>CM042090.1:15615116-16906855 GCA_023512835.1 Taxillus chinensis
TAATATAATTGGGCCTTTGTGACTTATGCAAATTATAACTGTTTTTTTTTTGTTTTAAGAGCCTGGTGATGATTTATTTTCAAGGAGAAAAATTAATAAGCAGCAGCAAATAGAAAAGCAAGCGAAGAATTGATTGGGGAATCTCAAACACGCTGCAAAAGTTGGTGATTTGCCGAGGTTTGCCCTTCTACCATCTGTTATTATTACAAGTTGGTGCTTTTCTTGGTTTGCCATCATTAGTTTATGTTAGTGGCTTCAAACTTCGTTCTGCTAATCTTTTAGCGTTGATCATTTCTTCAATCCATTATTGCTGTGTGATATCTGTGATTAGCTCCTAAAGATTTCCTGCAGATTACTGTTTCATATGTTGTCATATTGAAGTATTTGTCAATTTATAGTTTGAAGCTAGAATGGTGCCTTATAATCTATTGATGCTGTCCATTCATGTATAGCTCCTTGTTTGTACGGTTTTCATGTGTGCATCTTCCGGTTCAAGATTGCTTCATCAAATTCTATAGATCATGCATTTAAAAAAAAAGAAGTTTATTGTTGTTGCAATTAATAGTTTGGTGTTGTAAATTTTGAAACACAACTAATTGAAATTCCCTTTGCAGCCACACTCAATTGGATGACACATCTACATCCTTACCTACTACGGGAACTCAGGCTGCCCCAAAGAAAGTAAGTGAAAACGAGCTACGGGGTGCTGCTTCAATGACAGCAACTTCAACAGCTAGTGGTGGGAAATTTGACAAGAAGTTGCCCGGGAAAAAAACTGAAAAACATAAGGCAAAATTTTGCAAGGTTTGTATGAAGGAAAAGGAATAGAAAAGCAGCAAAATGACAAAGTTCTGAACAAGCTGATCTCCAAAAACTCCCATGATGTACCAAGTGTATGGATGGTGCGTCTCCTGGCTCATTCTGTGTGTGTGTTTCCATGGGCTTATTATGTGTCACAAAACATTGCCTGATCCTTCTCAGCCGTTCTATGTGGGAAAACAAAAGAGGCTACTAAGGTGCACGTGGTGAAGAAAAGAGAAGAAACAACGGACCCCGGGAAGACTCCCTCAACCTCCAGCAAGCTAAAACCAAAACTAAAGGGATCCTCAAAGAAAGGAAAGTCCTTGTGATGTTCATTTTTATAGCTACTGTACCAATTTCGGGGTTTGGTAAAACACTTGTTGTTTATCATATTTCACTTCAATGCCATATTGATAAGGGAATCCCTGTTTCAGGCCTGAATTGGGTTTCATTTCCCCATTTGTATTGGCTTGTAATACAATTATAACCATCTCTCCAATTGAAAAAAACAAAACAAAAACAAAACGTTTTACAGGCAGCTTGGTAATACTTTTTTTTCTTGTAGTGAAGAATCCATCAGTCGGAGCTATTTTGACATTATTCTGATGTGACATATGTGAATAGAAGCCCATCTATGTGCATAGTAGCCCATCTATGTGCTCCGTCTCTTCTCTTCTCTCTTGAATCAATTATCATTTATCAAGCCACTGTTTTTCATTCTCTGTTGAGTTGGACTCAAGCTTGACGGCGCTGCAACTAGCCGTTGTAAATACACGTGAGATTTTAAATAATATCAATCTAAATTTAAATCCAATGATCTGACTTAATATTTAATCAAAACATTTATATGCGTGCTTCAGAAATATTCTCATAATTTATTTATTTTAGTAAAGATAATGTCAATTTGGCGTCATAAAAGATATTTGTCTGCACAATATATACATTGCTCATATTTAATATATATACTGTTTAAGATCTATATCTCGCAGTTAATTAAAATATCATTGTATCATGACTATTATTGCCTATTTTGCCAGATACTATTGTGTAAAATATCAGTGTTTATTTATGACCTAGATTACGTCCAAACACAACCATGTATAAATCATAGATCATCAGCATATCCAACCTGACACGGGTCCTCTCATACTGTGGCCGGCCTACTATATTAACCGAATAATATTACATGTAAATATAATGTGCAGGTAAAAATATTTGTATTATTGTGATATTGATGAAAAATTATTCATATAGAAAAATTATTTCTGTACAAATTACTTGCATGATATTCATATAGAAAAAAATCTACCCCACCTTTTAATTTTTTATGTTATATTTAAATATAAAAAGAAAACAAAAACAAATGAAATAAAGCACGAACATGCATCTTATTTGTTTTAAGTCTTATTATTCCGTGATTTGTTTCATTAAAAACAAAAGCGGTAACCACTCTGTCTCTGATGTGAAACTTTTACCCGAGATTTGGAAAATTGACGGGTCCAACAAAATCGCTAGGCCTTGGGTTCATGATCCGTTTTGCTTGCTTACTGGTGTTTTTTTTGTGGGTTGTTGCACTTGTTTGGCATATGACATTTTATGGTGTCTAAAAAATAATGCCAGCAGTTTCATTCCGTAAAACCAATATTTGTTAATTAATTATGAGGCTTCAAAAACACATATTCAAAGAAAATCTATTTTCCTTAACAAATTTCCTATGAAACTTGAAACACACGGAAACTTCATTTGTTTTGAGAAACCGTGCATGCTTGTGGGCGATGCCTGCCCCCCCTGCAACTCCCATCCATAATTGCCTCCAATTAATATTTGTTTCGATGTAAATTATATTTGTTAATATGTACGTTGTTATATGTCGGGTCGGGGAGATCGTGTCGCGTCCAAGACCAAAAACAGGATGCAAATTAAGGAACAAGAATGTCTAATTCCCAGCGGAAGCCCGAATCAAGAATACTGTTGCTGTTTCCTTGGGTATAAACACTGTCGGTGGCTGGAAAAGAAACGGAATGTCTGCTTGAAGTAAGACACGCTCGCCGCGTACGATAGGGAGGGACATGGCAAAATCCTGATAAAATCACGAGTAAAATAGGGAGAGACATGGGTGAACCTGATCAAATTATAAGCTAATGGAATATTAATGCGCCATGAATGTGCCCAAGCATTGATATATATATATATATATATATATATATATCCCAAGCATTGATATATATATAAAAATATATATATATATATATATATATATATATATATATATATATATATACATCATGGGTGTGCCCAAGCAATTCTTGAATTTAAACTTTCCCAAATTTGATGGTTCGGGCAAGATACATAGATATCATAATCATAAACATTCAATTTGCTTTTACTATAGTAATTATATCAAGTTTCCTATAAGATAATTTCTAATAATTTAAGTATGATTTAGAGTTTTGATAAAAAAAAAAAATTATATCA
Organism: Taxillus chinensis; assembly: GCA_023512835.1. Lineage (NCBI taxonomy): Eukaryota > Viridiplantae > Streptophyta > Magnoliopsida > Santalales > Loranthaceae > Taxillus > Taxillus chinensis. The sequence goes on from CM042090.1 coordinate 15,618,393, forward strand.
AGTTCTCTAAAATACAGTTCATAAATAAATATTAGAGATAAAATATCCATGTTTAACCTTATGTTGGGCTAGATATTGAATTGTGGTGGAAAAAACAGATAAAAAAGAGATGGAAAGAAAAAAGAATAAAAAAAATATTTTGGTTAAGATATAAAAGATATGAAAAAGGTATAAAAAAGGTATAAAAAAAATTATATACATATTTTATGTTTATTATTAATTTATCATTTTGCTTTTTATGTGTGGCTTATTAGTACCGGCTTGAAGGGTAGAATCTGACTTATAATGGTACTGTATATTTTTTATAGGATTTTCAATACTTTGTTAAAGAAAAGAGTTTATACTTCCCAACATTATTTTATCTCCCTACTATTCCAAATTCCATGTTAGCCAAGCATTGTAATAAAAATTTGGATACTTTTTCCATACGAGAAGGGAATTTTCATAGCTTTTTCGCATTAACCAAGTAGAGAGTAAATGGTTATTATTAATCCTTAAAAAAATTTAATATATTTCTTAACATATATACATTTACATTTTTAATTGGTTTAATACATGAATATAAAATCTATTTGAAAGTCCCTTTTGTGCAAGCTTATGCACAAAAAAACTTGATTTAATAATTATCGATATTTCATTGATTTAATAATTTAATCACAACTAATAAAATACGGCAAGCGTAAAAAGCTTTGCATACAAATTAAAAACTTATATGTAATGCAGAGAAAATTAATAAATAAAAAATAAAAAATATGATTTTTAAAAGCAAAGATAAAAATTAAAAATAACATATAAAAAATAAAATATAATATATCAAATAATACAAATATATTAGTCTCCTAATTTTTTTTTTTTAATTTACAAGGTTGAGAATAATATATATATACGGTGGCCCTATATTAATTATTTTTTTAAAACTTTATTAAGGTAGTTCTATAAATATGAAAAAAAAATCGTTTCTGAATTTACTAAGTTTATACATTTATGGTTATTGACTGAATTCTTAATTTTTAAGTTTATTTATTTATGTTTTAGTTAAGGTATATCAAAGAATATATATATATATATATATATATATATATCACTTTACTCCTGATATTTAATTATTATTTAATTATAAAACTTTGATATAAATGGTAATTTGAATTATGAGAGAAAAATTATTATATTTCTAAATATTAATGAATTGATCCGTAAGTGTGATTAATGATTAAAAAACAGAAACACTTCCATTTTAGTTTTTTACTTAACCAATCAATTAAATAAATATATTTAAGTGTACAAGTAAATTATACTATATATATATATATATATATATATATTCGACATGAATGTTGTGATAGAATTAAATTTAAATTTTAAAATAAAAATTAATTATTTTAAATATTATTTTTAAAATTAAATAATTTTAGATTCATAACTTTTTAAAAGAATCAAAAAAAACCTATGGTACTAAACGCATCCTTAAAACTTAAATATTTGTCAATTCGGCTAATTCTTTTGTTTTTGTTTTCTTGGTGTGCTTCGATTGTATTTTGTATACGTTGAAAGCGACCACCTATTTTGAAAAAAGCATAATTGATAACACACCACCTATTTTGCAATTTGCAGATTGGTCCCAAATTACCGACTCCAAGACGGCCTTCTTTTTCTTTTGAGCAATAATAATCATCCCCATAATTGATAACACACCAACTATTATGAATCTTATTTTGAAAAATCATTACAGCCACCAAACTTTGATAAGTAGGCATATAAGGTGGAATCAAGTTTAAATGAGCTTTTACAATAAATAAATTCAACTTATACAGTAATTAAATCAAACAGACCCAAACTTAAACAGTAATCAATCAATTTGAGTTAAGCTCACAAATTATTTGGTTATTTTATAAGTCTAATGTTTTTTTTATAATTTAAATAAATGTAAATTAACTTTAAATTTTAAAATAATTTATATTCTTTATTTGTTAATTTATAAATATATTTATATTAATATATCATATATATATATATGTAATAATTTATAATTAGTTTCTATACAATAACATAATTATGATTATAAATTAACATAATTAACCGTACATGAATTATTAATTGTTTATATAAATATGATAATTAATAACATTACGTAATCGAAGGAGCTGTCAATAGCTCGGAATCATATGGACAAGTAATCATTCATCTAAAAACGTGTCACGCTCCGGGCTAAAGCCCATGATTGACATCACTCCCGGATGGCACACACGTGGCACTAATCGGACCCGTTGGGAAAAGACAATCGTGACGTCACGATCCATGCACCTTGCTTAGTCGACTACTTTTGTACTTTCCGTTTACAAAGCTCCTCTGTTAAAGTCACATAATGGACCAATAATTAAATGCATTATTTATGCTGATAGACACTTAAATAAATTTTAAATTCGATGTGAAGTGTCCGAGCGTACACAATTAACGTTTTCAATTCGGCAATCGGCAGCCATGTCTGCCCAATAATGCTTCAGTGGCTCATGAGCATATGCCCAGTAATCATCGACCAAACGGTCCAGTGACAGTGACACGCTTACATCGTCATCGCCCACCCAGCCATTGACAGAATGAGCATTAGTTGTAGACTAATGTAATGTATATTTTTTGTTAATTTAAATAATTATTTTAATAAAAAATTTAAAAAATTCTTTTTTTTAGATTATTTATTTAAACAAAAAATTTAATAAAATAAATAATTTCTTCTTTGAATTTAATCTATTGTTATTTACTATTTATATATTCAAAGATTATATTTTTTTCCCTCTTTATCATATTTAATTTTCATTTTAACAAATAAATAAATATTTTTTAAATAATATTTTATTTAATGATTAGTTAAAATAAAAATACTTAAAAGTAAGCTTAAAAATAAATTATAAAAAAATAATACTTTTAATTATTTTAAAGAATCAAATTTAATGCTCTAATGAATGAAGAAAACATTATTATGTAAATAATTAATAGTTATACGGAAAAAAGCCCCGCAAAAAACTTACTAATACGTAAATTTGGCCGAATCGGGATTTTAGATGGGCGGATATGTCATTTAATTTAAAAAAAAACGAAATAAATTAAAATAGTATTTATATAATATTACTAAAAAAAAACATCTTAGTCCGTATTTGGTTGCCATAGAAAGAAGGAAAAAAATGAGTTGGCAGAAAAAGTAAATGAAAAATTAATTTTTCCTTATTTGAAAAAAGTCATCTACAGTAATGCTTAACGGCAATTTTTTTCTTGACACTCAAAACTGCATAATTCTCCATGAAAAACTGGCATACCAAATGATTTTTCATAATTACCTTATGCAAGCCCAGATGTCTGAGCATTTGCATTGCCGTCAACGTGAGGGCCATGAAAGAGGTGCTTGACGCGTACTCGAGCAACATCTGTTTCTCTGTGTTATGATTGGGGCTCAAGCCTCTCGCTTGATGTTTGCTCGAGTTTCCACTTGAATTTGATACTATATTCGTGTCAAATTATACTGACATAGCTTATTCTATATCAATTAAGAGATACAAAAATTTTACAACGATAATTGTACCTAACCGTACTTCAATCCAATGCAATTGCAATATCACGCAAGCATGGCTAAGGTGGTGAAAACAGAGACAAAGAGGAGAATTTGGTACAACATAACATAATACAGTTTAAAATAATTTTTAAAAGCAGGTAGACACATATGTTTTAAAAATTAAATTATAAAATTAACTAATTATAAATTTATATGAATTGCTATTTTTAAAAAATAATTGATCTGCGGCAAACCAAACGTATTGCAATAAGTTACGATTTGAAGGTAGTGAGTTTCTTTTGATAGGATATTATTTTAAATTTCACTTAAAGTGCGTTAAATATTACAAATTCTTTCTCCTGTGTTTAGCCTGTAAACAACAAATAATTTTTTGTTGATGTTTCGGTGCCAACATATGTATTTCACTCGAGCAAAGCAGAGTTCTTATTTTATATTAATTAAATATAAATTATTAAATTGAATAAATTTACATCGGTACCACTATTTAATATTTATATTATTATCCGCAATTTTATTTCCGACAGACACGCTATCGGTGGGCGGCTTTTCGAAACGAAAGATTGACGGTCCACTTGCCTGCTGGCATTTTAATGCGAGTTGCGTATTTTTATTTCAATTTGAAATTTTTATATACGTGTATGTACGTTTCTTTTAAAGTTTGGTTGAGGCTTCTGTTTCCACCGACGATCTGAGCCAGCTGTGGAGAACAGCTGTCGGGAGATTCTGGCCCACCACCTGCCCATCATTGTGGTACGGCCCGCTGTTTCCGGGTTACCGCGCTCCGTTTTATCGCCCCGCTCCTTCGCACACGCCTCGCACGTGGACTTGTATTCTGAATCTGACAGTCACCTGGCAATCTGGCATCATGCTCCTCACGTGTCCACCGAGCGCGCGTATGCCACACCCCGCCCCCGTCCAACTACATGTCCGAACCAGTACAGCCGGCGTGCAGTTGTCGTGTCGCTGTTCTTTGGACATTTTACGCTGTTCCCGAAATAATGTGAACAGTTTCATTCCGTAAAACCAATTAGTAATTATTATATATGCTTCAAAATTAAAACACATTCAAAGGAAAACTATTCTCCTTAATAAATTTCCTATGAAACTTTCAATACGTTTGGACACATTTCAATTTAATGAAAATATATATTTAAAAATTATTTTTAAAATTAATAAATTTCATATTTATTTTTATAAATATTTCAAACTGTTTTTTAATTTTAAATCTAAACTCAATTCCAATGGAGTTTTATAATGATATGTTTTTTTAAAATATTTTTAAATGTGATGAAAAACAATAACTATTTTTAAAATAAACAGTTGAATATTTGATAAATGATGATTTTATAAGTGTTATGGATTTTAAAAGTAGGTAAAAGATATTTGACAAATTAAAAAGAAAATCATCATGGAGGTTTAATAACACAAAACTATTCTTAATTTTAAAATTTTAAACATGCACTCTTCTTATTTTTAAATTTAAATAAATCTAGTATTAGTATTTTACAAAATTTAAAATTGTTTACTACAAAAATAATCCATAAACTGATTTTGCTTTGTATCATAAAAAAACTAAAAAACTTTTATTATAAATATTATCTATTCACTAGCCAGATTTTATAGACTTTTCTTATAAAATAGATAAAAACAATTTTTCAAATATAATGTCAAATTGACCCTTACTGTGATACTGAATTTTTTTTCCTTTTTCTTCTATTTTATTATTTAGAATTACCAAATATTATTTTTTTAGTATATATATATATACGTTAAGTTTAAAAATACAAAATTCTAAAAAATATATTTTCTCTCTTAACCAGTATAAATTAATAATACGAACTCTAATAAACTCAAGAAAACTAAATATTAAAACTAAAACTTATAAAAAGCTCCTCCCATTACTTCGAATAATTGTGTTGATGTAACCTATATTTGTTAATATGTATGACATTATATGTCAGAGATCAGATCGTGTTTTATCCAAGAGAAAAAAAAAACAATATGCAAAATATGGAACAAGAATGTCTAACATGTGTGCTAAGGGGATAGTGGAGTGATGTGGGAATTAGTTTTTGTGACATTATACTCTTCATTTTGTTGCACGTAAAACTTATAATATATATATATATATATATATATATATATATATATAGTCATATTACATAGAAGATGTGAGGCCAAATTTGTATTATAAGAACATTTAATCTGAATCGTCAGATTAAAATTTAACATTCCGAATTAGACTTTTAGTTAACTGTAACATATTCACTATAATAAAGCTATGATTAAATACAAGTTTAATTAAACCATTTGTTGTAAGATCTAAGGATTTAGATTAAAATTCTCACGATAGAAAGTTAGTCTTACGTTCTCATTATATCAAAGATGTGTGTATGTAACATATTTCTTAGACATTCAAACATTTGTACTGGGTTTAATTCTTAGTAGAAGGCCAAATCACTACTCTTGTTTCCTTGAACCAAATGTTTAAAGATCAAAGCATTAACATTAGTTCCTTAGATGTTTTTTTAATGTAAGAATTTAAATTAGGAAAATTTTATTTGGAGATATATTGCATAGGTAATTTGGGAAAAAAATATAATATATGTCGTTTGATTGAATAATTGATATGAATAAATTGTTAAAAAAAATACCAACAATCCAAGGACAATAAATGTAGTTCTGTTTAGAATTTAAATATTACATTGTACATGCAATATAATATTACTTTTTTACTTTTACATACAAATCAGCATCATAGTAGTTTTCTCTAATTACTCTCGATTGCATTAAAATAATATTGTATATTACTTGTTTATTTCATAATAATAATCTTAAATTTTGATATAAAATAAAAAGTAAATATTATGAACACATTTATTGGTGCTCGTAAATTATTTAATATTTGCATAGTATAACCCACAACATTAGGCCGATTGCCTAGACATAGTGATATGCTAATTAATAGTTATTTTCCAGTACTCAATTATGGCTAGCTATTAATTGTCATTTTCCTATTAGAGCATCCTAGTTTCTCTACAACATTTAGAAAACAAATTTAAAATTTAAGTAAAAATTACACTGCATGATATCCTTTTAATCTAAATATTTTTAGAGATTAAGGATAAAAATTTTACCGTAAATTCTCATATTTAAAGAATTACTATATCTTCTAAATCTGAATATTTAGAATTCTATTAATTCATTTTCATATTTAAATAATTAGTTTAAATAAAAAAAATAATTTATAAACAAAAGAGTGAGAGAATAACAATCAATAATTATTTAAGAAAATATTATTTTATTATATATATAAGATGAAATGTATGTATTTTCTTAAAGATTTACAAATATTATACGATATATTCTTTAACATAGAGATAAAAACATACTATTTTAAAAATATATACGTGTAATCGATAAAATTATAACTATGGGACAGTCTGTGATTAATTATAAATTTATAATTTTTTGTTTCCATTCACTCATGTATCATGCTCTAGAAAATTTGCCCTCATGTCACCCACCCCAACCCCGTAGGCACCACACGTGACGTATAATATAATATAATATAATATGTAAGGTTGTTTCGTGGTAGCTAGCAAGTTGAGACGATGAAGCAAAGGAAGCAAAATCGAATGAATATACCTCGCTTCTCCTCCTGACAAAAGTATCAGAAGCAGGATGTGACAAGACAACGCTGTTGTGGCGTCAATCGATAATTCTAAAACTGCTTTTTGTACTTTATTTATTTAGTATTATTGTCTTGCTTTTCCACTGGGATAAGTTTCGTCTGCAAACAAATTCTAATGAATTATTCTAAGTTTACCATACTTTTTGGTAAGATTCAGCAGGAGTCAACCTTTTCTATTTTCAAAATTAAAATATAGTTTTATTTTTTTTATATTCCACCAGGCACCAGGCAATTATTTTGTTACGTGTCATTTATTAAACGCAAGGGTCATTTATTAGGATTAAAGAATTTTTAATTTTAATAATATAGTTTATATATTTAAACTAGAAAGTAAGGCATATTATTTTCGTTTTAAAATTACTATTAAAATACATCATAATATTTCAATACAACTTTGAGTCTTTGAGATTTTTCTTTTTCTTAAGCGCTAGATGTTAAAACAAATGCGTTTCAAGATTGAAGGGTGGCCTTAATTAAGATGAAGGGCTTCAAACCGGAAGTGGTATTGAAGTATTGAATTAGAAAAACAACCCATTAAATTGGGAAAGCTACCTTCAAATTATAACTATTAATTTACATAATTAAATTGGGAAAAAAATCACATTAAGTGATTAAAATATGACTCGATGCGAAAATGGAAATATTTTATATATTTTTGGGCACTTATTAAAGGTGAAGTTACGTTACTGGTAGACCAGTTGGCTTTGCACGTGGCGTCGTCTTATAATCACCACGCTTGTCTATGAATCAAACTATCAAGGGTGTGGTAAAAAGGGAATAACTTGACCGGCCAGCCACCGGCCAGACTTGAGTTTCTTGATCGGATGCGAAGTTCCTGGTTGGATGTCACATGTGTGCTGCATTTTTGCACCGCTTCCGATAAAGCTTACAAGTTTTCACAGCATGTCATAGGTTATAATCTAAAAATATTTGGTATGTTACGTAAAATTTTAATCTTACTACAACACAAATGGACTATGCGACTCCGCTGTCCAAAATGAAAAATCAAAATCAAATTATCATACAAATCGTGGAATGTTTGATTCCTTAACTTTAAAAAAAAAATTGAATACAATTAATAGCTATTTGTATTATCGTTGCAGGGGCAGATCTAGAAAGCTTAGTTAGGGGGAGCCAAGATACAAGGTATTTATTTAAATTATTATGTAAAATTACCATTAGTTGGTAGATTCTAAATTTTAGGAGGTCCAAGGTAATTATTAAATTGAAAATCCTATGTAAATACAGTTATATTTTTATCGTATTCAACCAGGCAATTTTTTTTTTTTTTATTATTTATTATAATTATAGGGACAATATAAAATTTAAAAACATATATCATTATCAAAATTATAAATTAAATTTTGATTCTTTACTAAATCGGAGGTTAAGCCAAGATGAGATAAGGCCCAGCTTTAATTTTAATTCGTTTTAAATTTATGGGGGCTCAAGACATACAGCATTATTTGCTTGATATACAAACTAACAAGTAATATCATTTAAGTTAAATTAATATTGTAAAAATATAAAAAAATCATCAAATTAGTCCTATAATTAAATTAGATAATTGTTTTAAATTATATAATTTATTTACCACTTATTATAGGTAACAACATGTTTACCACAATAAATTATATTAATTAATTAATTAATAATATAATAAATTATATTACTAATTAATTTTAATTATAACATATAATATGCCTAATTAAAATTAAAATTTACATATAAATAACTATATATATTTATCTATAATTTTATAATATATATATATTTATATATTAAATTTAATATATAAAAATTATATATATATAATTATGAATAGCCCCATTTGTCATCTCTGGTTGCAGTTGTTCTTATCACCATTATTTTGAACAAAGGTGGGTTTTTGGATGAAATTATTCAATTTTATATGTTTTTTCTTCATCCACTTGAAAAATTTTTGCCAGGACTTTTTTTTTTTTAAGTTTCATAAAGACCCTTATTATGAGAGTAATTTCATCTCATGGTCATTTTAAGAGTTTTCATTTTCAATTTTTTTCCCTTCTTCGGATGAGTCACCTTTTGGATTGAAAATTGACCTTAAGTATTTTCCTTTCACATCTCAGCAAGTTTCATTTTATCTATAGCTTCATAATATTGCATCTCAAAGGTTAAGATATTACCATATATCCCATCCTAGTTTGGTCGTCCCACAATAGTCATCACCTTTGTGTTGAACCATTTAGGTAGTGATTTGAGAAACTTTTTTATTGATATCTTTATTGGACAGGTCTATATTATGAGTCCTCAATACTCTAGCATGAGTTTGATATCTCTTGAAGATGCTTAAGCATACATCTATTATTCTGCTTGACTTGCCTCCTTCCTTCCTTCATATAGAGTGTACAATTTCTCTCAAAATTTCCTTAGTGGTTTGCATATATATATATGAATTTGTTAACGTCCAAAGATAAATGTAGAACATCTTTGGCTCTGTAACCCAACTTCACATTACAATATTCTTTTAGATTAATCCATTGTTTTGGATATTTTGGCAGTGGTGCGCCTTTACCATCTACACAACTATCCACAGAGGAACATATAGCTTTTCAAGTACTCTCTCGGACATTAATAGCCATCATGCGTATCTTCCATGGCTAGAAATTCTCCTTGGAACACTTAGAGCTTCATTGACTTTATTGATATATATATATATATATATATATATATATATATATATATATATCCCGATGATATCACTATCTACCATTGGATATGTACTTGACATAGTCAAAAACCATAATTGTTAAATATCATTGCTCCTAATTTGTATTGCGATTTGCAGATTGGTCCCCAATTACCTAACGACTTGAAGCCGGCCTTCTTTTACTTTTGGAACAATAACCATCCCCAAAGTTGTACGCCTGTAATAATTTCAAGGATTCATGGTCTAAATATGGTTAGCCCCTAAAAACCAACATTAATTTTATTTTGAAAAATCGTTAAAGGCCACATGACTTTGGCAAGTAATCACCCCTATAAAAACGCGACACGTGTCGGGGGTTAAAGCGCATGATTGACACTGCTCCCCGATCGCACACGCGTGGCACAATCCATGCGCTTTAATCGACTACTTTGTATTGTACTTTCCCTTACCAAGCTCCTACAGTGGGAGTCACGGAATGGACAAATAATTAATTAGGATTTGGTTTCGGCAGCCATGGCCTCAGTGACTATTTACAAATTTTAATAAATTTATTAACATCAACGAAATAATATTATTTATTTATAAATTTTATTAAAATGTTAAAGTCTAAAGTATTTGTTAGTAAAATTTGATTAAATTTAATTAGTTACTACCTCAAAGTTTTGACATTTTAATAAAATTTATAATCAAAATATAATTTTTAAGTAAAATTTATGACCAATATTAAATTATTAATCTATTAACATAAACTTATTAAAACTTTAAACTAGCCCTAAGCATATATATATATATATATGCTCTAATTAATTAGGAATTGGTTTCGGGCCTTCGGCAGCCATGTGGGCCACATAGGAGCATTAGTAGTGATTATTTAAAATTTATTAATATGAAATGATATTGATTGTATTTTAAATTTATATTTTAATTATAAATTTTATTAAAATTTAAAATTTTAAAGTATTAAAATATTTCTAATAGTAATAAGTTAAAATGATTAGGTAAAATTATATTTAATTTGTTATAAATTTTAGCAAATGATACTGTAACGGTCTATTGCGAGACACGTGGATAATATTTATATTTTTGTCTAACTATTACTTTATACCAAAATAGTTCATTGCCGGACACGTGGATTCAATCGAGGGTGGAAATTTGCTGGATGGATTACTTTGCCCAATCATCGACCTAACGGTCCAATGACAGCGACCAATACTTGAGCTTGACGGTGTTGACGAAGGAAACATTATTGGTGTGTTCCACACCCCCGTCGTGCAATTAACACGGGACCCCATTCCATTCATTCCCTGTCGGCACATATATACCATTTTACTTGCCTCTTAAAATACATTTATTTAGTTGATTGGTCAAGTAAAAAAAAAGTAAAACTGAAGTGCTTCCGTTTCTTAGCCTTTGCTATGAAAAAAGGGTTGAGGTATGGAAGATGAGAAGAAAATTTATTTTTTCTTGCTTGGTTGGCATATATGAAAAGAGTATGAAAAATATATGGGAATATGTGATAATATATTAAAATATGTTGTGTGATTTTTCATATCAAAATGGCTTGAAAAGAGAGGCAAGATGAACAGTAATTCATATTTTTAAAATTACCCATAATATCTCAATATTAATAGTCATACAAATATATAAATTTAATATTTCACATAATATTATTTTTTTAAAAAAAATTCTTTAATTCTGATTAAATTATAAAAAATATATTTTCTTCCTCTTTTCCATCACAACCAAACAATTACTTTTTCTATTATTTTTCTTTCTACTTATTTTCTTTCTATACCTTTTTCATATCAAATTCTTCCACCTCGTTTATATACCATGCCACGGAAAGGGTTAAACCTTTAAAAGGGTGTTTCTTTTTAAACATAATTTAAAATAGTACTTTTTTAAATTTTAAAGTTATCTTTAAAAAATCTAACTATGCAATCTATTTATTTAAAGTATTTATTAATTAAAATATTATTTGTTAAAATATTTATTTATTTTTTTAAATAACGAAGTAAATGTTGTGAGTGAAGAAAAGTAAAAATAAAAGCAAATATGGTGAAAGAAAAAATATAGGATTTATTAAATAGATAAAAAAAATAATATTCGATTAAATTTTAAAAAGTATGATTTCATTTAGAAGGCGAAAAGTATAATTTTTAGATATTTAATTATTTAAACTAATAAAAAAGGCATACTCTAATACACATACGTATCAATTTTTGTGCATTAATTATAGTAAATAATTATTTCAACCATTATTTTTTATTAATTTACCCTGTATATCAAAGTTTTATAATTAAATACTACTTAAATATAAGGAATAAAACTTATATATATATTGCATATATTTTAACTAAACGTAAATAAAAAAAGTTGAAAATTAAGAATTCAATTAATAACCATAAACTTGAATACTCCCAAATTCAGAAAGATTTTCAGATTTTAGAACTTCATAGAAAAAAGCGGCACCTAATTATGTATTGAGCGCGGTTACATAATAATTAATAGCGACGTTTTCATTAATAATAGCACATAATGATATCGCACATATCAGGGAAATTCAGCAAATAATAATTCTTATTGTTATTATTATTATTATTATGATTGGATAATGTGGTAACAAGGGACAATAAAAATAGTATACATAACCAAAATTTTGTAAAATTATGTCAAAGCAAATAAAATAAAATAAAATAAGGTTCAAACATCTAGATATTTCTATAAATTTTTTTTACTAGTAATTAAATTAAAATAATAATTACTATTGTAGTACGTCTCGTATGCATTAATTAAATTGAATGGAATTAGTATTGGAATGAAATGGAATAGTACATTAATTTTTAACGTGTTAAGTATGCAAGGGAATGAATTGTAATAAATTGACATAATTATAAATATATTAAAGTCTATCGTTAGCACACACTGCATCCTCTCCTGCAATCCTAAACCCTCTCGTTGTTGTTCTCTCCACTGAAATGGACCGCCACTTCCACATCGACACAATAGCTTTAAGTCGAAGGCGACGCTTCTGATGCTTTGTCGGAAGTATGGTTGGAGCCGGGGGAGGGGGCTACCATGGAGCTTGGCAGTGTGGATCTCCTTCTTTGATCTCAATCTTCCCTCTGGCGCCATCAAAATTCAAGATCTCATTCCCGGATGTGGAGAATTTGGATGACATGTTCTTCGACAGGGCAATGTTGGGCTTCTTTGCAAACCCGACAATGGTGCCGAAGAAGAAGGGGTGGTGGTGGAGACAACATAGTGCCTTGATTAAGCAAAAAAGGAAAAAAATACAAAGGACAAAAAAATAATAAAAAGATTATATTATAGAGGATAACCATTGTAAATCCAACAGTGGAAATAATTAATATATCTCTTGTTTGAGGTATAATATTCACATGAGAATAGTTGATTTTTTTTTTAAAAGTGTACTAAATATGAGAAATGAATGAAATTTTATTTCTTTGCTTTTCCGTGTATCAAATGTGACCTGAATTCGAAACAACTTTCAATCATAATAAATACCACGTAAACATTATTTAATATACTCATGTAATTATGTACTTAAATTCTAACATAATAATAATAAAAGTATATGTTTGACATAATTTGTTAAAATAACTTATATTATGAATAAATTGATTTATTGATAAACAAAGTAATTGAATTAAAAATGACTCTAACAGATATATAAGATTTAATTTGGGAGAAAATCTAATACAAGGTTTAAAATACTCCAGTGAATAATAATTTATGGAAATATTTTTTAAAATATATATTACCCTTTAAATTTAAATAAGTTAGAGAATATATTTTTTGCTTTTTTCAAAAACAATTATTAGAGAGCTCTTAAAAATAACTATCCGATGTGTCTATTTTTGCTTGGATCAAAGTTAACAACACAATTAGGGGTTGTGACAGTTATTTTTTTTAAATACATTAAAAAGAATAATAAAATTATCAAATAAATCAAATAATTACACGGAGGACCAAAATACACTTTCAATGGGCCTTATTGTTAGACAAAAAATGATGCAGTAAATTCTTTCAACTTATTTAACTAATAAATTTATATAAGTTATGGGTATTTATTTATTTTTATTTTCCTATATAAAACAGTTGTAGCAGGTTTTTTTTAGGAATTAATTTTTTTATATTTAAAAAAAAAAATAAAAAAACATAAAATCATTATCTTATGTTTAACTTTTTCCGTAAAATTTATATATAGTATTTTCCAATATATTAGAAAATATTATTTACTCTATATAATTATTAAATTATATATAATATTTTATTTCACTTATCTCTTTTATATTTCTGTAATATTTACTTTTATTTTATATTAAATTATAAACAATAATTATTAAATAAAAATAATATAAAATATTATTTTTAATAATATATATAGTGATTTAAAAATCTATTTTAAATAAATTTATAAAAAGAAATACTTGTAATAAAAACTAAAAAGTAATTTTATATTTATAAATTTAAATAAATGACTTAATATCTAATTTTAATATTGCCACTCTAATAATTCAAATACTTTCCGGGCCAGATAAGTTTGACCCATGGAGATTCCAAGGAACGGGGCCGGCGCTGCTCTTCGGAGGAGGGCCGAGAACCAGATGCCATCAATGACTCCACTGTCGGCTGGCGATATCTGTCATCTCTAGCCATTCGTCCTCCATTCATTTTGCATGTACAAAAATCCAACATACATTGGATTTGATGGCTACACTTTAATGTTATATATAGGTTCATTATTTATATCTATTAATTTACTTGTAAACATTTTAATTGTGTGTTTATGATAGCAAATCAGTTGCTCAATGAATCAAATATTTGAACCAATGATTCATTGGTCTTTTATGTAATTTTGTAAATGATTATGAATAGTTAATTGAATTTACTTGAATTAAATGAAATTCATTATAAGTTTGATTACATGTTACTTTAAATTATTTCAAATTTTGGATTTGATAATGCCAGTGGATTTGGTTTAACATTTCAATGTTAACACACAAAAAAAAAATTGTTACTTTTTATTTTTATCATTTAACATTAAACCGAGTATATGCCAATCTGAGTACATGATTGATTGTCATAGTTCAAGCGAATGATTAAAGATTCGCTCAACATTTGAATTCCCAATGTATTTCAAAACTCAACAAATATATATATTGTCTCACAAGGCTCAACATTCACAACAAATAACATGGCTAAAAAAGGTTCAACAATTACTACCCAATACATGACTCAAAAGACAAAAACCAAATTAACTATACCATAACAACTCAATAAATCCATACAATCCATTTAATAAGAAAAAATAAATCATGTGCATTCATATATATATATATATATATAGCTCAATTAATCACCAAGCTATGTTCATTAATAAGAAAATCGTTTAAAACAAGGTTAGCCGAATTCAAGATATTGATAGAATAAATAATTCTAAAAAATATACATCCTAAAAAACATAGGCTCCAACTCCAAGCAGAGATGTCATTTGGCGTGAGTGCTGCTGTGTGAATCAGAATAACTGCGGCAAATTATCTATTTACTAATTTATATTTGATTATGGTCTGATAATATTGTGTTGTTATAGTAAGTTATTTTTAATTGGGTTAAAAAATACTATAAAAATAAATACGTTTGATAAATTATAATTTTAAAAATATTATAAAATTTAAAAGCATATATAATAAGTATTTGGCAATAAAAAAATAAAATTATTGTAGAAGTTAAAAAGGCAAAACTATCATTACAAATTGTTGTTTATAAAATTTTAAAAAACCTTGACCTAGCAAAGCACCTTCACGTTGCCTCGCCGCCCCCTCTCACCCACTGTTGCCGCCTCCCTTTGATATAAGCAGGAATATGAAGTTGTGGGTCGAAAAATGATCTTATGTTTTAAAATCGTCTAATTAACCACCCTCCAAGCTAAAAATAATATTCAAATTTGCTAACTAAGAGCATCGACAGTACCCTTATAATTTAGGGAAAAAATATATAGATTTACTAAAAATTCATTTGCATCAGGTTCTCTAAAATAGGGTATAAGGATAAGAAATGAATAGTAAATTCCTATATTTAGGGATTCACTATTCATCCCTAAAAAATAAGACATTCTAAAAAAAAAAAAACATAACCAACATCGAGTATTGTCCATGAGTCGGTTGGGGATTATCCAAATTGGGCGGAAACAATTTGAATCATGTCCTAAATCGAAGTGCCATAAAACCTAAGTAAATAATTAATTAGTATGCTCTGTTAGCTGCAACATTCCTTCCCAATTTTGATGACTTTAAATAACAACTCACTAAACTAAATCCAGGATCTTCCAAATTATAGAAAGAAACTCATCTTCTCT
Organism: Taxillus chinensis; assembly: GCA_023512835.1. NCBI lineage: Eukaryota > Viridiplantae > Streptophyta > Magnoliopsida > Santalales > Loranthaceae > Taxillus > Taxillus chinensis. The sequence goes on from CM042090.1 coordinate 15,634,720, forward strand.
CGGCCGCAAGATGGAGAAAACAAATATGCGTTAGGTGATGGCGTTGGCTCATACTGGTTCCGTTAGCATGCATGGTGTCTCATCTGCTCATATATGATAATCAAATTTAAGACCTAAAGTTTTCAGACTCGGCTCGTGTCACTTCAGGCCAACCCGTGAGAGCTTTCTCATCACCATATTGGGGTTGTATAACAGTAACCTGACACTTATAACCCCTGTAATCAACTGGTTGTAAAAGTTTTCAAAAGCACATGCTCCATAATCAATTGACTAATCAACCGGTTTAAGTATGGTAATGAAATATTCTGTCCACTGGCCCTTCAATTTGTGTACTCACACCGATGCACCCAAATTTTCATAAAACGTGCAACAGCTTTGGAATTTGGGAATATTCTGTCTAGTGTCCACCCCCCCTACCCTCTCCCTCTCTCTCTCTCTCTCTCCCCCTCCATCTGGTCCATTGATTCCAAAAGCCTAAAGTGGAAGCCCCTTCCTCCACAAATATTAGTTGGCCAGTCCCTTTCGCCATTAATTGTATGAATAGGCACTTAAATAGCGCATACATATGTTACCTTTTTTTTTTTTTCATTCATAAACCTGAAATGGTTCACATCATATTATATATATAGCTCATGCTTCGCTAGCTAAACCATTTTACGTTCCACCACGCAAACATAGCAAATACTTTTTTAAATGCTCTTATTCCACCACCACGCCACCGTTATTATTAATATAATTAGGGCACTTATAATTTACTTATTTCCTGTTTTAATTTTTAAAATATAATATAAATTTTCAAGTAAAAAAATTTTTAAAAAATTAAATATTATTTTTACTTGAAGACAGCTAAAACATTTTTAAAATAAAAATAAACAAAATAAAAATACTCCTATTTTCCCATTACACCAAAAAACGGGGAGTTTTAATTATTATTATTATTATTAATGGAGACGGCTGGGATTCATGTCATGTGTTGTGATCTGCGAGTTTGTTTTTTCTTCTCTCATTAAATATTTTCTTCTCCATTATATGATATGAAATAAAAGATAACATTAATATTTAAAATTTAAAATGGATTAGGATAAACTAATATGGAAAAAATAATATTAAACGGATTAGCATAATTGGTCCGTTGCCAATTTCCCAACCCTTCCACCAACCCACTCCAACCACCCCCGCTTCCCTACACTCTATAATTGTTATTATCATTATCATCATATGATGCACGATTCTTTAAAGTTCAGCAATAGAATACAATATAGAGCGATGACGGACTTAATATCAAATATATCATTAGTGTGACATCCTAATCCTATGGTATTTTAAAATTTAATTTTTGGTTTTCCCTGGGTTCGTTTCTGTATCTGAGCCAGGAGGAAGCACATCATATGAAATATATATTTAAAACAGGTCTGGGCTTTTTGAAAGGAGATATATATTTGGATTGAAGGGTAAGGTTCCTTTATTGGGCAGGGCACGTGTTTTTGTTACAGCAATGTATTATCACCCCACCCCCCCTAAAATGTGTTGCCTTGCCTCACACATTTTCTTCTTCTTGTTGCCCAAACTTTGTCCAGTGGGGGCAAGGCACTAGGGAGACAATAAGTTGATTAACAAATAAAACAATACCAATAATAATAATAAAATAATTGCCGACTTAAATAGCTTTATATATATATATATATATATATACACACACACACACACACACACTCAAGGGGGTCCTATTTATAATGGGCTAAAAGTGTGACCAGCTGAAACTCGGGGCGATGGCTTTATTTAATGTGAAAAGTGACCGCGGTCGAAGAGTTAAATAAAAAAACATATATCTGCGATGCGTATAATGTTTAGAATATTTTAAAAAATAAAGAAATGATAATTCTGGAATTTATTTACTTATAACATTCACATTGATTCTTTATTTTTTAAAAAACAAATTAGATAAAAATGACACACATTTTTTTATCTTAATTTTTGTTTATTTTTGTGGAATGACTATAATAAGTAGAAAAAAGTAATAGAAATAATAAATAAAGAATATAAAATTATTATTTTAATAAAGCAGATAAATTATCGGAAAGGAAATATTTTTTTTTTGGAAAATGATTAAATTTTAAGATAAAATTTTGAAAGTGTTATTTTTAGCTAAAAAAAGAATCCAATATAAAAATGTTATTATGATTACATTTTATATGTTTATTTGGATAGGAATAAGTTCATGGGTTAAAATTTAGGAGGCATGGAGTGTCACTATTGCTTACACGATGACAAAGTTGGTTTGGCATTTGATTCATTCACAGGACATCAAATGATAACATAATTATGAGGTCATCGTAAGCATTATTTTATTTGATAATATTTATGTTGTTAAAAAATGAAAAAAAAATCACTCGTTTATGTGGGGTTTGACTGTACACGGAAAAAGTATTTCGAGGCAACGTACTACTATTGATAGGTCTGAATGAATTTTAAATAATATTACATTATTATTATAATATATATATATATATATCGATTATACATTAGTAAAATAAAACTGATAACCAAATAATAGAATAATTAGTTGAGCGACAAACCACTGTTTATTATTATGGTATCGTCTGAAAAAACTGTAAGTTTTTGTTCAGATAGACTATAGACTTGTATGATTTTCAAAAAATTATATATATAAGTGTAAATTGAAAAATATGTTAATTCCGATGTTATTGCGCATATATGTATAAAGCTAACTTAAAAATCCAGTAATAATAAACCGTAGTCTGTATTCAATCTAATTCAAAAAATTCATGCTGACATGAGTTAATAAATCTATTTTTTTTAAAATTTCAGCCAAATACAGCTGCAATCCAATTTGACTAAAGTTTGAAGCTAATTAGACAAACAAATGACATTTATAAAAAAAAAAATATCAATATATGAAAATTATATATATAATAAAAAAATTAACATAAGAAATAAAAAATCACATCTTTTTAATTTTACTGGATTTAAAAAATTGAGTTAAGCTTTTTTAAAAAAACAAACTGCAGCTAAACAAAAGTTGTTGTTCACGGCCGATGTTTATGCGGTGGCTGACCGGAGAGCGTGGACTGTCCCTTTCCTAATGTCCAACTAGATACAGCTGTAAGGTAGCCCCACTCATTGTGCTTTTCCCAATTTAATATTTTATTATTATTATTATTATTATTATTATTATATTGCAAAAAATATTTAATTTCCAAACAGTCCGGATTTACTGTACTCATTTGACTCATACACGACTCCCCTCTACCCCTCCCCCTCAGTTAATCCCTATATTATATATAACACAAAGTTGTTAATTATGGTTTCATTCGTTTATTTAATAATATTAGTAAAAATGGGGGAGGGGTTATTAAATAAAATAATTGTGAAATAAATGAGTAGGAAAATGGGGGAGGGGTTATTAAGAGCAGCCAGCCAGTTAGCAAAAACATAACAATTTGGGAGCCAGGCCCAGGCAGACAGACAGCACACACCATGACACCACACACACATCGAATCTGCTGGCTAGTGGCTTCCCTTCCCTGCGGCCCCCCCCCCTAAGCCTCACCGACGCTTTTGACTTCCTTGGTTGAGGAGCGAGCGTCGGTGAGGGCATTTCCGTCAATGCGGGCCACAGTGACGAGCCCTGCCCAACACTCGAGTATCTCAATTCTCACATCTCACCCTCAATGTATCGCGATAAATCGGGGCGGGTCGGGGGCCTCCATTATTATTTCGCACAGTTGTACGCTGTTTCTCATAAAAGCCCAAGCTTTTAATTTTCTACGGGGGGGGACATGGACAGCCCAACCGCACCCAAGACACGGGACGAGGAGGAGGAGAGACGAGACGACAGACAGCTCACGCACACAATAAAAAATAAGAACCATATTTTTTTTTAAAAAAAATTTAACAATTTATAATGTTTTAAAATAATTATATTTTTGAAAAATAACATCTTGCCAAACTAAGTAAGATATGATTGAAATTTGTATTATATTAGCTATGTGTTATGTTATTATATTAATCGGCTTAGTAAAAAAAAAACAACTTTTTTTCAAATTTTAAAAATTTAAAATAAAATTTTAAAAAGAAAGAAAGAAAGAAAGAGGGAGGATATAAATTATTAGTGTGTGACCAGTACAGTGGTGAAGGGACCGGGGGGTGTGGTGAGGAGAGTGGAGCTGAAATTACGAATCTGCCATCGTATCACCGTCGGCGGCCATCGTGGGAAGGAGAGGGGAGGGTGACGGGCCCACCGCTCTCCATTGACCAACCCAATCAACCGGGGATACCCACGACACGACACGACACGACACGATAAAATCACGATTCTTTTATGTGTGTGTGTGTGCGCTGCTAGCCTGCGCGCGCGCGTCCCTTGTTCATTACGCGTTGAAATTTCTCGCAGATTCTCTCTCTCCCCCCTGAGGCTTCCCTCTCTATATCTTCTCTCTCTAGCCTCCCTGTCTGTGTCGATCAATGATCGAACCCCGTGTCTGCCTCTCTCTCTCTCTCTCTCTCTCTACTTAGCTTGACACGGGATCGATCGGACTCGGAGACCATCAGTATAATAAGCCCATTTTTCATTCTTCTGCTTTTTAATGTAATTGATGATTTGTGTATTTCCTCGCTGGCCTGTTTCTGTGCGACGCTTTAATGCGAGGCTGTGACTTCCTGTGAAGACTCGAGGGGAGGGGCTTTGAAGAATTGATATACAGAACCCCTGAAAGCCTATAGTGTGCGCTTGTTGGCTTGGCTTGGGGAGTGATGAGATCGGGGTCGTGAATAGGGTTTATCTTTATTTTGATTTGATCGTGATTTGAAGGGACTGGGTGTTTTTTTTTTTTTTTTGATCTGGGTTTGTACGATGGATACTAAAGGACGGCTTGTTGCGGGCTCGCACAACAGGAACGAGTTCGTGCTGATCAATGCTGATGAGGCTGGGAGGGTAAGTAATTTTTTTTTGTGGGTTTTTCTTTCTCTAAATCTATGGCTTTTAGCTTTGTGATTTGCATTGCTTACGGTTTAAGTCTGTAGGTCACCTTTTGGGGGGGGGGGATGTGGATTATGAACCAGATTGGATGGTGGGTTTTAGTTCTCCCCCAAGATGCGGTCGTTTTTGACTTCTTAGGTGCCCTAAATTGGTTCACCATCTCCAAATTCCTTTTGTGGGATACCCAAGCTCACGTTTTTTTTCATCTGATTGGTCATGCTAGTGGGATCTACCCATCGGCATCACGCATTTGGGGCTTATTTTTCCCCTTTAAAACCCCAATTTTGTTTTGAATCCCAGATCGCATTTGAAGATCCCAATTATGTGGAACCTAGATTCATGCCCTGTTTTATTTTTCCCCTACCTTAATTTATGGATGTAGACCAGTGGTCAAGGGTAGTCCATGTTTGTTACCTTTAGTTTGCCCTAATGACTGAAATAGCTTGTTGGGGTTGAGTTCTTGCAATTTCTTCAGTTGCATAACTGGATTTGGTGCTAGGTTTCCAAATTTTCAAGATCTGATGGCGTATGCTTTTGGTGTGTTACAGTTGAACTCAGTAAAAGAACTCAGTGGGCAGATATGCCAGATCTGTGGTGATGAGATTGAAGTTACCGTAGACGGTGAGCCATTTGTTGCTTGCAACGAGTGTGCATTCCCGATTTGCAGGCCATGCTATGAGTATGAGAGGAGAGAGGGCAATCAATCTTGTCCTCAGTGCAAAACCAGATTCAAGCGGATTAAAGGTGAGAATTTGTTTCCATTCTCATGGATTGATGTCATTCCAGATCTTAAGACTTTCTTTGAATCCTCGACTTACAAAAGTTCATCTTATTTTCAGGAAGCCCTCGGGTTGAAGGGGATGATGATGAGGATGATACTGATGATTTGGAGAATGAATTTGAGTATGCAAACAACCCTCAACACATCGCTGAGGCGATGCTCTCTTCACACCTCAATGTTGGTCATGGTTCTGAAGTCAATGGTTCTGGCATGACTACGTTTTCCGATGTAGATTCCTCTTCCATTGCGCAGGGAATCCCTCTTCTTACATACGGGCAAGAGGTGGATTGATTTGCTCTGTCAATTTTCTTTAGACTTATTTCATCTTTCCGTTTTGAGATGTCGACGTTGTCATGTCTCTTAATTTTGGTTTTTTTACATGTATAAAGGATGTTGGGATCTCTCCTGATAAGCATGCCCTAATCATACCCCCATTTTCGGGTCGTGCAAAAAGAATTCATCCCATGCCATTTTCCGACTCTTCTATGTCGTGTAAGTAAACTAGAAGGTTCAGCTGGGTGTTGGCATTTTTTGGCCTTTTTTTCGCTGTTTCTTTTGGAGATTTTGTTGGTATCTCAGTTTGGCGCTTTGGATTTTGCAGTGCAACCTAGAGCTATGGATCCAAAGAAAGATTTGGCAGTATACGGGTATGGAAGTGTTGCTTGGAAAGATAGAATGGAAGATTGGAGGAAGAGGCAGCATGATAAACTTCAAGTAGTTAAACATGAAGGAGGTGATGGTGGCGGTGACAATGGATACGAACAGGATGATCCTGATTTGCCCAAGTAAGTTTACTCTTCCAAAATTCAACATCATACCAACTATTAGGCATTTGTTTTGGAAGAAAAAGAAGCATTATGGTGTCATTATTCCTAAGGCTTAGGAAATGTGTTTCTACAATTTATAATAACAATCAGAAAATTTCAAGCCAGTTAATGTTTTCAAGTGGAATTCAGTACTAATGCTTTTTGGCTGATATGCATTATTTTTGTTATTTTGTTCTATTATAGGATGGACGAAGGCAGGCAGCCACTTTCTAGGAAATTACCAATTCCTTCTAGCAAGATAAATCCATACAGAATGATAATTATACTCCGGCTTGTGATCCTTGGCCTCTTCTTCCACTATAGGATTCTCCACCCAGTGACTAATGCCTATGCTTTATGGTTAACTTCCGTTATTTGTGAAATATGGTTTGCTGTGTCCTGGATACTAGATCAATTCCCAAAATGGTATCCAATTAAGCGAGAGACTTACCTGGATCGCCTATCACTGAGGTACGCATCTATCATCTCCTCCATGTTTTGTATGGGAGTGTTTACAGATTATATCTTCTTAGCTGTTGCATTTATACCTATGTTGCCAGGTATGAGAAGGAAGGAAAGCCATCTGAGCTAGCTGATATAGATGTATTTGTCAGTACAGTTGATCCTATGAAAGAGCCTCCCCTTATTACAGCGAACACAGTTCTGTCTATTCTTGCTGTAGATTATCCAGTGGATAAAGTTGCATGCTATGTCTCTGATGATGGTGCTGCAATGCTTACTTTTGAAGCCCTTTCTGAGACTTCCGAGTTTGCAAGGAAGTGGGTTCCATTCTGCAAGAAGTATAACATTGAACCTAGGGCACCTGAGTGGTATTTTGCTCTGAAACTGGACTATCTGAAGGACAAAGTACTTCCTGAGTTTGTTAGGGAACGCCGTGCAATGAAGGTTAGTTACTGCTTCCTGTGAATTGGTTTTGTCCTGTTTCTTTGGAGAGTTGATTCACTTATTTGTGGCTGGTCTTGTAGAGGGATTATGAGGAATTTAAGGTTCGGATAAATGGATTGGTTGCCACAGCCGAAAAGGTTCCTGAGGAGGGTTGGACAATGCAGGATGGGACTCCGTGGCCAGGAAACAATGTTAGGGATCACCCTGGAATGATTCAGGTAAGGGTTTATTTTAGTTTTTATGTTATAATCTGCCTTTTTGCTTTTAAATGTCCACGAAGCTCATTGCAGGATTTTAGGTAATATATCCTATGTCTCCTAATATTGCGTTCCTTTCATCAGGTTTTCCTTGGGCCTAATGGCGTTCATGATGTTGATGGAAACGAGTTACCTCGTTTGGTCTATGTTTCACGTGAAAAGAGACCAGGATTTGAGCACCACAAAAAGGCTGGGGCCATGAATTCTCTTGTAGGACTCCCTCTCTCTCTCCCTTTCTCTTTCTCTCTTTCACACACATACAGGCTTTCTGATCATTTTATCTATTTTTTTTAGATGCGGGTCTCTGCAATCCTGTCAAATGCCCCTTACCTACTAAATGTCGATTGTGATCACTATATAAACAACAGTAAAGCACTTCGGGAGTCCATGTGTTTCATGATGGATCCTCAATCCGGGAAAAAAATCTGCTATGTACAGTTTCCTCAAAGGTTTGATGGGATTGATCGACATGATAGATACTCCAATCGCAATGTTGTATTCTTTGATGTAAGTTGAGAATCTTCTTTTGTCGTTCAATGTGTATTTTTTTGGCATGGATGAGTATTTCTCTATCTTTCATGATTTAATTTTGTTTTTTTTGATATGATGTATTTATTTTCTTCCCCTTGTAATAATAGATCAACATGAAAGGACTGGACGGCATCCAAGGACCAATTTATGTTGGAACTGGATGTGTCTTCAGGAGGCATGCACTTTATGGATATGATGCACCTTCCAAAAAGAAAGCACCAAAAAGAACATGCAACTGCTGGCCAAGATGGTGTTGTTGCTTGTGCTGTGGATCTAAAAAGAAGAGTAGGAAAACGAGGACAAATGATAAAAAAAAGATAAAGAACAAGGATGCTTCAAAACAGATTCATGCTCTTGAAAATATTGAGGAGGGTATTGAAGGTAATGATTCATTTCTAGGCCTATCTATGTAAGGAAAAATAATTTATTTTTTGTCCATAACTCCTTTCCTAGAACATTAGGCCTTGTTGATCTGCAATGTAGAAAAAATTATGCTGTCTACTTGTTTTTAGAGAGTAAGGCTTTATTCTCTTGCACATGCTAGTTTTAAATTGGCAATAGTATGAGGTGATTTATGGAATTTGTGGTTGATATAGATAATGGGAAACCATTACTGACACCCCAAATGAAGATTGAGAAGAAATTTGGTCAGTCCCCAGTTTTCATAGCTTCAACACTCTTAGAAGATGGTGGGGTTCCAAAAGGAACAAGTTCTGCTTCTCTCTTAAAAGAGGCCATTCATGTTATTAGTTGTGGTTATGAAGATAAAACAGAATGGGGTAAAGAGGTAAAATCCAAATTTGTGGTTCCAATATTTCCTCAGTGCTTGTTTATCATTTTTACCTGCCATGTTTTCTGACTTTAATTCATGCCCCAGGTTGGTTGGATATATGGTTCTGTCACTGAAGATATCCTCACTGGTTTCAAGATGCATTGTCATGGTTGGCGATCTGTGTACTGCATACCCAAGCGGCCAGCATTTAAAGGGTCAGCCCCTATTAACCTATCCGACCGTCTGCACCAAGTGCTCCGGTGGGCTCTTGGATCTGTTGAGATTTTATTGAGTAGGCATTGCCCAATATGGTATGGGTACGGGTGTGGATTGAAATGGTTGGAGCGGTTTTCCTACATAAATTCTGTTGTTTACCCGTTGACATCTATTCCTTTGATTGCTTATTGTACCTTGCCGGCTGTCTGCCTCCTCACCGGGAAGTTTATCGTCCCAGAGGTAATCCCCACTGCTTGTTGCAGTTGTTATTGTCTAGTGCATAATAGTGGTTTCCTTAGTTTTGAAGGAATTCCTACTTTTATGCTGGTTTAGCACTATTTAATTGTGGGTTGTTTGTATGCTGTGCAGATTAGTAATTATGCCAGTCTTGTGTTCATGGGACTCTTCATATCCATTGCTGCGACTGGCATTCTAGAGATGCAGTGGGGAGGGGTTGCTATAGATGATTGGTGGAGAAACGAACAGTTCTGGGTGATTGGTGGTGCGTCATCGCATTTCTTTGCACTCTTCCAGGGTCTTCTTAAGGTTCTGGCTGGAGTTAACACGAACTTCACTGTTACATCCAAGGGAGGAGATGACGGAGAGTTTTCAGAGCTTTACCTATTTAAATGGACATCTCTGCTGATCCCTCCGCTCACACTATTGATCATAAACATCATTGGTGTCATGGCAGGAATATCTGATGCAGTTAACAACGGTTATGAGACATGGGGTCCACTATTTGGTAGGCTCTTCTTTGCCTTGTGGGTTATTGTTCACCTATACCCATTCCTCAAGGGAGTGATGGGCAGACAAGAGAGGCTTCCCACGATTATAGTGGTGTGGTCAATTCTTTTAGCTTCGGTTTTCTCACTGTTGTGGGTCAGAATAAACCCTTTTCTGGACAAAGGCGGTATTGTATTAGAAGTTTGTGGGTTGAATTGTGATTAGGATACACAAAGTTAGGAGTTCAAGCACGTTTGAGTTACCTGGGAGAAAGGTGGTGTGAAATTTGCACAGATGGGCGGGGCTGCTGCGTCGCTGACCAGAGTGCAGACGTCCCCCTTTGAATGATCATCAGCAGTGAAGATAAATGTTGCAGAGGAAGTCAAGGGGAGCTGTGTGTAGATATGGAGTAGCAGCTGTCAGCTGACACATTAATATTTGTTCTTTTTTCCCAAGTTTTTGTTGATTCTTTTAATACGTATGGGTTTTTGTGGGATGAAGGGGTTGGATTTAGATCTGTCTGTAATCCCTAGGGGGACATAATGGGGCTCTATTTATAATTCATATTCCCTTTGCAATAATGGATTTCACATTTGAGAAATTCAAAACCTTGTTCCATCGAATATTCCTATTTATGGGAAAAGAATTGTAATGTTGATGAAGAGCACGACCTGTAATGTCGACCAGCGCCATCATTATTTAGTGATATTTGTTTTTGTTGTCATGTTGCAGGGGGCACCCAGTCCTAGTGATGTATTAATAATACACCTAACAAGTGTATTAATAATGTCATGGTCAGAGTTAATATTATTAATAAAGGACTTCTAATATCTGTATTAATAATACACATTTATTTAATAATTTTATATTATATTGATATGCATGTTATAAATCATAGTAGCCTATGGAGTTTGAGTTATTAATAGGAAATTATTTTACCTTATGTATTATTTGTAATCTCACAACAATTTAAACATACAATTGAAAGTATTCATCCGATGCATAATGATGAAGACACGTATGCATGTGTCGTCATCCTGACTTATGCCCGTTCAATCTTACAATGTCATTTTAGCTAATAATATTTTAACCTTACATTATCTATTCTTATTTAACTTTTATTTGTTCTAATTTACTCTTATTTTATAAACACACTTTGGCGACTCACTCAGCAATTTCCGGCTACTTTCACTCAGCAATTTCCGGCTACCTTCTCTCCTTTCTTCTCCATTAATCTTTCCTTTCCCTAGCAACCCAAACTTGACAGCTAGTAAATTCCCAATTGTCCAAATTTTAAAAACCACCATCAATTTAAAATCACAATAATAAAAATATAATTTGAAAATCCAACACCTAGCCCACATGAAATGTATTTATTAAAATATGATAATTTGTTTATTAATTATTATTTATATGAATAATAATAAATTATTATTTATAAAATTCAAATACAAAACTCAAACATCCCAAAACCCAATATACGAATTTTCAAACCACAAACACCAAAAATATGCTAACATATCCCATGAATCAAACTACACTCAAATAAGATTAATCGGGTAATATAACACATGACATATCCCAAAACCCATCCAAATTTAAATTTATCAAATATCTCTCAAATTAATCAATTGTTTTTCATTAAATTAACACAAACAAATTAGATATCATTTATAACGTCATAGTATCATCAATTTCACCCTACAATCTCAATTCCTAAAATCCCTAATTTCTAAGATTCGTTTTTCATATTCAATTTTCTTTCAATCCATACATATTTAATCAAGTTAATCAGTTTAGAGATGTAAAATTAGCTTACTGGATTAAGCGTCCAGATCACTTAAAATGCAAAAATCTTCGATCATCATCCCTCAATGAAAAACACAAGAGATTCCTTTGATTTGACAAAAATGAGACAAGAAAAGAAATTTCTTAAAAGATTCCTTTGATTTGACAGAAATAACAACGAAAGAGATTAACCCATGAGAGGACAAACTTACACTAACAATATTGTTATCGTCTATTTCCCATTACTGTTGTCGCTTCAAAGTTTTTTTTGTTCTTTTTCCAAATCATACAGTTCTTTTTTTTCCCATTCATTTCTGATTCACTGAGTCAGGATAAAATATTGTACATCAGTACTACAATTTTAGAAGCCAAATCACTTGTTTCCACTAGTTAAATTTAACGGCCCCAATAAAGGGGCATCATGAAGGAAACAGCAATCAAAATGGGAGCAAAGATGGGTTCATAAGTCCCTTTTAAAGTAGTACCCACAGATGACGAACAATGATGATATTCCCAAATGACACATGCACGGGATATGCTAGAGAAGGCTCCTACAGGGCGATAATTCATAATTATGAGCATGCTCAGCTCTGAAAGGCTAGCCTATTCCTTGCAGCCTTTGCCATAGTCTGACTCGTCTGCTCGCTCTTGACGTTTGCTGTGGTCTGCAGCTTCTCCAAGGCTTGCCTCTTTGTTGCTGGCTGTGCTCTGATGTTACTCACTTGCTCTCTCTTCATGCTTGGCGAGGGCTGGAGTTCCTCCAAGGCTGCTGCAATATTACTTATGTGCTCTCTCTTAATGCTGGGCGCATTCTCTTTCATATCAAACATTTTGACTGATCTCTTAGGTGCACTTTGAATCAAATAACTTGCATCTCTCTTAACCCCCTTCATCACCGATGAGTTCAATTTCCTGGCAGAAAAATGGCTGTGCACCTCCACCCTTGCGCCTTGCTTTCTACGCTCGCAATCTACAGTGCTTGGTTCCAGTATCTGGGCATCTTCAGCAGTAGAATCTGCAAGCAAAATGAGTAAGAGATAAGAGTTCTCTTCATACATGTAAATGACCAAGGGTAATTGGCTTGTATAGCTCGAGCTTTTCATACCACTATTTCTTGGCATGTTAATGAAGGCTGAAGATTGATTCGTCATACTAGAATATTGATTTGGAACCCCTTCATTTAATCCTACTGTTCCTGTATCTCCAAGCGTGTTCAGCCCAGCCAAGGGAATGGCATATTCCATATCAGTTTGTACAGAACCATCAACTTTGTTTACGCCCTTGTTATCTGAAACAGGCTCATCTAAAGCAGAATCCTTACTGTTATCCATCACAACAGCTTCAGCCATGACCAACTCGTGTGGGGAAGCAGCTTGAAACTCAATTGAAAATGTGTCATCTTCCCAGGCAGGTTCCTTCGAAACACCAGAAAATGTCTGGTTCGTCTTCGCACTTTCTTTTTCCATTTTTTCTATTTGATTTGAGTTTTCATCCTCTGCTGCCGTCACAATTGAAGTTGGTTTATCCTGACTTGCATCAAAATGGAAGTATGTTTCTGATTCCCCGGAATTTGATTTTGCAACTTCTCCTTTAATTTCTTTGGAGACAAAATTGAACTCCAGGGTGTCTTCTCCTGTTACTGACATTACAAAATTATTACAAATGGAGAAAAGCATTGTTCATATTCCCATCATGAAAAATGTTACAGAAACACTAAAAGTTCTAAGCACTTAGCAGCAGTTGACTAATTCACTCTAGGAATATGAACAATGCTCCCTTAAACACATAAGGCTTTGCTTTGATAGGGCAGGCTCATAATGAACAAGTCCTCATAATTCACCAAATGCAAACAAGTCTTATTTCATTATCAACATACTCTGTTTATACTATATTTGCAATCCTCTAATGCATTTACCCAACAGAACCCCGTTTATACTATTATCAACATACAGTCTCTCTTATCAACATACTGTTACAAAAAAATGGTAACAGTAATATATATATACTATTATATATATTGGTAACAGTGTATATCACTGTTACCAACAAAACAATTGTTTGGTGAGTCAGAAAAATCTATAAACGTGACATTACCAAAACGAAAAATAAATAAATTAAAATGATGTGCTTCAAAGATAAATTAGATAATCACCCTGAGAAGATGAAAGATCCAGCTCTGAGACAGTGCTGAGTTTGTAATTAGAAGCATCAGCAAGTGATTTAATTTTCATAGAATTTTGCAAGCCCCGCATACTGCTGCTGCTTGATCTCAGTGAAGAAAGAGGTGTTTTGCATGAACTGGTCTGACCTTTAATACTTTCAGAAATAGCTTTTCCACCAATGACAATTTCAGATTGTCCTGGGTCGAACTCACAAACATGACCCAATATGGAAATGGGTGCATCATCATCATTCACAGTACAGCCTTCTTTTACCAGGTAATGGCCTAAAAATTCTTCTGGAGAAACTTGTTGTGAAGCATCACCAGCAAAATCATTGGGGACTAAGGTAATTGTGTTTGCTGCTGTTGCGGCGCTTTTATTTCTGTCTGCAACTTCATCTGATTTAAAGGTGGCCCTTTTATCAACCCTTAAATCCAACTCTTCTCTGTAGTTAGCAAAATCTTTACACTTCAAATCGTCATTTTGCAGTAAAATTTCAGCATTTTCATCTAATAACTCTCTGGTATCTACGCCATCCAAACACACAGCCCTTTCTGCAGAGTCCAGAGCCACAGAAGTCACCATTATAGGTTCATCTTTGTCGTGTTGAACAACACTTTCCCCCCTATGTAGTGTATCCATCCGATTAACAGTCTCCCTGACTCCATCTTTCTCCAGGCATTCAGCAAGGTCCTCACTGGTATCTGCAGTGGAAACAGAATCACTGTCATCAACTTCAAACTTGCCATCTAAGGCTTTGTTATTTTCTTCCTCTGCAGCGTCAACACTGAATGAAAATGGTCCTTTTAAGTTGTATTTGTCAACTTCCATGAGCTCACTACTTTGCACAAGGCTACAATTTCCCTCTAGAACATCTGCATCATTTTTGTGCTTAGTAGGGGATGACATCGGGGAGTGAACTTTTCCATCATCAAAACATATACTCTCCAAACCTTCATCAGACTTCAAGACCACCTGCTCCAATCCCAATGGACAAACTGGAGACTTTAATACATGTGGGCTGATCTCTCTTTTGGGGTCAATATCTTGGATTTCACTATCACAGTCCAAACCTACCGATTCGTATATAATTGGTTCAGCAACCCCTTGTGGTTCTTCACTTGTGTCATCATTAGCTGAATAAATAACTGGTAAACTATCTTGGCCTGCCGAGGACCTTTCTTCAACTTCCATTTCTTTCCCACACTCCAATGCAATGGCAGAACTACCTGCAGTTACACCAAACATAAGGCCATAGAATAAATTAAAAACTTACAAAACATATGAACAAACTTGCACTCAAAATCTGATCTCTTAACAACTTATAAACCTTTAGCTGCTGGAGCTATATAATGATCATGTGCGTAGCTTGATTGATGGCCATGGTCTAGTGATTCTGTAACAATCATATCTTTGTGATATCCCCTTCTGTGCTGCGACCAGCTTGCTTCATTACTATCTTCTGTAGCCTTAGAAGAGGTCAACACTCGGCTCTCGCTAACTTCATCATCCCCAGAAAGACCATTGTCAAGAAAGAAGCCTGCTAAATTAGGAAAGAAACACCCATCTGCTTCAGAGACTCCCACACACAAATTTCTTTGCTGACCCTTTTGATTGAAATTGCTACTAATTCTTGGTGATGCACTTGGGCTGTGAACAATTCCTTCCTCATCACTTTGTTTCATTTCTCCAGCTTCTTGAGATATTTTTTGGTTAAACCCTTCAAAACCATAGCTTAGAAGAGTGCCACCCTCACCCACTGCATCATCCATCATTCTAGCTATAAGAGTGGAATTTCCTTCCTTTTCGATAATATCTCTACTATCGACTGTTGTCCTAAAAAGATTCCTGAGTTGATAATCATCTGCAAATCAAATGGAAAATAAGTATGACAACGATGCGTCCAGAGTTTTTAAATAAGTTCAGCTAAGATTTTAGTGCTTCTAGAATTATAATTAGTTCAGATAAATCTTTGTAACTAACCTAAATCTTGTCCTCTGGAGGGAGTCCCACAAGTTTGGATATTTTCATCAATAGTCTGAGAAGCTGAAACCAAGATATAAGAGAGGTAAGAGATTTCCCTTGGCAATAGTGAACCAAGTCTTAACTTTTAAAATTTTATAACACTACAATCCCAAAAAGGATAGGTAAAAGAATATAAGGGTTACTTACTCCCACCATATTTTTTGTGTGTCCCCTTTTGTGATACGATGAAACTATATCCTGACCGAATCACTTCATCACTAATGTCCAAAGCTGCTAACAAGAAGGGGTGGGGGGTGTGATGGATTAAGTCAGCTGACTAAGAAAAGTCACCACACATAATTTGTAATGTTCATACATCTAGAAATTACACAAAATAATAATTAAAAAAGTCATCTCATACACCTTTACATAACTGATTTCTTTCTGTAACTTCATGAAGAACATTCTCAGATGCAGTCATGCGAGTTACTGAAGACTCGTCTTCATTATTTTCCCTTTCCTTCAATGTACGTAAATTATCCTCTTTTCCATCACAAACATTAAACTCGCCACTGACTTTGATGTTTTCGAGATCACTTTCAAAGTTGTAGGGTTTGCTCTCACTGGATTTACAATCAAAGTTTTCGACAGCTGTAACAAAAAGATCAGGTTCACCAACTGTTTGTTCTTCATACTCCACAATGTTCTGGTCCTTGAGAGCAGAAGTTAGCTCACCTTCAGCTGCATGAATGACCTCAAAACACCCACCAATCGGTGACCCTTCATTTTCCTTCCCATTCCAGCGGTCCAATGCAACAACGTAGCTACCTCCATCTGCATGCAAAGCAAATTATTATATTGAATACTGGAGTATTTTTGAACTCTAAATAACAGGAAAGTGCACATACCTTCATGATCTAAATTGGGAATAGGAGAGCAACCTTTGGCTGAAGTTGTATTATGAGAAACAAGTGCACCACTAGGTTGATCTTGATAATCTAATGACTGTGGTTTATCTTCATCACTATGATCGAGGTCTCCTTTTTGATGGGACAAGCAGCCATCATCACCTTGATCAACATGATCACTTTCCACCAACATGTTTTCCACTTCAGTAGAAACCAAAGATTCACGTAATGGATTCTGCAATTGCTGGTCTGAAGAAGTAGCAGCTATAATTTGTGTCACTACAACCTTCCCTTCCTCTAACTCAGCTATCACAGGGTTAACCTCCTCGAAACTATGTTGCTGTTTAGCACTAGAATTGCTATGTTGGTCTGGAGCAGCAGAAACTACAGTTGTTGTCATTACATCCTTCCCCTTCTCTGATTCAGTTGTCATGGGGTTAAACTCGTCTGGATTGCGTTGCTCTTTTGCATGAGACTTGCTGCTCCTGCTCCCTTTCTTTCCCTTCATTTTTTTCTCAGAAACTTTCGTCACTAGGCTCAAAACTGGATTATTGGAGCTTCTTGCAGTTTCTGATTCTTTAAGCTGAGATTTAACTTCATCACTATGATCGAGGTCTCCTTTTTGATGGGACAAGCAGCCATCATCACCTTGATCAACATGATCACTTTCCACCAACATGTTTTCCACTTCAGTAGAAACCAAAGATTCACATAATGGAATATGCAATTGCTGGTCTGAAGAAGGAGCAGCTATACTTGCTGTCACTACATCCTTCCCTTCCTCTAACTCAATTATAGAAGGGTTAACCCCCTCTAAACTATGTTGCTGTTTAGCACTAGAAATGCCATGTTGGTCTGGAGCAGCAGCAACTACAGTTTCTGTCACTACATCCTTTCCTTTCTCTAATTCAGTTGTCATGGGGTTAAACTCGCCTGGACAGTGTTGCTCCTCTTTTGCATGCGACTTGTTCCTACTCCCTTTCTTTCCCTTCATTTTTTGCTCAGAAACTTTCTTCATTGGGCTCAAAACTGGAATATTGGAGCTTGCAGTTTCTGATTCTTTAATTTCTGAACCACGTTCCATCATCACCGATTTGGGTTTGGTCTGTTGCTCCCTCCTTCTGGAAGCATTCACACACATCCCAGCAGGGACAACTGGGTCGTGTGTGGGAGCAATGCGCGAAGAGCGCCTAGGAGGTTCTTCAGGTACTGGTTCATTCTCAGGCACAGAAGACTTGCAAGCCAGATTTCGAATTTTCTTCTGCGTCTCCTTCTTGATGTCATCAGTCACATTGGTTTCTTTCCTCCGGTGTGCCTCCCTCCTTTGCTTCGATGGAACATTTGTTCTAACACCTTCATCAACCACTCGCTCTTCAGAAGCTGAGGCTATATTAGACTTGTTGATTGCAACAGCATCATTGCGTTTTGACCCCCTCTGTCGCCCCTTGGGGGGAGGCAACTCCATATGTTCCTCTACACCCTCATCAATTTTGGATACGCCTTCTGAAATAAGGCACTTCAATGGTTGAACTGCATTTGGATCCAAGCCAGGCGATGGTGGGGGCTCGGTGTCTCTTTTAAACTCGCTTCGAAAATCTACTCCGGAGCTGCTACCAGCCTTCTCCAAATTTCTTTTGGACCGCCTACGGACATTCCCAGGTGCAAAGCTTGCAGCTTCTGTAGCAAATGTTTTGTCTTCGCAACTTCTTCTGACACTGTTCCTCTTTCTGTGATCTTCCTGAACTACATTCTTCTTGGTGCCTCTATTTTCCACTTCAACCACGGCCACTTCCCTATTTCTCAACTGCCTCTTCCTGGGACTTCCAATTTCTTCGACGCTCACGCTATTGGGTTCTCTAATTAATGCTTCAATACCATGGCCGCCATTTTCGGGAGGCTTCGACATGGACCGCCTCCTGGCAGCCCTGGCCGCCCTTGGATTTGCCTTAACACTGTCCGTTTCGGAGGTCACAAATTCAAATGTTTCATTCACGGGGCTGAAACTAACCTTCTTGGCCTCTTTGGAACCAGTTTCAACTAGATTCGAATTCTTCAAGCACGATCGCCCCCGAGTGACGGGTTTTTCTTTTTCCTATGAATCAGGCAAATTTTACGGGGGAAAAAAAAACTAACTACCCGGAAAAAAGAAAAGGAAGAAGGGAAATAAAAGAAAAAACATTCTAAATCACGACAAAACACGTAAAAGAAACGAGATTTAAGGTTAATGTGCACCTTAAAAAGCGAAGTAAGTCTCTGGGCCATATCCAGATTGGACAAGTTTGCTGGAATGCCGTTTTTCTTGCACAGCGCCTGCAGTTCTTTCCTCTTCACCCCACGAAAATCCATCTCTACGCCCGCATGTATATATACATATCAGAGACGACATCAGATAGAGAGAAAACGTGAAGAAGTGATAAGTAAGTTTCCATTAACGACAGAGACAGAGAACCAACCTGCTGAGACGGAGAGATGAATGAAGGTAGCAAAACAGGTTCGTTTGTTTCTTTTTCTTTTTCTTTTTCTTTTTCACTTGGGATGGAGCGGGCGGGGGAAGAAGACAGGGAATAGATCTGGCGACAAGATTGTGGTTTCAAAATTTGAATTTCAACGGTTCGTTTTCCCGCCGAAAAGCCTAATACGCGCGCTTGCGATGACACTTCCCTATTTTATCACCTCACCGTCACCGGATCGAGCGAGTGCACGTACGTTGCTCGATCCTGCGAGTGGGCATAGATTTACTTCGATGTGGGGGATAAGGCAGCTCTCGATAAATCGACACGTGGTCGTTGAATGTCGCTGTTGGTTGGAACATCATTAATTTAATGTTGTGTTTTTTTAAAACGAAGAAAACGTTTCATCGAGTCAACATGGTCCTTGCAAACATTGGGGCACACATCCTCTGCACAATCTATCAACACATGCCCTGAACTAACCAACATAGCATCGTGTTTTAGTATAAAAAAAATAAATAAATCAAAAACGGTATCATTTTGTGCCATTTTGATTACAAAGGATCCACACCTGCAATGATTGTCCCCTCCCCAAACTTTTTCATGGAAGCCCTTGAAGCATCTCATATTCGAGGAGCTCATAGGGGTTCTTATAACCTCATATCATGATGTGTTTTAATATATGCGATCGAGGTTAAAGGATAATCGTAGGCTTATGGCGTCGATTATAATGAGACATTTCATACAATGGTCAGCACAGCACAAGAGACATGCAGATGAAAATAAATGTTATTTTAGTAACATATGTGATGAGCCATAATATTTTATATATCTAATTATTGCTGTAATATATTGTTCAAACTATGATTTTAAATAAAGTGATGTTTTAAAAAATAATGATTTCTGTTCATTATGGCTGTAATAATGATTGCTGCATGCACAACAGACATGTACACAAGACGACTGTCATGCCTCAAATTCAGGCCTCCGACGGGCAATTCATTTGACTCCGCAAATCTGACCTTCCGATAATAAATTCTCAACTTAATAATACTCTTTAAATCTCAGAACCACTTAGTGACTAGGGGTATGTTTCGTGCATATTTTTTGTTTTCGGTTCTTAAAATTTATATTTGAAAACATTGAGTATCAATATTTTTTCTGTAAAATTAAAAACACGGTTTTGTTTGGTGTGTGTTTTAGTAGAAAGTGTTTTTGGTTTTTTTTTTCCACGTTGGGAGAAAGCAGCACGGCAGCAGGGAGATCTGGCAGTGGCAGTGGTGGTGGGTGGGGAGGTCACGTCGAGCCGAGCCAAGGGGGAGGTCGCGCGGTCGTAGCAGAGGGTTGTCACTCAGTTGGACGGGGGTCGCGCGTAGAGGGTCACTCGTAGCAGGGTGGCCGTTTTCTGGGGTGGCCTTGGAGAGCAGCGGGGGGAAGGGGATGGTGTTGCAGCGGGGTGAGTCGCGGGGTGGCGTTGGGCTTGGCACAGGGTGCAATGAGGCTTACCGAAAACACTTTGAAAACATCGTAAAAATGTTTTCGTTTTTTAAAATATTGTTTCGGAAATATTTTGTAACAAAAATTAAACCGTATTCTGTATTAAAATATAGAAAATAACTTTTAAAAACGGGGACCAAACACGCCGTAGTTTTATAAATCTCCTCTCGTATTTTGGCTTGCATTCACGTTATCGCGATGGAGATCTATACAATGTGTGTTCACCGTCATGTTATTTTAGAATATTTTTGCCTCTTTTAAATATGTATTCTACAGCAATTTAACTTTTACAAGAATTTTTGTTTTGTTTTTTGTTTTTAATTTCTAATTTATGGGTGCTTGGCGGGGTGTGGCCGTGTGGGAGAAGGGGAATTTAAAAACTATTTTTTAACTATTATTTAAGGTTAATTATAATATCTTGATATTTTAAAAATTATTACTTGGTAAAATATTTTTAAAAATAACATTTAAATTATTTTTATTTTTTATTAAAAAAATATTAGCTTTTTATGTAAGTACTTTCATTTTTATTTGTACAAAATTTATTACATGAAACAAACATTAATTGTTTTTGCATCAATTGATGATTTATATGTATATAAAGATTTATTTTGCTGGTAATAAATATATATATATATATATATACATATATATTCATACAAACTTGTTTTTTTAACAATATTGTTAACTTTTTTAAAATATTTGTAAAATTTAAATTTAAATAAAAACATTATCAAATTATAATTGTCCCAACAGCAACTCAGTTTAAATATCTAAAAAAAACCGAAAAACAAGAAAGACAAAAAAAAACAAAGAAACAAGATTTGAGCTACGGCGAGACTGAACAAAACCAAATTTAAGATATGATAGAATAGAATATATTTATTTTTGAATAAAAAAACAAAAATTTAAAACAAACATATCTTTATATTTTATACAACATCAGCTTTCTCACACTAAATCCGGTTTACATGCAAATACCACTAAGAACCATAAACCTCATTCAACTTTTAGTAAACGCTAGCTAATACTGAATCAAACAACAACAGAGGAAAATAATGTACATGTATAAATCTTTAAAACAAATAAATAAAAACACCAGGAAACTAATCTTCATCTTTTTTAAAAAAAAAATTATCAACAACAAAGCATAAAATTTCGTACAAGAGCAAAAGGTCAGAAATCTCGTGTGGAAAGTGCCGCTCATCGCACCATTAGAAGATGCTGCGTTTACACTAGGCTTTCATCACTCCTCCATTGTTTCAACCAAAAATATAAAATTTCCAATGACAAAAAAAAAAAAAAAACGTACAAGATCACAAAAAAAAAAAGAAAAAGAAAAAGGAAAACACAACATCGTCGTCGTCGACAGCAGCCACAACAACTCGATTTGAGAAACCCTACGAGGTTAAGATGTAATAAGCGTGGTATTTATAGGCTTGTCGGGACTCAAAGGGGTCGCAACAAACGACGTCGTTCACGATAACATAGCTGCCAAAACAAAAGGAAAAGGAAACGGTGTCGTATCGTATTACAGGGGCACTCGTACCCCATTTACGCGCGATGGCGGTGGCGTCGCCGCCGCCATAAGCACGCATAGCTGCTTGCTACTACGGCGGATTTGATCTTCTTGGCGCCCAATGGACGAACCGAAGATTGAAACCCTAATCCCTTTCCCTCCTCTCCGGAGATCCCATCTCCGGAGCGAGACATTCCGTACCCTCGTTCGAATCCTATCCCTCTTCGGCGATGGATCTCAACGATCCCAGTCCCAGGCCCAGGCCACTGAAACCGAACCAAGCCCATCGATACCAGGTAACGAGATAAGCTGAAGGTTGGGTTTCTGAGAAATTGACGAGATCAAATAATGATTTGAAATCTCATGAGGGGAGGAAAAAAACACACACACACACACACTCAATTCTCTACTCAAACCACTTGCATTGCAGTCTTGTAATCATAAAGAAGCAGATAAATCCACTTGAAATTAGTGATTATTTATGTATTTATTTATTTTGTACGTCTTGTGTAGAATCAATAAATTTCAATTTCTCCGAGGGGAAAAACACTGAATCCACATGAAATTAGTGATTCGCATGTATATGGGTTTGGTGTAGAATTAGTACATGTTCTACCCATTTTATGTTTGCACAGTAGTCTTGTTTTGGTTAATTGCTTTAAAGTTTGCAGCAATGATTTGGTTGCGTTGAGGGGTACCTATTCTTTGGTGGTTATTGTTTTAATTGTACTGTTTCTGTTTCTTTCACGCAAAGATAATGAGGGCACAGAATCAGGGCATGAAATTGAATTGGAGCAGCAGCATGGATTGTTTAGCTTTGATAAGGATACTGAAGAAATGAGTCTCCAAGACCCAGAGTTCAGTCAGGAGCTGATGGCGCTGGAAAATGAGTTAGAGGCAGCAATTAGGGGTAATGGAACTGGGGAACTGATTACTGACACTGCCAATCACTCCGTCCTGTCACTGAGAAATAACCAGAGTGCTGATTTTTTGACAAATATTGAAAGAGATTGTGTTGATGAGAATAGGGGACGTGTGCAATTAGATGTTGAAGGCCAGAGCTGCAGGGTTGCCAAGGCTCTCAACTCGTGTTTAGATGCAGATATGTTGTCTGAAGTTCCTAAACCAGGTGAAAGTTCCTCCTTCGAGAGCAATACCCCAGGAGACATAGGGCATGCAAAGCAGGAGGAAATTATGAAAATTGGTGATGATGAAGAGAAATGTTTCAAGGGAACAGAAGTTCTCAACTCATCTCTAGATTTAGGTAAGTTACTAGGTGAAACAGAACAACGTGGAGGTTCTTCCTTTGACTGCAAGTCCACAGAAGACTCGAGGCATGACAAACAGCAAAAATCTATAAAGACAGGTGAGAATGAAGGCCAAATTTGCAAGGTAACAGAAGTTCTTGACTCATCTATAGATATAGATAGGCTGACTGAAGTTCTTAAACTAGGTGAAATTGGACAAGATACAAGTTCCTTCCTTGAAAGCAATATCACAGGAGACTTGGGACATGACAAACAGCAGGAAACTATAAAATTAGGTGAGAAAAAATATTACAAGACAGAAATTCTCGACTTATCTCTAGACACAGATATGTTAAATAAACCAAGTGAAGATTTAAAGGGCAAAAGTTCCTCCTTTGAGAGCAATTCGACCGGAGTAGGGCATGCCACACATCGGAAAGCCATAAAAGTATGTGAGAATGAAAGTCAAAGCTGCAAGGTCTCCAAGGCACTCAAATCATCTTCAGATATAGATTTTTTAGCTGAAGTTCCTAAACTTTGTGCGAATGAACAGCACAAAAGTTCCTCCCTCCAGGGCTGTGCCACAGGAGTAGGGGATGGCAAACAGCTGAGATCTATGGAGATAGGTGAAGGCCAAAGTTGCAATATCACTGAGGTTATCAACTCATCTATCGATAAGGAAATGTTAGCTGAAGTTCCAAAGCTAGGTGAGCTTGAACAAGACAAAAGTTCTTCCTTCCTAAACAACGCTATGGAAGGAGTTGGACTTGAGAAGAAGCAGAAAGCCTGGGATGTAGGTGATATTAAAGGCCAAAGCTGCGATCCATATTTAGATATAGGTATGTTAACTGAAGCTCCAAAAATGGGTGAGAACAGGCAAGAAGAAAGTTCTTCTTTCAAGCGCAAGGCCGCTGAAAGACTAGGACATGAGAATGAAGGCAAAAGTTGCAAGGTCACCATGTTTCTCAACTCATCTTTAGATGTAGATATGTTCACTGAAGTTCCTGAAGTAGAAAATGAACAAGCCAAAAGTTCCTCCCTCAATAGCAGTACTGCAGGATTAGGGCATGGCAACCAGCAGCAAGGTATGAAAGTAGAGAAATCATCCTGTAAGAGTGTCGCAATTGATTCTTCTCATGGGCTGACTGCAAATGGAAAAGTTGAAGAGGGTGAAATTTCTGGGGATGATACTTCATATGCTGTAGTGGAAGATATCGTTGGAGATGTACAAGTTTCTGATGACTTAATAAATATAGAGGGCTTCATTGGTGTTGAAAAAAAGAGAGATGGAGAAAAAACTAATGAATCCACTTCTGCTTCAGAGGAGCTCAAAGAAAATAACTGGGACAAGTTGAACCAGAAGCATAACGCAGATTTTCATGTTGAAGCTGTTTCTGCTGACTTGGGAGACAAAGAGGCCGGAAGACATGGAGTGCAAGGAGGTGCAGCTAAAGAAGCTGGTCCAAGAAGTCAGGTATTTTATGGTGACATTGCAATGGAAGTGTCAACTGAAAATCAATTTACATCCATTGAAAAGGTATGTTGTTGACTCTGTTTTATCTTTTTGTGAAATGAAAGAACTGTTTGTAACATGTGCTTGGTTGCTTTGAAATATCATTCTTAAGGCAGTTGCTTGTTGGAAGCACTGTACGTAATGTTTTTAATTTTTTTTCCTGCAACACTCTTGTTTTGATTCCCAGGAAAAAACAGAGCCATTTGCTTGTGGATGCTAAATTATATTCATATTTATGTTCCTATTTTCATTGTTTTATATGGTTTCTGTTGTGTCTAAATGCAATCAGTGGTGCCTTTGTTTGATCATCTGGTAGGATGTTAGCATTCCCAGAAAGAAAGAGCGGGGCAGACTCACAGAAGAACGTAAAGAGAAGAAGAAGGTATTGATTTGAATCTTTCTGATCGTGTTTGAACTTCACATACTTTGCACAGAGATTGAGTGATGGGATTCTATAATTTGACATTTCTTAAAAATACAACAAAAAAAACGTGCAAATCATAAGTTGGACTTCCATTGTTTCTTACCCATTTTATGTAATTTTGAATTTGACTAATTTTTCTCATTTTTTTTTTGTAGCGGAAGAAAAGAATTAAACGAGCTGAAAAGAACAGAAAGGCGGGAGTTAAAAGACTGAAGTTGGAACCAATTTTGACACGAAAAGTAGTATCACATTGCCGTCATTATCTCAAGGGAAGGTGCCACCAGGTTGTATAAAAAATGTGTGTAATTTTATAAAAATTCTGGATCCATCACCCCCAGTGTGCGTTTGGAAAAAAATACAATGGCTGAAATTTATTACAAGTATGCTGGATATAACTCAAATTCTTGCCTGGGCTTCTTAGGTAGCTCTCTCGCTTCCCATGCTTCATATTCTTTTAGATTTGAAGTAGTGGCAGTAGGATGATTGCCTATTCTAGCAGTTGGTATTAGCGTCCAATAATGATGGCTACTAGGGATGTTATATTTTGTGATGTTCTAAATATTTTGTTGCTTGTTACCCTATGAATGTTCTTTCTATTTGAAGAGGTGTTCTATTGTTATTACTTTCTTCTTGTTGGCCTTATTTGTGTTTTTTTTTTCAGCATTCTGCCTCACTATAGAAATCTTTTCAGGTTTAAAATATAAATTGCCTTTACTGTAATATTCCAGTGCATGTTGATGAGCCAGACAAAAAAAAACAGTGAAATGGAGCTGCTGAAATTTACTGTGCTCCTTTTTTGCCGTATTCTTTCATTCGCCTTTTAAATATATTTACATGGTCTATGATATTAGTTACCTCGCTGTATTCTTGGGCATCTCAGTGTGCCTCATCAGAGTTGTGTCCAGGCACTAAATATTTAGTAGAACTGAGTTGTAAAATGTGGTGCTCTCTGTTTATTTTTAGCTGATTCCTGTATCTGCCATCTAATTTTGTTTTTTTCTCCTGCAGGGTGCTGAGTGCAAATTTTCCCATGATACAGTGCCCTTAACAAAATCCACAGTATGGTCCGCTGACTCTTTTAACTTATGCTTCTCATCTATATATTTATTTATTTATTTATTTTTATGTTTTTTGTAGTGGCATGCAATCAAGTTTTTCTTTGATCGGATGTTAGCATTTAGCAAGCTAAGCAAATATGGATAAAATTGTTGCCTATGTATAAGTAAAGAGCAAACCTGCTGCGTTCTATTTTAAAAGTGGTTAGGTTAGGAGATAATATATTTGTAACTTTCTCTCATAATTAATTAATTAATTAATTATAAGAGGTCTTTCCGTGACTTGAACTCATGATTTCCAAGTCACGAGATAGTAGCTTATAAGTGATTTCATAAATGTCATGTTTTGTTCAAGGTAATTTAAAAGGCAGTAATGTGGATGAATGTTTATTACATCAGTAGATGCATATTTTTCATTTTAATTTGAAGTGTAATTTGGAACAAATTTAAGGATGATAGACCTGATTCCTTTAAGTCAACAAGTGGACTCCCCTTTCAACTAGGATTAACCCTAATATATTATTTTTAAAGTTGATCTTCAAAAAAAATAAAAGGACTTGTGGGTGATATACAAGCCCAATTGTCACATGCTTTTCTTATATGGGACTCCTTTATGCCTTTTCTAATTTCTACACAAAAGTTTCAATACCATTAAAATAAATTATTCAATAGTATTAGTATTAGATTGTACTCAATCCACCAATAATACTGCTTTCATTAATTATCAATGCTATAGTCTCATGGCTTGCATCTTATACTAAATGAGGTAAACATGCATCTTATATCATTATAACCCATGAGTTCTGTTTTTGACTGACGCATGCATGCCTTGGGTTTGCAGCCATGCTGTCATTTTGCGCGACATGCTTGCATGAAAGGGGATGACTGCCCATTTGATCATCAACTCTCCAAGTATCCCTGTAATAAGTACACATCTGAAGGTTTTTGCTCCAGGGGTGATAAGTGCTTGTTTTCACATAAGGTAGCTCTTGTTCTAATTTAAAGCGCTAAGCTTTTGTTATTCTAGAATTCCTATTCAATTGGAACCTTGTATCGTGTATGGATGTTTTTATTAATTTATTTCCACTCAGATGCCATCACAAGAAGGTTCTCTAAATACATCAAATGTCTGCAAACATGATTCAAAATCATCATCTGTACCAGCCCTTCCAAACGCTAAAAAACCATTGATGCAACCACCCAAAGGAATAAGCCTTCTTTCATTTGGGAAATCAGGATTGGGTGCTTCATCTGAGCAGAAACAAGCTGGTTTATCTCCAAATAAGGATAATGGTGCCTCTCAGCAGCATACCATGACCCTGTCTGCCTCAATTGCAGCTCCGACTGGTAGCAAACTGCAAAAGAACAAAATCACCAATGTAGCAACACCACCAGCACAAGCACCCAAAGGAATTAGCCTTCTTTCATGTGGGAAATCAGCCGTGGGCAAGTCATCTGAGCAGAAACAATATGGTCTAAATCTGGACAAGGATAGTAGTGTCATAGTTGGCAACCAGACAACTCAAAGTGCATCAACCATTTTTCAAAAGATGAATGAGATTTCTGCAAAAGCTTCACCTTCCATGGCACCAAGGGAATTGGATTCTTTATCATTTAGCCAAGTTACATTAGAGGATCATTTGAAGGAAAAAAGTGTTACTAGTGTTGGAACATCACCAGCTGCTGATTCAAGTAGATTTGAAGTAGATGGCTCTCTACCTAAAGAAACTTTTGCCAAAGTTAACACTCAGGCAAGTGGACATTTTCATACAACTCCAAAAAGTACTCCCCTAGGGATCGACTTTCTTTTGTCTCGCAAAGCTGCAGCTGGTGAATCCAGTAGCAAGAAACAGGCTGGCCTGCCTACCAGGATGGATAGTGATACTGGAACGTCCATTCCAGGGAATAAGTTTACATTTGGAAATCTTCAAAACCCCTTTGCAACCGGGAGCCTAGGAGCTTCTCCACTTTTTCAGGCTCAATCTTCAGGTCGATCAATGGATGGGCATAATAAAAACAAATCAGACGAATTCAGTGGCAAGAAACACGCTGGCCTGCCTACCAGGATGGATAGTGATAAAAGAACTTTCATTCCCGAGAAAAAAACTACATATGGAAATCTTCAAAACCCTTTTGCAACTGGGAGCCTAGGAGCTTCTCCACTTTTTCAGGCTCAATCTTCAGGTCAATCAACGGATGACCATAATAAAAGCAAATCAGCCTCGGATCAGAAGGCCCTTATTTCAACACTAGCATTTGCTGCAAAGTACGAAACTGCAATAAAGATGAATCGGCCCACCAGCAGTGTCTCTAATGTCAGTACCAGTGACAGGGGAGGTTTGCAAAAGGAACCAACGAAAGCTTCTACAATATGGGATCTCTTAAATGCAGCCAATAGTAAAGCCAAGCAATAGACAAGGACACTGATTTTGTCTTGCCATATGTTGTCTTTCACGCAAAACAATGTTGGGTTCCTCAGCTCCTAAGAGTTTTGTGCCTCAAACTCTCCTGCATCGATCTGGTTACAATTCCCAAGTCAATTCCCAAGTCAGCCCATCTTCAAAAATATATAGTAGCAAATGTAGGGTCCAAACGATCATTTTTCGTCACTCTTACATCTAGAGGCTTTCAAAGCTTTTGCCTGGTGTATCCTCCACTGAGGAGTTGAAGCAGGCAGGGTAGGATGGGAAATAGTTTGAGTGGTAGCATTATCGCGTGGACAATTCGTAGTTGACCCAGAATTTTGGAAGGGGTTGGGCCCTTCTATTCTCCAAAGCACTTGCAGAAGTAAAAATGTTTTACATGGGAGAAAATATCTAAGTTGTGTTCATGATTTTGAAATCCTGATGTGTATGATGCTTCCTTAAAAATGTATTTTGGAAGTAAGTGTTTATCCTCCTGTCCTTGAAAGTTTTGTTTTGGGCTGTTTGAGCACAGGAACAAAAAATAAACGATTTTAGAACTTTTTGCTCTATTATTCGGAGAGGAGATGGTGAATTTCCCAGCCATCGAACTACTAATTATTGCAAAATATATATCATAGTCATACAGATTATCATTAGGACCTATAACATCCTCTAGCTTTAATAGCATAAGCAGAGCTGGTACCCGAGACATATATCTAAAACAAAATCTTTCATGTAACGATTAGAGCCTGCAACTCATGCAGCTGCCTGGGCTGGGCCATCTGATCTGAAATTCCGTACCCATCCATGGCCCCTTCCTCGTCCTCGGCCTCCCCCTGCAAATTTTCATAAACATATCATATAAAAGAGATGATGAAATCTCTAATCCATACTGATTCACCAAGCATGTTTTCCCCAATTCGTGGTGAATCAACATCTGTGCAGTCCTAGATCCAATATTTTTCCAAAAAAAAAAAAACCGATCACTCATGAACATGGCCTATGTTTGTCCAGCTGCTTATTTGCCCTCAGCTTGCCACTATCAGCTACTCAGTTGGGCAAAAGAACTCACAATCACACAGCTCGAGAAGGAGAGCAAGTATAATCTGCGAAGCAGGGGAAGGCAGATGACTGACCTTCCTAAGAGTGAGGGTAGGCAGTAAGTAATGTTGGGGGAAAAACGTTCGCATGGATGGTTTTGTGTGACCCCTTTGAATGTTACTGTTATATTAACTGACTACCGGGGGATAAATTGAGGAGTAGAAAGGTGCAGAAACAAAGGTAATAAGAACTTGCCATGGGCATGAGCAAGACCGGATTCACCAAAATCTGGTTGTGTATCTCCATTACCATAACCCCTGCCACTGCCACGTCCCCGTCCTCGACGACTGCGCCCCCTTCCACGACCACGCCCCATGGTATCCTCCTGGCCAACATCTTTATACTCTGCCGGGCCAATGCTCATGTTCCCTGTGAACACATTGAAACAAGATGATCAATTATTTTACTCAAATATATACAGTCAAAGCGGTACACCAGTTATCATTGATGAACCAATATGTTACCTCGTATAGAAGTTTACATTCTTCGCATGAATCAAATGATTTTAATCTAGTAATTCGTTAGTTATTCTGCATAAACTGCAAACGCATAAAGTTGAAGATAGATTCACATGCTAATAAAACTAAGTCATTCCATGGTCAACTCTCCAAAAGTCCAACCACTGACATCAGGAACCGAGAAAGAACTGAACAATACTCACGGACGCTAGTGCTGCCGCCAACATGTACTACGTAATATGGCCAAAAATGCGGCTTCACATTCGTTCATATTTAAACCGAGTTATTATTATTTTTAATGATGATAAAAGTATCATTACTGATTGGCAATCCACATGCAGCACGCCAAATAAAAGAATATTCAACGACTTAAATCTGTGCTCCCGAGCAAAAGGAATTTACCTCTACCTCTTCCTCTAGGACCTCTTCCTCTACCACGCCTGTTTGGGGAGCTCTCTTTTCGAAAAAACAGGGTAAACATTATTAGTATCCTTATAATAATCAAGAAGCGCATATGTTCCTCACCTTCTAATTCAACGTCAGAGTAGTCAGCCGATGGTTTGATTTGATCAGCTGGAACAGGTGGTTGGTACCTACATATATACAAAGCAAAAATACAAGATTATGAACCAATAAGTAGCTTTATAATCAAGAAATGCATGCATGATTTGTACTGTCGCTTTTGTGTAACACGAAGCTTTTGCTTGTAGACACATATTAAAGTGGTGTAATTAATTAAATTTACCCAGTGGAGGAAACATCGAGCTCGGTCTTGGATAAAGTAATTGTTATAACTGAGACATGGCGGGTAGTTTCTAGGCTGCATGCATATCACATAAATGAAAACTGTTAACTGAATCTATCATCGTACGAAGTAAGTATATATATATATATATATATATATATATATATATATATATATATATATATATAATTAAGCCAGAGAATTTTTAAGGAAAAAAGAAATGGCCTTACGGAAGAAGGCCTTCTTCCAGCGGCTCCCACGCGTCAATTATGTCAGTAGAACCGATTGAAGTGTTCTGATGGAGGTCGGCAATCCTTTTCTAATTAAGAGTACAAATTGATGAACAAGTGAGATGCTTTTTATAGATTAATAAATTAAACCATGACGGGCGTGCACGTTATACTCCAAAAAAAAGAAAAAAAACTAAGCCCACTAAAATTGAAATTAAACTTTGAAAATTAGAAAGAAAGAGAGAAAAGTGATGGCCAAGCAAAGTACCTTAACAAGCTCAGCAATCATCACAGTCTTGTTGATGGCCCTACCCATTGCTTTCAGAGCAATTTCATCAGACCCTTTTTCCTAGAGGACATCAAAATTAGTAAATCAATGGGGTACTGGGGATTTTAAAGAGAGAAAATGTAAAGAACAATCAATTCTAACCTGGAGCAGGGTGGTGGCGTAGGTAATGTAGTTCCTGATGCGGCCCTGAGTAGTGATACGTATGTCATTCTGGTGAATTGGCATCGTCATTTCAGTCCTCGGCTTCTCAACCCTCTTATATCGATCCATCTTATTAATTCCGTACCCATTACCATCATCCATGCATGTATAAGATTAAACAATATCAACCTCTATTCTCAATCTCACACAACATATATAATTCAGAATTCAAGACTCACGAGGGTTCACAGAACGTATATCTATATATCTATCTATCTATCTATATATATAAATATATGAATCTCATACAGCATATATATAACTCAGCATACAAGATTCATGGGTGTTCACAGAACATGTTAATTTAAAATGATCTGATTGATGGAGGACGTAATGCATGCATGAGAGTAATATAAACTTACGTCGTCGAGTCGTTGCTTCTGGTTGAAGACCGAGATTGATCAGAGATGGCAACAGAAGAGAGAGCCTAGACTAGACTAGAGAGAGAGAGAGAGAGAGAGAGAGAGCCCACTTCAATGGCATTTTCCTTCTCCTGATTGATTCTGAGAAGCTGGCATGGCGCTTCTTCTGTTTTGCTTTCTAAAGAGGAAGAGTAGGGCGCGCGGTCCAATCGGCACGTAGACCGCCAAATTCAGCTGCGTGGATGTGGATGGATCTCGTCATGAACTCGTTACATGCGAACAAAAAATAATATTATTTGTTGCCTTGTCGGACCCAATACTTAATTTATGAGTAAACTCATTTGCCATACTTTTCTTTAAAAAATAAAATAACATATCCTCTATGGTGCTGGACTTTGTTGGTTAATTTGTGATATGCTTTAATAGGTTTAGAAGCATGCAAATCTGTCTGATGCTTCACGTAGATGTTTGATTGAATTTTAGTATGGTTATGAGGTGGACAAATGACTGTCTTGACAAAATAAGAGGTCCACGGATGGGTGTTGAAAAAGAGCATTTGGTGTTAGGTTATGATGTTTGCAATCAACATTTGTCTTTGATTGGAAAATAACACCCGAATTCATTGTAGATATATATATATATATGATGTTCAAATTAAGTTGTCCCTTAGATTCCCTAGGTGCCCAGTTTTAGTCTGGAGGGGCAAAAGGTGACTAATTTACCTTAGATGCTTCCTGAGATGAATTACCGATCGGATTTGAATAGATAAAATGTAATTGTTTAAAGTATTGATTAGTATTTAACAACCATTTAGATATAAATAATAAATTTTATTCAAATTCTAGCCACCGAAAGGCTAATTTAATAAGAAAATTTCTAAAAACAATTGTGTTTATTAAACTTTTTAAATGCCTAAACTCAATGGCTTTATATATCAATATTACAATTGAAAATCTAATATTAATAATTCTTTTTCCTAATATTTTCGACCCAGGCTACACCTCATGGTTACAGGTCCTCACAAATAATAGAGAAAAGATGTGTGCGTGTTTTTTTATCCTTTTTTTAAACTCAATATTATCCTCCTAGCTTGTATAGTGTTTAAAACCGTTCAAGAAATATTCTAGTTTGACAAAAGTATAATTACTGCTATCTAGTAATTAAATACACTTTATTCAATGTCTCATATATTTTATTTATTCTTTACTGAATAACATGATTTCCTCAAGGTTTTTTCAGGGTTAAGGTTTCTTGTTTGAATGATTTAGGACATTTTAACTAGATTAATCAACAATAAAAAGTAATAAGCAAGAAAGTAAAAAGAATATACAATCTATATTATTCAGTCAATACGACCTATTCTACGATAGTGAGATGTTACCTATATTCAACACACAAAGACACAAAATCTATTATAATGGATTTATTTCCTTTTTCTTTCAATTACAAATTATAAAAATCAGTGTTGATATTAAGAATGCACTCACTATAATAATTTCCTTTTGACTCGACCAACCTTTGCGCATTTCAACCATCTGCCTCAACTTGATTGAAATCGAACTTCAATCGTCACCTCTTTCGTCTCTTAAAGATATTGGATTTCCAAAACTCGTGAATGATGAACTCATTTTCGAATGAAGTCAAACATGAAGACCAAATCAAGCTCCTTCATTGCCTTTTATAGGATTGCATATCTAGGAATATGTGTGACAAAGGTTTGACATCATATACACTTTATAAGAGCCGTTAGATCATCGAGTAAACTTATAGGATTGTGCCGCGTCGAAAATAAAACTCTCATTTTTCTAATGTGTGGTATCAATTTTTAGGCGTGTGAGTATTAATCTGTCTCTACACGTAAACGACTCATGAATCCTTCCTCTTTAAACCATAAACCATTCTTAGGTGGGCAATTGCACTCATATCACAATTGATTGTGACTTTAAATATTTTATATTTATTTTTTATCACAAAATATTTCTTTTCTTTTGAGTGTCATTGCAATGAATACTCAATGATCTAGAAACTCAAAATTGAGTCCTAAGGTCAACGACGAGCTCGATTAAAAGTGGGTGATGACACAAATCATGTATCTTCCTCCAACTCCAGAATATCTAGTATGTAGTGTAGCGCTAAGCCATTAACGAGGAGACGGTTCTCCTTCTTCTATAAGTATGGATAAGACTTTGGTATGTCCCTTTTAAATAGGGGATGGGGTTAGCAATTTGGAAAGCATTGGTTAACTGAACCTCAGCTTCATGTCTTGTGTAGTATGGTCCTCCACAAGCCTTAATGAAGTTAAATCGACTTTCGCATACACTTTCAAGATATTACCCACCCCACCAAAAATCTGAGGGGGGCAAGCGATTTCATTGTCTCTTTAACTGGACTTGTCAAATTGTTCATCGATATATAGTGGGCTCTACAAGAAAACTTTTATTAAGTGACCAATAAAGTAAAAAACCAAATGAAAAAGTATTTAATATTTATTTTATTTATTTATTTTAAGTTAATCACAAAATTTAATAAGTGATGAATTTTAAAAAGACATTTTTAAAAATTAAAAATATTAAAGCAATTTTGTTTTTTTATAAAATTTTAATAATATCTACCGTTGTATGCTCTAATTTTATTTTATTATAATAAAATTGCAAGTATCAGATAATTAATTTTTTTATTTTATGTTTGTTTATTTTATTTTATAAAAATATAATATAAAATAAACAAAAGAAGTTTAATTTTGTTTTATAGTCCCTTTTCTTTTTGTATCTTTTTGGAAAAAATATTGATTCATGTAGGGGTGATCAAGAACCGAACGAAACCGACGAACCGAACCGAACCAAACCGTTTGGACCGAAAAAATTGGTTTTTAAAATTATATTGGTTTATTTGGTTTTTATTTTTGGAAAACCGATGCTATTGGTTTGGTTCACGGTTTTAGGGGTTTGGTTAACCGAACCGACCGAACAGACGTTATCACTTTGGCACGTCGGCACTTTTCGCTTCCCAATTCCCATGCATCTCTTAGTTTTGCGCTTTCTCAAAATAGAAAGGCCAAAGGTTGACATTCCCACTTCTCAATTTTCACTTATCGTGTCGGATCTACTCATAGAGTCGTAAACTTAGCCAATTGGTGATAATGTTTAAGAATTAAAATGAATATATTTTTTTTATTTGACGTTAAAATTCAAAAAATTGATTCAAACCGATGAACCGAACCAATTTTTATGCACCGAACCGAACCAAAACCGATGGTTTTTAACATTTATTGGTTGGTTTTGGTTTGGATTTTTTCAAACCGAATGTCGTTGGTTTGGTTTAAAAATTATATACAAACCGACCAACCGACCGATGCTCGCTCCTAGATTCATGCCTAACAAATCAAAAACAAGTGAAATAAATTTATAATTAGCTAGGTATCAATTGTGATGTCATTAGATGAGGGTGATAATAAAAATAAAAAAGGGAAAATAATAAAAATAAAGGAAAAAATACTAGACAGGTGGAGAAGTTGCATTTTAATTGCGGTTTTAATACTAAGTGGATAAGTATTTAGTCACGCTACAAGCACAAGCCCGTCTAGCTCAGTTGGTAGAGCGCAAGGCTCTTAACCTTGTGGTCGTGGGTTCGAGCCCCACGGTGGGCGTTTTTTAATTATCTTCTTCGGAAATATAAAATCGAGTCCTTCAACCGGATTCATATCTGATGTGTTTTTTTAAAATAAAAATATTTATTTATCCTGCCGTTAATGATCAGCCACTTCGGTTAGTTATACAACCGACGCATGCATGTATTAATAAATCGTGTTGTACTAAATCTTCTTAATAGAATGTTTTTAGGGCAAATTATGTTGCTTTGTACCTTGGTTGAGCAAAATATGTTGTTGTGTGCCCGCAACTGCAAGGAAAGGTTCCCCCGTGCTGTTCGGTCCTTGACCCAAGCGGAAGAAAGGTTTTGTTTATATATAGGGGATGGGAAATATTCCATTTCATTACACGAAAATCCATAAATAAATCCTCCTAAATAGAGTTTTGAACTGGCAATGACATATAACCAAGTATTTTGTGTTTGCCCTTTTGTTGTTAGACACATCTGAACACAATGTTTGTCCAAGTATCACAATGTTTGAATTACAGGTTTCGTATCTGCAATTGCAGATTCACAAATATCAGCATGTTGTACAACACTTGAGACCGCACTTCTATGAAATAGTAAGGTGAGCTGATCAACGAAAAGGAGGTTCTTTAAATGCTCAAGTTGTTGCCGCTCTTTTTCCATGTGCAAGTCAAACTCCTCAAAATGAACAATCTTCTCCCAGATCTCTTTCATCTGCAACCATAGAATTTATTATCAAGAAATGACATTTTCTTTCTTTATCCCCAAACTTTGGATATTTTCTCAAATTTGACAGTGCATACGCACCTGCACTTCAACAATATTAGAAATTGTCTTTACAGCCTCCAGTTTTTCCTTCTCGAGCAGTGATTTTGCATCTTCAGCTCCATCCACTTTAGCAGTCTCTAAACCAGGTGCAGCACCAGGGCCTCCATCAAGAAAAGGCATTCATAAATCAACATTAATAGCAAGTTGCAACAACATAGTTGACAGATTGCTTACAAAGATTTGTTCAAGAAGGCGCCCTTTTACTGATAATCGAACAAAGCAAATAACATAAAGCAAATTGCCATAGAACAAAGCAAGCTATACATGGATCTCACAAGCACGTAGACTGGATGGTTTTGCGATGTATTTTTTGCCAGGATCATAAATCTCATATTTTAGAGTGAGAAAATGGCCAACGAGTATTGAGGTTTGCCGTGGTCATACCTGCCCATCCAGATTCACGTGTTAGAGGTTGAGGACTCTGACTTCTTGCTTTATGCTTCAGCGCAGACAAAGCTTTAACAGCTGCTTTGGCAGCAGATGCTGCAACCTCTTCACCAGACAAAGCAGATAGGAAAGCTACCTGCATAATAAAAAAGATAAACAAAATTATAACTTGGGAAACTTGACCCCGTTTGGACTGGGTTGCAATGGTGTCAAAGATGCCAGCCTAAATACTGAATCAACACAAAACTGGAAAGCTGGAATCCCAACTTAATTTAGTAACAGTTTTCCTCATGTCCAAAATATACTTTGACCCAGCTGAAGGTACCAAAGAGATGCAAATAAGGACGGTCATAAAACATAAGAAAAAATGCTGACAGAGTTCCACAAAGAGGTAGAAATAATGTCCGTTTTTATCACAGTTGCTAGAATGTACATTTCCTCTGAAATATTTGCTTGACAATATAAAGAAGCAACTAAATCCCAGCCCTTTTTCTGCAAAAGTAGATCTAAGAGTAGTGAGGGAATTACTAACAAAAGCCCATACCTGTGCCATTATTGGGTTGCTTGCATCAGCAAGAGGTGTGAGCCGTAATCTCTTTGTTGGGGATGATTGGCCGATTCTCTGCAACCCTGAATTCACATGTTCCTGCTCCCTTGTTTGATGAAAAATGTTATTGGCTTCCCCACACTCCAAGTGTCCTGCAAACTGCTCCCCAAATGGAAGCCGGATAAAGCGAGAAACACAATCCTTCTCACTCCGGCCACCCGCAACATACTGTGCGACGCTTTTCCAGTCATCAGCATAATGCATGATGGCCTCTAGCAGACGTAAAGTTTCTGCATCACTCCAATTAGATTTCCGATCTTCACTGATCTCAACACGCCTGAAATCAGAAGTGTTGACACCTGGTGCCTGATAGTTGCCACGAACAAAGCATCTTGCGCAGAGTGTCAAGTCAATCTGTGCACCATAAAAACAGCATAAGCAAGAATCAAAGACGCAAAAAATAAAAATAGAAATAAAGATCAGAAAATCTAAAGAACACACTTAAGCCTTGGATCAGATTGCAAAATTTTCTCAGGAACAAAAGATACAAGCCATTAGAAGTCCACTAGTTTACTTCTTTAATTTCTATAAAACCACCTTGTTAAATCAGTGTATTTTATTATATTGCACGTTGTGGAACATTTATCAAATCTTCTTTTGAAATATTAAATGTTCATTATAAATAAAAATGAATTGATGAACCCATAACAGCCGAGGAATAATTTTAAAAAAAATATCGTAGTAAAAAAAGTGGGGGATGTTACTAACAGATTCAGATTTAAATATCTTACTAACAGATTCAGATTTACGCTTGCAAATAAACAGAAATAATTATCTGAATATTTCCAACTTTAATTGTAATGCCTTAGTCTAAAATACTGCATTTTATGCTCATCATTTGTGAAGAAAAACTTAAGAGCCAATAAAATTATAAAATCATAGCACAGCATATAGTAAAATGTACATACAGACATGCATGGCACAACGCAATATTTTTAACTGAACAACAAAAAACCGGCATGGCTGTGGAAAAGAGAAATTATAAAATTTAAAAAATACTGTTCGGGTTTTGTTCATTGCAAATTTACAAGCTAAGTCACAATATTCTTGCATATATAGATCGTATTTACAATACCAAATTGTAATGCCAAATCAAACCAAGTAGCCTTAATCCTAATAAAATGGGGAATAACAAATTATAATGCATATTGATTAAATTCAGGCATAGGGTCATAGACTATATATAATTAGTCTAAGTATGAACACAAACCTTATAGAGAATTCTAGCAATCGTACATAGCATTAACACATAGTTTAGACCGTATCATGATGTGAGACTTTAGTAGTCGAATATAATCATACAAATACAATTCTAGGAAAAAAAAAAAAGGAAGCATAATGAACTATAGCCACCATTGATCATAGAAGAAAAATCTAAATGCATTTGGATAAAACTTCCTTCCTATTAATCCAGAAGTTCTTTTCAGATAAAAGGAAGTGATTCAGTTTACTATTAATCCAGAAGTTCTTTTCAAACGCATTCCGATTAGATCAGCGTTGTTTTCCTATTAAATAATCCGGGCACAGGCATGCATGAATACATGAATGAAATGAGTAACTATCAATCACCTTCTGACAAGAGAAGCAAGCAATGCTACAGGGTACTTTGCAACTACTGCACACTCTCTCCTTGTCCGGTCGATTGGTCGCCAAAGTTTCAACCGAACCCCCTCCGGCATCGCAGCCTCCGCCGCCGCCGCCACCCTGGGAAGCTTTCTTCTCCTTCTCCTCCCACTTCAGTGGCTGCTTCACCCCCACTCCAGCGTAATTGATCAGACCCCACTCCTCGAGAAAATCGAAAACCCTGCGAATCGAACCGACGTCTCCGACCAGCGTCTTCCGCACCTCCGTGAAGGTGAGCTTCGCGCCAGGGTTTTCCCTGAACGCCCTGACTATGACGTTCCTGTAATACCTGTACGTGGTAGGGTTCCTCGACGGTGATTTGCAATCGAAGAACTCCGGAAGGTATCGAACTTCGCAATCGCTGATGTCGTTCCACGAAAACCATCCTGCGTTCACAGAGAACAAGGATGGGTAGGCGAAAAGAGAAATCCTAGGGTTTGATTAACGGAGACGAAGGTAAGAGATTGGATTATTAGAACTTACGGGAGTAGCTGGGGACGACGATCTCTGGTTCAGGGAGACGGGATTGGGGCGGGCGGGAAACGGGAGTGGAGGAGGCGAGAGGTTCTTTGGAAGCTGATGGTTGGGTATGAAGGATCGGGGTGTAGAGAGGGACTGGGGAGGTTTGAAGGTGAGGCTTCGCGGTTGGAGTGACCAGGGGATCCGGGGAGGTTTGAAACTGCGTGTCGGCGGCGGTTTCGTTTGAAGGTCCGGCGGACGGTGCGACTGGTGGAGTTTCAGACGCCATCGTGGACGGAGGCTGAAGGAGGTGGTAGGTAGGGAGCCCCAGCTCCGGCGGGTTCGGGTTCTGGAGCGACACTAGCCTCGGTCGTTGTTCGCCATCTCTCAGTCTCACCGCAGGTGGCGAACGGTGTGGCTGTGGTGGCGTCGGCGGCGCCTGAGATTAGGGAAACGTGGATCGATGGTGGCGAGGGCCTTCGGGGAGGAGAGGACCGTTGACCCAACGTCGCCGCAACCGCAATCGCAACCGCAACCGCCCAGGTGGTAGTAATTTTTATCAAAACGTTACCGTTTTGGGTGTGTAGTAGATGTTATTAAAACATTTTAGATTTTGCATCGCGCAGCCGCAGCCGGATCGGAGAGCTTGAGGATCGCCACGCGCCACCGATCCAAACCCAATGCACCCTATGCTGGTCAACCACTCCATTCTCTAAGCCGCCAACCTCCCCTCCTACGGCTTGCCCGAGATTTGGAAATTTCCGGTCGACAAGGCCCTGGCGCTGCGGATGGGCGGCTTCAGAGAGGGGACTTTCAACCGCGACTCATCAGCGGAGCAGTCGACGGTGAAGGAGCAGAGCGGAAGCGGCGCGATGCCACCGCCTCGGACGACGAGCCATAGTAGTTCATTGGTGCTAGGTTGTTAAGCGGACCTCTGGCCCGCGGGTTGTCCTTGTCATTACTATTATTATTATATATAGTAATAATAATAATAATTATTATTATTAAAATAAAGGTTTAATGGGCCAAGCCAAGAAAATTTTCGAGACCCGTACACTTAAAAGTGAGTCTAAGCAAGTTGGACGGGCCGTTCAACACTCCTAAATGACACTGACATAGTGTGTGTCCTTGAATTTCCCAAATTATGCAAAAATTGAAAAATAATTTAAAAATTAGCATGCTTTATTCAAACTAACATTTAAATATTCATTAGAAAATAGTATACTAAATATCTTTTTTTTATGTGTGTGTAAGGCTCACATTTTTTTTAAAACTTTAATCATGCATAATTTTATGCAATATCAATAACAGTTGATATTGCATAAAATAAAATAGTAACAGCATAAGCTTAATAGATCTAGCCAAAGCTACTATCGTTTCAGCCTTTCATATATAACACTGCCACCGACCACGAGGACCCCCTTGCCGTCCTGCCATGCTTCACCGCCCTGCATCTCCTAGCTTCACCGCCTGCCCATTGGTTACACAATGAAGCAATAAGAGGGTAGTTTGCTCGCTTGGATAGAAGAAAGCTAGGTTGGTTATGGGCGATTGTTTGATATGATTTTTGTTACGGGGGTGCATTCCCCAGCTCAGTCCAATCCCAACAGTGTTGATTTTTCCCTAAGAGGTTGTAAACCTAATAAGAAGGGTTATCATAAAGAATATTTTTTTTATTCTAAGCGATGGAAATCTAAATTTTTATTTGAGAAAAAAGGATTTTTTTGTGGTAAAGGAAAATTTGAATTTTTTATTTTTGAATAAAGTATTTTTAAGAAAAAACATTATTTTCAAGTAAAATTTAAGAAAACACAATTAAAAATGACATTCACAGAATAAAACATTCTCTCTTCTTTTTCATTTTGTTTTGTTTTTTTATCCTCTTTTACTGTTTTTTTACAAGTTACAATGGAAAGATAGATTTAAAAAATAAAATAGAAAAGTAAATTTACAAATATTAATGATGTTTCCGTATAAGTAATTGTTAGAATGAACTAACACTACATAAAACAAATTGAATAAATATTTGTACAACTGGTTCGCGATATTTTCGCGTAACCGTGAGAGATTGTACGGCTATGATTTTTTCTTTTATTTTTCTCTTCCCCCACGATGAATTGGTAGGCTGTCACGTCGTCACGATTACTCAACCCCAGATTGTACCTAGAATTGCCCAAACAAATCACGAATTAAATTATAAAAATTTAAAATAATTTTTAAAAATAATTTTAAAAATTAAATAATTTTAAATTTATTTAAACTCATAAATTTTAAAAATAATCACTAACTAAATAAAATAACTCAAGCGCCAGACCAATAAATGTCAAATATGTTTGTTTAAGCTTTAAAAAAACACCGAGTCCTCGAGGCAGTAGCTTGACGCCATGTATTCATCGTTGGTCGTACTAGATGGGGACATTTCCTGCAAGTGTTTTTTTTATTATTTCTATTTATTTATTTTATTTTAGTGGGGCGTGAATGACGAAGGAACGTAATTTTAATATGTTTTTGGTAAATTCCATTAAATTAAATAAAAAAAATAGAAACATAAAAACTCAATTAGGGCAAAGCTGAGGTACACAGAAAACAGTACTAGTACAAGATATGATAAGAACCGATCTGCGAAGCCTATGACCTTCTCTCTCTCTCCTCTCAGTTCCAAGTTCCAACTCCATCTCCCTCCCTCCAGGCAAGTTCTCTCTCTCTCTCTCTCTCTCTCTCTCTCTCTCTCTCTCTCTCTCTCTCTCTCTCCTACACACACACACACACACACACACACACAAATATATCAATTATAGGGTTTTTTGATATATCTGTGATGCGTTTCCTTAACTTATGGTTTTGGTTTAGAACGCTCTCTTGATCTGTAGCTCATAGATTTGTTTCCGTAGCTGATATTCATGATGCAGTGAGTGAAGAGGGAATCAACCAAACAGTGTCTTTGATTTTATATTGCTTTAATTGTTTTTTTTTCCCACATTAAATCTAAATTAGTCTGATTTTTCGTTGAATTGGCTTTTCTCGTCCTTGTTGTCTTGAATTGATCCCGTTTCTTGTATTAGCTATCTTTTTAATGGTTTGGGCACTTGCAAATTTGGTTGGTTTTCGTTCTTTCTTGTGTGACATGTAATTTTGATCATGGGGTTGTATTGCTGCTTTGGTTGTTTGTCTGTTTCAGGTTTTCGTTAAATGGCAGAACCTTCCAAAGTTATTCATGTACGCAACGTCGGCCATGAAATAACTGAGGTAGCCCCCTCCCTTCTGTGCTACCGCAATGTTGAAATGCATTTTTATATTTATGTGTTCCAATAATTTTATTCACAAACCCACGAACAAAGGTCTGAAATTTCACGAGGATTTATCTGCTCCATACCATATGGTAGGAGAAATGAATAAAATAAATCTGTTTCAAAATTAAACATGACAAAAGATTAGTTTAATGAAATATTAGATGTTGTCTGGTGGACTATCAGGATCGCC
Source organism: Taxillus chinensis (assembly GCA_023512835.1). Classification (NCBI taxonomy): domain Eukaryota; kingdom Viridiplantae; phylum Streptophyta; class Magnoliopsida; order Santalales; family Loranthaceae; genus Taxillus; species Taxillus chinensis. The sequence continues at coordinate 15,678,032 of CM042090.1, forward strand.
TGCAAAAAATCCATTACACCTTAACTACGCCAGCATTTTTGTTTCTATAATCTATAGCAGTGGCGCTAAACCCAAAATTATGAACGTTTGAAATTCTTTAGTGCTTGGATCTCCACAGTTATATCTTATATGCTGTGTCTCTCAAGGTTGGTAGTCACCCAGACATGAGCATATGAATCAATGCATGTTTTTTCCTGCATATGTATGCCCTTGATGCATATTTATTTATTTTATAGTATTGTACATGTAAAATAATGCGCCTTCAACTTTTTACCAGGATGATCTAGTGCAATTATTCCATCCATTTGGAGCCATCTCGAAGTATGTCATGCTTCGAGCAAAAAACCAGGTATTTCATAATTATATGTAGCATTTTCTAATTTTGGGTATCTGACTGGTCTACTAGTCTGGTCTTTTAGAACATAGACGTGTATAAAATTGTTTGTTGTAACTTCTGAAATCCTTGCAGGCACTCCTTCAAATGCAAGATCTCCCTTCAGCTATAAATGCAATGCAATTCTACACAAATTCTCAGCCTAATATAAGGTTCTCTATCTTTCTCTCTATGCAAAGGAATGGCTTGAATCTTTCCTCAAAATACGATTTATTTAGTTTTTCATTTCAATGCATTCAAATGTCGTTCCTACACTAGGGGGAGGAATGTGTATGTTCAGTTCTCATCCCATCAAGAACTAACGACCATGGAACAAAGCACTCAAGGGCGAGGAGGGGATGAGGTTAGTGATTTTGATATACGTATTTCAAAACTGGCTCTCAGTATGTAATTTGATATCATCGTTTAAGAGGCCATAAAATCGTGTAAAGGAAGAAGTTGTCTTGTTATTTATCCTTCTAGAGATTAATATATATGATTAATTTGATGTGATGTCCCTAAATTAAGGCAATAAAGTTTTTGCAAAGAAAGGCTGTTGTCAAAAGTCAAAAATATATATTGCCTGTAGCATACAGGTGTTAGCTGTATTTAAGTCACTCATGTTATTCTTTGGGATATTAATAATCGTATTTGGGACTGACTTGTATTTTGAAAATCCTCTGGTTTCTATTTTTGTATCTTACTGGCTATAGTATGATATACAGAACATATTTCTTTTCTATTTAATTTTGACCTTGAACTCAATGTTTCGCGGTTGTCGCACCTTTTAATGTTGAATTACATCTGCTGGGTCTTGTAAGTATAGGTTACATGCCAATATTTTTAGGAATAATGAATAATTATATGTTTCATTCTCACACATGATAAAAGAGCATATATTTACCATTTTGGATGGGACAATATATACCAGTACCACTGGTGCCGCATGATCTGACCATATAACCATTTGCATAATAAGACCAATAGAATAATCTAGCTCATTTAGGCTTCATTCTCCTTTCAAATCACTAAAGATTGTTTTGATAAAAAAACATCTAATGCTATCTATATGTTTGAATGGAAAGTCATTATTACATGTATTTTTAAAAGATAATCTTTCTCCTTTTCTCTATACTTTTCTATTTATTCTCTTCTCTCTCTCTTCTGTCTTTATGCTATACTGCTTTCGGAACTCTCTCGGGTACACAGCCCAATCGAATTCTCTTAGTTACAATCCATCACCTGCTATATCCTATAACTGTGGAAGTGCTGCATCAAGTGTTTTCTCCTCATGGATTTGTAGAGAAGATCGTCACATTTCACAAGTCAGCTGGTCAGCTTCTTCAAGTTCTTTCTCTTTCTCTTTCTCTCTGTTTCTCTCTCTCTCTCTCTCTCTCTGTCTCTCTGTTGACCCCTAACATTGAATTTTGACAATTAGGTGGAAGGACTTGGAATTCATGTTGTAGGAAAGCTATTTGCTTTCATGATCTGTGCTGATTAAAAAACTAACAGATGTATCAATTTTGAATGTTTGTGTGCAATTGCAAATTCTAATCATGATTAATTTATTAAATTAAATAACTCCTTACCATATGTGCAAATTGGTTAGGTTTTCAAGCCCTTATTCAGTATCAATTGCGTCAAGGTGCTGTCTCAGCAATAAGTTCTCTCCAGGTATAGTTTGTGTTTTCAATGATTTAATTGATAGTGCATGAGATTTCAAGGTTTGCTAGGTGGTTCAGCTTCTGAAGTGAAGATCTTGCACTTTAAATTTTTATCAGGGGCGGAACATTTATGATGGTTGCTGTCAACTAGACATTCAATTCTCAAAGTATGTCTTGAATCTTTTTAAAAATTCATAATGTAGTTTATAGGGTTCATGCATCTTTGTTTTGGGTTTTTATTTTTTATTCTATATACATTAATTGGATCTTATTCTCATTATGGCTACCCTTATCCAGCCTTGAAGAGTTACAAGTGAATTATAACAATGAGCGATCGAGGTGAGTTGCTGCCTTGTGGACACTGTTCACGTCATATAATGTTGCTCATCTCTCTCTCTCTCTCTATCTAATGTTATTCTGAAAAATGTATTTATTTCTTTGAGTAGGGATTTTACAAACCCATCTCTGCCTTCGGAGCAGAAGGGCGGAAGGTCTTCTCAAGTATGTTACACTTTCACTTGTGCTGCAATTACATGGTCTAGTGGGCCTTCGGTTTTTGGTCATCATATTCACATTGTTCCAATGCTGTAACAGGCTGGATATGGTGAAGCTGCAAGCTCATATGCTTTTCAATCTGCAGGAGTTAGAACAGGTATACAATTCTGTTAAAACATTATTGCAGCAAATTTTGGTGGATGCCTAAATGCTGATTTTTTTTTTCTAATTTTCCTGCAGGTGGATTCCCCCAGGTTGGTAACAGTCAGTCTGCAGTCATTTAGTAACTTGGATCTATTTCTGATTTGGTTTATATTATACCCTTTTTGGCAATTATCTAAGGTGCCTCTACTGGCATGTTGATCTCATTCGTATAGCTGAATGCCATCACAACTTCACCTGGTTTATCATATGCCTTTATTGAAGTCTGTCAAATGCTTGGCGGACGTGGTTTTTAATTTGATTTTTCTGGTTTTCTAACACATTAGATGGCCAATGCTGCTGCTGTTGCGGCGTTTGGAGGTGCTTTGCCTCATGGAATAAGTGGGACAAATGACAGATGTACAGTCCTTGTGTCTAATTTGAATCCTGATGTAAGCTGACTGTGACTCCTATCTTTCCATGATAAATTTCTATGTTATGCATGTTTCATATTCCGTACCTTTCCACAGAGAATAGACGAGGATAAGCTTTTTAACCTGTTTTCCATCTATGGAAACATTGTGAGAATCAAGCTTTTGCGCAATAAGCCAGATCATGCATTGATTCAAATGGGCGATGGCTTCCAAGCTGAGCTAGCTGTACACTTTTTGAAGGTTCGAGCATAAATTTGAAGGAACTTATTTCTCGGTTGGCTATTCTAGCATACTTGACCTTAAAATAGTGGATCATTTTTTGGTGTGTTCTAATTTCGCTTTTTTTGGGGGGTTACAGGGAGCCATGCTGTTTGGGAAGCGCTTGGAGGTGAATTTCTCCAAGTATCCAAACATAACAACTGGTGTGGACACACATGACTATTCAAACTCAAACCTCAACCGCTTCAACCGCAACGCGGCAAAGAATTTCCGTTACTGCTGCTCCCCAACAAAGATTATCCACCTGTCCAGCCTCAACCAAGACATTGCTGAGGAGGAAATTGTGACCTACCTGGAAGAACACGGTACCATAGTCAACTCCAAACTATTTGAGATGAATGGCAAGAAGCAAGCCCTAATCCAGTTTGAAACGGAGGAACAGGCCACAGAAGCTCTCGTGTGCAAGCATGCAACTGATCTTGCCGGGTCACTGATCCGAATCTCATATTCCCAGCTACCATCCATAGAACATCCAAGGTAGTAGTAAGAGTTGATGATTAGAGAGTAATGATATGTCTTCTTGATGGTTTGCTTCTCTGGGTTTGTCATTAACCTAGAAAGTTGGTTGACTAATTTTGCAGAGATTTTTTTTAATTTATTGTTTCTCGTCACAAATGTTATTTATACTATTCGAGACAAATGCATGTCTTTTTGTGTGTTTAATCTTACTTATTTGATTGTGTTACTTTTAAGTTTTATGTGTAAAATTATTGAAGTGAATATGGTATTGTTGAGTTGTTTTTACTTCAAAAAATTGTAACTTGATATCTCATCTAAGTTTTTTATTCGTTCTTGACCTGTCTAGATGTGAACGGTTGTTAGTCTATTTTATCAACGTTTTCGAAAAACATCGTGAAAACTTTCTTTTTTTTTTTTGGAGGTAGGCTGTCAAGAAGGGTGTTGAAGGGCTTATGTACATTTTTTGCCATATGCTTGGTAAAATAATGGTCATTTTTTCCTTGTGTTTGCCGTGATATGTATTGAACATAAGAGTGTGCTTGAAAATATATTTATTAATAATAATACTAATCTCAAACCAAGTTTAAACCATTAATGGTATTTACGAGCTCTATTATATTTTGATACGTAGGGCATTTCAGCCCATTTTTAGAGTATAAATTATAGAGCGGGTCTCCAGCAGGCACAACATCGGCCGTTGGTCCCGACCAAAACTCGTAACGACCAACCACCACTTCCTCTCCCGTCGTCAACCCCAAATCCAACAAAGCACCTTACTGCACTCTCGCTGCTAGCGTCAACCCCAAAATCAAGCTGCCACCTGCAACCCACCTTTGGATCAAGGTGCCGTTATGTGTGCGTGCGCAGATATCAAGACCACAATGCCCTGCTTGAGACTTTCGCTCCCAAATCTTGAGCCTTACGGAGCACTTCATCTCCTTCGTCAACCAATCCTTCGGCCATCACCTTTCAAGGTCTTGGCACCATCATTTCCAAACTTGTGTCACATTCTTTCCTTAGATATTGCCAAAAAGGAGGGAGAAGACTCAATCTAGGTGTATCCACTTCTAAGCCAAGCCCCAAAATCTTATCTTTCAAGCGACCTATTGCACCTCTTGATATTTCCATTCTCAAGTGCAGCAGAGTCACACTACTGAACCATCTGTAGCTGAACCATCTACTATTGGACCATCCAATGTTCTCTTCTCATCATATGCTCACTTTGACTCAAATCTTGATAATACTAATCTCAAACCATGTTTAAACCATTAATGGTATATGCGTGCTCTATTATATTTTGACCGTTGATATCAAGACCACAATGCCCTGCTTGAGACTTTCGCTCCCAAATCTTGAGCCTTACGGTGCACTTCATCTCCTTCGTCAACCAATCGTTTGGCCATCACCTCCAATTAGTCTGTATCTTTCAAGGTCCTGACGCCATCATTTCCAAACTTGTGTCACCCAATATTTTTTCCTTAGGTATTGCCAAAAAGGGGGGATAAGACTCATTCTAGGTGTATCCACTTCTAGTTCAAACTCCAACATCTTATCTTCCAAGCGACCTATTGCACCTATTGATATTTTTATTCCCAAGCGCAGAGTCACACATATTTCCATTCCCAAGCGCAGTCGCGCTTTCGAACCATTTGCAGTTGAACCATCCACTATTGAACCATTTACAATTGGACCATCCAATGCTCCCTTCTCATCATATGCTGACTTTGACTCAAATCTTGATGATGGGACAATTGAAGCTGCTTTGATGGCTTTTGTATCCCCTAGCAAAAAAGAGAAACGCCAACTTGGAGGAAGAATTCTCTTTAGCGCTGATGGTGAATTGCTCCTCGATGCTGACAGTATCCTTTGGCTGAAGAACTCTCTTTGGTTTTTGTATCCTCTCGTTGAAGGCCTTAAATTGCCCCTCATAACTGATGGTGAATTCTCCACAAAGGATATAAACAATTTTATCTTTGCCTTGAAGCAAGAAGTTAGTTTGTTCCCATCAACATTAAAAAACGTCAAATACACTGAGATCCTTCTTTGCTGGTTTGAGAGGTATGTTCCTATAGTTTCAATTATTAAATCTTTCATTGACGGAATCACACCAAACAACAAACTGTGGAAGAAATCGAGCTGGGTACTCATACCTTTCGGAGTAAACTCTCCTTACTTTCTTCTGCTCCTTCCGTAAGTAAAGAGAAAGCAAATTAAATGATATGATTCCCATCAAATAACAAAAAGAATCAATCAGACTCGACCAAGTGATACTTCTTGTGAAAAACATCGTTACCACTTTTAAATTAAGCAGATTTTATGAGTCTATCAACATGGAACCATTAGGGAAAGGTCAGAATCTGACAATAAGGTTTTTATGGGAATGACTTCGTACTTCAACAGCTAGATGGAAATGAGATACACACATAAATTTACTATTTAAAATGGAAGAAAAATCGATTAAAATGAGAATATGTTAAAAATACTATTGGCATTTACATGTGGCATCATTTGAGGCCTTCAAATAATATTATAATATTTTATTTTTTTGGATCATCTCTATTATCTTTTTAAATTATTAATAATAGAAATAATTTAAATAAATATTATTTTAGTAAAAACAAAATCAAAAGCTTGTTAATTAATTAATTAATGGAAAATAGATATGATGACATGGCGCGTTAAATTAATTAACTGGCAGCCCGGCAGCTCCTCCACACTCCTTTAGCCGCCGTACTTCATGTCTATTTCTCCAACGTTTTGTTCGTCACAAAAGACCCACCCCTAGAGAGAGAAAGTGAGATTGATTCAAATCTTACAGAGAGAGAGAGAGAGAGAGAGAGATAAAGCGCTGTTTGATCGATCAATCCTAACCCTAACCTACTCTCCCTCGTCGACGTCGAATCATGTGGAGACGAGCCTCTTCAAATCTACATCTCCACTCTCGCTTCCGATCCCGCCACAGATCCTTTGCCTCAAGCTTCCCCGCGGCCGCCTCATCCTCCTCGTCGCCGTCGCGCCTCCAACGGGCTCCAATCCTCGACCGAGGCTTCTCTTCTGATGCCGGTATTGTTCGCTCCATGAAGCTTCTTCCATCTCTCTTCTTCTCCCTCAAGGTGCGCTCTCCATTTCCGTCTCACCCACAAACCCTAACCCTCACTCTTCCATCTCCAAGGACCCTCTCCACCTTCGCTGCTCCCGACGACCAACCCTACCCGGGACATCCGCCTTCGTCGTCCGATCCCGGGGCCTTCGAAGACCCTAACCAATGGAGGAGCTTCCAGGGCCATCGAAACCCTACCCATGCCCCTACCCCTACCCCTAACCAGTGGAATCCGATTCCGCAGGGACCGAAACTCGGTCAACCTGTAAAGCCCAACGAGTCGAATCAATGGAATTCGCAGGCCCAGAATACCCATCCAAACCCTAATCATCCGCACTTCCAGACCTACTACCCTCGGAACCAAAACCCTTACCCTGATAAGTGGAACCCACCGCCACAAAACACGGGTCAGGCTAACTATCGCCCGAATCGAGGGATTCCTAATCCGGGCCAGTATCCTCAAAGCCCAGTTGGGAATCAGTGGAATGCTCCAGGTCCGAGGGTTCCGCAGAGCAGCAACTCTAGTCAGAGTCCTGGCCAAGCACAGGTTGTGCAGTATCCTCAAAACCCAGTTGGGAATCAGTGGAATACGCAACCTCCGACGGTTCCGCACGGCAGCAACTCCAGTCAGAGTCCTGGCCAAGCACAGGTTGCGCAGGCTCCTCGCGGCCCGGTTTCAGTTGTTGATCTAATGAGGCTGTGCCAAGAGGGAAAGATGAAGGAAGTTACTGAATGCCTGGAGCAAGGGGCTAGAGCTGATAGTCAGTGTTTCTATGCGTTTTTTGAGGCCTGTGGCAACTCCAAGGTGCTCGAAGATGCAAAGAAAGTTCATGATTTCTTTTTGCGTTCTACGTGCAGGGGTGAACTTCAGCTGAACAATAAAGTGATTGACATGTATGCCAAGTGTGGGAGCATGGTCGATGCTCGCAGGGTCTTTGATCACATGCCTGACAGGGATATGGGTTCTTGGCATTTGATGATAAATGGGTATGCTACAAATGCGTTGGGAGATGATGGGTTGCAGCTATTCGAAGAGATGAGGAAGCTTGGGTTGCAGCCCAATGGGCAAACCTTTGTTGCGGTTTTGGCTGCATGTGCTAGCGCTGAAGCTGTAGAAGAAGGGTTCATGCATTTCGAATCAATGAAAAGTGATTATGGTCTTTCTCCTGGTTTGGAGCATTATATGGGGCTCTTAGATGTTCTTGGTAAATCCGGGCATCTTGCCGAAGCCAAGGATTATATTGAGAATTTGCCTGCGGAAGTTGCACCTACCTCTCTTTTTTGGGAGTCCCTTTTAAATTATGCTAAAATCCATGGGGACATTGACCTTGAAGATTTTTCTGAGGAGGTATTAGTGACTCTCGACCCTTCAAAATCAGCAGAGGAAAAGATCCCAACACCTCCACCAAAGAAGCAATCAGCCATTAATATGCTTGATGGGAAGAACAGGATTCTGGAGTTTCGAAATCTGACCCTCTACAGGGATGATGAGAAGTTGAAGGTGGCGCAGAAAGCAGTTGGGTATGTTCCAGATACAAGATATGTTCTTCATGACATTGATCAGGAGGCCAAGGAGCAGGCGTTGATGTACCACAGCGAGCGATTGGCAATTGCGTTTGGTCTGATCAGCACCCCAGCAAGGACGACTCTTAGGATCATGAAGAACCTCCGGGTCTGTGGAGATTGCCACAATGCCATTAAGCTAATGTCCAAAATTGTTGGCCGGGAACTGGTTGTGAGGGATAATAAACGGTTTCATCATTTCAAAGACGGGAAATGTTCTTGTGGAGATTATTGGTGAAGTTCTTCTTGGTTGCAGGTATTTATGTAGAGGGTCGATCCATTTCACCATGCTTTGAAAACTGAAAGAGTATTGTTTTCGGTCTGCCTTCCCCCCCAACCCCCCTTTTGGTGTTTGCTTTGTCCTGAAGTCAACTAATCCATTTTATCGTATGGTGATGTTCCGTTGCCAATTTGCCATTGCCTTTTGTTCTATTCCTTTCACTTTGTTAGGGTTCTCTTTTGAAGAATCAGCTTTAATATCGAAGGTTAATGAATGATTAGTGCTATTTAGCGCTGCTAATATCAAATATTTAAGGCCATGCTAATATAACTCTACTATCTCTGATATATTTTTCCATTTTGCTTGCTGCCACCATTATCACAAATTCAATCGCAGAGAGGAAAATGAAAATGTGAAATGCTGGGACGTAATACTTTGGGCTTGACATAATAATTTTTTTGTATTGGGTAAAACTGATATGGACGGGAAAGTGGAATAAAAATAGAAATATGGAGAGAGTTGTTCCTGATCCCTGCTGTCCAATATATTTTGTTCCCTGAAATAGTGGTGGAACACATGAATGAAAATGAAAACGTGAAATTCTTGAAGACCTAGACAAGTGGGCCATATCTACTGCATAGTTGTAGATCTCTAGTGTTAATGTGGATGTCTAAATTTTATCCTGGGCGGATTTGGGGAGATGCGGAGAGATTTTTAAGTTGGAGTTTTCTTTTGTTGTTTTTGTTTTTTGTGTTGAAAACTGAGAGGGCACTCAACTAGTGCATCACAATCATTATATTGATGACGGATGGTATAAATGTTTTCGTTTATGTATTTTTTTCATATTATTTACCAATAATATCCTCTCTATTTTCATCAGTACGATCCATGGTACTAGGTCCATTTTGGGAGGGTCACACGCTCCACATTTTTACAGTCCAACGTGCCAGGACCTGTTTTGTGAGTCGGATTTTTCTTTCTTTTTTTTCTTTGCACAAAATTCCATAGTTCAGTACCCAAAAACCAAAAAGTTAAAACATTTTTGGCTACTTCAAAACGTTTACAAACTTTACACTATTATTCTAAGTAGCTTTTATGGACTATTAAGGTATAAATTTGATATGGCTGCATTTGCCCAAAGCTACATATTCACACACCTCTCTGCCTCTGTATCTTTAGTAATCATGGCTGTGTGCAAGTGAAATATTTTATTTGATGTCATTGGCCTTAGTGCCATGTTCTTGCAACTGTTGGGTAGGGGAAGATGCTCTTAATCTGATGTTTTTTCAGTGCTACGTGTAGGGGTTTACATAAATTATTTTATGTAAACTGGGTTAACTTCTTTTTAGGAATATTACCTCTTGTGGAAGGTTAGATTAGCTCTTGGGTCCCTCATTTCTGTACGTGGTAAATCCCACACTTGCCTGCCTAAATAAAAATCGCCATAGAGAATCCATATACTCTTTTTTTTTTTTTCTTTAAATTGCACTGGACGCATTGGATTACTAGATTCATGGTCGCTTGATTTGTGAGGTTTCCTCACATGGGCACATCGCTCTGTATTGTTTTTCAGCAGATTTGAATCTGGGTTTGTGTTGTTTTTGGTAGATTGGTGGGTTTGGTGGTTGAATCTTTATAAAACTTTTTGTTTTAAATTTATTAAATATTTATTAATTATTTTTAAAATAATTTATTTTTTCAGCATAACTATAACTAAAAATATAACAGTATCAAATTAAGCTAATAAAATTGGACAAGTACTTGAATTAAACAATCATTTCATAGATGAGTTGTATAGGATGGCTTATTGCATATCTGAATATTCATACTTCGTTTGTGTACCAGCACCAGACAGTACGCAAATAATTTAAATCCGCATCACACTCTGGGCTTCTGGCAGAGGGCAAAGAACAAGAAACAAAAAGAAGGGGCCTTGAGGAAAAGACTCAGGAATGTTTTTATTCGGTTGCTGGTTCGTAGGTAACAGAAAGTGGTAGAGCAATGAGCAATAGTACTTGCGCAGAACAAATGATGCATTTGTAACCGATTGAAATATTACGGTATCATATTTCTTTTTAAATATGATAGGTTTTATTTATTTTATGTTTTTTTAATATGATATTTGTTTTCCGATAAAAATATCAATCGAAAATAATAATAAAATATTTTTATTTTTTAAAACCTAAAAAGAATAAAACAAGAATGAAAACATAAGAATATAATTCTCTTACCTGTTTTATATTTTTATTTTTAAAATTTAATAGTTTATTTTTATTAAAAAGTAAAAATAGTTTTAAAAAACAGTTATTATATTTTAAAAACGAAAAAAAAAATAATTATTCTAAAAAATATTACATTTTGACAAAACTCTTATACCGCGTTTGAGTGACGGGGGGCCACCACTCAAATTTGCCTTTCCGCTCTAAAATTGTCGTTAAAACATTCAAATTTTGATTGGGACAGGAAAATTCCTTCAAACCGGCATGTGGCAGCAACTAAAACTGCCACGTGTTACGCTTGCATGTGTATGTTGTTAACGGCGTTAAACTCGCCTTTCCGCTCTCGATTATCTCTCCACACGGCGGTGCAACGTCGATCGAGCCAAGCGTAGAAGGCGTCGTCGTCGACGCTGGTGGGACCTGATCCCCACGGTGACGTCAGCGTCAGCCGGCGAAGATGGTGCCATACTTGAAGTCCGGGAACAGTGGCCACCGGAGTATCTCTCCAGTCACGGCAGAAGCTGAACGTGACGATTCATGGGACCCTTAGGCCTTGGCTAGAAATTGCAGCGCCGTGGCGCGTGCGTGGGCAGAGAGAGAAAATTGAGAACGGAAAGGCAAGTTTAATTAACGTCCGTTATGGATCATGCGACATGCCACATTATTCGGGTTTGGACAAACTTTTGATTGGACGGATGAGGTTGCTGGGACCATGCAATTGCAACAGAAAGCAGCGCAGAAGAAACCAACGCGTGCTGCGCACGTGATCCAAGATTGAGAGAGACGTCCGGCAGGGTCGGGGTGGCGTCGCTGACTTATACGGCGGAGTGATGTTTATTATTAAAACAGAGTGGCTAAACTAAACAAACACTCATTATTGCTAAAGGTCATGGCAGTGGCAGCATGAGACCGAGATTGTTGGAATGGTGAAAAAAATTAACGAATGCCGCCACAGATTGACCACAAACACCGGTGTACGTTTATTTCATTTTTCACGAGGATGAGCTTCTGTCTTGTGACATAAAATATATGTGATGCCTACAACCATCGGTAACGGACCTGTTTACCTTTGTTTTGTTTAGAGAAAAAAAAACTTAAAAAGTCATACGCTTTATATTAAAATTTTTTTATTATAGTTTATAGTATATTAGAAAATATTATTTATTAGTAAGTTATAGAAATTTATCCTTCTCACCTCTCTTATCTTTCCTCCCTTTCCCTTACTTAAAAACAAATTATAAATTTTTTATTATTATTTTAATAATATAAATAATGATTATGTATTTGTATAAGAAAGCCAACGATGATTTAAATTCTTAAATTTAAAGAAAATAATTGAAAAGTTGCTAATGGTCTAAAAACACTAGCAATAAAGTCTTTTTTTCATTTAGAAAAAAATAACAAAAACTAAATGAACATGTAATCTTCAGATCATGAGCCTGATTAGTTGACCATATTCCTCTACCCGGCATGAAGTCAATACTCCCAAGAGGAAATCGCTCTTATAAAGAATGCACTGTTACGATCATTGGTATGTCATAAATGGAATGGAATGGATACACGGTATTCTATACTTATTTCCACAAAAAAAAGTCTAATATTTAACCTTTCTGATTAGATTAGTATAATATTTCCAAATACATTGAAATGATTTCAACAAATATTTATGATGGTTGCTGTCAACTAGCCATTCAATTCTCAAAGTATAGTATGTCTTGAATCTTTTTAAAAATTCATAATGTAGTTTATGGGGTTCATGCATCTTTGTTTTGGGTTTTTATTTTTTATTCTATATATATTAATTGGATCTTATTCTCATTCTGGCTACCCTTATCCAGCCTTGAAGAGTTACAAGTGAATTATAACAATGAGCGATCGAGGTGAGTTCCTGCCTTGTGGACTCTGTTCACGTCATATAATGTTGCGCATCTCTCTCTCTATATATCTAATGTTATTCTGAAAAATGTATTTATTTCTTTGAGTAGGGATTTTACAAACCCATCTCTGCCTTCGGAGCAGAAGGGCGGAAGGTCATCTCAAGTATGTTACACTTTCACTTGTGCTGCAATTACATGGTCAGTGGGCCTTCGGTATTTGGTCATCATATTCACACTATGTTCCAATGCTGTAACAGGCTAGATATGGTGAAGCAGCAACCTCATACGCTTTTCAATTTGCAGGAGTTAGAACAGGTATAAATTTCTGTTAAAATTTTATTGCAACAAATTTTGGTGGATGCCTAAATGCTGATTTTTTTTTTTTCTAATTTTGCCGCAGGTGGATTCCCCCAGGTTGGTAACAGTCAGTCTGCAGTCATTTAGTAACTTGGATATCTATTTCTGATTTGGTTAATATTATACCCTTTTTGGCAATTATCTAAGGTGCCTCTACTAGCATGTTGATCTCATTCATATAGCTGAATGCCATCACAACTTCACCTGATTTATTACATGCCTTTATTGAAGTCCGTCATATGCTTGGCGGACATTAATTGTTTTTAATTTGATTTTTCTGGTTTTCTAACACATTAGATGGCCAATGCTGCTGCTGTTGCGGCGTTTGGAGGAGCTTTATAAGTGGGACAAATGACTACAGTCCTTTTGTCTAATTTGAATCCTGATGTAAGCTGACTGTGATTCCTATCTTTCCATCTCTAGTAAATTTCTATGTTATGCACGGTTCATATTCCGTACCTTTCCACGGAGAATAGACGAGGATAAGCTTCTTCACCTGTTTTCCATCTATGGAAACATTGTGAGAATCAAGCTTTTGCTCAATAAGCCAGATCATGCATTGATTCAAATGGGCGATAGCTAGCTTCCTAGCTGAGCTAGCTGTACACTTTTTGAAGCTTCGAGTACACATCCAAGGTAAGAGTTGATAATCGGAGAGTAATGATGATGTCTTCTTGATGGTTTGTCATTAACCTAGAAAGTTGGTTGACTAATTTTGCAGAGATTTGTTTTTAATTTATTGTCTCTCGTGTCACAATTGTTGTTTATACTATTACTATATATTCGAGACCAATGCATTTTTTTTGTGTGTTTAAATAAGGAACGTTTGAGAGCGACAATACAGATGCTCCGATTGGATTGCCAAAGTAGAAGGTAACGAAGGAGCGAGTTCCCCGCCCAGAAGGCGACGAGGAAGTTGTCGTCAAGCCCCACCGTGAAAAACGTGGCGGCCGGCTGCGAATGAGAGGCCCAGGACAACGGAGACCAAGGCATGGGAGACGTAGAGCTCTACAATGCTACAATTCCAGTTTATTATGAGTACTGCACTGAACATATAGAGTTCTCGGTTCCTATGTTGTTGCAGAACGGATTCAGTCAGGTGCAATAGTAATGGCTCATGTTTCACCATCTCCAGTCAACTTGTCCGTTTGTTTACCAAGCCACTTAGTTCATCAATTTTTCATTCACTTCTCAACAAATTAACCGTCCTTCACATATACACTCCAACTTGAGTGAAATATCGTATAATTTTAGGAATCAAATTTGCTAATTATATAAATGTTGGGGAGTTGTCAAAAGCGGGGACGTCAAGTAGTTAATAAAATGGAATATAATTAAAAATATTATATCGTATTTTAAAGTCGTGCAGGCCGATGTGATGAGCCCAAAACGAACAATATTATTACATGCAGGTAAGCATGTACCTTGGACCGATCCTAACAAGTAGTATCATAGCCTCAGCAAAAATCATGTTGAAGAATTAAAGGCTTAGTTGGCTAGGAAATTTGAAATAAAGGAGTTGGGACCTGCAAACAAGGTTCTAGGGATGCAAATTCATCGAAACAGAAATAATAGAAAGATTTCGCTATCTCAAAAGATTTACCTGAAGAAAATCTTGTGATGCTTCAATATGTAAGATTGTAATCCAATTGCTACCCCACTTTCTATTAATTTCAAATTATCCTCAAATATGTGTCCTAGCAATGAAGCAGAGAGGATGGAGATGTCTCGAGTATTGTATGCATCATCAGTGGGGAGTTTGATATGGAGGATCTGAATTTACTAGTTAGAGGATATGTTGTTGCGGATTTTATCGGTGATCTTAATAAAAGGAAATCCACTATAGGCTATGTATTTACAATTGTTAGAGGAGCTGTGAGTTGGGTGTTTAAACTGCAGGCGATTGTGGTATTATTCACAACAGAAGCTGAATATACGATAGCTACACATGCTAATAAAGAAGCAATCTGAATAAGAAGATTCATAAGAGACCTTGGGCACAAACAAGAGAATATTCTTTTGCTTTGTGATAATCAGAGTGTCATATATATATTGCAAGGAATTCAACTTTTCATTCTAGGACAAAGCATATAGGAGTTCAATATCGTTTTGTTCATGAAGTGGTGGAAGATAGAAGTGTGGATCTATAGAAATTTCACATAAAAAAGCTTGCAGATGCGCTAACAAAGGCAATTAATACTGACAAGTTCACCTAGAGCATATCCTTGTATGGCCTAGTAGAGATATAGACGGCATGGTGGTGGCACGATAGAGAGAGTAGTGTGGAGATTGTTTGTTGCTCACTCAAATCTCTAAGTAGGAGAATGCTGTGTCTTTGTCGTTCCCACATGAAAATATGCGAGAAGTTTTGTGACGGGAAGCTGCAAGAAAATTCCATGACAATCCCACATAGTGGCATCTTAAATCCATAGGTGTGTCCTATGATATGGCTTAATATGTGATAAAGAAAAAGACTGTTGAGAAGTTGTCCTACATAGAAGAAAATGAGGGAAGCCAAGAAGTTAATAAGGTGGAGCACGCCTAAAAATATCACAACGCATTTTAAAGCCGTGTGAGCCGATGTGGCGAGCCCAAAGTGAATAATATTGTGACATGCAGATGGGCCTGCGCCTTGGTCCGATTCTAATAATAAGTGTATAGAAGATTAATTTTATATATATCATTAATTTGTGATCAATTGTAATTGATTTTTCACATTTAGTGATGTAGCACATAATTATTTGATCTTTTTCGTAGTGTAATTATTCAATTTATTACTAATAATATTTCTAAATTAATATATATATCTAATTTATTTTTACACCTTCTTTATGACTTTTTTTCTTTTTTTATCGGATGAATTAATCAGATTAATATAATCGAATGATGACATGGATATAAATTGTCTTTCCATGCAAATTTTCTTCTATTCTAAAAAACAGAAGGGAGTAGAATTTATTATGATTAATGGCATATTTTGCAACTTCAACTATCTTTGTCATCAAGGGAACCACGACATTTTGTTTTCATTTTGCACGCCTTACAATTATTCCTCGGGCCGGGGGTTCATGTATTTATGTATGATCTTCCCTTTTCTTAAGGAATGTCCTACATGCACGATTTTTATAATTATTTTTTGGCGGCTTTTTAAAAAACGTTTCACATTTGGGATTGTGACATGCATGATATATATATATATATATATATATATATGCAGGCGCAGCTGCTTGCTTTCCTAATAAAAGCTTGTAGATATATATATCCGTGGGAGTGTAGCTTTTTCGCTTTTCATGATGTAATACGGGAAGGAACTTCGAACCTGAACACCTTATCGAACCGGAGCCAACCCACCACCACGCGTAAAGACCCTTTCCCCACCAAAAATAAATGCATATCACGCGGGCTACGAAAATGTTATTTCTTTATTTTGCATCAAATTTCTTTGACCCACAATATAAAGAGCGCGATTTTATTAATTATAAGCATGCTAATTAAAGAGTACGTTCTTTTTGTTTTCACGGGTGGTTCGGGCATTTCAACTCATTATGTTAAATAAAAAATACCGATATAAATTAAATATATATATAATAGAAATATACTATATAAAATATAATAATTATTTACATAGAGAATTAATTAATATATTATTAATCTAAACATATACACATTCTATATGTATGTATTTATCTATTAATCTATATATCATATATAATGTATTTATACATTAAAAAATATTTAAAAGTAAAAAATAAAATAGAAATCTCTACCTGACTAGACTTGGCAATTTCAACCCGCCCTGCCCCGATATGTCATCGGGTCAGGGTCGGGTCTTGTACGACCCTCTTCGATCCGGTATTTCTAACCAAAATAAAGCTATAAATGCCGACCCGTCCCCGACTTGATCTGACCCGAAATATCAAAATTGTCGGGTTAGGAAGAGTTCGGGGCGGGCTAAAAAACGGGTCTGGGTCGGACAGTACCCGAGCCCGACCCGGCCCGTTGCCATTCCTATACCTGACTACAAAAAGTTGTTGCATGAAGGCCTAATAGGGCCTTTAGTTTCGGAGATGGTTAAAGTTTTTTATTATTCTAATTTCAACTTTAATTTTATTTGATAGCGACTACTAAATATTCTTATATTATAATAATAATAATTATTATTAGAGTAATGTTATGTACGGGTAATTTATGTAAGAGCATCTTTATTATCATTAGATTGATATTATTATTATTTTTAAATTTTTATTCATACCAATTCAACAACAAAGAGTGTTAAATTTTTTACACCTGAAATAGACTTTTCCTTATTATTATTATTACTATTATTTCTTTTTTAATTAGTACCGAAGGCAGTTACATACTAAGTATTTTATGCGAGGTTAATGACAGTTGGGCTCGCATAAATAATTAGCCAACACCTAATTTACATTCGGAGGCAACTGCTTAGGATATTTTTAAAAGTAGAGTGACGTTACAAGCATGTTGTCATTTGTGATTGAGAATGAATGATTGGTTTGGTTAGAGTGGGAGAACATGTTTGTCTGATCGGCTTATGGAAACGTTAAAGTAATAGATTTTCTGTATAATTCTGTTTTTTTATTTATAAAAAAATCATAAAATTATTATCATAACAAAAATTTTATATTTAATTTTTCATAAAATTTATTATATATTTTTTATGTATTAAAAAAAATTATTTATTTACTATGATTAATAAACTAAAAAATAAAACAATTATTTCTCTCTTTTATGTTCATTCTAATTTTTTTCTTTTGTTTTATATTAAATTATAGTAAATTATTATTAAATAAAAAATTAGTATACAAAAATTATTTTATGAAGTGAGTAAGAAATTTATGATGATGTAAATTCGTAAACTAAAAAAAATTGTTAGATAGTTGTTATTAGTGTCTTTACACAAGAAAATTGTTTACTTTATAGTTTTTCTTTTCCTCTTTTACTTTCTAGTGATTGTGTTGAACATTTGTATTTGCCTTATAGCGACAGCGTGATGGCCTTTTAATTTGTTTTTAATCTTTTCACGTTTTAAAAATCTCAACATAAAATAAAAGTTAAATAATGATGTCGAATTTATTCCATTGCCGACTTGATTTACAACTGGCAAACAAAATACTGACCCTTTTAACTTTTTCCTTCTTTTTGTGTTTTTGAAATAAGTTAGCTCATATTTGATTCTTCACGGAAACTTCAATACCAACATAATTATCAAATTTGCATCTGACATTTTTGTGATTCTAGCTGATAGTTTGGAGTTTTTTGTAATCCATCCATTAATTCTTTTATCTTTCAATCAATCTATTAATTTAAATAATCGATGAATTTATCAAATTATGGTGAGTGTTAACCATCAGGCAGCAGATAAGGCAGAGTGTCCATTACTATTTACTAGTCTATAATTAAATGATATTTACTGAAAAATATTAAATATATAAAATATAAAGTAATTATAATTAAAAGTATATTATTTTATTTATTAATCATTTACGATTACAAAAGATGTAAGACGTTAAATCACTCGATCGTAGCGTTACAAACTTTCAATGATAATATAGTGAACTAATGTTTAATAGATATATGATATAATTTTATTTTTATGATGAAATTAGGCGAGTCAAGTTAATATATATAGTGGGTTTGTAACAAAAAAGATTTGTAATATGAAACCAAATATTATATCAAGAAAACAAACTAATATAAAAGATTAATTCAAATATTAATACTTAATGCAAACAATTATCAAATTAGGGAGAAATTTTATAAATATATCCATGGCAGGACAACGCATGCGACCGAATTGGGTAGGAAAAAAACCCACACGAGCCGAACAAAATTGCCAACCCTACCTGCCTGTAATTGAAAAAACAAAATTATACATTTTTTGCAAACAAGTAGTATACCAAGAATAAGTTTATTGTTTTGGGTACTGTTCTGAGTTCCCACTATCTATTTATGACGTCAAATGTTTGAAGCCTTCCCGTTCTGCGAGCGCGCTTGCGCCCCCACACTTTCACCCCCAGTCACGGTGGCAGGCATCGATCTCATCTGGCAATGGCATCCCTATCTTCGTTTGAACGATGTTTCTGAGATTGCGACTGACCAACCAACCCACATCCGAAACGAAAGATGATGGTGAGCTTCCTCGAAAACTCGTAGTGTTTTTGTACAATAAATTAATATTAACATGGTCATGGACTAATTAACACCAAAATTCAACTCCCTAGTCCTAGTCCTAGTCCCAGTCCCCTCCTAAGCATGCAGTTAATTAAAGACATGCACCAGCCACCGTACCGAACTGTGGGAAGGGGCCATTAATAATGCGTGTACTGTGTGTACACATGCCAAACCGATCGAAATCAAGTAAGGCAGGCAGGCAGGCAGGCAGGCAGGCAGGCAGGCAGGGTGTGTGAGATCTGCAGCGATGTTTGGGATGACGTCAAAACTAAGGTAGGCTACATCACTTGCCAGTTGCTGTCTGTCAACTTTGAACCCATATCCACTCCCTTCTGTACGTCCTGTCTACTACAGCTGAGACGCGTACGGTACAGTGTGTGGGTGGGGAATTCCTGGGCCCAGGCCCAGGCCCAGGCCCAATAGAAATCCTATTACCAGGACAAAGATGGGACAAGAACTGTCCATTGACTCGTATTTTCTCAACGGTGCTACCTGTTGCCCGCCGCACAAGGCAATAGACCACGGCGGCTACACAGATTATCCCCATCCTTCCTTTTCACACCCTCCTCTTTTTTCTTTTTTTCTTTTTTTTGAAAACAAACAAAGCAAATACGCATCTAGTCTTTTTTTAATTATTTATTACAGTTCACTCCTTATTTTATTTAAAAAATTTCTACCTGGCCTTTATCCCTCATCACGTTAGCGATTTGAGTCCAACTCTCCTGATTATGAAATTTCTGAGCCAACTACCCAGACAAACCCTGCAGTCAGAGCTGCACATCTAGTATTTGAGAGCAATTATTATCATATTTTAGGTGATATCTCAAATCCCATTCAAGTCAAATAAATAAATAAACACAGTAGCGAGCAAAAACTCTAATACATTAATCCATGAAATCAAACAAGTCAATTATAAAGTTAAAACACATCTTACCATAAATTTATAAATAATAGGAATACAAAAATGTGGGTGTGTGTTTTGAAATAGAGTCAATTTTTTTGAGTGAATATAGGAAACAATTGGAACAATTAAAATAATAAGTGTAAGATTTTTTGACAATGATGTCTTGGTGTAAGAATACTTTTTTAAAGAAGAGATATTTTTAACATTGTGACATTAACCTAAATAAAGAGATATATTCTTTGTCATTTCATTATAATTTAAATATTCAAGAGCAAGTATGTATTAGTGTAAATAATATGCAAGCTTTAATTTGATATGATTTTCCATATACTTATTATATATTCATTATTTTGCACATTATTTATAATTAGTATTAGTAGCATCAAAATTAGTTATTAACCTTTTTGACCTATCGACTTTCATTAAACGTTATTGGTACTTTATATGGGTTTATTTACAAGGCTTTACGGAGCATGGAAAAGAGATATTGGAAACAAATTTTTGTGAGCATAATCATGTAGTTTGGCATCTGTTATTTGAAAGTTTGTCATGTTTTTATAATGATTATTCTTATACTTATTCTAGTCTCTATTGCATCTACAAAGTATGCATTTTTAGTTATAAAATCCTCGAAATTAACTAGGCTTCACAATATAATGAAAGATTATTTTTTAACAGATTCCATATATTTTTATATTAAATTAAAAAAAATTTCGATCATTTAGTATAAATTTAATTATAAATGATTTTAATAATATAAAAATTAATATTATATTTCTTTGAAAAAATATATTATAATATATTAATATTAAGTGTTTTTTATTTTGATTAAATATTTTATTAAAATTATATATATATACTATTTAAAATTTTCAAAAAAAAAAAACAATTAATTAGAATCCGGGCTACTTGCCCATGTGCGGCAACAGTCTTAACATTTCAGGGACCCTCTGCCGTCAATCAGCTGATCGCCTGCACGCCGCTGCGATTGTGAAGGGAAAAAAAAAAGTTGTTGTCGAATTGTCGAAATTGATGTTGGTGTTTCACACACTCTCTGCAATTAAAAAATGCTTTAAATTAATATGCGTGCGTCAGCTTGGTATCGCTCTATTTACGTTGCGGATCTCGTGGTACCCGTCAATTTCTTTCAAATCAAATCCTCCGCATCGTACGTTGAACTGTCATGGGGTACTGGCGCAGTTAAGTAGCCGGAGGGTTAATGCATAGAAAAGACCTGTGCTACGCTAATAGTAGAGATCACCCAAAACATGAATATGTGATGTGCGTGTTTTCAAAGATGACGTGATTGTTGCACCATTTCATCAAACCATTAATTCAATACCTGCAGGCGGCGATGAGAAAACCGGAGCTAGAGCACCATTTTTATGGCCCTGCCAAACACTCCATCCCTATATGGGTTTGAAAGTCCTATACGGCCATTCAACAGCAAACCTCATCCACCAAATCCGAAAAGAGCTCCATATATATATATGGGTTTGCTGCAAAGTCGCAGCAAAGAGTTCCATAGATTAGCTAGCTAGCTAGCTGCGACCCTCTCCACTGCTAACTAACAGTCTATGATCCAAATGTTACTTCTGGTGATCAGCCAAAAGGTTGGAGATGTACTTCTTAATTAAGTAGCAGGATATATATAACTCATCATATGACTTCTAACCAAATCTAAACCAGTCAATTAATCCAATATTGAATTCAAATTCACTCTGGCTGTACAATTAGACGACCTACCTACCTAACTAATATTACATTTGACTGAGCGGGACCTAGTCCAATCTAAACCCATCATATATAGTTAGTGTTCAAGTTAGTTGTACTACCAGCACTGTTGCAATAGGACTAATCAATATTGATTATATCTCTATTCTATGGTGGTAATGGTAATGATAATAATAAAGACATTAACACTAACAATATGAGTCTTGTTTGTGGATAATTTATTCGGATCACACGTTTTATGGATGATATTTAAAAAACAACGGCAAAAAAAAGTACACATTTAAAAAAGATCAAACGCGTTGAGTACAATTACTGTCGAGGGCAAAAACATTGCGTTAATGGGAATGAAAATTTGCTTTGCAATACTAAACGGTCACAAATCAATCAGTGCGTATATATAAATCTAGAATGGCAAACATTAAAACACACGTTGGTACGTAGTAAAGTTGTAACCCCACCTGGCCGGGCATCACCGAAAGGCTTCACTCGGGTAGCTCAAAGCTCAAGAGGGAATATACGGGGGGACATCAATATTTAAAACCTACCAAACAAAATAATCAAAACAAACAAAACCAAAACCAAAACAATCGAACGGGTGGTTTACCGGCCCAACGTGTTGTTCGGCTACAGAGTTGAACGATTCTCATTAAGGATGGGCATGATGTCGGATGACTAGTGGCCGCACATGCGTTAGTGAAGAGACGTGCGCTGACCCCTTCCCCTTATATATGTTGTCAACTACCATTATTTTTATTATTGTTGTTGTTATTATTATCACTTCTGGGTCTCATAGTAATTGTAGTCATCCTGAAAATTTAAAATTGCAAAAAATACAAACTTAAAGTTGTCACCCATTCAACACAAAAGCAGCCGTAATTCAAGATTGAAAACTTCGGGCGTGTTGTGCACTAGTTGTGTGCCATTGCTCTGAAGCTTGCCCTGTTTCTTTCCTTTCAAATATCATTCCACATGCGGCGGATAGAGACTTACTCTTCAAGATTTCTGGGCTGCATGGGGTCGGACTTGCAAATATTTATTTATTTCAACAGTCTACTTTGATTATTAGGTTAGGAATTCACGAGGTTCTGTTTCCCTCTAATATTATTTATTTGATAAAATATGTGTTTGGTTTCAACATAGTAATAATATTATAGATTAAAATTAATTTATTATTTGAATTGATAATTTTAAATTACATTAAAAGTATAGGCAATTAATTATGACACATTTTAGAATTATTAACAATCTGGAACTAATGAAATTATTAATATTATATCAATAATATGTTTTTATTTCATCACAAACTCAAACACAGCCAAATTAATGACCCATGTGTTCAATTAATTTAAGTCTACTGAATTTTAAAGAGTCCGAATTTGCCGGTTATCAAGCCCGACTCATAATGATCTAAATAATTTTCTTACAAGTCAATATTTGTTTTAAAAATTGACTGTTAATGAATATTAAAATAGTATATACCATGTCTGTAAAATTTCATAATAATTTAATAATTAAATTTTACGCAAATTCAATCAGAAAAAATCTGAATTAAAATAAGTTATTTTTAATTTATTTTAATTTTGATTTTTCATAATTAAATTTGCATAAAAATTAACAAATCAATATAAAGTTTTATAAGTTTGATGCATACTAGATGAATATTCAATCTAATTAACCATTTTTAAAACAAATATTAACTAAATGCCAAAATTGCCTAGATTACCACGGTAGTGAGATGGGCTTGATCACAAGCAAATCCAAACTCAATTTTAAATGACCAAGACTTAAAAGGTATTAATATTGGATTAATCATTGCTATATTCGAATTTTGATGAAAATTATAACTTTTTCATGGTTCAAAATTTTTTCTATCAATAATGTTACATTGAATTAGTCATTAGATTTATCAAAATAATAATATAATATGAAAAAGAAAAGAGATACAATGGTAGTCGCATTAAACAATTCAACACGGGACAGAAATGAAGTTATAGTTAGTCAAGGACAATATTCTCAATGAAGAATCTAAGAGCAAGGAAGCACGAGTATAGAGCCTGGGGCTCTAATTGTTGAATACATGGAAGGAGCAAACAAAAGTTTATTTGAAAGGATAACAACATCAATCCCTACATAGATTTGGCAGAAATAAATCAAGAGACAGATAGTAAAGCAAATTACCTTCCAAAAGCAATGTGAAATGTTTCAATTACAGGAAGTTGTGGCATTACTATCAAGATTATTGTTTCAATAGTATCAATGTTACACACTGTGATTCCACATGGATGATAGACAAAACAACTTCTTATTATGTTACACCAAGTAGAGAGAGGTTCAACACTTATGCATAGGGTGAATTAAGTCATCTAAAAATGGGTAACATGTTTAATGACAAGATTGCATGCACTATGTATGGGTTGAGACAAAAAAAAATGGATCCAAGTTTTATTTAAAGAACATGAGATATAAACCTGATATTCATCTCAACATGACATCTAGAGTATGCTTGATAATGATAGGTATATGAATTTTCTTCATATTATTAAAGATCACAATGCAAAGAAGCATTAAATCTCGGATCTTATTGCCACAAACAAACAAACAAAAAACAAAATAAGGAATGGTCGATGACAATGAAAAATGAAATAAATTTCTTACAAGAAGGGCAAACAAGTACTCAACAACAAATGAATCTTCAAAATAAAATCCAAATTGAATTTTTTAAACTCAAAATTTAAAGCCATATTAATGGAAAAAGGCTTTGCACATAAATAAGGAATTGTTCATGGGGAGATTTTATCAGTAGTAGTAGAAATAATGCAATTATTTAAAGCAATATTAACTTTGACAACAAACATAGACTTAGAAATAGAATAGTTGGATATCAAGATTACATTTATCTCCTGATGAGTTAAAAGAAGACATGATCATATTAATATAGCTCACATAATGGAAGCAGTGATCATATTTCAATTAAATTCAAGTATGTAACATTAGGGAGCCATGAAATGTATCTTAAAGTGCTTGAGAGGTACAATAAGTATGTATTTATGCTATGGTGAACTTAAACCATTATTTAATAACTCTAGTAATACACATATGGGTGGAAATTGAGATTAAAAAAACATTCACTTCCAAGTATTTGATGTTCAATGTAAGAGGAGGAATCTCATGGAAGTCAAATTGTAGAAGAGCGTATCATTATCCACAATAGATGCTGAGATCTCTTTCAATTGAAGGAAAGAAGATAATGTACATGGATAAGTAAGTTCTTTAAAGAATTAGGTGTTCGACAACAGAAGTATTTTCTATTTTGTGCTATTTATCTAAGTAAGAGCCCTCAGTTCCAATGTAAGACCGAGTATATTGATATATTGTATCATTGGATCCAATGGCTAGCCCATTAATTCAAGTTAAGTATGGATTAGCGTCCAACAACAAAAGAGGATGCATAAGAAGAGGTATACAAGTCAATAAATTTTTAGGGACTTTCAATTTTTAAGATTTTTGAAATCACATAAGTTTATAAGTTTGAATGTGAACTTTTAACCTATTTTGTATTTTTTTAAAATTTCAAATATAAAAGAAATTATTTAGCTTTATAATAGAAAATGTTGCATGCTACAATTTTTTTTTGAATCTCTACATACTGCCATATTTTTTATTTATTTTTTCATCTTTGTGCTAATGTGTAGTAATTAGAGTACTAACATCAGCTTCCTCAATGGCTTCCTTAAATTTAAGAATTTAAATTATTTTTTACTTTCTTATGCAAATAAAAACAATAATAAATTCTCTTAATCACTCTCTATAATAGTATAAACTATTTTTTATTTAATAATATATTTTTATGAATTTAATATAGAATAAAAGTAAAAATTATGAAAAACATGATAGAGATATATGCAAGAAATTTTTATATATAATTTAATAATTATTAGAAATAAACAGTATTTACTAGTATATTAAAAAATATTATATAAATTACGTGAAAAAAGTTAAATAAAATATTTATGTTGTAAGAATAATTTTATAATTTCTTAATTTTTTTCTATAAATAAAAAAATTCCAGACGATGCTATTATTATATAAATAAGTTTACCTATCAGCTCTGATTTTGTTTATCTATTTAAAAAAACATGTAATTTTAGAAAAAAAAAAAGTATAGAGTATTATTATTAATGAGTCAACGAATTATGATTTTTCAAACATTCAACTTGGATGAAACTCAACTAAGACACGATCTCTCTCCAACATTCTTAGTAGGAGAGGTGGGAGAAGGGCCAGTAGGTTCTCACGTTTATGGGGCCGGAGCTCAAATGCTGTACGTACGAAATATGCATAGATCATCGTCAGACGGTCAAAGTACGTAGCTCGAGTTAAATATCACAGTCAAACGTCTGTGTGAACTGTGAAATCGGAGGAGGGTCGGCAATCTTTTTATATTTTTTTTTGGCGTGCGAATTCGAACACCGAAAATGACAACATTAAACATCCTACGGAAAGGGCCATCAACAAACATTGAATAGATATTTCTTAGAAAACAAAAAACAAAATGGAATAGACAATTACTATATTATAACCTTCCACAATCGGCGAACATACCCCAGCAATACAAACACACACACGCACACACACAGAGACAGAGGGAGAGAGAGAGAGAGAGAGAGAGAGAGAGAGAGAGAGAGAGAGAGAGAGAGAGAGAGAGAGAGAGAGAGAGAGAAACGTCCCTGTTCTGACAGCGGCTGAGGGAGCGCCTTATATAATATAGCGTTTAATTACTTGTCTTAGACCCAAAGCTTCACAATCCAAGGCAGGCTTGATTGACGAAAACAAAACACCCTCCCAAAAAAATTTAATAAACTACAAAAATAGAAGTTGATTTAGGGGTGTGCATGTGCAGGCTCAACGTGGCGAATCCACAGGACAACACTTATTACGCCGGGTTCCCGGACCGAGGAAGCGGCGAGGGCGGCGACGATGGCGCAGGAACAAGACCGTCGCAGTCCATATCACCTGCGACGGCGGGGCCAGGGGCAGGGCCTTCGGTACCCGGGTACGAGGATGTAACCATAGCCGCACCGTCGGCTGTTCCGGCGCCGTTTCTTCAGGGTTACGGGAGGGCGGGGGAGATGTCGGCGATGGTGTCAGCTTTGACACACGTCGTGTCGGGGACGAGAGGCGGCTGGCCCGTCGCTTCCGATTTCAGAGGCGTCGCGCCGTCCTACTCGTCGCCGCCTTTTAATTATGGCTCCGCGGCTACTGCGTCATCTTCTTCTTCTTCTTCGTGGGTCGGCCAGAAGCGGGGCAGGGAACCGCAAGCGAGTGCCTCTCACTCGCCCTCCTCCGTTCACAGGGTTTACAGAGTCGACTATGGTGGCGACTACCGGAGCGAGTCATCATCGGCCGGTGGAATCGGTGAGTCTCAATTGATCAACCCCTTACTGTTTTCTTCTTCTTCTATACTATACATACTACGTCGTACGTACCCGACCCCTTGATTCAAATTTTAGGGAACACCGTCCCGCTTAATTTTCTATTTTCATTTCTTCAAAGCTTTTGGGACCACTTGAGTGGTGGAGGTCGATGTTTTGGATTTTGAATTTAGTAATAATAATCCATGTATCACTAACACTTGAACTCTGGACATTTGTGTAAAGCGACTTTTAGTTTAGTACGTGCGGTGTTGATACCATTTTAGACACATACACAAGTGTGAAGTGTGAAGTGTCATACTAATGAAAATATGTATGATCCAATATCTTCCTCGTACAATTTCCAGGTGCCGGCTCTTCCGCTATAAAAACCGAGGAAGGCGTACTCCTTGCGGAGCCACCGACGACGACGTCAACAGCAATAGAGCCACCACAAGCACACGCAGAGGGAGGCGTTTCCAATGAGGAAACAGGGGAAAGGAGGAGACGCTACAGGGGAGTGAGGCAGAGGCCGTGGGGGAAATGGGCGGCGGAGATTAGAGACCCCCACAAGGCCGCCAGGGTGTGGCTCGGCACCTTCGACACCGCGGAAGCCGCCGCCAGAGCCTACGACACTGCGGCCCTCAGATTCAGGGGCAGCAGAGCGAAGCTCAATTTCCCCGAAAACGTCACCCTGATGCCACCTCAGCAGATTTCTCCGACCACCCAATTGAGGATCGCGGATTCTACGCCGGCCACCCAGTTCCCCGGAGCACAGTCATCGTCGGCGCAGGCGTTTCTGCCGTCGGAACAAGCCTTGCACGATTACTGGCAATACTCTCAGCTGCTTCAGAGCTCCGAGGATTATCCGGGACAGACCGCGAATATGATGGAGCAGATAATGTCTTCCTCGTCGCTGCCTTCCCTTCAGCCGACCTCGTCGGGGTCTTCGTCCTTCGCGCCGCCAGGACCACCGTCTTCGTCGTCGTCGTCGTTTGTTTCGTTCCAACATCCTGTGTTTTATGATCCGGCGATGGAGAACTACGATCCGACGCCGCCCGAGCATCAGAGGCATGGTGAGGAAACGCTTCCGGCGCCGCCGTGGACGGGTTCGGGTCACGACCCTTCATCGTCTAGTTCTTTCTAGTTGGCACACTTTTTTTTTTTTTCTTCTTTCATTTTTAAAATTTTATTTTGCACTGGGTTGTTTGTTTCTGCGTTGATTGTTTGTTACCACCACTGTTATTAAAAAAAGAACAAAAGAACAAACTAGAGTTTTTAGGTTTCTTTGGTTCCTGTCTTCACACTTCACAGAGTTTGATGTTTACACGCGACGTTCCTGTTGTTACAGATGATGATTATTATTATTATTTATTGAAATTAATGGTAATTGGATGGATTATGGATGAGTCTATTCTATTCTTGGAGTCTTGGATGCAGATGAGATAGGCGATGGCAGCAGCCTTCAAATTTCACGATTGGAATACCAAATTGTATTGACACCTTCCAACCTTTGCCATTTGTTTTTGGTCCAATACGACTTTTGGCTGGCTTTCATGTTTTTTGTTTTTTTCTGATTTGGGGGGTGGGTTGGGGGGGGATGAGTCGGATGACTAATAGTTTTTTTTGGAAGGTATGCGAACTACTTCCGGCCGTATTACTTGGCGATTGACACAAGATCGTGAAGCCTTTTGACACGTGTTTGGTGGCTTCACTCATGTACATGACTCATCACATCATTTTTTTTTTATTAAGTATTACGGAAAATTTTGGTCACTCGGCCTGTCATAAAAATTTTACAACATTATTTTAAAAAAAAATAATTTAAAATAATTTATAAATAATAAAAATTTATCTAAGTTTATAGTTTTTTTTTTGTTTTCGAGTCCTCAAGAACCAAAAAGCCTTCTAGTCTAGTCCCTTTCCACCTGCAGCATTTCATTTCTTTGCACCCATGTGCTAAAAGCTACTTATTAAATTTGGTGCAATAAAGGGGGACTTTTAAACAACTAGTGTTAGGCATGAACGTTCTGTACGTAAGTTTAGCCGCTGAGGTGTTGTTACGTGAGTGTAACTTGGGCTATATTCGTGTTGCTGTTGTTTAATCACGTTGTGACACATCAATTATCATCCTCATCCAATGAGTGCCGACTAAAATTATTTCTAACACCTTATTTATTTTAGTATAATTTTTACATTACAGTACCATAATTTTCATCAATCATTTCTAATTCATTACCCAGTGCTAATTTGTTTTCTCAAATAAAATTAAGAGTTTAATTAATTTCTTTGCCTCAAAGTTCACGACTAATTTATGAAATATTCATTAAAACCAACTTCAATCAAATTTTATATTTTATCTCTAAATGTAGAGACTTTTTTACTTGTGAAAAGTAAATTCCCATAAAACTATTCATCTTAACTTTAATTTGTATTAAAATAATATATTTTAATGAATAGTCATTAAAGGAGGTGGAGGAAAAAAGAAAGAAAATAATATAATAATAAATAATAAATAAATAGTTACCTTTTAAAAATGAAGAGTAACTATAGCAAAATTTACATATAGAGAGTAAGATAAAAAGTTTATTAGAGTGATTTTTTAGATTTCACTATTTATTTGTAAAGAACAGATAGTCTCGTGGAGTTGGTCTAATTTTAATAATAGTTCAATTAGGGTGATCTCTAACCTATCCCAACCAAGCCATTCACCCTTTAGAAGTATTAATTGTAATATTTTTAAATTTAAATTTTCAAAATAAGTAAAAATTAAATTTTTTTTATTTAACAATCTATTTTTATAAAACATACTTTTAGCCTCTTTATTTCAACCAATCATCAATTAAAATATTATTTTTTAAGTTATTTATTTATTTGTAAATTAATGATGATAAGAATTAAAATATTATTTTAGCCTCCCAAATAACAGCCGATCTACGTATCTCATTCTCTCTTCTATTAATTTGTAAATAATAATAATAATAATAATAATAATAATGACCTCTAAATGGGTTGGACAAGATACAATAGCAAAAGCATGAGACAAGCTAACATAGTTAACTTTCTTAAGTAATATGTGGACACGTGTTATTATTAGATATTGCTATGTTATGTGTTGGAAAATGTTTAGGAGGTATTTAGTTAGATGATATTATTTTTGAAGACATGCTCCTTTTTAAAAATAGTGGACCCAGTGAACTCAAAATTGTTTGAGTCGTAAAAATTTATCTTACCAATAATTTTTAAAAAGGTTTTTACTTTAAAAGAAAATAAGTTAACCAAATATTGCCTCCTATATCCAACTTAGTTAGAGCATTAATAGTAGATTCCTTATACAACTCTGTTTCATTATATTTAGGGAAAAAAAATTAGAAAGTCATAAAATCGTTTCACGACAGATGTCCTGTATTTAACTTTTTCCATGTGATTTGTATAGTGATTCCCAATATATTAGAAATTACTATTTACTCTCTATAATTATTAAATTATATCTAAAAAATTTCTTTTGCCTATCTCATTCATGTTTCTCATAATATTAACTTTTATCTCATATTAAATTATAAAAAAGTATTATTAAATATAATAAGTAATATAAAATATTATTTTAATAATATAGAGTTTGATTTAAGAAATCTATTATTATGTATATTTGTATAGGAAAACAAAAAGTAGTTTAAATTATAAATTAGGAAAATTGATTGGAAAGCTGGTATTAGCGCGAGATAAACTTTGTCAATTTAAAAATATTTAATTTATAAGTTTACGAGAAGTGGTAATAGTCTTGTGACCATCTTGTTTGCAAAATTAGGATTTTGTAGACTTGTATATAGATGTCAAACACATAAAACAATAAAATTACTTTTTAAAAATATAGAAAAAATTAAATTATAGAAATAAATGACATATTTGGTATGAATTTTAATTTTTGTATTTTAAATTTTTTATTTTATTGATTTCTAATTTCAAAATAATTTCTATTTAGTAGAAGTGTAAAATATTTTAAAAAGAGTATTTAAAAAAAGGTGATAGAAAGGTTTTTAAAAACAAAATATGATGAGCCCAATTAAAGAGTGTGTTTATCGTGGAGATTCCCCTAGGTTCTCACATTACTACATTAGTATCTTTACCTCTCCAAATATTTTTTTTAAAGAAGTTTTTTTAGTAAAACTTCTTACAAACAAACGTATTGTTTGGTTGCAATGGAAATTAGGCAAAAGTCAAGAAAACATATGAAAAATCATACTTTTATTGATTGATATCCATATAAAATAAGCTTTAAAAGCTAAAAAGTGGATGAGAAGGCTCAATCATTTACACACCCGTTTTGGTGTGAAATTTTATGAAAAATAAATGATGCTTTTTATTTTCCAATATATCTCCAATAACTCTATCTTTACTTTCAACTAATAAGGATAAAATAAATAATACATACTTTAATATTTTATTTTCATCTCTTATTTATATCTCACCAACCAACATTTTTTCTATGCATATTTGATTTCCAACTATTTTCTTCATATACCTTCTATCTTTTTTCTTTTTTCTTCCACCCTTTTTCCTACTTTGCCCAGCATAGCAAAAATAAGTACCGCCGTGTAATCAAACTTTTGGTCGGTAACAACTCCATTTTTATATGAGAAAAGATTGTATACCTAACATAGCAATATTTTATTGTTTAATATTTAATCGGGCTTTATAATTTAATTAAAATTAATAAAATATTATTATGTCAGGTGTGTACAAATCCGGTCAAAAACGGAGGTAATGGCGATATATATTTAATGAACCATAATGGGAACTAGCGAATGAAAAGAACTTCTAATCTAATAAATAGAATAATTAATTTTAATTTGTTGTTGGGTGGAAATTAATGGAGTAGCTTCGGCTGGATTTCACTTTCACAACAATACTGTAGTAAGTACAGTATTTATAGCGATTAAGTAAATCTTTGTATAATATAAATATCAGAGTAATTTTAAAAATTTTGATGGCTATGTAAAGGTTTTTGTCTTCTTTTTTTTTTCTTTTCAAATTTTAGGGATAGAACTTATAAATATTTATTTATAAGTACTTATAAATAAATATAAGTAATTTAAATTGAAGTATAAAAATATATATTTATTTTTAAGTACTTATAAATATTTTTCATGCGGCTTTAAATAGTGTTGAGTGGTGGGCTGGGGGAGGAGAGTATCAATTAAAAATTCTAGTCCAACCCTTCTTAATTGTTCTGTTTTCACTCAAGTAATTTTTTCCTAACTTATCTCATCCCAACCTGATGAGACAATGAGACGGTTACCAATATTAATTGTTTTATCCTGTTTTAATATTTTAAAATAACTTTAACTTATCTTTCACACGTTAGTCTTATATCACCCTGTCCAGACTCACTTCATTGTTATTACTAAATTCTTTATGTAAGAAAAGTTAATAGAATTTAATTCAGATAATACATTAAAACTATGTTATTTTTAGTATATGGTATATTAAAGTTATGCCATTTTTGATATGTTATCCTTAATATATATATATATATATATAATCATGTCAAAATGTGTAATTTTTCTATGCTTTCGTGTGCACCGCAAGGAGGACTTCGTACATCGGTAACATGCGTTCGAACAACTCTCATTTATTTACGAGTAGATATAAATGTAATTTCTGTGAAAGGGGGCATATGCATAGAATACAACGTTGTCTATATACTGCTCTCGTATACCCAATGTAGTGAGAATGCCAAGATTCTCATGCCAAAGAAACAAACCAAACAACACCATATTGCATGTGTGCCACTTCTTTTGACGATATGAGTCAAAGTTCATTGTGAATCAAAATACCTCACACCTAGCTAGAATGGAAGAGAAGTCCCAAATGGCATTTGGATTTTGGTGGTGCGGAGTCGGGGAAAGGTGTGCCGACGCTTTGAACAGCTAGCGCGGGAGGGACACGTACGTGTGAAGCCTTCTTGGCCACAATGTGTAGTGAAGACAAGGACTGCAAAAAAGAAACAAACAAAAGCAAGCAAAGCTTGATAGCAAACACCGTGTGTAGTGTGCAGCAAGCATATGCTTATCACGCACCGGGGAAATGGACGGCGGTGACAAACAACCTTTGACGCGGCTGATTTCGCTGTCCGTGACGTCGACCTCGGATCCAGGCATACACTTCCACGACACTTTTTAATCTCCCGACAAATACCCACTTTTTTCGCTTTAATGGAATGCTACCTCGTAGGCTTGTATTTCTTCCTATGGAAATCGCGGCTTTCACGATATTGTTATTTTTATTAATTCCAGAATTATTTATTGCGTCATATTTATTTTGACTCATTCAAATATACTTTTTAAATTGTTTAACCTACAATTTACAGCCCATAATGCCTACTATTTTTGTTAGCTGTCATATAGTTTTTTTATTATTATTCTACAGCATTGATGGTTCAAACCTTAACCATAATGTTCGGGGAAAAAAATCGATGATGTTTGAACTGTCGGTCCGGTAACTCGGTATTAAGTCAATTTATAGATTTAATGTTTACTATTATTACGTATAAATATGGCCCGAACAACCAAATAATTATAATTACAATTAATCATAATATGAATGTTAATCAATCACTATACTATATCCGACGAATATTATTGTTTTAGTTTAACTAACACACAAATATTATAATTAAATTATAGCGACAGATTAATCAAATAACAAACTCACGCGCCTAGGCTGAACAAATTTTGCCATTTTGTCCAACTCCAACATGCCATCATTATTGAGTTTTCGAATTCTAATGTATGTAGAGATTTCAAAATCCAAATCAAGATGAGTAATAATAATACTAATAAAACCACAAAGCCGACGTTTAAAATTTGGGACAAATTTTCGATTATTTAGTGATTAATCATTAATGAGATTAGTGAGTTAAATTATATATGTGTGTGTGTGTTTGACCTTAATAACAGTTATCATGGACATTTAGATATCTTCTTTTTAAAATAAAAGCTAATATATGAAGTCACCTAAAAATATATTAAAAACTCAATAAATCCAAAACAAAAAGTTCTTTAAAGGCATCAACTTCAAATCATACTTAAATACTATCAAAATATTCATATTTATGGTCACACAACCATTCAAATATTTTCATATTTATATAATGGTTAACTTAAAATACAACTCAAAATATTCAAAATTCGCATCTTAACCTTGATTACCAAAACAATATCATTTATGGATCAATAATATTCTACTGCACTTGCAGGAGCACTGAGTAGGTGCTGGCGTGGACACTTAAACTTTGACTTTGATTGTCAAATGATACTTTTTACTATTAATCGTTGACAATTTTACAGAAAATATAGAATATATATATCTATAAAAATTTTCAAAATAAATAAATGAAGAGATTACAAAATGAAGACCACAATTTGATTGAAGGCATTGAGCACCATTTGAGCTTGAGTTGGTGTCTTATGTAAGTATGTATTCGGCCTAGACAAAATGAAGGCTAACAATAATGGCTTCATTCCTCTCAATTACAATGGAACTTGTTGGTAGTCACTCTTGAGCAATCTCATAATTTCAGCCATATATATTCACACTCCTACTTGCTTGTGGACATCTTCGGCTAAATTATTCGTCATCCACTAAATTTGTCTCGTATTAATTGATTCTCCTAGTGCCAAGTTTACACTACAACACACCTTTTTCCTATTTAAGTCTCTAATAATATCTCCTATTAGTTGACGCTCCCTCATTTGCCTACAACAATAAATTAACTTTTTAGGGATCCAGTAATTTTGTATAGTCAAAGAATCAATTTAGTTGTATCAACTAGTTCAAGCATTCTTCAATATTATTATAACTATAGGAGGTAAGAATGTCCATTTTTAACTTAAAACTCATCATTGCCTCTATAATTTGGTTGTTGGTGGATTCTTCTTGAATTCTTCCACACTGTCCTGCACCAAATCCTAAGTCAAGTGCCACTTCATCAGAGGTCTTATTAGGCTGTTGTTGATTGCCATTGATGCCAAATAATAAGCCTACAATTTTGACACATTAACTCAATTTTATGCATTGTTCAACGTCATCCTCTACATTAATTCTTTGTAATGCTTACTATTAGTTGTCGATTGTTTACCATCTATTGTGTGAAATTGCAGATTGATAAACCTATACTTTTTTATTATCTCAATGAGATTGATTGTTGCCGCTACTACTAGCTTGAGTCGTTAATTGAAGAAAGTCACTTTAATATCAACTGATGTGTCATTCTAATGTACCAACGGAAACTCATCCCAAATGGAGAGATGATAAAAATGAGCAAAGCTCAATGAAAATATAAATGATGATTGATTTATTCTCAAATCCTTATATCTATTTATAAACACATTATTACAAGGAAGAAAAACTTAAAGAAAGAAAAATTAATAATTTAAATAAATAAAATATAAAACTATTTGTGTCTCCAATCTCCATCGTAGTATACGTATGACGTATGATAAATAAACCACGTATTATTGTTGTTGTTATTATTATTCATTGCTTCTCGGCGGCTCGAAAATTTCGCAGGATTGAATGAAAGCTGGGTCATAATTAAACTCAAAATCCTCTTCTTCCCACGTAAGTCATCGTGGAAAGCGAACACTTGAAAGTGGACGACGAGTCACGCGTGCAGAGCTGATAACCCCATGCCGAATCGCGGATGAATCACCACCACGCACCACCCAAGCCCAAAGGGGCGGTTTGGAGTGGACACGTGCGCCCATCGTGATCGTCAAGTCGCCGCCAAAGCCGGGGACGGCCGGACTACACTACACGCTAGCGGTTAAACAACTTTTCTTTTAATTTTTTTAATTTGTTTTTTTTTTTAAAAGCTTGCTGGTCAAATTTGAGTGCGTGGATGGTTATCGGCAGAGGTCGGTAAGGCAAGGCTGCGCAAAAAACGGACACGTGTACGCATCGCGATGCTTCCTTTTTGACTCGTTCAAATGGGAAGCCGTTGCCTAACCTTTGATTCATTCCATTCCATCCTCAATTTAATCAAAAAAGACACCGCCAAAAAAATGAAAATGAAAATGAAAAGGCCTATTTATTTATTTATTTATTTATTATTTATGCACGTTTTCAATGTAACTTCCGGCGATGAATTATGGGCCACCGTCCCACCGGCTTTTGTGAGTAGATAGATATGATTATATGACATTATGTCGTAACTCGTAAGTAAGAAGGCATGAAAACAACTTATATTTTCTGTCTTTGGGAATCGAAATAAATTTTTTAAAATAATAATAATAATAATAAAAAGAACTCCACGGTCGTTACTGAATTTTTTTTAAAACAATTATTATTTTAAAAAAAACAAAAAACATCGCACATGCAAGTTTCGCGTATGGCTGGCCGGCTGACTGAAAACGTGGTACACGGTTGACCGGTCAACACCGACAGAGGTGTCTGTCACTTGTGCTGTGCAGGGATAATTAATGGTGTACCTAATACTAATTTGTTAACCCGTTGACTTATCATTATTAAAAGGCTTTCCTAATGAAACAACGTCACTGTATTAAGCAAGCCTCCTTGCGACTGTTGATCCCCACCACACCAGGGACTTTCCCTTTATAGCTAGGCTTCCCCGTTTTGATGTGGTTGAATATGAATATTATTATATCATCATCCAACCCACCTTCACACGCCTTTGACCAATGCTTGCACTAGACTTACGTGCTCAATTGCGTTTCTACAAATGAGTCGATCGAGAGTGTTTATATATCTATATATATATACGTACATATATATATATATATAAATGAAGTCTAATACTGCCCTTCCTTATTGGGTAAGGATAAATTAAGGATTGAGGAGGAATTATCAGAGGAGGAAAGGAGAACTTCTTCTTTTTTTATTAGCGCGCAGGCAATATGAAGTCGTCAACAACAAAGGCATGCGCTCCCCACGAAGAAACAGCAGCAGCCGAAGGGATGAGGAAATACAGGGGAGTGAGGCGAAGGCCGTGGGGCAAATGGGCGGCGGAGATTAGAGACCCCCACAAGGCGGCGAGAGTCTGGCTCGGCACCTACGACACGGCGGAGTCGGCGGCGAGAGCGTACGATGATGCTGCCCTCAGGTTCAGGGGAAGCAAAGCCAAGCTCAATTTCCCTGAAGACGTCACCAGCTTGACGATGCCACCTCATCATCATCACCGGGTTTCGCCGACGATCACCACCTACTTCGTGCCCCCAGTTTATCCGGCGACGACCCAGCTCCCGGTGATGCCAACTGATCATGTTTCGGATTCGGGGTTTGGTTCGTCCGGACAACCGTTCCTGCAGCCGGGGCCGGGGGAGGCTTCCGCCGACGATTACTGGCAATGCTATCCGGAGCAGCAGCAGCCCACCACCACCTTGTTTGACCCCACGTTGTGTTCATCGTATTCCACCGCGTCCTCGGTGCCGCCGCCGGTTTCGTCGTCCTCTCACTCGATTTCTAATCATTTCTTGTTTCCTGACCCCGCGGAGTATTTTGGGCTGCCGGAAAATTAGGGGGAGGGTATTGGCTGGGGTGGAGTTTCCCCAGCGCCACCGTACGTGCGTGGGCTGCTTCTCTCTCGATCGTGACTTTTGGTCGGCATCTAACCGCTTCGTTCTAAATTACCGACATTTCTGTTTGTATGTTTTGTTCATTTACTCCACTTACTTTACTAGCTAGTTCTAGCTGTGAGCCCTGGTCATTGGAGATTGCGTTGTCGGTTTTATAATGTTTTTGTTCCGCATTCAAAAACTCAACCCCGTGAAGCCACTTTGTTCTCAACCAAAACTTTAATCCGGGGATTCCGGAACCAAGCATGTTTCCCACTAGGAGGCATTGGAAAATAAAATGGATTTATTTAGATATATATATACGAAATGTAATTAAACTTAGAATTTTCAAAATAAATGATCAAAAGATGATCGGATTGGACTTTCTAATTGCCAAAAGAAGATAGAGTGGTTAAAACTAATTTATCAGCATTCAATGCAAAACCTATGTTTGTTGAAGTTCACACCGGCTCAAAGAGCCGAGTAACCAAAAAAAGAAAAGAAAAGAAATATAAAATGAAATAAAATAACCGACTGAAAAATAAAAAACAAAACCTAGTAGTAGTGAATGTAGAAAAAGAAATTTCATTAGTCCACCATACAAACATCCAAACAGTAACAAAAATCTCATCAGTCTGTCATATAATTGAAAAAAACAAAACAAAAAAGCCTTCCATGCATGATGAGTTCGCCTCAACACAAGTCACAAATTTAATTAATTTTTTAAATAACGAGTAAAACGTTTCCTTAAATTTCAAGTAACATAACAATGCTAATGCTATTTACAAAATATAAACTAATAATTTTATTGAGGGCATTAGCTATACGATGCTAATGCTAATATATATAACATCAATATGGGTCAATTTGTTGACTAGTAATGTTACCGATCTATTTACTAATGTTTTTATAAAGAATAATGCTAGGAACAGCCGGGATTGGATAATTTTTAGATAATCATTACGATGTGACAGCCTACCAATTCATCGGAGGGATAGAGAAAAAAAAAATCATAGCCATTCAATCTCTCACGGTTACGCGAAGATGTCACGAGCCGGTTGTATAAATATTTATTATTTTATAAATACATTAACATTGATTTTCTAATTTAATTTTAGTCTTTGATTATATATAATTATACACTATATCATATTCAATTGGTTAGATTCATAAATTTATTAAATCATAAACAAACAATAATATATTAATTTTTTAATATTTTAAACCATATAAATTAAATCAAATTTTAAAATCATATATTTTTGATTTATATAATTACATTCAGTTTGTTTATATGATTTAGTTGAGTTTGATTTATCGGTTTGATCATATTTTGAATTATGAAACACTGCTTTCCGGTATCAACAGTTTTTTGTCTCCACGTTTTAAAATCATTTTTTATTCAAAAACTAAAAAGAACACCCAAAAAAATTTTGGCTGATGGTTTGTGAAATCTATTTAAATTTTGATTTGACTAAAGTGTGTTATTTTTTAAAATAAATTTTAAATATTTTTATTTTCAAATTAAATTAAATTTATTTATTTTATGTCGAACTTGGATTCACCTTTTTTTTTTTTCCTTTTGTGGGATCTAGTTTAAAAAAATCCTAAGATTTCAATCGTAAAACTAAAACTATAATTACAAATATACAATTATTATTTGGTATGTATTTTAATTTTTAAAATTTTAAACTCATGTAAATTTTATATTTTAAATTTAAAAATATTTGAATATCCCATTAAAATTGAATTTATTCTAAAAAAAAAACAGTTAAACGTTTTTAAAGGCAATTGCTTGAAGAAATAATATACCAGGCAGTATATTTAATTTCTTATAAAATCCGATTTCAGGCTACCACTCTAATAATAAAATAAAAAATTACAAAATCAAGACAAAACAAAAACAAAATAAAATGTGTCAGTCGACAAATGAACCAATAATGGCTAAAATCACCTGAGTTGAGTACTTGAGTATAGACAATGCGGCACAGGTCAGGCGCGTGCGCGTCTCATCAATTCACCACCGTAGGTCAGGCCGGCCAGGACTTTTAATTACTTATAGTTAGTGGCACCCAAAAACGGAAAGAACGATGTAGTATGGGCCGGGAGTACGGAAGAGGCATGACGGCAGGGCAGTGAACGGACGGCCGTCATTGAAAACTCCCACAACCACAAGCGCGGCACCGTACCAGAAATGAAATGAAAGGGCTTCATAATGTACATAAGACAATGCAATCTTCATAATGTTGTTGTCCCGCTGCATGTATAATCTGTTGTTGCGCGTGTTGGAGAGCAACGAGGCAAGGCTGCTGCATGGTTGTTTGGTTTAATTAGGGTAGCCATAAGATGGCTGCTCCTGCTCCCACCACAAATGGCGAAACACGTACTAAAAAAAGGAAGACAAATAGAAAAGATCGAATTTTCCTTCCTTCATAGTAATCAGGTGTTAGCTTGACAGCGTCGGATTTAGAAGCAAACGTCAGAGTAAGATGCCAATCCAAGTCCAGTTTCAAAGATACAATCGGGAACTAGTTTGGGAGTACGTTTAATTATAACATGCAATAAACACGGTACTCATATTACTTATCAATTTGTTTTTACTTTAAAATTTAAATTATTTTTAAATTTTCTTCATCCTTTTTTATATCATTAAAAAATTAATAAACTCTTAAAAATTTAATATGAAATAAACTAAAAGTTTCGAGATAAATGCAAAAAAAATGTTAGAGAATTTTTTATATAATTTAATAATTATATAAAATAAATAAATCTATGAATAAAATTAAATATTATACTTACATCATAGAAACGATTTTATGAATTTTCACTTTTCTTTCCTATAAATTTCTATCAAGGAATCTATAATTGTAGAGCATTTACATTGGATTCATTGTATACACACTTTTTCTATAATTTAAAGGAAATTTTAGAATTTTACATAAAAATTATCCTCCATCAGCTTCCATGATTTTAAAATATAAAATTAATAGTTAATTTTCATATTTTTTTTCCTTAATATTTTTTCTATAATTTGGTATATTATTTTTGACGCATGAATTTTTGATTGATGATAATAAATAAAAGTTAAAGAAAAAAATAATAAAGAGAAAATATAAAAAAATTATTTCAATAGTATAGAGCCCAAACAAGTTTATTTGCCCAAAACAAGTTTAACTCTCCAGTTTAAATAATTTTATAAGCTTATTCCAAGACTAGAATTACTTCTTTTTTCTTTTCTGAAATTCCCTTTAGTTATTATTATTATTATTACTATTATTATTTTCAGGAATCAGTTGTCATGCAAATAAATTCGTCCCGAAAATTGCAAAAAATTTAGAATTTAAAAGAAACGCACTTTTTTCCGACAGACAGTCAGGAAAGAGTAAATTGTCTGTGCATATAGTATTCTATCCTAAAATATTTTTCAAATATTTTTGTGGACATTGGAAAACGAAACGCACACCTACGCGAAACAACATTATTTAATAATTCGTTAAAAATATTTTTATACTCGTATTTGAAAGTTTCTAAGTATATGTTTTGTTTTTTAATATAAGACAGTCAAATTGAAATTAGACAATCTAAAATACAATTTAGACATAGTTGTTCTAAACTTTAGATATATTGTAATTATTTTTAAAATTCAACTCCGTGACTTAGTATACCTTCCATTTTTATAAATTATAGTGTACGATTTTTTATACTCACATTTGAAAGTTTCCAAGCGTATAATTTTATTGTAACAACTCGTTGAATCAACGTAGCTAATGCACATGTTAACCTTTTATTTTAAAAACAAATAATGTAAATATATCTTATATAATTATTATCATTAACTGATTTTTAATATTAAAAGAAAATTATTTATCAATTGTTAAAGATAATAATATAATATCTAATTATATTAAGAATAATTTGGATTACCAAAATATATAAATCTACTTCTAATTTTGGGTTTTCTACAATTATTTTATTGATTTTCAGATGTAATTTTCAGTTATTTATTATTCTCCATAATGGAAACAATTTACAGTAGTTTAATTTAATTATTTAATAGGTAGATTAGCAATCAATTTAATTGGCAAACTATTTATAGTAGATAAATTATTTCAAAAATTTACAGTAAATTTTAATTATTGGTAACTTATTTTTAAAAATTAAAATAATTATAAAAAAAGGCAAAATATGGTGAACATATTTTATTTCATCCCTATATTCGTTTATCTTAACCCATTAGCTGTCCGATTTTAATTATATTGAACTATACCTGGGCACACGATTTAGATATTGTTAATAACTTAATATAACAATAAAAAACACGAATCAATTATATCAAAATTATATTGTTTTCTCTCTTTTTTTTCGTCACTTTGTTCCTTTTCACTGTTATTATTATTTAGATT
The DNA here is from genome assembly GCA_023512835.1 of Taxillus chinensis. Taxonomy (NCBI): domain Eukaryota; kingdom Viridiplantae; phylum Streptophyta; class Magnoliopsida; order Santalales; family Loranthaceae; genus Taxillus; species Taxillus chinensis. Next base: position 15,720,431 of record CM042090.1, read on the forward strand.
TGTTTCTTTTCTTTGTTCTTTCTCTCGTGTAACGCGATACATTACACAAGTATTACAATGGCGTACAATAGATAAAAAAAATACTAGAAATAATTTAACAACCGAATAAATATATCATCCCTAAAATATAAAAAATCAAAAACACAATAAAGAGAACAAACACGATCTGAACAAGGAAAAATAACTCGTGGAGATGGGAGAGATTTAAGAGAGCGTTGTGTGGGTGAAAGAAAGAGAATAAGAATGAATTTATAAGGGAAAGATATATGGCCGTTGAAACATATATATAGCCAATAGAAATTAAGAATATAGCCGTTAAAGGAAAAGATGTCTAAAAAAGACGTTCACTACGTTTTTTAATGACGTCTTTATAAAATGTCATCCCAGTTACTCGGTGATTTTATAAAATGACATTATAGAAATGGTGTTTGAAAACAAAAACACCACTACAGAAGATAAGTGTATTGGCTCATTCAAAAATGTCAACCTAATTCGTTTTGTAATGATTCTATAAATGCATGTTTAAATTACCGCTTACTTAGATTAATATACCACTAATAAACATTAAATTAAATTTATTTTATTCGATTTTCTCGCTTTCAACCTTAATCGTGACCATCTCTCCGTCTAGTCATTACACTCTCTCTGATGCTAGGTAAAATCATCGATTCGTCGTTCATTTTTATTCTCCATCACCATTGACAGGTAAGCAAGTTGTTTCACTCTTTCGCAGATTGAGTCCCACCCTCTTTCATCCTCGCTTGCATATTTTTTGGAGAGAAAATCCTACTGTGACAACACTGCTTTCCTCTTTAGGTGATTAGTATGAAAAAATGAAGTATATTTATTTTTGTTTTTATTCTGTCCGTATGAAGATAATTTACTCTTAGTATTCATTTCAAGCAACAATTCATTTATGTTCATAGAAAGTTTAATGATTGCCCAACAGTTTATCCTTTTAAAATTCATTTTTAAGGTCTAATTTGGAGGTTCAATGGGTTGTTTTTTATTCACTATTTAGCTTTTTTTATAAAATATGGCCTACCTATGTATTCTTATGGCCTGTTTGAATTTTTTATGATTTGTCTATTCTATATACTTAATTCCACGAGTCTATTGACCACAAAAAGGTTTATTTTATGATCTGTTTTATATTTTATGGCACACTCATTGCTTATTTAGTGTTTAAAATATATTAGATGTTGTTTAAATTCTATTGATTAAATTATATAAACTTTGAATAATACAAATATTACATGATTTGATAATAGGAAAGAGAAGTATGGTTAAAATTGGATGTAAAAACCTAGATTTGGTGATGAACAAGTTATTTGAGTTTGCTACATGACATGCACGTGTTAGTGGGATGCTTGTTTGTCCTTGTGTAAAATGTGTAAACTCATGTGTCAAATATGATTACCTGCGTCTGATCGGGCGTATGAATTCTGTATTGGTAAAATATGTATAGGAAGATGATATTTTTGTTAATACATTTCTGATTTTTTTTGTCTAATCTACATCAATGTTTATTAATTATTTATCATTACATATCTATATAGAGCGTCTGACATTTCTTATAGCAAATCGTATTATATTTACATGCCATCAAATTACAATTATGTACTAGCGTTTAAACAATGCCACCAAAAATGAACATTTGCTTCGGTATTTCAAAAAATGCCACCTCAAGTAAAACATTTTCTCGGCATTTTCTCCAGGCGTTAGCCTAATTAAAACATGTGTTGGCATTTTTATGGCGCAACCATAAATCAATTCTGTCCCAACATTTTCGACAAGCGCCACCCTAAGTAACACCTTTGTCGTCGTTTTACAAATGCCATCATAAACAAAACCTCTGTCGCCATTTTTACAAATGCTATCATAAACAAAACCTATTACAGTAGTTCAGGAAACGCGATATAGTTTTTCTGATATCGACACTTCAAAAACACTCAGTAAGACTATAATCTATACTGGCATTACACACAAACATTGGTACAAATTTGTCTCGGCAATACTTGCTTGGCGTTTGCAAAAAGTGCTGCTACAACCTATAGTGACATTTTTGTGGTCTATAGTGGCATTTTTGTAATGCCACTTAAGCTTGAAAATCTTATAGTGGTTGTAAGAACATTCACATCAATTTTGGTACTTTTATCTCTATTTTAGGGGTGAATAATAAAAAACTTACTTAGTTTTCAAAAACATCAAACATCTCATTCCCCATTTCTATCTATATTTATTATTTAATTCATTTTATATTATTTTTCTATTATCCTTTTATTTATTATAACCAATTAAAAAGTTACAAGTTTAATATATACATATATTTAAAAATTATATGAAAAACATTTAGGGATGAATAGTAAATTCTTATATTTAAGGATTTACTATTTATTTTATATCCCTATACCCTATTCTAGAGAATCTGCTGCAAATGAGTTTTTGATAATTTTATATATTTTTTCTCTAAATTATAGGAAAAGTTAGACAATAGGGAACCTATTGTGGATGCTCTAAGTGTGTTTTTGACTTGGTTAAAATATCTTACAACACGATCTTTTTAGTTTGTAGTTAATTTTTAATCATTCCTTTTATGTGTGAAGTATTGTTTGTATTAGTTTAGTAATATATTGTATTGATCTGTATTGCAATTGTGTTTATTTATGTTATATTAATTTTATTTAGGTTGATGGATATAATTATTATTTTAATTTAAACTATTTATTTGTATCAAGATGTACGTTTTATTATCCAATTATTGTGTTAATATTATTAAAAAAGATATATCTGAAAAATACTATTTTCAAAACCTATACTATTTATTTAAATTAAGACAATATTTATATATTGTTATATTGTCATTATGTTTTATTATTTTAAACTTTGCACAAGGATGACTCACGGATTGAGCGCCCCGTTTACTCATCTCATAGGACTCATGTAGTAGTAGACGCTTTTCGCATGGTACGCCTGTCTTTATCCATGATAATGAAATCAAATCTAGAATACTAATTCATTTTTTTTTTATAATTAGTCTCTCTCTCCCTCTAAGGAGTCTTTATCGAAAGGGAAGCAAAAAGAGAGAGAGAGAGAGAGTAAAACAAATGTTGTTATTATATAATTACTAAAGTTCATCGAGTACGTGCGTGGTAAGCCTTCGCCGTCTAGAGTTCTTCTCACAAATTGAGACGCGTAACGTAGCCGCGAAACATCTTTTATTCATTTATTGGATCAATGAATGTGAGGTGCGGTGCGGGGACGGGTGATGGTCGTGGGTTGGAGACAACAGAACACGTCGGTCAGCGAGAAAGCGAACCCGTGTACGTATCACCACCGCTTGATTAAGAAAATGAAAAATTAATAATTAAATCCCACCGATTCGCATTGGGAACCGTACCACTACGTTTTTCATTCGCACGTTACCAAACAAACAAATTATTAGAAGAACAAAATATAAAATAAAAATAAATTATTATTATTATTTTTGTTACTCGATTTTTCATATTTGAATTTTAGTAAATTTAATAGTCAAACATGAATATAATTTATAGCTTATATTATTTGATTTACCTAAAATTTTTAGAAAAATCTACAATTTTTGCTGTAAAGAAATAATATGAAATTATTATTCATAATTATCTTAATATGATTAAGTTAAAAATAAAAAATATTTATAATATTTGATAATATCCACATTCTAAGATACACTTAATTTGTCTAATATTCTTACTAAGGAGCGTTTGAAACTGTGTAGAGCTTAATAGTTTAGTAAACAGATATGCGGACCATGGTTAGTTTGAATATGAGCTAACAACAATCATTTTCGAAAATTAAATGATTGAGATTGTTCTTGTTTTGGAGAAAATTAAACGGCCATGATATATATAATTAGTCCGTTTTTGACCGTGAGAAAACATAGGAGAACAAGTTTTTCCATGACCATATTATATTTTATCAATTTCTTGAAACCAGGTGGGAGCGGCTAAGCTCAGGCCGATCATATATTATTTGCCAGTACCGATTACATAATGTTATTTGGTCGCATATTCAAGCTTGACACAGTCGCTTCATTGCCCTGTCATTGCCGTTCAACCAATCTTTCTGACGGGCGTTGACCAAGAGGCCTCTCTAATTAATTAATAATCCATCACGGGTTCCACTCACCACCTCCACTACCCTGCTCCACGTCCCAACTTTGAAAACTAGCGAAAAAAACAAAACCAAAAAAAAACAAGCGAACACGACATAATTAATTAGTTTTCAGACAAAGCTGAACTTTTGTGCGACAGCAATGACGTCATGTCCATGGTCAACGATTTATTTGCACTTTGAAAACGAGCCATGCCCACAACAAATGACCATGCCTGACGAAGCTTCCTCCGATGAAGTCGTGACTTGCGAGCTGAGTCCGGCCTACATGCATAAAAAATGGATCGATCATGTATTCGTGAACGTGAATAGAATGAGAAAAGTAACCACGTACCATACATATATACCACAATAGTACAACGTAACACACTTCGAAGCTTGAACAGCTAGCTAGCGCTGCTTTTATATGTCTTGCAAATTAATATGAAGAGGTCACCATCATCGACCAATGCAAGCGCTTCTCATGAAGGAACGGTGAAATACAGGGGAGTGAGGCGAAGGCCGTGGGGGAAGTGGGCGGCGGAGATCAGAGACCCCCACAAGGCAGCGAGAGTCTGGCTTGGCACCTTCGAAACGCCGGAGTCCGCGGCGAGAGCGTACGACGATGCTGCCCTCAGGTTCAGGGGAAGCAAAGCCAAGCTCAATTTCCCGGAAGACGTCGTCACCTTGATGCCATCACCTGATCATCATCGCCGCCACATTAATTCTCCGACCACCACCCACCTCGCGTTTCCCGATTCCCCGGCGACGACCCAGTGCCCGGTGGGGGGGGACTGATATCGATCACCATCAAACGGCGCCGTTTGGTGCATCTGCACCCCCTTTTCTGCACCCGGCGGAGGAGGGTTTGGGTTTGACCGACGACTACTGCCAATGCTCTTCCCTACTCCTTCGGAGCTCCGGCGAGTTCCAGGGACAGCCGACGATGAGGATGTCATTTGAGCAGCGGCAGATGTTGTATTCATCGCCTACTTATTCCTCCTCTGCGCCGTCAATTTCGTCGTCGACTAGTGAATATTCCTCTTCTCTTTATCTTCACCCGACAGTGTATTTTGTTCCGCCGGAGAACTAGGGGCAGGGTATGGGATACCTGGGAAGAGCTGTCCTCTCCGTCGTACGTACGTGCACTGCTCCTATATATCATTATTATCACTGTAAATGTGTATGTTTTTTGTGTTGGAATAAAATCTGGTAATCTGTGATGCTCATTTTTCCTGAATTTTAAGTCCAAGGCACTATATATACATTATCCTTTGTTTGGTAGTTATGGATTATCCATGGAAAACACAGAGTTTAAAAATGAAGGGAAAAGTCATTTTGGAAGGCATGGAATAAAAGAACAATTAAAACCGGCATACACAGTAACATTCAATTTTTAAATAAAACTGTCTAAACTACTGGAGTGGGATGGATTCAGAGTGAGGCTATACGATCGGATTTGAGTTGGATAGTATTTAATTTTTATCTGATTCGTTGCTGTAACTGTTTGATGCAAGACTTATAAGCTTCCATTTAATTCCAGGATAGCTTATTATGATAATTATAAATTCCATTCTTTATACTCTCCTCATCTTTTGATGATGAATATATATCACGCTTGAATAGAAGCAATTTACATGTTTTCAAATTCGGGATAGTTGTGATAACTTTGTTAAAATTGTACATTTCTTTTCAGTAATCCTTATATAGAATGGGGACATACATGTATAGAAGATAAATGGAACCTATTATAGTAAATACAATAGTTACAACTAGATTCTTGCAAACCAATTCTTGGAATAGGTAATTTACTTTACAAACTTATCCGCATAATCTAAGTGATTCTAATGTTGAACTTGTTTTCAGGTTTCATGAAAGTAAAAAGAATTATCTTATCTTTAAGGTTTTGTTTGATGGCACATATATGTTTTTGTTTGATGATATGTCAAATTATCTTATCTTCAATATTTCTTTATGTTTGTTGCTGACCTAGGTTTTACCATCATTAACCGTTATTTGACTTTAACTTTTCATGTCTCATCGGCAAACTTTTCATTTTTTGAGGGCTCATATAGGCATATATCCAATTTGGATCAAATGTTGTATAATACTCGGTCTGAACAAAATGTGATATATAAGGTAAGATATATATAGTAGAAGTATCCATATAATCATTTATTGGAGGTGTAAGAGTTTGCCACAGGGATATTTTCAAGAAATAGATGTACAGGTATCAAGGAGTGGAGGGATTCTCGTTCAGCTTCAAATGGTGTAGATGCTTTACTTAGAGTTATGTCATCTTTTGGAGATGCATTCATTGTTTCATCAACCACCATATTGACATCATTGAACCCTTACTAGTCAAATCTTAACCAAGTCCATTCTTTATTTAGGACCTCCCCTGAGGAGAAGAGTTGGATACAGTGGGAGAATAAAATTTGTCAGATTTTAAAAAATTGATATGTATAGTTTGATAGGTATGTTAGGAGTTGGATCACAGCAACACTACCCTATTTGAAATAATGCATACCCCAAAAAAAGACATTAGACAAGGATCAAGTTTGACGCATTAGTTAAGATAGAGATGTACAAAGGCAGCATATCCAAAAATCTAAAGAAGAATCATCAACATTGTGGGCAAGGACACATAAGTTGGAAGGATCTATAGGGATGTTTTAAACCTGTTAGAGTCCCACATTAGAGATAGTAATCAACTCATAGATCATAATATAGAACAAGGGTAATCTTTCCTATAAGTCAATTGATTTTAGGATGGTGACCCTTGAATTTTAATAAAACTCAACACTATGGATAACATACAATTGAGGAGCTTTACTGTTGTAATAATAGCATTACCCTAGCGTCAATTGGATACATGATCTTCAAGTAAGAGAGCATGAGTTATTTTGGTGAGGAGTCTCTCTACAAGTAATTTCATGAAAAACTTTATGGTGTTAGAAATAAACATGAAAGTCTAAATACATATTTACTCCCATTATTAGATTGCAAAGCCTGTGTTTTAGTTGAAAATTAAATTAGAATCATTACATGAAATGATTTAAACACACTAAATACTTAGTATTTATGTTTCAATAGGTATAACCAAGTTATGTGAGTAAAATCATCAATAAATATGACAAACCCGCGATTAATAGATGCAATAGGAATAAGTGAGGGCTCGCCCACATATGAATGAATTAAAGAAAATGGAACATCATTTTTGTTAATACTCCACGGATAAGTAACTTGATAAATCTTAGCAAGAATACAAGTATCCGAAAACAACAGACAACAGTTGATATATGCGAAAACAATATAGGGAATACATGTTGCATATAACCAAATGACAAATATCCCAACCGATAGTGTAAAAGCCATATCTATCTCTCCACAGTACCATTTGGATTATGCATGTGTTGTGCTCGGCCAATAATGAAATCATCCATACAAATTAAATATTAAGGGTGTAAAACGGGCTCAAGCCCACCGACTTTGGGTAGGCCGAGCCGATCAAAGCTCAATTCGTTTAAAATGTGGGCTTAAATGGGTTGACCCGTTTAGGCCTGTCAGTGCTTTTTTATTTTTATTTTTAAATACCTTAAAATTTAATACATATATTATATTATATAATTTTAATTAGGTAATTAGATTTCATATACTAATAAAATAAAATTGAAATAATATTAATTTGATAAAAGTATATTGATTAATTTTAAATTAAAAAAATAAGGTCAACTCACGAGCTTCGTGGATCGCTGCGAGCCGGGCTGGACTAAGCTTTATCTAATTTGTTTAAAATATAAACCTAAATAGGCTGGCCGATTTAGACCTACCCCATCACGAGCTAGATTGGGCTTGGGCTGACCCGTTTTATACCTATTGAATATAGAGTTGGTTGGTGCTGTCCATCTTGATGACAACTGGGGTAGCGATTTTTTCGGTGGTTTGCGTCGGGGTCTAAGTTTGGTAGACCTTCTGTCATTCAGGTAGTTAATTAGTTCTGTGAGGAATGAGGATAGGGTTTGTTTGGAGTCCACGGGAGTTGTCACTGGTGTTCTCCATTTTATGTCGATGAGAAGAAACCAAAAAAGAATGATCTAACATTAAGGATATGAGATATCAGAGATCCTCTCATCGATGATTGGCTCTTATACCGTGATAACTGTATATTTTGGTACCATGATAAGTTTTGGTAAATTTGTATGTTTCCTCGTACGTAGTATTATAATTCCTTACAGAGATATAATTGTAACCTATTCCAGGAAATACACTAGCTTCTTACCGCTAGCATCACGGGTGACCTTGAAACAAGAGATTTTTACATTCCAAACTTGTCTCTATATTCTCTATTTTTGCCATATATATCACATCACGTCACGTACATATAAAATCCAAAATACACTTTGGTTTGGCACTGAACTGGTGGCTCTTCTTCTACCAATTAAAACATTTCAGAGTCACACCAATTAATTTGGGTCATATAAATATAATATTGGGCACAGAAACGACGCAAACCGAACCACTTTTTAATACGGAGTTAGACAACGAGCCTTACTTTTCATTTACAGCCAGGAAAAAAAAAATCATCATAGGTGGTCGGTCATGTTGGTGTCCAGTGATAGATGCCAAATAAAAGAACATATTTCTGGCAACCTTTTGTTTTTTTTTCCCCACATGGCACATGCTTTTTCTATTGTCTTTGCCTTTTTCTCAAACTCCTTTCATGTTTATTTTTTCCTTGAAACTTGAAAGGCAGTCTAATGGTCGGCGAGAAATAAAAAGTTAAAAGCTCCTAACTTAATAAACTTAAAATTTAACTAAATATTAACCAGAAATAATAATAATAAAAAAACTCTACAGTAACCTTAATAAAATAGAAATAAATTTATTTAAATAGATATCATTGATTAAATTCGTTAATTTTTTATAATTATTGTAGTTAGGGATAAAAATGATCAATATATACAAGTATTCATTCTATTAGGTTATGACTTCATTTGTTTTATTCGCTACATTTAGGTTCGGATCTGAAATGACTAGGTTTTCTACATTATAATTAATTTAAATAAACTTGTCATGACATTATTTGATAATTGCTTTGGATACGTCTTAATTTTAACTAGCTATCACCCTAATAACTTTTAGTTTTCAATTTTATATTACTTAATATAAGGAGTCAACATAATTGAATGAACATAAATTAAATTTAATGGAGTTCCTTTAAGCACTTTTCGATTTCCTTGCTGATTATGATTCAGTTTTCAAAATGAATTATTGCTTGTTTTGATTCCTTGTTGGTTTAACACAAGAAAAATAGAAGTTGTTCGATGACAAAAATAAATTGGAAAATAATTGTATCCAAACCACCTGAATTTGATCTTTTGAAGAACGTTACGACCAAAAAAAAAAAAAGACAGGCAATAAAAGATTGATTTCACAAGAGCGACCAATACGCAGTCGTCAAAGAACAACAAAATGTTTAATGAATGATATAAAGAGACTATCCCTTACCTTCACAAACAATTACAAAACACAAACCCCTAGCGATTGCCATCTAAACCAAAAAAAAGAAAAAAGGCAAAAAAAGAAAAAGAAAAAGAAAAAGAAAAAAGAAGAGAGCTAGCTCCTCCACAGTCCACACCCACACCGTGGTTGGGTTACACATGTTTTGTACGTACAGGGGGGGAGTACAAATCTCAACTCCCCGTACCGCTTAAAATGCAATCTTCTAATCCACAACTTCATCCCAAGGAAAAAAGGAAAAAAGGAAAAAAAAACACCTGCAAAATAAAAAACATCAAAAGTAAACTTGTACCACACATGCAGGATGCCTCCACGCAGCAGTCCAACTTAACCAGAAGATGTCACCTAGGTGCTTCCTTTGGAGTGACATAGCTTTTACTCTCTGAGACTGCAGGGTTCATGCCCAGAACGTCTGGGGCTATTTCCCAACTGTTGCTTCTTCCCCAGGAAGAATGTCGAGTTTCAGACCGGATGGTGGGAGCTCGATGATCAACAGCTAAAACAGATTCAGCATCAAAAGAATTAAGGTGGGGGCCATTATTACTTGATCTGCTGCGTATTTCTTCGTCGATTTCATCGATGTTACGGCGCTGGGAAATCTTTAATAGATCTCCACCAATATCAAGATCATCTTCCACCTTTATGCGATGATGATCCGTACCCATATCTTCACCTTCAACTCGTGGAATGGGCGGCATGGGGGGCCTTGGGACATCCTCTTGAACACAGGCACGGAAATGGTTCCGCGAAGGCTTCACCATTGTGCAGAATACTTCAACGAAATTATTCAAGCATCCCCGGTTGAAAACATTAATCCGGTTGTCAGCTCTGTACCGGAAGTTTTCGTAAGTAGTCTGCAAAAATTGTTTGGTAATGCTAATTCAGCAAATATTATTAACAAAATATGGTGGTTCAGATATTCAAAAACCTGGCTTGAGAAATGAAACAACAGCTATTGTTGCTTCGGTTCAAAAAGTGTCAACTAGTACTCTAGCAGTAACAGCTGTGGCTGCTTTGAGTTTAAGTATGAGGGGGGCGGCACACTTTATCATAAATCATAAATATGATCATTCGACTTGCCAATCTATATATAGCATCCAAATCAAACAGCACCCAGCAGGGCATGCACCAGCCTAATTTATCTAAAAAATTTCTTTCTATTATTTCCAATGCAAGTTCCTGCCCGATATCTAACACCAAGGTTCCCCCATGTGTCTCGCTCTTGAAAATGCAAAATTCATGATAAAAGTGTCAAGCGATATGTAATCTTACAAGCATTGGTGCACAAAGAATAGCAGTACAGACCTGGTTTGTTCCTATCAGGTACAGATGGAAGCCAGTGAGGCCACCAACAAACCATAGAGAAATGAAACAGTAGGCCATTAGGATGACAGACACAGGAGAATCTTTCATTGCTCCCCAAACAGTTCCTTTATCTTCGTCCATCAGAACCTTAATGTAAAAGGCCGACATGGCAAACACATAGATGCAAAGTAGAGTTGAAGAAGAAACAAACATAAAAAAGAAGCGGTAGTTGCGCTGCAAAGAACCACAAGAAGTTAAGAGTCATGCTCGACTGAAGGAAACAAAAACAGACCTCCACAATTCTAGCAAAGCAAGCACAAACCAGCCTGCAAGAGCTGCAAATTAGAAGTTCATCAGTATACCTGTCCAATACACTGGCCCACCCAAGGGCAATGATGATCAAAACGTTCCACACAATTGTTACAAATGGAGCAATGGGAGCAGCGGGGAGGACGATAGAGCATGCAAGTGTCACAATACTTGGTCCTCACAGGTATTCCATTGACCATAACTTCTTTTGTGCGAGGAAACTGTAAACCTGGTGTCTGTCTCCCACCAGCTTCAGCTGAAGCTGAAGACTCATAACGAAACTCCTCTTCCGGTGGATGTAAATTGCGTGGGATGATACCCGGGTCCCGGGATGAAGTAAGCAGAAGAAGAACTAATACCTATCAAAATAAACTGAGTTCAAGGTACCCACAACAGATTTCCCTCTGACTAACGAGAAAAAAAAAAAGAAGTAAAAATAATATCAAGACAGATGAAAAAATACAGAACAATAATACTTTTAATGGAAACATACTCCAATATCAATTACCAGGTTTGAAGTACAATCAGATATCAAAAACAAAAACCCAGCAAGAGAAAGTACTCCATCTGATAAGTAAATGACTTCAAAACTTTAAGATAATCATCGAATGCACTAATTAAGACAAAGGAATTGTTACATGAAAAACATTTACGAACCTCAAGGTTCATGAAACTATAAAAGATAAATTAGCCCCAACCAGGCAGCAGTTTACCCACAAATACATGTTCAAAAATTGCCATAAAGAGATTATATTGGCGACATATAATGTCACGTAGAGAGTAAAAGTTCAAAAGAACTAACATAGATAGTAAAGACGATTGCTACAGTCATAATAGCATATCCAGCACCATGTGATGATAATCCTCGATGAAGATGGCTTGCCACAAACACACAGAAAAGAATAACTGGAACAATGATCAGCAACAGCGTAAACACCAGTGATTTAGCATCTGGCCCGAAAATGAACCTCCCATGAAATATAAACTTCTGCAAAAGAATAGTCAGAAGAAAAACTTAACACAGTCACAGTCATTAAGGGTTGAAAACATACAGACGTAAATGTTGGTTTCCAATCACTGACCCAACACTCAAGAAAATGACGGAAAATCTATTAATATACACCATAACAGACAAGCGCATGGCTTCCAAAACCATACATGACCAAAGAAAAAACCCTCAATGATATTTTCATGGTAATGAATGTTTGAAATGCATCACGCTTAATTGGGGTATATGAAATGTTGCCTAAATACCTAAAAATAAAATGATCTCAATGCAAACAGTTTATGCAACTCAAAGGTGCTAACTATCAAACAAACAATTATTAGTCTAGGTTGAATTTGGAGTTTCATCATATTTTGATGGCACTTGTGTAAAACTTTTCCTAGTTCAGAAAAGACAATCTACTCAAAACTCATGTATTAGAAGGCGTACAATTAGAGGGTAACACATCACTTCAAACAAAGGAAGAAATTGCACCGCCACCAAAGGAATAGTTGACAAATTCTACTACTAGTGTCTCCAATGGAACTAAAATGAAACCTATGGTATCAAATGATGTCACGCATTCAACTACACAATTCATTGCTGAACGCCACCTGCAAAAAATATTGCTTTTATCAAAGCGTAGAAATCTTTCAAACTCCATAAAAATCCCAAGGTTGAAGACACATCCATTACGTCGAACCACGTCCTCCCATTTTTCAAGTCCTGAACCAAATTGGAATTTCTGCTTTTTTTTATTAGCTTCTAATTTATACTATTTTTCTAGTTCAATACTTCAATTAGTTTATTATTCATTCAAAATTCCTAGTTTCGTAAAAGTTTCTTATTATTACTTGAGAGTGTCCTAGTTTGATATTTGTAGGCTTTTTTATTATAGTTTGGCAATCCGTAAACCTTATGCATTTAGTTCATATCATATTACAGTTATGAATAAAATTTAAGATTGAAGTAAAATATTGTGAGTGTTGCCCTACATCGGAGGGTGAAAGTCAAAGGTTATTAATAACCAAAACAAAAATGGTCTCAAACCGACAATGCACCTAGAACTCCACACACACACCCAAAACATCATACCTCACAACATCCCAACAAAGTTGAAAAAACACCAAGGAAAACCCATCCAAACCAGCACCGTATCCCCTTTACAACCTTGACATCCTTCTCTGAAATGACATCAAACTAGATCCCATCAAACTAAGGATGGGAATGATCCGTATCATTAAAAATAGACCCATAAATTCCCATAGTCCCGGATATCCTCTTGACAAGTCGAGGAAATACCATTAATGTGTAGTTTGCTAATTGTGTTAGGATTTCAGCGAGAGTTAACCATACAACGAAAGAACTTTGAATCCTTATCTCCCTCCCAATACCATAGGAAATGAGATTTCATTCATCATAAGCAACTATTCAAGAGTAGAATTCAACACGTCCTTGCGCCTTCTCTCCTCCGATAAATGCCGAAGAAAGGCCATCTCATCAAGAGCACTCAAATCAACCATCAAAGTATGCTTCCAAATGTTAGCCTGCCCAAAAGCACTAGCATTCCAATTTTTCAAGTCCCCCTTTAACAACTTCAACTTCAACTCGGATGTTTTTTAAGTCACAAAAAATAAATCCAATATGTTTTAACATCATGTAAACCAATTTAGTGAGTCCAAAGCAAACAATATTGAAATATGCGAGAATACATGTACTTTAAACCGATTCTAACATAAAGGTTTCAATTGATATACCCTTTTCACTTTTCTAAATTTGTTTTTTTTTTCTCTTTTTTGTTATATATACTTCTTTCTTATATTCTACAAAAATTATTCAAGCACAGCAATCCCCATCCCCATTTGGAATAATTTACATCAACTCTACATTGGAAAATTTTAAGATCATCCTCTAAATTGAAATGCATGTAAAAAAAATAGTAACAAATGCTTAAAAGGCTATGGTCATCCTAAGAGTCCGCACTATCCAGTGTGAAACTAATATTGTAATGAATTGACAGCCGATGAATTGCATTTTTTTTTTATAAGTTAAACATTTTATTAGAAAAACAACATACGAGAGATGCACTACAGGAAAAAATACAAAACGAGCAACCAAAAAACCAACTACTCGTAACAAACAACCAACTACAACATTAAAATTGCAGGAGAACCGTTAAAAACCAAAAGCATATATCCAATTAACAATCAGTGAAATTTTAAAATAGAAGTTAATGCTCTTAAGCTAGAACAGATTCTAAGAATCTTAAGAGGTAATTAATTTCGAAGGCTTTTTTTATCTTTTTCTTCTATGCAGCCACGTTCTTCTTCAACTTGTAGCAATCAGCAATGAGATGCCCCAACTTTCTACAGCCATAGCATACTAGTTAAATCTTCTTTGACGAAGATCCTCCAAGCCTTCCACTGGTCTAGCCATAATTGAGCTGCCCTGTCCCAGTCCACACTGCCTCCACCACATGCACCTGGTGACCTGGGCCATCAGTCCCTTTATTATTATTATTTTTGTTTGTTTTGCTGTTTGATTTAAATACTTATAGAAAAGGTAGCTTTTCAAGATTGATTTAAGCTTTTTTTCTTCCGAGGTTAAGGGATGCAATTTTGTATAAAGGATGCTACATTTGTGCAAACAAAATTATTAAGTTCTTCAAAATAATCAAGAATCATACTTTTAGCAACGTATAGCAAAGGTAGCATTTCAGGAATGATTTAAGCTTTTTCCTTCCAAGATTAAGGGATGCAATTTTGTAGAAAAGATGCTACACTTGTGCACACAAAATTATTAAGTTCTTCAAAATAATCAAGAATCATATGAAAAGATAGCAATAATATTCATTATTTTGAATTGGCTCTCTATCTCTGCCAATTTTGTATATGAGAACCACATTCACCAAATAGTTTTTCAGTAACGTGACAATAAAAAACCAAACTAAACTCACTGTCACCGATTAGTATCTCACATTAATTGAAAACACCAAAACATGATAATTGAGCTCGATAATGGTATATTAATCAAACAATTTCTCACAAAACAAAAAGGGCCTGCAAGCTTTATGAATACATATGGGGGCATCTGGATGAGGAGTGCTATCGAAAAGATGAATGGTAAGTTACTATCGTAAGTTTCATGATCTCATTACATGCATAAAAGAAAAGGCTGTATTAATAACATCCAACCCCCTTTTATTCAATATCCAACATCTATTATCCTACAAAAGAGGATCATAAATACATCCTAACACATATGTTACCATACAATCAAATCATGAGGTCAAAAAGTATAAATACATAAATATTGGAATGTGCGTGCTTGAACATGAGAGTTCAGAATGCAAAGTCACATGAGGAACATTAATGTGAATAATTTGAATGTATGTGAGTGCCTCAGCGCAGCAGGTAAGAGGAAAGACAGAGGCAGTGAGGCACATATGGACAAATATGAAAGTCACAAGGTGCTTGTTTTTTGAGACTGTACACTACTTGGCTTATTAGATACATGCACCCTTGCTTGCCTGTGTATCTCACCTCAGTGGCAACATAAGGGGGAAAACACAATAAGAGAAAATCAAATACATACTGAGCATTTCGACTGAGTCAGAAAACTAGTTATTACCATAACTCTCAATCACCAGATTGAATAGGTTTAAATCAGGAATCTGCGACAATAAATCAGCAAAATACCAGACGGGTTTGTGGTTATTGGCCCCAATAGGATCACCAACATGAACCAAAAAAAAAAAAAAAAAAAGATTACTGTTGAACACAGACAACTGCCGACAGTGAGAGTGTGATGTGAGGACAGGCAACACAAGTTCACACTCTTTAGCACTCTAATACTCTTTGTAGCGAGTTTAATTTATTTAAGAGTACAGCAGCAACAAAAATCGTGAAGTTCGCATGCCCAGCAACAGATACACCAAGTCACCATGGACGCGCTAATCCAAGTGTGAACTGCCAAGTCCCCATAATTTCTGTAACGAGGCATTTATAATCTACAACAGTAAAACCCATTCCTAATCTCCCCTACGAAAACCCAATTCGCGCACAACCAAAACTAAAAAGCCAAAACTTTTTGCTAAATAAACCAAAAATCCGGCTAATTAATAGACAACCCTAGAGAATCTAAAAAACACGCCGACAACCATAAACACGAAACAGAAGATCAGAAGCGAAGAGACAAACATTAAAACAAAAGTGGAACTCACATTACGTCCTTTCCACACTTGGTAAACCCTCTTTGCCATGAGGGGCCTCGTACTGCGGGGGGGTGGTGGAGGTGGGTGGCGGGGCAGGCTCTCCCTATGCCGGAAGAGAGTCGAAGATTTGGAATTTGTGCGTGTGCATAATTTCCTTCATGCCCGCCGACAGATTGGATTGCCGACTACTGCGCTTCACTGAGGTTGTTGTTGTTGTTGGTTTTTTTTAAGGTTTCCGGTGCAAAACAAAACCCAAAAAAAAAGGGTGTTCCTAAATCTACGAACAAAAACAGGGGGAGAAAATGAAGGAGGCCGTAATCGAATCGATTCTATGGAGACGACGAAGAAATCAAAGATGGCGGTTTTGGGGTTTGGAATCTGGAAGGGGGGAGAGAGGAGGAAGTCTTCGGTGGAATGTTTTTGGGGAACTTTCAGTATGCAGACGTTATTATTATTATTATTATTATTATATATTAATTGACAGATTGTCCAAATATTTTTTGTTTCCCTCCCCCTTTTTTTTTTTTTTTTTTTGGGTGAAGATAAAATAAATAAATAAACAAATATCTATTTATCGAAATTCGCACACCCCCACATGACGCCAGAGTTTTGCCGTCTCATTATTGTTTAATGTTTATACATTCCGCGCCTCATCATTAATTATATTTAAAATTAAACTTGAGACGTTTTTTTTCTTTTTCTTTTTCTTTTTCTTTTTGTTTTTTTTTTAAATAAAGCCTTATTTCTCTTTTCCTTTTGTTTTTTTTTTATGTACGGGTTGAGGACTTTATGCCTTTTTGAGATTGAAAAAAACAATATAGTTTATTTTTAAAAAAAAAAAAAAAAACACGCTTGAGTGTGATTGATGGTGGCGTTGCTAGTGTGATTGTCTACTTGGTCTCCATTTTTATTACTTGTTACTTTCTCAAAATCTTCATAGTTCAAAACCCTTGTTTAGTTTTAAAAGTCTCTCCTGTTCCTATATACTTATCAGAAATTATAAGTCTATGTATTTTATTTTTCTTAAATAAAAGTGGCTGCCATCATGTGTGTTGGGTAGGTTGCATAGCATTGCAGGAGGGAGTGTTGATTTAATGGGAGGGGGTGGGGGGGGGGGGGGTGGGGTGCAAATGCAATGCTGGAGGTCGGCTGGGGTACAGGAGTCTCTACAGGAGTTTGAATGAAGATTTGAATAGTGCATCATATCTTTAAATTAATTGGTTCTTCTTTTAGCGGGTGTACGGGCTGAGCCGTTACTTAATGGCTGCGCCTTCAAATTATAAATTATTGCAACATAAATGATTAGTCAAAAATGATATTACTGCATTTTCATATTAAAGTTCAAATTTTGTATCCTTTCATCACTGCACGCCCATATCCTGTCTCCAGATATTTAAAATCTGTAGTTATTTTTAAAAAAGCACTGTTAACTTTTTATTTTTATTTTTATTATGTTTTTTAAATTTTCTTGAAACATAATTTTAAAAAATACATGACCATTACCTTAAATATAAATTATTTTTAAATTACAATTTAACACAAATTCTAATAAAATTTAAAAACTTAAATATAAAAATTAAAACTCCTACAAAACAAACAAACCCTTTGTATTTGATATGAGAAAATATACTTTAAAAATAGTATATATTTTTTAAAATTGAGTTTCATTAAAAAAAATTAAAAAAAAATAAAATTTAGTGAGTCAAATAATAATAATAATAATAAAAATCTCACGCACCATAAATGAATTTAAATAGGAAAAAAATTCTCGTAACACACCTAGTTTTAAAAAATAATAAAATTAAAATAGACCCACTATTTGTTACGTCAAATCTAACATATGCGTTTGGTATGCAATGATTTTACGTGAATTTAAAATTATTTAATTTTATATTTTAAAATAAGTATGACATATAAATATTTTTAAAAACTATGCTTTTTATTATAAATATAAACTCACATTTCACATGATATTCATATAATTTTTTATTTGATTAATCGAATCAATAATATATTTTATGACATTTTTTAAAAAAATATTTATAATTTATAATTCAACGAAATAATCGATCAACTACACTCATCACCCTGATGTGCTGGAAATGCCATCTATTTTATCTTATTATTTTTCAAGTTTGGACCCAAAAACAAAAAACAAAAAAACCGTCTCTGATTTCATCTGTTGGGGTTCAGTTGAGTTTCAAGCCTGCGTAAGTTTTGTATCACCTGTTTTCGATTCTCCCAAACCCTAGAATTTTGGCTGAGTTCACCAAAAAAAAAAAAAAAAACCGTTCCCGCCGTTTCCCAGCTCGATGGACCTAGGGTTTCAATCGATTCTCTTGAATTTTCGTTATTTCGGTCCAATCAGGCTATACAATTTATTGTTCATCTGTACTTAGGATGAACACATTTTCGTTATGAACTTTCTGACATTGGAAATTTTTGGTTTGTGTTTGGTGATTTGAGCTGTTCTATTCGACATTGACATTGTTTTACTGTGCTGGTAGTAATACTTCACCTAATCAATTTAGGGTATGTCTAGACCCTGCATCATATATGTATAGAATTTGAGCTTTTCTATATTCTAGATGACAGTTTTTCTGTATTATAAATAATTAGTATGTTCTATATTCTATATTCTAGAGAACTTGGCACACCAAGCTTGCTGCATAGTTTTAGGTTTGCTACTCCCAGCGAGTATGTTCTCGTAGGCATTCTTACTGCCAATTTTTTATTGTTTTGATTATAATAATTGTTAGATATATTTTATTTTCGGTGTGCTGCAGGTTATTAACAAGGGAGCACGACTCTCGATACTGGGTGCTTATTATTCAACTAATTCAGCAACTTAATTTTTAATGGTAAACTTTAACCCTTTTCTAAACTGAAATTATACCATGAATTTTGTTGCAATGCATTATTTACTGCAATGAGTATTTTTTCCCGCGTAAGCATTACTGACAGTGCTATGGGGCTGGTGTTGTATGTGTGGTTTTATGATCAAACAAAGATGTTATTGAGTGTATTTATGTAGTTCTATATCATGTAGCTTTGCAAGTGTGTAGAAATATGGTTATGCTTGGGATTAGAAACCTAACACCAGAGAGTCAACAGACGATGTGACAGTCATGTCCATGTGGGTTTTGTTAATGTAGTATTTTTTTAAGAAGTGGAAACTAGTTTGATTTCCTAAAGATTTTGCTCATTTCTTTCATAAAAAAAAAGTTAGTGCTATCAAAATAAAGTTTTTTACTCATATATATAAAAAAAAAGTTAGTGCTATCAAAATTCGACGATGATGGTATCATCTACAGGTTCATTTCCCAGTTTAGTGGAATCAATAGAAATTTCTGTCCATTCATTGAATTATTTATTTCATGAGAAGGTTTTTGTGGAAATTGATTTAGAATGAATATTTCGTGTAAAGGATCAACAAGCTGGAGAATTGCTGCAGTACATTCATATCAATCAGAATGACTTTTCATATCGAAAGTAAGATTGCCTCCTTTTATTCTTGATAAAAATGTTCCTTTTTTTAAAATATTTTTTATGTAGTGAGTTCCGACTGTAGACTTAACTGTGTACTCTCTTAAATGCTTAGAAAGATGACATGTTTGTTATTTTTGAGTTATATGCTCAATTGTTTTACCTTCTCTTATTTTGCCCACGTGGACTAGATCTGTTATATTCATTAATTAAGGCTTTAACTAGATTTTTGACTATTATTTGTAATTGAGTCCTTCATTTGTATTTGGTTGTATTATTTGTCTTTACATTCTGTTCAGCTTGCCTTGTAGTGTACCTTGACTGTACTAACTCTTTTAGTGTAAAGACAAAGGATTGCTTGGGACTATCTTTTCAGGGGGTTTTACTGAGATCACAGGGGCCTTTGCCTATATTGTTTTTCCTTTTCTTTTTCGTTCCTTTTATTTTTTATTTCCCAGGGGCTTGCCCCTAGCTGGTTTGGTTGTTTCCCTTTTCAGGCAGGTATGCTGTGTATGTATTCCTCTTTCCCCTTTTTTAATAAATTTCAGCTTTCCCCTCTCCTGAAAAGGGAAAAAAACATTCTGATTGCTCATAAATAGAAGGTTGATTTTTTTTAATCCAACTTTTGAGAGGTTTCTTGTATTGAGTGTAATTATAACCTAGTTTAATAGAATGATGTTTCTTGGTCCATAAACAGAGGCATTAAATCAAGGTGCTTACAATTTGGTCTCTTTTCCTGTTCACGCTTCAGTTTCCTTATGAATCAGCTATTCCCAAGCATAACGTTTGCAAAAAGTGGAAATAGTTATTGGCAATTGGCATGAGGCTAACGTTGCTTGCTTTTATAAAATCTAAAACTTTTTCATTGATTGATTTCCCATTAGAAGAACTTCCCTTTCCTTATGCTTCAGCAGTTTTCAAGCAAGAGGCTTGGTGCAGTGAGAGTAGTTCTTGCTTGTTTTAGTACCTCTATCCAGTTTACATGATTGACTTCATGTTTGGTATCTCTTTTTGCACAAATAATTCTAGAAATAAATGTTTATTGCATATTTAGTCTTGATTTTTCTTTTTCTGATTGATTCTTCATTATTTTTGTACATTAATTATTTAATTCCTGAAAATGCCAATGAAGGTGACAGCTGGGTACATTTTCTTAGGCGTTAAAATGTTTGTTTTTTCATTGTTAGATCTTTATTTTTTGTTTTAATCTTTTGTTATGTTTCTGTATATGATTTCCATAGACACATGAAACAAAAGGAGGAGGATATTGCTGTCTGTGTGTGCAAATATGACATCAGCAATTCCGATAGTGCATGTGGAGAGAGGTGCTTGAATGTATTAACCAGCACAGAGTGTACGCCTGGCTATTGCCCTTGTGGTGTGTTTTGCAAGAATCAGGTGAGTAAGATATTTATTTTACACGCACGATAACTTTTTGTTTTTTTTGTATTTTTATATAATAATACAAATAAAGCATTTTATAATGTAGTGGACAACAGATTCATTTTATTCTATTAGTATCTTTCTTATCATATATTATTTTTTTCTTTCTTCCTTGTCCTCCCCCTGTTGCATCAAATGCTGCCGAAAAACTCTCCTGATTTGACTCTGTTATTTGTCCAAACAGCTTATTTTAAATTTTCATAGTTTGAAGTTGCATCATAACCTGCGAGCTTACAACAGTTTGCCTTGCAATGTTACTCATGAGCTAAAGGGGTTATAAGTAATCATGCCTCTGATATTTGCATGCTTTTTAAAGTTGACTTTACTTCACTGTGGGTTTTTTCTTTTCTGTCCAAAGAAATTTCAGAAATGTCAATATGCAAAAACAAAATTATATATGACAGAAGGCCGTGGCTGGGGTCTTGTCGCTGATGAGAATATCAAGGTAATTGTCTATAAACTGTTCCAACCAAATAATGAGCCTTCATGAAGTGATTGGTCCTGTCCTGTTAACATCTTGTTTTATTGTAATTCATAGCATGATCATTTGAAGACAGGATTTCACTTACAAGTTTAATGTTTTGTTTTGTGTCTGAGCAGGCTGGCTGGTTTATTATTGAATATTGTGGGGAAGTAATATCTTGGAAAGAAGCAAAGCAACGGTCCCAAACTTACGAAAATCTAGGTAGGATATAGTTTTTTCTAGATAGTTTTATATTTACACTTTCTCTTAATTTTGTTTATTAAGATTGTTTTAATGGATACAGGACTCAAAGATGCATACATTATTTCTCTTAACACCCTTGAATCTATAGACGCCACTAAAAAGGGAAGCCTTGCTAGGTTCATAAACCACTCATGGTAAGGTGCTTTGGCAAAATATATACATTCATAACTTCTGTATCAACCAATCTGGTTGCCTTGATAAATGTTGTCTTGTTTTTATTAATCAGTTCTAGATGTCTTGTGCTGTTCCTTAAATAAAATTGTTGGAAGTTGGCAGCCAACCTAATTCTGAGACACGGAAGTGGACGGTTTTGGGGGAGGTAAGGGTTGGAATATTTGCCAAGCAAGACATTTCAGTTGGAACTGAACTGACATATGATTACAATTTTGAGTGGTATGGGGGTGCCAAAGTTCGCTGCCTCTGTGGGGCACCTACCTGTTCTGGATTTCTTGGGGCTAAGTCTCGTGGGTTCCAGGTAATTATTGGATTCTTAGAAAATGTATGTGTGTATCCTAAATGCTAGGGCGTTATATGTTGCTTGTGATCCTGTTTGGAGAACTAAATCCATAGTTTGTAAAATTGAGTTTATGCCAATTATTAATATTAGTGCATATATTAATGCTATAATGATTAGCCACTGTTCATACTGCATAACGTTTTTACTCCAATGCTAAAAAATAATTAGTTTAATTCATAAATGACCAAATCTTGTCCTCTGAGAATATTGTAAAGCTAGTCAGGTATTAATATCTTCTATAATTACTGACTTGTCATAACAAATGTTAAGGCTTTTATGAGTTATGAGTGTCTCAAATCACCCCTTATAGGATATTTAGTACGTGAAAATCAAAATAGGGGGAATGAAATCAACATAAGAATATAGTTGACACGGGAATCAGACTTTATTGCGTTTGGCATGTAGAGTTATCAATTGACTAAATTACTAAGATATCCTCATAATTATTAAAATTTATTAAACAAAATTATACACCTTCGTCAACGTCTCCCCCCACCCTTGCACACCTTCGACACTGTCATTAGCTCCACCAACATCAACTGCCACAGGACCTCCCAAATGCATGCCGCCACACCGCCGTTAGAAGGCCAGAGTATGAGGATACGTCTTCGTTCACGACGGAGGCAGGCTAGATCAGATGGAGGGGCAGGTTAGATCGGACAGAGGCTGGCCAGATTCGGAGGAAGGGCAGATCCAACAGAGGCTGGCTAGATCTGACAGAGGGGCAGGTGGTGTTGAGTGGAAAAAAAAATATGACAAAAAAAAGGAACAAGAAAATAAAAAGGTTTCCTTGTGAAGGGGACTTTTGTAAGCATCAGATATGTGAGAAATCAATTTACTCCTGTCTTGGGGTATAAAATTCTTATTGAAATTGTTGATTCATTTTCTTTTTGCACACGATAAAAGAATATAATTTGATTCTTTTTCTTTCTTTCTTTCTTGTGTACCAAACATGATCTTAGTATTCATTTGGCACACGAAAATGAATTCCCTGGGAATGAGAATGAAAGTTTAAAATTACTTTCTTATGGTATGGGAGATAATAGAATATTTTTTTTTTTGCAATGACTAAAACTCCCCAAACTCTATCATTTTTGCTTCATGCCAAATCACGCTAGACCATGCCTCTTCTACTGGCTTCATGCCGGGACATGCCAACTACTGCCACTTCACGCCACACCACACTAGACCTCCTGAACTTCAAGAGGGAAGAAGAACGCACTGTCAAAGGTAAAGAATACATGGCCACTTCTTTAATTTCCGTGGGAGGACAGTCACCACTGCCGGAACTCTGGCCACCTAAAACCAGCCCCAAACACAGTCCCCTGCTAAAGAAAGAGGAATTAAGGTTGAAAAGTCCAAATAAGGTTCCTCACTTACACAAACAATCTTTTTTCATAGAAAGGAAATCCCAAAGTTTCTGCAAACCCTAAAATATCATAATCACGATTTCAACATGACTCTCAAAGAAATTAAAATATAAAGCAATGAATAAACCTGAATTCAATTTAAATATAATATTTAAAATTTGAATTAATATAGTTAAACTAAAAGAACCCTAGAAGAGAAGGTAGAAATTGCTTCTCCTTCCTCCCAAAAATCAAAGGTGAATTGAAGAAGAAAAGCAAGTACATCTCATGTGGCTGCTTCTCCTTCTAGTAATTATTTTTTAATGGATGGCTAGTATGGTCGGTCACAGCACAACTTTGGCGGTGACTTTGTTCTCTCTCTCTCGTGATGGTGTGGGTGGCCTGCGTGGAGCTGCTGGACGGGATGGCATGCAAGCAGTTGTGGCAGGGAGAGCTCTTTGGGCTGCACAAAGAAGGCATGATCTAGAGTCGTCAGGTGCGGTTGGTGACGATCTAAAATCGTGGGGTGTGGCTGTGAGGCACCAATCAGTAGAAAGAGATTGAAATCAGGAGGAGAAGAGGCAGTGGTCCTCAAGAGTAGCATTAGAAGTATATTCGCACAAACGTGAGAATATTTCAAAACCCGGTTGATGGGGGTAATGGATTATTTTTATGTCTATGGCAAACCAAACGTGAGAATCGGAATGGATTTCATTTCATTCTAATCCCTTTTATTTTTACATATCAAACATCCCATTATTGTATGGAATTTAGCAATTTAACCCATATTTCTTCACTGTTCAATAGTGATGTCACTTGTTTCGAACTCAAGGCTATGAAGTTTGGGTCTTGGTTTTAGGGTGGAGGTAGAAATTTTAATGTGCGGGGACCAAAAGCTTAAGATATGTTTGGTTATCTTATTTTTTGTTTTGGTTTTCAAAGTGTTATTGTTTTTGTATACAGAAAATTAAATATAAGAAAAGCTTGTTTTTATTTTAGGAGTCTTCTAAAATAAAATAATATTTTATTATTTTCAGTTTTTATTATCTGAAAATAGCTATTACATTGTGAGAATGAAAAAAAAAACAGGATAATCAAACATAACATAAAGCTTTTATGTTTTAGGACAAAAGACTGTACATTTTATAATTAGCTAGATTCTGCCCATTTAAATTCCCCTTAATTTTATCATTTCTTTGTATGTATTTTGAAATTATTTTTCTTTGAACATTTTTGGGAATGCAATCATCCTATATGGATATAATCAACTTTTGATTCTCCCTTGTGAAAACAGGAGGATACATATCTATGGGAAGAGAATGATGAAAGGTAATGTGCTATGCATATGTTATGTTAGTATAACATCAATGCATCTTCTAGTGTTATGCATGTGTTTAAATACAGATCTCTCTCTAAATTTGTTTTAACATATTCAATGTGTTTCAATTCCGACATACCAATTAGAAGTGATGGAATTGGCAAGTGTAATTGAATTTTTTCTTGAGCACAAGTCTAGAAAAGGGAATACTGAATGGGCAGACCCAAATTGTCATTTAGTTTTATGGAAATAGTCCTTTTATTTACAGATACACTGTGGAGAAAATTCCACTATATGATTCTGCCGAGGACGAGCCTTCTGCTAAGCTCCACAAAACTTTCGATTCAATGAAACCTGAAGTTTCCATTATGGATGTTAGAATGGGACCCGAGCATGAGTTTGAGTCCACAGCTGCTGTTGTTGAATCGCTTGGTACTGTTCCAATGGATGGTGTTGTAGTGAATGCGGTAAAAACTGAAGTAAATGAACAGACAAAGTTTTGCCCTGAACGTAATCAACAGGCCTTTTCACATAAGAGTGCAATGATCTCCCGCATACAAAGTAATAGTGCATGCCGGAACTATCACATTGGACCCAGTCACATGCCAAACAAGAAATCGCAACATTACTCTAATGGTCGGTCAAAACATGTGGCCCGATTGCAAGTTGATGCAAAATTTGTTACCCGACTCTTATCATCGAAGGATGCACGAGAGGAAGTCATGAATTGTGAGGTACAAACTGCAGTTTGCTCTTCTTCTTCTTTTCACTGATTATTTCCTGGGATTATGTTGACTTTAGCTTTTATCATAATATTTTCAATTTATAATTTTGATTTCAATTACTCATTGGAGTTTATTATTCATGATCTTTAATTTGGAACCATATGTTGAAATATTGATTCCCTGATCGCGCTTTCTAGATTTTGTTCCCCTCTATCTATCAAAAATATATACAGTCAGTTATACATATAAATTGTTGATATATTTATGCAGGAAGTGAAGAAACAGGCCACCAGCGAGCTTGCTTCCTTGTACAATGAAATTCGACCTGCCATCGAAGAACATGAAAGGGATAACCAGGACAGTGTCTCCACCAGCGTAGCAGAGAAGTGGATAGAAGCCTGCTGTTTTAGATTGAAGGCAGACTTCGACCTTCATTCATGCATCATCAAGAATCTCGCTTGTGCTCCTCAAATGGCACACCGCGAAGCCAAGCCCTCTGAAGGAGAAAATGTGAACGAGGTGAGGTATCTAACGCTCTAACAGGCATTGCATTGGACAATCATCTTGAAGGGGGTATACTTGGACACAGCCTAACAATAATATGGTAGAATTGCAAATTCCCCTGGGCTCGTTTTGGGTTTTAGATTTTTTTCTTCTTCTTCCAGACTTGCATGTAATTTTGTTGAGAATCAAATTTGATCTCGTCTGATGTTCTTGAGGCTACGGCTATGATATAAACAACAAGAAAGGTGCTGCTGGCACCCTTAATTTTTTAAAGTTTAATTTTAAAAAGCATATATTTATTTTTATTAAACGAAATTTATTAAACAAATTCAATATTATTATATAAAAGTGCATAAGTTTTTAAAATGATTATTTATGAATTTAATAAAATTCAGTATATATATGCATATGTTGTACTTTCAACATTGAGTATGCCCTTTTTATAGTAATTTTACATAGTAATATTGAACTTTGATAAATATTAATTAATAAATTTTCCCCAAATTATACTTATAAGTAAAAGTTGGGGCTAATTGGTGTGATTAACGATCAATAATCAAACAAGTCAAGTCATTGGCAAGAGCACCATGCATGCGCTGTGTAATTTATGGGAGGTGCCTATCTCTGTGTCACGCATTTTTGTTGCGCATTCATATAAGATACTTTATCTATATCAAGTTTTAAAAAATAAAGTTTAGGAACAAATATTTAAGAGAGAATTTTTATATGTGGAGGATTATTATTTTTTATTTAAATATTTTTTTAATAAATTTTTGATATTTGTACATTTAAATAGTTGTAATAAATAGAAGAAATAAAAAATATAACTTAAAAGAATAAAAATAAGATATAGAAAGATAAATAAAATATATTAAATAATATGCTATTTATATTTTAAAATATAATGAGTACAACTTTAATAGGTTTAATACGAGTTGAATATCTTCATACCCTACCTATTTCCATCTCTAACGACAAATCATAGTCCGTGTGAAAAGTAGCCATGGGTAAATGATGAAAAAAGGATCTCATAGAAGTTTAACATTTTTTTCGGCTGATTATCAATTATCATAATTTAAAAAAAAACCACGTATATAAAATAAACTCAATATTGAATATAAAACTTCCAGAATTTTGTTCATATATAGTGATCAGTCAATGTAATTAAGTTCATCTATAGAGTAAATGCATAATTATACTTTTCATCATTTTAATATTGAATGAACGATAAATATTTAAAAATAATGAAAATCAGATTCCATATTCGATGCTTTTTAAAAATATTATTAAATATTATGATAATTTATAGTTCTACGTTATAACAAACAAACAAAAAAAGAGGGAAGAAACTTTGTGGGGGTATAATTCCCATAGTTTCACAATGATGAAAAAGAGGTTCTCAATCCATGTTTTTCCGGTTTTTGTTCCATATTAGTTGTTCTCCAATCTCCATGTAAATTATAATTCAAGATAAGAGAGCGATTGTCTTATCTTACTATTATTATTTGCAAATTATATTTGAAACTCCAATTCTATTTTTATATATAATTATGTAAAATATCAGTAATATGTTTTGTAACTTTCAAATGAAACCGCATTAAATTTAATTTTAGAAGACAGCATGAAATACGACTTTATAAACCAAATTAAATCATAACCTTACAAAATATCATTTTGAGCAGAGGCAAGTACGACAGTGAGTGTCATGGTCTCAACAAAGATGAGGTAGCCTGTATTTCCGCCATGCTGCTTCTCTCCACTTCCAGCGTCTTAGCAACGGTGCTGAACACCACCACCATCATTTTCATAGTTAAAGTTACATTTAACTTTAATATATATCATTTTTTTACTTAACTATCATTTTTCGCAATCACTCTCATCATAATGCATCTAAGCATTAAACACGTCGAATTGAACGGCAACGACAACACACGGACGAGGCCGGGAGTAACAACAGTGACATCACACAAATGAGGTCGGCACTGAAGAGGGATGGCCTGTGGTGATGATGTGCGTGTGTGGGGAGGGAGAGGAGTGGAATACATAAGATATTAACATTATATATAAATTTAACTTTTATCATTGGTAAATTTAACTTTAAATATGGCTTTGATTAAGCCATTGGAGATACAATAAGAGATCTAAAAGGATTTTTCTTAGCAAAAAATAACCCAGAAATTTAAAGGCCCGGCTGAATTAACAAGAGTGTGAATCAAAACATGCCTGCAAATTACAAATTTGTAGCGTACTTGAACTGCAGATTGTAGGGCAAGAAACTGAGCTGGACAGCCACCTCCAATAATCATTTCCATGATTCTGTACAGGGACAGTTTAATGCATTGTTAATGAGTGAAGGCACTCCATTAGGGCATCTGTTTGCTCCGGTTTCCCAACGGAGACACGAACATATCCTTTCAGTTCTTTCTTATCATAGTGTCGAATTATAACACCCATTTTCCCCAGATTATCCTGTATCATTGAAAACCCTGTTACCATAAGCTTCATGGCAAAAAAAAAGATTAAAATAAAATTACTGATGAACAATCAATTGTCACCAAACGTCGAAATGCCATTCCATATTAGAATTTACTCCTATGCAGTTTTGGCTGGTACAACAGACGGCATTTGTCTGTTGGAGTGCTGCCATGTGAGCACAGGATCAATCCTAGGCCATGCAAGCTATCTAGCAGTGGCAATTTAGGGTTTATAGATTCAGGGAAGAAAGAAGATTTGGGATGGGAGGACTTTTAGTATTCCAGAACTTCAAAAAGAAATTAATTTCCTAACATTTACAGAAAGAAAAAAAAATCATTAATCCTGACCGCATGGCAGCAATCCATAGCCATACCCAACAAAGAAAAATATCTTCATAATTTGGTAGATGGCAACATAAAAAGAATGATGAAACATGAAATAAGAAGACACTGTTCTTTGCAAAAAGCTGCATACCTTAAGTGTTTTTGCATCCACGCCAGAAGTAACCTCGCAAAGAATGAAATTTGAATAGCTTGGATATGGATTGAGAAAAGGCACATCTTTTAGGAGATTATAAAGCCTCCCTCGTTCTTCCACCAAAGCCACTTTCACCATCTGTCATAGATTTTTAATTAGGATTAGAATTTATTAGTGTTCATGCACAAGAAAGGGGGGGAAATCTGTTTGGAATATCGAAGCAATAGAAAGGACCTCCAGATAGGAAGGGTTCCGTAATGCTGCACATGCAGAAACTTCGGCAGCAACAGATACATTATACGGTTGCTTTGCTCTCCAAAGATACTCAATAATGCTCAGAGGAAATGCTCCATACCCAACTCGGAGTCCAGCTAAGCCTGCATCATTATTTCCTCGCAATTGTAAATTTTATTAGCTCTAACCAATAAGTAATTAAAGTAAATAAATCAATTTTTAGGTAGAGTACAACACTGGTCGGACATCTGCCAACTTTGTTTTGGTAACATGTCAATTTCAACAACATTCAAACCAAACGTCTCTATGCTCTAACAAATCATTAATGGGAAACTTTCGCGTGTAATTGACACTCTAAATTAAGAAACTTAAAACAAACATACCGGCTCTCTTACTAAATGTTCGTAGGACAATTAAATTTTCATGTTTCTTCACCCATCCCATCCGAGATTCAAGTCCTGAGAATTCAACATAAGCTTCATCCAGCACCACTAGTACAGGAAGATCCAGTATCTTCAAGAGTGTCTCATCACTGATTATGCTGCAAAAAAAAAACGCACTCCAACGTAAATTATCATAACAAACCCACTTGCTTTGCAGCTTGAAAAAATCAAAATTGAATATGGATTTCCTATAGACTCATCAGTCGTCACCATTATTACAATCACAGTAGAAAAAAGCAACAGCATTCCGAAAACTAGTGACACTTGAGTACTACTGGTATACCTCCCGTCTGGATTGTTGGGAGAAGTTAAGAATATGCATTTTGGCCTCTCCTGCTCAACAACGTTAGCAATGTGCTCTACATTCAAACTAAAGTCTGAGTTCCTTGGTACTGAAAAGTCAGAGAAACGTGGTGAGGCAGTTTAATTTAAAGAAAAAAAAAAGAAAAAAAAACAAATCTTCAATACTTAACGAGGAAAATTCAAAATAAATATTAACTTAAACCACAATTCCTGGAAGCAATAAAATTGTAATTACCTTTCAGGACAAGTGCCCCATTGACTGCTGCATCAAATTCATACATTGTAAAGGTTGGAGGGCAGTCCACAATCTTGTCACCCGGATCCAGTACACATCTGTAGTTAGAAAAGGGTATGGCGTAACCATGCAAATTCTATTTATAGATAGTTCGAGAATTACAGAAATACAAATGGAATACAGAGCATTTTGAAAATAGAAATATTGCAACTGTGATATCTTCTATTTCTAACCTCATTATCAGATCAATAAGCTCATCTGCTCCACATCCCACGAGAATATAATCAGACTCCAGACCAGAATCTTTGGCAAGAGCGCAGCGCAATTGACGGCTTTCTGGGTCAGGATAAACATAGGGAAATTTCAATTTTCCTAGAGCCTCGAATACCTACAGACAATCTGAATATTGTATTTAGGACTTAAACCAATCATGTGACAATCAAAATTCCATCTAGAAGAAGACTCTGCAATCTAGGTGATAACACAAAAGATCACTATAAAAATCCAGTTATGTCAGGCAGTGCATAATAGCAATACAACAGAGTCAATGACTTGCCTCTGGAGGTGGACCGTAAGGATTTTCATTTGCATCTAATTTAACAATATCCTCAGGCTTCCTTCCAAGACTAGCAGACAAAACCTGTAATGAAAGTTCCATTTCTTCACATTAAAATCACTTCATAAGTCAAATGGAGTTTACTAGCCGGTGATAAAAGCACACTATGTATGTGTAGAAATTGACATATAACTCAAAGCATGAATGACTGAAACATAATGATTTTTCGATTTTTGCATTTGAGAGGAAAATTTGAATATTGCACCACCGTGATTGTCCAAATAAACCAAGCATGGTTCATTTTTTAATTAAATCTACACATAAGTAGCTAACAGAGCCCATCCATTGTCCACATTCGGAGCACTTCTATGATAAGAGTCGCAATGTGGCAACAAATAACCATAAATATCATGAACATATCTAAGGGTTGTTGGATGATTAAAGTCATACGGAGCACAAATAATTACCTCTAAATAAAACACACCATTGATTATTTCATGTAGATAAAGATATTACAATTTTATTAGAACAATTTGCCACTCAACTATAAATTATCATTAATGATCATTGAGAAAAAGAATGAATCAAATGAGCAGACAAGACCAAATGAATTGGGTCAAACTGAATCACCTCAAATGGTAAAATGGGTTGATAAGGTGACAATTTGCGGAGATGAGGACGGATAAATGAGTCTCCAGCCAAACGCTCTTGAGCCTCACTAAAAAGTTTCAAGGGCGTGGTGGAAGCCATACAAGTGACCTTGCTACGACATCCTTCCAAGGATGGACTGCTTCCTCCACGCCTAAAACTGGGATTGTTTTTTACAAGGCACAGAGAGGAAGCATTGTAGACGTCAATCACACCCATGGATCACTGCAAGTTTTTATTAAAAATGCTTTAAAAAATGTCATAAGTTTTGGAATATAATCATATATACCAAGAAGAGTAGTTTTTTGTGGAACATAAAAACACAACATGGTCCACAACAATACACTTTAGCATGTAACACAGGAAAATAAGAATAACAGACGAAAGAGGGAAAGCCCAAGATGAAATCCATAGAAAATACAACATTCCTCATTGTCATCACCCATCTTGGTCATTCATATGTTTCATTTTAAAATATTTTAGAAAAAGGAAGGAGCAAATCCAAAAAAAAAATACACAAACAACCTTCATAAAAGGTCTTTCATATCCCATCAAAACAGGAAAAATAGTATGGAGGTGCAAGAAAAAAAAAAACAAAGCAAACAAAAAAAAAACCCAAACCAAGCAATCTTAATCTCAATAACATGGAATCAGATATATGAATCAAGATAAACAAAAAGTTTATATTTGATCTATACATGACTCATTCTCTTTGAAACATTCTTATCGGCCATTATCTTTTCTTCCAAATATAATAAGTTCATATCCTTTGTTATCATTTTCATTAAGTCATTTTTATTCTTTCTCTCAATTTTTTTATTCAATGTTAATTTCTTTCACTCTTCGAAGAGCATTCACAATGACCTCAATATAATTTGGCTATAATTTAGTCAAATAATTACCTTTTATAAAGTATAACTAATTTAATTTTATACTATAAGATAATAAACGGTATTTTAATTAAAATATTATTTTTGAAAGCCTTACCAAACCCTAATAACGATGCAAAGCTCTCTCTCCACCCTTCCCCCCCCCCCGTCGTGCCCCATCCCTTCCTGCATAGCCGCTGCCAACCCTCCCTCTAAACAAATCTGCTACCGTTGCCCCTTCCCTACACCACGGCCTCGCCCACCTCTTCCTACACAGCCATTGCGGCCCATCCCTTCCTACACAGCCACTGCAGCCCATCCCTTCCTGCACAGTCTCCGTGGCCCATCCCCTCATGCACAACCGCCGCCACCCCTTACTCTAAAAAAAACTGCTGTCACTGCTCCACCCCTACACAGCCATCGTGCCCACCCTTCCTACAAAGCCGCTGTGGCCCATTCCTTCCTACACAGCCGCCGCGGACCATCCCCTTCTGCACAACCGCCGCCACTCCTCCATGCAATGCTCCTTAGGATGAAGCTGGATGGGGGAAAAGAGAAAAAAAAAACAAAAACAAAAAAAAATAGCTAACATTTTTGGCAGGCTAAATATGACCAGCAGATTTAACAATAGTGAGTCTACTGTGAACACTTTTTAAATATTTTAGCTGTATTTTGATATTTGACTAGCTAGTAATAAGTGCTCTAACATATAGATCCATTGTCCTGCGTCCTAAATGATTAAACCAACGTACACAATTCTTTAATCTTATCTTCAATCGAAGTTACCTCAACAACAATACGAATAGTCTCATTTGTAATTTTGTCTATTTTATTCTTATCATACATTCATATTAACACAGCAACACTGAATTTCTGTGTATGATATTTCTTATTAGCTCAATACTTTGTTCCATATAACAAAAAA
The DNA here is from genome assembly GCA_023512835.1 of Taxillus chinensis. NCBI lineage: Eukaryota > Viridiplantae > Streptophyta > Magnoliopsida > Santalales > Loranthaceae > Taxillus > Taxillus chinensis. The sequence goes on from CM042090.1 coordinate 15,754,131, forward strand.
CGTCTAACAATCATCGTATAAACTTAGTGACATATTGCTATCACACAAAATTCTCGTTGTACTTTTCCATTTAAACCATTCGACTTTAATCCTAAGGTTAACGGATTTGGAACGATTCACCCCTACCCCGAATTTGTCCCATCGAAGAAAAACTCATCCCAAATTCGTGATAAGTCAAACAAATTCATCCCAAACTTGCTACAAACCCAATTATGGCGCAAAGTCTCTTTAACTTCACATGGTCTTGTGATTATTCTTGCACCGTATTCACATTACTAACATCTTAAACACAATGAACATTGAAGAGCTTGTCAAAATAATCCTTTTACCTTTCTTTAATATCAATATATTTCAATAAGACATTGATTGCAGTCTCTAATATACTTCACGGTACTCAAATCTCTAGTATTCTTCTCCCTCATTCGAGCAATTTTATAGATATCTTTTTCTCCATCATTCAAGCAATTTTATTAGTCTCTTTCTTTGCTAGTTTATACTTCTCAAAATTCACATCATTTCTATCCTTGCTGAAATTTCTATAACACATTTATTTATTCTTAATAGTTCTATTTACCTCCTCATTCCACCATGATGTGTCCTTGTTTGACATTACCCTAACTTACATTTACCAAGTTCCACTTTAGGCATGCATTTAATAAAATATGCCATTTTATTCAACTAGAAATACAATTTCAAACAATTCACCATAATGTGATTTGGATCACACTTAAATAGATCATAGATTCCTTTTTCAACCCAAACAATAGGATTAAAGCATATCAACATAGAGCAAGGCATGGACCCATACCCAATGAAAATTTCTACTTTTGAAGATGGAATGCTGAGATTGTAAACTTTGTAAAGAGAGAAATTCTAGGTCAACATCTAAAAATATACTACGAACATTATAACCTCACTATATATGCATATCCCTATTTTCGGGAGTAAAAAAAACATCTGATAAAAATGAAATAAACGTAAATATAAAACAACCAAGCATTTCACTTCATGATTTGATAAGAAGAACAACACCCTGAAATTATAGAACCATTGTGCGCACAAAAACACATATTTAGATCCAAACTCCCAAAAAACATAGATCCACAACTTGAAGTGAGCAATAAACCATCGATAGTCATATTAATTTCTATATGAAGAAGAAAACATAGGTTATGCCAAGAAAAAGGTGGAAGTATTTAATACCTTTGCAGAGAGCGGAATTTGGAAAAGGGTGGGGATGGAAACACGGCAGCCGAACTATGGTTTCGAAGCTGGAGATGTCACGGCAGCTGCGGCGACAGTGATGGTGAACGGCGCCGCTGGAAAGAGGGGATGGTAGTGATGAAATGCAATAGTCGTGGGGTCACCGCAGTGACAAGAGGAAGGTGCAGAGCCGCCGCGGAGTGATGGGACAGTGCGTGTCGGATGCCGAAATTGGGTACAGCAAATAATTGCTCACATTTATTTATCAGGGTGTTTGAAAAGTAATTAATTTTCTTGTCTTCATATATTTATATAAATAAAATTATTACATATACTTAAATAATTATATATGTGTAAAATAAGTTTATATAATAATTATAAGTCATTACAATAATTTTTACATATGATTAGTTTTTACATATGATTAATTTTAAAACAAACCAAACATATCAATTTAAATTTAATAAGGTCTCTTTGATTTTTGTATTTTTTTAAACATAACAAATATGCCAAAATAATTATAAATCATTACAATAATAATTTTGATTTTTGTATTTAAAAAAAAACTATTAGAGTTTGTATTGAATTATAATTTAAAAACATAATATATTTATTAGTAGAGATAATACATTTTAAAAAGTATGTATATTTTTTAAAAATGAGTCTCATAAAAATTGGGAAAAAAAATAGTGTGCTCAAGTAATAAAATAAACCTTTTAAATTTTTCGATTAAATTGAATTTAGATTTAAAAATAATTAGAAATTTTTTTTAAAAAACAGCTATGGTAACCAACTATTTTGAAAACTAAATTCTAAAATTAAGTAGTTTTAAATTTATCTAAGTTCATCATTTTTTAAAACAATCCAAAAATCTGCTTGTACTAAATGCACCAATAGACTCTTCAATATTAATTTGTTAAAAAAATATCATACTAATTTATTTCATGCAAAATGACAATCCTTAATTGACACAACATAACATGTCTTCAAAATATCTTATGTTATATAAGCATTGTTATATGCAGGTAAATTGTATAGATACCATCGTCATTTTTGTCACTATATTAATATTATTTTATTTTTAATTTTATAAAATCAATCAAATGGTAAAGAGGATATATTTGTATCATTTACCTGCATAATTTACTTGCATCAACCTTTTTGTCTTACATATATATTCCATGGGGTAGCACTATTTTTGCTATTTTTACTTATATTTAAATTTGTAATGAAAAATAGCTGATTAATATTAGCATAGTATTAATTAAATTTTGCCTAACTTTTCTTTTATCTCTATCTAGATAAAATTTTTAATGGGTGATTTTAAATTTGTGTTTGTGCCTTTTACTTTTTAATTTTTTTATTTTAACAATCTTGCCCATATTTCTATACCCATCAGCTATTCAAATATTAAGTAATTTTAATTTTTACCTTGTTATCATAAATGTTTTTAATTTTTTTAATGTTTTTACTTTTTTAATTTTTTTTACTTTTCTATATTTCGTTTAGAAGATGTTAAGGAGTCATCATAAATGTTTGCTCTATCTTAAAATTATTTTTAAAATTTCATTTTAAAAATGTCTATGTTTCTATAGCCATTCGCCATTAAAATATTAACTAATATTAATTGATGATTGGCTATCATTTTTGTAAGATATATCTCTGTGGTCGCAGTTCCTACAACTGATTGGGGTGGAAAGTTTGTTTTTTTAATTTATATATATATCTTACCAATAAAGCAAGATATATATAATACCAAAAATATAAAAATGAACCAACTGTATATTTTATATGAAAATAATATAAAACTGAACCAACTGTATATTTTATATGAAAATTCGTTTCTCATTTATCAAAAAAATGCATAACCCAAATTATATATAAATATTAACAAGGCAAATGTAAAAACAAAATTAATAATTTTATGTTTGTTAGCACCCAAAATTATTTTATACCATTAATATTCAATATTATACCCAAATAGTAGTATTAACTTTCATATTTATTAATAAATATATAGTTAAATAAATTTTATTTTAATTATAAAAATAAAACATTATTAATAATAATACTGCAATATCTATATATTCAAATTAATTTTTAATAACAAAAGGCTAAATACATCACATGACAATTCAACCGCTATAATTTCTTTAGAAAAAGGGTGCTAACGTTCAAAAATACTAATTTCTTTCTTTTCTTTTCTTTTCTTTTCTTTTTTCTTGGCCTCGGCCGCCAAAATTGATCGATCAGTACACATAGCAGCCAGTTCATGGCCGAGAAGCAGATATATGTAACCTATCAAGAATGCATATTTCTTTGTTCCTGTCTCCCTGAAAAAGAGACACCCCATAAAAATGGCATGTGCACCTGATTACACGTCTGGGATTAACAACCCCATCCAATCAAACTGGGCTTCATTTCTTTTCAAGCACCGACTAGCTCCATCCACACTCCCTGCACCCCGAAACCATGGAGGCTTGCCTGCCTGCCTGCCTGCCCGCCTGCCACACACACACACACACACACATATATATATATATATATATATATATATGCATATGATGGACATACTACATGCTGATTCGCAAACCGCCAAATTTGACCACCGCCACAAACGAGCAAGCACATGGAAATATAGCATCTTGATGGTCTAAAAAAAAATATACAAGTCATTGGGCTTGCATGGATTCTTGACGCCTAAGAGGGATGCCTTCTACATCAAATTCATCATCTTTTGAGCGCCTGGAGAGGCGAGCGGACATGGACGGTGAGGAGGCTGTAGAGAAGAAACAGAGGGGAAAGGAAAACTCATGACAAAAGAAACCCAACAAGAGTAAACACATAAAAAGGCAAAGCTGAGAAAACGCACCCTCAACCATGTCCTGTGTTTTTTGAAGAAGGAAAGTCCCAGCAAGTATTGTCACGAAACCGCAAACTTCTGTGGCAATTTGGGTTGGATTTTGCCCAGCCCAGTCCTGCATCAGTAATTTTTAAAAAATTACCATATAATTCTCTATCTATATAATTCTTTACTAGCAAAACACAAAAAAAAAAACTAAAACTAAAACTAAAACTAAAAGTAAGACGTATAATAATTATAAAGTCTACTAGCCTAAACCGATTTCCCCATCCTAAAATTTCTGGAAATGCCTCGTCACTGCTTTGGTTGCCCTTATGAAACCATTTCAATGATATAGGCAGCTTCAAACACCATGAAGTCCACGGCAGACCAAATTTGATGCATTACCTACATCTACTAGACTCATGGTGTTTTTTCCCTTCATTTTTAAGCTTTAAACCTACAAGAAACTCTTTATATCTAGTAGTAGCCAGTAAGAATACACTTATATTGGAATTTGGAACCAAAAAAAAAAACCACTTAAAAAAAGTATTATCGTCAACGAATTCATGGCAAAATTACTCCATTGATTCATGGTGTAAAAACAAGTATCAAAAATTGACTAATTTTCAGCTCCTTCCACTGATTTTATGCAGCAGTGCAATTGTTGGTTGATATGGATTAGAAAATTTTTGAAGCCTGATGTGGATCCTCCTATTGGTTTCCCCATCCGCACCAACCCCCCACCTAAAAAAAATATTCAACACTGATATTCTCTTAACACCTTCATCCAAGTAATTTGCGGCCTATCCCTAGACTATCCATGTCTCTCCCAAATTGATAATGTCACTCCTGATTTTTATAAGGAGAATAAATAAGAATAACATTGCAACACAAATTCTGTATATACAGTATGAAAGGGAAACCTGCTTGCAACAATGTAACAGTTTCCAAATTCGATGAAGAATAATCATGTCAATAAAATAAATACATAATAGCAATAAAAATAGATAAATATTTCACTGCTTGTTTCAACTCCTCATTTATTATTTTATCCAATGGGCATTGATGCATTGCGTTTAACAGAAAAGAGCAAGTAATGAAAAACCTGACTACCTTAAACATTATTACACTTGCCAAAATGGTCAATGATGTAAACATCACAAAATATATAGGAGATACAACAGCTGTGTTGAAGGTATCAAGAGCCTGCACTTATAAGAAAAGACAAGTTAAATTAGGATAAAAATTTACATCTATATTAATGAAACAAGAAACGTGAGGCGAAATTAAGGGGAAAAATGATTTATTGTTTACCATAGTATAATCAAAACAATGTTGAAAAATTGATTAAGAATTAAACAAATGCATTACATAATCAGTATTGCTCACTAAAAGTTTCTTGATCAAAATAAATTATCTGTCTAAATATGGATTTGCAAGAAGAAACAAACTTATGCCAAATTTACCTTGTTTAAATAGTTCATTTGAGTAACTACACATGCAATCACAACAACAGCGAAGAACCATGTTTCAGGATATATAAGTTGATTCATCCCCGAAAACGTTAATTTCAAAGCAATTCCAAGTGCTTTGACACTCATAACCTGACAGCATATAGGATTGTCAGTGGAAATATAATAAAATAGAAATTTCCATAACAAAAACAAATTCATTATAGGAGAGGCTGACAGTTGAAGACATACCGACAAAGACCCTACAAGCGAACAAATTCCAATGTAGACCATTATATGTGTCTGCCCATACTTTGGAACAAAATGAATCACAAGAACAGAAACTGATGCTATCACCAAAATCGCGTAAGAAAGAAAAGCTGTCATAGACACAAAAAAAAGTGCCTATTATGTTAGAACATAAGTAGTGAAAATAAGATCAGAAATAACGGATAAAAAATATATAAAAAAGGATTGTTTTCAGAAGGAATATATATAGATATACCAGGTTCTGCAGCAAGATACATTACTTGCTTTACAGATTCAATCTCCCGTTCCTGTGGAGCATGCAAAACAATAGTCGTTGAACCAACAACACAGAGTATACAACCAACAACTCCAAGAATGTGTAACTTCTCTCGTAAAATTATATGGGCAAGTGCTGCGCTGAATGATGAGAGGGCAGTTAGTACTTAGAAACAGAGAAATCAAAATGATTAACAATGTGTAGTGTTCCCATGCACCTTATGATGATACTGAGCGCACCAAGTGGAGTGACCAAAATAGCAGGAGCAAAAGCATATGCTGCAAAATTAGCAATCTCACCAACAATCACTGAAAAAATGGAAATTATTTAAATTAGAACATGGTAAAATAAATATCCTGCATTTAAAATCATAGCAAAAACAAATGAAAAGCACTCACTAGTTATCATGCCAGTCCACCAAAGAGGCTCACGCAGGTAAGAATAACCTCCATAACCTGTGAAACATAGAGTTAATTATGGTTGCTTCAGGATTTTGTTTATTATTAAATAAAAAAAGTGGGATGCATAAAAGGAAGTGATATAGCATTGGAAGGAAGTGTTTTTCCCCACACACGCCACAGCCACTTGACTTGCAAGGATCTCCTTACAAGCTATTAAAAAAATCAAATCAAGGAGAGATGTGCAAAACTCACAAGTACTTCAGCAAGCTGAATTATATATGTTGTCATCTACAGCTAAGCTAATCTCAATTTTTATTTTATATTTGGAGATTTTGGTTTTAAATTTCTATTATTATTATAATTCAATTATACAGTTCACTATCTTTCTTTACAGAGATATGCATTACAATGAATCAAAGTAGGTGAAATCCCAAGTAACATTCACTTCGTGTTAAAAGGAAGGTGAAAGACAAAAAGATTGCAAACTCAAGCAGGGTTTCCGTAACATCTATATTTAATAGAACTCAATGGCTACAGGGTGAAAAGCTGGGATATATATATATATATTGTATACAGTAATTTTATATCTCTATTTAGCCTGATAATACCAAATCCAAATATAATCTTGCTACACTCCCCCTTCGAGCTACAGATGATTGGATATAATTGAGCTTGTTCAAATCACTAGTCAACACACATCTTTAAAACACTCTCATCAATTTTCAGAAAGAAAACATAGCTTGTTGATTGATCTTTCATGCAAGCAGCCCCCATCACTGAATTTCTATATTAAATCTCTCTATCAAACCAGGTAAAATGATAAATCCAGCACCATTTCTGGTCATTCTAAAGACATGAATGATTCAAAACGTGCACAGTGGTTCAAAAATTCATTAATACATGCAAAAACCAAACCATACCGCTCTAAAAGTAATCACTTTTGGGTGCCAAGAGTAAGATGACAAACAACACTTTTATATTAATATGTCCATCTCTAGCCTACTCTCTCTCTCTCTCTCTCTCTTTCTCTCTTTCTCTCTTTCTCTCTTTCTCTCTTTCTCTCTTTCTCTCTCTCTCAATATCCTGGATTGGAAACAAACCATGACATAACATTTAATTGTATAATTATGGGTCTTGTCAAAATTCGTCACAACTATCTATCGTCCAAATGCCAAACCATGTTCTCCTAACAAATTTTCAATCCAGGTTAACAATCACAAAATGGGTTCCCCAGAAAATTTACAATTATATAAAAATGAACACCAACCTGAGATTTTCATCCAATGGGCGTGTTAAAAAGAAGAAGAAGAAGAAGAAGAAGAAGAAGAAGAAGAAGCTACCTGCCCTAACACCGGACCCGCCAGCCTTCTTCAGGCCCTTCTTCTTGATAATGAAGCTAGCCCCAATGAAAAGACTAGAGGAGAGAGCCAAGATCAAGCCCTTAATGTTGTCAGAGGACATGCCTCTGTAGTCCCCCCAGCTCGCCGCCATGGCCAAACCCTCCTTGTTGACCCAAGCAGCCCCTAACGTTTCTCATTCCATCTGAACCATTCAACACTGCAATGTGATCACTTCTCTTTGCACCAAAAACCCCCCCTCGCCTCCGCGGATTTTTAATTCTATTCTAAAAATATTATCTTCGATACCCAACAAAACAAACCCTAGCGCGAAGGCAAAGATCATGCAAAATATGCGAAAATTGAAAGATACACCTTCTTTGAAATCTGGGGTTTGGGGAAAAAGAGGGAAGAGACAGAGACGTGTCGTTTTTCTTTTTCTTTTTTTTTTTGGGCTGCAGGAGAGAGAGATGTGAAATCTGGTATATGCGTGCAAGGATTGAAGAGATCAAGGAAACTGAACTGTATCGATTTCGAATTATTAATTATCGGTTTTTTTTCCCTTCCTCTTTTTTGAGAAATTGGTTTGCATTGAATGAATGGCGTGTACGTGTTTACACCGTCCGATCTTGATCAGATGCGCCGCCTCTCTTGCTGAGGACGCTTTGTTAAAATTATTTTATCCGGTTTAATTTAAAAAAAGTTATATAATAATAAAATAAATTTTAATGATGATGATAAAATAATTGTCATGCATCAATGCATGGTATATAATGAGAGTATGAGACACGGTCACTCCTACTTCCAAGTCATTCCATCTAAAAAAAATATTCTAAATTTATTACAAACTCAATTATGTTATCTAAAACTAGTTCTAGGTTTGGGAGAGAGGGACATGAGGGAACTCAATTATGTTATACCTTGTGTTTAAAAGGATGAATTGACTATTTCATAAAGGCAAAGGTGACATATTTCTTTGCTCCATAAACTATTTTAAGACAGCATCTACTCTACAGAGACGTGCTGTGCTATTAATCATCCAAGGAAAAAAAAAAGTAACACTAATGTTCTAAGAATATAAACCAGATAAAAAATAAATATGAACATATATAACAACATTGATAAATAATAAATAACACAAACACAACAAATGTAAGTAATCTGCTGCGTTACTTAAAACATATGAGGTGTCAATATTTTCTTAAAAATGTACACTCTTGTTAAAGAGTGACAATCAAACAATTCAAAATGCAAGTGCATCAACCGTTTGTAGTCTAACATATTAATACTAAGAAGGCGTATATTGATAGCAATAGCTTTCAGAACTCCCACAATTTCAAGTTTTACAAATTTACGAGCATAACCATACACACAGAGTTTGCATTACTAACAAATTCAATTCAAAAACGAATTAAGGACATGGAATTATCTTCCCTAAAAAGCTAATTACAAAACAAACCAAGCACCATATTCCTCTCTTGATTTCACCAAACCAAAACATCTTCATCCCATATACTTCATTTTGATTGTGACACAAGACTTGATAATGAGGTACGAAAGCATCCAAGAGTTTGCTTCTTCATCACTTAAGATTTCCTCCCCCAATGTGTGCGAGATCATGCATTGAGTACAGCTCGATAGCGTTGAAGACTCATGTATTATTATTATTATTATATCTAGATTCATTTATTTATTTGGGCATGTATTTCCTCCATAGTTACTGAATTATGTTTTTTTTTTTTTTCATTTTGATTTGAGTATCTGACCATGGAAATGTCTCTCGCGCGGTTCTGATTAAATTTACGCCGCTGCCGGGGTCAAAGACTCAGGAAGGGGAGGATTTACGAAGGTCAGTTGTGATCCACGCGCGAGAGTCCGGTAGCATTGCCCGCATACCTGCGTACCAACCACCCATCATGCTCGACGCTGCCGTGGCCTCCCTGTTCTGCGTCAGTTCGGGGACGCTGCGCTACACCCCCACCCGGACCTTTCCCGCACTCCCCACGAACCCTAAACCGACAATTCCGAGAGCGAGGCTAGAAACGCATCGGAGTGTCGCAGCTGCTTTTTCTGCGACTCACGGACAAACAGGTGGTGGGCGTTCGCCGTCGGGGAAGAAAGGCGAGGGCAAGAGGAGGGTCTTCTTCTTAGACGTCAATCCTCTCTGTTACAGAGGAAGCACTCGCAGCCTCCATTCTTTTGCTCACTGGATCTCCCTCTTCTTCTCTCAAGTCAGCCTTCGAGACCCTGTCATTGCCGTGCGCACAGTCTCTCCCTCTCTCACTATTTATTTCATGCCATCCTTAAGCTGCTAATGTCGTCAAATGCTTGGCGCGGTGCCTTGATTTCAATGTGCTCTTCTGGGTACTAGGTTTTAGGCCTGGAAACTGGAACAATGTTGTTTGTCTCTTGAAATCACGGTCATGTGATGGTTCTGCTCATGAATGATAGATACTTTGGGGTTATTATTTTTTTAAAACAAATTAAATAAAATGGCTGACAGGTTTTTGATGGGGAGGGGGGTAATGACTATCGAAGAAGGTTATTGCCTTCGTACAAGGCCCATAGGAGGAAATTCTCAAGCAGCTTATCATCATCCCGGGGGTGGACTTCAAAGGGTCCTGCTGGAGGGTCACACTCACACCAACTGATCTTAGACGTCCTCAAGCAATGCCATGTTCCAGTGGGTGAACTTTCTTTGCATTATTTACCGTTTTCTAACTTAAGTTCACATTCATGGGTGGGGCGGAGCTAGAATTTATTTGTGTCAGGGCCTAATCAAAAGCTATGCTATGTGATACTTCATATGTGGATGAGTACCGTTGAAAGGGGGTGGGGGGTATGCACTTTTAGAAAGGAATCATAATTGTTAGCTTTTCAATATTCGGTAAACACCCTTTTTCAGCTTTTTGCATTATTGTGCCTCATTCGTTGATGGCATGGCATCGAGTGCAGTTCTTAAGAGTTGATGGTCATGAAGCAGATGATGTTGTAGCTACCCTTGTAGGACCAGTTCTACAAAGAGGACACCGCGTCGTGATTGCCTCTCCAGATAAAGATTTTAAGCAATTGATTTCAGAAGATGTTCAAATTGTTATGCCTATGCCAGAGCTCAAGCGGTGGTCATTCTATACACTAAAGCATTATCGTGCGCAGTATAATTGTGACCCACACTCTGATTTGAGTCTGAGTAAGTTTGCGTCGCTATGTTCTTCTTCCTTTTCTTTTTCCCGGGGAATGTTATTTGGTATCATAGTTGCCATTAATTATTGGTTCTCACACGTGACTAGGTTTTTTTGAGTGTGATTTTCAATAATATATACCTCTTGGTGGTTAGTTAGCTAAACAAGAAGTGACTAGAAAGCAAATTTGTGTGATCCTTTGTCAAATATTTTTGCCAAAAGTGATTTTGCGTCCACGATCACATCCTGGTGACACTCAACAGAAGCTAAAATTTGTTATTTATTTCTATTGACCCTTCTCATTGAAGCTGTTGTGATTAGGATGCATCATGGGTGATGAGGTTGATGGTGTTCCTGGGATTCAACATTTTGTTCCTGGCTTTGGTCGCAAGACAGCTGTAAAACTTGTGAGAAAGCATGGTTCATTGGAGAATTTACTCAGTGCTGCAGCAGTAAGGACTGTGGGGAAACCATATGCCCAAGATACCCTAGTGAAGTATGCTGATTATCTTCGGAGGAATTATGAAGTCCTTTCTTTGAGGAGGTAATATATTCCTGCAGGCACCTATAGCCACAACTGTTGCTTTAGTTTGGGGAAGCTATGAAGTAGCAGTATTTGTTGATATATTTTAATGATTTTAACAAACAGAGATATTGACATTCATCTCCAAGAGGAGTGGTTGTCTGAAAGAGATACTTGCCGCGATTTTGATATCTTGACCAAGTTCTTCAAATTGTTGGGTGACACCAATTAGCTCGGTCGAGTGGATCTCATCCTCAGAAACATTGATGTAAGTGCCATGAATTTATCAAATTGCTGAGTTACTGAATAGGCCCTTTGAGGAGTTGATGGAAGGCAAGAGTCAGCGCATTCTGCATTACTATGGTTTCTTTTATCTACTTGTGCTGCTAAATTGGTGTTGCTTTCTTGCATCCTCTTGTCTCACTCTGAAGGATTGTGTGTTCTAATGCCGTCATCTGGGCATTGGATGCTCTTTACTTGGTGTCCATATCTACTGATTAGTAAGGGCCAAAACACGGAAATGAGTTGTGAACAATAGAAACTAGTAAACTGAGCTTTTTGTAAATTCGGGTACTACTGATGCATAGACACTTCACTCGGCACAGTGATGTTAATATTTTTAGGTCTATTTTTTATGACGGTGGTCGCAGCATCTCAGCCGAGTGTGTCAAGGATGGTTGAATGGGCATGAAGAGCCATATGCAGGTGACCAAGCTTTTATCATCACTACAAATAATTGTAGCTTTCATTATATTCTCTCCATATCATTTTTTTTTGAGATTGAAAACTTCATCTCTGCAAGTAATTAAACATCACTGTGAGGCCCCAAAAGATCTTCAGTATAAATATCACTCCACCAGTTAAATAAATTTATTTACGTAAAATAATATTAACTATAAATTTGAATAAATTTGACCTTTCATCTCAATGCTTCAAATTGTTAAGCATGTGCCAATGAATCTTGAAGGAAAACTTATGTATATTTTTAAATGAAGTATTGAAGGATTTTTTTTATTGTTCTAGTTATTTTTTTATTGTGAATCTGTGATTCCTCTTTAATTCTCTCCCTTATTTCTTTTCCATTTTCTAATCCGCTAATATTTATCACTTCTGACACAGTAATTTAAAATTTAAAATTGAAGCTAAAAATATAAAACAATTTTTAAAAAATCAAAAGTTTATTAAATAATGAAAGCTACTGATAATCATTTAATAAACTTTTTGGAAAAAATTATATCCGCGCTGTTGGATATTCCTTCCTTCCTTGGGAAAGATCAGGTCTGAATAGGGATGGCAATGGGGCGGAGCGGGGCGGGTATTGGGTCACCTCGTCCCCATCCCCGTTAAGAAAAAATTACCCATACCCGCCCGTGCCCCGGCGAGTATTAAATTTTTTGTCCTATCCCCACCCCGCCAGGGCACGGGGCGGGGATTTCCCGTCCCGCTTCGCTTAAAGCCCAGCCCGATCCAGCTCAACCCGCCACCCGAGCCCAGCTCGCCAGTCCAAGGCACCCCGCCCACCCAGCCCAGCGCCAGCCGCCCCGTGCGAAAAATTCTGGCAAAATATTTTGTTAGGATGATAAATCAAACCCGAACCTCCCCTGCGAGACGTGTATGCGGGCTGGCCGGTAGCTAACGAGGCGAAAGCTAATTGGGTAAACGAGGTGGGGATGCGGGGCGAGAATTTTTGGCGGGTAGGGCGGGGCATGCTTGCCCCGTCCCCGCCTCGTTACCCGGTGAGGCAAAAAAATTGTTACCCCGTACCCGCCCCGTTACCCATTAAATTCAAAAAATACCCGCCCCCGATGGGGCGGGTACCGGGCGGGTCGGGGCGGGTACGGGTTAAATTGCCATCCCTAGGTCCGAAAGCACTAAAATTATCTCTCCATATCAAGCCTTCTACCGAATTAAAAACTTGGGGTACGTTTGTGGTGAATTTCGATTTTTATATTTTATTTTTTTATTATATTAAAATTTGAATTATATTTAAATTTGAAAATAATTCTTTTGATATGGGTGATATCATGTTTTAAAAGGTGTGTAATTTTTTAAAAAATTAATTTCATGATAATAAAAATATATATTATAAAATATGACTTTATAATAAAATTTAAAAAATTTAAAAATTTAAAATATTATTTAAGTCTCTAGAGTTTATATTTGAAAATAAAAAACAAATAAAATATCATATATTTTGAAAACTGAATTTTAAAATTAAAGTTGTGCAGTCATCATGGTTAATTTGGTTGTCTCATCAATATTACCCTTTTTATTTGATATTATATATATATATAACTACATATCAAAATAGCATAGTTTTGGTATATTACATTCTATAGTTAATATAAATTACCCTAATTCTTTTTATTTAGGGGTGAACCGGCTAGAAGTGGCTCAACCAAAGTTTGGACTGGTGTGAGGCTTGTTATAACTGTAAACTTATAGTATATCTAATAGGTATTAGCTAAAATTAGATTTAGCTTTCCTGCAATATCATTTTAGTTAATTTTGCTTTGCTATTGCATTATCTACTTTTTTTTACTTAACTACATTATTTACAATTCATCCTTATTTATAAAGATGTTGTGTGCTTGGCATAAATAATAAGTTGGAGTTATGAGTTAATGATGAAAGTGTTATGTAACAGTTATAATTTCAATCAAAATTGACTTAATTTTTTTATGAAACTAAAATTGTTAAAGCATCTATTGCAGTTTATCTATTTGTTTTTTTTTTTTGTTAGTTTTGACAACCAGTTTAACAAAACTGTGTAAATACTATATTTTTTCAGATTTTCTATTATAACCATAATTTTAATAAATAAATAGTAACTCTAAATTTAATTTATCATTATTCACTCTCTATTTATTAAAATATTATATTTTTCCTGAACACATTTTCTTTCTTATTTTTTCCATCTCTACACATTTACTTTTGTATTTTTAAAATAAATATATTTTTAAAAATAATATTTTAATTGATAAATGATTAAAATAGAAAGACCAAAAAGCATACTTTTAAAAAGTAGATTGCTAAAATAAAAAATAATTATTTTTAGGTACTTTGAAAGGCCAATTTTAAAGAAACTACAGTGGAAGCTTTTAAAACTATACTTTTTGAAAATAATTTTATAGAGTTTAAGCTAATTTTGGATTTATCATTTGCTTTAGCTAAAATTATTTTAGAACATCTCAAATAGACTTAGCTAAAACAAAAGGTAATGTCAATTTAATTTAAACTCTATAAAACTTTTCTTCAATAGTGTAGCTATAACATAAGCTGTATTTAGTTTCAATAAAAATTTAAGGTAAACTTGACTAAAAATAAAAATTGAAGCTAATTCTATCATATTATTCTTTTACCCAAAATTTCAATTTTTCATTCATGTTGAATACATAACATTAAAGAGGAGAGCTTTGATGGTAGATTAGAAAAGGTTGATTCAAGCAATTAATATCAATTAAGACAATTTGAGTTATTCTTAGTTAAAAATATATCTAGCAAGCTAAATATAGATTAAATTAAAAAAAACTTACTTATCACTATTAAAGATACTCTTAACATGAAAAACTTAATTAAAAACTATTAATTTTAATATTGATTTATTTTATTAATTTATTTGTATAAAATTAGAATTACATTATATGATAATTTACTTCTCAATAATTATATTTATGAAAATTAAAATTCATTCTCTTTATTTTAAAATTTTAAATAAATTAATAATTCGTATTATTAGAATAATAAGTTAAATTTATAGTTATATTTTTAAATTTATATTCTTTAATATTCATTATTCATTATCTATTTGTTTTATCTTAATATTTATTAATATACACATTTAGTATGAAATCAAAATATTCATTAATATTTATTATTTAGAGCAGGCTTATTTACTTGTTAAAATATAAAAATTATAATAATCATGTGAATGTTTCATTAATGTATTATTTATATTAATTGAAGTTGACACAGATTCAACATAATTCATCAACAGGAAAATTAAAATAGTATAAATATATAAGCTCCAATATGCTAGTGGATCGTTTTTTTAAAGTTAAAAGACCGGCTCGATCAACGCAAGATCGGTCGATCAGTCCGGTCTTGAACTCTCCTGCCCCATCATGCTATCTTTTATTACAGCATTCAAAAATGGTTTAGCCAAAATCAATGAACTATTTATTTGTAAAACTTGTTAATTTTGTTTTAAATATTTGTTTCTTTAATATGGTCAACGTATTATAATTTTTTTTGA
The DNA here is from genome assembly GCA_023512835.1 of Taxillus chinensis. Taxonomy (NCBI): domain Eukaryota; kingdom Viridiplantae; phylum Streptophyta; class Magnoliopsida; order Santalales; family Loranthaceae; genus Taxillus; species Taxillus chinensis. Next base: position 15,769,854 of record CM042090.1, read on the forward strand.
AAATTATGAGTTTTTAAAAACTACTTATAAGAGCTTATTTTGTATGAATTTTATTTTTTATTATATTTTATTATATTTTGTTAGAGTTCATATTAAATTATAATATGATAATAATTTTTATTTAGAAGGACAGATGAGAGTTTTTTTTTAAATTAGGTCCAATAAAAAATAAAAAAAAAAGTATACAATATTGTATGCTCAAGTAATAAAATAAATAAAAATTTTAAAAAATTAAATCTCTTGTTAAAATTGAGTTTAGATTTAAAAATAAAAAATAATTAGAAATATTTTAAAAAAACAGCTATGTTACCTACCAATTTTGAAAAATAAACACCCAACCCCATTGTATCAAATGCATTGTAATTATTTTATGTTTTCAAATTTAAACTTTATTTTGGTTGGAGACCTAAATATTTTTTAAAAAACTTTTCTCCTCTTTTATTATCTAAACCCAACGTACTCTATTTTTTAATTTTTTTTAAGGAACTCAATTGTAACAAAATATATTTTTTCCAAAATGTATTTTCTATCTTACCAAATAAAATTTATTTTCAAATTATAATTCAATATGAATCCTAATAAAAAAACCAAAATTCAAAAATCAAAAGATCATAGATTCCCACAATTATTTTTTTAAAAGTTATTTCTATTTATTTTTAAATATATACTTAGTTTTGACGAAAAACTTAAAATAAACTTTATTTTATTTTTTATATTCTCCCTGAACCCAATATATATATTTCTTTGTGAGATTCATTTTTTAAAAAAATTTAACTCATTACCTCTCATATCAAATAAAAATTTATTTTTAAAATTTAAAATTAAATAAAAATTTAAAATCATACGAGTAAAATAGAAATCAACATACATAATCAAACGACCAGCAGTGGGGATTGGCGTTTAACCAATAAAAAACACCTCCAGACTCCAGACTACCCCAGGTCGCAAGCAGGCAAATCCGTTCGATTTCAGAGACTTGGTCAGAAAAATGTCTTTGGGTGACCAGAGGCCTAGCCCTTCCCGTGTCACTTGGGTCGGGTCCTTTTCTTCTCAGCCGGCACAGATGACTTGTCTGCTTCATTATCACTATTAATAGTTTTTCAATAATTTTTTTAACTTTAGAATTTTAAATTATTTTTTATTTTTTTATACAAATATACATCATACATTTTCTAAATTAAATTATATATTATTAAAATAATATTTAATACTGTTTATTTTATTTAATAATAATTTTTTATAATTTAATAAAAAATAAAAAATAATATTATAAAAAAAATAAAATAATAATTTTTAATATATTATAAAATACTATATAAATATCATATAAAAATTAAATATAAAACTTCTAAATCTCTTTTACCCGTTTGGCAATCCCCTCCCTCCTCCTCACTATGTCACTATTATGCCATTGCCAGAAAACACACGCACTCTCCCTCTCTCTGTCTCTGTCTCTGTCTCTGTCTCTCTCTCTAGAAAAGGTCAACCTTACATCATTATTTATCAGTCAAAGCCTCCCAATGCCCCTCAAAACAAAACTATATCAACCCCAAATTACCAAATTAAGAGACCACATGAACATGATGAGCTCATAATCAAACAGCTGAAACAAGAGAAGAGATTGTTTTATCGTCTGGTTGGGTCTGAGCTGTGAGACATGATGGGTTTTCAGCTTGTGCTTGTTTTCTTACTCCATTCGCTACTCTCCTTCCCCGGATCCGCCGACATAACCCCAGGCTCAAGCCTGCGCGCCTCAGACCCCAACCGGACGTGGTCTTCCCCAACCAACGCCTTCTCCCTCGGCTTCATCCCCGCCCCCGCCGGCGGTTCCTCCTCCTCCTCCTTCATCGCCGCCGTCTCCTACAGCTCCATCCCCATCTGGGCCGCCGGCGGCGCCGCCGCAGCTGTCGATTCCGGCGCCTCCTTCCAGTTTCTCTTTTCCGGCGACCTCCGCCTCGTCAATGGCTCTGGCGCCGTCGCCTGGAAGTCCAACACCTCCGATCTCGGCGTCTCTGCCGCCTCCCTCAATGACACCGGTGAACTCGTCCTCACCAACAGCAGCGGTTCGGTGGTCTGGTCCTCCTTCCACCACCCCACCGACACGATCGTGCCGTCACAGAATTTCACCGTGAATCAGACCCTGCGTTCTGGGTATTACTCGTTTAGTCTTCATAAATCTGGAAATCTCACACTTAGATGGAACAATAGTATAGTGTATTGGACGAAGGGCTTGAATTCTTCGATTGATGGGAATTTAACTTCTCCATATTTAGCGCTTCAGTCTATTGGGATTTTATCCCTCTTCGACCCCTCTTTTCCCAGTGGGGCAATCATGGCCTATAGCAGCGATTATGCTGAGGGTGGTAGTGTACTTAGGTTTGTCAAGTTGGATGAAGATGGAAATTTGAGGATCTATAGCTCAGCTAGTGGCAGTAGGACTGTGTCCGTGAGGTGGGCTGCTGTGGAGGACCAATGTCAAGTCTTTGGGTATTGTGGGGACTTGGGAATTTGTAGTTACAATGACTCCAGTCCCATTTGTGGATGCCCATCACAGAATTTTGACCCAATCGATCCACAGAACCTGAGGAAGGGGTGTAGGAGGAAGGTGGATATTGAGAAGTGTCCGGGGAGTGCAACCATGTTGGAACTGGATCATGCCCAGTTCTTGACTTACCCTCCCGAGTTATCCTCGCAGGTCTTCTTTGTGGGTATATCTGCATGTAAGTTGAACTGTCTGGTGAGCGGTTCTTGTATTGCTTCAACGTCGTTGTCCGATGGGACGGGGCTGTGTTACTTGAAAGTGCCAGAGTTTGTTAGTGGGTATCAGTCTCCCGCCCTCCCCAGCACTTCCTATCTGAAGGTTTGTGGCCCTGTGGTCCTGAATCCGCCACCTTCTCTAGAAAACGCCAGCGAGGATAAGGGTTGGAGGCTACATGTATGGATAGTCGCCGTTGTGGTTGTTGGTGCGCTGTTGGCGCTAGTCCTTTTGGAAGGGGGCCTATGGTGGTGGTGCTGCAGAAACAGCCCCAAGTTTGGGGGTTTGTCTGCCCAATATGCACTTCTGGAGTATGCCTCTGGTGCACCAGTTCAGTTCTCCTATAAGGACCTCCAACGTGCAACAAAGGGATTCAAGGAGAAGCTTGGAGCAGGGGGCTTTGGGGCTGTTTACAGAGGGGTTCTTGCTAATAAAACCATTGTCGCAGTTAAACAACTCGAGGGCATCGAGCAGGGAGAGAAGCAGTTTAGGATGGAGGTGGCTACAATAAGCAGTACCCATCACCTGAATTTGGTGAGATTGATAGGTTTTTGCTCTGAGGGGCGGCACAGGCTGTTAGTATACGAGTTCATGAGAAATGGGTCTCTTGATAACTTCCTCTTTGCAACCCAAGAACAATCGGCGAGGCTATTGAGTTGGGAGAACCGGTTCAATGTAGCCTTGGGCACAGCAAGGGGGATCACGTATCTTCACGAGGAGTGCCGGGACTGCATTGTGCACTGTGATATAAAGCCAGAAAACATTCTATTGGATGAGAATTACAATGCCAAAGTGTCGGATTTTGGCCTTGCAAAGCTGGTAAACCCGAAGGACCATAGGTATCGAACACTGACAAGCGTCAGGGGGACCAGAGGGTATTTAGCTCCAGAATGGCTTGCAAATCTACCCATAACTTCAAAATCAGATGTTTACAGCTATGGGATGGTTTTGCTGGAGATAGTGAGCGGCAGAAGGAATTTTGAAGTCTCTGCATTGACAAACAGGAAGAAGTTTTCTACGTGGGCTTATGAAGAGTTTGAGAAAGGGAATGTGAAGGAAATTGTTGACAAGAGGCTTTCTGACCATGATATAGATATGGAGCAAGTGACCAGGGCAGTTAAGGTGAGCTTCTGGTGCATCCAGGAGCAACCATCTCACAGGCCCATGATGGGGAAAGTGGTGCAGATGTTAGAAGGGATTGCGGAGATCAATAACCCTCCAGCACCAAAGATTTCATCAGCTGAAGGGTCAGTTAGTGGGAACAGCATAAACCTGATCAGCGGTGTGTCCAGCTTTGTTCCTGCTGCTGGGCCTCCATCTTCTTCATCTTCATAGGTCCACACTCTGGTCGCATCATCGTCCCGTCGCCTTCTTCTGAACCTGAATGTTCAGAAATCCAGTCAGTAGTTATCATCTGTGGTGTTAATTTGCCACTGAACTTGCCGATAGTTGAAGTGCGGATTTGGAGAGGAAAAGCCCTCACATGGTGATTTGTTGTCCTTCAAACTCCAGTCCAATATCTATCACGCTCTCATCGATATATTGTAATTCTTGTATAATTTTTGTTTGCCGTGAAATCTTTGTACAAGTAGAATTATGTGAACAACTACTTAATTCTTAAGAAAAAAAAGTTGGGCATGTTTGTTTTTTTTTCTTTTAATTTAGTAGTTATTTTAATAAATTTATGGAATTAGCCTATCATCCTAAAGCTCCACCGGAGTAAATAATCAGATGTACAAATCTCAAATTCATAACAAGTCTCATAGCAGGTTATACGATTCAGCTCATGTTGAATAAAAAGATTCCAGCCTCCTTCAGCTGCCCTCCATTAAGTGTTGCTTGCTTAAAGAAACCGAAAAATGTTAATACAATACGCCTGATCTGTCACTGGAGTTGAAGCGACCTTTTAAAATTTTTTGTTCACCTTTGAAATAATGTAATGTTCTAAGTGACAGCAATTGTCAATGTTCACTGTTCAGTTCTCACCCCGGCTCGGATACATTTACCACTGAGTAAATAGTCAACTGCTCTGCGTGAATAAGATCACGCCTTTCAGTCCGCGCACCTTTTTGAATAGTGGAGGAAATGAATTGCAGTGATATATATATATAAACACCAGAGACACAGTAAACTGAAAATTCTCATGTTTACTAAAAAAATAAATTTCATTTCATTGCAAGGAAACGTGCGTTGGTCATAATAAATACTCTTACAAAAAATACTACTGAGGAGCCTACTGTAAGATTTTCAAAATAGATTACAAAATTTATGAAGAAAAAAATCACACCGTGAAACCATGGCCTGCACAGGTAGTACTCAGTAACTCAAACCCAAACTGGGCAAAGGAAAACTTAAAAAAAAAAAAAAACCAAATGACAATGTAACTCCCGCCCAGCTTGAATAGAAGAATCCAGCAGGATTCCACAAGGCCTTTAGTGGGCCGTGCGAGAAATCAAAATTGACATGCTTCTATTTAAAATGGTCTTGTCGAAGAATTGCAACAATGTTGGGGCGCAACTCGTCATCGTCCTTCTGCCTCCATATTTCACCATTCACAGGGATAAACCATGATATTTGAGGAGAAAGGGGCGCATACTTATCTGCACAGTTTCAGGCACCATCGCAAACTAGTCAATTGTGTGTTTCAAGATTTGTTTAAGAACTAGAATGTAAAGAGGCATATGAGGACGTGAAAAATTCGCCCATGCAATTGGATTGAATAAATAAAATAGTTTACAAGCCCATTCAAGTTGGAATATTTCCATTTATCACTATGAGATAACTGCCTAAATAATCTTAGCATAATCCTGATGAAATTGAGGCGGCAAAACTTCATCATCCACGGCATTCAAAATGTCTCAATTTCAAGTTTCTTATGTACGCCATATCTAATGCTACACATTTCTAAGGAGACAATCAGCCCAGATTTCTATGACACTTCAATTTTGCAAGGTACAAAATTATTATAATCAACATAGGTTTAAAAATAAGTTACCATGTCACTCACCTTTGTGGCATCACATTTTTTTCCTATTTATTTTATCAATGGGGATCAGATCTCATATGCTTGCCAAACCTATATTAATACTTTCAGACCATTAAAGTATTTGAAATTTATAAGCAGAACAAATTGTTGAAAAGATCTTCAAAGAGGAGGTTCGAAGAGAAGCTTTGAAGAAGAAGTTTGAACGGTATTTTGATGGACTTATTTGAAGGCGTTTATGACAACCTAAAATTACCCGTCCAGATCTAAAGAACTCTAATCAGTAAAGTGCATATATATTAGTATTCCAAACATATAATTATCACATGTAATTATCTTTCATAGTTCCTAAACGTAAACATTAATTCTTATATAAGCTTATATTATACCAAAGTGAAAAATATATTGAGAAAAAGGGAAATTTTATTTCACAAATGACTAATAATGGTATGAATCTTAAAGTTTATAATAGTTTTAGGAATATAACAAAACTTAACTTTTCTCAAACTATTTATAAGAATAAGTTAAAAACCACTTATAAGTCATAGGATGCTTACACTTATAAACAACTTTTAACCTATAAAAATAAGTATACATGGTCTTTAATACATGGATGATTTCATATTATTGGGATTAAAACTAGTTGGTTAGGTTAATCGTTAACTTATAAGCAGGTTGTCCAACACTTCTAAAGAAATATTGATTTCGATTTATAAGCAATTTTGACTGCTTATAAGCTCAGCCAAACTCCATCTAAATCATATCTTGCACCCCATCCTGTTTGTTGTTTTCATTTTTGGGGCTACTAATTCAAAAAAAATTCCAATCAAAAGGCCCTATGCTCTCTCACACGCGGAATTTAATGAAGAACTGATGCCACAAGCTTGGAAGTAACTATTCTGAAGAGTTAACAGCAATCATCTGTTAATAATCTAAGCTTACCCGCATAGAATTTGTATACTTGCTATGGCATACCTGTACTAGAAGGCAGATCTGGCTCCCTAGTACTGTGCAAAATCATGGTACCAGAAAGCACAGTTACAAATCCACAAAGAACTGACACAATGCTGCTTGCACTTTGACCAGACCAATCCTAAACAAAAAAAAAAAGAAAGAAAAGAGCTTGTTACCTCATCTAAGGAAAATAAAGCTAAACTTCTACAATAGGCGTCATGCATCTAAGATACCTTGAACATTATGGCACTAGCAAGAATCGTGAATGATGTGAATAGAGCATAATAGATTGGGGAAACCACAGCAGTGTTAAATGTGTCCAATGCCTGGAGAGAAGCCAAACTCAAACAAAACAACCAATTGTAAGATAAGAGAATGATATTTAACAACATTATGTGTTAATTTGGAGGGATTAGATAACATCACTTGTATAAATTTATAATAATACACGCAATTCAAACTATGCACATTCATAGTTTGATGGACCGTTTGGAGAGAAAAGAACAACCGTTTAATACAAGAGATGTCAGGGGTGTGAGATTGAACGGATTTTAGAGGCACTATTTTCCTTGGAATAATTTAGCATCATCTGAGTTTAAAGGTACTGACCTTGTTTAAATAAATCAACTGAGTAATAATGCAAGAAATTGCAACCATTACAAAAACCCATGTCTGAAAGCGCGCTAGTTGGCTTGAACCCTCCAAGGTAAGTTTAAATGCAATTCCAATTGCTTTGATGCTCATAACCTTAAGAAAGACAATGGCCAAAAAAGAAAGGGAATTAGTGTGAGTTCATACTGCAACTGAAAATCTAAGAGTATAATATCCTCATTCAAATGCATAAAGCACGTGTATACACCACGTTTCTACTAGTTTTTCCAATCCTAGGTGAATAATTCCTTCGCATACTATCACAGGGATGCAATCCAATATCTGTACAGTGTACTCTCACAATGTATTGCCAATATCTGGACATCGTAGGTGTACAGTGTGCACCAAGTTACCAAAGCCAATCAACAAAATCAGAAACTTAAGGAGCAACAACATATGATTGGCATGATTTTGGAGAAGGGGTTTAAAATCCAGTTGATAAAATAAAATAATACACTCCATCCCATTTTACTCATCAAAGTTACCATTTTGGTAAGTCCAAAATTACTTGTTCAATTTCTATGTTGGACAATATTTTTTGCATTCTTTTTTTAGTATTAGAACATTTCAAATAGAACTTAACTAAATTGATTAACTAAAATTAAATATAGCTTGATACAGTTTCAATTTAGCTAATGTTATTTTAATAGTACTCTATTTATTTTTTTGATAAACTATTTTTTTTTTTTCAAATTTACCCTTCTCTCAAAATCCCTAATTATTCATTTTGAGTGTTGAACTGCAGCAGAGGGTCAGAAGGTAGGGTTTCTAGGGTTCCTGGAGGGTCGTGTTGATCGGACGAGCGTAGGGTTTCCAGGGGAAGTGGTGCTGAATCTAGGGTTTCGAAATTGTTGGCGATTGAAAGCTGGGATTGAGAATCAAGATTTGTTATCGAATTCTCCACCAAAGGGGAGCAAATTGAAATCTGGGGTGGGTGTAGAATGCAATCATTGCGACGCAGTTTTTATTTTTATTTATTTATTTGGGGGGGGGGGGGGGGGGTGGCTGTTTGCCAGTATGGGAGAGGGGAGCTTGCTGGGGTGACGCAGTGGACGCAAAGGGCAACGACAGAGGGAGGGGGTGATGCAATAAAAGCTGAGAATATTTTAGGTTGATAACAAAATTGGAGAGTAAAGACTGACGTGCCATTTTAGCTAAAAGTTATAGCTTAAATTATTGTCATAGTTAAAGTTAACTAATGATATAACTGATATATTGAAATACTTTTTTATGTCATTTTAGTTAAATTTAACTATAGCTTTTACAATAAGTAAATCTATTGGAAATACTCTTACCCTTCAATTTGGTTAGCTAAAAAATTTCATAGGACCAGTTAATGTTGCTGTAGTGTTCACTAGAAAAAAATAAAGTTACGGTATGATGGGAAACACATTTTTACTAACTTGAGTTAAGAAATCAAAGTGCACAAGTAAAATGAAATGGAAGGAGTAAAAAATTGAAAACTGACCGTTAAAGATCCAATTATGGAACAAATGCTGATATAAACCATTATGTTTGTCTGACCATAGCGTGGTTCGCAGTAGAACACCAACACCAAGACTACAGCTATCGCCCCAGCCGTATACAAAAGAAAAGCTGAGCAAGCAAGTCAAAGCAGTCAATAGAAAGAAGAACATAGAAACACAGTAGTTGAAATTTATCACCTTACCTGGTTGAGTTGCTAATTCCCAGATTTCTTCCACTGAACTTATACTCCGCTCACTGGGTGCATGAAGCACAATCATAGTAGAACCCACTACACATAAAACACAGCCTAGTATCCCCATTTTTCCTAATTTCTCTTTCAATAAGAAATGCGCTAACACAGCACTGCAAATTAAATTAAAGTGAGGAAACAGAATCATTACTCGTTTCTCATGATTTAGAGCAAAAAAAAAAGTACAATTGAGACTGACCTTACTATTATACTCAAAGCGCCAAGTGGTGTCACAAGCACGGCAGGAGCATAAATGTATGCTATAAAATTGGCAATTTCTCCAAATACCACTGCCAATACGTGAACATGAAAAGAAAGAAGAAACACATTTATTTAAATTTGTTATAAAGAAAAACTCTACAAATCAAAACTGAGCAATGACAAACTTACTCGTGACCATGCCAACCCACCATAATGGCTCTGCTAAGTAACCATATCCACCAGAACCTTCATTTCATGAGCCAAGCAATCCATTGTTAAATTCATAAACTTTAAATCAGCTGGCTGTCAAAAACTATGGAAACTAAAATAAAGTTTTTAAAATTTCCAACAAGGAAAATGGCCATCGTTAAAAGGTAACTGAGAGGGGAGTAAGAGGCCCTTTCTAAGAACAAATTTATCATAAACTGTACAAACCCTACAAACTGAAATTCCCTTTATTTTTATTTTTAACTTCTTCGGATTTCCTACAACATGTTGGACTAAAACAACACTCTACATTTTAAGAGAAATTTCCATTCCAATCCTTGGCACTAAATTGTCATTGTCTCATTGACCGGTAACACCGGTTTTACGGGAGGAGGGTATGAAATACTTGCAAACCAATACAATTATAATGTTGTTACAATTTCCTATAAACAAGCCATGGTGTCAAATTATAAGGTTAGGGACAGCTGCCCAATCCGAAAATTTGGGAGGCCTCTATTTATTTGACGCAATGTAAGAAACACCCTTTAATAGTAGGGTTCCAAGCTTTAACTCATCCAAGAACATAAACCATCCCTCACCCCAATTTTTCTTTCTTTCTTTCTTTTAAAAGATAGTTTTTGATCACAGAGCTTACTGGCTCGAGCGCCTAAGGAGCCGGCTCGCTGCAAACCCTTCTTCTTGATGATGAAGCTGGATCCGATGAAGGCGCTGGAGGCGACAGCGAGGACGAAGCCTTTGAGGTTGTCGGAAGAAGAGGCGACGATGGACATTGATGGGACCGGGATCGCGGCTGCGGAAGTGGCCATTGACGGCTTGATGGTGAAATTTTCATCTGCTTTTCTCGGCAAACGAACACGTTTCGGGAGTGTTCATTCCAAAGAAATTTTTTTGGGGTAATTCAAGTTGAGGGTGCGAAGTGGCGAGGTGGGAAGTGGGAATCGAATCGATTCGAAGCATGGAGTGGAGATTTCCACCCCCACCCCCACAACCACTGTGGACTTCACACGCACTACACACAGTTTGTGGGGGGTGTGACTCGCGGAGTTCAAAACAATTAACGTGGGAGTGGGAGTGGGAGGGGGACAAAAGCAGGTTCGTTCGTTCAGTCGTGAGCACCGAACAGTCTAACGAGACGACAAACCCGCTACTTCCTCCGCCGTATTTATTTCATGTGTTTTTTTTTATGTTTACCAGTAATTTGAGATATGAAATATGTTTCCATTCCTTTTTATTTTTCTTTGTTTTAAAAAACTCCATTTTACAAAAGTAGTCTTCTCAAGTACCACTATGATATTATAGTTTAACTGACTTTAGCTTGTTGTAAGACATAATTTTTCTTCTTCTTCTTTTAGTTGGGAATATTGACTCTTGTAAATATTCTTTATATAACTTCATTCAGGCATGATATATCTTTTACGATATTTAGAACCACACCAAAAAAAATTGTACTTGATTTTTGTCTTGACTAATAATAAGAAAAAGGAAATTAAGGAAGTTATGATTCATGTGAAAAATTTCTAGATAATGAATGATTCAAGCCTACTCCAGGTGAATTCGGATCGGAAGCGGAGCGTGAACAAAAAATCATGACAAGTAAGTGTTTTAAGTTAAAAATATTTAAATTTATTAAAAAAATAGGCCAACCAATACCCATATATACCTTGTTATCTCTTTAAGTTGGAGCGAGTCCCGTGAAATTTCAAACCTTCAATTAAACAACGGCTATGGATCGGCCTCTTCATTTTGATTCCATAACTTTTAGGTTTGAAGTTAAAAATGTGGTCTCATAGTTAAGCTTCATCTCTTAAAGAAGCAACTTTTGGTTTCTAACCAAATAATGTTTGTTTTCATGATGCCTGAGTATTCCAAAATTATGATTGTAGACACTTGTTTATTCTCCTTACCTTGAAATATTTGTACCGTAATTTAGTATTATAGTATCAATCTTGGCCCTATTGGTTATACCAGTTAAATTGACAATATCTAACAATTTTAACTTTATCAAACTTGATGAGCCCAAGGAGACAAGGATTAGCAACTGATGAGACATTAATAGTTCCTCCCCATTAAACTCAACTTCTGTTTCATTAATTATGTTATAGAAAAATTTGTTATTACATGCAAGAAAAAAATATTAATAAAATAGCACTTTGGTTGCTAGAATATTATGTCTTGAAACCATTTATTTTTCAATTTTGAAATGTATACTTTCTTAATTAATTGTTTTAAAATTAACGGGAAGGATTAAATCTCGCTAGCTTACAATGCATGTAGTGTTAGGAAGTTGTCCCACGTGAAAGAAATGAGGAGAAACTAAGAAGATTAATAAGATAGAACATGTCCAGAAATGTCACAACGCATTTTAAAGCCTTGCAGGCTGATATGGCGAGCATAAAATGAATGATATTGTAACATGATGGTGGCCTACACCTTAGTTCAGTCCTAACAAGTAGTATCAGAGTCTCCTTGTTTCTTAAAAATGTGTTCTATGATATAAAGTCTTCTCGATGCGGCAGTATTGGTCAGTTTCATAGGTGTATCCTATGATGTGTTAGAAAGTAAGTAGAGCAAACTCAGAAAATATCAAAATACATTTTAAAACCATACAAACCGATATGCGGGTGGACCAATACTTACACCTTGGTCCAGTTCTAACATGTAGCACGAGTGATCATATGTAACATTTACTAGAAGAAAAGAAATGTCATGAATTAACATGTTATTGCTCATTTAATAGGGAATGGTTTTACACTTTCTCGCGGCTTCAAAAATGGTTCTAAAATAGAGTAGGACACCATTGATTCCATTATTAAGTTGAAGAAAGTAAAGCCTCCAGTGTTATATATTTGATAACAAACCACATAATGCAGAAAACCCCAGTCACAGCCAGATTTTGCAGTGGAAGTCAAGCATAAAAACCCTTAAAAGGAAAATATAATTTGCAAAAATCTGATTGTAAGCTACAAAAAATGACTTGGTAAAAAATAAAATAATGCTCGGAGGAATGTACAAATTTTTTTCCCCCTGCTGCAGCTGAGCTGTATAAAAATATAACATCCTACAATAAAAGAAGATCTGCAAGGGCTTGGGAAAATGAGGCCTGGACTGGAGAATCTTCTAGTAATAGGTAAATGGTGCCCGCACAAAACAGACAGACTTAGGTCTAACAAATCAACTCCAAAATACTCCCAATTGATATTCCCTTTCATGCATTCATTCACTCGAATTGTGTTTTGATCTGTTGCTTGCCATGTTTCTCATACATTCTCATGATTAAAAATTATTTTTTAATTTGTATTAACACATGTTTGTTATTATTAATACAATGGCCACATGGATTGTGGGCCGAGTAGGTCACTTCCTAAATAATTATTTCACTCTTTGCCTTTGCCTCCGAAACCAAAAAATAATATATTCATAATCCAAATTAATTTTGGGAAAGTTCAGGACCGTTTTGCAGTAGCACTAACAACATTCATCAATATTCCACGAATATGGTTATCCCACTCCCAAGGCAACACCGTCTTTGAGGTTACCATGATGCTTCCTTGCACTGCCTAGTTGCCGCTACTAGGGCTTAGAAAAAGAAATAGTAAACATTCTCAGCATTAAAATAGATATTGATGAATATGGTTAACTATAAACAACATTAATTTTTCCATTTAATTTCTCAAGGTTTGGCTTCAGTCATATAAACCAAAGTCCGTGAAATCAAACATAACATTATTCGAGACTGACAATCCAACAATTGGACCCTTGAACCGTTATGTACACTCCAACAATTGTACCTAACAGATACCAAATAGTTATTAGACCTTGTCCAAACAAATTTACTAATGAACGTCATAGTTACAAGTTATGGCGATTCAACTCTCCACCTAAGTTATCAGGGCAAAATCAATACATCCATGCAAGGCTTTCAGCCAATAATCCCAATAAGTTCATAGTTTAAAACATTGGACCAGAATGATAGGCAAAAATTTATGAAATATGACCTGCAGATCCTTCAATTTAACGCCAGCAACAACTAAAATCAAAAGCTGTTACTTTATTATCATGCCACCCAAATTGAAACTCTAATACCAAATTATAGTCCAAATATTTCAAGGAAGGGAGAATAAACAAGTATCCACAATCATAATTTCAAAATATCCCGGGATTATGAATATAAGCATCATCTAGTTTGAAACCAGAAACTGCTTCAAAGTTAGAAGTGACATAATTTTTCAAATATGAAAAAACAAAGAAATATGATTCATAATACTTTTTTTTACTTTCCTTTATCAGTATTCTTAATTTAATAGATCTGGGTGTGATTTTATTTTGAGTTCTTAACTTTGAAGCTTCAAATTATTAGTGCTGTTGTAACATTCTATTATTGGAATGATTGTTTTATTATTCCTTTTACCTTTTGGTTAGTTTAATGTCATACTCCATATCAAACTTTGCATGACTAATGATTTATTTCAATATTTTTACTTATGTTTTTTTTTAAATTATTATTCAAAAAGTGTGAGAACGTCATGCACCTAATAAGAACTCGTCAGATAGGGCTTAGTAAATGTTTTTGTGTTTACAAAATATAAAGTATTTGAGTTTTAGGGTACAAATTTTAAATTTTGCTAATAGTTTTGAAGAGTTATGATGAAGCTATGAGAGTGCTTTATAGTTTATAAATAAATTTTAATTTATACAAAAATAAATCTAAGCTACATTATCAAAGCTTTTAAAAGCTTATAATCACTTAATAAGCCCAATCGTACGATTTCTAAATAACAAAAGCCCAGGCAAGCCATGGGCGTATTGCAAGCCATGGTCAAGATACTACAAATATACTTTAAAAAAAGCATACTAATTTGAAGACTGGGAGTTGTGTCAATTACATGTATAGTTTACCTGTAAATAAATTCTTTTTTTTTTGTGTCGGACAATTTACACGTAAATTTACAAGTATTCACACCCAAAAAGGCATATTTTGTGTATTTTGATGCTCGTTGGATGAAATCAGGCTTTTCTAAGCTATATAGCAAAATTATTATTTTTTACTTTAAAATTATATTATTTTTATATGCATTTTAAAAAATAAAACTATGCTAACTTTAATATATAACAAGATGTTATACAACAGTGAACTCCAAACAAAATATGGAAGATGTTACGTGAAGTACTTTTGGTATGCAAGCCTTTATATGAGAGAGTATAATGGGAGCTTGGATGCCATATCCTTGAAATTTGGTCATTACACTTTACAGGCTATGTTTTCATGCTAAAGTAACTGGACAGATATAGATTTGGTAACCTACCAACGACAACGACAGAGTAGCATGATACAGGAATTCTACTTTTTGAAAAGATGCCCCGTCCCCGAGCCCTTTTCAGGCATCCACATATTATTCATTCATTTAATTTTTAAAAATAAGATAAATGAAACTTTAATATAATAAATAAATAAATAACAGTCAAAAGTCACCAATACAAAAAAACCCGGGGGAAAAACAGGAAAAAAAAAAAAACAACCCTCAGCCTAACAACAAGGTAATATTATTTCAAAATGAATGTCACTCATACTCAGGTGCTTTTGATTCCCTATTATTATGACCACGACAAGGTGGATAGAGTGTGTCCCACTTGTTTGCTTTTATGTGAAAATTTCATTTTTACTTTATGCAAAAAGTAAAGGAGAGAACATTAACGTCGAAAACACGACAAGGTGGAGATTTAACAGCTTTGTTATTTTGTAGCGGAAACACTACACAAGTATTGTAATGACATACTATAAATAAATACGTATAAGGAGTTGCTTAATAGTATAATAAATACTTGTGTAGCGGAAACACTACACAAGTATAATAATTGTGTTTAATAATGTTGTAAATAATTAGATTAATTTTAATTATTAGATGTAAATATTATGTCTGTGTAAGAACTTTTATCTTTGTTAGGATGTTGCTAGATAAATTAGGACTCAACCCTTTGTTTTTAAAATTTTAAATTAAATAAACTTCAAAAAAGATTTTAATTTTCAGATATAACCCCTTAGGTAGTTTCACTTGGATATAGGATGTAGGCCTGCATTCAAAATCTAAGAATAAGTAGTTAGAGTAATGAAAAATTAATAAATGAATAAAAAAACCTTTAAAAAATACAAAACATAAAAAACAAACAAAACAAAAATTTACAATTTTTAAAATTTTTAAACTTTAAAAACAAAACAGAAGACAATTCCAGCCAAAACTACAGTATTAGCCACATTACCATTAAGACATTATCACCCAGGCTACTCTGAAAAACAGAAGAACTTCATGATCAAGAAAAAAAGGCATTGAAGAAAGAAAAGGGAAACCTAATTTGTAGGACTAATGGAGTGTTCATAGGTAAGGTTGAAACATAATTTGATCTTCGCCTTCATCATGCTTAAATGATTTAACCAGTAATTTCAAGACATTTAATTAGGTACCCGTACACACAACTGTATTACCAAAAAGGTTAATTTAAAGAGGAGACAATATGCAATGCTTCTTCAATAATTGTTTACGTGAGAATTGAGAAACCCATCCCCTAAAGACAGAAAGAGACAATCCATCACCTGTTGGCAAACTATGGCTAATTTTTCAGCATCCAAATGGCGAATCTTGCTGTGTATCTTCTGCGTCAGCTGCTTAACGCCAGATGGAGATGCTTCTGCATAACAAAAATTAAATAGCAGTCACACCCAATTCACGACATCAACCCTTAAACATGGACTCACCTAGGGAAAATGGTGTACTTGAAAATTCAGTTTTCCATTCCCTTAATATGCTTAAACATAGATCAACTAACTCATAGAAACTACTGCAAGCTTCTATATAATTAATCAGTGAATGTATACCAAAAAGACAACAGGATTGCAGAATGAAACAATGTGTAGAAGAAGAAGCAGTGGATAGTTCAAGGAGATGCCTTAGATGAAGAAACATGATGATAAAATGGTTTGAAAAAGGGGTGCCTTTTAGTTCAATAAAAGAAAAGCACTTAACTTGGTCCTTTGGAGATTTTGATGAAAAATCAACGGGAAGCGCCTTATAACATTTTAACGAATACAAATTCACACAACTTTTATCCAATGTAATTATATTAACTTCAAAGCACCAACCATTCTCATAAAAAGATATAATGAAACAACAAATGACTGAACGAACATAGAAAAAAAAAATCAGATTTTCAAACAATGGACTCTTATAAATTGTTAGATACCCAACTGGTGCATTGATGCAGTTAAAATCTTATATTCATCTCAAACCCAACAACACGAGTAAACTAAATATACTTGTGACAAGAGTAAATTGACGCATATTGAATCCAAAATCCAATTACAAATAATAGAAAACATTGTACAAAACAGTACACAAGTAGAAATACACACAGTGAATCAGCATCGGACTATTTTTTCAATTAACAAATCGAATACTTTATATACAAACAATTTTGCATTAAAAATTAGAATTCATCTGCACAGCAAAAAATCTGTAGTTTTCCAGAACCCTTATGCCAGCCTCTCCCTTGCTTCTCAGAGGGCTCGGAATGTGAAGCCAAAACACCTGGAAAATCCGAAGCAGCGACGGCGGCCGCATCGGAATCGGCATCGAATTTTCTGGGTCTCCCCCTCTTCCGCTTCTCCATATTGCCTGCCTAACTGCTCTCCGGTTGTCGAATTTTCTGGGGTCGATGGCAAGATCAAGGGACGGGTGGCGAGATCCGCCAATGGCGAGATCGAGCGAAGTGGCTACGATCACAAAACGTCGGCATCAAATCGGAACAGGCGTTGGCTGTGCAAGGCAGTGTTGTGGTTAGGACGCACGATCCAGCAACTGGCAACGGCATTTTTGCACCAATTGGGACACTGCCATTCTCTAATTCAGCTCGCGGTTGACAGGTCTGTTTGATAGTGTCGATGTCTCCAGCAATTCAATCCGGCGTGTTGTGCTACGAACATAGTCAGGCGTGCGATTTGTCACCATGGCGAGCACGATTCGGCTTGACTGGCGGCGACGTCTAGCGGGCTCCCCTTGGTCAGTCGGCTCGTGTGGTTGCTGTTTTGGCCGTTTGGGGTTGTGAGTCCGACCAACTCGCACGATGAGGAAGAGAATGAAATAAATAAATAAATAAATAAAATATTTTAATAAAATTAAATATAATATGAAGATTAGTGTTAGAGTGTGTTAAAAATAATTCTCAACATGTACAAAATGCGTCACATGTATAGATAATTTGAATAGCAGCGTTGTTCTTATAAATTTTATTTTTATTTTATACTAAATTATAAAAAATTATTAAATAATAAAATTATATTTTAATAATATATGATATGATTAAAAAATATTATAGTTTATATTTTTTATTAAAAAAATATTAGCGAATCAAAAAATAATTTAAATTTATAAATTTAAAAAAAATAGTTAGGTAACTAATATAAGTAAGCATTAGTAGTAGAATAATTAAATATTTTAATAAATTTATTTATATAAAATAATATTGACTATAAATTATACTCAAAATTTATATGTTGATTATAAACTTTGTTAAAATTTAAAATTTCAATATACCTCTAGCCAAAATTATTAGAGAGAGATAGTGGGGGAGTTTGTTTACTTCTTCTTCGTGTTTCCAATCTAACAACTCTCTCTAATGCGGGATTGTTGGAGAGAGAGATAGAGAGTTTGTTCTCTTGCTTCATTCTCCATATTCATAATTCTTTCCGTGGGTAGGATTCTTGGTGCTGAGGCAAAAGTAGATACAACATGCTAAGGAGAGTTATGAAAAAACATTTACTATATGTATTTTCACGTTCAGTTGGATTGAAAATGTTTTTAACCGATGTAAATTTTTTATCTTACTATAACATTTCTATCTCTACCAGGTATTTTCTATTCATTTTTGTAGCTGCTTTTCTATGTAGTTATGCATGGTGTGTCCAACACAAATTAAATTAAAAGTTTGAACAAACTATTTGATTCAATAGTTACCTCATTAATTTGCTTTTCCGAAGATGAGAGTTTCCACGAGTTTGTATGGTACCAAGAAATTCTTTCACTCACAAAAGCAGCCATAGTAAAAATCAAATTTGTACGTATGGCATGCCATTAGCCGGATGATTAACAAGTTGTCTATTATGGATCATCATTAAAATATTTTTAAAAAGTTGTTGTGTCTAAGTCACATTGTATTAGTCATCATCACATATCCTTATTCAAGTATAAAGCATATGACATTCCACCAATTTAATATTGCTTTGAAACAGAGATGGCTCTTTGTAGGCTATAAAAGTGTAAAGCATGATTAAATTACATCTACAGACAACACATCTCCTCTGCCTTTTTTTTCTTTTTCTTTTCCTTTATTCACAATGCCAAAGAGCAAATGTTGTTTGAACACCCCCTTTTAAAAGATCGTAATAATAATAAGATAATAACAAATCAATAATGGAGTTGAATGACTCTATAATTGATCGGCGGCAACGGATTCCTAGGCATTGGAAGTGTAATGACGTACATATATCGATATTTAACATACATAAAAGCCGCAAAGCCATGCAATAACATGCCCTCAAAAATACGTATTCCTAGGTATTGTAGTACGTTTTGTTTGTGATTATTTTCTATTCGTCTTTTAAAGAAAGGTGTCCACTAACATATGCTCTAAAATAATAAAATAATTTTTGTAAGTTTAAAAAAACAATATCATTTGTTTTCCATATAATCATTTATTATTGTCTGAACTCAAAAATAATTTTTATATTTTAAAAATAAAAATATAAAACAATCAAAATAAATATCAATTAGAGTATCAGTTTCATAATATTATATTTATTTTATGAAATAAATAGTATATTATCTAATATATTTTATTTATCATCCATTATCATTTTTCTTTTTCTTTTTTTTTTAAATTATAATTTTTAAATTTTTATTTACTATTTTTATCCCTTTCATTTATTACAACAAATTAATACTACACATATATCAAAAAATATAATAAAAAATATGTAGAGGATAAATAGTAATCTTTTAAATATGAATATTCTTTCTCAAGTTTTTAATTATTTTTCATCTCTAAATTTTATAATTTAAAGTACTTGATGCAACAGTTAAAATTTTTTATAAATATATATATTTTTAAAAGAGCTAGTGTGAATGTTCTTAATAATCATATTATTATTATTATTTATATCCTACTAACTATTTTTAACCATCAGCATTCTTAATCACGAAGAAGAACCTATTCCCAATGAAAAAGTCAGATACGATAATATGGAATAGATGACCTGCCCATTATTTATATAGGATGCAAATTATCCGTTCCATATTCTATATTCTTATTTTGAATAATACATAATATTTTAAAATCTTTTAAAAAATCACACGTTTTATTTTTCTCTATCTCTACGTAATAAATAATTATTTATTATTTTTCTCTTTTCTATTTAATAAAATATTATTTTTAAACATATAGAGAATCTACAAAGATTTATATATGCAAATTTATTCTAGAAATTCAGTCATTAATTTCTAAAATATACAGATTTAAATGGTATAACTTTTATTCAAATTTTTAAACTTTCTTTAATTTTTTTTAAAAACTGTATTTTAAACGAGCCATACATCTTTTGATCTCATTTAGTCATTTATACATTTATAGAAAAATGTCGCGTGCACAAATGTATCAGAGCGCAAATTTTTTTAATCAATTGGGAATTCGGGCGTCAATGTACTTCTTAATGAACCTTTAAAATTTTCAAGTATTTAACTTAAAGTAGTGGGTAAATGGCATGGTACATTGTACAGTAATACTTATAGTAATGGCATTCGCAATTAATGGCATGAGGATCTTTTCCAAAAATAAAAATAAAATAATAATAATAATAGCATGAGAATAATTAAAGAAGTTGACAAATACAAATGCCAGCCTTTACAACAAAGTGGTGAACTCATCCCGCAACAAAAGTAAATGCGCGCGCCAGCCCAATCTGGAAATATTTCCATATATATATATATATACATGGGTGAAATATAAAAAATATTTAAGTTTATACTTAAATATAATTCAGTCATTAATATTGCATTAATTTGCGCAATTAAAATCTCAAGCTTTTTGTTTTTATATGAGAATTAAATCCATATATTGTCTATTTGAAATAATTAGGCCATATTCTGTAGCATGAACTAAAAACAATACAACACTATGTGATTAATTATTGGAAATGGTTTAAATTTTAAGAGACGAATAAAAAAACATTGCATGATAATTGGATATGTGTTGAAGTTTTAAAATTTTGTCAAAAAACAATATTGTTTTCACTCAATCAATTATTCTAATGGTCAACCTCGGTTTTAAACTACTTTTGAATCAAGATTGAATAATTAATCATTGGGAAGAAAAAGACATTATAATAAAAGTTTATTTGAAGGTAATTATTGGTATGAATAAAAAAGTTATTTAAAAATTATATCAATCAAAATATTCCTGTGATTTATCTACATAATATAGTATTACTTTACTTATTAAGAAGTAAAATGATCTGAAATTCTGCCATAACTCTTTTATGTGAAAAATATTGTTGAAAATTAATGTAATCTAAATGGACAACACAAGACCCACGAGGTTAGCATGGTGATAGAGGTAGATGTCCCCATATGATAAGATTGTGGTTGAACCTTACATCCATGATTTTTAGGAGTAGAGAGAGTTGGGAGGGTCTATAAAGTCATTATCGTAAAACAAGAAATGGACAACATAGAGGGATGACCACTCTACGAGGTGGTGGTAAGAACGGAAAAGGTCTATGAGGAGCATTATTATATTTAAAAAATGGATAACATAGAAGTGTTTATCATTACTCCAATATTCAAGTGTGACCTTTTTTTATTATTATTGTGTCAATGTGATATGTTGACTTGCACATATAATGGGGTGGCTTTGCCATCCCATTACATCTTTTTATTATTAATTTTGAGTTTTTTTTGTTAACAATTGACATATGTGACCGATACTTTATCAGTCATAACTAAAAACGCATTCCCAAATTCAAAATAGTGTGTACCGTAAGGTTGACAATGTAAACAATTGAGTTTTTAGGCATAAAATGTCAAAATCTAAAATATGGAGGCGAAATGTTGAAGTAATGACATGAATTAGGTTTGACTCAGAGAAATGGAGAGCTAAATCTTGAACAAAAGTAGCAAAGTGAAGCTTCATATCATGAACCGAAGCTTCGACTCGAATTGAAGCTTCATATATTTTAACTTTAAATAGTTTTTTTTTTTGTCATAATTTTGCATGCTTCTTAGACTAGTAGTCATGGTAACTGTGGCTCTTTATTGACATATAAAATGATGCAATAAATGATAGGATATAAAAAACAATTTAAATTGAGTATATGTATTCAACCCAAATAGAAATGGAATCTACCAATGTCTGATGCTAATGTAAACCTCACTAGCTATAATATGCTAAAATAAATGTCTAAATGCGCTGAAATGTACAAATTAAGTGGTATCTCTTTGCAGAGTGAAAAGTGATAGGACTAAGAAAGGTAAGGAGAGTCTAGTATGATATTATTATAAAAATAAAAACAATGGACAACGTAGAGACACACTTTTTAGTTATTCCAAAAAAGTGTCTATTACTAATGTAAAAATTCCCACTAGCCACAACATGTTGGAAGAAATGTCTAAATGTGTTGAGATGCATAGATTAAGTGACATCTCTCTATAGAGTTAAAGGTGGTAGTAAGAAGGACGGGAAAAGTCTAGAAAAATATTATTGTAAAAAAAAATAACCATAAGTAATGTTTTTTAGTTACTTTCAAAATGCGTTCATTACCAATATAAGCTCTATGAGCCACAACCCGTTGGTAGAAATGCTTGAATGTATTGAAATCTATAAATTAAGTAGTATTTCTTTGTAAAAAAACAACCAAGTGATGTTTTTTAGTTACTTTCAAAAAGTGTTCATTGCCAATATAAGCTCTATCAGCCACAACCCGTTGGTAGAAATGCTTGAATGTATTAAAATCCATGAGTAGTATTTCTTAATTTTCTTTGTAAAAAAAAACATATAGACATGCTTTTTTTAGTTATTATCAAAAAAATG
Source organism: Taxillus chinensis (assembly GCA_023512835.1). Taxonomy (NCBI): domain Eukaryota; kingdom Viridiplantae; phylum Streptophyta; class Magnoliopsida; order Santalales; family Loranthaceae; genus Taxillus; species Taxillus chinensis. The sequence continues at coordinate 15,792,471 of CM042090.1, forward strand.
TCAATTACCAATGTAAGCCTTACGGGCCACAACCTATAAGAAGAAATGCTCAAATGCATTTAAATTCTCTAAGCCAAAAGTGATAATATAAATAGTAGGAAGACTCTTAAACATTATTATACAAGTAAATAAAATAGGCATAGTAAATGGACACTTTTTATAATTATAAAAAAGCTGTTTATTACCAATAAGCTCAACAGTCACAACCTCGTGAAAAGAAGAACTCAGATTCATTGTGGATTCGAAAAAAATTTGTAATGTGTGAATTTATTATTACCTTAATATTTATTTTAAAAAATAAACTTTAAATTAAATATTTATATAATATTTATCAGTAAATTTTTATGGTGATCTAACAATTGATTTTTATGTAACTAATTCAATTAGAAAAATCTAAAAATAAATAAATAAATATTTTCAATTTTTTTATTTATCTTCTTGTTTTTAAGGTAATTTTATGAAAAAATAATCGTTAAATCAATATAAAACTGTACACGACAAAAATCAATATTAAATCCAATAATTAATTTTTAAAATATATATAAATAATACTAAAATATCAAAAATACATGAAATATTCGAGAATACGTGAAATATTTCATGAGAGAGACAATACGTGAAATATTCAATACCGACAATACATGCATTTCCGCGCCAAACTCCGAAAAGAAATGCAATGCGATGGGATGCACAAATTAAATGGTAGTCAGTAGTGGTGGTGGAGCAGTGCTTTTGAGGACTGTTTACACTTGACCACTAGGCGATGAATCATGGCCTCTGCGCCTATTCAACAGGGCCACGCCACAGCGCTGCTGCTAACCACTGATGGGGTTGGGAAAATTAACAAAAACAAAAACATAGCAGTCGAAGTCAGCTTCAGTAGTTCCTCCTCTGTTTAGTTTAGTTACTTGCAAAGTTTGAAAGTCATTTCCTCTCTCTAATGGCCCGAGGACAAGGAGACGACGTAGTCCCTCAAAAACGTCCTTTAAAAACCCAGGTTTTTTTTTTTGTTTGGCTCTCCTCCTATCTAGTAGCTGTCACATGAGTTGGAATTAATGATATTTTAGTTTGGTTATTATATATCCTTACATTTTTAAAAAATTGTTTTGAGGATGAGCGATTGATGATAATATCTATATATATATGTGTGTGTACGTGTATCACGACAATCATGTATGTATGTACCAGGTGGGAGAAGAGCTTGGGGAACTATGGGCCATGGCCCTGCCAATAACGGCCTCGAACCTGCTGGTGTACGTGAGGGTGGCGGTTTCTGTGCTGTTTTTAGGTCGGCTGGGCAGCCTGGAGCTAGCCGGAGGCACACTCTCCATCGGGTTCACCAACATCACCGGCTACTCGGTCATGGTGGGGCTTGCCTCCGGGCTGGAGCCGGTCTGCAGCCAGGCGTACGGTAGCAAAAACTGGGACCTCCTCTTCCTCTCCCTCCACCGCATGATCTTCATCCTCCTCGTCGCCACTGTCCCCATCAGCCTCCTCTGGCTCAACCTCGACCGCATCATGCGGGTCATGGGCCAGGACCCCCAGATCACCGCCGTCGCCGCCACCTACTGTATCTACTCCCTCCCGGACCTCCTCACCAACACCCTCCTCCAGCCCCTGCGCGTCTACCTCCGCTCCCAGCGCGTCACCAAGCCGCAGATGTACTGCACCCTGGCCGCTGTGCTGCTCCACGCGCCCCTCAATGCCTTCATGGTTGGCCACCTCAGCCTGGGCGTCGCCGGCGTTGCGACAGCGTCCGTCCTGACCAACCTCAACATGGCGGCGCTGATGTTGGCGTACGTCTGCGTCAGCGGCCGCCGCGGCTTCGGGGGAATAATCACGACCTGGAGGAAGGCGACGACGACCACTGCGGCCGGTTTGGAGGGGCTAGGACCGCTCCTCAGGTTGGCCGTGCCCAGCTGCCTAGGAATCTGTCTGGAGTGGTGGTGGTACGAGATTGTCATCGTCCTCGCCGGTTACTTGCCGAACCCCACACGTGCCGTCGCCGCCACCGGAATCCTCATTCAGACCACCACCCTCATGTACACCTTCCCCATGGCCCTCGCCGGCTGCGTCTCCGCCAGAGTAAGTTCTGTTTACATTATTTGAAATGTTAGTGACTCATCATCATAGAGCACAACTAATCTGAGATGTTGACTAAGGTGGGTGGGGTTTAACTTTAAGTGGATAGTTGGGAATAACAGAACAGCAACTACGTAGTTTTGGTTCGTAAGTGGAATAATGTGTTAAGAGTCTTGTGGTGGGGGTCTTGACAACTATAAGAAGATATATATATGTGTGTCCCTTTTGTATGCCTATAAATGGAAAATCGAAAATTCAAATATGGACCAATGGAAGCCTTCAATAAAGATGTTCAGATTCATGCATGTGTTGTTTTATATGTGGAACTGCAGGTAGGAAATGAGCTTGGGGCAGGGAACCCCCAGAAGGCGAAGTTAGCAGCCATGGTGGCGCTGGGATGTGCGGCCGTGATTGGGACAATCAATGTGGTGTGGACTACTGTGCTTGGGGAGAGATGGGCCGGACTGTTCACCAAGGACCAGCCGGTAAAGGCCCTGGTGGCATCCATCATGCCGCTCATCGGCCTGTGCGAGCTTGCCAACTGCCCACAGACCGCTGGCTGCGGCATCCTGCGTGGCACCGCCAGGCCGGCAGTAGGAGCCCGGATCAACTTAGGGTCATTCTACATGGTGGGAACCCCGGTGGCGGTGGGTTTGTCATTCTGGCTCAAGGTGGGTTTCAGCGGACTGTGGTATGGCCTCCTGTCAGCACAGCTGGCCTGTGCAGTCTCTATCCTGTATGCAGTACTAGTGCAAACAGACTGGGAACAGGAGTCCGTGAAAGCCCAGAAGGTGACCAATATGGAGATGTGTGCATTGGAAGAAAATGCTGTGGCTGGGCAGGAGGGCGAGGCGTTGCTGTTAGGTGACCAATGAAACCTTTGGGATGGAAAGTGTTCTATGATGTAAAAAATGTTTTGTTCTTGTGGGGGTTCTTTGATCCTGTGATAAAAACAACAAATGGTAGTTTTGATTGAACACGCAATTAGTAGCCGCTTTCATTTTGGAAAACACGTTATTAAATGAAAATAATTGGCAATAATTAAAAGGAAAAAAAACAGAGAATGAGTGCCTTTAATTCACGGTATAGATTAGAACTGGGGGAAAATTTGATATAACAGTGTATGGATTCAGGTAAACTACAACTACACAGTTCATACACGTTCCAAAGTGGGCAGAAAAGCAGCGTGAAAATCAGAATCCCTCCTCCAATGAGAGCAACAAGCGTGAGAAACTGCGCCCCCGGGCAAAGTGGCTGTAAAAGTAGCACAAAAGCATGAAAGTTCAGTTTGGTGCGGTGCAGCATTAAGCACTACAAATGTTGCTCAAACAAAAAATAGGACAAGCATGAAAGTTCAGTTCCGTGCGGCACTAACGCCTACAAATGTTTGCTCAAACGAAAAGGTCAAGCACGGGTCAAAGTGCCTCCGACCAAACGGAAAAGTCGCTCGCTCCATTGTAGTCAAAGTTGAGCTCACACCAGTAGCTAAAATTCTGAATATCAGCATGTCCAACGGGGGCGTTGCATTTTACCTGCAATGATTGAACCAAAAAAACCATGAAGTAGATTATGGCGGGAAAGTGTAACACATCCCAAATAAGGGTCTATAGAGCATCTCAGCATTGTAATTATTGCCTTACAAGTCGAAGATAAATGCACCAAATATTTGAAATGTCCCCTACTCTCATGCGATTGTAGGCAAATGAAAGGGATAATAAAACCCCCCTTATAAAAAGAGTGGATACCAAAGATTTAAACAAATGAACAAATATCATTGATTTAAAATTGGATTTGATTAATCTAAATTTCCAAGCTCCCAAAGTTTGTATCCATAACTTTAATTTTTTATTAACCACTTCTTTAGTTTTATTGATTAAAACAATATCACCAACAAACAACATACAACACAATACATTCTCATGAATATTTTTAATAATCTCGTCCATTACTTTTGCAAAAAGAAAATGACTCAAGACCGTTCATTTTGTTTTTTTAGAGGTAATAAAAACTTTATTAAAAACGAAATATACAAGATGTGCACTAAGAGAGACTCAAGACCACTCATTAATGTACCCTTATTATAATAATAGAAAACTATCTGTTAATCCACAACTAATTTTGACATTTGTAATTACTCTCGCATACATTTTCTTTATTATATTTACATATTGGTTGACATTTGTCTTCTTTTCAAAGCATACCAAAATACATCTCTAGGTATTTTATTATCAGCTTTCTACAAATCTATGAAGGTCATGTATAAATTTTTTTTTGCTACTTTAAATCTCTCACTTCTTAATACATAAATTGTTTACAAGGTAAATCTTCAAACATAAAACCAAATGAATTTTTCACAATTTTAACATATTTTTAAAACAATGCTTAATAACTCTTTTCTCGACTGCCATTTATTTGCTATTCTTTTAACAAAAACTGAAAAGCATGGAAGGTGACACGGGAGTAGCTTGGTAGGACAAAATACTAGCCTCAAAGGATTTAAAGTTGAGCAAAGACAATAACATTCCCAAAAAAAGAAAATTGGCTCCATCATCACGATTCCACTTCATGATCTCAACATCTCAAGCTCATTCCTCCAAGCCCCCTTTAACACATATCCTATTTGAAGTGCAACAAAAAAGTTAAACACAAAGGCATTTAAGCCTTTACAAATCCTAAATTTAAGCAAACGACAAAAACAATCCAAAAAAAAAGCACCAAACCTTTCTCTCAAGATAAGAGGTATCCAAGACAAAGCAGGCTACTCACCGAAAAAGCAAACCACATGCCACAACTCACAAGGCAGATCACACGATTTCATCATCCCCTGATTCCTGAATTCCCTAATTTGTATGCATCACGTTGACATTCAAATCTTTTTACTGAGTAAGTCTACATGTAGGCGCAGTGCATACCAATTGTGCATGTGCCATCTCGTTACAAGTGGGGTAATATTACAAAAAACACGGATCCCACCTATAGTGTGGTGCCACATGCACAATTGGCACACACTTGCATATAGGCTTTTTCCTTTTTATTTGAGATGTAGAGAGGTAACATTATTCCCCTTCGACATCCTTATCATAGATGACATTCAAATTTTTGTCTGTCATGTAATTCTTAAACTCATCCTAACATTTAACAGTGGCCTTATAGTAAATAGTCCAATAGTTTCAAAAGCGATCAACTTTCAACCCAACTAAATCATTTGGAAAATTACATACCAATTTATTCTCTACTTCCACATAATATGGACATAAAGAGACGGTCTGATTAAATTCCCTCATCCTAAAAGTTTTCTCTATCCATCCAAACAACCTTAGGTTTCCATTTTATCCTTTCGGGATCTGCCGACCTGGAATAACCAAGTTTCCATAAAAGCTTGCACCTTCACCAGGTAGCTAAAAATGTGCTACAAAGAATCCATCATCAACAATTCCACATGTGGTCATCTAAATATGGTTGCTATGCTATGGGCTACCTAGCTGAGGTGATAAAACATACCAAAAATCATAGGAAGCGACCCCTTGTGCGTGCGCGCACCTAACAATTTTCCAAGAATAGGCAATAAAAACTAAAGAGGTCACGCTTGGTGCAACAGCAAGTATCTCCACCCTTGAGTGTTGGTTTTGGGTATGAGACTCGGGAGCAGCCTCTTCTAAATATGAAGGCAAGGCTGCCGACATGATAACTCTCCCGTACCATTTTGAAAAGGAGGAGCCTTTTTTCTAAGGCAATAAAAACTGAACAAATGAAATATTCTAGCCTTGTTGAGGGTGAAGAGTAATAGCCTGTCAACACTAAATAAAACATACAAAGGCTCCTCCACCAAATAAATTTTCAGTAATTACGGGACGCATCCCTTAACAAAAGTTAATCTTCCAGAATAACATTTTAATAAACTTAACACAATCTGCATGAAAAAAAAAAAACACATTTCCAAAATTTCCAAAGAAATCATGCCCTCTGTACTCCCCAAATCTTTAAGACTGCTAATGAAAAAAACATAATAGCTATTCTCATAGCAACAACATACTTATTGACTAAAACTATGCATCAATTTTTTTAACTACACATAAATATAAAATTCAACTAGAATAATTGTAATGAACTTAAGAGCATAGGAACCATCATTCACTGAAATGCAACAATGGAGTAATGGACTATAATGCATGTCGTTAAAGAAAAATTTTAATATAGTCTCAGCAAACAAGCGAACATTTACTCTGTGAAAGTCCTCCGATTGGGTGATGACCGTCCCCCGCCTCTTGGAAAATCTGATCTTCCGGCTGATGACCGTCCCCCGCTTCTTGGAAAATCTGATCTTCTGGATGATGACTGCCCTACGCTTCTTGAGAAATCTGATCTTCTGGATGATGAATGTCCCTTGCTTCTTGGAAAATCTGATCTTCTGGAAAATGATTCTCCCCCGCTTCTTGTGAAATCTGACCTTCTGGATGACGAGTCTCTCCCGCTTCTTGTTAAATCTGACCTTCTGGATGATGACTGTCCCACCATTGTTGGAAAATTTGATCTTCTGGATGATGACTGTTCCCTGGTTCTTGAAAAATCTGATCTTATGGATGATCTCGATCTGAAATTTTGCTCAGCATGTTTATCTGATTTCCTATGATCCTTGAATGGAGCTCTGTCCATAGTCCTATGGATGTATCGTGCATCTGACTTAGCCTGTGAAAGAGTTACAGAGAGCCCTGCCCCCTTCAAACTTGCTCCCCTGAGTCCCCTCTCTGTCTTTCCCCTCCGGACAGCAACACCTCTGTGAGCAACAGCATGACTTTCCTCATAGCCATCCTCCTCATCAGCAGAATCAGCTTCCTCATCACTGGTATAATCAGACTCAGTTTCCTCATCCCTGGTGTAATAATCAACCTCAGCTTCCTCATCACTGGTGTAATCAGCCTCAGCTTCACTTTTAGATTCAGCTGCTTTTTCCTTTTCTCCATTTTTGGAAACACCAAGTTTCTCGTTTGCTTCGTGCTTTTCCTTCATCGCTTTCATAAGATGCGCATACCTACACCTCATATTCGTCATCGGGTGTTTCTCCAACAACTTGCCCCTCTTGTAAGCCTCCCTCAAAACCACAGTACGAGTCATGTTCTTGCGGGAGACATAAAATATATCAGCGTGTCGACGCAATGCCCTCTTTAACCTCGACCCGATGCCCATAACATCTCCAATCGATAACACACTGTTCTTCTCTGTCTTCTTGGGAACGAGAATGTGAAGGAGCTCATGCATTACCGCAACTGCCCACCTATCCGATTCATCACTCGTGGAAGGAAGATGTCGTGCATTTTCATAGGGAGAGATGTAAGGCAACTTCTGCCAATCGCTTATCCACTTCTTCATCCCTTTATCCATCTCGAAGCCTCTAGAATGCTGCACAGGGAATTCAATTGGCATGCCCTTCTCGTAACCCCTGGGTCCCGCCTTCATCGCCTTCTTCTCCATAACCGAAACCGCAAAGTCATCGATCCAACAGACCAGTTCCAACACATCACCACCCGACCTAGATGAAGATGCCTTCGCTTTTTTTACTCTAAAGTAGTCAGGAAAATGAGGAACTAAGCTATCTACGTAGTTTCGGGGAAGACCCAGATCCCATCTCAACTCATCAACAACACTTAGCGGTACCTGATTGATTCGACGCAACATCAAAAGCCTGAGAAGACGGTCGGCGGCCTGCTTTAGGTAAGTGTCGCTCTGGTACATCAACTGCTCCTCAGCGTCGAGCTCGAGGACTTGGGGCGTGAGGCGAATGTGAGGGTGAATGCCGACGCCGCCGGGGAGGAACTCTTCGAAGACCGAGGGGTATTTTCGGACGAAGTCCATGGGGCGGAAGGGGATGCACAGAGACTCCTTGCGGTCGGCGATGACGGAGATGGGGAGGGACTTGGAGGGGTCGGAGTTGATGAGGTCTTTGATGTAGACCAGGGGTTTCAGGTTATTCTCCATCTCGACCGCATGGTCGAGGGCGCGGTCCCGGACCCATTCGACGGACCGTTCAATGGAGCTGTGGCAGCTTTGGGGGTTCTTCGGCGGTGTCCGGCGGCCAGTACTGCCGACCGATCGACGGAGGAATTGCATGGTTCGGTGATTCGGATCTGCGACCAAATGTGGAGAAGTGAGCAAATGGAGGGGGAGGGGGAGCGGGGAGGCCGGAGGGGAGGGAACGACGACAGATCGAGTGAGATCAGTCGACGATGGGAGCGCGAGGGTTTAGTGTTCGTTTTTTATGGATGGTTGATGAATTGGGCTGTTGTCCATGACAGGCTATAGGGGACAGTTCTGGTCCAGGTTACTGCCCCTTTTAATGTGGACAAATTAAGAAAGCGAAATAAAATTAGATCCAGAATAGGCCTCGTACGGTGCGGCCCAGTCCGGGTCGAGCAAACCCATATAATAATTTGATTGATGCAATAGATTAGGTCAAACTACTCGATTTCAAAATATATTTATAATTTTTTTTATATTATACATATTAATATTTATAAATATTATTTGTAATTATTTAAATAATAATGTAATAAAATTCAATAACCCTTCATATTTTTGTTAACCTTTCACGTGTGTAATTAATAACTAATGATCATTATTATAACTTTATTATATTTTTGCAGGTCTTTTTTTTATTCTTTCCGAAACACACCAATCCTTTCTTTAGGAAAAAAATGCTAGAAAAAAAGACAAAAAAAACTTTAGCAAAAAATAAAACAATTCATCATAAGAAAAAAATTTGTCTTGCATATTATTAACACACCCCTTTACATAATATTTTCTTCACTATATTTTTCCTTGGTTTTTGTTTGTTTGTACTCAATATTTATTTGTTTGCCCAAATTTGGTAAAGTTTATATGTACCTCACCATAGTTAAGTACTAAGAGAGGGTATAAGTATATTCGTTGCATCTTTTGTGAAAAAGAAATTATGAAAAAATATTCTAATTAAAGGAATATTTGGCCAGTAAAAGAGAAAATGTTGTCCCCTGTGCAAAAGTTACAACAGAAGTTAAGGATAAAATGATTTTTTTAGGAATCGAATAAGTTAAAGAAAATGCATCAAATGGTTAGGGAGGAGATGATTGATAAAACATAACATTAAATAGTGGATATGCGATGGGATCGACTAGTGATGGTGTAACTCAAAGAGTGAATAGATGATTTATGGATAGATTTTTGGGAATTATGGAGGATGATGTTGATCAAATTAATGACATAAGTGGAAGTAAACAAAAAAAAACTTACTGCAAAGGAATTACGCGATGAAGTGTGTATGAATATCGGTCGATGTTTCTTTTACAATGTCATTACTTTTAATGTTGTTGGTAGTCCATCATTTGTTATCATGTGTCATGTGATTGCTTGACATGAAATTGGGTTGAAAGTGCACAGTAGATATGAATTGAAGACAAACATTTTAAAGGGGGGGAAGAACACTAAAAGTATGGTGCATGATGTGAAAAAAAACATGGGAACAAATATGAGTTCTATATCGTAGTTCAAGTGGTAACTAATAATGCCTCAAATAAAAAAAAGGGAAATGTTAACAGATAAGATAAAACAGTTATGGTGGACGTTATATGCCACACATTGTCTGTATTTGATTATTGAAAAAATTAGAGAACTACTCCAACATAGAATGACCTCGAGAAAAGCTAAGCACGTATATTTCATCCATGTACATATTATAAATTGTTTCTACAATTTTATAGTAATTATTTTGCATATACTAATTAAATTGTTTTAATGGGTGAGATAAATTTTTTTATAATCATGGATGGATATTGACATTAATGAAAAAGTTCACTCGAAAAGACTTGGTTCGACCTGCTCCTACTGGGTTTGCTATTGTGTACTTAACATTGCAAAGTTTATATGAATTGTGTGAGTCTTTATATCAAATGTTAACTTTACAAAAGTGAAGAGAAAGTATATGAGCGAATAAGGCATAAGGGAATGAAGTGAAAAAAATCTATTATGAAGGATGACAATTTTTGATCTGCTATATCTCATGCAATGAAAACAATTAGACCTCTTGTGAATGTTTTTAGATTGACTAATTTGGATAAGGTACCTGGAATGGGATTTATGTAGTAAGCAATGAATGCAGCTAAAAAGAAGATCGCTAAAAATGTAGGGAATGAATATGGAGCTTATAGTGAGATTTGAAAGATCATTAACCATAAATAAGACTTCCAATTACATCGCCCTTTACACACAACCGCTTATTTTTTGAATCATATGTTTTAATATTCAAAGATCATGTTTAATCATCCACAAATTAAGATGGGATTATTAATGTGCATGGAGAAGCTAAAACCAAATTAGAGAGAGAGAGAGAGAGAGAGAGAGAGAGAGAGAGAGAGAGAGAGAGAGAGACTTTTATGCAAATTAAAGGTTTTAGCCAAAAGAATGATTATTTGGCTTTGAATTGATAAAATCTGTTGTGCACAAATACCGTCCTGATATGTGAAATTCTCTTTTAAAAAGTGTTCAATTATCTATATATTTTCTTAGTACATGAATTGTTAAGTATAACTTGGTATTATTATAGATAATTGGTGGGTTGAATTTGACGATCAAACCCTAGATCTTACATCTTTTGCAATAAAAGTTTTAAGTCTTACTTGCTCATCATTCAGTTGTGAGTGAAATTGAAGTGTATTTAATTGGGTATGTATGCATTATAAAATTTTAATATAGTAGTAATTTAATATAGTTTTTAATATGAATTTTAATATTTTTTTGTACTAATTTTATTTTAATTAATACATTTATATTCATTATAAAAGAAGAAATCAGTTGGCCACAAAGAAACTAAATTCATTAGTGTATTTGATGTATAATAAACAATTTAGAGAAAAATTCATTAAGCAATAAAACTTGTACGACGATGTTGACTATTTAGTTTCTTTTGATGTGCCTTCCGATGATGAGTGAATTGTTGATGAAGATGGTATTGATAATACTTTTACATGTGAACAAAGTGGAAGTACACAAGGAGGAATAGTTGGATATTCACATAAGTTTACTAATGTTCAATAAATATATAAAAGTGATTTTACTATATATTGGACTGTACGTTCATATATAGTTCTATGTTACATCAAATTGTTTTGGTGTAAGAAAATGAAAGAGCCTTGTCATTGAGGCCGAAAAGGAATCAGAGTTGAATGACTTGTTTAGTGATGAAGATAAAGATGATGATACACCATATTGAGATCTTAATTATCATCCATTAAACACGAATGACAGCTTATTAAAAAAACATTAGATTGTCTATTTATTTAAGTTATTGGATTTTTTTGTTTGATGTATGGCTAGACTTAAATTTGAATTTTATTGAATATGAAACTTCATTTGATACTTGTAGTATGATTTAATTATTTTAAAACTAAGTTTGCTCATTTAATTTTATACATTTTGTATATATTTAAAAAGAAATTATCGTCAATAGTTGAACCTTGATGTATATGATTGTGCCAACATACTGTTTTAACTATTTGGAGATACCATTGTCAAAATAACTAACACATCTCAATCAATTAACATATCCTAACAATCAATATAGCTTTTGTTAAATAATTTATATTATAAAATTAAATATATTAATTTTATATTTAAAATTTATCTATTTAATTATTTATAAATATAGATCAATAGGATATAAACAAATTTCATGATGCTTTGAAAATCGTAGAGCTTTTAATTTAGTTAGTTATTGTGAAGTTTTAATGTGTTTTATTGAGCACTTTAAATAAAAAGTTTGATAAAATATTAAATATTTTTTTCCCATATCATTTAACAAATATTATACTAAATAAATTTAAAATTAAAACATAGAGTAAGATTAAATTCCCAAAAATACAAGAAATACAAACCAGTTTGTGAAATTTAGATTTGACCAACATTGTCCAATAAGCGAAGGATTTGTAATCAGATTCATTTGTTTTTGTTTTTGTTTTTTTTTTTTGGACGCAAATTGAGACTGTTCCATTTACATCACCAAAAACTTTTAATATCCAACCTCTTATCCCGTAACAGAGCATCATTAGGCTGTATGTACTGCCGATCTCTTCCGATTGCTATCGCCATCGTAATCATCGTCGCTGTGTTTCTGTGTCGAACTCGACGGAGAAGCACTGGCCAGGTCCTCTAGAGCCTGCTTGCAGATCCGACCGGTCACCTCCCCCCCGCTCGCTGTAATCCACTCTCTCGCCCTCTGTCTATTTACTAGTTTTTTTTTTTTTTTAGGTTGTGTCAACTGTTTTAGATTCCTCGGATCGATCATAGGTTTTAGAGTTTTCACGGCCTTGTATTTCATTTGACCTACTCGTAATTCCAGTCCGTGTCCGGTTTTGGTGGTGTTTGACTGCGTCGTGAACGCGTCAGGCGTTGTTGTTTTCATTCTATTATAACTAATGAATGTTTTTTTTTGACTTTTTTGCTTTGTTCTGCCCCGTTATTTTCGCGTATGTACAGTTGGGTAGTAATGGACTGGAGTTCAAGCCATGAACGATGCTGGTACCGGTGTAGATTCCATGAATTATGGGGTTTAGTTTTCTGGAATCAGTTCTGTGAATTGACCGAGTCGTTGTTGATCACTCTATCCTAGTCCCTGATCTGACAAGCGGGGGCGTTTTTTTGTACAAATTGCAGCAATGGGTGGGTTTTGCTCGAAGAGTTCCTCCGTGAGTACTGCTCCTGCTAGTGGAAGGTTGGCCCATGGCAATGGTCATGTAAATAATGGGTCCGACTTGGCTTTCAAGTCCCGTGGATTGATCCCAAAAGCAGAAAATAATTTGACCCAAACAGGCTGTGAAAGCACAGATAAGCATTCTGAAGAGTTTTCATTCCATGAGATTAGGACAGTTCCGTGTGGGATAGACCTAACTGATGACATTGATGATGGGATTCCTCGCCTGTCGAGGGCATTATCACACAAATCTAGATCAACCAAGTCCAGGCAAGCTGTTGCAAAGGTAAGTTATACCCAGATGTAATGTACCGATTACATGATTATGTGATTATCCTAGCATGTGATGTTCTCTCCATTCTCCCGTCTCTTTCTCTGCTTGCGTAGTTGTCGATGTATTGCTATTGGGATCCTTATATGTGATTGTGTTATGTTTCAAGCTCTTATAAGAGTTTGTACATTGGCTTACCGATATCATGCTAGTTGTTGATATTGAATCATGGAAACATATAGATTAAACCTACTAGAAACTTGTAGCCTGGCTCTCATACTGAAACCTCTTTAATAATTTTATGTTCAGGGTGATAAATATAATAGTGGGGAAGTGATTTCTAAACCAAACTTCTAACTTGCGTTAATTAGGGACGTGATGTTAAAATTAATATTTTAAACAATGCAATGAATGAAATATCAAGGGGGCCTTGTTGGCAAGCGATTCCTGAATAATACTCCAGTAATTGAATTTGGTCTTTCCGAGGATCTTATTACTAAATACAATTTTCATTTTCAAAATGAAATGGGTGTTGTGCGACTTTTCTTTTTGTCTCTGGCCACCATTGGTGATCTTTGGTTAGCTATGATTATTGGCCACTAGACAGTTGATGGTAGTGACAATGAGTTAAGAGCGGAGAGTTAGAGAGTTTAGAAAGAGTAGTATCTGGGTAATGTTTCAAAAAAAAAAAAAAACGTTAAAGAGAAAATTGAACTTGCTAGCTAGCTGATGGAAGCAACAAAAATTTAGACAGGGAGTTAGAAGGTTTTAAAAAAGTACTTTGGGAATGTTTTAAAAAAAACTGAAAGAGCTTAATGAAGGAAGAAGGTTGCAGTTGCAGTAGGTTTGTGATAGCCAACTTAAAAAGCCATCAAATCTTTTATCATGAATCACGACATAAGAAAAAATGTTGGAACATTCCCTACTAAGTGATGTGTTGTATTTTCGAGACATGAAAGTAGTGATAAATGGATAAGGATTGTTAAGTTGTTGTTCAGAAGCAATGTGTCACATTAAGTAAGTATATAGAAGCAACACGTGGAGGGTTTAGTTAAAAATTATAATCTTAGTTTACATTTCGTATCTTGGAACATATCATGTTTGAGTTAGTTGTGGTTACGATTAAGGTGAGTATTAAAATTATGTACCTTTAAGCGACTAAATGGATAGGTGAGAAAACTAGACTTATAAGTGAGTGAGACCATAAATTATGATATATAAGTAAAGATAGGAATAAGAAAAGAGTTGGTATCATTCTTGATTGTCACTTGGATGATGAAGTTATTGACATTAGAAGAAAGGGCGATAAGATTTTACTCATTAATTTTATTTTAGGCGATGAAACAGTCAATATTATCGGTGCTTACACACCACATATAGATTTGGATGATGCGCAAGATTTTAATTGGAGGGGATTTTAATGGACATGCTGGAAATAGTTGTAATGGGCTTAAGAATGTTCACAGGGGATTTGGCTTTAGGAAAAAAATGATGCAAGAAATTCAATTTTAGACTTTGTCTTATCTTATGACTTAATTTTAGCGAACATTTGGTTTAAGAAATGTATATGAATAGAGGGAATGCTAATCAAATAGATTCTTTACGAGAGTTTGGACAAGTTGCATAGACAGTAAGTTTATACTATGAGAATATGAGAATGTGTAGTTACACAACATAGACTTTTTTTGTTTGATATTTGTCTTAGAAATGTGTCTAGGAAAATGAGATGTATCCTAAATTATAGGATCAAACGGTAGAAGTTAATCAAATCCTTTATTAGAAGATTAATCAAGGAGTCAATTTGGGAAGATAAGTTCGCTTTTAGCTTCTAGTGTGATGTGGAAAAAGATGGATGATTGTATTAAACGTATGACTAAAGAAAGAACTTAGTTAATCTAAGAGTATAGTACCACCAGGAAAGGATGCATCATAGTAAAATGAGAAAGTAAAGTGAACCATTAAAAATAATCAAATGTATAGAAGTTTTGAGATGGATAAAAATGAAGTAAATTCTAAGAAGTATAAATTAATGAAGAAAGAGGCTAAGAAAGCAGTGAAGATGCATTATTGAACTAGGAGTTGCAAAACCTATCATACAAGTAGAAGTAGTTATTGTAGGTCAACGAATTGAACAATGACTACATGGAATGATAAGTTTGAGTTGCACGTATCGACATGCATGTAAAACATTAGTTTATAAAAGTTAGTTTGGAAAGCAAGCTAAACAAAATAGTATAAATATACTAATATTAAAGAGGGAGAAAAAGATAAGGCGGTGGATACTAATATTAAAGATACCCGGCCTGAGCTTTTCTTGGAGGGGTGTCTAGAAGGCACAGGTTCCGTCTAGAGTAAGGGCCAACATGTATTAAGATTTTAAGTGATTAAATTTTAAAGAGGGAGAAAGAAGATATTTATAGAATGCTCGGACAAGGGAGAAGAAGACTAGAAATTTTGGTATCATAAGGTGGGATCACAATCACAAGGTTTTAGTGAATGATACTAATATTAAAGAAAAATGGAAGAAATATTTTGATAGGTTCTTTAAAAGTCACTCAAGATGTTGGTGATGTGAATATATTATTAGAAGAATTAAATCGTGATTTTCTACGAAGGATAAGGTGATGTGTAATTAAAGAGGTTTTGTGTCTTATAAAGACTAGAAAAACGGTAGGCATAGATGAGATTCCTATCGAATTTTGAAAATGTCTTGGTGATTTTGGTGATAAAATTGTTTAATAAGATTTGATGAAGTAATAAGACGCCTTATGAATAAAGGAAGAGTACTTTGGTACTAATGAAGCCCAAATAGACTAGGATCCTACCCCAAAGCTCCTTAGCAATATGGCAATGTAAAAAAAGATGATCCATGAACTCTCCATTTTAGACTACGCCAAAACCTAAAACATCTTATGCTTCTTAGAATTGTGAGGTTTGACAGGGTACAATAGATCAAAGAAGGAGGAGAGGGCTTTCAGCACCCAACCTTGAGCTAACTGGGTAAAATTCATTTTTCATTGCACACTTGTCTCCCAAAAGCGAATAAAATCAGCCACGAGATTATCAGTAATACAAGCAATGCGATACAACTCAGGGTAAAACATCTTCAAAGGCTCAAACATTGTCCCAAAAAATGAGTAGAAGACCCATCCCCCTCTTGAAACACCCCAGATTTAGAAATTGTTTACCATCTAGAATGGACTGACTTCCATACATCGATATTGTGAGGTCCACTAGGAATTTTGGAAACCCATTCACAATTATATTTCATTATAATGATCTTTTCCCAAAAAAAAAAAAGAAACATCCCTCTCCACACCAAACCTCCACAAACACTTAGCCAATAGGACTTTATTGACATGTTGAAGATTTTTAATTGCCAAACCACCATGGGAAAAGGGAATGCACATCAAAGGAAATTTCTCTAAATTTGCTTAATTTGAGCACAACTATATCAGCACAGATAGAAAAAAGAGATAAAAAGTATGTTAGAAGGTTAGAGAGAGTACTCTTAACAAGGATGACCCAACCTCCCTTAAAAGGTAAAATTGATTTCACCTTGTTAAGTAGTGTTTCATCTTTTCAATAATCAGATTCCAAATAGATTTAGATTTAAATGTTGCCCCTAAGGGTAAGCCTAAATACTTTAAAGGCAACTTTGTAGTTTTGTGCTTTAAAATATTGGCAAGCTCTGATAAACAAGGCACCTCACTTACTGGAACCAACTCTGATTTTCTCAAATTAATTCACAATCCATAAGTATTTTGAAACAAAAAAAGGAAAGAACACAAGTGAAAAATAACTATTGGATCCCACTCACAAAAAATGAAAGTATCATCGGCAAATATATATATTTTTATAAGTAAAAAAATTATTAAGAAAACAAAGTGTAAAAGAGAGCAAAAGTACAACGCACTCAAAGAGTGCAAACTAGAATACAATCTCCAACTCAAAAAAGAGCAAACATCAGAGGTACAAGATAAATTATAACGTCTTGTAGCATGCATCCAATCCAGAAGAGGATGAAAAAAATGAATTTTGAGATCCTCCACATTGTATTCACAATTCTTAGAGTCTTGGATTTCGCTCATGCCAAAAATACCAAATCATGTAATGAGAAATAGCCTGCCAAATCATTGACTACCACCCCCATTATTCTAAACTAACAAGAAAAAAGGACTAAAAGGCTCTTAAGGCATCATTAACTCAAGGCCAAACAACCTTAGGACCAATTCTCAAAGCATCCAAGCATAAGGACAGTGAAGGAGTAGATGGTCCACAAACTCCCTTGTCATCTTGCACATGTAGCACCAACTAACAACAACCATGTCATGCCACCATATATTATTTGGTATTAAAATCTTCAAGCAAAGAAAGCCAACCTAAAGGGAATCTTAGCCTTCCACGCACCTTTCCATGAAAAGAATGATTAGGATGCCAACGCATCATATTAAATGCATAATTAATGGGCTTGATCAAATACAATAAATCAAAGGACAAAACCAAGGCTTCGAGCTCCCATTCCTGAGCAAGTCGAGAGAAGTTGAACTCCCACTGCATTGTTGTATCCCGAATGAGATGACAATCAATCACAAGAGCATGAGGAATACAAGCAATATGATAAAACTCAGGGTTTGCCAGCTTTAAAGGGCCCTAGGAACACCACACATCATCTCAAAATAAAAGGAAAGAGCCATCTTCCACTTTGAAAACCACAAATTTAGAGAATGATTCCCATTTGGATCGAACTATCGGCAAATAATAAATGAGAGACAACTATCAAAACTCCATCCATATTACCCACAAAAAAGCCAAATAGCAAGCCATTAGAAAGTGCCCTGTCGATCAAGTGACTAAAAGCTTCCATAACATTGACGAACAACAAAGAATCCTTTTGACGGAGACCTTTGGAGCTCGGGAAGAAATCACACAGACTACCATTAATCAACATGAAGAAGTGAGTAGATAAAACACAAAAGAAAGCACACCTCCTTCGTAAATAAAGGAGAAAATCCTAATTAACATGTTCGTAAGCTTTCTTCAAATTCAGCTTACAAAGCACTCCCGGAGAGAGAAGCTTTAAGCTTGCAATGAAGTCACCCATTGGCTATAAGAACCGAATTGAGAATCTATTGTTCGTGTACAAATGCACTCTGAAAAGGATAGATGATAAAACACAAAAGAAAGCACACCTAAAGGAGAAAATCCTAATTAACATGCTCCTAAGCTTTCTCCAAATTTAGCTTACAAAACACCCCTGTAGAGAGAAGCTTTAAGCTTGTAATGAAGGCACCCATTGGCTATAAGAACTGAATTGCGAATCTGTTGTCTGTGCTAAGATTAAGGAAAATTAGTTTAGTTTCATGCCAAGAAGATCTTGTATGAAAGCAATTTATATATTAAGTAGACTCAGGTTTGGAGTGACAAAAAAATTTTACACATGATCTACGTAGATTTGGAGAAAACATATGATAGATATTTAGAGATGTGCTTTGGTAGGCTTTGACAAAGAATAAAATTCCTCTCGGTGAATATAATAAATGATATGTATGAGGGAATTGTAAGAAATTTTAGAATTGGTGGTGGATTAAATGATGAGTTTTTAATCACAATTGGGGTGGATTAAGGATCATCTTTGAGTCATTTTTACTTTGTAATAGTAATGGACAAGATGACCAAAAATAATATATTGTAATATATGTTGTTCACCGATGATGTTATTTTTATTAATGAGAATAAAGAAAAAGCTAACTAAAAATTAAAATTGTAGAGATAACATATGTAAGTTTTGAGATTTAGATTAAGTGGATCGAAGACTGAATATATACAATACAAGTTTAGAAAAAAAGAAATAACGAGCAAAGTGTAATCACACTTGGATAGTCAATAGATACTAGTCACATAATATTTTAAGTATTTAAGGTCAATAATCTAGAAAAACAAAAATTACCATAGGATCAAAGTCAGGTAATTTAAAGGGAGAAATATGATAAGAGTTTTGTATGACTATAATATGCCAATGAGTTAAAAAAGAATCTTTTATAAAACGATTATTAGACATTCTTTGTTATATAAAACGAAATGTTAGGTTAACAAAAAATAACATACACAGAAGATCAATGTAATTGAGATGCGAATGTTAATATAAATATATAGTAAGACTAAAATAAATAAGATTAGAAATGAGGATATTTACTGTGTCAAAAAAAAGTTTTGACTTATAAGTAACTTATAAATCCAACCAAACAGGCTATATGTCATAGTGATTACAAATATATATAGGGTAATCTTATTACCCAGATATTCTTAGACATGGGTTGGGACTGGCAAATATATATAGGGTAATCTTATTACCCAGATATTCTTAGACATGGGTTGGGACTGGCTTCTAATATCCACAATAGCTGCAAAATAAGCTCTTATATACATGATTTGGTAAGATGCACTAAATCTCATGAAATTTTCTATAAGATAAACAGCAGCTCACTGTGATTTAATTTGTTTTCCTTCATGTTTGCTTCTTTCTTCACAAAGTCATCATGCACGAACTGTTTCTTTTTTTCACTCATAGGTGGTAACGATATCTTCAACAGGCTTAATCTTTTCTTCATGTTTTTGAAAGTGATTATACCAGTTAATATAATTTTGTCAGATATGAAGTGAGAAATCAGGTGTGTGTTCTGATTTACGTCTTGTTGTTTGGGGAATGATATTGAGGCAAGATTCAATTTTTCTGAAGCTCGGATTTGAAGTAGGAACCATTTCTGACCAACATAATTGTTAAAGCCCCAATTTTTGGGCTGTTACGATGTTTGATGTGGGTTGGGTTGCCTTCCATGGATTCTTGCAATTTGGTGTTTTAAAAGATCTTATTTATGAAGAACAAATCCTGGGAAAAATGTGCCATACCCTGCTATTCACTGTTCCTGTTATTTATTTTTTATTGTGGGTCTTAGGCATACCTCTTCTTCCTTCTCATTTTTCACTGGCAACACTAACCATGTCTTCCTCCATGTCTCTCGTCTCTCCTCTCTCTCTCTCTCTCTCTCTCTCTCTCTCTCTCTCTCTCTCTCTAGTTGTCTTAAATTCTAAACTGCTACACTTATAGACGCCTCAGTCATGACCGTGCAAACCCCTATAGGGGAATAGAATACGAACTTAGGAACCCCAATTAGTACTGGATCAAATTTAACCATTCCTTTAAAGTCATGAAAATCAGGTCAAACAAAATTGCATAGGTAACGAAGCAAATCACCCATTGTTGGAGTAATTTGTCTGGAGTGTGATTGGATTTACATTTTATCTTCTTATCACCAATCGTTGTCGGAGTAGTATGGTGGCTTACTGTATGATATTTCCACTTTTCTTTATTAAATTGATTTGATCTGTGAGAAGGAGAGGCAAACACGTGGAAGTTGTACACAGTCTATGCATATGAGAAACGATGTAAAATCTGGTTTCTGCAAATGAGAGGGCAAACGATTAATGTATTAGATTGAGCTTGTAGTTCTTGCGAGATTTTGGAGTTTTCTTCTCTCCACAGTGGTTGACAACTTTGACTTCATCCAGGCCATTAATTTGTTCTGAATGGACGGGGCTGGTCTAGAATGGAGATATGCTTTTCAGAATAAATGATGATTGGCAAAGATGGATATGTGGGATTTACAGGGGCTGGTCTAGAATGGCCTTGTTCTTTTTCACATTAACCACCTTCATTTCCCCCCTTCTTTTTACTATGCATCTGCTTTCTGCAGTGTGTCCACTGCCTCCCTTCTCTTGTGTGTGTATTTGTTGCTGTACTTTTCAGACTGTAAAGCGACTTTCATTGAAAATATATAAAATTATCTCTCTCTCTCAGGTATTGAAAAATAGAACACTTTGTCTGCCTCTTTTTTTGTGTGTTTTTTTTTTGTTTATAGAAGTTTGTAAACATCGGTAACTTATCTGAAATTTGCATTTTTAGTACTTAATTTTAGGTTACCATTTTAATAATCTGTTATTTAATTCGACAGTGATTAATTAGTTTTTTTTTCTTTTCTTTTTATGACATTGATATGTCCCAATATGTTTATTGAGGGAGGGAGGCCCTATCTCCTATGGAAGTAGGGTTTGATTCACTAGCTCTTTTAAATTAATAATTACAGTTTACAATCAATATCAAAGAGTTCCTTGCTGCACTACTAGTTTGATGTTTTATGTACCGTTAGAAAGTTTGGGTGTAACAGGTTTCAGAGGTAAGCTCACTTTTGGGAAAAGCTGGCACTGCAGGGCTTGGGAAGGCTGTTGATGTTTTGGACACCCTTGGGAGTAGCATGACAAGTTTGAATTTGAGCAGTGGTTTTGGCTCTGGGGTTGCAATGAAAGGAAATAAAATTTCAATTTTGGCTTTTGAAGTTGCTAACACAATTGTTAAGGGTGCCAATTTGATGCAATCCCTTTCAAAAGAGAATATCAGACATTTAAACGAGGTTGTGCTTCCCTCTGAAGGCGTGCAACTTTTAATATCGAAGGATATGGATGAGCTAATGCGAATTGCTGCAGCAGACAAGAGGTGGTTATGCTTGGACTTCTAAAATTTTTGGATTTTTTTTTGTGAGTTATCTGCTTTAGTTTTCTTCTTTGTTACAAAAATTTACATGCATTATTTTTATTTTATTTTTCTGCAGGGATGAATTAAAAGTTTTTTCTAGAGAGGTTGTCCGTTTTGGAAATCGTTGTAAGGATCCTCAGTGGCATAACTTGGATCGTTATTTCGAGAAGTAATCCTATTGACATCATCTTTGAGGTACTTGTTTGTGCGATATGGTATTTTAAGCAAGTTTCTCATGCTTCTCTTCTGTCCTCTTGTCCTCCAGGTTCGGTTTAGAAATTACCCCCCAAAAGCAACTGAAAGAAGAAGCAGAAACAGTGATGACACAGTTGATGGCTCTAGTTCAGTATACAGCTGTAAGTATCTATCTGAAGGCTGTTGTACTGAGAAAGCTACCTCCTCCTTTGCTTGCGGTAGTGTTATACTAACCCTTTGTTTGGTAGATATAGATTTTCCATGGAAAATACCGGCGGTATAGAAAAGATGCCAAAAATTAATTTTCCGGCGTTTATGAAAAATCTACAGAAACCATTTTATTCCAAAAATACCCTCTTTTCTTTCATTAGCCTCCTTCGCTTTTTGTTCTACGATGCCGTTGGTCCTAGATCTATGCGGCTTTCAAAAATGCTTGATGCATTTGCCAGTTCAACCACAACCCTCAGTAGCATGGGATTGAGGCGGCACAGAGGTCTCTCCTGGCGCATGGCTCCCCTCCTCTTCCTCAAGTACCACCATGATCGCCTGGCCTAGATTTTACAAATCCGGATCCACTGCCTTAGTATTGATGGGCTCTAACAGATCTGCATCAACGCTGCTCATGGGGTGTGGATTGAGGCCATGAAGCCGCTAGGAACAGATGAGTTATGGAAGAGATAGGGTATGATATGAGTGACGAGTGAGAGATATAGGGAGGGGGAGAGAGTGAGAGAGAAAAATGAGAAAAATGATATAAAAATAAGAAAGCACGCAATTTGAAAAATGAGTGGGGATAAAAATGATATTTACCTTAATTATATATAGATATATTTATTTTATTTTTCTATTAAATAATTAATAATAATTATTTTTTCATCTTTTTCACTTCTTTTCTATCTCAACCAAATAACTCTATCAAGAATATTTTTTCTATCCCTTTTCTTTCCATTCCTTTTTATTCCACCCTTTTTCACCAAAAAGTTTTCCACCCATTTTCTATACCTTACCAAACAAAGGGTAAATGATTTTATGATTGTAATTATTCTCAATATTACACCTTGTACATAAATCTATGTGCCTTTTCTAAGCAGAGTTACTGGTTACTTGAACAGTTCACTTTTCCTGGTTCTTTGAAATCATTAAACAAACTATACTCAAAATGTTGGAGATGGTGCTATTTGTTAAACAAATGCATTTTGCCTTTAAAGTGGGAAGACAAATGAGTTTTGTTTGCAGGAATTATATCATGAATGGAATGCCTTGGACAGATTTGAGCAAGACTACCGGCGAAAGCTTCAGGAAGAGGACAGCTCAAATGCTGCTCAAAGAGGTAAGTTATGTTTACTTCATTCTGGTTTGTTTTTATTTTTGTATATTATATATATAGATAGATTTCTGATTTTTGCTCTTAATATACTAGGAATAAGGGCTCATATACACCATATATATCCAGGTGCATAATGGCTGGTTCATTGCATAGCATGTGTTATATACTTGCTACAGGAAAATCATGGGCTGGAAAACTTGGACCTGCCATTTTTTAGACTTACCTTACCAACCATTGTGATCACTATTTCAAAAGGCTGGCCCTTCTCAATTGTTACTTATGTGCTTGCTGTAGTACACATGCACACATGTTCTAAAATTACAACATACGTCAATTAACTACGAGGTTTCGTTTATGCATTGCATTATTTAAATAAGATTTCTTGAGAATGCTTGGGCCGTCTCCATCCTATAATTGTCCCTACCTGTCAGTTGTAACCCCTACTTCCAAATTGAATATTCTTTCGAAGCTTTTCAAAAGTTATTAATTTTTTCTTTTCAAGTGATTATGATTATATTTAATCTGTGCAAATCACTTCACATAGGCGACAGCCTTGCAATTTTGAGAGCAGAGTTAAAGAGCCAAAGAAAGCATGTTAGAAGTTTGAAGAAGAAATCACTCTGGTGCAAGATTTTGGAAGAGGTAGCAATTTAGCAATAATTTTAGAATTTGTTGGTTCTTTGTTCCTATTTGTTTATGTTGCCTGCTTCCATTCTGTTGATTTCAACCCTTCTACCAGACTTTGTTTTCCTCATCTTTATTAAGGGCTGCTTAGCATGAAAAAGTAACTGACGCTTTTAGCCTTTTCTATCATTTACTATTGAAGAAAATTTTCAGAAGGGACATCTAATATTTTGTATTTATAGGTTATGGAAAAGCTTGTGGACATTGTTCATTTCTTACATTTGGAGATGCATGATGCCTTTGGTAGTGCTGGTATGCACTCTTACTTTTAGTTGAATTATGGTGTGGTAATCTACAAGTCTTGTTCACTGGAATATTCTTGTGTGATATATGATAATGAGCTTTTGAATTCTTCTCCATCTTGTTCAAATAAATGTGATACTTTTACATAAATGGGATTAAGAAATATGACAATCAAAGTAGTGTTCCCGCCTTATTTGTATATCATAAATGGCTATATGACAGTGTGAAAGTGAAATAATTTTTTTGCGGCAGGTATGTCAATGGAACATTCCTTTGTAATTTGAGCAATACTCTTTGTATTTGTATCTTATATAGTTCTGATTGGCATTTGTTTCATTCAGAATCGAAACTAAATATTTGTAACTTGGAACTTTTGAAATGAGTGGAAAAGACAATTTCATATCCTACCATAGGGAAGTATGTGGGAAGTGTTTTGTTGTGTTTTAGGCTTCTAAGTTGAAGTAATGTAATACATTTTCAATCATTATTAATCACTTATGACGTTTTCTACCTATAGTTTGTGCAGGTGCTGAGGGGCTTTTAAATGGTTCTCACAATAGTCATCAGAAATTAGGATCTGCTGGGCTTGCACTGCATTATGCAAATATTATTACTCAAATCGATACTCTTGTGAGTTCAAAAAATGTTTCGTTCATTTTATTTGTAAAGATATTAATAAATAATATTTTATTTTAGTTTTACAGAATCAGTTGTTTTTGCCTTATTTAGCACACCCTTTGGTGTTGGCTCATAGTGGAGACTCTTCCTACCTTAGAAGGGGTTTGAATTTTAGTTGTGCTGGGGGGATAAACCATTGATAAATAAACTATTTTGCCTAAATATTTTTTTCCCTTTGGAACCTTGCATCTTAGTGTCTCCTGCACATGAAGTGGTATAGTACGTGGCTACATTGCTTTCCATGCTTTGTAGACATTTTCATTTATTATACATTGTATAAATGTGAACCAGGTTTCTAGATCAAGTTCTGTGCCTCCAAATACAAGGGATGCTTTATACCAAGGACTTCCACCTAATATAAAATCAGCTTTGCGGTCAAAAATTCAGTCCTTTCAGGTCAAAGAGGAGGTATACTGTAGTAAATGGTTATAGTACATTTTTGCATATGCATATATACTCTCTCGTGACATGAAGGTCACCAGTTTGAGTCACAGGTAGGCCTTTGACAATTAAATTAAGGAGGAAAGGCTACATCCATATTGGCCTGGCCCAACCCCACCACTTGTGGAAGCTTTGTGCGCCAAATTTGTTCTTTTTATATATACTCTTGTGTTCGTGAAACATGAAATTTTAACTTTTTTATGTCAAGTTTTGAAATTTACTTTAATTATGCTTTGCAGCTTACAGTCCCACAGATCAAAGCTGAGATGGAGAAAACTCTGCGGTGGTTCGTTCCTATTGCCACTAATACAACAAAGTACTTTTTTTTCCCTCTTCTCTCATATCTTTGGTTGTTTCTTTGTTTAGATAATCTTTTTTCGTGTTTCTATGCAATGATTTTTTTTCTTACATCTATATGTTTTACACTTAAATTGGTTTTTCATTTGGTCAGAGCTCATCATGGCTTTGGATGGGTCGGTGAATGGGCAAATACAGGGTCAGTTGATATGTCCCTTTTTCACTTGTAAATATTTGATTCGTTTACTATCTAACAGGATTTTGTTATTGCGATCTTCAGGTCTGAGATGAACCGAAAACCTGCTGGCCAGACTGACTTAATACGGGTTGAGACACTTCACCATGCAGACAAGGAAAAAACCGAAGCTTACATCCTTGAATTGATTGTGTGGCTTCATCATCTTGTCAGCCATTCTAGGGTTGGGGTGGGCGGTGGACTCAGGTCTCCTGTTAAATCCCCAATTCGTTCCCCCAACCAGAAAGGAATTAGATTTACCACGCCCAACCCTAACTGCCCATCTCCAGTGCTTACAGTTGAAGACCAAGAGATGCTAAGGGATGTGTGTAAGAGAAAACCAACTCCCGGTATTAGTAAGAGTCAGGAATTTGACACTGCTAAAACTAGATTAAGCAAGCACCATAGGATGAGCAAAAGCAGTAGCCACTCTCCATCAAATGAGGGTAGGAATGGGTTCTTCCACTTCCGGAGGCCATCCTCCATCCCTTTCATCAGCTTCGATATTGACCGAATCAAGGCCTTGGATGTCATTGATCGGGTGGACACCATTTGTAGTTTGTAATTAATCAACGAGGTCCATTTTCTATGTGGTTTTGTATTTCAAGGGCTTTAAATGTGGCAAGGGGTCATGAGAAGCATGGGATGATGGTTAATGTTTGATTCCTTTTCCCTTGCTCTGAAGCTTACCGGTGGGAAAAGAATTTGTGGCTATATAGTGTTTGCGGGTTTGGGAGGCGGGATGGGTATTTACCCGTCTCTGATCCTATATAGTATGTACAGAACAAATAATTTTCTTAATAATGGAAAGTTCATGGTTTTGTTTCTACTCTCCGTTGTTAAACTAATGCTTGGTTGGTTATTAAAATTTGTTGGTATGTGAGGGGGAAGCTGTAGTGGTGGTAGGGAAGATATTGGCAAACATTGGGGGGAGTGACAAGCGGCACCATTGCCTGAAACGTGGCGTTAGTGGTGATGATGGGGACCGCGACGGCAGCATTGTGTGAAAAAATGCCAATGGTGGTGCGGCGGCGGTAATAAAGCGTTCATAAGAGAAGCAAGAGAAAAACAGGCTAGTTATTGGTGGCAAAATTCTATTGGTGATGATAGTGGTAATGAGAAAACTTGATAGGGTGACGCATCATGGTGGCAACATCATTATTGGTGTCCACCCGATTTCAGCTTATTTTTGTTAGTTAATTTGTGATTAATATTTTTTAAAAGAGTGATATTACATATAGTTTTTTTTTTCTTGAGATAATTTTGATCAATGAGTGGGCGTGATTAAATCGTCAACGAAATAGAGTTTTATTTCTTTCTTAAATTACTCCATGTGAGGGGTCAGATGATAGATATTGACTGAAAATATTTTAGTGTGACAATATTTATTAGAAATATCATATTATATTGATATACGAGAGGTGTAGATAAGGGAGGGCGGGTTGATTGAGGCTATGTATAACCGAATTTGATGTAATCTTATTTTCGAAAAATTATGGATGGTACTATAAAATAATAATAATATTTATAATATTAAAATAATTTATATTGGTTTAGAGTAATATATACTATGTATTATCATGATCAGATAGATTGTGTAATTGATAAATAATCTTTACATCATATCAACATATCGCATCAGCATAATAAAACAAAAATGTTATGAACCGATTGCACATATGTTATTTTTATTAGTTTATGGTCTTGAATTTTTATTAGTGGTTGAGCTTTTATTTTCATGTCCATCCAAGAGAAATTTCCAATGCATTGATAGTTACCTAAAATGCTCTGTCTGTCTGTATGTATGGTGAGGCAGAGAGCGTGAGTAATTGGCAGCACATCTCCATCAAATTTCCGTTCAGTCACTTTTTCCCACTGAAACTCTCTGCCGCAAGCAAACAATTAGGAGCAATTATGATTCCCATTTGCCACGCTTGATGTGTCTTGTCCGGAGGAATTCCAATGCCCTGCTAATTCTCTCCAAAAAAACAAAACTTCCGAAGGGGAAGCGCCGCTACCACCACTCACTCATTCCCTCCCTCCCTCCCTCCCTCCTCGCCTGTGACTGCCAGTGGTGGTACCACCCACTAATTTTCTCCCGCAACATGCCATTCAAGACCTGGTTGGCTCACACGTTTTTGTCCATCACTGTCCAACAAGTTTAGAAACATGTCACTGCTACGTGCCTAAAATTTGTTCTACCATATTGCAATCAAACCCCAAGTGTTTACCTATTTTGAGAATTACTTGTAACTAAAGTATGTATGATTTGCATATACAGCTGATCAGATATATATATATAATATGATATATTTATCATTTCCCTTTACTATATTACTATATTACTATATTACTATAATAAGAAGAAGAAGAAGAAGAAGAAAAAGTGGTAAACAATGCAGGACTGGCGATGTGGTAAAGAGAGAGTAGAAATGGATGGTTTTGGTTGGTTGTTGACACGGAGTCAAACACAAAAAGGGGGGAATAAATATATGTTTCGTATACGCAAGCAATTACCTAACTCACACACCTACGATCGACCAAATGAATCCTAACCGGCGGTCTTCAACCGAAATTTGGGCTTCTTGTTCTTTTTCTTTTTTCTTTTGTCCTTTTTCTTTTTCACTTTAAACTGTAGTTGTGTTCTGGAATCTGAATCCAATTACTCATCTAATCTCAAGGGACGGTACATTGCTCGTGTCCGCAGGCAGCTACCTACTACTTCAGTTCACTTTATTTTCCATCACTTGTTTTGGAATCTGGATCCTTTTGGTTGGGTTCTGATTTTATTGTAATATTTATCTGGACTCTTGTCTTTCTTATGATTACCCTCTTAATATAATTTTATTACTTATAAAAAAAATCTCTCTCTCTCTCTCTCTCTCTCTCTCTCTCTCTCTCTCTCTCTCTCTCTCTCTCTCTCTCTCTCTCTCTCTCTCTCTCTCTCTCTCTCTCTCTCTCTCTCTCTCTCTCTCTACTTTTTCCTTAATACCGAAATTGAATATTGAGAATTCTACTTTGACACTTTCGGTATCCGATTTGGATTGTAAAGCCATTATAAAAAATTATTTAATAATATAAAAGTGATTAAGAAAATTTATTTTATAATATATATTTGTATATAAAAATAAAAAGCAGTTTAATTCTTTAAACTTAAAAACAATAATTGACAATGTGTGCCTTTATTTCATTCTTACCTAAAAACTTTTAGCAATTGAATTTGACTATTTTTTTTATTCTTATCCGGAATAATTTTACAATCTCTACTTATTTGCTCGTTACTAGCCCAGTAGGGCAGTTTATTACATTATAATAAGTTATAAATCGGACGATCATTAGTGTGAGCATATATTATATAACTAGAAGAGTTGAAGTGTGAGTTAAATTCAAACTTTCGGTTGTAGAAGAAAAGGTTAATTATTTTGTTTTTAGCATTAGTACGTCCGGAGAAAGAGAGAGCGTGACTGTGAGGACCATGTATAATTAGTATTCTAGAAAGAGAGACAGGTTTAAATCATTCCTCCACAGTTAACAAAATTGTTGCATGATCTTTCACATGTTTAACACATCACTTTGATGAGAAAATAGCGTCTTTGCGCTGGTATATGATGAATTCTCGGGAGTAATTAATGACGGGTCCAAATCCAACTCGGACGAAACAGACACGAATATAAATATTGGAGGCATAAACAGTTTAAATCATCGAATACGATTTTAAATAACAAATGGAGTTTATGATTATGATGGAGGCTGTCTTGTTGATAACTGAATTATGTACATAATACGTTGCTTGTCAATTACTATTTGATTGGTGTATTAACGTTATTCACCTTTGAGAAGTATTTGAAGAGATGATTTTACATACCTTTTAAATCAGAATTAATGAATACTAGCTAACATGTGGCTCCAATTGTTGACTATACAAAATAAGTTTTCAACAAAAATTGGAGGAGTCACAAACTTTTTAAACAAAAAGTTTTTTTAGATCTTTTGATCTTTGACAATAACATATGTAAAATTTAACCAAATAAAGAAAAAAATAATAGAAATTATATGAAAAAGTCTTTCAATATAAATGTACAAAATTACAAGCTAGATCCAAAAAAAATTATTATCAAATAATTGACACAAATTTATCTCAAATGTTAGACAAGTTAGATTTTATTCTATTTTTTTTCCCTTGACGCTCTTTATCCGATTGATCCCTCATATGCATCTTCCCAATACTTTGCATTGGTATTTATAGCAGTTGGGCAAACAATTTGCGCCTACCGAGGGAAATCATCCATCCACGTACACAACCACCATTCCCATTTCTTTTTGTCAACTATGGTGGGTGGTCGACCTATACACGTCCTCATCTTTTTTTTTCTTTAATAAAGTCCAATAGTAACATTGTTTACTAATTTTTTAAAAAATAAACAAAGCAAACATGTTGCTAGACTAACATGATAATTTTCCAATCCAAATAAGAATATATTACATGTAAAACTCCAACGCTATATAAAAAAATTGGTAATTCCTTTTATATTTAGAAACCAATAAACCAATAAGAATATCTTTGGATAGCCTTTTTGAGAAAGTTCTTACATGTGATGAGTTGTGATTAAGGTAAAAAAAATTCTGAGATGTTATTGATATCAGAGTCTATAACTGAAAATGTGGAGTTTAGTGATAAGCTAAGGAATGCAATGGAATTTTAAATAAAATTCAATAATTATCAAAATTATTCCTATCATTTATTTTATCCTTCAATTATACTCCTAAAATTATGCATTTTTTAATACAAGTTTAACTCCTACACGTATAAAATTTCAGATTTCAAAAGATTTAGGTATTGTAAAATAAATCAAAGTTTCTAACTATTGGACACAAACAACTTTACATATTAAGTTGTTTTGGACAAAACTATCAGATTATACCGGGCTAAAAAGCTTGTTCAACTAGCAAGAATTTTAGAATAAAAGTATAAGCTAAAAATGAAATCAAACAATGTAACTATATCGATTGCTCGAAGACTTAGTTAAATAATGAAAAACCAAAGATGATGTCTTAATCATCAAGTTTGAACATAAAGTCAAATCTTGAAATAAGAGGAGCTCAAATGCCATGTTAGTAAATAAAGCCTGAGGAACTTGTTATTTATAATTGCTAGACAGACATGTTAGATATGAGTTTTTAATGTTACTTGCAGTTACTAAAATAAGAATCACAATGAAAGTTCACAAAAAAAAAAAGTTTTTGAGACGAACTTAAAACCGTTCCTAATAAAAATATAATTTCGTCTCAAATTAGTATTTGAGACGGTTTTAAGTCATCATATAGCCGTCACAAATAACGTTATTTGTATTTTTATCAAAATAATATTATTTTAAAAAATAATATTCTAATTAAAATAATTTTTTGATGAAATTACAAATGACTTGCAATGTAATTTTCATATCGAGAATTGCATTTAAAAAAAAATTCATGATAAAGATAATGACTATAGTTGGTCGGGGTGACAAGTGGCAGCGCGTGGTATAATTAAATCAATTATAATTTTCCTTTTGAGAATTAATTATAATTGAAACAATTATAATTTGCACATTTATATAATTGGATACACTAATCATTTTCCTTTAATACAATAAGGAAAAAAATGCCAATTCTGGGTATTCTTTATTATATTTATATATTAAATTATGCTTAAATATTTACGTAAACACTAATTTTATCAAAATTCTCATTAATATAATGAAGTATCATAATTCGATGATATTATAATATTATAATATGATAAAGATCAAGCCAAAAATATTATAATTAAAATGTGTAGATAATTTTTAAAAATAATGTCATTAAAATAATAATTTTTTAAAAAATTCACATGGACGATACTACACTAGATTTATTTAACAAAAGTTGTCTGGCCATATTATAAGAAAATTTGGAGAGGCGTCAGCGCATGTGTGGAAAGGGCGACGCCTAAATTCATCATTGATCGACTCCACTCCAATATTTTTTTCCCTTATATTCTATTTAGCATTGTTATTTTTATTTAATTAGTTTTTCAAAATAGGTTTGTAGAAACAATCCACAGCCTCATATACCCTTCCACGATGGATCCTTGTCAGTGGATGATTTGAATTGCCACCCGCGTGTCCACAACTCCACATCGTCATGGAGACATCATCATACCAACCTTGATTCAAAAGCTATTCTCCAATGTTATTTGATCTTTTATTAATATATCTGACCCACTTATCTTTCTTTAATAACATTATAATCGAAAATGTATTGTTAATTTTTATTTATGGGCATATTTTAATCGGACTGTGGATTTGGATTCGAAGAATGCGATATGTTTAGATAATTAGATATAGATATTATCTTAGGCTTAATAATTGAATCGGTATATATATAATTAAATTATGTATTTTAAATTATTAATTTAATTATTTATTTTTCTAAGCATATTTATTAATCGGGTCTTGATTTGATTCAACAAAATTCAAGTAGATTTGGTCTAGTCCGAGTTCGGTCAGGCCCATTTCGGCTCAACCACAATCCATTGAAAAGGTAGATGTAAGCTAATGCGAAATAAATACGGGTAAAAAGTAATATATACTAGATTAATATACTATGCGAAATTAATATGAGTACTCATATTAAAAAAAAAAGAGATTATAAAATTATGATACCAAAAATTATCCAAAAAAGTTAATATTGAAATTATCCGTTTGATGGAATTTATCATCAAAATTTGTATTTTTTTATCATTTATTTTTTAGTTTGATTTTAATATTTTGCTACAATAGATTTAAAATCTTCCTTTTAAAACAGATATATTATATTTAATTTATAAAAAATGTTCTTATAAAATGCAGTAGAAAACGTTTTTAATGATATGCTTAATACAATCTTTCATACTTTTTCAAAATGTAAGTGCTAATCCTTATATATATATATATATTAAAATCGCAGGTGTGATAGGGTAATTAACCTGCTTGCCCTATGATATCTTTTAAATTAAATTTTTAAAGGAGAAAAAAACCACCAAAACATAATAGAACAAGTTCTTAGTTTATATTATCCAAATCCAGTGGAGTTAAAGAAAGAATAAATGAAAACTTTATTGACGTTTAACTTCTATTTTTCGTTAAACTAATTCATATAATTCTAATCCATGTTAATTCAGAATCAAGTTGCTATCGGGTTAATTATTATCCAACTTTACTTAACGTGTATCATGTTTTCTAAATACATCTTAAATATTTATCTATTTCCACTTTTATGTTTTTCATCCTTATTTGCTTCATTTCATACCTTTTTTTCTCCACTCTAGCTTTTAAACCTTTTTCTCATTATGTTTTTTTTAAAGAATATGATGATGAATATTATAAGAGCATTAAAAACTATTCCTTAGGGTGGGCAAGCTTGCCTTTCGTGTCTTCATTTTTGCAAGCTTTTTAAAATCAGGATTTTAGGGCATTTTCTGTTTTGTGTTCAATTTCCTCCCTTTCTAGATTAGCCCAGGGCCTAATACAGTGCTATATGAAAATAAAGTATTACACTTAGTGTGGGAGCCACCTCCATAGTTTCATATGAGTATTTTGAATTATTTGGTGATATATTTGTGTTTGATCCAATTTTAATGTGTATGACTCAATGAGAATGCCGTGAATATTTGTGGGGTGAGAGAGAGATTGTAATACTTTAATCCCAAATTAAAAAATATGGTGATTTCTTTAAAATTTATATTTTAAAATTAATATATAGATAACAACTCTTTTGCTAGCTCTTTTGGGTGAGGTTTTAGGTTCCAATGGGTCATGGTTCTAGTGTAAAAACCTAAAATGTTACATTACATTAAAAATGTATAGGTATTTCATTTATATAATTATCTTGAAACTATTGTTTATATCCATTGATTCTCATATCATTTATCCCTCCATTCGGTTTGTGAAGAAACCATTGTTTTGGATAGTCTTTTAAGATAGTCATTATTTGACAACAACAATATATGAATGATCACATGATTGTTGATACAAGCATTTTGACTCTAGTTGGATTTAATTTGGAATTTGAAACCCCATAAAATTATTTTAATGAATTATTGAATTTTTAAATTTTTTAATTAAATAAGAAAATATAATAAAGTGTGTGAGAGAAGGTTTGGTTTGTACACTTTATTCAATCACACAAGAGAGGAAAGAGGTAAATAGAGAGATTTGATCCTTGATGTTTTAGACTTATCCAATCAACGAAACAACTTTGATTTAGTAGTTTTACATCCATATGTTACTTTGTTAGATCAAAGTATACGCCACATACGAGTTTGGGACAGGTCACCCCGGTTCCGAACCTAATCTAAATTCTTAACGGTTCAAACAAATCCGTTTCAAACCCACCTTGAATCCGATTATATTAATTTCAAACTCATCCTAATATGGTCAAAACAGGATGGATATCTAACATAACTTGGGGTCAAAAGAGGATGGATATCTAACATATGGATAACTCAGCTCATTGCCATCATAAGTGAACTATTATCAATTTGTATTTGTTTATTTAGTATTCTGATAAAGGTTTGTAAAAATTGTATTAAATTAATAACATGTTAATATTAAATGATATATTGTGGTCGTAGTGAGAAGACGGGGCATGTTCATAATTGGTGTGTTGTAAATCAGCTTCCCCTATGTGATTTTTTCTCTTTACTTTTTTTTTTCTTGCCACTTTTGCTCACACTGCCACAAACTACAAGATCAACCCAAAAATATTACAATAAAAAAATGTATAGATAAAATTTTTAAATAAGGTCACTAACAAACCAAAAAAGAACCATTTGTGATTTAGGCCAAGATTTTAGGAGACCCAGACGGCCATATTACAAGAAAAATTGAAAAGGCATGCGTAGATGGATGCGTGAAAAGGATTATATTTAAGGACACGTTTGATTGAGTTATTTTTTATTTTTATTATAAACATGTGATAATTATTTTCATGTATAGAAAATAGTAAAATATTATTTTATTTTTATTACACTTAAAAGTAAAAATAAAATTTTATTATTTTAAATTTTGTTATATATCCAAAAAAAAAAATACTTTAAAAAATCGCTCTAAATTATCGTTAGGATATTCTTTTCTCAGTTAATCAAACCGGTGACGCACATTTCCTGGTATTCTATTCTATTTAGTACTGTTATTTTCTATTTAATTATTTTTTTAAAACACGAATGTAAAAAATTGCACAACCTCATATACCTTCCTGTCCTTCCACGATGGATGTTTATAGTGGATGATTTGATTGCCACCCGCGTGTCCACAACTCTACATTATCATGGAGACATCATGATATCAGCCTTGATTTATAAGCTATTCTCCTGCTTGGCATCACGCACACCGTCGCACAGCCCCCCACCCCCGCCCGGCATTGCGGAGCGGCACCTCACCCGGGGTTGTGCACATGCCCCCATCCCCGCACGGCATCGTGCAACAGCCCTCCAACCCTCTTCCGTTGTTGAAGATCTATGGCAGCTGCAGAGAGAGACTTGAGAGGAGAGAGCATCGTGCAGGGGGAGGAGAAAGATGGGAGAGCAAGGGTAGAGAAAAAGTTAACAGAAATAATAAAGTAAAATATAAATAATTAACGGTTATTTTTCAAATGCAACGAGTTATGGATAATAACTTTTTATTTGATATTATTTAACTTTAATTACTAATTTACTATAGTAAAAGGAACTATAAATAAAATTTTATTTACCTTTAAACTTCTATTTTTCATTCAATTAAATCATCACACTTTAATAGATGTTAGTTTTGAATTAAGTTGTGATTGGGTAAATAATAATTCAACTTTCTGTATCTTGTTTTTTGTGCCTAGAACATTTTTTTTAGTTGTCTTTATTTCATCTATCACCTTTGTTTTGGTGTGCGGTGATGTATGTCTAAGTTGACCATTAGCAAATGGATAATCACAGATTAAATAGGGTGCAAATTCCCGGCAGTATCATATAAACAGCTCTTAATTAATGGCAATTGTCACCAATAAAACAAACAAAAGTTTATATATATATATATCTCTTAATTAGTTTTAATACAACCTAAATATAGGTGTCCTAAATCGACCTGGTTGTCTGCAAACAAAAGATTATATAAATCACTTAATCATTTTTAATACAACCTAAACATGGGTGTCCTAAATCAACCTGGTTGTTTGCAAGCAAAAGATTATATAAATCGCTTAGTTTTAATACACAGCAGCCCTCTAGGTTGTCAGGTCACAACACCTCGACCTCGTTAAAATTATTGAAGTAAGCGATTCTATTATAAATTACAATGGCAATATAATCTAATATAATTAACTCACTGATAGTGTTGTTAACAAATAATTAATTATAAAATTTTTGATTCGAACCATCCCGATCCATCACGACTTATTAATTATTAATGAAACACCTTTCGTTCATTGGCTTGCTGTACAAATATCCGATTTCTGATTGCCAAACACTAACCGGTAGTGGTAATGGTGTCCCTTGAGAGGTTTCGATCAATGCATTTTCACTAGACAGAAGACACCGAGTTAACGACGACGCCGACAGGCGTTGCGGGGAGCAGACGTCATGGTGGTCCCGGACACTATGAAACAGCGAATCAGCGGTTAATCGTTTGAATTCAAGACACGGGTGTCGAGGAAAACAAACAGCTGTTTTGATGGCATGGCCGCATGAAAGTCCCACAAAATCGGTATCGATCTAAGGAATCATAAAATTTTAATCTAATTTCGTGAAACCATACTATTATACATAGTTATTAGAAGTTATCGGTATGGATCAAAGGAATCACTGGTTTGATTTTTTTATTAGACTCTTTTTACAAAATCGGTACGAAAAATTCGGCTCGTCAGTTTTTTTGTGACCCTAACGGGTTTTACAAGATTAATGAACTTTTTAAAAAATAATAAAATATTATCTAATTTAATTTATAATATAATTTAAAATTAAAATTAATAGTTAATATTGATATTTCAATTTAACATCGTTTCCTGATTTTTCTTTTATTATGAATTTATGTCACTATATTTTAAAATTTGTTAAGAATTTATATTTGAAATACACATTAGAAATAAATAGTATTATATTATAAACATAATTTTAATGTGTTAGTTTAAATTTTTTATTTTATATTAATATATATATTTATATATAATTATTATATGATAGGTTCGACCATTGACCTGGCGGTTGAACCAATGAACCGATCACTTGGTGCCTTAGCCGAGTTGATGTCCGATACTGTTCTGAAAATATGATTGTTTTTGAAAAATGTGAGCTCGGTGATTTTTTTAGTATTTATGAGTGGTGTGAATTCATTTGGATTCACAGTATCTAAAAACAATCGTATTTTAAAAAATAATACAGGTAAAGCAGCATTATATTTTAGATTTTATGAGTGAATATCCTAGAATGGTATTATTTTAAAAAAAATATTTATTTTTTTTAAATAGTAAATTTAAAAAATTTAAAATATTTACGAGTGATAAAAATTTAATTAAATTTACATTTTTTAAAAATAATTATATTTTAAAAAATAATTTAAGTTTGACAAACCTAACTATAAATGTTTGGTTATCTTAAACATGTTTTTAGGAATAAAATGATAATTCATTAAATTTATTTAAATTTAAATTTATTTTAAAGTTTGTATTCAACTTTTTTGTAAGACTTAATTTATTATTTTCTTTTTCTAAATCTTATTATTTGAAATCATCGTTTTTTTAACAAATTTTGTAAAACTCATTTTAAAAAAATATCGTTTTAAAATATATTTTAAAAATTCAAAATTCAAATTCTTATCCAAATAAAAACTCAAGAAAAAAAACCCACCAAACATCCATATACATTGCGTGACAATTTCAAAGTAAAATCACGAGGATTCATTGAATTTAGCACCTTTCCACTAAAACTATATTTTACTACAAATATTAAAGATCTTATCCAATTCAAATATTCAATCCTAAAAGTTTTACTGCTCAGTTAATCATTTCTCCAGGTTCCCCAGGTCCCATTTTTATTTTTAGATATTAAATTAGAAATACAAGTTAATAGAAATTAGTATAATTTATTTTTTCTAAAAAGGTAATAAAATGATCCAGGACAAAAGACTTCACGTCTAATAACCATTGGGCAACGATTTAAAATTTTAAAAAGCTTTCACGAGTGTTCAACAAAAGCCCATAAATTTTTTTATAATCTGAACTTTAAAATACAAAATATTATTTTACGCATAGGGCGTCAAATCAAGGGCCACGAAGTAGATTAAAAAAACTATTAAATATTGTCTATTCTATACAATTAAAAATCTTCAATTACCATGAAATCATAAAATTGACAAAAAAAATTATTAATATGATGTTATATAACTCCAATATATATGTTTCCCTTCGTGAAATCTAATCACGAGTGCATTACTGTTTAGTAAGAAATAAAATAAATATAAAATTCTCCTTTGTGAATTTAGAGAAACACATGGACATCGGCTTCTAGCTTCATTATTTTCTATAATGAGAATATTTTATTTCCCGGATAAATTTGAAAACTTCATCAATGTACGATTCAGCTCATTAGAATGGAATCCGTGCGAAAGAGATTGAGCAAAAATAATATGAACGAAAATGAAAGAAATTTTAATTCCATCGGTCGAATACAGTAAGAATGAAATAGAAGTCTTGAAACACGAGAAAAGAATATAATTTGAATAAAATGTTAAAGAATATTAGAGCTAGATTTATGTATTTTATTTTTAATTTTATTTAAGTTCGTGTTGAATAATAATTTTAAAATAATTTTTATTTAGTGTTTTTTTTTTTTTTTTTTTTTTTTTTTTTTTTTTTTGCCCCTTTGGGGGGCCCTCCTTCTTTTTTGGGGGGGGGAATTTTTTATTGGTTTCCCTATTTGTATGAATTTAAAAAAAAATAGAAAATAATTTTGATAGGAGATAATTTATTTTTAAAATTAGTATTCAAAAAATTTTTTTTAAGACTTAATTTAAAAAAAAAAAAAAAAAAAAAATAAAAAAATAAAAAAAAAAAATTAAAAAAAAAAAAAAAAAAAAAAAAAAATTTTTTTTTTTTTTAATAATAATAAAAAAATTTTTTTTTTTTTTTTTTTTTTTATTTTTTTTATTTTTAATATTTTTAAAAAACAATTTAAATTTTTTCTTTTTTAAAATATATTATGTTTTTTGCATACTAAACACACTATTATACTTGGGTTATTCTAAATTTTAATTATTTGAAAGTTAAAAGAATATAGTTTTTAAGTCAAATTTTGTAAGAACTCATTTTAAAAAACTTATAGTATTAAAATATATTTAAAAAAATTTATTTCAAGGAGAATTAATTGGAAAGAGGAAAAATAGAAAATTTTTGTAAAAAGAAATTAAAAATTCTTATTTCATAATAAAAATTATAACAAGAAAAAAACCTAGGGTTAAAACATCCATAATACATTGCGTGACAATTTCAAAAATAAAATTACTAAGAGGATTACATTGAATTTAGCAACAATCCATAAAACCTACTATTTTACATAAAAATATTAAAAATCTTATCCAATTAAAAATATTAAATCCTAAAAATTTTACTGCTCAGTTAATCATTTCTCCAGGTTCCCCAGGTCCCATTTTTATTTTTAGATATTAAATTAGAAATACAAGTTAATAGAAATTAATATAATTTATTTTTTCTAAAAAGGTAATAAAAAACTGATCCAGGACAAAAGACTTCACGTCTAATAACCATTTGGCAACGATTTAAAAAATCTTTAAATCAAGCGTTTCAAGAGTGTTCAACAAAAGCCCATAAATTTTTTTATAATCTCAACTTTAAAATACAAAATATTATTTTACGCATAGGGCGTTAAATCAAGGGCCACAAAGTAGATTAATAATGAACTATTAAATATTGTCTATTCTATACAATTAAAAATCTTCAATTACCATGAAATCATCAAAATTGAACCAAAAAAAATTATTAATATGATGTTATATAACTCCAATATATATGTTTCCCTTCGTGAAATCTAATCACCAGTGCATTACGTTTAGTAAGAAATAAAATAAATATATAAAAGTTTTGGTCTTATTTTCTCCTTTGTGAATTTAGAAATTGGACATCGGCTTCGTGAATTTAGAGAAACACATGGACATTGGCTTCTATAATTTTATTTTCTATAATGAGAATATTTTATTTCCCGGATAAATTTGAAAGACTTCATCAATGTACGATTCAGCTCATTAGAATGGAATCCATGCGAAAGAGATTGAGCAAAAATAATATGAACGAAAGGATGAAAGAAATTATTAATTCCATCAGGTCGAATACAGTAAGAATGAATTATAGAAGTCTTTGAAACACGAGAAAAGAATATAATTTGAATAAAATGTTAAAGAATATTAGAGCTAGATTTATGTATTTTATTTTTAATTTTATTTAAGTTCGTGTTGAATAATAATTTTAAAATAATTTTTATTTGATAGGAGATAATTTTTTTTAAAATAATTATTTTTTTAAATTAATTTTCAAAAAAAAAAAACAAAAACCAATTTGGTGAGTCCAACTAATTATAAAATAGGAAAAAAATAAAAATTAAATAAATCAGATTTCCATACAGAATTAAGTATGAATTTAAAAACAGAAAATGAAAAACAATTGAAATTAATTTTTAAAAATAGTCACGAAATACACCTTCTTTAAAAATTATTTTTAAATTTATATTATTAATAAATTAATGTGAGCCTACACTGAGTCTACCCGTTCTAAAACTATCATCGGTCTTGTGCATACTAAACACACTATTATACTTGGGTTATTCTTAGTTTTAGATTATTTTAAAAGTTAAAAGAATTAGTTTTTAAGTCAAAGAAGCCTTTTAAGTAACTTTTGGTATTAAAATATATTTAAAAGAATTTATTTCATAACAAGAAATGAAAATTTGTGATTTCATAATGAGAATTTCAAATTAAATAACCAAAAGAAAAGGAAATTAGAAAGCATTAAAAATTTTTTTTTTTAATATTTATTTTTTTTTTTTTTATTTTTTTTTTTTTTTTTTTAATTTTTTTTTTAAATTTTTTTTTTTTATTTTTTTTTTTTTTTTTTTTTTTTTTTTTTTTTTTTTTTTTTAAAAATTTTTATTTTTTTTTTTTAATTTTTTTTATTTTTTTTTATTTTTTTTTTGGGTTTTTTTTTTGTTTTTTTTTATTTTTTATATATTTGTATAAATAGTTTTTTTGGGTTAATTCATTTTGTAAATCAATTTCCGACACGCGTGTTCAAATTCAAAAATACTTGACCGTATTCAAAATAACTCAATTATTTTACATTGTTTAGATCATTAATTATTGAAATTTGTCAATAAGTTATATGATGTGAATTTTTTTCATTCCTTGATTTGTTTAAAAAAACAACCTTAAATACAATAATGGTGTTTTTTAATCTCCAAAGAAAGTACTAAAGACTTAAAATTTTTATGAGTTAAAACAAAGATGTATCAGAATCTTAACACCTAAAAAATAAAATATAAATTTTTTTTTTTTTTTTTTTGAAAAAAAAATTTTTCAAGCATCAATATTTCTCGGTGGCATAAGAAAGAAATTCTCAATGATGCGTTAGTATTTTTGATGATTTATGCAAGAAGTTATCATCAATGTTGCATATATTGTTCTCATGTTCAATAAGCAAGAATGCCTCAACGTTTTGTACCTTTATAATATCAAATCATTCATAATCATGGACAACATTTATTGTGCAATAAAACAATAAAAAAAACCTTATGCAATTTGACAAATAAAATAATTACATTAATGCAATAAAAGAATTGTGTACTATTGTAATTCTTACTATACTCATAATTGTAACACATTTCGTGCTTTGTTTTCTTTTATGTTATCACAAATCATGTGCAATGATATATATATATATATATATATATATATATATATATATATATATATATATATATATATACATATATTAAAAATGATATATGTAATCGGTTTGTAATATTACTGTAAAATTGTGATTAATGTGGTTGATTGTGATTTATTCATAAAATTATTATTTTTAATCTATTGATTTGATATATTGCCATGTTATCTAATACTTATGCCATGATACATATCAATATATATATATATATATATATATGTGTGTGTGTGTGTGTGTGTGTGTGTGTGTGTAAAAAAAAATTAAAAATTTATTGCATGATTTTTTGTTATCAAAAAAATATCTAGTAGAAAAGATTTAAAAGCATACTTTGATCTATTAATAAAATTACTTCATTTTTATTTATCATGTTTTTTTCATTCTTTAATAGAAAAGAACAGTCGTGACAAATTTCAAATATGTTAAATTTAATTTAAAAAAAGAATTATATATATTTCTCTTTGTATACACACACTATTTTCTGTTACAATCGAGCCAAATAAATATCATACTTGAACCGTTTAATTACATACCATTCACTATTTGCATGGGTCACTTAATATATTATTAAAAA
Organism: Taxillus chinensis; assembly: GCA_023512835.1. Classification (NCBI taxonomy): domain Eukaryota; kingdom Viridiplantae; phylum Streptophyta; class Magnoliopsida; order Santalales; family Loranthaceae; genus Taxillus; species Taxillus chinensis. The sequence goes on from CM042090.1 coordinate 15,834,774, forward strand.
TAAAAATAATCTAATAATAAATTTAACCCACGTTAACTAATATTAAGAATAATTTCAAGGACTATTATGTATTTTATATTTACGTGTGAAAAAATTTTTATATGTAAATAATATTTTTATTTATAAAATGTTTTCTATTTTATTTGTATTATGTTAAAATAAAGATTTTTCTTATGTAGCGACGGATGGAGGACGCCGCCGACGCTGATTAAGAACTTCAACTCCCTTTATGACCACGCCACCGCAGACGGCAACCTCTCCTCCTCAGGAAAGCACGCGCGACCGCAACAGCCCAATAGGTTGTCTATGTCCACTCTCTTCCTCGCCATGCTCATCATGCTCTCTAACGTTCTCTTTGTGCTTCTCACTCTCAAAACCGTATCCCTTCCATCTCCACCGACTTTGATCCTTTGTCATCATATTTTCATCGCACAAGCTTATTGGAACTAGGTACGCTTTTCTTTCCTTGAATCCATTCTGTTTGGTTTCCAACATTAGTTTTATGCAATCCAATTATGATAGACTTTATTGGTATTTTTTTTTCTTTTGCGGTCACAGCAGCGATGGTGGATTGGCAAGGAAAAAAAAACTATAAAAAAATAATAAAATAATATATAAATAATGAATAATTTATGATAATATTTTTTATATGTAAAAAATTATCTGTTAAAAAATAAATTTAAAATTTAACTATCTACATATAAATAATAAATAATGTATTAAAATTTCTCTTATTGGGATACATAACACATATTTCCTATGATGTATTGGAGTTTTTTTTTTTCATTTAACAGTATATACAGTTTTTTTAAGTGACAGGTTCGAATGGCACGTTTGTCCAAAAGCAACACAGTAAAAGTTAAGGGTCAGGGCGTCACCGTTCACATGGGTGAGGTAGGGAATGTTGACTTCCGTCAGGTATTCGTCAGCCCTGACGGCATATGGATCCGTTTTAATCAAGTGAAATGCCAGATATAGGCGCTGTATTATTTGTGTTATTATACTCAGATATGACGTATTGGGCTGCTATTGATAATAAATTAATAATAAAAAATTTTATTTGTAGATATATTATGTATGTAATTTATGAATTGGTATGAATAATAATATGTATAGTATTTTTTTTATTAATTCGATAGCATAATATAAAGATGACGCGATAAATGTTTTTTTTGTCCACCGCCACTTCGGCGACTTCCATCGTATCTCTTTGGCATCATTGTTGGCTCGCATTCCACGGCACGAGGCGACATAGACGGTCGGCTAGAGATAGAGAGAGCGTGTTATGCAAATATAATTCACTATATATATATTTTTTTGTCTCTAGGGGGGAGTTGTGGCGTCATTATAATAATATAACTATTAACTAGGTTGACATTCATTACTCAATGAGTCATCAACCAATCCTTTGCAACAGTCCAGCTTCTTCTTACCCACTCGTTCTCTCGGTCCATACACATTGTACACTAAAACACATCTTGAACCAATAATAATAATTATCCTTAAATTGAAGCACATTTAAAAAAAAACTGTATAAAGGGTATTATTGAATAAGAAAAATAAAATGCACTACCTAGGGTAACCACTATTTCTTAGCAGTGAATTGTTAATTAGTTGGTGTTGTCTACTATTGAATATATATCACGACCAAGTGGATCGACAGATCTCTAAGCCAATATTGTTCAATTTTGATTATTATATGTAAACCATAAAAGCTTGAAAATAAAAAGCAGACACTAGCATGCATGAGTATATATTGCGCTAATTTTTGCATGAATATACTGTTTAGTGTATTTGTTGCGTACTCATTTGGGCGGTATTTGCGGGCGCAGATCTGTTTTGGAAAATTTAATTTATCTATACTACTATATATCTTTGCAAAATAATTATGTATCGTTTCAAATAATTAAACAATTAATTATATTGTGTTCTCTGTTACATGCACCATGTGGAAGAGGATGTTACAAATTAATTGTAAATAAGACACTTCAACTCATTTGACATTGATGAAAAGAGCCAATTGAATTCTTTCTGTTGCCACGTCATGGGTGTTTTAGGATCTGTACCATACTTCATTGGGATTAATGTTCAAAATCATTTTTTAAATGATGAAAATAGAGGTGATCTACGTTCTGTCCAAGACTTTGGTCTGGTTTTTAATTTCAATGGCAGTTTTGATTTTGAAGAACTCAATTTATTATTTCAAGACCTCTAAGCTAGTTCGATATTTCAGAGTAAGGGTTATCTCAAAGGGCCTTCACATAGAAGCGATTAAAAGTAAGAAGTTTAATTTGAAATGATTTGGGACGAAGAGTTATATCTCGAATCTTGAAGTAATTTAGTTAGCATAAAGAGAAATAAGTCTGAAGGAGTTAGAGCTAGGTTTGAGATGAAATGACATTGGCTCAAACCAAAGCTACTTTACTCATCTCCAATGGTTGTTTGAACTTGAAGTTATTGAAATGATATCATAGCAGTCATTTTTCATACTTAGTGGTTTGAAGCTATGTTCTTTCCTGCGTGTTCTTGGATCATTGGACAATAAGAAGACAACTAAAATGGTATTGTAAATAATAAACCTGTACGGGCGTGATCAGGCATGCATGTAATGATATATTTATTAAGTAATTCAGTATGCACACTTCGAACAAGGGTATCGCGCATGCTAAACTGCCATGTATGCTAGGGTATCACTGAACCACACCTAGTTATGAGAGCAAGAATGTCTATTGGGCAAGGATTTACTAGTTAGCACACTCTTGGAGAAACCTATGCATGAGTTTGATCCATAAATATTTTATTTTAAATTTTATATTGTTAAAGGTTTAATTAAATTTTATACGTACATATACAATGCAAAATTAATTAATTATCTGGAATGAATATTTTAAGTATTTTAATTCCCTGGGATAATTTTATTTTATATCATATTTTTATTTATAATATTTTTAAAATAAATAAATAAATAATTATTTTTATAAAATAATATTAATTTATAATTAAAAAATAATTATCCTCGACCCATATCCCCACACACATGGGTGGGTGGAATTGCTTGATCTAGCTATGTCCTTCAACATAAATAAATAAATAAATAAATAAAATGAATCACGTGATTTCTTTAGCGAGATTAAAAAACAATAATGAAGGTGTCTGGCAATAATTTTATGAGAAAATTATCAAACTTTATTTATTCATATAAAGGTATAATAATTGAGTGGATTGCAAATTCCGTTTCGAATTGGCTAAATGTGTATTATACTTTTATCGCCAAGGCAAGCGATAGCAAATTTGGAAACCCATTAATTAATTTTGGGATTTTGGTTTGGAAAGGTGGGTTAATAAATCATATAATAAATCATACAACAAATAAAAGTAGTGAAAACAGGTTTCAAATTCTGTTGGTTTGTTTTAAAAATAAAAAACTGCTGTGTACGACAGCCAATTCGCCATAAAAGGAGCATTGGGTCCAAACTCCAACGTTTTGACTCAAAGAACCCAACTTAACTCGAAACAAGCTGGTTAGCTGAGCCTGAATCGAAAATCCGGTGGGCCTCCACTGCTGTTCCCCAAGAGTAATAACGACGAAACAAAAATTATATATTATTACAAGTACATTAAATGTTGTACCTAGGATCGAGTTCAGATGTACGTCGTATATGTGCGCAGACGTTGAAAACCGCAGACAGTAAATAAGTCTGCGTATACGCTGACCAGGGGACCGATTCACCGCCCCGTCGGTGCAACAAATCATCAACAGCTCACTAACTCAGTTAGGTGGACGCAGGGTGCGAGTTTTAAAGTTACAGGGAAAGAGAGAGAGAGAGAGGGGGGGCTACCGTGGCGGTAAAAACAGGGCGGCCGTGGTAATAGCTAGAGACGTGGCGGGCGATCGACGTGGAAGCGGATAAGACTCCATTTAATCCCCATTCCCACCCGCCCCTATAAATAAAACATTGCACCCCTTTCCCAACCCAACGGTTTTATCCATATACCACCTCTACATTCTATAAGCTATAAAGCCATCACATCTTTGTAGCTCAGAGCCTCATCGATCAGTGATTGAAACTAGTACTAGTGCGTTGGTTCAAAAACCAAAGAGAGATCTAGAAACAATATATATATATATATATTAGTTGATTCATATATATATATATACACACACACACATATATATATATACATATATATATATAGAGAGAGAGAGAGAGAGGGAGAGAGACAGAGACAGAGAGGGAGAGGCGAGTCTTCATATATAATTCCCAACTATACTGTAAGAGGCAGTGTGTGAGTGGTAAGGGGCGGCGTTGAAGCGTTCAATGGAGGTGGAGAAGCAACGGGCTGCAGTCAAGTCGGGGCGGCTGAAAAAGATAATCGCTGTCGCGTCGATAGCCGCGGGTGTCCAGTTCGGATGGGCCTTGCAGCTGTCGCTGCTCACGCCGTACGTCCAGCTTCTGGGCATTCCCCACAAGTGGGCTGCCCTGATCTGGCTCTGCGGACCCGTCTCCGGTATGCTTGTCCAGCCTACGGTCGGCTACTACAGTGACCGTTGCACCTCACGGTGGGGCCGCCGACGCCCCTTCATCGGGGCCGGCACCGCCCTCGTCGCCCTTGCCGTCTTCCTCATCGGCTACGCCGCCGACTTCGGCAAGCTCTTCGGCGACGACATGAAGAAGGAGATGAAGCCGCGTGCCGTCATCATTTTCGTCATCGGCTTCTGGATCCTCGACGTCGCCAACAACATGTTACAAGGACCCTGTCGCGCCCTCCTCGCCGACCTCTCCGGCAAGAACACCCGGCGGACGCGGGCGGCCAACTCCTTCTACTCCTTCTTCATGGCCGTCGGCAACGTGCTGGGCTACGCCGCTGGGTCGCTGCGGAGCCTGCACAAGATGTTCCCCTTCACCCGAACCAAAGCCTGCGACGTCTACTGCGCCAACCTCAAGAGCTGCTTCTTCCTATCCATCGCCCTCCTCTTCTTCGTCACCGTCAGCGCCTTCTGCATCGTGCGGGAGAAGCCGCTGTCGAGCAAAGGCGGTACCGCCGGCGACAGCGACGACGACGACGACGACGAGGAGGAGGAGGACGGCCAGCAGGCAGGCAAGGAGAGCGTGAGCGAGCCTTTCTTCGGGGAGATCGCGACGGCGTTCAAGACGCTGCCCAAGTCGATGCGGGCGCTGCTGCTGGTGACGTGTTTGAACTGGATTGCGTGGTTCCCGTTTCTGCTGTACGACACTGACTGGATGGGGAAGGAGGTGTACGGAGGGTCTGTGGGGAAGGGGAGCAACTACGACGACGGTGTGCGAGCCGGGTCTCTTGGGCTCACCCTCAACTCGGTGGTGCTGGGGGTGGTTTCGCTGGCGATCGATCCCCTGTCTCGCGCCATTGGGGTGAAGCGTCTGTGGGGTGGCGTCAACTTCATCCTCGCCGCTTGCCTTGGCCTCACCGTTCTTGTGACCAAGCAAGCCGAGGCTCACCGCAGGATCACCGGAGGTATGGGTCCGCCACCCACCGGCGTCAAGGTCGGCGCGTTGCTTCTCTTTTCCGTTCTCGGTATCCCACTTGCGGTTAGTGTTCACTTTAACTTTCACTGTTTCACTCTTTCACACCCACCCTCCTTTCTTGGTTTATTTATTTATATAATTATTACTTAATATATCACTTGCTTACGGTGTTTCCTTAAGTTGTTTTTGTTCTTTCCCCCCTATATTAAATTAAATTATGTTGGGAACATATGTTCCCATTTAAGGTTTTTTTTTCTCTTGAGTAATGATTGAGTTGGCCTTTCAACCGCTTTTGTCCAACACATGTAATTTAACCATTTTAAGTTCTACTATTATTATTATTATTATTATTAGTTGTTCCTTTTGTTTTGTGCTTTTCCAAAACAATAGACCGAACAGTGTGTCGGTTGCCGACCAATTTTGTTCCGTGTTGAATGAGAATGCATGCTATGCCCATGTGGGCCGTTTCTGTGTAGGCCCACAAAAGGGAGCTTGACTTGCCAGTCAAGGGCTGGTTGGGGGCCCGGATTGTGATTCATGACTCATGATGAGGATAGCCCAAGTGTTTATTTTATTTATTTATTTATTACATTTTATCCATTATTTTATTATATTATACCAAGCTTTTCAGGCTATGCCAGTTACTGAACTGAGTTCGGATTCTTCTCCAGGTTACTTACAGTATTCCTTTCGCTCTGGCATCCATATTTTCCAACACAACTGGTGCAGGCCAAGGTTTGGTTTTACTATATTTTATTTATTTATTTATAAATTTGAGTTAAAACCATTTTAATGAAGAAAACACTGTTCGTCGAATTGCCCACGTGCTTAGTTATAACTGGGATGTTTTCTGAATGCTGCAGGGCTTTCTCTCGGAGTCCTGAATGTTTCCATTGTTATACCACAGGTGGGATTTTATGTTCTTAATATTTAATCATGTGACTAGTTTGGTCTCTCCAAGTTTTAGTTACTTATTTTTTTTTATTTAATGTGAAATACATATGTATATATATACACATATAGATGGTGATCTCTGTGCTTAGCGGACCATGGGACTCGTTATTTGGAGGAGGGAACTTACCGGCATTCGTGGTTGGAGGAGTAGCAGCGGCGATCAGCGGCCTGTTGGCGCTGACCCTGCTCCCACCCCCACCTCCCGATCAAAGCAGCGCCGCCACAGAAGGCCCAAAAGGCACCGCGGAGGCACCTCGCTGAGTTTAGAGTTAAATTTTGAAAAAATGAATTGAAGCGAAACCCGTCTTTTTTATATATTTTTTTAAAAAATATAAAGACGAAGTGGTTGAGGTTGTATTTTTATTTTCTTGTTTTCTCTTGGAATATTTCATTTGTAATACTGTGGCGTGGCTCAGTGGCTGTATAGCTAAGTATATGCCGTCGGAGTGTTTTGTGTTTGCCTGGTAAGAGTGAATGCATTCACGAGGACAAAAGAAATAAGTTGTTTGCTGTGTTAATTAATTATATGGATTGTGTCATTTTTGGAAACTCCAACCACCCTTGCCCACTTTCTGCAATCTCTTCTCTTGCATTGTAATTTATATTCGGATATCTGGAAATTTCGTTATGGACCACATATCAAAAAAAAAAACAAACAAAAAACAAAAACATAGGAACGACAACCGAGCCCGTATCAAAAAAAATTAGGATTGGGTTAGTAAAGAGAGATCTTGAAATGGGTTTGTTGACATGGGCCGCTAGGTTCATCGTTCTGGGCTCGCGAATGGAGAGAAGAAGCATGCAGGCTGATTGTAATGGATCATTTCTCCCTTTTTTTTCCCATACGAAGTGGGAGAATTGGAATGGATTTATTTCATTTTAGCATGTCAAACATGTACTTTGGTCCCGGAATTAAGTAGTGAGATTTGATTAGCCGACATTGATATAAACAAATCATTGTCACGTTATTTTTGTACTAATTGTTTTTCACGAAAGTATTAATCTCATACAAATATTGTTATATTGTTAACTAAGTCATAGTGGCAGGCCAGTACGAGAAATTTGTAATAATATGAGAAATTATTATAATGATTATTGCGTGAGTGCAACCTCCTATGGGATTGTGGGTTTCAATCTCAGTTTGGGTTTTTTCATTTTGTGACCTTAATTTATTTTTGCATTTCTTATCATATTTGAATATATAGATGGATAATATCTTGAAGGACCCATTGTGTAATTCTGTCTATCTTGTCATTAATCAGATAAATATCTACCCACTCATTAGATAATTTGAAATAAAGTCTGTGGTGTATCACCTGTGTCAATAGTAATAGCAATAGCACTTTGAAGTTTGGAGGAAAGTCCTAGAATTTTGTATCTAAAATGGATAATTTAGAAAAAAAAGAAGATTAAAGTACTATTTCATTCACCAATATATTATATTGTACAAAATAAAAAATATAATATGTAATCTATTTCAGTATTACTATTAAATAAAGGAAAAAATAATTAATTCATTCTCAATCTTAACTGATCCCAGCAATAACTAATACATATTTATAATGAAATAGACAACCTGTATTTAAAATCAATATGAAAATATAATTGACATGAGAAATATGAAATAGTTCATTAATTTGAATAACACAAGACGGTTTGATCCATAAATATTTATTTTAATTTTGTATTATTAAATTTAGTTATTTTTTATATATACATTGTAAAATGATTTCTTTAGAATGAATATTTAAGTATTATAATTCGTTGGAATAATTTTATTTTATATCGCATATTTATTAGATAATTTTATTTTATAATTTAAAAATAATTATCATTGACCCGTGTCCCCACTCATGGGTGGAATTTTTTGTTCTACAACAAAAATAAATAAATATATAAATAAAATGAATCTTTACCAAAATTAAGGAAGCAATTATGAAGGTGACTCCCATTAACTTTAGTAGAAAATCATCAACGATGTTACTGATTTTGTGTCGCGATCGCGGGAGTCGCCAAACAAGGGAAAATAGAGAAGAGGAGAGGAGCGTATTTCAATATTTTTTAAAAAATAGTAAAAAAATAAAAATAGTAAGTGGTAAAAAGTGGATAACAAAAATTTTTAAATCGTTTTTTTAAAAGGTAAATGCATAGCTTTGGTAGGGGAAGTGATCTTTCGCGATTGGATATTAGTATTTGAAAGGAGAAAACCAATATTATTTAGTCTAAGGGCATATTAGACTACATGTTATTAAGGTTGGCCAGCAACATTCTTTTTATAGGAAATAATAATAATAATAACACAAAAATGTGATCATATGATCGAAGCGCCCCTTAATAAAGTAAAAAAAAAAATGGAAATTTTCAGTATGTGAAACATACATTTATACATGCAAAGATAATTGAGTTGAAACAATGCAAAGATTATTGAGTTTGTTCAATTCTCCACATGGTGAGCAAAGGTTAGTGTTGATCATCCGCGGAGGTATTGGCTTCACTAGTGGATGGCTCAGGGAGCACGACCCACGCTAAAACACTGCTAATGAGGGCAGCAATGACTCCAACAATGAAGGCTGGCATGTTTCCACCTCCAAATAAAGAGTCCCACGGGCCACTCAGGAAGGAGACGAACATCTATTTCACGCCAATATTATTAACAACACATTTAATTGATTAGCCCCAAAGAAACGCAGTTGATTAATCAATTTTGAAATTAGGGTGCCTAATTACACGATTAATAATTTAATTATCCGTACCTGTGGGATGACAATAGCAAGATTCAGAATAGCAAGAGACAACCCTGTAAAATTCAACAGCACAATTAAGATAACATATTATACGCGTACATGCAATATTTTCTGTTAATGTCGACATGAAATATATCGAAAATAATATACACGCAGGTATACCCACCCTGTCCTGCGCCAGTGGTATTCGAATAAATAGATGCCAGGGCGAAAGGAAGGGAAAAAGTAACCTGTGGAATGAAATTCAGACAGTAACATTATTAGTGGATCAAAGATAATAATCAAAGGCGTGACAATGACCACTAAAACCATATGCAACTAATTAACTACTTTATTATATAGATATATAATATAAAGTAATGATCAGAAATTAAGAGTGCATGCATGCGAACGAGGACGAAGAGCTAACCGCGAGCGGAAAACCCAACAAGACAAAGAGAGACAAGGCGGAGGCTTTGATGCCCAGAGTAGGCGGCGACAGGGGTCCATATTGGTGGCGGTGAGACTCAGCGGCCTTAGTGACGGCTGCGGTGAGGGCTAGGCAGGCGGCAAGGACGAAGTTTGCGGCAGCCCAGAGGCGGTTCATTCTGACGAGGCGGGACAAGGGGTCAATGAGCAGGGAAACAACACCGAGCATCACCGACTGGATGGTGAGGCCCAACGCGCCGGCGCGGACACCGTCTACGTAGTTGTCGGATTTGGGGTCCCCTCCGTACACTTCCTTGCCCATCCAGTCGGTGTCGTACAGGATAAACGGGAACCACCCGATCCAATTCAGAGCGGTGACCAGCATCAACACCCTCATCGACCTGGGCAGCTTCCTGAAAGCCTTGATCACCCCACCCACGCTCTCGCTGCCCTCCTTCTCGACCGAAGCCGCGGGGAACTGGAAGCGTTCCTCTTTGACCAGACCCAGGGCAATGACGGTGAGGGTGAGGAGGAGGGCGATGGATATGATGAAGAGGGTCTTGAGGTTCGCGCAGTAGACGTCGCAAGCCTCGGTGGAGGTGAAGGGAAATATCCTGTAGAGGTTGCCGTAGGAGCCGAGGCCGTATCCGGCGACGTTGCCGACGGCCATGAAGAAGGAGTACAACGCGTTGGACAGGCGCACCCGGCTGGAGTCGCCGTCGGACAGATCGGCGAGGAAGGCGCGCAGGGGTCCCTGAAGCATGTTGTTGGCCACGTCGAGGATCCAGAATCCGACGATGAAGATGATGACGGCACGGGGTTTGATGCCGCTGGACAGCTTGTCGCCCGTGGCAGTGCCGATGTCGGCGGCGAAGCCGATGCAGGCGACGGAGAGGGCCACGAGGACGGATCCGGAGACGATGAAGGGTCGGCGGCGGCCGAAGCGAGAGGTGCAGCGATCGCTGAAATAGCCGACGGTGGGCTGGACGAGCAAGCCGGAGATGGGGCCGCAGAGCCAGATCATGGCTGCCCACTTGTGGGGAACGCCCAGAAGCTGGACGTAGGGCGTCAGCAGTGAAAGCTGCAACGCCCATCCGAACTGTACCCCTGCGGCTATCGACGCAACAGCGACGAGCTTTATCAGCCCTTTAGGCCGCTGCGTTTTCTGACCCTCCACCTCCATGCTACGTACTCGATCGATCGATCCCTCTAGATCCCCTTGTAATATATATTAATTATTACTACGTACGTGCGTGCCTGCGTGCTTATTTCACTCTCCTGGGCATCTTCTAATCTCCCTCGAAGTTGTGATATATGGTAGTGGATTGAATGTTTCCAGTAACCGCGGCGGTCGCAGGGTTTTATAGTGCGCACGTTCATGCAGTACCCAATACCCATATACATATATGGCAACAAAGCGATTAGTGGGGTTAATGTTTAATGGGTTGTATTGTTATCTGTATCTGTACCCGGCCCACGTGTAATAGGGCTGTAAATATTATTTCTCAAATCGCATTTCCATTCAAAAACAAGAAAAAAAGCTCCATATATCATTTAGTTTTTTTTGTTTTGTTTTGTTTTTTGCATGAGAGTGCGTAAAAGTTAGTGACTATACTACGATTAAGTTGACTACTTCAATAGAGTTCCGTGATAGCCAAACACCTCCAACTCATCTCTTAAATTGCCGAAGTGGTATGGTGGCACTATTTTGGAAGGGCAAGATTTTATTCCAAAGTATTCATGTTTGTCGATATATGGAAATAAATAAATTTATATTTCAAATTTGTATCGGATACAATAAAGTTGTACGTAGTACTATACCCCAGGCCCAGGTACCAGGGGTGATGAAAAAATAGTATAAACTTCACTGATTCATTTGAATTACAATAATAGGATTATGCCTCGGGAAGGCACTCTGAATACCCTGTCATTCACATTTACACGTACGTCAATCAATTGTGTAATTAATGGTCGTAAAAGAAATTCGAACCACATCCGTTTTATAAAATATTAATGCTGATCATCACTCACTGACCACCGTCCACGTAGCAAAATGGAGGGTCGATTCGATTGGCACGGTGCTGTCTTTGGCTTGGCTCCAATATGCTAAGAGGTGGACGGAGTGGCTCTTGCGTGGGATGAAAGACATGATGGCTGTGGATTACTTTCTGGCCGTGGCGGGACAGCGAAGGAAGTTGACAGATGTGAAATTAAATAAAGAGACAAGATAAGGTGTTGAATAATTATGTTTAATTATTTTCTCCGCTAGAAACTCCTATTAACGCACGCGGTCTTGCCTCCCAAGGTGGAAGCAACATCAAGGTGTTGATTAATTATGTTTAATTATTTTCTGATTTGGTTATAAAAAAAATATGATAGGTACATCAAGCAGAAAATTAAAATTTTAAAAATAAATTCTTATTATTTTTTTATTTTATATATCCCCTGTCTTAATTTTTATTTATTTTACTAAACTAAATTATAATTTAGACCATCTTTAATCATGTTCTATATATATATATATATATTAACTAATTACTTTTATTTGATATATATTTGATCCAATCATATTTTATATTTAAGCTAAATATATAATATTTTATTATTTTCTAAAAATTTAAAATTTGAGATTTGTATAGTTTTTTAATATATATCTATTTATTAAAATTTTACATAAATATTACTTCACTAATTTTTCATCATTGAAATTTGATATATGACCAAACTGCATGTAATTAATATATGATCAAACTGTATGTAAAATAATAAATGTATTCGTAGCAAGCGTAAAATCAATATTATATGTGGCGAGCGTGATAGCGAATAATATATTTTGAAGTGTGATTTAAAGAGTACGTTGAAGTAACTATAATGGGTAAAGAGCCATATAGGAAGAAAGCTGAATATGTTAGTGACCGTTAAGCAAAAAAAACCAGTAAGTAATAAACATTGTGATGAGTTAGTAAATATTATTATGTATTTTTGAAAACAATTAAAAACTGACTTTTATGGTGGTTACAAATTACCACAAAAGCTAATTTATTTATTTATTTAAAAAATTACTTTTGTGATAATTGGGAATGTAAATGTTTAATTTTTTTAGAAAATAAATGTATTATTTTTATGTACGGTTAAATACTCTATAACACAAACACTTTTTTCCCATGCCACTAAGATTAATGTCCCCCCCCCCCCCCCCCCCTTTTTCTTTTGTTTGCTTGCGGCCATCATCTCTTTACTCTCCATCAGAAGTGTAGGTGTGACAAAGAAGGTAATTTCACCCTTTTTGTAAACATCCTTCTTTAATGGAGCCTTATATAGAAACTTCTGTTGTTGAGAATTTATATTGTTTTGTTAGGGTTTCATTATGATGTCTATAATTGCTCTAAGTCACCAACGTGTTTCCTTTAGGTGTCCAGATCCAAAACATTCCCTCATTTGTCATTTTGAAGCCATTTTATGGGATTGTAATAGGTAAAAACTCTAGTTGGAGAAGTATATAAGTGAAAAATCATTCTTACCCTTAAAAAACTTTATGAGTCATTGAGTATTAGTGTTTTGTACAAAAGTGATGATTATTATACATGTTATTCTTTATCGTCAATTAATGCATGTGATCCCATCATTACTCTTTTGCACCTCAACTAACTATAAACTTCCTTACACTATTTAAATCAGTGCAAAAGCCACAAGAATACAACTATAGCCCACTCTATTGGCTTCTTAGGGTGTTAGTGCAAAAAAAGGAACTATAATGGGTGATATAAATTGTATGAATATCGTGCAAATCACTCTGAAAATAATTAGATAATAGTAGTATAAATCACAGATATTAGCCTTGTTCACTTGTAAATCTCCAAAAGCCCTACAAAGGTTGCTAAAAACGGCACAAATACACTTTAAAACACCATTGAGCAAATAAGGAAGAAACATTCTCAAAAAATATTCAAATAAATATATTTTTAAGCACTTAAAATATCAAATAACAACAGAAAAAAATGGTAAAATATACACTAATCAATTATTATCACAATGTTGGATCTTTTGTGACAAGGATAAACTAACTTAAATTGGTCTCGAATATCTAAATGCCTAGAATACTCTTGTCTCATTTGATGTGGGTCTAAGCTATTAGGATATAAACATTAATTATCTACTCTGCGCGGTTAGACCGAATAATGGCCTAGGTTTTTTACATTTTTAATTTTATATGTTGCTTTTATTTAAGTTGAAATTAAGATAGATTTCTTCCTAAGATATTTTTATTTATTTTATTATTTTTAAATTTCTAAAATTTTAGGTTTTAAGTTAAAGGTGCTTTTGAAATTTTTAAGTGCCAAAACAATTAGGTAATAAAACCTTCTTGTGTTGGCAGATAATTTGTTTTTTATTTTTTCATCAAGAATTTTTTGTTTTTATTTCAAGTTCACTTGGTTTAACACTTTTGTAAGGTTTCAAAGCTTTGACAAGGTTTTTTACTCTCAAAGCTAGTTTTTAAATTTTCAAATTTGATTTTAAAGTTCTAGGGTTTTTTTTTATTTATTAATTTTTCAAAGAAAAAAGGTTTTTAAACTAAAAAAAGGCATTATTTATTTATTTTATTATTTTTATTAACTAAGATATTTTAGATTTTTAATTAAAGGTTTTGAAAAAGAGAACTTTAGAATTAAATAAACAGAGATTCTACGGTTTAAGATTTTGGATAACAAGTTTTAAAAATAAAAAGGAAATCTTTGAGTTAATATTTTTAAATTTAATAATTTTTTATGAAAAAAATGAAAATTAATATTTTCGAGACCTAAAGTTTTTTTTTTGTTAAAAATAGTTTTAATATTTTAGAATTTTTGTTTTGTTTTATATTTCTTCGACTCCTGTCGGTTGACTTGGACTAGTCGGTTGACCATTGCGTAGGGGTGTTAAACGGGTTGGACCGAGCCATAACATTTGAGCCCGTTTCAAAGTGGACCTAAACGGTTTGTGGCCCATGGGTCACAGTTTAAACGAACTTAGCCCATACGGTTATGGGATGACTCACTCGAGGGGCGTCCAGCCCAGCAGCCCAGCCTATTGCCTACCTCTTCTAAAATGCTTAAAAACTTTATAAAATATGTTGTTAGTGCAACTTGAACTCTAAACTCTTTTAAAATATGAACAATGCCCAACCATGAGGATATATGATATTTATTTAATTTATTTGCATAATTAATAATAATAATAATAATATATTAATACTAATAATCAAAATAAATATTACTTATTACTATTATTATAAGGGCTCGGCCCGCCTCACAAGTGAGCGAGGCTGAACTAAAATTTTCTGTCGTATTTAAAAACAGGCTTAAATAGATTGAACCCGGTTAGGCCTGAACCTGCACAAACTGAGCCCGGCCCAGCAGCTCCTTTTAACACCCCATCTTCATTTCTTATCCCTTTCTTCTTCCTCCTCCCGCCCCCTCTCTCTCTCTCTCTCTCTCTTTTAAATTTCTTATCTTACAAATTACAGGCCAATGCAACAACAAAACCACAACATCAATGACCGAGCACCAAACCCCATAAACGTAAACAAAGTAACAACCACCACAAACAATCAAGACCGAGACGAAAATAAAACAAAAGTAGAAAAAAAAATAGTTCACCACAAACACAAATCTGGGCAGCCTCTGGAACGATTCCCGCAGGGGGGCAGGGGCTTGAAGCCCTTTCTAAATTCTAATGCCTTTTTCTTTCTGTTCTTTATTGGTGGTTGAAGATGGTTGTATATAAGATAGAACTAGGAGGATGATGGATGGTTGGAATGATGATGTGTGGCTGGAATTTGATGTGGTCGTGACGATTTAAGAAAGGTTATTATGGCGATTGGCGACGGGGTGGTATTGCAGTGGGGCAGTGGCTCGGTTGAGCGATGGTACGGATTGATTTAGGGAGAACTTGAGTTGGGTTGACTGAGGGTTGGATGAATCATCCGTCTCCTCTCATTTAAGCTCTCTCTGCTATGGGCATGATGGATAAATCATGACTGAGCGATGGTACGGATTGTCCCAAAGAAACCTTGTGGGCTTGATTGATTAATTGATTAATCGAGCCATTTAAGGCTAACTAACGTGATGCTAATTAAAGTAAGTGTTTCTCACCTTTTCCTAACTTCGCATAAACATAAGCAACACAACTCCAGTTGGTTTATTTTATTTTTTATAATGCAGTTCATGCATATTTCTCTTTTTTTTTTTTATAATGCATCCCACGTTAATTTTTTGTAAGCGCAGTATAGTGGTAACACTTGTGATACTGAATAAGCGAAGTAAGCTGGCTTTTGTTCTCCATACAATATGCTCTTAGAATAAGCAAGCTTTGACTTCATATGTAGAGTGCGATTGTTATGTATTGGTTTCAATCCAGTTAAAAGAATTATCTGGGAGGGTAACCCAACCTGGTCATTTTCATTCCTCTCCCTTGCTGTATTTTGACTTTTTGATTGATGCCATGGCTGCATAAACCTTGTAAGCTTTGAATACAAGTCATTACATTTTCAAAAATAGTGGTGAGTAATGGTGAATCTTGATCTTTGTTTGTTTTGTTACCAAGAATTTGCTCCATGTAAATATTCTGGATAATTATGCCTTGCGATTTGATATTAAATTTCCTGTCCCTTTATCAAGCAACTAGTTTTCAGTACCCTTTATTCACCATTATTTTTTTTTTTTGCTACAAGGACGTAGAAATGACAAAAGAGGAAGAACCTACACAAATTGGCGTTACTTCAAACAAGAAAGCTGCTAAGGCTTGCTGGTGTGAATTATGCAGGGATGATTGCACGAAAGCTGCTTAAGTTCTCGAACAACACAAGAACGGAAAGAAACAAGAAAACGATTTTGTAGAGATCAGAAGAATTGAAAAAAGCTACCCAACCAGGCATTGGAATATAGAGTGACCATAAGGAAGTTGAGCCCAATTCTGTCGCTACAATTAATTTCTCCTCAAAATGTCCAACGGGATGGGGAGAAGCACCAGGTTCTGCCAGAAGGTTTGGGACAGGGTCTGGAATGAATTCAGCATAACAAATGGAACTCACATAGAAGAATGATACGGTGAAGCAAGCTGAAATTCCTCAGGGCCATCCCTCAGACTCATAACAACTCAATTCACGGCCATCTTCCATGGACAAAGACAACACCAAAGGACAAATGTAACTAATTAATGACATAAAACATTTGAATTAAATGTAACTGGATTCTATAAGGCATGCATCTGGCATTATTTGCTAATGCAAAACATTTTTGTAGTTTGAATAATCTATTTTGTCACAACAAAACCAGCCAAGTGCTCTTTTTAATGAAGTCTTAAAGGGTTCTGCGAAGGAATTGTCTACTTATAAGATGTTAGCAGTGGCGAAGGCAGTGCAGAAGTGGCGACCATACTTGTTGGGAAAACCCTGGGTACTAAAAACGGGCTACTAAAGTTTGAAGTACATGCTAAAACAACGCATTTTCACTCCATCCCAGGCTAGGTGGCTGCCCAAGATTTTGGGCTACGATTGTACAATACAATACAGATGCGACAAAGATAACCAAGGTCCTCACGCCCAATCTCGAGCCTCCATGTCCCAGTTTCAAGCCCTCACCTTCCCCTCTGCGAACTGGTGGTCATCCTCACAGCAAGAGGTAATCCATCCACAACCCCTACAAATATTATGGCACGCTGAACAAGGCTTCCTCTCACACTGTTTTCCAAAGGGATGGGGTATGGATGGATAATGGTAAAGTCCTCTTGTTGAATGTTGAGTCCCAACAACTCCTTACTGCCCGCAGTATTGGCGAATGCCCATTCTTCACCAACTATATATTGGGCATTTTAGCTACCTAAAGACCCTCCACTGGATCAGATCAAGCTTTATATATACGGTGCAAGTACAACAACCATCGCCCAGCTGGATCGCTACATCCTCTACCAATTCCTAAGTGAATTCGAACGGAAATTTCCATGGATTTTGCATGGAATGCCCCTTTCCATAGTTAGTGGTCTTCAGCGTCGCCAGATAAATCTCCCATCCTTCATCGAAAATAAGTTAATCTAAACAAGGGTAACTGCTGCCTGTATTCATATCTACCATCCAAATGATAGGTAATTTAAAATAGAAACGATTTTTAGTTACTAAACTCGTACAGCTAAAAATCAGATAATGCGCAAAAAATATTATATATATATATATATAGACACACAGACACACACATTATTTATATCGACGCTGCAGGTTGGGACAGTTGGTTTTTATCCCTTATCCCCAACACATCCAACCAGGATATGCAAACGAGTGTCCCTTGATATTCCAAATTTGACAGCGGCAACTGCTGGCAGTTTTCATGCACCGTTGAAACGAAAGGTGACCCGCACAAGTTTCTAGTATTAATAGCAGACCATGTACCACATCCACTTCCAACACCTTCTGCTTTAATTTGGATAAGAGAAAGGGAGAGGGAGAGTCCATTTCCTTTCTCCGACTACGGCAGTTCGATTCTCTCACACCTTCGTCGGCCAACCCGACCGCCGTAGATTTAATTAGTTAGCTTCCGGATAGAGAAAAAAACGGCGCTTCTAATTGGTTGGTGTCGTCATCATCATGGAGACAGCGAGTCAACAAAACAGCCACTACCACCATGCCCGCTCAACCCCGATTAGCAAGATATTTATTGTGGCGTCAATTGCGGCTGGTGTCCAGTTCGGATGGGCCCTCCAGCTGTCGCTGCTGACCCCCTACGTCCAGCTTCTGGGGGTTCCCCACATGTGGGCGGCCTTCATCTGGCTCTGTGGGCCCATCTCCGGCCTCTTGGTTCAGCCCATCGTCGGCTATTACTCCGACCGATGCCACTCCCGCTTCGGGCGGCGGCGCCCCTTCATCGTCTCCGCCGCCGCCCTGGTCGCCATTGCCGTCATCTTCATCGGCTTCGCAGCCGACATCGGGAAGGTAGCGGGAGACAAGATGAGCGATCCCGTGAAACCACGCGCCGTCGCCATCTTTGTGGTCGGCTTCTGGATCCTGGACGTGGCCAATAACACCCTCCAGGGTCCGTGCCGCGCGCTTCTGGGGGACCTGTCGAACCAAGACCACCACCGCACTCGAACGGCCAACGCCGCGTACTCTTTCTTCATGGCGGTGGGGAACATCATGGGATACGCCGCGGGATCGTACACCAAGCTCTACACCTTCCTTCCCTTCACCAGGACCGATGCCTGCGACATCTACTGCGCCAACCTCAAGAGCTGCTTCATCATCGGTGTTGTCCTCCTCATGGTCATTACCTTCCTGGCCGTGAACCTGGTGGATGAGAAGGCCGACACCAAAGCTAGCCATGCCGACGGTGACGAGTCCGGGGGAGGAGCCTTGGTGGGTCAGCTGTTGGGCTCCTTCAAGTCGCTGTCGAAGCCAATGTGGATTCTGTTGGTCGTCACGGCCCTCAACTGGATCGGGTGGTTCGGGTTCCTCCTGTTCGACACGGACTGGATGGGCAAAGAGGTGTACGGAGGTGATCCCAAAGGAAGTCCCCTCAAGGTGGCTCTCTACGATCTGGGCGTGCGCAACGGCTCCCTCGGCCTCATGATCAATGCCGCCGTGCTCGGCGTTGCCTCCATTGCCGTGGAGCCAATGGCTAGGTTGATCGGCGTCAACAACTTGTGGGGAGGTGTCAACTTTATCTTGGCTATTTGTCTCGCTTTGACAGTGTGGATCACCAAGGTGGCCGAGGCTGCTAGGGCTGCCGGCGGAGATACCCTCCCTCCCCCCGCTTGCCGTCAAGATCGGCTCCTTGGCTCTCTTCGGCGCCTTGGGTATTCCCATGGCCATCACCTTCAGCATCCCCTTCGCACTTGCATCCATCTTCTCCAGCACCGGAGACTCTGGCGCTGGCCAAGGTACTGTTCATACATACATACATTCATTTTTATATTTTTACAGCTACTGCGTACCTTATCCCTTCGATATTTAAGTACTTGTAATTAAGCTACCTTATAAATCCGTGTTTTTGTTAAATACTATTACGTACTAACGCATCCTGTTGCATGACTTATGTAGGGCTTTCCCTGGGAGTGTTGAACATGGCCATTGTTATTCCACAAGTCTGTCATTTCCTTCATGACAATTATAATTATATAATTTCTTTGTTTTAGAAATAATTAGCCATAAAATTGAGTTTGTGACTAAGTTTATAATATTTGTATGCAGATGATTGTTTCTGTGGCCAGTGGACCTCTAGATGCTATGTTCGGCGGTGGAAATCTTCCCGCATTTGTGTTGGGAGCTACGGCAGCCGCAATCAGTGGTATCCTCGCGGTGACAATATTACCCAAGCCAATAGAACAACCTATGAACATGAGCACGGCATCCATGCATTGATTAAAATTGTTGCATTTGTTCATATATAAAAGGCGAAGGCGATGTCAATCTATAAGACATGCACCCGTCATCATGTAAATACCACACTTGCTAATTTTTGTTGCAAATGGTGGAGAAAGAAGATACTGTCATATGTTGGAATATTGATGAGAAAATATAAACAATCAAAACAATTGCTTGAATCACGACAGTGATTTCTTTTATGCTAGCTCGACTAAGGAGTTTGAGAGAAACAAGGATTTGAAGGAGAGGTGTTGCTGGTAAAATTGTTTGGGATATGATGAATTTTATGTTTTGTGGGTGTAATTTTATTTTTATTAAACTTAATTATGTATATGTGCTGATTAATCTTTTCATGTTATTATGATAGATTCCTTTCATTAGATTTCTAACTAGGTTTTCCTTGGAGGTTTTTTGGAAAAAAAAGAGTTTAATGTTTAATACGAAAGCCCAAAACATATAAAATTTTAAAAGCAATGAAGACAGTTTTTGTTTTTAGGGTATATTAAAAAATGAGAAATAAAAAGACACAAAAAATATTTTATTTAGTTGTGCTTTATTTTGATTATTATTATTATTATTATTTTTAAATTTAAATAAAAAGTAAAGCAAAAATTATTATTATTAATATTAAAAATGGGCATTTTCTTTGCATAGTAATTTTATCAAAATTTTATATTCTATTTTGGATGTGTTTTAGTTTGAATATTGAAACATAATATTTTTTTTATCGAGTTTATCATAAATATAGAACTATACAATACCAAATTTTAACTAATATGTTTTCAACAAGTTTAAGTTACAAAACCATATTAAATATAATATAATGTAATATAAAAATCAAGTTCCGACAAGTAAATACCGACTAAGATTACTGGTATTGGATTCACTAAATACTTTTTTCAATTATGCATATGTGACACAATATAAATCACATATGACTATAAAGTGTTCCTTGAAATTAGCTAAAAACTTTAGTAAATTATGTATTTTATTTAATTGATTCTTCAAATTTAAAGAATCAGGGGGTTTATAGCCATATGTGGTTAATATTATATCACATATGTAAAATATTTAGTGAATCCAATAACTAGGGGTGGGCAACGAATACTCTTTACTTTATTTGCTCCATCTCTGCTATGCAGGGTGGGTTATTTGCCCAAGAGCAAAGTACAGTTTTTAAAATTGACACTTCGCTCGGACGGGAATAGAGAGCGATAATTAGTAGCGGGATACCCTGCTACGCTCCCATCCTACTTAATTTTAATAATTTTATTTATAATTTTATAATATTTTAAATATTATTATTTAATAATTATTTATAATTTTTGATATTTTTGAATGATATTTATTATTGTAAAATTAAATTATTTTTATAATTTTTTAATTAAAAATAATATAGAAATTTAATTTAAATCAAAATTTTTCGTATGAACTTATTTAATAAAAACAATAACAAAATGTAGGTAAATAGAAAGGGATATCTATCCCACTTAAATATGGAACAATATACAATTTTAAAATTAAATCCAACCCTAAGCGGCGAGTAGAGACGATAATATATGATTGATTTCATACCCAATAAAATTCGAATCACTACTATTTTCATGAAGTATCTACAAGGCAAACTTGTTATCTTGTTATTTTCGTCATTTTCGTTGCTTTATTTTTTTAATTTTTATTTCTTCTTTTTAAAAGAAAATTGGGGAAGTTGAAAAGCTAGCGTATACGTTTTTAAATTCTTCCGTTGCATGGGATTTCAGGGTAGATTGTTTATAAACTTAATTTGGGTTTAAAAGATAAGGGGAAATGCTCGGCTATAGAAATTAGAATAGGGCCGTCTGCTTGTTGTTTTGGAAGGAGTTGCAACAGGGGAAAAAAAGGAAGGGCGGCCAGTTTCTTCTAATGTATGAAGAGAAAAAAGAAAAAGAACATCACGTAAAAAAAAAAAAAAAAGCAATGGGGGAGACCAACAACGCCGCCAACAAGTTATCCCATTCCATAAACATCGTCGACGACGTCATGCTTGTGGTAGCCTATCTCTGGTCGCTGTAGCCTATAGCCACTGCTACAACGAATACAGGCTTTGGTAGCGTTTTGAAGCGCCGCATCCGGGTCGAAAAACGCCTGCAAAACCTTCAAAGGAATGGCGCCGCAAAAGCTCTACCGCTGCGATCTTAATAAGTGAAGGTGTAGGTTAAATCGGAGACAGCGTTTTTGGATCGCCGCATGTAGGCGGCGTTTCAGTTAGTGTCGCTATTGTGGGCGGCGTTCTTCAGAACGATGCTATTTGGTGCGGCGTTTCAATAAACGTCGTTTTTTAAACCCACTATGTTGGGTCGGCATTTCTTGAAACGCCACTAATCAGATACAATTTTTTTAAAAATATTTAAAATACTCATCAAACACATTCAAAAAAAACAAAGGTATTTAAACAAAATGACTACACATTCTTCATTATTAAACAAAATTACATACATTTTTTAACAATGTTCTTAATAGCTACTCATTCAAGCAAATAATACAAGGTTTTAAAAAATTATGTCTACACATATAGTTAAAAAATGGAATTAATGAGTGGTTCCAGATATAGAAGCCAATCAAACTTCCTGAAATGAAAAAAAAGAGTAAATAATTAAAATCCAAACTATCAATAATTAAAATAAATTGTCCATATTGAATTGACATCATGAAAACTATAAATTTGAGTTCCTTTGCTATACTGCTGGAAATAATACAAGTGATGCAGGTTGGAGTTGTGATGCAAACGATTTGATGAGTAATTGGGTTATGGTGCTTGGTTAATTTGTTGTAGTGTTGACAGTAAGAATGGGTGGAAAGAACCAAATTAACACAAAAGGCGGACATGACCAGCACCTTCTTCTCTCAACACATCAGTCTCAGCCCTAACCTTTTAAGCTTGATTTTGATGGTGAATGACATGAGGAATCAACAGGTCAAGGAGAGAGCGATATATTAGTATTATAGACTACAGCGATGATTATGACATCACACGATTCGTACACATGCATAGCTTTGATTGAATTACATGGATTTATTTACTACATGCCATTCAATGCTTATTGAACTAGTATAATTACCTACTTCAAATAAGCATACACACCGAGGGAAAATCTCTAAGGCCAATCGTCCAAGTCAAGCACCTGGCAAGTTGTCAAATGCCTGATTGTAAAATACCTGCAGTTTAATAAACAAAACATTTTGTGAAACACCATGCACTAAACATGCATATTTAATATGCAACATAAAGTCTAGCATAAAAAAAATAATCAATTGATTGAAAAACATTCCACACAATGTTTTTATGCATGCATTGTTAAATCACGATCATGACTGCTGTGATCCGAAATAAAAGTAGATTATTATCATTTCAAATTAAAATAACATATATTTCAAAACCTATTATTGAAAGTATATAAGTCTGAACCTATCGTACTTCATTGCTTTTATCAATCGTTACAATAATATTATAAGTAAATTTTCTAAAATAGTTACACTGAACTTTCTAAAAATTACAAGTACTTTCAAAGGACTGCACAAACAATTTAATTAAACAAAAATCAATACTTTGTGTTTTCTATAATTTTTATTTTTATTTCATATTAAATTTTAAAAAATATTATTAAATAAAAAAGTAGTATAAACTATTATTTTAATTATATAGATAATTATTAAGAGAATCTATTGATGTATATTTATATAAGGAAGCAAAAAGTAATATAAATATGTAAAAGTAGAGAAAATGAGTGGGTATCTCTATGATTGCCCTAAGGGATAAAAAATAGTGAAAAAAAAACCTTTATGATTTGTATTATTATTTTTATTTACAGTATCTAAAATAAAGAATTAACCCTTTACTTGGTAGGCATGAAAAAAAAATGTGAGGAAATTATATGAAAAATTATTTTTTTTTATTGTGAATGTGAATGTGAAAAAAAGATAAATTCAAAAAAGTCATGGCATGCGAAGACAATAACATGAAAAAACGTGCAATACTTTCACGTGGAAATCGGTGAAAAATGAACATTGTCAGCTTTTTTCAAAAATAACTTCATCAATTTAATTCTTTATTTTAGATAATGAGGATAAAAATAATAATACATATCATAAAGTTTTTTTTTATCTTTTTTTTTCTCCCTTACTAATTACTCTTTTTGTCACCATTTTTCTTTTTTACCTTTTTTCTTTTAATCTCTTTTTCATATATATTTTTTTAATTTTTTTCTACGTATTGCCAAGCAAATGGTAAATTAGTGAGAGTGGTTTTTGAAAAATCTAGCACAGTTTATTTTTCACAAGTTTTCACACCAATTTCGGTGTGAAAACTTTATCTATTTTTTCTTACTACTTTCTTTACATGCCGTGACTTTTTTAAGTTTATCAAGCAATAAAAAGCAATTTTTCATATAATTTTCTCACTTTCACCTTTTTTTTTTTTTGTGTCTAGAGGGTTAGTGCCTACTCTACTTATTTTTCACTTGATTTCACAAATTTCATAAGTAAACTTGTAAAAAACCATTTCACAATTTTCTACCAGCTTCTTTTAGCTACCGATGCCTGTTCATAATTTTCATAAGTAAACTCGTAAATGTAAGTTTAGCTCCGAGGAATTGAACTCCAAAATTACTCGCCCTCTTATAAAAAATTATGTTACTAATCATTTTTTATGTATATGGAATTCTTCGAGAAATTAAATAAGATTATACAGTCAAACAAGTATACAACTCAACAAATGTGATGAACAATATAATAAATCCCCACACATAAAGACACATGTATATAAATGTGTGTGTGTGTATATATATATATATATATATATATATATAGAGAGAGAGAGAGAGAGAGAGAGAGAGAGAGAGAGAGAGAGAGAGAGAGAGGGATTTATAGATATATAGACAACGAATTTGGGCAGCTGGTTTTCAAGATAAATCTCCTATACTTTCCATTCGACTCGGATATGCAAATATGTTAATCTAAACAGAGGTAACTGCTGCCTGTATTCATATGTACCATCCAAAACATTGGTAATTTAAAATAAAAACGATTTTTAGTTACTAAACTCGTACAGCTCAAAACGAGTTAATGCGCAAAATGTTTTTTTATATATATAGACACACATTCACACACATTATTTGTAGCGACGCAGTTGGTTTTTATCCCTTATCCCCTACAAATCCAACCAGGATATGCAAACGAGCGTACCTTGATATTCAAATTTAAACAGAGACAACTGCTTGCAGTTTTCATCACCGTTGAAACGAAAGGTGACCCGCAAAAATTTCTAGTATTAATAGCAGACCACGTACCACATCCACTTCCAACACCTTTTGCTTTAATTTGGATAACAGAAAGGGAGAGGGGAGAGTCCATTTCCTTTCTCCGACTACGGCAGTTCGATTGTCTCACACCTTCGTCGGCCAACCCGACCGCCGTAGATTTAATTAGTTAGCTTCCAGATAGAGAAAAAAACGGCGCTTCTAATTAATTCCTTGGTGTCGTCATCATCATGGAGACAGCGAGTCAACATAACAACCACTACCACCATGTCCCTTCAACCCCGATTAGCAAGATATTTATTGTGGCGTCAATTGCGGCGGGTGTCCAGTTCGGATGGGCCCTCCAGCTGTCGCTGCTGACCCCCTACGTCCAGCTTCTGGGGGTCCCCCACATGTGGGCGGCCTTCATCTGGCTCTGTGGGCCCATCTCCGGCCTCTTGGTTCAGCCCATCGTCGGCTATTACTCCGACCGATGCCACTCCCGCTTCGGGCGGCGGCGCCCCTTCATCGTCTCCGCCGCCGCGCTGGTCGCCATTGCCGTCATCTTCATCGGCTTCGCAGCCGACATCGGGAAGATGGCGGGAGACAAGATGAGCTCTCCCGTGAAACCACGCGCTGTGGCCATCTTTGTGGTCGGCTTCTGGATCCTGGACGTGGCCAACAACACCCTCCAGGGTCCGTGCCGCGCGCTTCTGGCGGACCTGTCCAACCAAGACCACCACCGCACTCGGACGGCCAACGCCGCGTTCTCCTTCTTCATGGCGGTGGGGAATATCCTGGGATACGCCGCGGGATCGTACACCAAGCTCTACACCTTCCTTCCCTTCACCAGGACCGATGCCTGCGACATCTATTGCGCCAACCTCAAGAGCTGCTTCATCATCGGCGTTGTCCTCCTCCTGGTCATTACCTTCCTGGCCGTGAACCTGGTGGAGGAGAAGGCCGACGCCAAAGCTAGCCATGCCGACGGGGACGAGTCCGGGGGAGGAGCGTTCGTTGGTCAGCTGTTGGGCTCCTTCAAGTCGCTGTCGACAAGAGGTAATCCATCCACAACCCCTACAAATATTATGGCACGCTGAACAAGGCTTCCTCTCACACTGTTTTCCAAAGGGATGGGGTATGGATGGATAATGGTAAAGTCCTCTTGTTGAATGTTGAGTCCCAACAACTCCTTACTGCCCGCAGTATTGGCGAATGCCCATTCTTCACCAACTATATATTGGGCATTTTAGCTACCTAAAGACCCTCCACTGGATCAGATCAAGCTTTATATATACGGTGCAAGTACAACAACCATCGCCCAGCTGGATCGCTACATCCTCTACCAATTCCTAAGTGAATTCGAACGGAAATTTCCATGGATTTTGCATGGAATGCCCCTTTCCATAGTTAGTGGTCTTCAGCGTCGCCAGATAAATCTCCCATCCTTCATCGAAAATAAGTTAATCTAAACAAGGGTAACTGCTGCCTGTATTCATATCTACCATCCAAATGATAGGTAATTTAAAATAGAAACGATTTTTAGTTACTAAACTCGTACAGCAAAAAATCAGATAATGCGCAAAAAATATTATATATATATATATATAGACACACAGACACACACATTATTTATATCGACGCTGCAGGTTGGGACAGTTGGTTTTTATCCCTTATCCCCAACACATCCAACCAGGATATGCAAACGAGTGTCCCTTGATATTCCAAATTTGACAGCGGCAACTGCTGGCAGTTTTCATGCACCGTTGAAACGAAAGGTGACCCGCACAAGTTTCTAGTATTAATAGCAGACCATGTACCACATCCACTTCCAACACCTTCTGCTTTAATTTGGATAAGAGAAAGGGAGAGGGAGAGTCCATTTCCTTTCTCCGACTACGGCAGTTCGATTCTCTCACACCTTCGTCGGCCAACCCGACCGCCGTAGATTTAATTAGTTAGCTTCCGGATAGAGAAAAAAACGGCGCTTCTAATTGGTTGGTGTCGTCATCATCATGGAGACAGCGAGTCAACAAAACAGCCACTACCACCATGCCCGCTCAACCCCGATTAGCAAGATATTTATTGTGGCGTCAATTGCGGCTGGTGTCCAGTTCGGATGGGCCCTCCAGCTGTCGCTGCTGACCCCCTACGTCCAGCTTCTGGGGGTTCCCCACATGTGGGCGGCCTTCATCTGGCTCTGTGGGCCCATCTCCGGCCTCTTGGTTCAGCCCATCGTCGGCTATTACTCCGACCGATGCCACTCCCGCTTCGGGCGGCGGCGCCCCTTCATCGTCTCCGCCGCCGCCCTGGTCGCCATTGCCGTCATCTTCATCGGCTTCGCAGCCGACATCGGGAAGGTAGCGGGAGACAAGATGAGCGATCCCGTGAAACCACGCGCCGTCGCCATCTTTGTGGTCGGCTTCTGGATCCTGGACGTGGCCAATAACACCCTCCAGGGTCCGTGCCGCGCGCTTCTGGGGGACCTGTCGAACCAAGACCACCACCGCACTCGAACGGCCAACGCCGCGTACTCTTTCTTCATGGCGGTGGGGAACATCATGGGATACGCCGCGGGATCGTACACCAAGCTCTACACCTTCCTTCCCTTCACCAGGACCGATGCCTGCGACATCTACTGCGCCAACCTCAAGAGCTGCTTCATCATCGGCGTTGTCCTCCTCATGGTCATTACCTTCCTGGCCGTGAACCTGGTGGATGAGAAGGCCGACGCCAAAGCTAGCCATGCCGACGGTGACGAGTCCGGGGGAGGAGCCTTGGTGGGTCAGCTGTTGGGCTCCTTCAAGTCGCTGTCGAAGCCAATGTGGATTCTGTTGGTCGTCACGGCCCTCAACTGGATCGGGTGGTTCGGGTTCCTCCTGTTCGACACGGACTGGATGGGCAAAGAGGTGTACGGAGGTGATCCCAAAGGAAGTCCCCTCAAGGTGGCTCTCTACGATCTGGGCGTGCGCAACGGCTCCCTCGGCCTCATGATCAATGCCGCCGTGCTCGGCGTTGCCTCCATTGCCGTGGAGCCAATGGCTAGGTTGATCGGCGTCAACAACTTGTGGGGAGGTGTCAACTTTATCTTGGCTATTTGTCTCGCTTTGACAGTGTGGATCACCAAGGTGGCCGAGGCTGCTAGGGCTGCCGGCGGAGATACCCTCCCTCCCCCGCTTGCCGTCAAGATCGGCTCCTTGGCTCTCTTCGGCGCCTTGGGTATTCCCATGGCCATCACCTTCAGCATCCCCTTCGCACTTGCATCCATCTTCTCCAGCACCGGAGACTCTGGCGCTGGCCAAGGTACTGTTCATACATACATACATTCATTTTTATATTTTTACAGCTACTGCGTACCTTATCCCTTCGATATTTAAGTACTTGTAATTAAGCTACCTTATAAATCCGTGTTTTTGTTAAATACTATTACGTACTAACGCATCCTGTTGCATGACTTATGTAGGGCTTTCCCTGGGAGTGTTGAACATGGCCATTGTTATTCCACAAGTCTGTCATTTCCTTCATGACAATTATAATTATATAATTTCTTTGTTTTAGAAATAATTAGCCATAAAATTGAGTTTGTGACTAAGTTTATAATATTTGTATGCATGCAGATGATTGTTTCTGTGGCCAGTGGACCTCTAGATGCTATGTTCGGCGGTGGAAACCTTCCCGCATTTGTGTTGGGAGCCACTGCAGCCGCAGTCAGTGGTATCCTCGCGGTGACAATATTACCCAAGCCGATAGAACAACCTATGAACATGAGCACGGCATCCATGCATTGATTAAAATTGTTGCATTTGTTCATATATAAAAGGCGAAGGCGATGTCAATCTATAAGACATGCACCCGTCATCATGTAAATACCACACTTGCTAATTTTTGTTGCAAATGGTGGAGAAAGAAGATACTGTCATATGTTGGAATATTGATGAGAAAATATAAACAATCAAAACAATTGCTTGAATCACGACAGTGATTTCTTTTATGCTAGCTCGACTAAGGAGTTTGAGAGAAACAAGGATTTGAAGGAGAGGTGTTGCTGGTAAAATTGTTTGGGATATGATGAATTTTATGTTTTGTGGGTGTAATTTTATTTTTATTAAACTTAATTATGTATATGTGCTGATTAATCTTTTCATGTTATTATGATAGATTCCTTTCATTAGATTTCTAACTAGGTTTTCCTTGGAGGTTTTTTGGAAAAAAAAGAGTTTAATGTTTAATACGAAAGCCCAAAACATATAAAATTTTAAAAGCAATGAAGACAGTTTTTGTTTTTAGGGTATATTAAAAAATGAGAAATAAAAAGACACAAAAATATTTTATTTAGTTGTGCTTTATTTTGATTATTATTATTATTTAAATTTAAATAAAAAGTAAAGCAAAAATTATTATTATTAATATTAAAAATGGGCATTTTCTTTGCATAGTAATTTTATCAAAATTTTATATTCTATTTTGGATGTGTTTTAGTTTGAATATTGAAACATAATATTTTTTTTATCGAGTTTATCATAAATATAGAACTATACAATACCAAATTTTAACTAATATGTTTTCAACAAGTTTAAGTTACAAAACCATATTAAATATAATATAATGTAATATAAAAATCAAGTTCCGACAAGTAAATACCGACTAAGATTACTGGTATTGGATTCCCTAAATACTTTTTTCAATTATGCATATGTGACACAATATAAATCACATACGACTATAAAGTGTTCCTTGAAATTAGCTAAAAACTTTAGTAAATTATGTATTTTATTTCATTGATTCTTCAAATTTAAAGAATCTTTATAGCCATATGTGGTTAATATTATATCACATATGTAAAATATTTAGTGAATCCAATAACTAGGGGTGGGCAACAGATACTCGCACCTGCTATTTGCTCCATCTCTGCTATGCAGGGTGGGTTATTTGCCCAAGAGCAAAGTACAGTTTTTAAAATTGACACTTCGCTCGGACGGGAATAGAGAGCGATAATTAGTAGCGGGATACCCTGCTACGCTCCCATCCTACTTAATTTTAATAATTTTATTTATAATTTTATAATATTTTAAATATTATTATTTAATAATTGTTTATAATTTTTGATATTTTTGAATGATATTTATTATTGTAAAATTAAATTATTTTTATAATTTTTTGATTAAAAATGATATAGAAATTTAATTTAAGTCAAGATTTTTCGTATGAACTTATTTAATAAAAACAATAACAAAATGTAGGTAAATAGAAAGGGATATCTGTCCCACTTAAATATGGAACAATATACAATTTTAAAATTAAATCCAACCCTAAGCGGCGGCGAGAGACGATAATATATAGATTGATTTCATACCCAATAAAATTCGAATCACTACTATTATCTGTTTCATGAAGTATCTACAAGGCAAACTTGTTATTTTGTTATTTTCGTCATTTTCGTTGCTTTATTTTTTTAATTTTTATTTCTTCTTTTTAAAAGAAAATTGGGGAAGTTGAAAAGCTAGCGTATACGTTTTTAAATTCTTCCGTTGCATGGGATTTCAGGGTAGATTGTTTATAGACTTAATTTGGGTTTAAAAGATAAGGGGAAATGCTCGGCTATAGAAATTAGAATAGGGCCGTCTGCTTGTTGTTTTGGAAGGAGTTGCAACAGGGGAAAAAAAGGAAGGGCGGCCAGTTTCTTCTAATGTATGAAGAGAAAAAAGAAAAAGAACATCACGTAAAAAAAAAAAAAAAAGCAATGGGGGAGACCAACAACGCCGCCAACAAGTTATCCCATTCCATAAACATCGTCTCGCACTACTTCACCGCACGTCATTGTCAAAGTTGTGGTAACTAGTCATCATCAGAGTCGCTGTAGCCTATAGCCACTGCTACAACGAATACAGGCTTTGGTAGCGTTTTGAAGCGCCGCATCAGGGTCGAAAAACGCCTGCAAAACCTTCAAAGGAATGGCGCCGCAAAAGCTCTACCGCTGCGATCTTAATAAGTGAAGGTGTAGGTTAAATCGGAGACAGCGTTTTTGGATCGCCGCATGTAGGCGGCGTTTCAGTTAGTGTCGCTATTGTGGGCGGCGTTCTTCAGAACGATGCTATTTGGTGCGGCGTTTCAATAAGCGTCGTTTTTTAAACCCACTATGTTGGGTGGGCGGCATTTCTTGAAACGCCACTAATCAGATACAATTTTTTTAAAAATATTTAAAATACTCATCAAACACATTCAAAAAAAACAAAGGTATTTAAACAAAATGACTACACATTCTTCATTATTAAACAAAATTACATACATTTTTTAACAATGTTCTTAATAGCTACTCATTCAAGCAAATAATACAAGGTTTTAAAAAATTATGTCTACACATATAGTTAAAAAATGGAATTAATGAGTGGTTCCAGATATAGAAGCCAATCAAACTTCCTGAAATGAAAAAAAAGAGTAAATAATTAAAATCCAAACTATCAATAATTAAAATAAATTGTCCATATTGAATTGACATCATGAAAACTATAAATTTGAGTTCCTTTGCTATACTGCTGGAAATAATACAAGTGATGCAGGTTGGAGTTGTGATGCAAACGATTTGATGAGTAATTGGGTTATGGTGCTTGGTTAATTTGTTGTAGTGTTGACAGTAAGAATGGGTGGAAAGAACCAAATTAACACAAAAGGCGGACATGACCAGCACCTTCTTCTCTCAACACATCAGTCTCAGCCCTAACCTTTTAAGCTTGATTTTGATGGTGAATGACATGAGGAATCAACAGGTCAAGGAGAGAGCGATATATTAGTATTATAGACTACAGCGATGATTATGACATCACACGATTCGTACACATGCATAGCTTTGATTGAATTACATGGATTTATTTACTACATGCCATTCAATGCTTATTGAACTAGTATAATTACCTACTTCAAATAAGCATACACACCGAGGGAAAATCTCTAAGGCCAATCGTCCAAGTCAAGCACCTGGCAAGTTGTCAAATGCCTGATTGTAAAATACCTGCAGTTTAATAAACAAAACATTTTGTGAAACACCATGCACTAAACATGCATATTTAATATGCAACATAAAGTCTAGCATAAAAAAATAATCAATTGATTGAAAAACATTCCACACAATGTTTTTATGCATGCATTGTTAAATCACGATCATGACTGCTGTGATCCGAAATAAAAGTAGATTATTATCATTTCAAATTAAAATAACATATATTTCAAAACCTATTATTGAAAGTATATAAGTCTGAACCTATCGTACTTCATTGCTTTTATCAATCGTTACAATAATATTATAAGTAAACTTTCTAAAATAGTTACACTGAACTTTCTAAAAATTACAAGTACTTTCAAAGGACTGCACAAACAATTTAATTAAACAAAAATCAATACTTTGTGTTTTCTATAATTTTTATTTTTATTTCATATTAAATTTTAAAAAATATTATTAAATAAAAAAGTAGTATAAACTATTATTTTAATTATATAGATAATTATTAAGAGAATCTATTGATGTATATTTATATAAGGAAGCAAAAAGTAATATAAATATGTAAAAGTAGAGAAAATGAGTGGGTATCTCTATGATTGCCCTAAGGGATAGAAAATAGTGAAAAAAAACCTTTATGATTTGTATTATTATTTTTATTTACAGTATCTAAAATAAAGAATTAACCCTTTACTTGGTAGGCATGAAAAAAAAATGTGAGGAAATTATATGAAAAATTATTTTTTTTTATTGTGAATGTGAATGTGAAAAAAAGATAAATTCAAAAAAGTCATGGCATGCGAAGACAATAACATGAAAAAACGTGCAATACTTTCACGTGGAAATCGGTGAAAAATGAACATTGTCAGCTTTTTTCAAAAATAACTTCATCAATTTAATTCTTTATTTTAGATAATGAGGATAAAAATAATAATACATATCATAAAGTTTTTTTTTTATCTTTTTTTTTCTCCCTTACTAATTACTCTTTTTGTCATCATTTTTCTTTTTACCTTTTTTCTTTCAATCTCTTTTTCATATATATTTTTTTAATTTTTTTCTACGTATTGCCAAGCAAATGGTAAATTAGTGAGAGTGGTTTTTGAAAAATCTAGCACAGTTTATTTTTCACAAGTTTTCACACCAATTTCGGTGTGAAAACTTTATCTATTTTTTCTTACTACTTTCTTTACATGCCGTGACTTTTTTAAGTTTATCAAGCAATAAAAAGCAATTTTTCATATAATTTTCTCACTTTCACCTTTTTTTTTTTTTGTGTCTAGAGGGTTAGTGCCTACTCTACTTATTTTTCACTTGATTTCACAAATTTCATAAGTAAACTTGTAAAAACCATTTCACAATTTTCTACCAGCTTCTTTTAGCTACCGATGCCTGTTCATAATTTTCATAAGTAAACTCGTAAATGTAAGTTTAGCTCCGAGGAATTAAACTCCAAAATTACTCGCCCTCTTATAAAAAATTATGTTACTAATCATTTTTTATGTATATGAAATTCTTCGAGAAATTAAATAAGATTATACAGTCAAACAAGTATACAACTCAACAAATGTGATGAATAATATAATAAATCCCCACACATACAGACACATGTATATAAATGTTGTGTGTGTGTGTATATATATATATATATATATATAGAGAGAGAGAGAGAGAGAGAGAGAGAGAGAGAGAGAGAGAGAGAGAGAGAGAATTTATAGATATATAGACAACGAATTTGGGCAGCTGGTTTTCAAGATAAATCTCCTATACTTTCCATTCGACTCGGATATGCAAATATGTTAATCTAAACAGAGGTAACTGCTGCCTGTATTCATATGTACCATCCAAAACATTGGTAATTTAAAATAAAAACGATTTTTAGTTACTAAACTCGTACAGCTCAAAACGAGTTAATGCGCAAAATGTTTTTTTATATATATAGACACACATTCACACACATTATTTATAGCGACGCAGTTGGTTTTTATCCCTTATCCCCTACAAATCCAACCAGGATATGCAAACGAGCGTACCTTGATATTCAAATTTAAACAGAGACAACTGCTTGCAGTTTTCATCACCGTTGAAACGAAAGGTGACCCGCAAAAATTTCTAGTATTAATAGCAGACCACGTACCACATCCACTTCCAACACCTTTTGCTTTAATTTGGATAACAGAAAGGGAGAGGGAGAGTCCATTTCCTTTCTCCGACTACGGCAGTTCGATTGTCTCACACCTTCGTCGGCCAACCCGACCGCCGTAGATTTAATTAGTTAGCTTCCAGATAGAGAAAAAAACGGCGCTTCTAATTAATTCCTTGGTGTCGTCATCATCATGGAGACAGCGAGTCAACATAAC
Source organism: Taxillus chinensis (assembly GCA_023512835.1). NCBI lineage: Eukaryota > Viridiplantae > Streptophyta > Magnoliopsida > Santalales > Loranthaceae > Taxillus > Taxillus chinensis. Next base: position 15,869,395 of record CM042090.1, read on the forward strand.
AACCACTACCACCATGTCCCTTCAACCCCGATTAGCAAGATATTTATTGTGGCGTCAATTGCGGCGGGTGTCCAGTTCGGATGGGCCCTCCAGCTGTCGCTGCTGACCCCCTACGTCCAGCTTCTGGGGGTCCCCCACATGTGGGCGGCCTTCATCTGGCTCTGTGGGCCCATCTCCGGCCTCTTGGTTCAGCCCATCGTCGGCTATTACTCCGACCGATGCCACTCCCGCTTCGGGCGGCGGCGCCCCTTCATCGTCTCCGCCGCCGCGCTGGTCGCCATTGCCGTCATCTTCATCGGCTTCGCAGCCGACATCGGGAAGATGGCGGGAGACAAGATGAGCTCTCCCGTGAAACCACGCGCTGTGGCCATCTTTGTGGTCGGCTTCTGGATCCTGGACGTGGCCAACAACACCCTCCAGGGTCCGTGCCGCGCGCTTCTGGCGGACCTGTCCAACCAAGACCACCACCGCACTCGGACGGCCAACGCCGCGTTCTCCTTCTTCATGGCGGTGGGGAATATCCTGGGATACGCCGCGGGATCGTACACCAAGCTCTACACCTTCCTTCCCTTCACCAGGACCGATGCCTGCGACATCTATTGCGCCAACCTCAAGAGCTGCTTCATCATCGGCGTTGTCCTCCTCCTGGTCATTACCTTCCTGGCCGTGAACCTGGTGGAGGAGAAGGCCGACGCCAAAGCTAGCCATGCCGACGGGGACGAGTCCGGGGGAGGAGCGTTCGTTGGTCAGCTGTTGGGCTCCTTCAAGTCGCTGTCGAAGCCAATGTGGATTCTGTTGGTCGTCACGGCCCTCAACTGGATCGGGTGGTTCGGCTTCCTCCTGTTCGACACGGACTGGATGGGCAAAGAGGTGTACGGAGGTGATCCCAAAGGAAGTCCCCTCAAGGTGGCTCTCTACGATCTGGGCGTGCGCAACGGCTCCCTCGGCCTCATGATCAATGCCGCCGTGCTCGGCGTTGCCTCCATCGCCGTGGAGCCAATGGCTAGGTTGATCGGCGTCAACAACTTGTGGGGAGGTGTCAACTTTATCTTGGCTATTTGTCTCGCTTTGACAGTGTGGATCACTAAGGTGGCCGAGGCTGCTAGGGCTGCCGGCGGAGATACCCTCCCTCCCCCGCTTGCCGTCAAGGTCGGCTCCTTGGCTCTCTTCGGCGCCTTGGGTATTCCCATGGCCATCACCTTCAGCATCCCCTTCGCTCTTGCGTCCATCTTCTCCAGCACCGGAGACTCCGGCGCTGGCCAAGGTACTGTTCATACATACATACATTTCTTATTACTGTATATTTTTACAGCTACTGCGTACATTATCCTTTCGATATATATTTAAGTACTTCTAATTAAGCTTCCTTATAAATCCGTGTTTTTGTTAAATACTATTACGTACTAACGCATCCTGTTGCATGACTTATGTAGGGCTTTCCCTGGGAGTGTTGAACATGGCCATTGTTATTCCACAAGTATGACAATTATAATTATATAATTTCTTTATTTTAGAAATAATTAGGCATAAAATTGAGTTTGTGACTAACTTTATAATATTTGTATGCATGCAGATGATTGTTTCTGTGGCCAGTGGACCTCTAGATGCTATGTTCGGCGGTGGAAATCTTCCTGCATTTGTATTGGGAGCCACTGCAGCCGCACTCAGTGGTATCCTTGCGTTGACAATACTTCCCAAGCCGATAGAACAACCTATGAACATGAGCACGTCATCCATGCATTGATTAAAATTGTTGCATTTGTTCATATATAAAAAGCGAAAGCGATGTGAATATATAAGTGACATGCATATTCATCATCATGTAAATACCACTCTTGTTAATTTTAGTTGCAAGTGATGGAGAAAGAAGACACTGTCATTGGAATGTTATCAGAAAGTACAAACAAGCATTTGAATCGATTTTGAAGTTTAATGTTATACCGCTCTTATCTTAGTTCGACTAATGTGTTGGAGAGAAACGTGTGACTGGTATAAAAGGGTTTGGGAGATGATGGATTTTTAAGGTTTGTCGATGTAATTATATTTGTATTAAACTTAATTTTTTCATGTTATTACCATAGATTTCTTTCATTAGAGGTTTTGAACGAGGTTTTCCTTGGAGGTTTATAGGAAAAAAAGTTTAATGTTTAATGATTAATATGAAAATCTCAAAACATATAAAATTTAAGAAGAAAGGAGAAGAGAAGACGGTTTTTTGTGTTTAAGCCATTAAAAAAAGAAGAAATAAAAAGAGAAAATATTTTATTTTTAGTTGTGCTTTATTTTGATATTAAAATTTGAAACAAAAATTATTATCATTAATATTAAAAATAGAAATTTTCTTTGCATTGTAATTTTATCAAAGTTGTATATATCATTTTGGAACGCATTTTAGTTTGCACGTTTAAACATAATATTTCTTTACCCGTCTGTTTGCACGTTTAAACATATATATATATATAAAATTAGAAACTATAGATAAATAACATCAAATAATATACATTTATAAATCTTAATATCACATTGGCAAAACAAATAATATTAAATAATGCAGAGTATTAAATATTTAATTTTTAATATTAGCTTTTCATGAAGTTGACAAATTTATCTTAACAGACATCAATAAAACCTATTACAGCAGATGTTTGAAAGTTTTAACGGTACGATAATAGGGATGAATAGTGTGGGGGCCACTCCCAATTAGGGAGTCAAGGATCGTGAGCTGCAGCCTTCTTCAAACCCAGTGTGTTGCAGCTTCTTCAACTCCGATGGGCAGCTTGGTCTTAGACGGCAGCAACCATGGTGGACAGCAGCAGGAATTTAGCCTATATATATGCTGTAAAACGAAATTAGTATGCATGCCTTATTGTAAGATAATTAGAGAGAAGAAAGAGAGGCACCTTGTCCTCTTGTATATTATCCTCCGGCGAGTTGCCGGAGAGGAATAGTAAAATCGGCTCCCTCTTCTCCCGTGGACGTAGGCACCTTGCCGAACCACGTAAATCCTCTTGTTTCCTTCGTTTTTGCATGCGTGTGTGTTTGCGATCCCTACAAAGTGATATCAGAGCCAGTGGAGGAGAAACAGAGGAGTTTTTTGGTGGCCGGAAAATTCAACCTGCCCGGATTTCATTTTGAACGGTAGAGAGTTATAGATTGGGCCGCTGCGAGTCCAATGGTATAGACGGCGTCGACAACGGACGCAAGATTTCCGGTACGATAATAGGGATGATTAGCACCCCTAAAATTAGTATTTAATATTAGCCTTTTATGAAGTCTTTAAAAGACAAATTTATCTTTAACAGACATCAATAAAACCTATTACACCAGATGTCTGAAAGTTTTAACGGTACGATAATAGGGATGAATAGCACCCTAAAATTAGTATTAGCGAAACATACCAATTAGGCCGAAATGGCCCTAAAATTAGTTTTAACGGTACGATAACGGTTGTACCAATTAGCATGTTCGTACGTGACTTTTTATCCATTCCAATCCACAAACCTCGTCTTGCACTACTTCACCGCAAGTCACTGTCAAATTTGTGGTAACTGGTCATCATCAGAGCCGTGTCTGGTCGATGAGGACGGCAATGATCACTATCACCGGCCCAGCGGCCACGAGGGAGGCGATCGCAATCGCGTCAAGGATGGACCCCTATCCCCTGGCGAGATAGACGGTCAGCCCGGCCGGTGGCTTCACTGCTTCAGCTAGGCCGCCGGGGAGGGGCCGGCCTGACGATGGACCCCAACAACTGCTGCGTCGTTCCTGACCTCGATCCCCTCCACTATCCGCTTCTTCCCAGCCGTACGTGCTGCTGCCCACCACACCGTCGACCGTTCTGCTGATGTCAACAGTCTCCCCTTGGTTTTGTCGGAACTTGCATTAATATTCTCAACTTCGTTAATCAATTGGGCCTGCTTAATATTTTTTCCACTTTCTCTAGTTTTACTGAAACTGTGGAAATTTTATTAATTAATTGTGAATAATCAATTAAGAAAATATGAAACAAACACCAGCAATATTGAATGATAGAGAATAATCAAACTGTATGAATGATAGAGAATATGAAAACTGTATGAATGATAGAGAATGATAGAGAGTATATTATTGAGTATAAGAAAACATCTGAAGGGGCTGCCCAAAATTTGGCAGGGTAGTTGCCCTCTGTGCCTTGGTGGAGTGTCGTTAATTGGGATCCAACCAACTTATGGATTGGAGAACCTGTTGTTCACCTCGATTGGGTATATTTACTGGTGTTGCACCTATTCATTAAGCATATAATTCTGTCTTCATCCTCTCTCCTTTTTAGTAACTAACCTGGTGTTGCTAAGCTGTAAGTTAATATTGGTCGATCGAGAAGTTCACCTGTTGGTATCATCACTTTTTCCCTTTTCTTTTCGTAATGTTTTTGAAGACATATATGATCTGAGATTAATTAGCTAGAATGATAGAATAACTAGGCATGGAGTTGAACCTTTTTCATTAATTCCATAATCTAGAAAAAACAAATATAGATACGCAGTGCATGAGCTTGTTCAAGACTTATCATTGTGAGTACGGTTCATTTCAATAAAAAAATTTATTGATATGACGAAGGAAGTTGATGACTTGCGAGTACATATATATATATATATACATATGTATGTAACATTGAAGATTGCAAATTCTAGTTCCTAATCAATATATTTTCCTTGTGTTGTATGAAGGCAAAATTAAAGAATTAAGTGATCAAAGTGTGTAAGGTATGTATCCTAATTTGTTTTTCTCACAACCAATATATGACTCAACTATATGCATGTTGGTACGTGGAAGGAAAAATACATATATGATGTGGCTATGAGAAAGAAATTCTTATGAAATGATGGATACTAGTAAATGCTTCATATATACATTTTGATACTACTGTCCAAGCTGCCTAATAAATCTTATGACCAAATTGTGCACTTGAATATATCCAATGAGAATGTTGCACTTGAATATATCTGAAGAGAATGTTGCACTTAAAATTTATTATTATAGTTGGGAAAAGGTTTATTCCAGGATGGGAAAGCTCAGAAAGTAATCCTATGAAATACTTTTTTCAGGGACAATTAGGCTCTAATACTACTTGTTAAGATTAGGCTAAGGTATAAGTTCGTCTGTATGTCATAATATTATCCACTTTGAGTTCATCATATTTGTTCATGCGGTTTTAAAATTCATTGTTACATTTATAAACCTCGACTATATTAACTTTTTTGGCTTTCTCAGTTCTTTCAAGGAGCAACTTTGCAATACTTATAAAAATTGTAAAATGAAATATGGTGCAAACAACATTATACAATTGTAACCGATCTCATGCAATTTATTATTCACCCTAGTTATCCAAAACATGCAACTTTGGGTGGTCTAGGATTTTTTAATTCCTTAATATATTTTTTCAATTATATCTTTAATTAACCATTTCATATCTTTGTGTGAATTAGTTTAAGGGTCTTTATACTTAATCTTTTAACAATCACATCAATTGCGATAATGTATTTATACTTAATCAATCTTTCCTCAATTTATTATTCTTCTAAACTAAAATGACAAATTACCTCTTAGGCTCATTGCAATTCAATTTATCATACAATGTTCACATATAAAATTTATAATTTATCATATTCATAAATATGGAAAATTATAAAGCTTAAGGTGGAAATATTTAGTTCAAAATATTTAGTTCAGATAAAGATAGTAGACAAAAAACAAATTGTGGAAATTTAGTGGTCAAACCTGCTCATTTCTCTCTTGACGCCAAATTATGAATAGACCCTTTAATATTCATGTATTCCTCCTGCTGCCTGAAATGCAGATGGGTGTATTTTAGTTGCATCCTCTCCTCATCAATCCAGTGTCATGATCATATCATAGAACAATAAAACATTGAAAACACTATGTATAAAATGTTATAGGACAGGCTGGACGACAAACATTGGTGGTCCCTTTTTGGATTGCCCGAAATATGTTTAACAGGGTACCTGTCATGATAGTTTTACAATAGAACAGTATCTTCCAACGGCCCACTAAGAAAACAAGAAACCTGCATAGCAAAATGTGCAGAAAATTCAGTAATTCTTGAATTTAACCGCAATTTGCTTTCGTGGACCTGAACCCATAATTTAAAATGAACTCCAGAATCAAATTCGTAGAAAAACAATGGAACTAATACAATTTAAAATGAAGAGTGCACAGTTATGGTATATCCATTAGCCCGTCCCTCCAGTACACAGACATCTTTCCCGTTGGTCAGCAAAATAATCAACTGCCCAATTTCAAGTAAACAATTTAAGGGGCTGTTAAGTAACATTTGTCCAAATTCGAAAAGGGTGAGGGGACTAAGAGTGGATTGATAAAGACACGTGATTAACAAAAAATCTAAGTCAATACCACTTTTGAAATTTCACTGTGAACAAAAAGAAATATCACCAATGAACAGACTAATCATTACAAACAGACCAAGAGAACAGACAACTGTCCAAACCAGAAAGGGCCGCCTAGAATGCTTTCCTCGTTTTTTCTTACATTAGTAATATGTGAATCTTTGTTTCATTTTTGTGCATTGAATAATATTTGATATGGTACATTAAAATTTGTTTCGCAACCAGCAGTTGTTGTAGTTTACTCAACCAAGTCCTTGTTCGGTTGGCTAGAAAGCTTTCCTATGTTTTTTTTTTCTTTTTTCCAGTTACAGGCTGAGGAAAATTTGCGGAAGATCCATCAAAAGAAGTGCAGACAGTTAAAATGCATGAATGAGAAGGTTGTTGCGGCTAGTAAAATTGACAGCACCAGGAGTTTACTTGCCGCTTCATATGCAAAAATTAAAATTTCAACCCAAGTTGTCGACAAGATATCTGTTACAATAAATAAGTTGAGAGACAGTTCTTCAATTATCAACATAAATTCATTAAACAGGTACCCAGAGGAGTTTCTACCCGCTTCAAAAATCTAGCTACGACATTTGATCTTCTGCTCATTAAACAGTTTCGCTATATATTTGTTCAGGCTCCAAAACTTACGTGTATCCATAGTAAAGGTAGAAACTCCTCAATGTGGTGCCACCAAATCTATCTAATATTGGTTATAATAGAAACACCATAAAAAATAAACAAAAGTATATAGAAAAAGAGATTTGGAAAATCAAAAGTTGCATTGAATCCAGATAACTGCACGGATCCAACAAAACTTCCTGCAGAGTTGGAAGCTGTTCTATTCGAAGCAGCAGTATTCTTACAAGATCCAAATGGAGCTCCTGCCTGTCAACATTCAAATTATATAAGTGATTGTTACTATGGTACACGAAAAGGGCTAAACCTTGAAGGATTCTGAGAAATTTCACTCATCACAGTGAGTAAAAAGGGTCTGATATATTACAAATTCAGTACTTTTTTTGGGGTCAATGTAGACCTCGAAATTAAAAAAACAAAGTTGTAATGCAGTTTAAAAACAACTGTTTCTGAAATCTGGTAAGCAACAAGTTGCAACCAAATGGTAACTCTAGATATAGATATAAATAAGGTCAAACCTGACAGGCAGTGGTGGTAGCACACCCACACAGTGTCTGACCGTTCATTCTATCAACTGCATCAAAAACGCTACCTCCATGACTCCATCACTCTGCATGATTTGAGATACGTCATTAGGATACCTATAGAAAACGCGTGTATATATCTTGGTTTATACATTCAATTTTGTTTCGAAGCCAAATTTTTCATACCATGTCAAAGTTGACTGCCAAAAGTTGGGTATCATATTTCCTGCTGCCTTATAACAGGTGCCAATCATCTTCGTCAGATGTGGTTGGAATGCTTGTTTTGGATGAAAATCTAGCCATGGGCTTTATTTATAGGCAAATGGACATAGGTAAGGAAAATACACACGTGAGGTTCAGCAACAAAAAGCAAAAGTAGTGTTTCAAATTCTAGGGGAGAGGGGAATGAGTGAATTGAAAAAGAGTCGCGATTAAAAAAAATCAAAGTTAATACCCCTCTTTTGTTTACAAACATGGGAAAGGATTCAAATTGTTTTGTCAACAGGACAATAGAATATCGAGACCCTCTTCTCCCTGGCTCACTGGGTTTGCATTGGAAAAAAGAAATTCAAATAAGGAGAATGGATGGCCTGGTGGAGCAGAAACCAGACTAGAGAACAGACAATATCAGAACAGAGGAAGGACCAGGAACCAGACCAGACAGACGGCATCAGACCACGGACAAACCAGAAAAACAGGCAAACAGACAGAAAAGCAGGACTAAACAACGTATCTTATCAGACCAGTTAATAGATAGAGAAATAGAAAACCATAGACAGAGAAACACAAAAATACCTGGTATGTACGCAGCTCTATAAATCTCAGAAATGTCTTTTTTTGGATCATGGGAGCCCCCCATTATCATTGATCCACAACCACCAACAAAAGTTTAGTTGAAAAGGCTAATAATACAGGAAAGCAAAAAGCGTAGAAGGCAACAGTTAAGCAGTTAAGCCCAAGGCGGCAACATACATATCATTAGTGCAAGTTCATATTATAAACTGATTAAAAGTCTGAACAAAATACATAAAACGATTTGAAGTGGCTGTCAACGATATCTATAACTACAACATCAAACCAACATCCTTCATCATTTGGCCCAAGGCCTCCAAACGCATCCCCCTTGGAAGTCTAAAGAATTCTCGTTTTGCTCTTTCATCTCTACACAAAAATTGATAACATGTCATCCGTAGGTCTTCACTCACATTTAAACTTTCTAATTTCATCCAAACATCTTCCTCGCTGTACTTTGCCTCATAATGTTGACCCCTATCTTTGCAATTTCCACTTGTTTTGTTATAAGTTCTTCTTGTTTTTGTTTTTCAGATACTGAAACCTGTCTATCATAATATTTATTGCCTTGTTTAATGGCATCAGTCAAATCTTTAATACCTGTTCTCAAGCTTTGGAACTGATTTTCTACATAATTTGCTCTACGTGTCTTGCACTTGGAACCGCTTGATGAAAAAGTACCTTGACAGTTATTTGGATTAACAAATTAGAAATTATATTCATCTATATTACATGAAGAGTTGCCTTCATTCCCCCAATGTATGTCAATTCCTAGCATATATAGGTCTTCCCATGATTCATTCGAAGTTTAATCTCTCTGTTTCTCAATTTTGAACTGTCTCGCGTGCGCATTCAGCATGTCAGCCTATTGCTCTATTCGCTACATATATATCATACAACTTGTTATAATACTTCACTCTTGTGTGCATCCATCAGGTCGCATTATAATACTTCGCGCTTCAGGTTTAGCCTATCAACACATAATTAGAATTGAATGCATTATCTATCACAGGAGTCAAAAATTCATAACTCTGCATCAAACAATTGTCTCAGGATTCCAAGTTATGCTCTACTCCAAGCATTAAACAAATCATAACATTTTGCAAAGTGATCTTTCAATGTTTTCAATCAATGTTTAATATGTTCTCTTCTGATGGATAGACCAAACTCATACAAATGCTTCTATGTATTATTGTACCTATCAAAATTTGGGTGGTTACCTTTTGCCTTTTCTTCTAACAGCTGATCTAATAATGCATTGAAGCAGCCTCATAATCCATAGCTTGCTTTCCTCTCAGCATCCTTGTAAGAGTTTGCAGCTATGTCTTCCCACCCAACTAATATGTAAGTAAAATTCATTTTAAAGTCACATGAAACTAACACATTTTGTGTGGGCCATTGTTTCCTACCACGAAACCGGGTGGCATTGTAGCCAAAAATCTTCAATATTTGTAAAATTTCATATAATCTTGTATTCTTGTTTTTTTCAAATGAATTTTTTTCTGCTTGTGTCAAATGTTGTAAATCTTGTTGATGTTTTTTGTTTTCAATATTATTTATTCTTTGTATACCTTTTCCTCAGTTGAATCTTCAATTTTCAAATTGTAATTACCTAATAGTAAATGCTTTAAAGTGTTTAATTAATTCATTTCTTAGGGTTTAGATTTTTAATATGTGAAAATGTCAAACATTCATAATCTTTCCTCCAAATCTTATCACCAACAATTGTCTAGGAATAAGATACTATTTTAAACAAAGGTATGAATGATCTCTCAGCTCGTTCAGAAGGTTAAACAGAGTTCTTTTATTCTTCTGGTGAATTCTCTTGAGTTCTCTAGTTCTAAGTTTTGTGTAATAGGCCTTTTTTTGTTTTTATTATTCAGAAGACAACGACAAGAGTTGTGGGAGTGTCAGTCTAGCTTGCTAGTGCATCATTATTTAAAATAAAGTTGTTGTACACAAACTAAGGATGTTGACGCATTATCACTTAATAAAGTGTTGTCACTTGATAAGTCAAGAACTCATGGCATTTTGTCCTGCTTTGTTACTTTTACAAAAACACTATTGTTTGGAGGTCAGGTGATGCTAGATGTGTCTTGTTGATGTACTCTAGCATTGTTGATATCCAAGATGCTATCATTTGGAGGTCGAATGTTATTGTTTCTTATGTATAATAGAATTTCTTGAGTAATTAACCATTGTTACTCCATAGTAATTAACTATTATAATTCAAACGATGTCATCTGTTAATCTCAGCAAACCTTAAACATCATATTGACATAGTTTAGAGCTTCTTATGTATCTAAAAGGTGTCGTTGTACGAGATGATAAGTTCTCCTCTTTTCCACTAAGCCTTGTTTTAGCAAAACAATGTCATCTATCAACTTTAATGAGTCAGGTTGTATTAGGCTTGCATCATCCAATGCTTCTGTAGTTGTATTATAGTGTCATTTTATCAAATAAAGCAGTTCTTTAAAATTGTTTTTTCTTCTTCGTTCTATTGACCAACAATGTTGAATGATTCATCGGGCTAATCTAGCAGTTCAAATTCAGTTTTTTACCATCTTTTAGCTACCTGGTTCCATCGTAAATTCAAGTTTAGCCCCTTTGAATAAAACTCAAAAATTACTTGCCCTCTTCTAAAAAATTACATTACTAATAATTTTTTTATGTATATGCAATTCTTCAAGAAATTAAATATCGTGAGTTCTTTTAAAATTTGGCCACTCGTGGTGTGGAAAGAGGGGCGGAACCAGTTACTTATTGGGGGGGGATGGCCCCCCTCACTTCCGAAAACCGTAAACATTTAGTGTAGGGGTATATGGCCAAGATAAGCTTAGAGGACTATTTGGCCACTGCAACTTCTCGTGAGCAAAATTGGCGCCGTGGGTTGATTGGACCAGAGCAGCCCAACTAGCTCCCCTTGAATTGAAGTCCTGGTTCTGCCCCTGTTGACAATGAAGGTGATATGACTGGAACCTACTGTGGTCGCCTACTGTCACTCAAGGAAGACCAAAGGAAGCCGCTGAAGAATAATAGAATACAGAGAAAAATAGATTTTCTTATTCTTTAACTCAATGAAATACATAGTATAAATAGAGATGAACATCTAATCAAATCTCTTACAATCTTCTATATAAAGAAATAATATTAATTGATATCTTTATCAATTAATAAGATATGATCCTATCAATTAATGAGATATATCAATTAATAGAATATCTTTTCTAAATGGGCAATAATCTCAACACTTCCCCTCAAGTTGGTGCATAAATGTCACACATGCCCAACTTGTCGAAGAATTTTGAAAGTACTCGATTGGATACTCCTTTGGTAAGGATATCAGCTAATTGATCTTCTGATCGAATCTTTGGTAATTCCACAACTTTTCCATCCAATTTCTCTTTAATGAAGAACCTATCTATTTCAACATGTTTTGTACGGTCGTGTTGAACTGGATTATGGGCTATATCACATGCTGCTTTGTTGTACAATATAGTTGAATTGGTTGCTTTTGAGAATAGCCCAGGTCTTGTAAGAGAAATTTTAACCATAATGCTTCAGAAATTCCTAGGGCCATTCCTCTATACTCAGCTTCTGCACTAGATCTTGCAACCACATTTTGTTTCTTGCTCCTCCATGTGACTAGGTTTCCACCAACAAAAGTAAAGTATCCAGAAGTTGATCGCCTATCATCAACTGATCCAGCCCAGTCAGCATCTGTATATACCTCATTATTTGATTTGCTTGTGTTTTTAGAGAATAAAATTCCCTTTCCCGGAGCAGACTTTAGGTACCTTAAAATCCGCATGACTGCATTCATATGTTGCTCATAAGGACTATGCATGAACTGACTAACGACACTCAGAGCGTAGGCAAGATCTGGTCTTGTGTGAGCTAAGTACATTAATCTCCCAACTAGTCTCTGGTATCTTCCCCTGTCCACTGGTACCTGGGTTGTGTCAATGCTTAATTTCAAACCCTCTTCTATTGGAGTGTTAGTTGGTTGACATGCTGACATACCAGTTTCATGGAGTAGATCTAAGGCATACTTCCTTTGAGATAGAAAGATTCCTTTACTCGTTCGGGATACTTCAATTCCCAGAAAATATTTTAAGGTGCCTAAGTCTTTCATTTCAAATTCCCTGGACAAGTACTCCTTCAAAGCTTTCATCTCTTCTAAGTCATTGCCTGTGACGATCATGTCATCGACATATACAATGAGTGCAGTAATATTTCCATGCCGCTTCTTTAAAAACAATGTGTGATCTGAATTGCTTTGCTTGTAACCAAAGGTGGTCATAGATTTTGTGAATCGTCCAAACCATGCTCTAGGGGACTGTTTTAATTCATATAATGATTTCCTCAACTTGCACACCTTTTGCTTTTGCCTTTCGGTTACCATGCACCCTGGTGGAAGATCCATGTAAACTTCTTCAGAAAGGTCACCATGTAAGAATGCGTTTTTCACATCAAACTGTTGTAATGGCCAGCAAAATTTGCGACTAAAGATAACAAGACTCGGATTGTATTGATCTTGGCTACAGTGCAAATGTCTCTGTGTAGTCAAGTCCATAAGTTTGAGTGTAGCCCTTCGCCACTAATCTTGCTTTATAGCGTTCAATTGTACCATCGACTTTGTATTTCACAAGAAAGATCCACCGGCACCCAACTGGTTTTTTGTCAATGGGACGATCAACAAGCTCCCAAGTTTGATTCTTCTGTAAAGAGGCCATCTCTTCATTCATTGCAGCTTTCCATCTTGAATCAGTTAAGGCTTCCTGCACACTGTTAGGTATAGATACAGTAGCTAATTGATTGACAAATGACTGATTTGTTTGTGACAAGCGATGTGTCGACATATAATGGTTCATGGGATATCTTACTTTACTTGACAATTGAGGTTCATATGTAGATTTTGGAATACCTCTAGTAAGACGTTGTGGTAATTGTCTCTTAGATGACTCTGGTACTGTGTAAGGATTTTCCTCAGATAACGATTGGTTTGGTGTATCAATTGGGAGAGACTCAATTTCAGATATCGCTTGGTCTTGGTTTTCTCGGTGTCCACTATGCTCCAACTCATCCACTTCTACATTTGCTGTGTCATTACGTAACTCCAAGTTATGACCACTAGGATTCTTATTACCTATACCGTGATCAGATATTTCACAATAGCTTCCTCTTGGGTATATATAAGAGTCTGAATTTCCTCAAGAGACTCCCCCTGAAAGTCAGACTCAGAGAAATACATAGTGTCTTCATGGAAGACAACATCCATAGTGATAAACATGCGTGTAGTAGGAGGATGATAACATCTATATCCTTTTTGATGCATAGCATAACCAACAAAGACACATTTTAAGGCTCGAGGCATTAACTTACTACGTTGGTTTGGAGGAAGATGAACATAAGCAACACACCCAAAGACATGAGGGGGAAGGTTTGGGACTGTAGGAGCAACAACAGCGGCTTCGAGTGTCTGAAAGGGTGTACGAAAGTGGAGAGAACGGGATGGAACACGATTAATAAGATATGTTGCAGAGAGAAGTGCTTCACCCCAATAACACAATGGCATGTGAGCCTCAATGAGAGAAGCATGAACAACCTCCAACAGGTGTCTATTTTTTCGCTCGGCCACGCCATTTTGTTGAGGGATATCTGGACAACTAGTTTGATGGATAGAACCATGTGAGGCCAAAAAATGTTGAAGGTCTAAACTATGGTATTCCCCGCCATTATCACTGCGTAACACTTGGATTCGTGCATTATATTGTGCACAAATAGTATTATAAAATTTCCAAACAACAAGTTAACTTCGATTTGGATTTCATCAAACACAACCATGTCATCCGAGTACAATCATCAATGAAGGTAACAAACCAACGTGACCCACCCAAGGTTGGGACTTTGGATGGTCCCCAAACATCAGAGTGAATTACCATAAAGGGAACAGGACTTTTATGTAAGGTTAAAGGAAAAGAGGTACGATGGCTTTTAGCAAGTTCACACACATCACACTTGAACATAGAAAGATCCACATTCATAAATAAACTAGGAAATAACCTTTTGAGATAACCAAATGAGGCATGTCCTAAACGCCGATGCCAGAGTAAGATATCAGCAACCTTCTTGGGGAAATCAGGGCTCTTCACTAATAAAGCCTGTTGTAATTTGTTAGAAGTTTCTGATGCCAAGTCCAAGTAATATAGCTTCCCTCTCTTAATACCATAACCAATCGTTTGTCGAGTCTGGATGTCCTTAAACACACAATAATTTGGCCAAAAAATAACAACACAAGATAATGTGGTAGTGATTTGAGAGACCGATAAGAGGTTATAATCTAAGGAAGGAACAACTAACACAGAATCAAGATGTAAAGTATTAGTAAGATGTGATGACCCTTCTCCAATTACCGGGGTGGTATTACCGTTAGCCGTGGAGACACAATTTTGGGAGGATGATTGAAGATTGGTGACTTGTCGAACATCGAATGTCATATGATCAGTAGCACCAGAATCAATTATCCATGCACTATTCAAAACAGGTGTAGAAGTGGTGAACACCTTACCTTTAGTAGTTGAAGTGGTTACCAAGGCAGATGACCGAACATGGGCATTGGCGTCCATTATTTGAGTAACTGCAACAGTGGAAGGATGCTTTGAATTTCGATGTTTTGTGGGATCCCACCAATTTGGGTAGCCAATGAGGTCAAAGCAGCAATCTTTTGAATGACCCATTTGATGGCAATGAGTGCATTTGTGAGCAGGAGGTAGATGGCGAGAAACCATAACAGAAGCTTGAGGGAGGTCACTCATTAGTTTTTTTTTTTGTTTTACACAAAAAAAGGTTATATGTAGATTACGAAAGTGATGGTGTTGGTATTTGGCGAATCCGTGTGGCGTGTTTGGTTTGGGATGGGACCTGCGTTTGGCTTGGGCGTCTGTCTGAGCTGAGGGCGTTGCTGGATGGCGGCGGCGGGTCTGTGGCGAAGGTGGCAGGGTTGATGGTGGGTTCAGACGTGAAGGTGGTCTGAGGCGAAGGCGGGTTTGGATAGCGGCGATGGTGGGTCTGTGCAAGCAGCTGTCTCGTCCGGCGGTATGGGTGAGCGGCGATCCGGCTGTCTGAGCAAGCGGCGGTCTGTTGGACGGGCAAGCAGCGGTCTGGTGGTCTGGGGTGAGTAGCAGAGACTCCTGCTGAGCGACGGTCTGTGTGTGGCAGAGTGTTTGGGGCAAGCGGCAGTGGCCTGGGCGGGCGAGCAGCGGTGGCCTGGGGCGAGCGGGCAAGCAGCGGTGGTCTGGGGCGAGCGGGCGAGCAGCGATGGTCTGTTTGTGGTAGATTGTTTGGAGCGAGCGGCGATCGGGTTCTAGGGCGAGCAACAATTTTGCACCAACTAGAAAAGATGAAAGATGGAGGTTTTTTGATTGGTTTGGATATGGTCTAGGTTTTTGAACGGTCTTGGTTTTGGAATGAATTCCAGGTAAAATAGATTTTCTTATTCTTTAACTCAATGAAATACATAGTATAAATAGAGATGAACATCTAATCAAATCTCTTACAATCTTTTATATAAAGAAATAATATTAATTGATATCTTTATCAATTAATAAGATATGATCCTATCAATTAATGAGATATATCAATTAATAGAATATCTTTTCTAAATGGGCAATAATCTCAACAGCCGCCCCAACACATGATATTGATGAAAGGCATGATCTTTGGACGTTGTTTTTGTGACAGCAGTTCGTTTCGCTTGCTACTACTGTATGTTGTATGGCTGTTTTTGCATCTTTAGATCTCTAATTGTTTGTCTAAAAATACATTTTGTTATGTTTACTGTGTGTTTACCTGTGTGATATCATCGTGACTTTCGTCAATTCGTGCACCTATATTTTGCATCTCTGGAATTCTTTATGGTTCTATCTATTCTCTGTTCATCATGATTGGAACACTTTGTCGTGTTCGTGTTTGCGTTTCTGGATCAATTTACTATCAAAACATTGTTCTATAATGTTCAGGCCCGTGATTTGATTTGATGAGGTTACAATCGTCTTGTTGGTCAGAAACTGCTGCCACTCTTTGGTGACCTCTTAATCGGTTTTTTTAACCGAATTTTGGAACTTTATTTCTATGATATTCATTCTGTTGGTATATATATTTGGCTCCATTCCTTTTAATAAACAAAAAAATGGTTTTGAATAACATATTGATCTCCACATAATGAGTTTCTGGCTGTTTATTTAGGCCTATTTTAAGTACATTGTCATTATGGCATTTTCTCTACTTCTGTTGAATTTATTAGCCGTGGTGAATTCGTTATCTATGAGCCATGTTTCGTGGTTCGGTTGGCTTCTGCACGATTTCTCCTGTTAAGATTTGACACTTTCATTAATCACAGTATTTTTAAGCATACTTCGACTAGCACGAACCCATACCCAAACTGTTCTTCATTATTGTAGATTTTAAAAAACAACATTTTAAGCTTCCTTTCCCATGTCTTGGCCCTCCAAGGATCATATCCTGGATCCGCCCATGTGTGGAAACGTGATTGACAATAAGATTATACAGCCAAACAAGAACACAACTCAACAAATGTGATGAACAATATAATAAATCCACAAATACACACACACACACAATATATATATATATATATATATATATATATATATAAAGAGAGAGAGAGAGATTTATAGCGACACAGCAGTTTGGGAAAGTTGGTCTTTAGCCCTTATCCCCTACAAATCCAACCAGGATATGCAAACGAGCGTACCTTGATATTCCAATTTAAACAGAGGCAACTGCTTGCAGTTTTCATCACCGTTGAAACGAAAGGTGACCCGCACAAATTTCTAGTATTAATAGCAGACCACGTACCACATCCACTCCAAACACCTTTTGCTTTAATTTGGATAACAGAAAGGGAGAGGGAGAGTCCATTTCCTTTCTCCGACTACGGCTGTTCGATTCTCTCACCCCTTCGTCGGCCACCCCGACCGCCGTAGATTTAATTAGTTAGCTTACGGATAGAGAAAAACACGGCGCTTCTAATTCCTTGGTGTCGTCATCATCATGGACAGAGCGAGTCAACATAACAACCACTACCACCATGTCCCCTCAACCCCGATTAGCAAGATATTTATCGTGGCGTCAATTGCGGCGGGTGTCCAGTTCGGATGGGCCCTCCAGCTGTCGCTGCTGACCCCCTACGTCCAGCTTCTGGGGGTCCCCCACATGTGGGCGGCCTTCATCTGGCTCTGTGGGCCCATCTCCGGCCTCTTGGTTCAGCCCATCGTCGGCTATTACTCCGACCGATGCCACTCCCGCTTCGGGCGGCGCCGACCCTTCATCGTCTCCGCCTCTGCCCTGGTCTCCATCGCCGTCATCTTCATCGGCTTCGCAGCCGACATCGGGATGGTCGCGGGAGACAAGATGAGCGATCCCGTGAAACCACGCGCCGTGGCCATCTTTGTGGTCGGCTTCTGGATCCTGGACGTGGCCAACAACACACTCCAGGGTCCGTGCCGCGCGCTTCTGGCGGACCTGTCCAACCAAGACCACCACCGCACTCGGACGGCCAACGCCGCGTTCTCCTTCTTCATAGCGGTGGGGAACATCCTGGGATACGCAGCGGGATCGTACACCAAGCTCTACACCTTCCTTCCCTTCACCAGGACCGATGCCTGCGACATCTACTGCGCCAACCTCAAGAGCTGCTTCATCATCGGTGTTGTCCTCCTCATGGTCATTACCTTCCTGGTTGTGAACCTGGTGGAGGAGAAGGCCGCCGCCAAAGCTAGCCATGCCGACTGGGACGACCCCGGGGGAGGAGCGTTCGTTGGTCAGCTGTTGGGCTCCTTCAAGTCGCTGTCGAAGCCAATGTGGATTCTGTTGGTTGTCACGGCCCTCAACTGGACCGGGTGGTTCGGCTTCCTCCTGTTCGACACGGACTGGATGGGCAAAGAGGTGTACGGCGGTGATCCCAAAGGAAGTCCCCTCAAGGTGGCTCTCTACGATCTCGGCGTGCGCAGCGGCTCCCTCGGGCTGATGATCAATGCCGCCGTGCTTGGCGTTGCCTCCATCGCCGTGGAGCCAATGGCTAGGTTGATCGACGTCAACAACTTGTGGGGAGGTGTCAACTTTATCTTGGCTATTTGCCTCGCTTTGACAGTGTGGATCACCAAGGTGGCCGAGGCTGCTAGGGCTGCCGGCGGAGATACCCTCCCTCCCCCGCTTGCCGTCAAGGTCGGCTCCTTGGCTCTCTTCGGCGCCTTGGGTATTCCCATGGCCATCACCTTCAGCATCCCCTTCGCTCTTGCATCCATCTTCTCCAGTACCGGAGACTCTGGCGCTGGCCAAGGTACTGTTCCTACATACATACATTCATTTCTTATTACCGTATATGTTTACAGCTACTACGTACCTTATCCCTTATATATTCGTGTTTTTATTAAATACTATTACGTACTAACGCATTATGTTGCATGACTTATGTAGGGCTTTCCATGGGAGTGTTGAACATGGCCATTGTTATTCCACAAGTCTGTAATTATATAATTTCTATGTTTTAGAAATAATTAGCCATAAAATTGAGTTTGTGACTAAGTTTATAATATTTGTATGCATGCAGATGATTGTTTCTGTGGCTAGTGGACCTCTAGATGCTATGTTCGGTGGTGGAAATCTTCCCGTATTTGTGTTGGGAGCCATTGCAGCCGCACTCAGTGGTATCCTCGCGTTGACAATACTACCCAAGCCGATAGAACAATCTATGAACAATCTATGAACAATTTATTAAAATTGTTGCATTTGTTCGTATATTAAAGGCAAAGGCGATGTCAATATATAAGTGACATGCATTCATCATCATGTAAATACCACTCTTGCTAATTTTAGTTGCAAGTGGTGGAGAAAGAAAACATGATCATTGGAATGTTATCAGAAAATATAAACAATCAAAACGATTACTTGAATCACGATAGTGGTGGCTCTTATGTTAGCTCAACTAATAAGTTCAAGAGAAAATTGGATTTGAAGGAGAGGTGCAGCTGGTAAAAGGGTTTAGGATATATATGATGGATTTTAGGGTTTGTTGATGTAATTATAGTTGTATTAAACTTAATTATGTATAGATGCAAATTAATCTTTTCATGTACTGCAAAATTAGGTTCGATCAATATGATATGGTATAAAAATATAAAATGGCTTGTAATTGAAAACACTTTGAGATGGTATGGACTATTGGAATATATTCATGATGTTTATTATGATCATTACTTTAATGAGTTGTGACTTATATGAGATAATTCTTTTACGATGTTTAACTATTACAAGTATTTTTAAGATATGTTTGATTGTATGAGTATGACTTATATGAGTAGCTAGAACACTATATTAGTATAGGCATACACCTAATGGTTAGGTAATAGGGTGATGTAGAACTGTAGGTTACCTACTAAGTATACGTGCTCACTCCTATATTGTTAACATATTTTTTAGGTACTAACGGATTAGCGGGAGGCAACCTAATAGCAAAGTGTTAACTTAGGTCATTCACTTATCGAAGACTAATTTAATTTAACTTATTCTTCAGAAAAAACTAAAAAATAGCTAAGTTAGATTGAGTTAGAGATTTGGAAAGAATTTATTTACTGGTGATAAGAACCACTCAATGCCATAATTTAGCTAGAGGAATATTTATAAGAAATAGTCCCACATACTCTTTTTAATTTAATTGAAGATATGATTTACAATGAAAGAGATATGACTTTATATAGCCTAATTACAAATACTCAACCCACAAACTCATGATTCCCATAAACTACTCATAACACTCATTACATAAAATAACTATTCATTATTCCACTATAAGAAATAGCTGACCACTACATGAAATAACTACCTATTAATTACTCATTATTCCACTACAAGAAATAACCATCCATTACATAAATTAATTATTCATTAATTATCCATTAAATCATGAAAATTAAATTAAATTTCTAAAAGTTAATTAATCATGGAACCGTATCAGCGTGATTAAAATAAAACTAATTAACTAAACTAACATGGAATTGTCTAATATCTAACTAACTATGATGTAATCGATTCAATCATTTGACTTTATTTATTTATTTATTATCTTATAAAATAAATAAGACATTCATGGCCCCATAATTCAATTGCACTAACACATCATAATTACAACTAAATTATGAATTTTTTCAACCCTATGAACAATTATGATAAGTGTTTTGGAGGATTAATCTGTTCCTCACAAATGCAAACTCTGCAACACAAATATAAATTAATAGTACAATGCTTGAGCAACCCACAATCAGTCGCAACCGTGCATTAATAGTAAACCACTTAAAACATGATAGAGGAAGAAATACAAATCATAGCTCATGGATTATTAACATGATAACATAGCTTCAAAAGAAATTAGAAGATTCAATCGATTACAAAACAACATTACTCCATGAATAATAAAAGAACACTACAAAGAAAGAATATACAGGATAGCAACATCCGTCTCCTCTTCTACAAATGTCTATTCTCCTATGTTTAGGGTCATTCCCCTTCTATGGAGGCTTGTGAGCTTTGTCTGCAAAACTTCCATGAATAATGATAATGACACTTTTAGATCTAGATTTCATATTGGTTTAAGTATGGGATCCAAAAAAATATATAATATATATACTTTATATTAAAACATATATATATTTACATATTTACATATATATATATATATATATATATATATAAAGGGGTCGGAAGAAGAGAATAATAGAATTAAAAATGTGCATTAAAATAAATATATTATAATTTAGCAAATAATAGAATTAAAGTACACATTTTATGGACATAAAACACAAAAGTACTGCAAAAACATAATTTATCACTACCCCAGGAATTGGTTGTTTATCAATTCATATTTGATATAATGTTTTTGTTATGAGTTTGTAATGATAGTATATTGATAATATGTTGTTATTAAATGGATTTTAGTTATATATACCCATGTTGTATATCATGTGGGAATGTAATAATATATCCTTTTTGTATGTTGTACAAATATATCCTTTTTATTTTAAGACAGCACTTGCTGTGTAATCTCTTTTAGCTGCTAGTTGACAACGTATTGATCATTCAAGCGTGGAAATGGAGAACTCTCGTTTTTTGTTTTAAGTCTTCTGGAATTTGGGCGTGACAAAAAGGGTATTTGTATTATCATCCCTCAAGTGGTTGCATATATCACTCGAATAATGTCATATTTCATGGGAAACAATCTTATTATTCTTCTACTCCCACTAGTAGGAGTGATCTTCCAATTTGTTAGAGTGATCTTTTCGCTCTTCGTGTTCCTCTGATTTCTTCATCTCATGTTTATGCCTCCATTGATAAGTGTCCTCCACCTTTAAATCAGTTTGCTGGGCACACATATTGTCGATTAAGCTCCTATCACAATAGCCCTTGACCCATCAGTAGACACTATCTCTTCAGATCCTGCACCTGCCCTTGATTTCCCATTGCTCAACGCAAAGGAACTCATTCTTCTATTTTTCTCCCCATTAATCATTTAAATTTATATACCTGCTAACCTATATTTAAATTTGACTCCACTAATAAGTTATCACCCTGTTTTTCTGCCTTTGTTTCCTCTATTTCATTTCTAATTGTGCCTTGCAATGATACCGAGGCTATTGCTTGCCCAAGGTGGTGCAAGGCTATAGATAATGAAATGTACGCTCTTCTTAATAACTCTATATGGGATCTTACGACATTACCAATGGATAAATAGGTTGTGAAGTGTTGTTAGGTCTTTATTGTGAAGGTACATCCATATGATTCTATTGAGCACCTAAAAGCTTATTTATGGCTAAGGGCTATACACAGACTTATAATGTTAATTATGATAACACCTTCTCTCATGTTGCCAAGATTCCATCAGTATGAGTGTTTGTTGTAGATAGACACTTCTCCATCTTAATGTGAAGATTGCATTCCTCAATGGAAATCTAGTTGAGGAGGTTTATATAGAGTAATCACTAAGTTTTGTTGCTTAGGAGGGAATTTGGTATATCATCTTCTTAAGGTTATCTATTACTTGAAACGCTCTCCTCGAGCCTAGTTTGGCAAGTTTAGTGATATATATTGTTATTCAATTTGGCCTACAAAGGTGTTGTGTTTTGTGTTTAGTTCATCCTCATCTATAGGTTGTATTTTCTTAGTTATATATGTTGATAATATCATTGTTATAAATGGTAATAAAGAAGGTATTCATTGTTTAAAATGCTTTCTTTAGAATGAGCTTTGCATGTACCAAGTATCTAGGTCAATTGTGCTATTTTTTGGTATATAAGTGGCTTAATCTAGTCAATATATCTCTTTGTCCAACCAAAAATATGTTATTGCTACATGACCCTGCTAAATATCAAAGATTGGTCAAAAAATTAAATTACATGACCATTAGCAGACGAGATATTTCTTTTGTTGTAAGTACAATAAGTCAATTTATGAGTACTTCACATACTACCCATTGAAAAAATGCCTTATGAATTATTAAGTATTTGAAGGGGGCTCCAAGACAAGGTCTCGTATTCACAAATTAAGATAATTTAAATGTACATGGCTATTTAAATATTAATTAGGTACGATGTCCGATTAATAAAATATCAACGTATTTTCCTTGGTAAGAAGCTTATATCATGTAAAAGTAAGAAGCAACCAATGGTTTCTAGATCTAGTGTTTGAAACTTAATATAGAACTATGCCGCATGTAGCAAATGAATTAATATGACTAAAATATTTTTTCAAAGCTTGATTTATTTTTTCGAAGTACTTCTATGTTACATTGTTTGTTATATATATTGACTCTAATTTAATATTTCACGAAACACTAAGCATATTAAACTTAATTATCATTTTATATGAGAAAAAGGACAAAACAAGGAAATTAAACTAGCACACACATGAACTGTAAATTAAATTTGTTTACTGAGTCGATAATTGAGTGAACTTTCTCTGTAATAATAAGTTACGTTTTTTAACATATATGTTCCATCGGGAATAGTAGAGTACGACTTAAGGGTACGTATTATAATAAAATAGCTTTTCACGGTTACTATAAAATGCACAAATGCTAATATAATTTGTTTACTTTTCTATTTCCTATATAATTATAAATAATTTAGGTAGACAGCAAATTTGGGTAGTACGTAAATCCTCCATCCTTTAGCAATCCAACTAGGATATGCAAATGAGTTAATCTAAACAATCCAAATTAAACAGAGGTAACCGCTCCGCTAGCTGAATTCATATATGCACCGTCCAAACGAAAGGTGACCCGCAAAATTTTCGGTCCTCCCACCTGCAATTTCTACTACTAATAGCAGACCAACCACGTCCATTTTCAGCACCTCTCGCTTTGGATAACAGAGAGCAAGAGAGTCCGTTCCTTTCCCGGAACATGGCAGTTTGATTCTCTCTCACCTTCGTCGTCCGCCCTTGCTAGAATTATCTTCAGGCTTCTAAGGTAGAGAGAAAACAGCAAGCCCTTGGTTGGTGTGGTCACCATCATGGAGACAACAAGCCACCAAAACGACCGACATGTCCCCACCACCCCGATTAGCAAGATATTTATTGTGGCGTCAATCGCGGCGGGTGTCCAGTTCGGATGGGCCCTCCAGCTGTCGCTGCTGACCCCCTACGTCCAGCTTCTGGGGGTCCCCCATATGTGGGCGGCCTTCATCTGGCTCTGTGGGCCCATTTCCGGCCTATTGGTTCAGCCCATCGTCGGCTATTACTCCGACCGATGCCACTCCCGCTTCGGGAGGCGCCGCCCCTTCATCGTCTCCGCCGCCGCCCTGGTCGCCATTGCCGTCATCTTCATCGGCTTCGCAGCCGACATCGGGAAGGTCGCGGGAGACAAGATGAGCGATCCCGTGAAACCACGCGCCGTGGCCATCTTTGTGGTCGGCTTCTGGATCCTGGACGTGGCCAATAACACCCTCCAGGGTCCGTGCCGCGCGCTTCTGGGGGACCTGTCCAACCAAGACCACCACCGCACTCGGACGGCCAACGCCGCGTACTCTTTCTTCATGGCGGTGGGGAACATCCTGGGATACGCCGCGGGATCGTACACCAAGCTCTACACCTTCCTTCCCTTCACCAGGACCGATGCCTGCGACATCTACTGCGCCAACCTCAAGAGCTGCTTCATCATCGGCGTTGTCCTCCTCATGGTCATTACCTTCCTGGCCGTGAACCTGGTGGATGAGAAGGCCGACACCAAAGCTAGCCATGCCGACGGGGACGAGTCCGGGGGAGGAGCCTTGGTGGGTCAGCTG
Organism: Taxillus chinensis; assembly: GCA_023512835.1. NCBI lineage: Eukaryota > Viridiplantae > Streptophyta > Magnoliopsida > Santalales > Loranthaceae > Taxillus > Taxillus chinensis. The sequence goes on from CM042090.1 coordinate 15,894,094, forward strand.
TTGGGCTCCTTCAAGTCGCTATCGAAGCCAATGTGGATTCTGTTGGTCGTCACGGCCCTCAACTGGATCGGGTGGTTCGGGTTCCTCCTGTTCGACACGGACTGGATGGGCAAAGAGGTGTACGGAGGTGATCCCAAAGGAAGTCCCCTCAAGGTGGCTCTCTACGATCTGGGCGTGCGCAACGGCTCCCTCGGCCTCATGATCAATGCCGCCGTGCTCGGCGTTGCCTCCATTGCCGTGGAGCCAATGGCTAGGTTGATCGGCGTCAACAACTTGTGGGGAGGTGTCAACTTTATCTTGGCTATTTGTCTCGCTTTGACAGTGTGGATCACCAAGGTGGCCGAGGCTGCTAGGGCTGCCGGCGGAGATACCCTCCCTCCCCCGCTTGCCGTCAAGATCGGCTCCTTGGCTCTCTTCGGCGCCTTGGGTATTCCCATGGCCATCACCTTCAGCATCCCCTTCGCACTTGCATCCATCTTCTCCAGCACCGGAGACTCTGGCGCTGGCCAAGGTACTGTTCATACATACATACATTCATTTTTATATTTTTACAGCTACTGCGTACCTTATCCCTTCGATATTTAAGTACTTGTAATTAAGCTACCTTATAAATCCGTGTTTTTGTTAAATACTATTACGTACTAACGCATCCTGTTGCATGACTTATGTAGGGCTTTCCCTGGGAGTGTTGAACATGGCCATTGTTATTCCACAAGTCTGTCATTTCCTTCATGACAATTATAATTATATAATTTCTTTGTTTTAGAAATAATTAGCCATAACATTGAGCTTGTGACTAAGTTTATAATATTTGTATGCATGCAGATGATTGTTTCTGTGGCCAGTGGACCTCTAGATGCTATGTTTGGTGGTGGAAACCTTCCCGCATTTGTGTTGGGAGCCACTGCAGCCGCAGTCAGTGGTATCCTCGCGGTGACAATACTACCCAAGCCGATAGAACAACCTATGAACATGAGCACGGCATCCATGCATTGATTAAAATTGTTGCATTTGTTCATATATAAAAGGCGAAGGGAATGTCAATATATAAGACATGCATCCATCATCATGTAAATACCACACTTGCTAATTTTTGTTGCAAATGGTGGAGAAAGAAGACACTGTCATATATATTGGAATATTGATGAGAAAATTTAAACAATAAAAACAATTGCTTGAATCAGTGATGGCTTTTATGCTAGCTCGACTAAGGAGTTAGAGAGAAACATGGATTTAAAGGAGAGGTGTTGCTGGTAAAATTGTTTGGGATATGATGAATTTTATGTTTTGTTGGTGTAATTCTATTTTTATTAAACTTAATTATATATGTATATATGCCTTTTCATGTTATTATGATAGATTCATTTCATTAGATTTCTAACTAGGTTTTCCTTGGAGGTTTTTTGGAAAAAAAAAGAGTTTAATGTTTAATATGAACGCCCAAAACATATACAATTTTAAAAGCAAAAAAAAAAAGAGAAGACGGTTTTTGTTTTTAGGGTATATTAAAAAAGGAGAAATAAAAAGAGACAAAAATATGGTATTTAGTTGTGCTTTATTTTGATTATTATTATTTTTTGTTAAATTTAAATAAAAATTAAAACAAAAATTATTATTATTAATATTAAAAATGGGCATTTTCTTTGCATAGTAATTTTATCAAAAATTTATATTCTATTTTGGATGTGTTTTAGTTTGAATATTGAAACATAACATTTTTTTATCGAGTTTATCATAAATATTTACATAAATATAGAATTATATAATACAAAATTTTAACTAATATGTTTTTAACAAGTTTAACTTATAAAACCATATTAAATATAAATGCCCCTCAAGGTGGCTCCCTCGGGCTGATGATCAATGCCGCCGTGCTCGGCGTTGCCTCAATGGCTAGGTTGAGTATGTGTTAACCAATTTGGGGAGTGTTAAATTAATATTTATAAATTAATAAATGTGTTTTGAGCATTTTGATTTAGGATTTAGCTGCTTTAAGATAGCAACATTTTGTCTTTCTCAAGTTGTTACCAACACGTTAGACAGAGAGCTGAAACTTGTGTGTAACAATCATGTGCTACGAAAGGAGCATGATTAAGAATCCTTATCGTAATAAAGTAAATATTTTTGCTTTAATAACACAACTATTAATTCATCATGACTAATTTTAAACGATTGATAATGATATATTAACTGGTTAATGCCCGCGATTAGCTCACCTTACTTCAACCGCCGACGATGAAAAAATTGATAATGATATATCTATGTCCCTCTCAATTACAAAAAATAAAAAATAAAAAAAAATCACCGAATCGGAGCCCTTCTTCTCCGTTTTTTTTTGTTTTTTTGTAAATATATTCGTCTGCAACAAACTGCAACAGCGAACTGATCGATCAATCGATTCCCATGGATTCGCATTCACCCGAAGCCTCTGCTTCACCCTACGCGCTTCTATTCCGAGCAGCCTCTCTCATCCCAGCCTCTCACTACTTATCACTCATCGCCTTCGTCTCCCTCCTCTTCGTCTACAACTTCCTGGAGTTCCACTTTTTTCAAGATCTGGTTCTAGGGTTCCGTGGCACCCCCGTTTCTCTCACCTTCAATTCCTGCTCCGAGATCTACGATGGCGTCGCCTCCAAGTGCCGCACTCTTCACGGGAGGTGGAATTTTCGTTTCAATCGATCGTTTCGACCCGTCTTTATACATAAATGTGTGTGTGTGTGTGTGTGTGTGTGTATTATTGGTATCATCGGAGAATGAATGACGCAGGTATTTGGCGACGCCGTGGCTTTCGAATCCTCATTTGCAGACTGCGTTTCTTAATTTTTTCGGGAGACCTCCTTCTGTGAGCTACAGAAGGTACCGTGAATCTTTTAAAACATGCGACCCTTTTGTGATAACTAACATTTGATGTGGTTTTTTGAGAAACTGTTATTTCGTATTCTTCTTTACGAGGGTGATGTCTTGGTAACAACTGAATGATTAATAATCAATTTTTTAGGGAGTAGCTTTATTATTTAAACATTTTGAGTTTACCGTATTGTCTGCTTGCTAATAGTTTGCTAGTCTTTGTCATCGGCTTTATAATGGCATGTTAATTTTTGTTTTGATTCTAAAATTTAGGTCCGGTTCTGACGAATCTGTTTTTTTATGTGTATAATATAATTTTTATCAGACGGCTTTTTCATACTTCTGATGGTGGAACAATTGCTTTGGATTGGCTAATGAGCTCTGATGGTAAATACAAAACAGCTGAGACTTGAGAGTAATTAATTTCGTCTTTATTGTTAGATTTTCATTCCATCCATTGTAATGTTTATTGGGTTTTGCATACATGGGAATTTATGTCTACTTAGCTAGCTGGTGGTTCATGATTTTAATTTTTTTTTTTCTGGAAACTTTGCTAATTAGTGCCTCCAGTGTAACAGATGTCATAAACGATACTATTTTCTAACTCGTTTTTAATTTGTATATAGTTCTGGGAGGCAGTTTCCTTGATTGTACTATTTCCAGGGATGATACTACCCCAATTGTAGTACTCATCCCCGGACTGACCAGCGATTCTGCTGCAGCTGTAAGTTTAATATAAGACACACACATACTGAGTTGCATGTCTGCTACTGTTATATGCATCTGTCTGACAGCTTCTTGATGTCACAATTTTTTTTTTGGGCATGTGAAGAGCACTCTTCCTATTTTCTTATTGGCATAATATGAATCTGTTATATTCGAGGAGACATAAAAGGCGAAGTTAGATAAACAATGATTAGATAACTGTAGAAAGCAAGTAATTAACAAGAATATTGGACAAAAATGTTGAAAAGTTACTTGTGATATGTCTGTAACGGTAGCTCTAAAATTTTCAGTTTTGGTTGAACAAACCATGTCCTCTTTCTTTTTCTTCTCTCTACTCTCACAGTAGGCAGTTTCAAAATTTTGGAGGATTAAGTCATTTATTTTGGTTGGTTTTCAGTATGTGAAACACTTTTCCTTCAATATGGCAAAACATGGATGGAATGTTGTTATTAGCAATCACCGTGGATTGGGTGGCATTTCAATTACTGTAAGCTTCTCTCCCTATATCAGAAGTTCACACGGCAATCACTTATTGTATGACAAAGGCATTGTTTTGAATGGTTCAGCCTAAAGGAATATGGTTATGGTGATGCCTTAACTTTGAAGCCCCTTAAAAGTTTCTAAAGATGGCTAATTCTCTCTTAAATAACCACTTTCCTTTGGGTTGATATGAGAGATACTTCCAAGGATTGGTTAACCAATTCTTTACTCTAAAATCAGTTATATATCCTACCTGCATCCACCATTGTACCACCTTTGTGTTGTATAGTGGTTTTCACTCACACTGTTTGGGCCCAGCTACACCAGTCTAATTTTGCAAGTGAAATTCTTCTTAGACGTATCACTGAACTTGATAATTCTCATTGCCATTTTCCCATCACCTAATCTAAGCAGTGTGCCACACTTATTTCAATTTACTGTACACTGTTATATTACACTATTACAGTCTTTGTGCAAAGATGCTTATTAACATATTTCCATATCCCTAAAATTTGGGCTGATTTTCACATGCTTAGGGGCTTAAAATGGCTTATTATTTGCCAGTTTATTACTACCTCTTGGCATCTGCCTGTGAACTATATTTTGATTTCTCAAAAAACTTATCATTTAGATGCAATATTTTATTTTCTTATGCTTTTGGGTTTTAATTGCTTTCTTTATTTTGTCTAAGTTTTTTCATCAGATCGTTGTCTATGATAACATGTTATTTTTATTATTATACATGCAGTCTGATTGCTTTTATAATGCCGGGTGGACAGCAGATGCTAGGGAGGTTATTAGATATCTCCATCATGAATTTCCAAAGGCTCCTTTATTTGTCGTTGGAACTAGCATTGGCGCTAATGTTTTGGTATGTTGACTTTTATGCAATGTAGCACTCTCAGGCCTGTTGGTCTCCGATTATAATTTCACCTTTCAATCTTCCTATTAAATAATCGTGTTATTAAGTGGGATATTTCCCCCTTATTGTTCCTTTTGATTCTATATGTTCTTGTTACTCCTGAATAGACCATCATAATGGTATGGTACATGAAACATAAAATTTTATGCTGCTCGTCTGTTTAAAACTTCTCTGTACTCATTTGATTTTTACTTTTTTTTTGCACTTTATTCTGTCCATTTTTTCTTTGTATGCTTTAATTCCTTTGGTTTAAGAAGTGATTTGTTTTTTTGCACAGTTATCAACAGTTCGATAATGTACTCTGCTAATTGTTTAAATATTTTTTTCCCAGGTAAAATATCTTGGAGAGGATGGGGAAGATATTCCTGTTGCTGGAGCTGCAGCTATTAGTTCTCCATGGGACCTTCTGGTTAGTCTTGCATAGCTTTTTGATGAATGTGTTTCTAAAAAATGAAGGGATTATATAATTAGGAGACAAAAATTTCACCATTAATCAACCTTTTAGTCCCACATTACACCTTTTCTTTTCCTTTATATGAGAGTACAAGATTTGTGCTTTTCACAAAATATTTTTGAATGAATTATGTCAGGTTAGAACATAAGGAGAAGAAGGGCTTATGGGAGAAAACCAATAGTTGTTTTTCAATTTTAAGACCCTGAAGCCTTATTTGGCATCTAGCATGTATATATCTCAAAAACTTGCAATATAAACCTTTTGTATTCCGTAATTCTAAAATAGAATTTCACATAGATAAATTATTTTAAGTATACTCATAAACCCAATGAATACATAAAATGAAATTAACTGGGCTTTGAGCCCAACAGCCCCTTAGTCTTGCTCTTTGATATTAACCTTTACAAAGGTTCGTGAAGATTGACTCCTATTTCAGCTATTTGTCATCACTCTCTTTAAGCCTTGTATTTTTCCATCAGCTCAATCCCACAATAATAATTGAATGTAGAAAAATTTTCATTATATAGTTACTATTATTGATGAAATTGTAGAGCTACTGCATGATTTTGATGCTATGCTTAGGTTCAGGTCTTTACTGTTTTTTTTTTTTAGCTTTTTGCATTCTAAGATGCACAAGACTGTAGCCACTTGGAATTTTCTATGGCTCTACTTACCATTGTTTAGGAATTGATTTTGTACAGCTGTAGTCCTGATACAGCATGTACCAATTTCCTCTTCAGAGCTGAACTTATAATTTATTCATACCAAAAATTCAAACTTTTTTATTCATTTATTTATTTATTTTTGTTTTTTTGTTGTTGGATTTCTCACTGGTGTAACACCACCTTTTTGTTTAATTTGTAATATATTGCCTGTGACCTATTAGCAGTTAATTGTGCATTCCTTTTTGGCAGATTGGTGATAGGTTCATAACACGAAGATTTGTGCAGAAGTTATATGATAGAGCTCTGGCAAGTGGTCTCATAGGTTATGCACAATTGTATGTTTATGACAACTACATAATCGTCTTCAAATATTAAATTATATGATGCTTTTAATATGTCGATAGCGTTCATACATGCAGTTTTGCCCTTTTCAATTTGGCAGGGTTTTTATAATACTTTATCCAAATCACATAGCTTAGCCTTATATGACTATGAATAAATGTTTGTTGCAGGCACCAACCTCGATGGTCTCGTCTTGCTAATTGGGAAGGTATTGAGAAGGTTAGTTTGAGTTTGTTTCTCATCTTCTTGCTTAAAATTTCATACAATAAAAAAATATTCCTTGATAGGAAGTAGACTATTTGTACTTGCAGTTGTGATATAGGACACATTTTGAGCAGACACATGGTTTTTGAAAATAATAATGTAACAAGAATTAACAAGAAGGGCTGAAATTCGATAATTTAATTAGATAAAATAATAGAAACAATATAAATAGACCGAAACCGGCGATTGATAGTTTATACTAGAAATAGATATATAAGGAATTTATATATCTATAGAAGATATATAATAGATATTCTGTCTGGCATAGTTTTAGTTTCATAACTGAAATCATAATTTTTTTAAAAAATTATGTTTTGTACATAATTTTAGTTTTAAAACTAAAATAAAGTAAGGTAGATGAGAGAGAGTGATAATGGAGAAGATAGAGAAAACAGGCAAAAAATAAAGTAATTAATTGGGCCCTAAAAAAATTGAATTTGGATTTTAATCTAATTTGGATTCAAAAATAGCTAGAGGTGAATTCAGAAACAATCAAGAGATTCACACTTTATTTTAGTTGGGATTTGAATTCTCATTTAAATTATGTGAACCAAAACATGTTTTTTTCAGTGGAATCCGCGGATTTAAATCCAAAATCACAGTTTCAATTCCACATACCAAACAACACCTGTAATTCCGGTGGAATATGTAGTCATTGGTATACTATTGTACTTGAAAGTTTGGGTTAATGGGCAATGGGCTGACAATTTAAAATGATTATTTATAACAAATTTATGTGTCTCATATGTAAAATAACACACTTTATTCAAGTTGGGATTTGAATTTTCATTCAAATCCTGTGTATCAAACATGTTTTTTTTTTGGTGGGGTTTGCAATTTTTTGGATTTGAATCTAGAATCACAATTTTAGTTTCAGGTATCAAAAGTCACTTATAATTATGATGCAATTAATCATTGGCATACTATTGTAGTTGAAAGTTTAGGCTAGTGGGCAATGGGCTGACAATTTAAATTATTATTTATAACAAATTTATGTAGCTTATAGATATTCATTCTAATCAAAATTGAAAATATGCAAATGTGAGATTTTGGTCCTACTAAATTATTACTTTTTCTAGTGAAGAAATATTTGTGTTTTGTTTTCCCAGTTTATGCTTGATTTTAGCATTGTTTACTAATGTTGCTTTCTTTTGTTTTGTTTGTGTGCGAAAGTCACGTTCCATTCGTGATTTTGACATGTATGCCACCTGTTGTGTTGGAAAATTTGAGGTAATGTCCTTGTCTCCAGCTTTCTTTGTCTTGACAAGTTTGGTTGTCCGTTTGCACTAGTTAATGAATGTTGATCGAAATGTTACTGCTCAATCCTACACAATAAAATTTGAAAGATTGTTGAAACCCACCAAATAAATTTTGATAAATGCTAAATGATTTTAATTATTTGATTGCAAGTATCTAAGTGACCTTATTTTATAATTTTATCCTTACTCATAAATTAATTTATTTTTACTTTTAAATATTAATTAATTATAAATAAAAAAGAAATATATGATAAACCTTTTGATTTTCTTAATTAATATGGCCTCTACGGGATAGTGTAGTTGGTTGAGGCGGGCCTAGTTTTAAAACTAGGAAATTCAATGGAGCCTAAGGTTTTCGGTTTGAACCTCACCGTGCACATAAAACCCGGAATTCTTTATCTATGCGTGAGGGTGTGTAAGGGGCTTACGCACCCGAGGTTTGGTTTCATCCAAGAGTCGGTCGGCTGTTGGTGTGGGATTTTTCTCGGTCATCAAAAAAAATTAATATAAATGTTACAATTTATTATTAAAATGCAAAAGTATATTGTATAACTAGGAAAAATGAAACAAATTAATTGGAGTGAGTATATATATAAAGTTATTTATGTAATTAATAAAGAGAAAGAATTTGGTTTTTTGGGAAATAAAATAGTTAGACAAGGACAATAATGCTTTTGGGTGTCTAAGTTGGACAGCTGACCTAATTTACGATAATTTTTTGTTGCATGGGTAAGGCACTAAGGCATTGTTTAGAAACCACTTAATACCATATAGATGTGTAACCAATGCTTAATGACTTCATGTATGACCACCTCAATTAGACTTAAGATTATATTTATTCCCCACTGTAGATACATACTACAGTCTAAGTTAGACAAGGACAATAATGCTTTTTGGTGTCTTGGAGAGCTGGCCTAATTTAATAATTTTTTTTGTTGCATGGGTAAGGCATGTTTAGAAATCACTTAATACCATATAGATGTGTAAACAATGCTTAATGACTTCATGTATGACTAACTCAATTAGACTTAAGATTATATTTATTCCCCAGACTGTAGATACATACTACAGGCGTTGTAGCAGTGCTAGTTATGTAGGAAATGTGGCAGTGCCTCTCCTCTGTATAAGTGCTTTGGACGACCCTGTCTGTACTAAGGAAGCTATTCCGTGGGATGAATGCAGGTGAAACCAATGTTATCACAAAATTTTCTTTTGATAATATTTTTCATTTGTAATTTTGTGCACGTGATCAGTATTTCCTTTTTCTGCCAGGGCCAACAAAAATATTGTTTTGGCTACCACCCAGCATGGGGGACATCTGGCATTTTTTGAGGGCAAAAGTGCATCTGGCCTGTGGTATTGTTATATGCATGCATATTCCTGCTGCCAATTTTCTTTTCAAGCTATGATTTCTTATTGTCTATGATCTTAATATTTATTCAAAAATACAATAGCGCACCGGGGTGATGTGGCATGCACCAGTGCACCATAGCATTGCTCGAATATATGAATTGAACATGACCAATCATTGTGCCTGGCACCCGTGTTATAATTAGTCATCTGTCATTGTGCCTGGCACCCGTGTTATAATTAGTCATCTGTGATCTGCACCGCTGTTCATATTTTAATTGAACAAAAAACCGTCTCTTCCACCTCTGGCCTCTACACTAACCCTTTGGCCAGTGGATTTCTGTTATCATCAGCCTAGACAGGATCTTCTATCAGCATATTGGCGAAGGGTTCTATGATGGATGTGTGTTTCAGGCTAGATAACCCCTTGGACCTTGGCTGATGATTTTTAATACACTTACACAGCAATAAACGTGTCATGAGATGATTGGTATTATGCTGATGCCTTTCAGCATCTGTTACGCCGCTGGCCAATCTTCTGATATTTTAGACAGAGCAAAAATATTTCTTTTACAGTTTTTTTACTCTCTTCTTCCCTTTGCAGGTGGGTAAGGGCTGTTATTGAATTCCTTAGTGTTCTTCACTCTAGCCCGCATATGCATAGACAACGAAAGGTAAAATGGCATGTTCGTTATTAAAAGTATAATGTTAAATTTGACAGTGTACAATTTCTTATGATTCATGTCTTTTGCTGCTTCATGCCCTCTTTCGCATATGCAGCCGGTGACTTCTGTGCCACATTGTTTGTTGGAACCATCAATTGATCAAGGTCCATATGTAAATGTTGGTGGAGATGGAATGGTTGCTGCAATGGGCAACGAGCCATCAATCGATGAAATAGCTTCAAATGTGGAACAAGATGAGGGCAAAATAGAAGAAACATCTGAATCTGATCTTCCCAAAACCATACGATCCACTGTGTCAAGCGCAGAAGAAACGAGGGGTCATGATGTGATTTTGTGTTTTAGAAAATGTTTGACTCAGTTTTCTCAACAGAACAAGTGGTCAGTTTGGCTCCTTGCTTACATTGCCATCGTAACAAGCTGTCCACTGTTAGGTTCTGCCCTTTTCTTCTTTAAGAAGAAAAAACTCAGAAGTGTCTTACCCGATTTACCCAGGAGATAAGGTCGTTTGGTCGGTGGCAGGGTATAGCTACAATCTGTGATGGCAAGTGCAAACGCGAGTCCTTTTGTAAAACTTCCCCCAATTGCCTATTTTTAAAGTCGGTTTGTGTCGACTGAAGAGGCTTGCATCAATCTACGAAATATATAAGCAAAGAATTCGAGCGGCTTCCATTAAGAATGATATTTCAGATTTGCAACCAATAGTCGTTCAATTTATGGGTTTAAACTATATATCATTTCCTCCTACCTATTTCCTCTTACTTTCCTCCTACCTGTTTCAGAACACCACACGGACAGCAAGGGGGGTGCAAACTAGTATAGAATGCTGTATGTGAAAATTCCGTCGAGCAGGTGGAAGGCACACCAGGAAATGGGGAATGTCAGTCACCACACGTCAGGCCCAGCGAGTTCAGTTGCACACCCCAGATCCAACTACTGACACCAGTCCGAGGAGCATGCCGGAACCGCAGAGCTGACCGCCGCTTGCAGTCCCGCCAGTGAAGGGCACCGCGTGACAGAGGCACGGGAAGAACGAACATGAGAACGATCTGCCAGCCACCAAAAAGATCACCAAAGCCAAGGCAAAAGAAGCCGCTAAAAAGTATCACACCTTGCAAGCCACACCACCACAAGTGAGAGCCAAAGCCGCCGGACGGGACTAGCTGGACGGGAGCGCACTCAGAAATCGGGAATTGCAAGAGAGGAAAGAGAGCGTAGTTTTGGTGGGAGGGGAAAGGGAAGAGGCAAAGACAACAAAGATGGGGGAGGAGAAAAAAACATTAAAATATTAAAATAACATATATAATAAATAATAATTTTTTATTTACGAAGAGTTATTGCAATAAAATAAAGAATATATGAAAAATCTATAAAATATAAATTTAAAATTTTACTGTGATTATTAATAATAGAGAATTAGTTGAACTTTTCTAATATATATGTACTTTCTTTTTTTTTTAAACCATCAATGTCTTTTCCTTCAATTTTGCTTATTTTTAAAACCGATGATAAGGTAGGATGTTTTTAAATTTTCAATGTAAACCTTATTTTATCGTAAAAACGTATTAATGAATACCCATGAAAATTCAATTGAAGGTTGACGCTAACCTCACCAGTACAATTTGACATATTTATGAATTTATTATTCATCTCACAAAAATATCTTTAATAATATTTTATAGCTCTAAAAAAAATATTACTTTAATAAAAAAACTTCTAAGAAATAAGATAAAAAATAATTCGTATAGATCGGTTAAATTTAATAAAAAAGTATGATGTAGACTTATTTAGTTGTAAATTATCTCGGTTTCAATTCTAGAGGGTATAATAACCAAAATGTTATATATCAAATGTTAATTTCACACTGGGTTAAGTTCAATATTTATTTACAGGTAGGTCCGTCGAATCGGCACGGGATTACTTAATCAATTGACCAGCAAATGACTAATATTGATTATCCGTCCATTGCACATTGCATTTTTCATCTAAAAATATTAAACCTAAAACGTATAAATCTAAAACTTAAATGATTAAATGAATGTGGCTGACCGACACAAATTCAAAGATAATTAAATAAAATCTACATAAATGCACAGGGAATTAAAAAAAGAAACCAGCAGCTACCCATGACACAGGAGGAGCAGAAGAAGCAGAAGAAAGAAGAAGAAGAAGAAGAAGAAGAAGAGTAGTAAAGTGCACAAAACCCCTGTATCTGACTTGGTGGCATCAATTAAATGCGTCAGTGCAAACAAATGGGATGGTAGTGAAACAAATGGGAGGGGACGTGATTAACTCAATACAAATGTAAGCCGGGCATTGTATCATGAAAACAAAAACGGTTAAAAAGCATCATGGAATCTTCACCCGGCGCCTGCATTAATATGGGCTCTAAGCGGCAGACGGGTCACCACAGAAGGAGGTGCCTGCTGTTGACTCGAATATAGAGCCCAAATTATTATTATTATTATTATTACTCCAAATCAAAATAATATATATTTCAAAAACCAGATAAATCACAACCAGTCATATATGAATAAAATAAAAACCCAGAAAGAACAACGATTGATTCTGGGTTGAGAAGACGCATGCAGACCCCATCCATGTGTGTCTCTTCGCCCAGCGTCCACCAAACAAGAGATTTTGGGAGTTGGGGGAAGTAACAAACGCGAGCATTTATAGATTTTGTGACAAACCCTAAATGAGAGCGAATTTACCAAAGGACCCTCCTCAAGAGATGGATTTATTATTATAACATATGGTGATACGACGCAAAAATGAGATGATTCCAAATTCGTATTATTTTTAGGGAAATTATGTTTTACGAGTTGGGGCTTATAATTACATTAAGGGCTGATTTGGTATGAAATGAAATTGAAAGAAATAAATTTATTAAATGAATAAAATTAATATATAAAATAAAATGATTTTAATTTTTATTTTTATTATATTTAATATACAGTACCATAAATAGAATAGAGTATTATTTAAAAAATTATAATTTTATCCTCCCACCCATCTCTCTCTCCAAAACGAAACCCCCCACCATCTCTCTCTGGCAGTGAAACCAAATGACTCATGGGTGACCCAAAGGAAACCCGAGGGGGTGGTGTTGGATTTGGATGGGGTCGGGGTGTGATGGGTTCATTGGTTGTATGGGTGTCGGGTCAACTCATGTGGGTGGGTGGGTGGGTGCATTGAAATAATTTAATTTGAATACTCCGATTTGGGAACTGGTCTGCTGCCTCGCTCGTCTCCACCCTTCTTCAATCCCTGCTTCTTCTTCTTCTTCTTCTTCTTCTTCTTCTTCTTCTTTGCTGTTCAATTGCGCTCGTTCGAACAACAACAAATTGGTCCTTGCATCTGTTGAAGAGAGAGAGAGAGAGAGAGTAAGGGGAATGGAAGAGCTGAAATCAGCCGTGGAAGAGCACGTGAATCAGATGGCGGATCTGGTGGATAAACTCAGTTCCGAGCTTCGCTCTGGTTTACAACCCGCCGTCGATAACTTCGTCGGCTTCTTTCACGCCATCGATTGGAAGGTCTCTCTCTCTCTCTCTCTCTCTCTCTCTCTCTCTCTCTCTCTCTCTCTCTCTCTCTCTCTCACTGTTATTAATTTTCCCTGGTCCGTTGTTTGAAAGTAGAGTGAAATTGAGCATTTGTGGTTTTGGGGTCTTAAATGTTGGCTAGTTTTGGTCACTGCAGGAGTTTCGTTTTTTGGCTTTGGTTAATTAATGCAATTTTATATGCCTTGATCTGGGCCTGTGTTGTTTAACTTCTTAGCGCCGATTCTTAAATACACTTGCATGCCTTTTAAATCCCTCATGGGATGGGGCATTTTCACATTTCGCATTTCACAGTGGTGTGCTTTAAGTATAAATGCATCATGATGCATAGATATGATATTTGGAGCAAGAGTCCGAGTTTACATAGGCTTCTCGGTGTTATGTCATTTCATATTAATCTTTTGGACCCCAACCTGGTTGATGTCAGCTTCTACCGAACAACAACCCAGCTGAGGAGCTTATGCCTTAAGACAGTCTTAATTTGAGCAGCTTGTTTTTTAAAAAAAAAAAAAAAAAAACTAACCAGACACAAACATGCATTTTCTTCTTAAAAGCAATTAGAGAAGCAAGTTTGATCAGCTCTGAGCAACTTTGACCACCTTCTCAAACTGTATATAAAGATATGTTTCAGCCATCTAACTACTGGATGTTTCAAATTGACCTTTTTTCTGTTCTTTCGTGTGAATGTGCTCTGCACAGCATCATACATTTTTGTTTCAAGGAACAATCAACTCATCTAATCCTAAGTGTGCCTGCACAAGTTTGTATTGATATATTGGTGATTTTGAGTTGTTTTAACAGGAGCCTTGGTTAATAGGGTTGTTGCTCTTCCATCTTGTGCTGCTGCTGATGACTATTGTTACAAGGAGGAATAGCAACTTCCAAATGTTCCTCTTCCTTCTAGCTAGTAAGTTTTTTTTTTTTTTTTTTTTTTGTTTCAAATATAACTACTATAAATATATTTTACATGGCATCTCCTTAGTGCTATTGATGATATAAAAAGTGTGCTGTTGTGGAGTCCAGTGTGAGCGAGTATTCATGTTAAAAGCCCCAATATAGAAGTGAGCCATGCCAAATATTCTAGATTCAAATGTCTATCATACTCCTTATGGGTAATGCAGTAGATGATCTGATTGGTTTACTTTCCTGTGCCCAAGAAATTTAGTTGGATACTGAATCCAGTGGAATGCTACAATGAACCAACCGTCTCAAGTAGTTAAGCAAGGTAGCAGTAGGGATTGACCCCTCTCTGTTGTAGGAAAATTGAAACATTCAGTGTCGTAGAACCTAGCAGTGTGTGTAAATGAGAATATGTCATGAATGCCTGTGATCATGTGAGAGATGAAAGAGAGGCCCTCATCTGAGTATCCACTGCTGGAAACTTTATACTGTGATTCAATGATGTCTAGGTTTGGTCATCAATTAGATGTGGGTTAATATTCATGTTGTGCATTGGTACTAAGGCTTAGCAGTCAGCATTAAAGCAATAATATGGATTACTGGTTTTTATGCATGCTGCATGCACATGCCAGTGCAGAACATGAATGGTTCTATTGAATGTGCATTATTTTTGTTAACATTGGATTATTGAAAACTGATCTAATTTTTTTGACTATGCTATTCAGTGGGCGGTGTATATCTTGCGGAGAGGATCAATAGTCTGTTAGCCAAAAACTGGAAAAGCTTTGCCGGACAAAATTATTTTGACAGCACCGGGGTCTTTTTCTCCGTACTGTGGTCAGGGCCACTTCTTGTAATTGCAATCCTAGTCTTGGTCAGTGTCCACAATCACTTCCTGAGTTGTATTTGGGGACGTGGCAGTTTCTTACCCAAGTTCCTTGGACTTATTCTTTTGCAGATAAACACCCTCTTTTCCTTGTGTCATTTAATCGTCAGGTGGAAGAGAGCTGAGCTTCAGCACCGTGCAAGGCTTGCTCGCAACAAGCAAGACTGATTGTGTCTACAATACTATTCTGTCACCGGCTGACTTTGTTTCTACTTTGAAACTCTTTGCACCACCTCCTCATGCGGCGGATATTCTTCTTCCCAATGGGTAGAATAGTGCTGATATGTCATATGTGCCGTGCGGACTAGGAGGAATGTTTCAGGGTTCCTGTAATCCATTTTTGTTTCCTCCTGGAGTGGCCTATGCTTTTCTTTTCTTTTCGTTTCTTTTTGTTTTTTGCTATTTTTGAAAGGGTGAAACTTATATGTTTCTGTTGTGTTTGGCCTTCAGTATTTTTTTTACTGTGGTTTGTATTAGAGCTAATGTTTTAGAATTTGGAGTGGTAATTGTCACACCTTGCAGCTGTGTGATAATGTCATTTACAAGTGTGCTGTGTTGCTTTTCAGCGTCCTCGGTTATGTGATTGGATGCTGTAAAAACGTGTTGGGCCGAGGGTTAATGAATTTTTAGAATTCAAAACATGCGCAGGGTTAATGAATTTGATCATAAATCAGGTTAAAAGGTGTAATTTGGCTGTTAAGTTACGTCAAGTTGGCAACGGTAACTTCTGTGTCCGTTCAATTAGTAGGCCAATGTAGCAACGATAACTTCTTGGTCAGCATGCTGTCGGGTTCAAGTCTCTCAGCGAACGGTTGTTTCTCTCTGTAAATATACATGACAAAAGATTTTCTATATCATATTTTATATTATTAAAATAATATTTTATACTATTTATTTGTATTTAATAATAAATTTTTTATAATTTAATATGAAATAAAAATAAATATTATGAGAAATATAAAAAAGATATGTGATATTTTTTTATATAATTTAATAATTATATGGAGCGAATAATATTTTTTTAATACATTAGGAAATATTGTATAAATTCTATTAAAAAAGTTAAATATAGTATGACATCTTCATGATTTTATGACTTTTAATTTTTTTTAATTCTATAGAAAATTTGCTAATAGTACTTTAATATTATGTAAAATTTCAAATGTTGAATCTAGGTTATGATTTGATATGGTGCTTGTTTAAACGCTGGAATTATAAACGTTGGAACTTGTTTATTCGCCTAGTCTGATTCTGAAAATTTTTAAATCATATAAATGACCCAAAACAACATACATGTGACTGTCAATATTTGCGATTGTCTTGTTATATTTTTGGGGCTAAACAGATCGAATTAAGATAGACAAAAATTATCATTCTTACTATTAAAAGAGAGTTTCTGGTAAAAATTCCCATTATCTATTTGTCTGATCTAAGTTTTTTGAATAATGATGCATTTAGAATAAATTTTATGAATTTTAAAACATGACTTAATAATGTTGTGATATCATCTTCTTTCCTTACTATTGCTTTGCAATTTGGTTGGAACATTCTTATTTTGTTGGTTAAAAAAACTCTTTGAAAAAATCAAACACAAATAATTTTTTATAAACAATCATGACACATCAGATTCTCTGGCACACATCATTTTTTTTTTATATTTTTACACGAGCGGCGCTCCAAATTGATGATTCAAATTCGAATTACATGGATTTATAAAATAGCCGTTACAAAACGAATGCCCCAACGGCCTATTCAGTTCAAAAACAAACACCCCCTCACTCCTGACTCCTCCGCCATTTCCACCTCTCTCTCTACACACACACACACACACACACACACACACACACACACACACACACACACAGAGCCATGGCCAAAGAGAAACGAATCCCTGTATTGACAGTCTTCAAGAACGGCGCCATTCTCAAGAACATCATCGTAATCAACCAAGCTCTTCCATCGATCGTCTCCGGCGACGAGAACCCTGAAACCTTTGTTGTCGGACGACACCCGAACTGCAACATCGTGTTGGAGCACCCCAGCGTCAGCAGATTCCATCTCCAAATCCACTCCAACCCTTCCCTGCAGAAGCTCTCCCTCGTCGACCTGTCGTCCGGTAACACACTCGTCTCCACCTTCTTCATGGGTGTGTCTTTTCTTTCATTCTTGGATGGATTATTGAATCTTGGCGCGTTCCTGAGATCTTGTTCTCGGATTCAGTGCACGGCACGTGGGTTTCGGGGAAGAAGATGGAGCCGGGAGTTCGGGTGGAGCTGGCAGAGGGTGACACGATCCGGGTCGGCGGGTCAAGCAGGGTTTACAGGTTGCAGTGGCTTCCCTTGAGCCGAGCGTACCATTTGGACGACCCGTTTGCGCCCGATTCAATGGCTGCGGAAGAGATTATAGAAAACCAGGGAGAAACATTGCAGGTTAGTGTTTGTTTTCCTAGAATTACTTTTGGATAGTGTACCTTTTCTGGGGTGCACACAAAGTGTTTATGAAAATGCTTCTTAAAACAAAACAACGAGAAAAAACCTCTCCCTCTCCCATTTTTGTTTATGTAGGACGAGCATCCTTCTTCTGTTGAATTGGAAAGTCGAAGCCCATCAACAGATACGAAGGCATCTTCCTTCCCTGATGAAGAAATAGCAGAGCAAGTGCTTCATCGTGTGGTAGAGACATGTGTGGAATTAGAGAACCAAAGCCCATCTCCTGAAATGAGGAACACATCAAGCAGCCCCTTGCCAGCACCTGTTCAGGAACCCTTCCTCGAGACCGTAAATCAACAATGCAGTGAAGAACATCTGACGTCTTCGTCCTCCCAAAATGAACAGGTACAGAACAACGAGCCGCAAAAAGACCATGGACAAAAGGAGGTCCTTGGTGACGTCTTTGTTGTAGCTCAAGCTGCAGAATTTGAGAATGAAAACCAAACTCCTGATTCTTGCCATGCCACAGAAGGGTCGTCTGAGAAAGAGAGTCTAGAAAGCCCTTGTATCCGGAATAAACATTCTGACAAAGGAAACAAAGCTCCTAGTTGTTCCCCTGCTGAGGAAAGATGGAGTGATAGAGAAGATTTTGAAAGCCCTCCAATAATAGATTCACAGCTAAAGACCAGCCTGTCCGGCCTCTGGTCACGAAGAGGTAAACCAGCGAGTGCTCTTCAGGTTCAAACAGCTAAGGATAGTAAAGATAAAACCACGGATGAAGAGATTGTGGCTGAAGTCCAACTGATGAAGCTGGAGGATATCGAAAATAAACCAGCCTGCCCAGCATATGTTCATTCTGACAAAGGAAACCATACTCCTACTTCTTGCCGTGCTGGGGAAAGAACGGCTGACACAGAGGATTTAAAAAGCTCTCCAATACACACACAGCCAAAGTCCACGCCGCCAAGCATTTGGTCACAAAAAGGTAAACCACCAGCTAGTGTCCTTCAGCTTCAAACAGCTAGGAATAGTAAAGGACAAAACACAGTTGACACTGACGGGGAAGACGAAATTTTCACTCCTGATAAGGAAAATTTCACTCCAAATACTCGCATTCTAAGGTCCCTGAAGAGGATGGGTGAGTTTGAAGAAGTCATTGCAAAGCCATACAGGTCATCCCCTTTGAAGGCTGCTGCTGGCCCTGATACCCATCTAGAGGAAGATATTTTTGCCTCTCATGAAAAAGAAAACCAGACGATTCTCACTATAACCGGAAAACTGGGAGCAAAGACGTTGGCCTCATCAAAACAAGAATCTGAAAGGATGCCATTTCAGTCACTACTTGTGCACTCAACTGACAAATGCAAGTCTAGCTCTAGAAGCATAAATTCTCTCGATTGCACAAAAACTTCTAGGGTGCTAAATTTTAACCCATCTTGTGTAAGTTGTCCTTTTTTGTATCTTTTTGAGGTTCGTTCAATATTATCTATTTTGCAATTTTGGACATTTACATGACATATGATCATTATGATGGAACATACCTGCAGAATAAATCTTTCGGGGAAGAGCGAAAGAGGAGCTGCTGGAACATAATTGTGGATTCTAGCTGTCTGTTGAACCAAAAATCAAGAAAAGCACTGCAGCTTCTGCAGGGTCTCAAGGGAACCAAACTGTTCATCCCAAATATAGGTATGTACAAAACATCAAACCAATACTTTGATTATCTTCATTTGGGGAAAAAAGTCACAAAGGTCAATTTTTGTATTATGGTGTGTACTTTCTTGTGATAATAGTCATTAGAGAACTGGATTGCCTGAGGCGAAGAGGGAGCTTCTTCAGAAGAAGAACAACACAGGTTTCTTCAGCCCTGCAATGGATTGAAGCATGTATGGCGGAAACCAAGTGGTGGATCCACGTGCAGAGCTCAGTGGAAGAGGGAAGGGCCCTTGCACCAACCCCTCTAGCAGCTACCCCTCGGCTGAGTGAAGAAATTACAGGGGCCTTCCCCACCACCGGTGGGACAACAACCTCAACCCCATTTTCTCCTTATGGGAGTTTCACTGAAATTCTTTCGCCTACAGCAGAAGATAGAATCCTTGATTGCGCACTGCTCTTCAGGAGGATCAAGAAAGATGAACAGCTCGTCATCCTATGTAATGACATCACTCTTAAAATCAAAGCCATGGCAGAAGTAAGTTCCATACCTCTGGTATATTGCTGTACTCGTGCATCTGGGATTAACCCCCTGTTTGTGTACTTTACCGATTAGTATTTGAATTTCATATCACTGGCATGTTTTGGTACAAAGTACAAAATTGAACAAACGTTTCTTTTCTTAATTTTCTTTGCAGGGTCTTATATGCGAGACAGCAGAGAAATTTAGAGGTAGTCTTGTGAACCCTTTCTCTGAGAGGTTCATGTGGGTTGACAGCTCTCCCAGAGGATTGACTTGGTCTTGCTCAGATGACGTTACTCTGAGAGAGAAATATGAGCGCTCCATGCTTGATAAGAAACCGACAAAAGGACCAGAAGTCGCAAAGGGCTTGAAACTCATCCTGCTGCATAACTCTCAATATATGGACAGACAGAGATAAGGTCCATCCGGTAAAAGGAGCCTGGCTCTGAATTTAGTCGTTTGTTTTCATCATTGAGATGATATTGTTTTGTCGTGGCATTTGAGATCTAAAAAATTCATGTGATCATGGATGTCGTGGGATTAGCACGAATATTTCTTTATAACAGCCTACATAGTTTGCTTCATTATATATTTTTTACAAGACTAGTAAAAAGTTCGCACTGTCAAACCCATATTATCCTCGATGCGAATGTTTGGGGCATCTTCGGGTTGATGCGTTATCAATTCTACATACATCAATAGAATATACAACAAAGCAATGTAATATACATCGAGATAACACATGAAGCGAATAAATTAGCTGAAGAATTGGTAATCGGATGATAATATGAAATAATATTAGTTGTGTGATTTGTTTTTAAAAGATATATAATATGGTTGATATTGGGAGCTCAAATATGATTTGATTAGATATGTTAGAAGATTAGTAAAGAGAGGGATAATAATTGAAGCGTTGAGTTGGACTTTTCTTTATTTGATTGGTATCTGATGCAATTGCTGATTTCATCGGACAAAAAAGAGTTATTTTACCTATTACATTTGGTGACTGCGTGCGTATCTGCTTACATCACACAAGTATTTAATTGTCGATAAATCTTAATATATTTTATTTGTACAATAAATGTATGCCAAATTATTTAATTACACGGCAAAGAGCAAATGACGACAGTAAAACGTATTTTTTATTAAAAAAAATATTATCACTCTTTTTGAAACAAAATTAATATGTATATTTGATATGATGGGCTGTGATTTATTTTTAAATTTATTATTTTATTATCCGTTAATTTAATATACTATCATATCATCGAAGTCATTCACAGATTACACACATTACTCATTACGATATTAATGGCCACTAAATTTCTTTTGTTTCTTATTTTGCAGTGTTGATATTTCTCATCCTCCTGTGAGTTTTCAAAATACCAAAAAAAAAAAAATCAGTATACTGTTTGTCGTAATAGCCTTTTTAATTTAGAAAATACACATAAATTGAAGCAGTTAATTAGAATAGTTGTTTGTGAGGAGTGTTTATTTATAATTAAATAGTAGGTGGGTTCGAGTGAAACTTCAGTTGAGGTGTAAAAGACAAAAAACCCAGTGGCAAGAGCATACATGTATACATATATATATATATATAAACATATGAAAAAAAATGTGAGTGTGCAACTTGCACATTACCTGGACATCATCTGGAAAAGGCATACGGATGACAACTTGACTAATTTGCATGGTTGATGTTTTTGAGAGTCCAAATTACGTGGCGACGTAAATGCCTGGATATGTTTCCTCAGAAAAAATAAACAATAAATTTTATTTTCTGAGTAGACTTTTGCGTTTCCTTGGAAATATTGACAAATAACTTTTTTTTTTTGCTGACCTCCGCCAGTCTCAACGTCCTATCCTATGATTATCATTTATCACCGGGGGAAATAAAAAAAACAAATAAATAAAAATATGAAAGAATGTCAGACTTGCTCATGATTTTATGAACAGCGCTGGCACCAGTTTTTCCACCACTAGCTAGGCATGAGGCTACTCTGCTCTACTCTACGCTACTACTATACTAAATAGTAGAGTCGCTCTCTATCGCTGCAGTTACAGTGGCTTTGAGTATTGAGTGGTCTTCATCAAGTACCCACGCGGGCCAAATTGTGAAAACATTGCTTTTATATTATCGTATTATTGTTGCTGTCGTTGGGAAATGGTAATAACATACGACACTTTCAAAGAAGAAAAGAGTTGCTGAGCCCAGCTACAAAGAAACTGCTGCTGTCTTACATGCAGATGGGAATTGTATTAAAGTTGAACCCCAAAGTGAATTACATTACATCCAGAGGTTACAAACAGCTAGCTCCCCGATTCATATCATAACACTTGTAATCAATGTGCAGCTTTCCCCACATACAATGCAAGATATGCAAACAGAGCAGCATTAAAGAAATGCGTTTTTATTTTGGTCAAAATAAATTACAGACAGACGAGGTCACCCCACCCGACAAATGCCAAACCAATCAGTAAATTTGAACCCTTTTCACTAATTACCCATATCACACTCAAGATCATCCGAACCGGACTCTCCTCCAGGCTTCTGATTGTTGTTACACGAGCCAGCAAGGAAAAAGGATAATGAACTTTCTGAATCATCAAACATGGGTCGGGGGAACTCATGAAATCCACCAAAATTACACGACTCATAGTTCAAAGGGGAGAAATAACCACAAGTGTCATCTACGCTCCTCTTCACATCTACATCTTGCATTTGACCATCACTCAACGCGTTTGACCCAAAGCTGAACTCAATGGCTCCAGCCCTGTTTGTGGCTTCATTGGTCTCACTGTGGTCCGACAGCCCAGCAGAAGATCCCTTGATTTCATCGTGGGGGGGAAGAGCGGGGGTGTGACCTTGGAAGAGAGCAATATGCCCGAACAACTTATCTTTCCTTGAAAACGTAGTCCCACAGGAACAGAGCCATTTATCCCTCCCGCAATGCTTCTCATGAGTCTTGAGATCCGCAATAACTGAGAATTTCTTGGTGTTGCATCTACTGCAACTGTAGCTCTTGTCGCAGTGGGTTCTCTTGTAATGGTTTTTCACGCACAAGATGGTCTTCAGAGGCTGGAACTTTTTGTGCTCCTTATTCCTCTTGCAACCTGCATATGGGCAGGAGTACCTCTTAATAAGCACAGGCAGGGAGCTAGCTTCTTTGTGGGGTTTCGCAAGTGCCGCTGGAGTTTTGTACTCATCCCCATGGCCTCTCATGTGCATCCTTAGATTCGCATCCCTCTTGAACCCTTTCCCACATATAATGCAGAAATGCGTGTGAGGCGCCAGGATTTCATCTTTCTCGATTTGTATGATTTCATAAGACCCAGGAGGAAGATTCTCTCCTTCCTCCACATCATCTTCATCTTTGAATTCATGCTCTTCCATGACACAGTTTTGTTCAGCCCCCCAATTACCCTTTAGATCCTGAGCTGATTGATCTGAAACCTTGCTTTCCCCGGCATTTAAACTAGCACCCGAAGGAAATAGGACATCACCCAACTGCCCAAGCTGCTCAATAGATGGATTTGCCTTCACAGATGGGAGGAGACTGCCAGCAGTAGTGATTAACTGGACAATAATGGAAGTGAGATCAGCAGTCACCAGCTGTTGTTGAGCTGCAAGATCAGCAGGCTGACCTAAAGTTTGCCCCCTCCGGCCCACAATTAAATGCACTAAATCCTGTAGCTGGTGGATCTTTTGCTCTAGGAAAGAGAGATTGCTTAGCATTGTTCTTGGATCCCACGTGTCAATCACCGGACCATCTTCTCTATCTGGGATCTTGATTTGATTATTGGGGTTGGTAGGGAGTGAGGGTGTGGCTTCAGAAGGTCGTCCAAACTCAGAGAAAGTTTGGTCCATCCTCATCCCATGGTCTATGAGAGAAGTATCTACCCACTTCTGCTGTTTCTGAGAGGAATGGAAAGTGGTGAAAGGTTGGTTGTTTGGGTCTGGTTTTGTGAGCAACGCATCGACAGAGGAAGATGAGTTTCTCCAAGGATCTACATGTGTTTTTTCTTTTAGATCCATCTTCAGATACTTCCTCGGTATTAAATCCCAAGCTGAAATAGAAATGAAAAAAAAAAAAAACAAACAAGGAAATAGAATTTTTTTTGTCAGAGCTACATCCACCCTGGGGTTTACTAATAAATTATTATTATTATTATTATTATAACCCAACAAAGAAAGACTTAATCAACTTATAGTCGCCAGCACCCAACAGCCAATCAACGACTAAGGTATCAAAAAACCCATCAATAATTCAATCTCAATTGTCGAATCCCTGAACTCAATAATCATCAATCGCCTCAAAACCCCCCTTTTATTGGGAAGTCAAATTCTCTACATCAGGGCAACAACGAATATTGTAAGTGTCAAATCAACGGAGCACCCAAAACCCATGATTCCAAATTTGATAAAATTTGAAATAAACCTACGAGTCACACAAATTAATATTTAAGGATCGACCCAAATCTAAACAAGCACAAAAAAAGGTCGCAGGCACCAACATACAGAACCGTGTTTCGGTAGAACAGTATCAGAGATCCCCCGCCACTGAAGTTCAACGCACGCCGAAGCCAATACAACATACTAAAAACACATCCGGGCAAAACACTCGACTCGAGACCCCCAGCAGGACTAAGTAACAAGCATACTATAATCAAAGTTTGATTGTTAAACAAACGAAAAAAAAAAAAAAAACAACACAAAACAGACAGACAAATATGTACACATAAACAAGGCAAATAGAGATATAGAGACAGAGCGGTGGTGGTGGTTTGGTTACCAGATAGATTCAGAAGACCGTGGATACGCGTCCCATGGACAGAGGAGAAATGAAAGAAGAAACGTAGGCGAAATGAAACATTTTATGGAGGATGAAAAAAAATGTAGCGCGGACGCGGTGAGGCCCGGGTCTACCAATGCCAAAGGGTCATCAATCTTGACCATTGGATCGTATGTGTCACCCTCTGATCGAACGGGTGTTTTTGGAGCTCCCTCCAAAACAAGTAAAGTTAAGTGTGTCCCCTGATTGGACGTATAGGATGCAATCAAGATTTGACTTTTCCTCTTCCTCTTCCTCTTTTTTTCTTCCCCATTTTTTTTAAAAATGTTATAGTTTTATAAAATAAAATTATGTAGGGGGAGATAAACAAATATTATTTCGTGTCATCGAAATCGTTTTCATTAAATTATTATAACTTTTATTTTATAAAAATATAATTGTCGGTGCTAATAAATCCTAATAGCATATTAAATTTTCACGCGAAATATATTTGTATATTTTTATGGATAAATAATTTTAATTACATGGTAGTATATTAGATTAGCTAGGGAGAAAAATAATAAAAGAATAAATTTATTTATAATTTTTAAAATAAGACAACTTTTTGTATTTTTATGATAAACATACAAAGCGCCTGTAATATAATTTTTAAAATAAAAATTATAAGTAACATTATTCATGATTTCGTATTGATACACGTTGTGATTTTACATATTATATTATAGTGAAAGTAGAATCGTGTAAGGACGAAAGAGGGAGTAGCTGTTCTTCAGCACTTTTGTCCAGAAGCTATGTTCCAAAACAATTGGATTGCCCAGACACAGTCTAATACATATTTTGCTCGTTCGGATTTGGATCTGCAGTGCAGCTTCCGAGAAGGCTTGGCTCGACCGCTGGACAGCTAATAGTAGACCTGTGTAATAAATATATATATATATATATATATATATATATAATAATATGAGCGCCGACAACACTTTCTATGACATAGGCATTATTGATTTTATTTTTTAAAAATGATGACTACAATGGCTCGAAGTTTGTGGATTTTAATGTTATGAATATAATAAAAAATAAAAACTTTTTTTATAAATTTATTGCAACAAAATTATAAAATTAGAAAACAATTATGATACAATATATATTGGAACGAAAAAATTAATAGGAGTTCAATACCAATTTAAGATTTAAGAGTACTTAGAATCAATAAACTTTAAGTAAATTTTAGCCATAAATTTTATTTTTTAAAAATTTAGCCAGTCAAAATTTAGAGTAGTTTCAACCGGCTCGGTAAAAGCTAACTAATAGCCGTGAAGGTGCTACAAAGAATTATACACCTGCGTTTACCAAAATGGAATACAAAAAATTATAACTTAACTCTCATTTCTGATTTCTTGCCAAGGATTCCCCTTCTACCCTCCATAGGAACCACAACGATTCATAACTCAAACTCACTTCGTGCCAAGGACTCCACTTTGTGCTCATGTTCCAACAATTCCTTGGAACATGACTTTTTTTGAGGAAAGCAAAGGAAAAGTAAAAGGTGGGCTCGGGATTTGGAGGGAAATAAAAGATAAAGGAAGCGGGACTCGGCACAAGAGAGTTTTTTTTATGCGAAGAAAAATAGTGAGCGACTGTCGCTCAATAAATTTAGCGAGTGAATTTAGCGTTCACTAAATATACGGTAGAGTTGCCGAGCCTATTGCAGATTGTTTTTTTATAATTTAATTATTATTTAGCTTTTACCGAGCCGGTTGAGACTACTCTAATAGTACCCAAGTCAAATGGGATCATGACTAAAAACTCAAATTCAAATTCTATTTAAATAGAGAATTTTATTTACAAATTTTGAGATGTAAATTATGAAATGTTTTATATATTTGTCATGAAATGCTAGACAATGTTAATTTTTATTTAAGATCTAAGTTACTAATATTTAGCTGAAGCGATTTAACTTTTCATAATATTAAAATAATTATAAAAAATTAATTTTGTGTTAGCGAGTTATAGTATTATTTTATAATACATTAATTAATAATTAAATTAATTAATTTTAATCTCAATAACATATAAAGTTTATGTAAACCAAGATAAATATAAAATTTGTATTTAATCTAATACATGTATCCTTTTCTTTCAAACATTCTTATCAATCGTTACTTTTTTTAAAATCTAGTAATTTGATATTTTATTATCATTTTCATTCGAGTTATTTTTCTTTTGTCTTTTCCTCATTTTTTACCCTATTTAATGTTAATCTTATTTACCTTTTCAAATAGATGCATTCGTTAGCCTACATCTTAAATACTCATACTAACGTAGATGATTATATTTCATTTTATCTTCAATTAGAGATGCTTAAACAACATGACGAATATTCTCATGTCTAATATTATTTATCTTGGTCTTACCATACATTCATCTTAACGTTCACATCTCATCGACATTAAACTTTTGTATATGTTATTTCTTATTAGTCCAACACAGACATAACGTTTCACGTAAAAAAGAAGATTTAGAGCACCAACAGCAACTTTGACATCTTCACTCTTATTTTGTGGATGAATAATGTATAATTTGTTTATATTTTAAAAATATCAAATATCTCATTTCATATTTTTATCTATGTTTATTTTTTACTTCATTTTGTATTATTTTCTCTCCCATACTTTCATTTATTATCACAAATCAAAAGTTTACAATAATAATAATATATATTGAAAATTATAGGAAAATTATTTATTGATGAATAATAAATCCATAAATATATGAATTTATTATTTATTTTCTATCCATATACTCTATTTTAGAGAACCTGATCTAAATGAGTTTTTGATAAATTTTTATATTTTTTTCTAAATTATAAAAAAAAATTGATTATACCAAACATATCCTGTATGCTTTAAAATTACTAATTAAGAATTACTAATTAACTTTAGTAACATACTACAACCGCATAAAATTACTAATTAAGAATTAAGTTATTTGAGTTTAATCATATGATTTACAGCACCATTAATTTTTTTATTTTATTAAATTACTAACTATGTACTTGAAATATTTTATGATTCATCAAATATAATAATACTTTAATCATTTCAAAAACTTATTCTTTATATATTTAATATAATTTTCGAGCTTCCAGCGTTTTTCCCCATAGAAACGGTAGGCCCAAATATTGATTTATATTTTATAATAATTAGAACTTTCAGATGTCTCCCAAGGAAAATATCTCTCTCCATTTGTTTTATGTTTAATAAAACATTTAATAAAAAGGCTTTATAAAAGGAAAAATAATAAAATAAACATGGTATTTATGCGGCATCGCGCAGTTGAGCCGCGCTTTCTGCGGCTCTTCGTCCGCCAATGGCTCGTCCAAATTATCGTTTGGTCGCTGAGAATTGTTTTGGGGATTTCCCGGAAAATTCGAGCAAAAAAGATATTTACGCGAAAATGGAGACGCCAAGGTTGGTTTCGTTCCTCCACTCTCAGTTTACCCAGGAAAGACAAATCTATTCAGAGATTTGTATATCCAAAATTATAGATGTCTTATTGTTTTTGATTTTTGGGTAAGCAATTGAAACTATAGTTGATCATTCTCTTCCATTCCACTTAATCCAAACTAGTGTGTGCCTGTCCCAGAAATGAGTTTTTGCAATAACAAAATGTGCAAAAACAGAAGAATACCTTATCGCAAGTTTGCAACAAACACAACCTCTGGGCATTTTTGGTTAGGGTCAAAAATGAAGGTAAGGTGAGGGGAAAACTTTCCTTCCAATCCCCTTTATTTGGTCTAGCATTGCATTTGTTTTACTCTCAAATCTATGCTCAATCCCTTATGTCCATCACCATTGGACTTCACATAAAGCTCTTCCGGCTTCCCAGTTGAGGCTACGCCAGAGAACAATCAAGGGTTTCTCTAGATTATAAGAGTTGGCTTGATTTTGTTGTTCATTTCCTCTTTCTGCAGATTCCACACAGCTGCATATCTTCAGCAGATCTAGTGGTTCGAAATTGATAGTGAGGTTGAATTTCTATTCCCACCCGGAAATTACAGCCTATGATATGCTTCAGGCTGCAGTTGGGTCGGCCCTCCAGGAAGTTTGGTTTGGTCACCGAGTTTGTAACTCTGAACACACGTCCATGGTTGGGACATCAGACCAGTGCAGTTCCAGCTGTGGACTTTAGATGGGTCAGTATGCTGCGTCCCAATGCTTTCTTGCTGTTGA
This sequence comes from Taxillus chinensis, assembly GCA_023512835.1. Lineage (NCBI taxonomy): Eukaryota > Viridiplantae > Streptophyta > Magnoliopsida > Santalales > Loranthaceae > Taxillus > Taxillus chinensis. The sequence goes on from CM042090.1 coordinate 15,923,059, forward strand.
GAATGGCAGTTCTCCAACGAAGATCAAGTTGTCAATGACCCAGATTCACTTCATCCTGGCAATAGAGGTGGCGTCTTGAGAGCATAATTCTGCAAGCTCTCCTATTTGGGAGCATCACAAGTAAAAGCAGGAACCAATCAATTAGGCAGCTGCCCAACTATTAATACAGTTCAACATGGTTTAGAACTGGGCAGTCAAGCTAGTATATATGCGAATGGAATGCAGCAACAGGGTTTAATGGAGAATTAAGGTAACTGTTTGCCTTCTAAACTGAGGGAGCAATGAGAATCGGCAACAGTCCTAAAGTTCACAAATAATGCACCTTGATTTCAGAGAAAATCTGAAAGTAAAAAAAACAAAAACAAAATTTAAGGCACAACTCAAAACAGTATAGAGAGACAGCAATATAATGTTTGTTACCTACTCGCCCAACGTTGTTATGCATGCTAGAAGTCATCAAGTCCGTCAAGCTGTTCACAACCTCTGATATCTGCATATCACTTTCAATTTACAGTCACTGTATCACTGAATATAATAATAATTTTTTAATTATAATCAAATACTATACATAAAAATTATTATATAAGTAAATAATAATAATAATAATAATAATAATAATAATTAGCTGCTACCGTTTGGCTTCAAAACGACCTTTCTTTGTGCGTTTCGACAAACCACAACGACACCGTTGAGGTGGTTGAGTTGAGCCGCTGCGCCCAGTTTCGATGCCATCGAGGCTTCAATTCAAGTATTCAAAGCCTGAACCATTCCTTCATATTTGTGGCTTCTTTCTCTTCCCTTCTCGCGATCCGACACCGCTTCACTCTCCCATCAAGTCCGTCTATCTGTGCCTGCGATGGCCAACATTGCGCAACTCTCCTCCACCTTCTTTCCCTCTTCCTCCTCCGTCCTCCGCCGCAGTCCCGCCTTTCCTCCGCCGTCCGCCGCCCGCTTCAATACTCGGATTCAGGCCAAGATCCGGGAGATCTTCATGCCCGCCCTCAGCTCCACCATGACGGAGGGCAAAATCGTGTCCTGGGTCAAGTCCGAGGGTGACAAGCTATCCAAGGGCGAGAGCGTCGTCGTCGTCGAGTCCGACAAGGCCGACATGGACGTCGAGACTTTCTACGACGGCTATCTGGCCGCAATCATGGTCGAGGAAGGCGGCGTCGCAACCGTCGGATCCGCTATTGCTCTGCTCGCCGAGAGCGAGGAGGACATTGCCGCCGCCAGGTCCAAGGCCAATTCGTCTTCCGGGGCGTCCTCGGATTCCATTCCCCCGGCGAGTTCGCCTTCGGAACCGGCGCCTCAAATTGAGATTGTGGCTCCGTCGAAGGCGGCGGCGGGGAAGTCGGCGGTGTCGTCGAGCCATCCGGCATCTGATGGAGGCAGGAGGATTGTGGCGTCGCCTTATGCGAAGAAGCTGGCTAAGGAATTGAAGGTGGATTTGGGCGATGTGGTGGGTAGTGGTCCGATGGGAAGGATTGTGGCCAAGGATGTTGAAGCTGCTGATGCTTCTTCTTCCGCATCCTCGGAGGTTCCGAAAGCAAGCGTTGGTTCTGCTGCTAAGGTATCAGCTCCTACTACTCCCGCCATTGAGCTGGGTTCGGTTGTTCCATTTACAACAATGCAGGGAGCAGTGAGCAGGAACATGCTCGAGAGTCTGACAGTACCTACTTTTAGAGTTGGATATACTATCACAACTGACGAGCTTGATGCCCTTTACAAGAAGGTAACATTTAACATTTTGGCTGTAAATGGTGATTCAATAACGGCTTTATTTAGTGATCGGGAGGTATATATGTGGTGCTATTTGCAGAAGCTAACGACATTTGATTTAGCTAAATTTGTTGTATTACGTGTTGAATTCTTCAGATTAAATCGAAGGGGGTAACTATGACTGCTTTGCTTGCAAAGGCCACTGCTCTTGCTTTGGTTAAGCATCCTGTCGTGAACTCTAGCTGTAGAGACGGTCAGAGTTTCACATATAACAGTAGTATCAATATTGCGGTTGCTGTTGCTATAGATGGTGGCTTAATTACACCAGTGCTTCAAGATGCTGATAAGGTTCCTTTCAATCTTACTTTGGGTGCTTCTTTGCCCTTTCTATCCTTATGGGCGTTGAAGGATTCACTGCTACATTTTTTTGTAGGTCGATATCTATTCATTGTCTCGAAAGTGGAAAGAATTAGTGGATAAGGCCCGGGCAAAGCAGCTCCAGCCCCATGAATACAGTACAGGTACCCTTATTAACTGCCTCATTACAACTATAGAAACCTTATTATTAACCAACTTTATCTTTTATCTCATGTACATGTCCAGTTTCAGCCTTCTTTAGCACTTCATTTTATCTGGAACAAATTAGGGAAGGAGTTGAGGAAAAAGGGAGGGGTGGGGGCGGGGAGGTGGTGGGGGGGGGGGGGGGGGGGTGAAAATTTAAAGAGGTCACATAGTCGTAGAGTGTGAACATTTCATTGAGTTAGACTTAGTCCGGCAAATGACTGTACCAGTATTTTGGCCAACATTGCCCAATTCTGACGTCTTGTGCAGTGATTCTTTTGGGTTCAACATATCAGTGAGATTAAATTGCATTAAGAAACTACACTTTCAAGCCAGCATACGATATATGGCCATTATTAAAGTAATTTGAATTTTTGTAATTTGGAATTTCTGCTAGTTTATTAAATTATGCCAAATTTCATTTTGAAAATTTTCATAATTCTGAAAGTTTATTGATTTTTTTATAGAATGATTTGAGGGATGGGTCACACAATTATTCTCCATTATGTAATTGCCATCTGAACAAGTTTTCATGTATGAAACTAACTTGCTAGCAACTTCATTCAGTTGCTATTGTAACATAAAAATCTAGTGGTTGGGTGCTGCTGGCTTGCTTGGGATGATCATTTTCTGGTTGTTGCAGGCACTTTCACCCTCTCCAACCTTGGAATGTATGGTGTAGACCGATTTGATGCAATTTTGCCCCCAGGAACTGTATGTTTTCAAATCCAAATTTTAAATTTTCCTCGCCGCAATATCTCTTTTTAGTAACTTCTTACGAGTGTTGCCTGAGAATTAGTTGTCAATCTATTCATGTTGAATTTCTGCAGGGAGCTATCATGGCGGTCGGTGCATCCCAACCCACTGTTGTTGCGAGCAAGGACGGTCGAATTGGCATGAAGAGCCAGATGCAGGTGAGGAAGCATTATTTTTATTGTTAATGATTTATTTCCGCTGTCACCTGATTTTGTTGTATCAGGTGCTGCAAAATTTCTGATTCTGGAAAACATGAAATGGTTGCAGGTAAATGTCACTGCAGATCATCGGGTAATCTATGGTGCTGATTTGGCAGCATTTTTGCAAACACTTGCAAAGATTATTGAGGATCCAAAAGATCTAACGTTCTGATCTCAAGAACAATGAAATACTGAAATGAGTATTTTCTTTTCTCTGCCATAAATTTTTGATCATCTTGTTTTATTTCCTAAAATTGCCTCATGATTTCAAATTAGAGACTCCACCCCCTCATTATGTTACTTTCTATGCCTAGGACTCCCAAATGGTAGAATTTGACGCTTAACCACTTGATAGTATATCATTCAAATGTACTACCACAAACTTGTTAAAGTATAGGGGCTTCACCTCCCTCGTAATGGACTGTTGTGCAAAAACCACATCTTTTAATTAAGTTTTTTGTTCATATATTATCATGACACGTTTATCTTGACCAAAATAATAGTCTTCGTTATTAATTCATTAGGAGTTTCAACTTTCGTGAGTTGTATGAATTATGGGCTTGGACAAGCTACAAATGACACGAGTTGAAATTCCTATGTAATTTCTATCAAGGGTTTGTGATTAAATTATAGTAAAGCTGTTTATGCCCATTGGCCGGATCTCACTAGCTTTTTTTTTTTTTTTTTGATGATTTAAAGTAGAACCGACTATTATGATAGCATTCAAATATACTAAACAAATTTATGGGAATAACAGATAGAAATTACGGGCGCTCACGCGGTTTACAGTCATTAGACTCAATAAGAACATCTTCCACTTGATGTTTTCATCCATCATCTACAATTCATTATATTAAATCTTACTTTATAAAATATATTCTCTCTCAATAGCAGCATTTTTTTATTATTAAAAGTTTACTCTACCCATTGCCCCAGCTCGTCTGGCCAGTCCAGTCTCAGTCCGGCCATTGTCCCATTCCCAGCCTTAGACCTAGTCTGGCCAGTCCAGCTCCAGTTTGCCATCAACTAGTCCGGTCGCCCTAGCTCCAGTCTGGCCAGCCCAGTCCTAGTCTGGTAGCCCAGTCCAAGTCCGGCCATCACCCCATCTCTAGTCTGGCCAGCCCAGCACCAGTCTGCCATTGTCCTAGTCCGCTACATCAACCGTGAGCAAAAACAACAGAAAAAAAACACTGTACTGGATGCTAAAATAAAGCAGTATTTAATGCTTCGCTGGAGACTTAGATTTTTCATTTTTTCTCTATATTTTTAAGATAGTGTAGTAATAGCGCTGCGTCAAATATGGGACAGCACATGCTAAAATAAAGCAGTATTTAATGCTTCGACTTAGATTTTTCATTTTTTCTCTATATCTGACTTTTCAGATAATGTTTATCTAAAATTAACTATATTTTTATTTATATAATTTTTAAATTTTTACGAAGATTAATCTAATCTCAAATGAGTTAACATTTAATATGTACGAAACTATCTATCAAGTAAATAAACAAATGATGAAATCTATTATGATATTAATTAATGAAAAACATTAGACGTTTTTAAAAGAAAAAGGATACTCGTAAATGATTAATATATTTATTTATTATTTTTGATATTATGTGAATATATAGAAAAAACTTTCAAATTATTTTTAATAAGTTTTCAAAGATATTATTTAAATATTATATTTAAGTTCTCATAATATTCTTATTTAATAAATAATTTATATTTAAACAGTATTATTTTAATAATTAATTAATTATTATTATATAAATATATTTTTTATTTTTATAAAAGGTATATTAATTAATTTATAATAGTAAATTTAGTGGATATATTAATAAATTTGATGAATATGTTTATTCTAAAATATCTTTCATGTGGGAGTGGACTCATCAATTACACGAGAACAAGTACATAACGAAAGAGAACATGCATCATCTTGCTCTTTTAATTGCAAGCTAAAATGTATCACAAATTTGCAATTACCCTTGTTTACTTTAGGGATGGCAACGGGATAGGTTTGGGATGGGTCACCCCTATCTCGAATTTGTCTTGTCTAAGAAAATTATATCTCAAACTTGTTTCGAACGCTGACTCAAAACTTGTCTCATTAGTATCGGGCCGAAGCAGATATCCGATAAACTCATTATATTACCTTATATATACATGGTTTGAAACAGGTTATCTCATTCCAAATCTGTCTTAAATTCGTATTGAGTCGGAGATATCCATTTCAGGATCCACTTCGAATCCAATTATACTAATTTCAAATTTGTCTCATTAGAGACGGGACGAGACATATCTGATATAACTCAACTCATTGACATCTCAATTCACTCTTGCAACAAATCAAAGCTCAATTTAAACCCATCTATTTATTATTATTATTATTTCACCCCATACGTTGTTGGTACAATCGCTTATTTATGGGGCTATGATGGCACAAATCAAATACTTGCAACAAAACTGTCACGTGCATTTTGTTTTTGTTTTTGTTTTTTTATGAATCATTAAAAAGATATATATATTTCACATTGTTACATTTTCTCATAAAGAGTAGTTAGTCCCTTAATTATTTCTAACACTTGACCATGGCATTGCCTCCCCATACACCCCCATGGCTGCTCTGCTCTTGGACAAATCATTTCTAACGACCTTCTCCTCGCGGTTGAGAGCCAGCCTCTTGCTCCGTTTCGTCCTCGCGCCCGCTCTAGCTAGCTAATTGGACTTGGCATTGAAGATATATAAAACCTTCTCCCAAATATTAAAAAGATGTAATTAAAAATATGCTTAGAAAATCACTCCCCCATTCAACCAAATATTTACAGCACTCTCGGACAAGCTCTTGCATAATAGTATTCTAACTGAAGATTAACTCACAAAATTTGGCTTTTAACAAATACTTCATACTCAATTTTCAGAAACGCCTTACCTGCTCTTAGTGTAACCATATGATATGACACCAGAAGCCACAAGAGAGGAAGAAGAAGAAGAACCAAATTCCTTACCCTCACTCTCTAATACCATTAAAATTAACATCCGGAAAGAGGCCTTACTCTACCAGGCGTTCCTAGACTAGTGACCTAGCACGACTTCATCAAAATTCCAGTCTCTCACAATGTCCCTTCTCACAGCATGGCTCCGGACCAACCGTGGAGTGCCTGGGACTCCGCCACTGCTTGGGATTGTAGGTTGAGGGGTCACCTTCGATGACGGTGCAAAAGAAGTATGCGTGGTTGTTGCAAGAGAAGCCTTTCTCGCCAAGCAGTTGGCAAGTGCAGAACACCTGCCCTCATTCTCTGAACTTGAAACAGAATAGCTCCTAAAAGAGTGAGATGGGCTTTCTTCGTTGTTGCACACCAGGCATGCTAGATTCATAATTCGTTTCTGTTCTTTATTATTTTAGTCTCCTTGTAACAATCACAGGCTACTGGAACTTCCTCCCTGCAATGTGGGAAGAAAAACATTCAAAATATAAAGATTAACATCATTTTATTCGTTGAGCATCAATTTTTTTTCTTTTTCTTTTTAGGAGTAAGAAAATTTTATTAGAAAAAAATTACATACAAGGAATACGCGAAGAACAAACCAACAACAAAAAGTTCAAAATGAACAACCATTAATATCATAAATAAAAGAAAAATGATACACGCCCGAAGCATATATCCACTCCCTCAAACAACAACAGCAAAAAAAACTCACGATTATCAAACATGCATGCAATCCGCTTGTGCCAAAGACTCCAAAGAAGACAATGAAAGATAATCCGCCAAACAATCGAACACCGCTCCACGCCCCCTCATCCAACACGCAAACAATGCACCTAATAAAGGCCAAACAAACCCATGACCATATCCCAAAGCTCTCTAGCATACAAACAGTGAAGGAAAACATAGTTCACAAACTCTGTCGAAGCCTTGCACATGTAAGGTTAACTAACAAGAGTAAAATTCCGCCGCCGCACATTATCAATAATAAGAATCTTGCCAAACACTGTAGTCCAAGCAAAGAAGATAACTCTAGATGAAATCAGCGCCTTCCACACACTACGTAAAGGAAAACTCTCAGGCCGGACAGGTATAATAAGAGAGTAAAAACTCATAACTTGATAGTCGCGCTCCCAATTGAGACGCCAACACTAACATAGCCTATCTACCGCAAGCCTTATAGGAGGAATTGAATATAATATGTCAAAAAAAAAATGAGAAAGCTTCCAATTCTCAATCCTAAGCACTTCGTAAAAACAACACTTCCTTCTGCATGATAGCATCCTAACAATGAACATCAGCTACAAAAGCAGCATGAGAGCATGCAAGCTGATACAACTCTGAATAAACAAGCTTCGGAAGAAAGTCATCACACCAAACATCATCCCAAAATCGAATAGAAGCATCATCCCCCAATTTAAACACCACAGAGGAGTCCCAGTGCGGGCGGATGAATCTTCATAATCTCATGCCATAAAAACGGATTTAATAAACACATTAAGCATGATGCCTATCATCTTTGGGCTCATAGACAAACAAAAAGACTATCTGTCACTGTCACTAGACAGGCTTTTTTTTTCTTGTTCTTTTCTTTTTTTTTTCTTTACCCCTTCTTAAACAACCTATTGGGTTTTATTAAGCCAAGACCTTTTATACAAGGTCATGCCTAGTGAGGCCGTAAATAATGTGTTCTCAAATAAAAGGCATTTTGTGAAATCTTCTTACTCTTTCATCAAAAATAAAGAGTATCTCGTATCGATTGAATTATCAGATTTGTATAATTCTGATAAAACCGAAGAAAATATAATAAAATAATCCACGGATGATAGCTTTCAGGAAGGCCACACAATCTGTAATTCTCAAACCAATGTGTTAGAATCACAGGGTAGGTTTGTTCTAGGATGCTGCCATAACATGAAAAAAAGAACAGACCTTTTGTACGAAAACAATTTCAGGGAGCTAACTCTCAACACCACGCAAACTGCTATTCTCATGTAATATGCTTACAGGTGTGCTCTGACATCTATTGTTTGACCAGGGTTCGGCTTAAACATCAATCTTAACGAGCAACAGTTTCTCCAATTCAATTTCACGTAAACTCATCATTCCATCCCATGGTGGGCAAACTTTTAGCATCCACTAGAAAACCGTGCTTTCTTCCTACTGTCATTCTGCTACACATTTATCGCTTTGTGCAATGGTTTTCAAGTCCAAGCTTAGCCAACTATATATTAAACAACCAATGTAATCTAAAAAGATGCAGCCGAGACACGAACAATAAGCAATTCAACCAGAGCATGCTTTGGGAAAAATAATATCCCAACCCTTTTCATAGAATGCAAAAGGGAACCCAAATTGAGCGAACAATGACATACAAAGCAACTTGTGAGTATAATACACACACACACACACAAACGAACAAAACCCAGAAACTTCGTAAACAAATCATTCATCGTCGAAGACGTATGCGCCAAAATTAACCACTCACACGGAAAGAAAAATTAAACGGAAAACCAAAGCCGGAGAGTGTGACTGAAAAACATAAAATGGAGAATCGGAAGTGTTAGATGGTCACAACCGAACAAGAACAATCCATGAGATAGATCATACGATTTGAATATACGAGTGGAAGCGACAAACATTAAGATCTGAAAACGAACCGAGCCTGCGAAGAAGTGTGCGTGCGTCGTGGCTGGATGGATGGTAGTAGAGAGAGCCGTGGGATTAAGGGAAGAACAGAGAGCGTGAGTGATGATGATGATGATGATGATGATAAAGGTAATCGATTCCTGGGACTGACTGCGTCTGCGAGAGGTGTTGGAAAAATTATTGCTCCTGACTTAGAAGACTTTGTTGCACTGGTCGTATGCTCCCACGCGCACTCCTGCGCGTGTATTCACACTTTTGCCCTTTTTGTTTTTTTTTTTTAATGTTTTTTTTACTTCTCACTTTAAAAAAATTTGTTCCATGAGTGAAAGTTGTAATCATTCCATGTTATGTATGTTCTGCAAATATCTATTTTATTTTTAAAAACTTTGATTAATTCAAAGTAGTAATATAATATGACCCTTATATCAATTGTTTGCTTGTTTTTAAAAAAAAAATAATTTTTTTAAAAAACATAAAATTAAATAAATTAATAGTACTCATAAATAATTTTAAATTATTTAAGCATATTATTTTTAAAAATAATATTATTTTATTACATATTTTCTTATATTTTAAAATAATTAGATAAGATTTCATAATTTGAGTTAATCCTTTAAATTTTGTATAATTTGAGTGCACGTACGAGTAATTTATTAGTTAGTTCTTCCCAAAAACACGAAAATATGGATAAAAAAACAATTTGACGCCACTTCCTATAGGATTGTAAGATAAATTTGTCAATATTTGTCCGTTTTAAATGTCTTTATCTAAAAACATAATGACAATTACCTGATATCAAAAGTCCCAAAAAATAAATATGTCGCTTCATACATAACATTCTGACGTGTGATTCTAAAAGATCTCTTTATGTGTGTGACTGTGATCTGCACACTGCTACCCTAAGCCGATTTGATTTATTCTGGGGAGTGTTGTAGATGGCAGATAATTTATTTATTTATTTATTTTTAAAAAAATTATTTGAATTGTAAAAACATTTCTTCTTGCTTGGGTTGGGTGCGTGAATATTTATTTATTTAATCACAAAAAGTAACTATTTTCACAAAAAGGTGCATCAAATTTATTCATTACCATCCAATTGATTGGGTGCGTGCGCATCCATTCTAGGGCTGCTGATCCCTCAAAAAAATAAATAAATGTAAATTTATAATTCATGGGTTGGAACTTGGAAAGTGTGGTTGTCTGAGGATGAGGATGTCGCCGTGTACCGCACTGCATTTATTCGGTGTTGTTAATAATGGAACGTTGGACAATTATAAAGTTCGACCAGATCCGCACAAATAGACACACTACATTTGATATTAACTTCCTATTGTAATCATGTAATGTGACACAGTTTCTCTACTCCATCAAAACTGAAACAGAAACAAAACAATACAGGAATATATATATAGACATAGCACATATGTTAGGTGATAAACACTTTTGATTTTTTTATTTAAATATTAATCTACTACATTCTTCAAATCATTCGATTGAATAATCACAATTACACACTTTAACGGTTGTTTGTGTGATATATATATATATTGCTGGTTATACAAACAGGAATGAATAACGCTTCCCAAAAGACACACCATTGAACTCCTGTCAGTAATGTGACACAGTTTCTCTACTCCATCAAAACTGAAACAGAAACAAAACAATACAGGAATATATATATATATATAGACATAGCACATATGTTAGGTGATAAACACTTTTGATTATATTTTTATTTAAATATTAATCTACTACATTACTTCTAAATCATTCGATTGAATAATCACAATTACACTACTTTAACGTGTATGTTTGTGTGTATATATATATATATATATATTGCTGGGATTATTAACAAACAGTGATAAACAAGAATTTAATTAACAAGACTTTTCCTGTTTCTCATAACACAAAGTAACGGTTTTGGTTGGCTTGTTTGTTGGTTTGGAAAAGGGAGGTGTGTCTGTCCATCAATTTCTGGAGTGGCGGAAAGCTTCCCCCTGCAGCAAGAAAGGGTACCCGATTCCCCTCCTCCTGGAAGGAAACACCACAAACATACCACTTATGACAAAACCCACCACCAGAGGAAGCGTGTTAACCACCATCTTGGACAACCGCAGGTCATAGCAATCCCGGACATCATTATACGACATGGCAAACGTCAGAAATGCAACCAAAGACAGCGATCCATGAAACAAATCCGCCCACCTCAGCCTGTAATCGGAGGCCACGCATGGTTTCTTCCGCTCTCCATTGAAGGTCCATATCCCACTTACCGTGGCCACGCCATAGTAGAGCCGCCCTGACGCCGTCCGGAAGCTGTCTGTGATTGAGAAGAAGACGCAAGAGGTTGCTAGTGAAGCCAGGAAGCAGCCCATGAGCCAGCTGTTTAGGAGACCACACTTGCCATTGTTGGAGAGGAGGGGAGTGAAAATGGTGAAGGCCAGAATGGTGGCTGTGGGCAGAAGCACGTTGAGGCGGGCTGTGCCGCTGAGGATGGCATTGATGATATCTATACAATGGGATTCGTCCGTGCTGTCATCCTGGTACTGGTAGTAGTCCCCATGCTCGCTCTGAATCCCATCGGGTTCAGGGATTTCAATGAAGACTTGATGGATGGAGCTGCTCATATCTGGGAAGCTGCAGGTGCCGAAGTGATGGCTATAGGCCCATGGATGGACTCAGTAGGGGAATGGAGGGCTATATGAAGGAGTCCAAGAACTTGAAAAAAGATATTCCTTGTCGCAGTGAGAGGGTTAAGTAAGCATGTTCTTGGGTTTTCCATGGTCATGAGCTACTACGGAACCATGCGGGATTATTTTCTTCCCACAGCTGACTTTTGTATGCATCCTACTGTGCTCCAAATCATTTGCTATAAATTACGGTTACGGGTTAGCATTATTGCAAACATGGCAGTGTACAAGCATCTCTCGGACTTGGCACGGCAGTGCCTGCCCTGACAGGCACGGCAGCACGCAATGCACAAAAGCCTGGGTCCATAAATTATTGAACCAAACTTACCAACCCAGGCAGCTTTTTTTTTTTTTTTTAAATTTACATATTTCCCTGTTATTTGAAAATTTTCACAATCACATGACATGACCCCTTAAAATGCAGTGACGCTCGTCTCTGTGGGGATCTGGGAAGACAAGGAAACAAAAACGACAATAACAGAAATTTTAATCCTTTTCATTGATTCCAAGTAATCACAAGTAGTCATGCTAAATTCCTACATTTTATGCCCACAGAATTTACAACATATGTATAAGACTCCAACAAAAAGATGCCCCTATAACAATAAATCTGCCCCCGGGATATTTGCCAAAAAAACTTGCAGAATGACCAGGAAGGGGCATAAATATATACACTGTTACAAGCATATACATGCACGCAAAATTTAGCATATATATATATATATATAGACAAATGAATGGCTCGCACAAAAACCCATTCAACTAACTTGCTTTCGGAACTTGGTTTTGAGAAAAACCTTCATCCCCAGAGTTGCAAAGTGGACAGGGGTCAGAGGATCTTTCAGAGCACCAGTGATCTGGGACGCTCAGGAAGTGTAGTGACATGAACTTCCTGAACCTCTTCTTGTACTCCAACGGAGAAATAATGGTAGGCATTAAATTCTTAGGGACAACAAGTGATGACTTGACCCATGTTTCAAGTTGCTTGTCCCAAGTATACTGCCTGAGGTAGTCAATGATGCCGCATACAAGTTCTTGTCGCTGTCTGTCTACTCCCACAAGCAGAGAATAATCCATCACGTTAATACTCTGCAAATTACAAAATAGACAATAAGAAGACAAATTCAACTGGTTCCATCGCCAAGGTATAAACAATTGCGGGAATGTTTTATGGAAGAAACATGTCTTGGGTTGGGGGTTTGGAAATAACCATTTTGATCAGGAATACTTATAATGAAAATATGTTAGTCCGCAAAATTTTAGCTGCAAACTCACATGAAGAAAAGTTGTATCATTCCAAACGGCCCGTTGCAATAGACGCTTTGCTTTATTGCTCACATACAAAGGGGAGGCATTCATGTCATTGACAAAATTCTGATCCAAAAGGACATCATCCCCTGAACTGTCAGCAGCGGAGTTGAATCGAGCATGAAGAGCACCTTTAAGATCATATTGACGAGTAATGCTCCGACCAAACATAAGATTCTCCATTACCATTAGGTCATGTTTCACTTCTTTACCACTTTTCATCAGTTTAACCTACACAAAAAAATAGAGATGAAACTAAGAATGAAATACAGCAAGGGCATCAATGTTAAAATATCAGCAAACTGACCTGATAGATACCCAGAATTTTCGCTAGGCAAGTCTGGCTCCCTGTGTTAAATGAGTGATTCATGTACTTAAAATAATCTGGAGCAAACTTTGTGAATGAGTCAATCTCTGTTTTCTTAATTTCTTTGATGATAAACCTGTCATCCAGAGTTTTGGCAAAGAAAGATTTGCTCTTTCCACCCTTTGCATCCCAATGCTTACAACGGCTTAGGGAAGCAACATATTCAACCTCAGATGGACAGCAACGGTTCCGGAGATCATAGAATTGGTTGGCATAGAAACAAACTACGGAGTATTTACCCTTCCCAGGTAATTTTCCAACACCCAGAGACACTTCAGGGTGAAGAGCACCAGAGGAAGCGAGTGTGCTTAACAGATTAAACCCATCAAAACTACAGAAACGAAACTCCTCCAGAGAAACAGTTTGGGCTGAATAAGCTCCATCTGAATCCACAGTTTCAGGCGAAGTAACATAATCAATTCGAGAAATATCTTGAGAATTTTCTGTTGTTCTGGCCTCTCTCCTACTAGGCACATCTGTACCTTTGGTAGCTACAACAGAATCCCTCAACGAGGCCACAGCACATGCAATTATGCTTGATAGTTCGCCCACAAAATCCGAAACCATAAAGTCATCAATACCAAGATAAACGTGTAGCCTTGAGCCCTCCTGACTAATTAGCTGGTGTATCACTGGTAAGTAACCTGCGGTCTGGCGGTCAATAGGCTCAAATTTTGGAAAACGTCCTCTCTGGAGATCCTTTATGCAACTCCGTCGAATATCCGAAAATGGAGTCCACAAATATTTTTTTGGATTTTCATCGTTGGATAAAAGCAGAGACAGAGAACCATTTTGAGATGCATTCAAACTAACATTAGAGACACTTTTTCCAATATCTGCAATAAATGGAATATTTCTCTCAGTTTCTGAATTACTATACCGGGGAAAATTTTCTCCTGAACAATTTTCAGCATCAGAATGTGGCTGTGCGATGACACATTGCCTCACCAAAGATCCTTGGTAAACAGAATCAGATGGTTTTAACTTTTCCAAAGCTGGCATCTCAATAACTTGATCTCTGAATTCCTGTGCAGGACCGTCAACTGGGATATCTTTGACTGAAAATCCATTTTTGAGAGACTCTTCCAACTTAGTATTCACCTCTGCACTATCAGCTAAAAGTTCAACGCTAGTTGCTTTTATGTCAATTCCTTGACATGTAACATCAACCTCCTTTGAATTACTTTCTCCTTGCATTGCTTCCTGCATACTGCTAGTCCCGTCCACTGTAGAATCAGATGAGAGTAGTAGATGAATGCGTCGATCCCAGATGCATGACTCGAGCAGAACCTCCCAGAGCAACCAGTTCAAGCTGAGAAGTCTAAATACAGCTTTATCTGGATTCTGATTTTTAACACTCTTAATGTTTACCTAATTAATGCAATTAGATAAAATAGAAGGGGGAAATTTTGGATTAAAAAGGATAGATAAATCCTAGAATATGGTACGAGATGACAATATCCAAGAAGCCAAAATAGCCAACAAACAGTGAGGGGAGAAACAACTAACCTCGAACTCTAATCTTTCTCGCCTCAGCAGTTCTTCAACATGAGGGAAACGTTTTAGACCACTAAATTTAGAAACTAACTTCTGCAAAGAGTTTTCCACCTCCATAAACAATAACATTCCCTTCTTTTGTACCTTGAATCAAAATAGTAGAGGAATCATCATTTCCAATGACTCAATGAAAAAGGGAAAAATAATAATGTTTACACCGTTGTGTAATAAAATTAAGAAAGCAACATTGGAAATAAAAAAGGCATCATAGGAAATTAATAATAATAATAGATAACATACATTTTCGATCTCCTCATTAAGCCACCCAGTTCTGGCTGAATTGCTGAATTCAAGCTTCTGGGGCGGCACTGACACTGTATAAGTTACCACTGGGGAGTACCTGAACATTGCAATCATTGAGCCTAATCTGCAAATTGAATACAGGTAGCCTGGATTAGAGGCACAAAAAAACTAAGGATAGTGGTCTGCAGTACGAAAATACAATCAGAAAATCAAGGGATATGATATAAAGACCAGAGGGCATTCATATCTGGCAATTGAGCGCAACATGGAACCAAAGTGCTCTTATTATATCTAAATAGTAAAAGCTTTCCCAAGGACAGCTTTGTTTGAAGTCTAATCCACCTAAATGCCTCCATCAAAATCAATTTTCTATTAACGAAAAACAGCCTAATAAGCAACTAGACCAATGAATGGGAACTGACATTGTGAAATGAACCATACCCGAAGAAGTAGAGAAAGTCCCCGTTCAAAGAATGCCCACACCTGGATGCTTTTAATAAAGGGCTGGGTGAAAAACTTATCTCCAAGAACTTTCCAAATGATAAGCCTCGAGTAGCAATAGATATTAACACTCGTTTAGAAGACTTTAAAGATCCATTCCCAGATTTACATTTGCTGCAGCGACTCCACATCCAAAGCTTCCCTTCTGCTTCCCCAGGCAAACACTTACCCACCAGTCGTTTGACTTGTATGGTAAGCTGTCTATTGTGGTGGGCATAATAATAAAAATGAGATTCTGGAGGTTCATCACATGTCATGCACAGATTCCTCTGCATGAAAAATAAGTGCATATTAGCACCATAATTAAGGTAATATTCATTTTGACAAGATCTAATCACAGAAACCCATCATCACAGAAAACACTAAAATGTTATTATCAAGGGGTAGCAAAACAATCTTCAAGACTGCCGTAGCAATTTTACCAGACCACCTTTTGCATAGATTTCAATATTAGTCTCCCTCAATTTGGTAATTTTGCATGTCAAAATATTTTCCACGGAAAAAAAAAAGCCAAAACTGGGAAACTATATAATTTAACGCACCATTTGTTGGCAAACACTAATTACTTAGGGTAAGTTGGGAATATTCTCATTTTTCTTAATTTGAGTCAGAAATGAAAAGAGGGAAAGTAAATTGGGACAGAGGGAGTATTTTGGTAAACAATCCCAGCTGATCTTGAACAGTATGATCCCTGATATGTTGAAAATTTGCAAATGCCTAAATTAAATTAATGAAGTTCGGAACCTGATTGAGTAAATTATCCCGCAAAAACTTTCCAAGTGGAACATCAAAATTCTTGTAGAACTTGATATGTGAAAAATGGATTTGCTCACAAGGAGCCCCTCTTGAGACATTCCTGCTAGACATCAAAACCAAGATACTCTGAGAATCCAACACTGTGCCAATTTCATCTTTACACTGCACTTGATCTTCATTACAAGCACAAGGCTTTCTTGGGTCCAAAGGAGCTTCCCAGTTAACAGAGAAAGACGAGTCATTAGCAGTAGCATTCTCTTCATCAGAATTACACTTCGGTTCCATATCAGACAGATCAGATGCCTCAGGAGATGTCACAACAGGAAGGTTTGTGGAGAACTGATGACCTTGTTCCCTTCCATTGAGGCCCAAGTATGACGACAAAGACTGATAAGAAGTAGAAGAACGAGGAAAACTATCCCCAATAACTTTCTTCAATGATGCTTGAAGAGATAAGTCAGAAAGTATGACTGGATTGAATGGTTCACAGAACACTGTAGAACTGCCTTCTCTTCCCAAATTTTCAGATCCTGAAATGGGAATTTCAATTGCGCGTGGCGAAGCAGGTCTGCTGGAAGGTTTATCAAGACAATAACCGTCTGAATTTACAGAGCCAACAAATGTGGACCGATCACTTGGGAATATACTCATTCCAATGAAAGGAATGGTACATAACATTGCTTTCTGATCAGAAAGAAAAGAAGTCTCCAAAATTAAATGGTACGCCATGACAAATGCACACTGAACCACACATTTAATCTTCTTTAATTCATCGCTATGACTCCCCTTTAGTAAAATCTGAAACATAAAAGAAATAAAATAGTAAATAACTCCTCATCCATTAATCGAGAAACTGCACCAAAAGATAACTCAGCTGTCAATGATGACCCTTGAAAACTTTTGGCACGGAGCCAAACATTAAAACGGGCAAACCATATAAAAAAAACTGTGCCAAATGATTTTTTAAATACCAAGAATCAACAACAAAGCATATGAATAGCAGGTCTACATATCATAAAAATAATAATAACATATAAAAACCCACAATTTAACAGATAATAAGCAAAAAAAATCATTAATAAAAAAATATCATATTTTGGATAAAATAAATTTATAATTCATATATATCTGACTGTTACTACTCTAAATAAATAACATTAAACTGTCAGTTAGAAGATTGACCTTGGCCTTGCATTGGTGGTAGAAAGTCTCAGGGCTTAATTAAGCCTATGTATGATGAGTTAATCCAAGTTCAATATAATTAATTTTTTAAAAATATTTCCGTGTGCCTTAAAATTGTTCACTGAGACAACAAATTTAGAAAATGAATGGAGTCATTTGAGCATGGACGGTAAGAAGCATGAAATGACACTTATATCACAGAAAATAAGGCATAAATTCCCGAATAATAGAAAACGCACACCAAAATTTATCACATGATCTAAAATAATTACAAAATAATGCACGCTCGTGCCATTGTAGCTGTGGAAGAATGCATTTTGTTGGAGGGAAAAGAATATCTTTAGAAATTGCCAAGACAATTCTAAAAGCGTCAGGGTCTTCTGCTAAATTTTTCTTAAAATTTTACAGTCCATATATTTCAAGGAATACTTTGAAAATAATTTAAATTAGGTAATTTTGAAGAGCGCATGGCATAAGTTGTGTCATGTGACACTAAACATTTTACATATAAAATGGTGTTAAAATTTTCCTTTAAAAAACAAATACCATTGCACAAAAAATTGGTGGTGAGCATATGGAGCCAGACCAGTCATTGCAAAAAGCTACAATGGGGGCTGCAATTTAGCAAGTCATTTACTATTTTTCTAAAAATAGCAGACATGAATAAATTAAGTGAGTATATTATATGCATTCTCTGACCAAAAAGATATTGTTGACCATGGTAATCAATCACACATTATAATATGACAAAAAATAGAGATTATTACACATGCATCTATATTGGGTAGCTATAAGAATTCTTTAAATTTTGGGGGGTCCAAGGTGGTCTGTGGCCATTTATTCAGTCAAACAAGCATAAACAAAATCATTCTCAAAGTAAGATTTTTCCCAGTAACGTGTGATTTGAATTGATGAACAGTTTATTTTTCCAGAAAGATGATAATGCTCTTCCTTTTTGAACAGTTTCACACACTAATCAGTTCAAAACACACACAAGTGGGAAAGGATCATAAACTGTTTACCCTGATTTTATCCACCAACTCTTTCTACTAAGCTTCTTAGGCAGAGTATCTAAAGCAGTCAATATCCATAGATGTTTTTCTACTTTATAATCCATTCTACCACGCTTATTAGGCGGGACATCAGGAGTGGGTATTTTTATTGAATTTTAATTTACTCTTCCACACATCTTAGGCGAGGAAGGTATTTATTCCTCTTCTACAGCAGAGGCACTAATATTAATCAAAATTGGTAGAAAGTAGAAAGATACAAACCTAGAAGCTCTCTCATTCCACATTCACTTACACCACTAATATATTACATTCATTAATAATAATGACATTCATGTTAATTTTTTGAAATACTTTTGTGCAGTAATGATATTCTTCAGGGTGAGATTATCAATTGATGAAAAATATTCTTTTGTTTATTACCATAATGACAAAAAAAAACTTTTAAAAAAACATCAATAATATATTCTTATTGAATTTTTATTAGGGATTATTTTAAATAAAACTAGCAAAGCCCAGCCTTGAAGTTTGGCATGCTTCTGAGTAAATGAAGAAATAAATAGTTCATGTTGATAAACATAAATAAATAAATAAATAAATAATCCACTCATCATCTAAACAAACATATATGCCTGTGTGCATGTGTGCATGTAGCTATCACCAATGAGCCTGCTATGTGAAACACTAAATTTTTATGATTTATAATCCCACGTCGGAAATTATCTAATCATGTAATTAATTAATAAGATATTGTGATCACCCTACCCATAACCAATTGATTTTGAAATGAAAACCTACAAACTCTAACATGGTATCAAAGCAAACCCGTGATCCACATCACTCAATATTGTTCACGTGTGCAACTCAACAATAAGTCATGCGTGAAGGGACATGTAGCTATGAAATTAATTAATAAGAGTTGTGATCACCCACTCATGACCAATTAATTTTAGGATGAAAACCCTTGTAGTTTAACCTAACCTAAATACGGCAAAACATATTGATATAGGAAAGATAATAGCAATCCCTTTCCACAAGAACACTGCCCGTAGAAGTTTAAATTATGAACCTCTAGAATAAACACCAAATAATTAAATAAAATAAAATTTTCATTCCAGCAACTCAACCCCATCAGCCATCACACACATAACAAACATCCAACATGAAAACTAGATTCATATATACTCCAAGATTTCAGTGTGGTTTTGCTTTTCCAAAGTCTTTATGTAACAATCAATACTAATCACATAACATATTGATATGCCTGAGTAGTGACTATAAACAAGATGTATAAAGTTCTAGTTTTATATATACAAAGGTTGCATAGCACGTTCACAGTCAAGACTCCAGAGAGGTGGCAGGAATGTTATACATTTCCTATGAACCAAAAAGACAATTAGGAAGAATCCTGAATTCCAAACTATATTAACCACGAGATATGATTAGTGGACAACTTTCAACTACCGAATGCATGCTTTTATTAAATTATGAATTTAAAATGCATAAAGATATAACATCAAGAAGATATGCTCACCGTACAACCAAGACGAGTAGGACAACCCTCAAGGAACATCAAGGTTTTACTTGGCTTCTTTCCTGCTTCACCAGAAGCAGAATGCTCTTCTATAAACTTTTGAAAGTGAAAATTATCACATTGCTTTAGCTTTTGGCCCATCAAAGCATCAGAGGGCAGAATTGATGAGGCTGTGCAACGTGCAACTCTTTCTAGGCGATGAAGCTTCATATCAAACACTAGTGTCATACCCTTTTTAAGAAAAAATTCTTGCATATCACGAGAAACTGTTTTCTCCACTAAAACCAGATTTGGATTGCACACTTCTATCATATCAACGACAGACTTCAGACTGTTCTTCTCCTGTATATAATCAGAAGATTAAAAACCGAGTTTTATTGGGGTGGATGCTAAAGACATCCTGACATTATTACCTGTTCCATTAAATCAAATGATGACAACCCATTTGAAGACTGACCAAGCATGCCCCGGAGCAACAACAATCTAGGATTTTTGCAACTGGTGGGCATGTGCTTGTGAGCGGCATGCTTTTTAAAGACCAGTCCTTTTATTACTTGACTGCAAAATCAAAAGTTTGATTTAAAATCAAATGCAGTCAATCACAGCCAATGAAATCCATGTACTATGCAAAGAGTTTAAGCTAGTGATCAAATATATGTAGAGAATAGAGATAGACTAAAACAGCCTGATGTGCATATGAGAGTGCCAACATGTGCACACAAATGTATAGACAAAACTTACTCTACTAGTCACAATTGTGCTGGAGAGCTACACCAAACTAAAACTATATTAGCAACCAGAAGTAATAAGTAAACAACAAATACATAGTTCAATCATTTTTAATCAAAAAAAGAAGAGGAAAACAAGTTCTTTGCCATAAGTTTACATACACCGAGCCCATAATCTAGAAGCTTAACCTCTAGGTAAAGCCACTTCTTCACAATGTATCAAAGCCAATGTTTCAAGAATGTCCCAGGTTTAATTCTAGTTATCAAAACATAGATTTACAATTTTCTTTATGGATGTAAATCAATTTATTATTTTTTTAACTCTCAGATCTCGCCTCAGTGAGGGGTGTCAAGATCTGATACTTGATATGTAATGTGACACTCACAATCTAATATGTGAAACTTGCAGCCTAATAACTTATCTTAAGTTAATTAATTTTGCTTGCCCAATAAACAATTTAAGAAAAATAATAATCTTTGGTAAAAAAACATCATCGGTAAAAAGCACATTACCTTTGGCTGCGAGAGCCACTTGCAATACATTTCACCTTGACATAGCCATCTGGATCCATTGCTTTACTCTCTGAAGAATCAGACTTCACAAATGAAGCAGCCTCCCATGATAAAGAAGTAACCACATCCACCCAATTTTCATTATTGTCGCCCGAAGGAGCAACGCCCACTGATTTAAGAAGCTGACCGACAAGGGTCTTGAACTTCCCATTCATCACCACTTCCATAGCTCTTTGTTTTTCCTCCTTGAAACTGTAGCTACCAGCATCTCCAAATCTGCTCAAACAACTTGGTTTTCCCCAGTTTGTTCCATCACTACACTCATCATCGTCATCGTAATTGGCCACACTACCTTCCGTGTCATCATCCAGGTCATCTGGTTCAGGTGGTTCCCAAATTTCTGCATCCAATTCCGAAGCCATAGAATGAGATACAGCAGCTCCTTGGCTTCTATCATTAAAGGATCCACCAATGCTTCCAATAGCTTTATCTCTAGCTTCTTGACCACTATCAGTGGTAAGAATTTCCACATCTCTGGCTTGGTAAGCAAGATCAACGACCTCATTTTTTACCTTGCTGTTTTCCACCACTGAACTTGATTTATCAAATCCCTTTTCGATTGTAGCTGGGTTTGAATTCCAAATGTGTCCATTTTGCCTGAAATTGCGAAACTCAGAATCTGAGGTGCCTTCTTCTTGACTATTCCTGAAATATATATATGTGTATATAATGAGTTGAAATAAAAGTTCAATCCAAACACTCAAAAGAATCATGGTTTACCAAATGTTTAAAAGTACATGTAGAGAGAGATTACCAGACCTGAAACGAGGGTTTAAATCAACAGAAAACTCACCTAAAAGGGAAGAAGATATCATATCATCAGATTAAAGTAATACTCATAAAATGGTAGCATAACACCCGCATTCAATTTAGTAACAATAATAACCAACAAATAATCAGGAGGAGAGCTTACTGCTGGTTGAAGCAAAGCTCTCGCTACTCGAGAGTGAAACTGAAGGTGTTGACTCAAGACTCATGGCATCCTGCTTCACAGATTCTTGCCCTTGCTTATCTTCACATGATTTACAATATGATGCAAGAAGTCCACCATTAGATTCTAAACCCTCATTCTGCCATTTATCATTGCAATGCTTTAAATCCATCGATTCCGCACCACAAAAATGTCACATAGTACTCATCTGAATCTAAGAAGATCCGGTAACAATAACTACAACTTCGTATAAGGTGCAAGCCCCACTGCCTAAATGATTCAAGAAAATGATAATTGCATAGTATACCGTTCTAGGGTAACAATTGCATTCATATACTATCAATGGCCACCCTTAAAATAGTTCAATAGATGAGCAATACATGGGACTTAAAAAGATTCTACGGTCCAGTATGAGCAGTAAATAGAAAGATCACTACATAGTGAGAAACAAAACATAAACCTGCAAAATGGGATTGTTTCGTCTCTCATTCTCTCTCCTATAACAATCCATTGCATCCTTTTAAAGAAGTAGTACAGTAATGAAACCCAAACAAATTGTCCTTAAAAAACATTATAATAATAATTAATTAAATTAAATTAAACACTAGCAAGATAAATAATAGACAATTTTGAAGCAAATGGTCCGAAAACTCGAATCACAGCCTTCTTTCAATAACTAGAAGCCTAGAAGCATAAGCAAAATCTGAAAAGATGATAAAACGTTAGCCACACTGATTAGAGTTACTAAACCCTGCAAACTAATATCTTTGTCTGCCGATTGATGATAGATAATTAACCCCAAAATTAGATAAATCCGAAAATAACGACAAAAATACTAGTGCCCAGATTGGATGCCTCAACCCAAATCCACGAAATATAAAAAAAACACTCAATCTGAATTTTTCCCCAGACTTGAAAATTACGGAAATGCCTCAGCAGGCGATATCATCTAAATTCTCGATGCGAATTAGAGACAAATACAAGAAGACAAGTTTAAACGAATCATTACACGAAATTAATTGTTTTTTAAAAAAAATCAAAATGAATATTTGAAATACGAATATGAATACAAGGAAAAATAAAAACAGGCAAACAATCTCACACCTCTTCTGCGTAAAACCCAATACGAGAAACACGGTGCACAGAGGGATGAATGAATCAATTGAAGCAATTTGTTGACAAATTAATTTCACCCCACCCCCTCCCCCCCCCCAAAAAAAGTGGAGCGATTGAAATTTGAAAGGCATGGCTTACTTACCATTCAAGGCAAGCGAATAACAACAAGGGTATGGCGTCCTCGGAATTGGTGTTGACCATCCACCGCCCCCCTCCCCAAACACAACAATTCAAACACAAGACTCGCTACAACAACAAACACTGTTCGCCTGTTTTGTTTGTTTCTTGTTCACGAATCAAACGAATGGACCGTTTTTGCTGTTGGCAGTCGTAGTGGTTTATAGAAGAGAGAGAGAGAGAGAGCGCGATAGAGAGAGAGAGAGAGAGAGAGAGAGAGAGAGATGCAGTTATGTGGAACTGCCAATGGGAAAATCTGAAGACGGGGAGGGGCTAAAACGAAAGAAAATTAAAACAAATTGGGGGAGGAAGGAAGGGACAAGATGCGAGAGACTGACTGACTCGATGGTCCTGCGTGTTGGTGGTGCGGTGGGTCTGCGAGCGCAGTGATTAGTGAAGATGAAGATCGCAGTAAAAAAATAATAAAAAAAAAAAGGGGAAAAACAAAAAAAAACAAAAAAGTCATACGCGTATCGAGTGAGTCCACCGCACCGCACCGCCAACACGACTGGCGACAACGACTTGTACGCAAGATCTGCGTCGTCGTATACATGTCATTCGGGAGTCGATGTATGAATAGTTGAATACACACGTATTATTAATTGTCACTGTCGTCATTAATTGAATGTTTTCGCGCTTTCGGCCGCCCCCCGTGATTCTTAGATAACTTATATGAATCTAATTTAAAATAATTAAATGAATTAATAGTCTTTATTCGCATTTTAAATTAATTCATATAAATTATCTAATTGCGCCGTCAATCGTTTGAATCCTTAACCAAATCGACAGTGTCACTTACAAAACAAAACAAAACAAAAACAATATGGCTCGCTTTTGAGTTGTCTGGAGGGAAATTAATATCTTTTAAGTTTCCATTTTGATCCGGATAATACATTATTAAAAATAAATATAAACATTTTGAATCATTTTGGCTGCAGCAATGTTTTTTTAAAGACAGGTAAACAATTTATTTTAAAAAGTTCATTTTTTAAATAAATGAAAGAATTGTGGGTAAATCATGTCCATGGCGATTGAACTCTAGTAATAATTTTGTTGAAGACATTGCTACGCTAACACCAAAACACGAAGCAGCCTATCAAGCTGAATTTCTAGCTGAAATAAGGTACTTGGATATTTTAAAGTAAAAGCAAACTCTAATATCTCATAGTAGTAGCTCAGGGACAGGATCATGAAGTGCTAGATTTCATATTCATTGAGTCTGCGCATGACGACCAACTATTAACTATTCATACGGGGCATTGGTCGTATCTTCAAAAATCTTTTAACTCTGATTAATTTAATAAAAGAGTTATAGTAAATATGGTAATTTACTTTTCACTTATAATAGCATTAAGTGTAGACTGAAAAATTATTTTAACAAAAAATCTAAAAACTCTACTTTTCATATTATCTATTTTAATGCAAATTTTAACAAAATAAATCATCAATCTATATTTAACCCTTTACTATTCACTCTCTATTTATTTTAAAAAAAAATATCGCATTTACTTTTTTATTTATTTTTTCTCTCACCATATTTAATTTTGATTTAAAAAATAAATAAGTATTTAAAAATAATATTTTAATTAATAAATAGTTAAAATTGAAATGCTAGAAAATTAGCTTTAAAAACATAATTTATTAAAATGAAAAAAGTAATACTTTTGGTTATTTTGAAAAATCAAATTTAGAATGGCTATTGTGAATGCCCTAATAGTTTTTGATTCTTATTTCCCTATATAAAGCCTTATATAAAATGTATATGGACGTTCGAGTTTGACAATTATTAATTATAAATTCTTAAAGTAGATATTTATTATTATCTTTCGACATTTCCATTTAATTACTTAAATTATTTGGATTAGAATTTGTATATTTAGTTAGCTTTCTCTAAATTATTATTGAATACTAATTAAAGTCCTAAATAGATTCCTCACTAGCTACTAAATTTATTTTTCTTTCATCTAAATCATTGAACTTTCATTTTTGATCTCGAAAGCTTATTACCCGTTAAAATAATATCGAAATACATCAATCTATTGATATGACATTACAAAATCCATTAAATCATGCCTATCAAAACTTTAACTTGTGACCCCATCAAACCCCATAAGAAAATGCCTACAGTCTTACCATTAAGCTAAAATGGTTTTACTAATTTGCTAATTCAAACTCACACCAATGCCTTTAACATTAAAATAAAATACCTTTTCCAAACTTAGCACAATTATATATATATATATATATCATGTATTATTAATTAAAAATTTATTGAAAAAAGTTCAATAACAGATGTTTCAACTCATTTTTTAATTGATTATCTAAATTCATGTGTTTTATTTTTATTTATTTATTATATTAAAACTTTAAATGTCGCTTATAAAGATACTAGTTTGCTTTTTGCCAATGCCCAAACGATTTTTTGCTTTCTAACACGAAAAAAAAAGTCAAGTATGATGATACATCGGTGAATTAATTCTTTTATTTTATTTTTAAAATTTCACACTAAAAGACTAACGAATTCTGTAATGTCACAACAAATTCTGATAGTATCTATAATAGCAATGCCTTTTGAGGATTAAAAAATAAGAGTTCAATAACTTATCTAATAGTAAAAAAGTTTGTGAGCGGCGAAGGAGCACCATTAAAGTTCAATGATTGTATATATGTTTTTTTATATCTATAAGGGTTTATTGTTTGTTATATTTAAATAAAGAAAAGAGTTGTACACAATAAAATGATGCCACAATAAAATGGAAGGTCCCTCACTAAACTATCTACAAACCCTAAAGAAAAACATGCCACAATAAAATGATCAAAAGATCCTAAAAAAAATTAAACAAACAAAACACTAACCATTTTAGCTCATCTTAGACGTAATAACTCCTCAGAGTTCCTTTTATATTAATATGGGAAACATAATCTTCTGAAGCATTTGTTACTATTGAAAAATCAATTACATAGTATTTAGCTAATAAACTAAGGACTACAATATTAACTTCTAACTCTACATTTTCCTCATCAAAAGAAATCAACAATTTTAATCTTTTAGAAGTCTCCACATTGGTCTTTCTTTGTAACTTGGCTGAATGTATGGAGTTCAAGGCTTGAGATGCCTTTAATGCAATAATTTTTTTAGTATGATGCTTTTATCATTTCAATATTCTTTTAGCTAACTTGGATAACTTTATAGTAAGCTAAGTGTAAAGACTCATATTTATGTAAGGTTAAGAATTAATCTCCAAATGTTGCTGGAAATATTTAAATGGTAATGTGATCATCAATACAAATATTTTAGCTATAATTGGGCTTATTTTGGAATTCAAAATCACAAGAGGTGATTTATAGTATTTTAGTGAATTATGAATTTTTGGTATTTTGAAATAATAGATTATTATTGCTAAACTAAAGAAATAAAATAAACAACAAAACATAAAATAAAAGGGAATTGGGGGCAATGTCATACATATCTTTTATTTGTGTACACTTAGTGAGACAAGGAAGACGAAGAGATTTTAGGATTTCAGCAATTTAGAATAAATTGATCTTCAAGGCTTAACCCACATAGGTGGTTCTATGTCATAAAGATTAATTTGTTTGTAAATGTATGAATTGAGATAAATATGAATATCTAATATAAGCGTTAGGATTTGATATTTTGTGATGAAATTGGTAATATCATGTTGTTAATAATAATTTTAGCATTTATGTTTGAATTTCACATTGTAAAACAACCAATTATGTCGTAATATATCTAAGAATTAAGAACTGGAGCAAGTTTTTGGGTAAAAAAAACCTTAGTTTTGATTGTAAATTGAAATAAAAATGAGTTACATGATATATGAGAATGTGTTTAAAGCTTGTTTGATCTATATGATGTGTTTATTGGCATATTTTTGGTGTTTGGGGTTGTAAATTAATTATTTCGGATTCTAATATCATGCAATACTAAAAAATTGGGTAGAGGGGTGAAGGATCTCCTGATTCAGTTGTGGAATTGTGACCAATTTATGATTGGCTCAATATTTGGATTCTAGTTTATATCGACCATGATGAAAGAAAGTTGGTCGCAATCGACTTGTGTAGTATGCATAACGCGATGGATGGAGATCAACCACAGCTAATCTTAGTTAATTGTTACGAATTTTTCTCATTGGCCGCAATCAATGTTGGTTGGTTGAGGCCAATCAACTAAGATTACACTCTTTGCGCTGTTTTTGTGAATGTTTAGCTTGTCAAATTTAACACAGCACTAAACATTAAATCAAATTTGACGTAAATAATAACGCTATGCTGAAGCTGTTTTGTGTGTTAAATTTAACGTTTTAATGCTTGTTTGAAGATAGTCTTCTGATATCTAATTAGAGTCATGCTTTATGGATAATATAGGTTCTACAAATGAATAGTATTAGGTATTATTAGAATTATGTAATTAATAAATAATCTTGACAATGTGATAACATATTAGATCATTAAAGAGAAAAAAACATAAAATTATGACCGTTAACATCTGTTACAATAATTTTACGAGTTGATTGCCATTGTATATATCATTTTTGTTTTTTAGTAAAACTCACACGTTACTGGAGGGAATGACGTGACACATTACTTTTGGGTCACCGGTAAAAAATTGGTGGGGTTTAAGCGACTTGTGCAGAAGTCCATTTTCCATGCGGTAGGTTGGGTGGGTGGTGGTTGACTGATAGAAGCCCCAGAACCAGGAAAAGCAATCGATGGCAAATTCCAATTCGGCAAGCTTTAATTACAGCAACAAAATAGAATAAAAGCTTGCCACTATCATATGGGAAGAAGTGGGAATATTTGTAGAGCCGTCAACTACGGTCCCGTATGGAAAGTGAACCAACCCACTTTGACTCCATCGGGCGTGAATATATTTTAAGCTAAATTTGAACGGTATGGCAGCGTTTTGGTCACATTGTTGAAAAAACCAAAAAAACACATTATTAATTTTTATTTAGCAAATTAAATTTTGTTAAATAGGCATGTATCGACACAGCATAAAATCATTTCTTTATTATTTTTTTATTAATTTAATACTAAGTTTAATAAAAATAGTTAAAATTATAATTTTAGACTTTCTATTATATTTAAAATTTTAATAAAATAAAAATAATTATTTAAATTTAACTTAATACTATTCATTTTTATTTATTAAAATATTATATTACTTCTCTTATTTACTTTTTAATTTTTGAAGATAAATAAATATTTAAAAAATAATATTTTAATTAATAAATAATTAAAATAAAACTATTAGATTTTAAGAAAATTTTGCTTGTTAAAATAAAAAAGATGATACTTTTTGAAATTTTTTTTTCACCGGTGTCATTATAACGTTTAAATATATGTATGTATATGTACATGTATTTTATCTGTTATGTTATGAAAAATTTATGTGCAGGTAATTTGCGTAGGAATACTCTCTCTGCCGTTGATTTGGTATGAATAAAAAATTTTAAAAAATAATAATATCAATCCAACAATAATGAAATGTTCGTTCATCTGGACAACAACCCAACCCGGATCATCTGGACAACAACCCAACCTTACCTAGCATCAACACAACACAACGCAACGCGCAACTCTCTCTGCGTTGTGTTGTGTTATTACGCATCAACACAACACAACGCGCTTTGAAATTACCAGTGTATCTAATTGGCGTTTTCTTTATAATCTCAAATCTCTCCCAGAGTCAGAGGAGTAGATTGTTGGTTTCGGTGGTGGTGCAAGCAAGGAGGCGGCAGCGGATTGAGTACAATGACAACCGCTGGTGCTGCTGCCTGCTGCCTGCTGCCACTTCCCACTTCCCACTATGATGAACTGAAGAGTGCCAGGGACGATATCATCAAACTGCTTCTCCGCACCCATTTTGGTATTCCTCCTTATACACCCACAAATTTCTATTTAGAAAACCATAAATCAACCTTACAGGCCGAGGCCGGCCTTGTGTTGAATTTGGTATTTTTCTTTCGCCCAGACAACATAGGATTAATGTCGGGGTTTCCTTGTTTTTATTTTGTGGGTTTGGCTAGGACTTCAGGTTCGCCTCGGATGACATGACATGACATGATGCCGGCACTTACGACAGCAACATTGAGGAGTGGCCGCAGAGAGGTGGAGCTAATGGAAGCTTGAGTTTGAGCTCAAGCACGCCGCCGATATTGTTGGTAATTGTCGGGAAGTTACTAATCAAATATAGATCCAAGATAATCACTTAGTACAGCCAATTGATTTTATAACTTTGATCCTTACGAGTCCGTGATACGTGCTTACCTACTTACTTTAATTAAGGCTACGCGTCCCCATTCCAGGCCTTGTGAAGGCATTCAAACTTCTTCAGCCTATCAAACAAAAGTACACTGGTGTGACATCTGCAGATTTGTTCCAGCTTGCCAGTGCTACTGCAGGCGAGGTTCTGTTCCTCCATCCATCTTCCTAATTTGTTAATAATAATAATAATAATAATAAAATGGAGGAGATTACAAAATGAAAAACATGTCCCCTGATGCAATGAAATGCAACGCTCGAAATGTGCAGGAGGCTGGAGGTCCTAAAATCCCCGTGAAGTATGGCAGAGTGGATGTGCCACTGCCCGAGCCCCAGCAATGTCCGGAAGAAGGAAGGCTTCCTGGTAATATAACCTTTTTATTTAGTGGATTTGCTATATGTTGGCAGATTAGGGGGACTGATGGTATCCATCCAGCATTTGCTGCGAGTGCAAGTGTTGTTGGTTGGGGTAACATCAACAATGGAGGCCCCAATGACTATATCAGCATCAGTCAGATGGTGAATCCCGCTATAATAAATGAAGCCTTAGACTTTGTTGACATCGTGTGATTGAGGTTGCAATGCCTTCGTTAAAGTAGCATTTCTACATACTCAACTAACCCATATGTTGTCTTTCTTGAAATTCAATTCTAACAGAGTAGGCTCATTAACTAAGTTATTGTAACTATTTTTTTTTCCTACCTGGCGTACTCATATGGGTTATGATATCTAGTTGGAGTTACTTCAACACCTGCCGTGGTTAAAGGGTACGTTGTTAAGATATATTATCCACTTTTGCAGACATATATCAGCCAATGGATTTTAACATATATCAGCTCAAAATTATCTCTAGTTGGAGTTACTTCAACACCTGTCATCGGTTGAAGGGTAAGTTGTTGAGATATAGTATCCACTTTTGCATACATATATCATCCAATGGATTTTAATATATATTATAACAAAAATATTTTATCTTTTTAATTTTTTTAGTAATGTCAAAAATATTTATAGTACTTAAATTATATTTTATAAAATCAAAAATATAATTTAAAAATAACTAAAAAAACTAATTTTTAGTTATTTTTTTTACAATAACTAATAAAATATCAGATCTTTTAATTTCTTTTACAATAACTAAAAATAATTTCTTTTAAAAATAAAATTATCAAACTACGCCTATGAAGCGCACTGATGTAAGGGGGGTGGGAATGTCTTTTAGGAAAACACTCCCCAATAAATGATGGAGTTTTTAGGGCCTGCAACCAGTCATTCGTGATACACGTATTCAAGGAAATAGTAGGCATGCCCAGCTATCATTCCCTAAGCCACAGGCCCACAGGTACCTTTTATGAGGGATTGTAGCCTAGAAAATAATATTATACCATCATAGGGATTGTAGCCCACGGTGATTCATGATCTAAATCCCTAATATGAGGATTAATTAATAAATTTGAATTCTTAGAATGGAAGACGCACCAATAGGTCCACCCAAGCACTAGCACCAACAAGAACAGAAAACCCCAAAACAACCTGCATATTGGGATGAAAATCTGGATTCTTGTTGTATACTGTCATTGTGTAACAAAACACATTAATGATATTAGAGATGGAAGTAAAAATCTAATGCCAGCCATCAGTTGCTTAGAAAAAAAATCAATTTCAAAATTGGAAAAATTGTATTAATAGCGCAAGAAAAGGTAATCAGAAAGTAAAATAGACAACAGGTGCTTCACTGATTCGGAAATAACTTCTTTCCATACTTCAAATTCCTGATCATATAAACAGATGCAACAAACACAACTATAGGTAGGTTTGTCAACACTATACGCACATAAGTACATCCAATGCTACTGCTAAAGGTCAAAGTCCAGCACACACTCTTCCATCACCAGCTACAATGAAGATATAAATGCATATAGGATAACAAAAATAAAATAACAGGTCCTGAATGGCGCTAACCAATCATGAAGAGAATTATCTAAGAATAACCGAATGATTAAGCTCTTTAAAAATGTATAGGAAACACGGGTTACATCACTCACAATAAAGTACCTTGTTTAAAAGATATATAAGTAGTGCATTAAAGCAGACTCACCCAAGGCAAGTTGGCAGCAGTAAAAGTAAAGAGGCCCAAGAAGCTCATATGAATGAATGGATTTTGCTTGATCCAGACATAAACCTACAGACTATAGCTTGGAAACAACAATATGTGATAAATGCGCAACATACTTTACACGTAAACAAGAACACTGACCAACATGAATGTCAATGAGTTGCTGAGGAATATAACTCTTGCAAATGTTTCTGATACATATGGTATCATTCCCCCCAATCAGAACGATCCCAGTTAACGTGGTGGCACCAAGCAACAGCATATAAAAGAAATCTGCAGTCCGTCCCCTGAAGGAGTTCTCTTCAAGAAGTTTGCAGTACCTAGCAAGAAAGAACATGCGGAAAAGAAAGTCCATATCTAGCAATACCAAGAGAAGGAGGTATCATTCCATTGTATCAACCATCAACATAACCAGAGGTCCCAGTCCAACGCATGAAGAGAGTTTATGCAATCCTTGGTAGCCTTCTTTGTAAGCTGTGGAACCAAAATGTTTGTTTTCAAATTATGCCTAAAATTTTCAATAAAATTAGTGGTAAACAACTGTTCTTACGGATATAAACTATGATAAAAAGTTTATATATATATATATATATATATTATTAATAAATATATAGTTAATATTATTAGATTAAATTTAGAGAGTTATTATTAATTTTATTAAAATTTTAATCACAATAAAACATTTTAGAAATATTTTTTTTTATTTCACCTCATTATAGTGCTCTAGGCATTTTAATCATGTGTTTTATACTATAGTTAATAATTTTATTAATACCTTCCATATGAAATTGATAAAAATATTTTTTTATCAAATTTAATATATAAGTTATGTTACATGTAAGCTTCCTCGTGTAAGCTTACACACACAATGTGGTAGTAACCTATTAATTTTGATTAAATTACGAATAGATCGGCTCAAATCAATAAAACTAGGGAGAGGTTACATGAGAAGTCTATTATTTTAGAGTTTTTTATGTATATAATGATGTTTGCTTGTACGTTAAAAGGAACTGTTTAATATATTTAATATTATTTATTATTTGTATTAAACGAGTAATAGTTAGCTAAATTATTGTTATTACTAAAATCATTGAAGTATAAAAGGTAGATTGACTCGCCTCTTATGCCAGGGCCTATTTAATGTTTTTTTAACATTAATAATAATGATAAATCTCATATATAATATAAATATCATATGAACGTCATCCAAAATTTAAATATAATTTTAGCATCTCATATATTGTCATCATTAATATATCTAAAGTTTTATTTTTTTGGTAAAATAATTTTAAACTTGGACATAGCATTGGATGTTTCTTTGGCTTCGATTGGATGAGTTTAGATATCCAATTTGTTACTATGGTTGCCAATTGCATGCTGTTTTTATATGACCTTATAAAATTCAGTAAAAAAAAAAAAAAAAAAAGTGGGTCATGGTATGGAGGGTGGGCCTGACCCGACCCATGCCCTTGCTAGCGGATCGATCCGATAGATGGCGATACGGTAGTTACACACAATCATTCCCGCCATCCCACCAGCCTTCTCTCCATCTCCTCTTCACGCCTCTATCCCTCTCGCGTTATACCAGCAAAACAGATAACAAAACCGTAGTAACAAACAAAGAAACAAAAAGCAAAGAGGTTTAGTCATTGGTTCAAGAAAGAAGAAACACAGAGACCCTCGTCCTGTTCCCAGCTTCCAGCTTCTTGCATCTGAATTTTAATGGCGGACGCCCACAATTTCAAGGACCACAGCGACCACATAGAGATAGACGTCAAGAAGGCGCTGCCCAGAAACTCTTCGGACTATGCCAGCAACGACTCAATCCAGAACCAGAGAGCCCGTCGCCTCTTCCGGCCGCTCTCCCAGAAGGACAGGAACACTTGGGTCATCTCCCTCTTCGTCCTCGTGCACATCGTCGTCTTCTCCGCCACCATGTTTGTCAACGATTGCTGGCGAAACTCCTATGGCGACTGCGTCCTCAAGCCCTTCGGAAGACTCTCCTTCCAGCCCCTCCCCGAGAACCCTTTCTTGGGTCCCTCCGCTTCTACGTCAGTTCCTCACCTCACTTCACTTTTTTTTTTTAAATTTCATTACCCGTCTCGCCTGTCCCTTCTTTTCTGATTTCTGCTGGGTTCACTTCTTTAGGTTTTCCTTGCTTAGTGCTGATTCGGGCAGTTTCCATTTCCGATTATAGTGTATCTTTTAGTGCTTTTTATGTGCTTGTTTGGGTACCCAGAAACGTTTCATTTCCTTGAGTTTGTAGATTCAGCAACCCAATTATTTGTGATTTTGGCTCAGTGGAGTGTTTAATTTGATTCCACTTTTTTATTTTTTATCATACGGTTCGTTGTTGATTTCGATCTTATCTACCTTACTATGGTCGGTTTTAGATTATCTTTAGAGGTTTCTGTGTCCCGGCTAGCTCCTAGATACCAAGGGAAAGAGGCTAGAAAGATTCATCTTTTTCCTTGTGCTTTAAGGGCGTTGGGCTTTGGGTTGGGTTTTGAGAATGAAGTTAGTGTATATTTCATTATTTGGCTGTTCTGAGTTCTGATTTTGGGGTTTAATTTTCATTTCGTGAGTTCTTATTGAACGATTCATGGTTGATTCAGATCATTTATATGGTTGGATTTGAGGTCCTTAATTAGTTTTTTGTGCTTGGACTCCCAGAAACTATTTGTTTGTTTGTTTTTCTTTTTTTCCCATTGTTGGTTTACATGAGAGCCATTTTTATAGGTGGCAGTTTTCTCCTGAAACATTCATCCCTGTGCTCTTTCAGGCTAGATGAAATGGGAGCTATTCGTCAAAAGTTTTTGATGGAATATCACCAAACTTGGCGACTGTTCACATCCATGTGGTTGCACGCTGGAGCCATTCACATTTTCATCAATCTCTTCAGTCTAATCTTCATTGGGATTCACTTGGAACAAGAATTTGGATCACGTGAGTTATATCTTTAGCAACTGTTGCTTGAAGTGAAGTTAAACCATGTATGAAAATTTTAAAACGTGATGCATCAGTAGACGCAGAATTGTTTCCCTGGATGGATTTGACACTTTTGTTGGCACCTTTGTTGGGCAGTGAGGATAGGATTGATCTATGGAGTGTCGGCTTTTTTCGGAAGTTTATTGGCTGCCCTTTTTGTTCAGAACAGCCCTGCTGTTGTTTCCTCCGGTGGTCTATTTGGATTGCTTGGTGCCATGCTTTCTGGCCTCCTCAAAAGCTGGAACTATTACACTGACAAGGTCTAATTTTCACCTCATTTTATTTTCCTAAAGTTTGTTTACACCACATTTCTTCATTTCCCCCAATCAACTCATTTTTATGATTGCAGTTGGTTGCTCTTCTAGTACTCTTCTTTGTCGCCATGATAAATCTCATCATCGGTTTGCTACCTTACATTGACAATTTTGCAAACATTGGAGGATTTGTGTCTGGATTTCTTCTTGGGTTCGTGGTTCTTTTCAATCCACAGCTCCTGCAAGAGCCCCCAAACAAAGGTGGCCTGTTCAATTACGTTGTCCAAAGTTCTGCCAACCTCAAGCAGAAACTTGATAAGCCCGCGTTGAGGATTGTCTCCTTCAGTCTCTTTGGGTTACTGTGAGTTGTTGCTTTGTTTCTATGTTGGGTAGTTAAATCATCTGCCGCAATTTTTTTTTTTTTTTTTTGCATTATTAAGTAATGGCAGGCTTTAGGATATCTATTTTCTACTTGCAGATTTGCTGGTGGTGTTGTAGCAGTTCTGCATGACATACATTTAGACAAATATTGCAGCTGGTGTCAATATATTAATTGTGTACCTTCCAAAAGTTGGATCTGCAATGACAAAGGAGTTCCATGTGAGGTACATTCTTTATTTCAACATTCTGAATGACTTACCACACTAGCTAGCGGTATAACCAAAAGCTACAAAGTGTTTTGGGAATGTTCCAATTGAAGCTAACTGAGATTGATATAAATGCAGACCATGGCAAGCTCTTCCCAGTTGACTCTTACGTGCATGGGCAACGGCAATTACCGTGTTCTTCCTTACACCAACGTTTCTCAAGCAAGGATAAGAGACTTGTGCAGCCTGATATGCTCATGAATAGCCTGCTGATTTGCGGTTTTTTGTTTTTTGTTTTTTTTGACGCGGGAATAGTAAAATGTGGTTGTTTGGATTGTACTCCATTTCTCCATAGCTGTGTTTCAAATTCAATGTCCGTACGGTGATGTAATATGTAAAGTTGGTTCACCATTACCCGGTTGCTATTGAGTTTGGCACGTAATATGTAAAGTTGGTGGAAAACGTTTTTTTTTTCTTAGTAGATATAAAAGTGCTAAAGAAGACGCATATAAAAAGGCAAAAAAATGTATTGGTATGTGTGGGTCATTTTTCATGCTAATTGAGTGAATTGCTATGAGAAGTTGGTTTAATCTAATTATTCTTGTGTTTTTTTCAAAATTATTCATATCTTTTTAATATTAATAATATTATAATTTGATTAAATTGATATTTCATATTATATTTTTATTTATTTTTTTTAAAATTTATTTACTTTATAAAAAATATATCTTCCATCTCTTTTTCACGGTCAACCAAATAATTATTTTTTCTGCCTATGTTTTTCATTTCTCTTTTACATCCTTATCTTGTGCTTGGTTGATGCAGGAAAAAGGTGAAAAATGGGCGAGTATATGGAAACGGGATTGAAAATAATTTTTTTCATTGCTTGGATGACATGAAATTTAAATAATAAATATAGAAAAGCTTATGAGAAAGAGTGTAAAGTTTTCCATAGCAAATTGTGAAAAAATCGTGTGAAAAACTAATAGGATATCAAAATGTCAATATTACCCTTAAAAATTATATAAATTAATCACATTAAAAGATAAAATTATAAAATTGATAATAAACTTTTAATTATTATTTTTTTATATTTATTTCTATCCTTTTTCTACTCCAAACCAACTATCCAACTATCCTATGAAAATAATATTTTTCATCATCCGCTCTTTTTCTTTCTTTTCGCATCTTTTCTACTTATTTTTCTTTCTTATAATTTTTTATGTTTTGCCACAGCAGCAAAGGGTAAATATGACACATAGGCAGGATTTGATAGGTGACATGACATGCGAGTTATTTTGCCGGTGGGTGGCCCATTAAAAAAGTTGGTTTAAAAATTCGCGAACAATCGCATGCCTTACTTATTACTAACCAGTCTGAAGCCTTAAAGTCATTATCGAGCCCTTTTGGGCTATTTTTTTTAACTAACTTTTGTTTGGTTTGACTTTTTCATTTAATTGTTCGCATTTCATTTCACTATTCTAGAATGTTTTGTTTTGTTTTGTTTTGTTTTCCGTAGTCGTGGGTGGAGAATTGGTTTGTTCACGTAGGTGTACAGAAAATTAGAATGTTTGGTCATGTAATTTAATTTGTTTTTTTTTTATTTTCGTTTTTAATTATTTTTGAAAATAGAAAATTATAAATTATAAATGATAAAAAATTATTAGTTGAAAATAAAAATTTAAAATGGGATCCTTGCACTTTAAATTTGTCTCTTCTTCAATTTTAATAGGTTAAAACCCAATTCAATTAGATAAATTATTTGTCTTAGTGTGGCATTTTCATGGATTTAATGCGTATTTTAACACTGCAAGTTATTTAAGACCCTAATTATTGGGAGGAGAGGAAGGGGGGGCAATAGGATTTTGTTGGGATCTTCATCATCTTCATGGTTTTAGCAAGGATTATTTGTATTGTTTGAGATTATTGGGTGACAGGGTAATGATGGTGATGGTAGATGAAGAACAAATAACTTGTGTTATATATTACATAAGTAACTAATAGATATGATATGGTCAAGTTTCATTATAATTAAAATTTAAAATTATAGTTATCAAATGTAAATCTAGTGTTTTCATTGCAAGGAAGTGCAAGGATATTGAGGATGAGTGCTTGTTATATTATGCATTCTAGCTATTTTGTAAGAACTCGAAGGGAAAAAAGCAAACTTCGTAACCATCTTACGATAAATTTTAATAGGAATATTAGGATGAAAAGCTCATTGCGGTATCAATAATCTCTAATTTATTTCAGTTTTTTTTCTCTCTCCTTTGATTTTAGTTTGTGTGGTATTGGTAAGTCTCCACCCTTATTGTTGACATGATTATGATTGCAATGTGATATCCTACCCACTTAGGTTTGATTTGAAATTAGAAAAAGGGATACTAAAAAAACAACAATTATCAAATAACATTTATAGAAATCCTAAGATCTTGTCTAACCTTGTTTTTTTCCTTCTCTTTTTTAAATAAAATTGAAAAAAACCAAACTTTGCTTTTTGGAGAAATTTAAAAGGCCAAGTAGTCATATGGTTAAGCAATTGATGTTTATACCATATCTGTTTAGGCCAAAATTTAATATGATAATTCCTTTTATTTTCAAGCATGTTAAGATTTTGTTTCCCTACCACACATGGGACTTTTGGCCCCATGCCTTTTTTATGAATAAAAATTATTTCTCTTAAGTTGATAATAAAAAGGGTAAATCATAAAATAATTAGAAACTCTCATACATTAAAACTATGTATTAATATTTAGGCATTATAGGGGTGTGTCACCTCTTGTCCACGTATAACTAACTCTTAGACCCTATTTTCTTGAATTTTTGATATGTTTTTTTTTTCAAAAGTTAATGAGTATTAAGGGCTGGTTCACATGCACACACATATGAAGGAGTCTCCATATACAACAAATGTTTGTGAGGCTTAGTGTGGGTTGATTACGGGAGGATGGTAACAAGAATTGTTGTCCTCCCTACATGCCTCACCTTTGGGATGGCTAACTTCGAATACAAAGGCTAATGTCGAAGTTTCTATTGGTACATGTTACATGGGTAGGTGAGTTTGCTTCGAAATTGATAGGGTGAATGGGTTGTTGGATTTTAAAAAAAATGGGGCAATTGTACTATCCAAATTTGGGTAGACAGGCTAAAATGGCATTAAACTTAAGGGTAAAGTTAATATTAGAATCGATTCTCCGATAGATGTTAATTGCATCAGATTAAAAAATCTATTTTTTTATACATCAAACCTAGACGGTGTGATTGTGACATTTGTGACATACTAGCATGATAAGAATATGTACACAAATTGGTTGGTTATAATAGCTATTCTTTTTATTCGTATAACTCTATTCGTGGATATCTTTATTTGCTATTGGCTAGAGATTCGTCTTAGGTTGCCTTCCTTTGCATTATCCAGCTATATATATTTCTTATTTATTTCATTATCTAGATTTGACCAGTAAAATATAAATAGATATTTTATTGAGTCTGCTGTGAAGATCTTTTAATAATTTGTAGCTAAAATTTAATAAAAATTTGAATTTATTGAGTTTAATGTGAGTGTTCTTAGAGCAATCACATCAGTTCCATCTTCTCTATCCCTATTTTAATAGATGTACAGTAAAAATTTAAAAATATTTAAAAAATTACATGCATCAGGTCTTCCATTCTCTATCTCTATATAATAAATTATAATTATTTTTATTTTTATTTAATATTTTTTTAATCTCATCTATTTATTACAACTAATTAAAAATGTACATATAACAAGAAATATATTTAAAAAATATTTGAAGGATGAATAGTAATCCTCCAAATATGAAGATTCTCTCTCCAATTTCTAAATTTATTATCTAAATTTTATAATTTGAAGGACCTGATGTAAAGTATTTTTTTTATTAAAATTTAATTTTTTTT
Organism: Taxillus chinensis; assembly: GCA_023512835.1. Taxonomy (NCBI): domain Eukaryota; kingdom Viridiplantae; phylum Streptophyta; class Magnoliopsida; order Santalales; family Loranthaceae; genus Taxillus; species Taxillus chinensis. Next base: position 15,962,755 of record CM042090.1, read on the forward strand.
TAAATTTTAGAGTTTGAAGGACCTAATGTGATGCTCTTATCTAACTAGAATTAGGTACACGCAAGAAAATAATAATAAAAAATAATATTAGAAATGCTATTTTTCATTAACAAAATATTAAAACTACCCTATTTTACTTTTATGCAACATATCATTTATGGGCATCATATCGATTTCCAAGAAAACGGAACCCGTTCTTGTGTTATGTTTTGACACTTTTTTATTCAAATATTCAAACCTCTAAAGATAATCTAAAACAGACGCAAAGCCAGAAGAACAGTCAAAGAAATGGCTTGAATATTTGTACCAAACCAACATATTGCACTGGAAAAGGCTTGGGCGGTTTGCACTGAAGGCCTTGGAAAGTGGGAATTAATAGAGCCCCACAAATCATCTGTACTATCTTCAGTTATCAATTTTTATATATTAACCATGAAAATTGTATCTTTCGTGCCATAATGTCGATCACGGGTTAATATTTTTTTGTTTTTGGAAGTTGATGCTTTAATATTTTTTGTTTAATGTAAGCGTCGTAGGCCGAGACAGACGCTATGAAAATAAAATATTTACCTGCATGTTGACTCAATCGTGCCATAGAGGATGGCACCAATCTTGAACTTGAATTAATGCATCATGTCGTTGCGTTTCGTTTCTCTAGTTTTTTTTTTGTTTATTTATAAATGCTATGGTGGCCTTTGTAATATTTTTTAGAGATAAACTACTACTAAAAGAATTAGAATATTATAATACTAACGAGTTTTTAAATATTATAATAGGAATGAGTTTTTAAGTGTGTATATATATATATGTTTGGATAATATTTTTTGTTAGTGGTTTATAAATAGAGTAAAATGTTTTGATAATAAACTGTTTATGGCTCATATGTATGGAAAATAACGAATAAGATAAACTTTAAATTTTATAATAGTTTTAAAAATATAATTTATAAATCATAAATATGGAAGTTGGAAAAGAAAGATGAAAAATGTTTTTGAAAATTCATATGAATATGCTTTTTAATGCAATCGAATATTCATATATAATAAATAATTTTGTTTATGATTTATAAAGATATTTGCGTGCTTATATCTTTATGAGCATACAAAGAAAAAGAGGTAATTGGTTGACTTGCTTTAGTTCCTTATAATCCCAGCCTGGTATTAGATCTGTATGTATCTAAAAACCAGCTGCATTGGTGTTAGTGTGGCAACAAGATATACATATCTACGGACTTTATACATAGGCAAACTGATAGGTAGGTAGTGGACCCTGAGGTTGTGGCGTTTTAGGGGATGAAGCTAAGTATTTATGAAACCCAATTAGGGGGGTAAATGAAAATGACAACCCAACATATTTATTGTGTGCACGCACGCAACAATACATTTATTTCGACATTCTTTTCAAATTTGTTTTTTCTGCCCCCTCTTATTGGTTTTTTGTGTCTCTTTCTTTTCTTTTTAAATTTTGACTGATGGGAAATGTGTACTCTTCGAAGGCAAATAACACGGTACATTGTTTTCTTTTGTGATTTTTGTTCACGACACCCCCGACAATTACAATGATAATTGTCCTCAACTTTTTTTTGGGTTAATAAAGTCTAGGATTGTAAGTTGCTATTTTTTTTTTGAAAAGTAAAGTTTTTTTTTTTTTAAATGAGATTATGTACAAAGAGGGGACAAAAAATAAAAAAACAAGAAGAGAGCTCTTGCCAAGGTTTCCCAAGGAGGATACAAGAGGAGAGGAGGAAGGGACAATTGGACAAAGAAGAAGAAGAAAATAATTGGCATTAAAGGGGCAATTTGCTTCCTAGATCTAACATGTTTCCGGACCAACCCAAGCAAACTGCTTGAATAAAACAATGTCAACATTATTGAGCGGAGTTATGAATTTATTGAGAAATTTTACTTATTTTCTATTATTCGGTACAACTTATAAAATTTCCAATTATTGTGAGGAATTAAGGGGACTGAATTGGATACCCATAACTTTCAAAATGGTAGGCCAAGGAGATGGGGATCGGAGCAACTGAAGAAGAAAGATCGTTTTTGTTTTTTTAAGCTAGTTCACAAAGGTAGATTATCCAATTTTAGAAAGTTTACGAACTATTATAGCATAATTCAATTAGTTATTTATTAGATTTGGTTTATGGATTGTGACAATATATATACTAATTTCTGTCATCCCCCAACTCCAGAGATAATTTTAAAGTACCTTTTCATCCCGATGTTTATTGAGATTAATAAACAAACATGTGGATACAAATCTGTATTCTTTTTTTAATTGCAAGTATATGTGTAGTTACATTTATATTATATATGTTATTTTACTTTTATTATTATGCGCAACTTGTGCATATTGTCTCCAACAGAGGTGATTAATGTGTTGTTGTTGTTCCCTAATAAAAAAATGAAAATAAAAAAAGAAAATGAAGATTTTTGATCATGTGAAGGGAGCAAACTCACATATTTGAAGTTACGTAAGATAAGTTTAACTTATTAGTGGTCAACATTTGGATGCTACTCACCAATAATTTAAACAGATCTTCTATCTGGCTTAGAGTAGTTACATTATATAGATTATGTACCTACAGTGATCAAATTAATATAAAACGGTCAACTCCAACTTATAATTTGCAAAAATCAAGACGGATTCTCTGGCTTTACGGTAAGGTTGCATTTGATTTTTTTTTTCTTCTTCCGTACATGATGCTCAAGGTAGACTCAAAATATGGGACCAATATACGTACTTCGATTTATTGTGTAGGAAAAAAAGACACCCCGTGATAAAAAGGACGAAAAAAAAATCTTGTACATGAAAATTAGGCTTTATGTTGCATTGAAAAATTATCTTGTACATTTAGGTGATGACCATTTTTTTCAAAAAATACCGTTTAAAGTTTTAGTAAATAAAGATATAAAAGGAATCACCGTCATTAGACATATATATCCTTTGTGACACTAACGGCTCTACAAATTATTTGAAAAATAATAATAAAATTTATAAATTATTTGAGAGTGTTTTTTTTTTTCAAATATATATAAATTCTTAGGTGAAAACTAGTCAGGCTTAAGTAACCACGCTAAACTCCTTTTTTTACTCAACTAAGCAACTAAGCAATGGAGGTTTTTTACTCAATATGTAGGATGAGTTTAATTACTTTGCTATGATATATATTTATTTGGGAATCAGAGTTACTAGCTAGGGGCTTGAGGGATCCGTATGAGTGCTCGTGTTGATTAGGTAATCTCAACCCTATAAATTGGAAAGGAAATAATAATAATAATAATAATAATAATAATAATAATAATAATAATAATAATAATAATAATGGTAAGTGTGTTTAATTAATTACAACATATCTAGTATAATCACAAAATATTTACTAGAAGAAAATGATATACAGCGAAAAAAGGTCAAACATAAAGTAGATCATACGAGGGAAGAGCATTAATGAGGGGCTGATAGCCTAATATGGTTCCCTTATTAACTAGATAAGGGTCTAATAAAATCATTTATTATGAATGAATATTTTCAGCTTTCGTAACAAAGTTGAATATGAGTTTTTGACAGATTCTCTGATGAGTTTTAATTATATATAGGTAATTTTTATATATAATTTATTTTAAAATGATAAAACATTACGTAAAATCTTAGTCAATGTTAATTTATAATAGACTCATGTGTTAAAATCATTAACTGCTATAATAAGAGTTTTATTTTATTATATAATACCCGAATAATAAAACTTCTTTAATTTATTGTTAAAATCTATTATAATATATATATAATTTCCTTCGATTTTAAGTATTTCTATTTAAAAAACTATTCTAAATATGAATAATATATAAATATAATTCATTGCAATATAAGAATGAATGTAATTTGAAAATTTATGGCTACATTAAACTCATAGTTTAATGCTATAATAAATTAAGCATAATATTGAATAATAAATTTAATTTAGTGGGTAATCATAATATTTTAATTTCTTTTATTATTTTTTTTGAGAAAGATAATATTAAATTTATGCATATATTTATATATATGGTCATACTACATGCCGCTAACGAAAGGTTTAATTTTTAACACGAAATTTTTTTATTTTTATGTGGTTTTATATATATGCATATATATATATGTGGTTTGAAAATTTTTAACACGAAAATTTATGCAATATTTATATATAGGTGGTTTGATATGAAATTAGCTGTTTATATCATAGTTCCATTTAAATGTACTTTTGTTACTGTTTAGAAATCATTTTAATAAATATTTTTAATTTGAGTTCTAAAAAATATAATTAAATCTAATATAAATTTGAGTTCTCCCATTATAAATCATTTTAACAAATATTCTTATCATTTCGTAACTTCGGTATAAAATAATGAAACTCATATGATGTATAGTGTAGCCCAATTGTGGTGGTGGGCACAACAATTTATTAAACACATGAAGGGTTCTTTAATTAATCGCTACTTGGCTTAATTAAAAAGTGTAGGCTTTATCTCGGTTGTATATGGGCATTAAATTGATGGAGAGTGGTCCCCTTTGTGTATACCGACGAATTAATATGGTAAGCAACTCCCTCCCAGCCATATTAATTAAACACCCCTCCCCCAACTGCCGTCTGCCACCACAAATATATACATTTAAAGTAATATAAATTATAATAATTAAGAACCTTGCCTTCTTGCATATGGGCTCAAATTAATATTCCTATTTTCAAATAGTGTCGTTTTATTTTTCAAAGGCCAATGCCCATTGAATTTATGAATATGTGGGTATCTATCCTCTCCGTCATTTTCATTTGTTTAAAGCTTTGGACCATCAAATTGTTTACATTAGGCATCTTTATTTATCTTTTTTTTTATCCATGTAAACGGTAAGTTACACTGAATTTCGTATGTATCCACAAGAGCTAGCTTAATCACAATAAATATTTTTATATAATTTATTCTATATTTAAAAAATTGGATTATTTAATGTATTAATATTATGTTAATTAATGTAAAAGTTTCCAATTGTGTATATATATATATATATATACACACACACACATGTAAATATGCTAAAAAAATTATTTAAATTGTTTGTTAATTTTTTTAGCTAGTGATATATAAGCAAAGCACATTATACTATGTTATTTTGCATATAAATAATATATAAACATGATTCACTACTTTGATATTATATACTCATATATGGTTAACGGGACAAAAGCGATCACCAACTCGTAAGTTAATTTTACACTTATGGTTTGATTGTAAGATTAGTTGACATTTTCTATCTTATATATATATATATACACATGTTTTGTAAATTTAAAACTGTAAATGGACATAAACTAATTGTTTAAAGCTTAAACATAACTAGTATTATTAGCAAATGGAACGAATAAAGTAGAATGAATAACACCCTTACCAAATCGAAATTAAAAACTTCAATTAAACCTGTAATAAGTAAATGCAATTAGTAAAAGATTTGAAAGCAAACTCGTAGGGAAACTTGAGAAACAAGAAATAAAGATACATTTAAATAATCTATCACGTGCGTCGGGGGGAGTTTCAAACTTTATTAATTATTACAATATATATATATATATATATATATATATATATATATAGTTCTTACCCAAAAAAAAAAAAAAACCCCAACAATGGTGCTCGTTTAATTCACAACTTGCATATTAAATTAAACAAATGCTTGTGCCCACTTTAATTAATACTAAATATATATATATATATATATATATATATCTCTCCATTCAATGGAAATAGATAGATAATATCTCCATAATCTTATTGAAAATTGCAATTACGAAAGCGGGGGGTGGGGGTTATGGTTTGTGAGATAAGGGAGGAGTCCCTTGATCAACGCCCCCTAAATAATGCTTCTCTGCTTCGTTACTTCCCCTGTCCCGTGAGATCTCAAAAGACCAACATGCTCTCAAAGCGTCCCGTTCTCCAAAAACCCACGAGCAACCCTTCCTCCAACAATTACATTAAATATTAATTGCACAACCCACAGCAAATAAGATTTTGCCGGTCCCCTCCAGGCACCAGCAAATAATTTAATTGAATTGTAATTTATGAATGGGGGGCTTCAAATCAAATTTTAATAACAGCACTACTTACCAAATTTATTAGAAGAAGGATATATGCACTGTTATTTCATATCATCAAGGGGAATGAAGGTCCTTGCAGGCATTGTGGAGGGGCACCAAACAATGCCCACTGCTGGTGTACTTGAAAGTCCCCACTGCTACATGAGCTTGCTACATCTACACTTATCAATTACATTTATTCATTTTAATCGATGTGTAAATATTACGTTTTTATTTTTTTTGCTTTTAATTTGGGCAAAAACAATTTATTTGTTATTTTAAAATAAATGTATAACAATAATAAAAATTTGGATTTTATTTTATTTAAATTATTTTAAATTTTCAAATAATAATTATAATATATTTATTTATAAATAATAAAATTTTAAATAATTATTTGGAGGTATTATATGATTTTACTTCATTAAAAGCATATAAGTTTAATTAATAAGTAAATATAGCTGATGATGATTAATTATATTGGCCTACAACTTGTTAGACACCAGAGATCTTTGGCTCTACATCAGTGAAATTGGCACAAACAGATCGAGCCAAACAAGAGAATCCAAATCAAAAGGGCTAGATGTTCTTTCCTTTTTTTTCTAATTTTCTTCTCTCTTTTTTTTGTGTGGGTGGGGTTATTTTTGGTTTAATTTGGTTTCACTTTGAATTTGGGACCACCGTCTGTAAGGGTGAGTGCTTCCCCAGGTTGCAAATGTAATTGATGATTACAAGGAGGACTGGGTTGGCTAGAGATGAGGGGAGATTCATATATAGGATGAATGTGGTCATTCGGGCCCCCTCTCTCGGGGATGAAAATTGGCCTCAAAAGACTTGAGTTTGCTCAGTGGAAAGGAACACACCATAAACAAGAGGGAACCAATCCCATCACTACTACATTGCCATCCTTTTTTAAAAAACAATAAAAATGAAAATGAAAATGACAGAAACAACTCTCTAGGAAGAACAGCCCACAAATTTCAATGGGAAAAAAAAGAAAAAAAAAAAGATGGGGGGGCAAGCAAAGGATCAAAGTCAGGTGCTCGAGGAAGAAAAAGTGGAAAAGCAAAGGAAACCAATTAGGAAAGAAGAGCACCCAAATCAAAAGGGGAAAGAGGGAAAAAGGAAGGAGGGAACTCATTTTCTTAATGGGAAGATATGTTTGGGGGGTTGTGAGGAAAATCATCGCAGTCAATCCAGCGAACGTTTGACAGCCCAATAGCCTCATTCCAACATCATGCACTCGACACCCACCCTTGATGCCATTCACTTTATAAGGACTCCCACCCCCACCCCTCCCTTTCTCCTAATATATTACAACGAAACATTGAATTGAATTGAATTGAAGAGTATTGGGTTACTCTTCTTTTTCAATTTTTTTTCCCTCTTTCCCTCACCACTCAGTCCTCCCAACCCTTGCTTGCTTCACTTGATTTTCTTCTTTACTAGGTTTTAAATTTTCATATATTATATACACACACAGAGATATCATAAATATAAATATATAAATATATAAGTTTCCACTGTGTCCATTAAACAATGAAAATGGCAGATTACCAATCATCCTTTCCCCTCCATGGGAAACACCCATCATTGCCCCCAGCGATCCTTTTCAGCCTTGGAAACCTGAGCTTCTAAGATATTCTCCCTCCTTCCATTCTTCTTATGATGGGTGATGCTATTATATGCTGCTTCCTTCTCCCAATTTAAATATCACACACGCACTCTCTCCCTTTTTAAGCGTCTCAACTCTCAACCCCCCAAAAAAAAAAAAACAACTTTAAAGAGCTGAGCTGATATAGCTTAAACTTTAGCTAAGGTGGTTTTCTAAAACCTGCCAACACAAGAAACACCTCTTTTCTTGGTGTCAACTCACCTGGAATAATTAACTGATATTTGGGAAGAAGAAGAAGAAGAAGAAGCAGAAGGAGAGATGGATCCTTCTGCTACCAACCCAGTGAATGGGTTCTACGATATCTTGACCCGAGGAATCGACGATCTGGAGCGAGCCTTCCTCTCCAACAACTTCATGTCGATTCAATTCCTACAGAGGGTCCTCTACCACCTCCGATCGTTCCACTCCAGCCTGACCCTCCTGGTCCAGAAGCTCCACTTGCCCGTGGGCGAAAAGTGGCTCGACGAGTACATGGACGAGAGTACCAAGCTCTGGGAGGCCTGCCACGTCCTCAAATCCGGCATCTCCGGCATGGAAAACTACTACTCCACCGGCTTCGACATCGCTTCCACCCTCGACTCCCACCGCCACCACCTCTCTCCTCAGTTCACTCGCCAGGTCCCAATCCATCATCACCCCCACCCCTCCACACGCACACGCACACGCACAGACCCAAAAAGGGTTTCAATTTTCAATCCCAATTTTGCAGATTTTACAATCGATTCATTGATTGAAGCAGGTGATTCGAGCCATTTACGGGTGTAGCAGGGCAGCGGCGGGGTTGGAGGAGGAGAACAGAGGACTGATGGAGGCTCGAATCGAGCCACTCTCGCTGCGCTTCAACGAGGTGGTCTCCGTGGAGTCCAAGCTCAACGGCTTCAACGGCTTCAGAGGCGTCCTGTACGCAATGAGGAACGTTAGCTCCATGCTCCTCACCATCCTCCTCTGCGGCATCGTCTACTGCTGGCCCGATGCCGACTTCCTCCCCGGCGGCGGAGGCGGAGGCGGAGGCGGATGCCTCTTCTTCGGATCGGCTTTCATGATCTCGACGGCGAGGCTGCAACAACGGGTGGCGGCGGAGATCAGTCAGATCGCCGGGAGGCCAGGGATCCTGCTGTACGAGTTCCGGCGGACCAAGGCGGTGATGGACGAGCTGAAGGCGGAGCTTGACAGGCGGTACTCGCCGGCGGCAGCGGCGGCGGAGTGGGAACCGCCAGCGGAGGTTGAGAATCTGAAGGCGTGTCTGGGGGGGGTTTGAGATCCGGAGCGGAGGCGATCGTTGGACAACTCGATGATTTCTTTGATGAGATCGTTGCAGGAAGGAGGAAGCTCTCAGACTTTTGCAGCCACAGGTAGTGAGTAGTGCGTGGGAGAGAAAGAAAGAAATAAAATAATAAGCCAACCATTTAAAAAAAAAGAAAAGAAAAAGAGAGAGAGAAGAGTGATTATTACAGTGCTTGCATTTTTTTACTGAGGAGTCCATCCCATTCCCACATGATAATGGGTTGCTTTGCTTTGCTACATTTTAACTGTTTTAGGCACCCCCCCACTCCTCCCCTCTCTGCTTCCTCTCCTAATCTCCTTCCCTCCCCTCTGGTCTTGTGTTTTTTTTTTTCGACCCTCTATTTTTTAAAAACTATTTTCTTTCCTCTTTTCTTTGTGTTTTTTGTAATTTTGTTGGGTTTTTTGTTTTCTAGACGTACGTTTTCATCCTCTTCATTTTGTGCTTCTCTGGTGTAGTAGCTGGATACAGGGCTTTGAAAACAGCTCTTTTTCAAGAACCCAAAAGTGGAAAATTTTCAGAAAGCTACGCTAAAAATAGACAAGGCAATGTCCAAAGTGAGCCGGTGGGTTGTCCTTTGTTTTTTAATGATTAAAAGGTTAAATGTCCAGAGCAATAGAACAAAACAAACTGGCAACCAAACAAACGAGTTAATTCTCTACTTTACTCATAGAAAAGGTCACCACACACCTTGGTTTTTTTTATTTGTATAGAATCAATTTATAAATGGGACATTCGGTTATTTCAGTTTATTAAAATCTTAGATTTTGTGGTTAATTAAACTCTTAAAATATTGATTTTATGTTATTTTTTAACTTTGGTTTAAGATGATAATTTTTATGGTTCTTATTTTTATTATAAATTATACATTATGTTAATATGGCAAAACGAAAAAAAAATCATGGCGAAGTGTTAAGTTATCAAACTAAAATTGAATGTTAACAAAAGCTGTACTCTACAATGGAAAAATGAAAAAAATGCATCCAAAATAAAAACTTACCCTTGCATTTCGATCCTCTTACTATTAAAAGTTCACCTAGCCAAATGGCTGATGCATATATATATATATATATATATATATATATATATATAAACACGATCGAGAGCAATTTTTTATTGTTCTAAATTTGATGGAAACATGAATATAACCAGGTGTATTTATATATATTTTTTATTGCTTTGTTTAAATCACTTTTAATTATGGATTCTAGTTAGTTTGGGAGTGCTGAAAATTTGAAACTAATTACTCCATTTGGAACAGTAGTTCAAAATAAATATGCAAAATCTTGTACATTCAGTTTTACAGTGTAATGAGCTCCTTGCTATTGCATTTGATTCCAAAATAGGACACATCAAGTGGGTGCAATAAAAACACTAGTCCACATTTTCCAGGGATATAATCAATGTCAATATTACCCTTAAAAAATTATATAAATTAATCACATTAAAAGATAAAATTATAAAATTGATAATAAACTTTTAATTATTATTTTTTTATATTTATTTCTATCCTTTTTCTACTCCAAACCAACTATCCAACTATCCTATGAAAATAATATTTTTCATCCGCTCTTTTTCTTTCTTTTCGCATCTTTTCTACTTATTTTTCTTTCTTATAATTTTTTATGTTTTGCCACAGCAGCAAAGGGTAAATATGACACATAGGCAGGATTTGATAGGTGACATGACATGCGAGTTATTTTGCCGGTGGGTGGCCCATTAAAAAAGTTGGTTTAAAAATTCGCGAACAATCGCATGCCTTACTTATTACTAACCAGTCTGAAGCCTTAAAGTCATTATCGAGCCCTTTTGGGCTATTTTTTTTTTAACTAACTTTTCTTTGGTTTGACTTTTTCATTTAATTGTTCGCATTTCATTTCACTATTCTAGAATGTTTTGTTTTGTTTTGTTTTGTTTTCCGTAGTCGTGGGTGGAGAATTGGTTTGTTCACGTAGGTGTACAGAAAATTAGAATGTTTGGTCATGTAATTTAATTTGTTTTTTTTTATTTTCGTTTTTAATTATTTTTGAAAATAGAAAATTATAAATTATAAATGATAAAAAATTATTAGTTGAAAATAAAAATTTAAAATGGGATCCTTGCACTTTAAATTTGTCTCTTCTTCAATTTTAATAGGTTAAAACCCAATTCAATTAGATAAATTATTTGTCTTAGTGTGGCATTTTCATGGATTTAATGCGTATTTTAACACTGCAAGTTATTTAAGACCCTAATTATTGGGAGGAGAGGAAGGGGGGCAATAGGATTTTGTTGGGATCTTCATCATCTTCATGGTTTTAGCAAGGATTATTTGTATTGTTTGAGATTATTGGGTGACAGGGTAATGATGGTGATGGTAGATGAAGAACAAATAACTTGTGTTATATATTACATAAGTAACTAATAGATATGATATGGTCAAGTTTCATTATAATTAAAATTTAAAATTATAGTTATCAAATGTAAATCTAGTGTTTTCATTGCAAGGAAGTGCAAGGATATTGAGGATGAGTGCTTGTTATATTATGCATTCTAGCTATTTTGTAAGAACTCGAAGGGAAAAAAGCAAACTTCGTAACCATCTTACGATAAATTTTAATAGGAATATTAGGATGAAAAGCTCATTGCGGTATCAATAATCTCTAATTTATTTCAGTTTTTTTTCTCTTCCTTTGATTTTAGTTTGTGTGGTATTGGTAAGTCTCCACCCTTATTGTTGACATGATTATGATTGCAATGTGATATCCTACCCACTTAGGTTTGATTTGAAATTAGAAAAAGGGATACTAAAAAAAACAACAATTATCAAATAACATTTATAGAAATCCTAAGATCTTGTCTAACCTTGTTTTTTTCCTTCTCTTTTTTAAATAAAATTGAAAAAAACCAAACTTTGCTTTTTGGAGAAATTTAAAAGGCCAAGTAGTCATATGGTTAAGCAATTGATGTTTATACCATATCTGTTTAGGCCAAAATTTAATATGATAATTCCTTTTATTTTCAAGCATGTTAAGATTTTGTTTCCCTACCACACATGGGACTTTTTGGCCCCATGCCTTTTTTTATGAATAAAAATTATTTCTCTTAAGTTGATAATAAAAAGGGTAAATCATAAAATAATTAGAAACTCTCATACATTAAAACTATGTATTAATATTTAGGCATTATAGGGGTGTGTCACCTCTTGTCCACGTATAACTAACTCTTAGACCCTATTTTCTTGAATTTTTGATATGTTTTTTTTTCAAAAGTTAATGAGTATTAAGGGCTGGTTCACATGCACACACATATGAAGGAGTCTCCATATACAACAAATGTTTGTGAGGCTTAGTGTGGGTTGATTACGGGAGGATGGTAACAAGAATTGTTGTCCTCCCTACATGCCTCACCTTTGGGATGGCTAACTTCGAATACAAAGGCTAATGTCGAAGTTTCTATTGGTACATGTTACATGGGTAGGTGAGTTTGCTTCAAATTGATAGGGTGAATGGGTTGTTGGATTTTAAAAAAAAATGGGGCAATTGTACTATCCAAATTTGGGTAGACAGGCTAAAATGGCATTAAACTTAAGGGTAAAGTTAATATTAGAATCGATTCTCCGATAGATGTTAATTGCATCAGATTAAAAAATCTATTTTTTTATACATCAAACCTAGACGGTGTGATTGTGACATTTGTGACATACTAGCATGATAAGAATATGTACACAAATTGGTTGGTTATAATAGCTATTCTTTTTATTCGTATAACTCTATTCGTGGATATCTTTATTTGCTATTGGCTAGAGATTCGTCTTAGGTTGCCTTCCTTTGCATTATCCAGCTATATATATTTCTTATTTATTTCATTATCTAGATTTGACCAGTAAAATATAAATAGATATTTTATTGAGTCTGCTGTGAAGATCTTTTAATAATTTGTAGCTAAAATTTAATAAAAATTTGAATTTATTGAGTTTAATGTGAGTGTTCTTAGAGCAATCACATCGGTTCCATCTTCTCTATCCCTATTTTAATAGATGTACGGTAAAAATTTAAAAATATTTAAAAAATTACATGCACGGGTCTTCCATTCTCTATCTCTATATAATAAATTATAATTATTTTTATTTTTATTTAATATTTTTTTAATCTCATCTATTTATTACAACTAATTAAAAATGTACATATAACAAGAAATATATTTAAAAAAATATTTGAAGGATGAATAGTAATCCTCCAAATATGAAGATTCTCTCTCCAATTTCTAAATTTATTATCTAAATTTTATAATTTGAAGGACCTGATGTAAAGTATTTTTTTTATTAAAATTTAATTTTTTTTTAAATTTTAGAGTTTGAAGGACCTAATGTGATGCTCTTATCTAACTAGAATTAGGTACACGCAAGAAAATAATAATAAAAAATAATATTAGAAATGCTATTTTTCATTAACAAAATATTAAAACTACCCTATTTTACTTTTATGCAACATATCATTTATGGGCATCATATCGATTTCCAAGAAAACGGAACCCGTTCTTGTGTTATGTTTTGACACTTTTTTATTCAAATATTCAAACCTCTAAAGATAATCTAAAACAGACGCAAAGCCAGAAGAACAGTCAAAGAAATGGCTTGAATATTTGTACCAAACCAACATATTGCACTGGAAAAGGCTTGGGCGGTTTGCACTGAAGGCCTTGGAAAGTGGGAATTAATAGAGCCCCACAAATCATCTGTACTATCTTCAGTTATCAATTTTTATATATTAACCATGAAAATTGTATCTTTCGTGCCATAATGTCGATCACGGGTTAATATTTTTTTTGTTTTTTGGAAGTTGATGCTTTAATATTTTTTGTTTAATGTAAGCGTCGTAGGCCGAGACAGACGCTATGAAAATAAAATATTTACCTGCATGTTGACTCAATCGTGCCATAGAGGATGGCACCAATCTTGAACTTGAATTAATGCATCATGTCGTTGCGTTTCGTTTCTCTAGTTTTTTTTTTTGTTTATTTATAAATGCTATGGTGGCCTTTGTAATATTTTTTAGAGATAAACTACTACTAAAAGAATTAGAATATTATAATACTAACGAGTTTTTAAATATTATAATAGGAATGAGTTTTTAAGTGTGTATATATATATATGTTTGGATAATATTTTTTGTTAGTGGTTTATAAATAGAGTAAAATGTTTTGATAATAAACTGTTTATGGCTCATATGTATGGAAAATAACGAATAAGATAAACTTTAAATTTTATAATAGTTTTAAAAATATAATTTATAAATCATAAATATGGAAGTTGGAAAAGAAAGATGAAAAATGTTTTTGAAAATTCATATGAATATGCTTTTTAATGCAATCGAATATTCATATATAATAAATAATTTTGTTTATGATTTATAAAGATATTTGCGTGCTTATATCTTTATGAGCATACAAAGAAAAAGAGGTAATTGGTTGACTTGCTTTAGTTCCTTATAATCCCAGCCTGGTATTAGATCTGTATGTATCTAAAAACCAGCTGCATTGGTGTTAGTGTGGCAACAAGATATACATATCTACGGACTTTATACATAGGCAAACTGATAGGTAGGTAGTGGACCCTGAGGTTGTGGCGTTTTAGGGGATGAAGCTAAGTATTTATGAAACCCAATTAGGGGGTAAATGAAAATGACAACCCAACATATTTATTGTGTGCACGCACGCAACAATACATTTATTTCGACATTCTTTTCAAATTTGTTTTTTCTGCCCCCTCTTATTGGTTTTTTGTGTCTCTTTCTTTTCTTTTTAAATTTTGACTGATGGGAAATGTGTACTCTTCGAAGGCAAATAACACGGTACATTGTTTTCTTTTGTGATTTTTGTTCACGACACCCCCGACAATTACAATGATAATTGTCCTCAACTTTTTTTTTGGGTTAATAAAGTCTAGGATTGTAAGTTGCTATTTTTTTTTTGAAAAGTAAAGTTTTTTTTTTTTTAAATGAGATTATGTACAAAGAGGGGACAAAAAATAAAAAAACAAGAAGAGAGCTCTTGCCAAGGTTTCCCAAGGAGGATACAAGAGGAGAGGAGGAAGGGACAATTGGACAAAGAAGAAGAAGAAAATAATTGGCATTAAAGGGGCAATTTGCTTCCTAGATCTAACATGTTTCCGGACCAACCCAAGCAAACTGCTTGAATAAAACAATGTCAACATTATTGAGCGGAGTTATGAATTTATTGAGAAATTTTACTTATTTTCTATTATTCGGTACAACTTATAAAATTTCCAATTATTGTGAGGAATTAAGGGGACTGAATTGGATACCCATAACTTTCAAAATGGTAGGCCAAGGAGATGGGGATCGGAGCAACTGAAGAAGAAAGATCGTTTTTGTTTTTTTAAGCTAGTTCACAAAGGTAGATTATCCAATTTTAGAAAGTTTACGAACTATTATAGCATAATTCAATTAGTTATTTATTAGATTTGGTTTATGGATTGTGACAATATATATACTAATTTCTGTCATCCCCCCAACTCCAGAGATAATTTTAAAGTACCTTTTCATCCCGATGTTTATTGAGATTAATAAACAAACATGTGGATACAAATCTGTATTCTTTTTTTAATTGCAAGTATATGTGTAGTTACATTTATATTATATATGTTATTTTACTTTTATTATTATGCGCAACTTGTGCATATTGTCTCCAACAGAGGTGATTAATGTGTTGTTGTTGTTCCCTAATAAAAAAATGAAAATAAAAAAGAAAATGAAGATTTTTGATCATGTGAAGGGAGCAAACTCACATATTTGAAGTTACGTAAGATAAGTTTAACTTATTAGTGGTCAACATTTGGATGCTACTCACCAATAATTTAAACAGATCTTCTATCTGGCTTAGAGTAGTTACATTATATAGATTATGTACCTACAGTGATCAAATTAATATAAAACGGTCAACTCCAACTTATAATTTGCAAAAATCAAGACGGATTCTCTGGCTTTACGGTAAGGTTGCATTTGAATTTTTTTTTTCTTCTTCCGTACATGATGCTCAAGGTAGACTCAAAATATGGGACCAATATACGTACTTCGATTTATTGTGTAGGAAAAAAAGACACCCCGTGATAAAAAGGACGAAAAAAAATCTTGTACATGAAAATTAGGCTTTATGTTGCATTGAAAAATTATCTTGTACATTTAGGTGATGACCATTTTTTTCAAAAAATACCGTTTAAAGTTTTAGTAAATAAAGATATAAAAGGAATCACCGTCATTAGACATATATATCCTTTGTGACACTAACGGCTCTACAAATTATTTGAAAAATAATAATAAAATTTATAAATTATTTGAGAGTGTTTTTTTTTTCAAATATATATAAATTCTTAGGTGAAAACTAGTCAGGCTTAAGTAACCACGCTAAACTCCTTTTTTTACTCAACTAAGCAACTAAGCAATGGAGGTTTTTTACTCAATATGTAGGATGAGTTTAATTACTTTGCTATGATATATATTTATTTGGGAATCAGAGTTACTAGCTAGGGGCTTGAGGGATCCGTATGAGTGCTCGTGTTGATTAGGTAATCTCAACCCTATAAATTGGAAAGGAAATAATAATAATAATAATAATAATAATAATAATAATAATAATAATAATAATAATAATAATAATAATGTGTAAGTGTGTTTAATTAATTACAACATATCTAGTATAATCACAAAATATTTACTAGAAGAAAATGATATACAGCGAAAAAGGTCAAACATAAAGTAGATCATACGAGGGAAGAGCATTAATGAGGGGCTGATAGCCTAATATGGTTCCCTTATTAACTAGATAAGGGTCTAATAAAATCATTTATTATGAATGAATATTTTCAGCTTTCGTAACAAAGTTGAATATGAGTTTTTGACAGATTCTCTGATGAGTTTTAATTATATATAGGTAATTTTTATATATAATTTATTTTAAAATGATAAAACATTACGTAAAATCTTAGTCAATGTTAATTTATAATAGACTCATGTGTTAAAATCATTAACTGCTATAATAAGAGTTTTATTTTATTATATAATACCCGAATAATAAAACTTCTTTAATTTATTGTTAAATCTATTATAATATATATATAATTTCCTTCGATTTTAAGTATTTCTATTTAAAAAACTATTCTAAATATGAATAATATATAAATATAATTCATTGCAATATAAGAATGAATGTAATTTGAAAATTTATGGCTACATTAAACTCATAGTTTAATGCTATAATAAATTAAGCATAATATTGAATAATAAATTTAATTTAGTGGGTAATCATAATATTTTAATTTCTTTTATTATTTTTTTGAGAAAGATAATATTAAATTTATGCATATATTTATATATATGGTCATACTACATGCCGCTAACGAAAGGTTTAATTTTTAACACGAAAATTTTCAATATAGGTGGTTTGATATGAAATTAGCTGTTTATATCATAGTTCCATTTAAATGTACTTTTGTTACTGTTTAGAAATCATTTTAATAAATATTTTTAATTTGAGTTCTAAAAATATAATTAAATCTAATATAAATTTGAGTTCTCCCATTATAAATCATTTTAACAAATATTCTTATCATTTCGTAACTTCGGTATAAAATAATGAAACTCATATGATGTATAGTGTAGCCCAATTGTGGTGGTGGGCACAACAATTTATTAAACACATGAAGGGTTCTTTAATTAATCGCTACTTGGCTTAATTAAAAAGTGTAGGCTTTATCTCGGTTGTATATGGGCATTAAATTGATGGAGAGTGGTCCCCTTTGTGTATACCGACGAATTAATATGGTAAGCAACTCCCTCCCAGCCATATTAATTAAACACCCCTCCCCCAACTGCCGTCTGCCACCACAAATATATACATTTAAAGTAATATAAATTATAATAATTAAGAACCTTGCCTTCTTGCATATGGGCTCAAATTAATATTCCTATTTTCAAATAGTGTCGTTTTATTTTTCAAAGGCCAATGCCCATTGAATTTATGAATATGTGGGTATCTATCCTCTCCGTCATTTTCATTTGTTTAAAGCTTTGGACCATCAAATTGTTTACATTAGGCATCTTTATTTATCCTTTTTTTTTATCCATGTAAACGGTAAGTTACACTGAATTCGTATGTATCCACAAGAGCTAGCTTAATCACAATAAATATTTTTATATAATTTATTCTATATTTAAAAAATTGGATTATTTAATGTATTAATATTATGTTAATTAATGTAAAAGTTTCCAATTGTGTATATATATATATATATATACACACACACACATGTAAATATGCTAAAAAAATTATTTAAATTGTTTGTTAATTTTTTTAGCTAGTGATATATAAGCAAAGCACATTATACTATGTTATTTTGCATATAAATAATATATAAACATGATTCACTACTTTGATATTATATACTCATATATGGTTAACGGGACAAAAGCGATCACCAACTCGTAAGTTAATTTTACACTTATGGTTTGATTGTAAGATTAGTTGACATTTTCTATCTTATATATATATATATACACATGTTTTGTAAATATTAAAACATTGATAAATGGACATAAACATAATTGTTTAAAGCTTAAACATAACTAGTATTATTAGCAAATGGAACGAATAAAGTAGAATGAATAACACCCTTACCAAATCTGAAATTAAAAATCTTCAATTAAACCTGTAATAAGTAAATGCAATTAGTAAAAGATTTGAAAGCAAACTCGTAGGGAAACTTGAGAAACAAGAAATAAAGATACATTTAAATAATCTATCACGTGCGTCGGGGGAGTTTCAAACTTTATTAATTATTACAATATATATATAGTTCTTACCCAAAAAAAAAACCCATGCTCGTTTAATTCACAACTTGCATATTAAATTAAACAAATGCTTGTGCCCACTTTAATTAATACTAAAATATATATATATATATATATATATATCTCTCCATTCAATGGAAATAGATAGATAATATCTCCATAATCTTATTGAAAATTGCAATTACGAAAGCGGGGGGGTGGGGGTTATGGTTTGTGAGATAAGGGAGGAGTCCCTTGATCAACGCCCCCTAAATAATGCTTCTCTGCTTCGTTACTTCCCCTGTCCCGTGAGATCTCAAAAGACCAACATGCTCTCAAAGCGTCCCGTTCTCCAAAAACCCACGAGCAACCCTTCCTCCAACAATTACATTAAATATTAATTGCACAACCCACAGCAAATAAGATTTTGCCGGTCCCCTCCAGGCACCAGCAAATAATTTAATTGAATTGTAATTTATGAATGGGGGCTTCAAATCAAATTTTAATAACAGCACTACTTACCAAATTTATTAGAAGAAGGATATATGCACTGTTATTTCATATCATCAAGGGGAATGAAGGTCCTTGCAGGCATTGTGGAGGGGCACCAAACAATGCCCACTGCTGGTGTACTTGAAAGTCCCCACTGCTACATGAGCTTGCTACATCTACACTTATCAATTACATTTATTCATTTATATCAATGTGTAAATATTAATTGGGATGAATATTACGTTTTTATTTTTTTTACTTTTAATTTGGGTAAAAACAATTTATTTGTTATTTTAAAATAAATGTATAACAATAATAAAAATTTGGATTTTATTTTATTTAAATTATTTTAAAATTCAAATAATAATTATATTATTATTATATATTTATTTATAAATAATAAAATTTTAAATAATTATTTGGAGGTATTATATGGTTTTACTTCATTAAAAGCATGTAAGTTTAATTAATAAGTAAATATAGCTGATGATGATTAATTATATTGGCCTACAACTTGTTAGACACCAGAGATCTTTGGCTCTACATCAGTGAAATTGGCACAAACAGATCGAGCCAAACAAGAGAATCCAAATCAAAAGGGCTAGATGTTCTTTCCTTTTTTTTTTTTTCTAATTTTCTTCTCTCTTTTTTTTTGTGTGGGTGGGGTTATTTTTGGTTTAATTTGGTTTCACTTTGAATTTGGGACCACCGTCTGTAAGGGTGAGTGCTTCCCCAGGTTGCAAATGTAATTGATGATTACAAGGAGGACTGGGTTGGCTAGAGATGAGGGGAGATTCATATATAGGATGAATGTGGTCATTCGGGCCCCCTCTCTCGGGGATGAAAATTGGCCTCAAAAGACTTGAGTTTGCTCAGTGGAAAGGAACACACCATAAACAAGAGGGAACCAATCCCATCACTACTACATTGCCATCCTTTTTTAAAAAACAATAAAAATGAAAATGAAAATGACAGAAACAACTCTCTAGGAAGAACAGCCCACAAATTTCAATGGAAAAAAAGAAAAAAAAAAAAGATGGGGGGCAAGCAAAGGATCAAAGTCAGGTGCTCGAGGAAGAAAAAGTGGAAAAGCAAAGGAAACCAATTAGGAAAGAAGAGCACCCAAATCAAAAGGGGAAAGAGGGAAAAAGGAAGGAGGGAACTCATTTTCTTAATGGGAAGATATGTTTGGGGGGTTGTGAGGAAAATCATCGCAGTCAATCCAGCGAACGTTTGACAGCCCAATAGCCTCATTCCAACATCATGCACTCGACACCCACCCTTGATGCCATTCACTTTATAAGGACTCCCACCCCCACCCCTCCCTTTCTCCTAATATATTACAACGAAACATTGAATTGAATTGAATTGAAGAGTATTGGGTTACTCTTCTTTTTCAATTTTTTTCCCCTCTTTCCCTCACCACTCAGTCCTCCCAACCCTTGCTTGCTTCACTTGATTTTCTTCTTTACTAGGTTTTAAATTTTCATATATTATATACACACACAGAGAGATATCATAAATATAAATATATAAATATATAAGTTTCCACTGTGTCCATTAAACAATGAAAATGGCAGATTACCAATCATCCTTTCCCCTCCATGGGAAACACCCATCATTGCCCCCAGCGATCCTTTTCAGCCTTGGAAACCTGAGCTTCTAAGATATTCTCCCTCCTTCCATTCTTCTTATGATGGGTGATGCTATTATATGCTGCTTCCTTCTCCCAATTTAAATATCACACACGCACTCTCTCCCTTTTTAAGCGTCTCAACTCTCAACCCCCCCCAAAAAAAAAAAACAACTTTAAAGAGCTGAGCTGATATAGCTTAAACTTTAGCTAAGGTGGTTTTCTAAAACCTGCCAACACAAGAAACACCTCTTTTCTTGGTGTCAACTCACCTGGAATAATTAACTGATATTTGGGAAGAAGAAGAAGAAGAAGAAGCAGAAGGAGAGATGGATCCTTCTGCTACCAACCCAGTGAATGGGTTCTACGATATCTTGACCCGAGGAATCGACGATCTGGAGCGAGCCTTCCTCTCCAACAACTTCATGTCGATTCAATTCCTACAGAGGGTCCTCTACCACCTCCGATCGTTCCACTCCAGCCTGACCCTCCTGGTCCAGAAGCTCCACTTGCCCGTGGGCGAAAAGTGGCTCGACGAGTACATGGACGAGAGTACCAAGCTCTGGGAGGCCTGCCACGTCCTCAAATCCGGCATCTCCGGCATGGAAAACTACTACTCCACCGGCTTCGACATCGCTTCCACCCTCGACTCCCACCGCCACCACCTCTCTCCTCAGTTCACTCGCCAGGTCCCAATCCATCATCACCCCCACCCCTCCACACGCACACGCACACGCACAGACCCAAAAAGGGTTTCAATTTTCAATCCCAATTTTGCAGATTTTACAATCGATTCATTGATTGAAGCAGGTGATTCGAGCCATTTACGGGTGTAGCAGGGCAGCGGCGGGGTTGGAGGAGGAGAACAGAGGACTGATGGAGGCTCGAATCGAGCCACTCTCGCTGCGCTTCAACGAGGTGGTCTCCGTGGAGTCCAAGCTCAACGGCTTCAACGGCTTCAGAGGCGTCCTGTACGCAATGAGGAACGTTAGCTCCATGCTCCTCACCATCCTCCTCTGCGGCATCGTCTACTGCTGGCCCGATGCCGACTTCCTCCCCGGCGGCGGAGGCGGAGGCGGAGGCGGATGCCTCTTCTTCGGATCGGCTTTCATGATCTCGACGGCGAGGCTGCAACAACGGGTGGCGGCGGAGATCAGTCAGATCGCCGGGAGGCCAGGGATCCTGCTGTACGAGTTCCGGCGGACCAAGGCGGTGATGGACGAGCTGAAGGCGGAGCTTGACAGGCGGTACTCGCCGGCGGCAGCGGCGGCGGAGTGGGAACCGCCAGCGGAGGTTGAGAATCTGAAGGCGTGTCTGGGGGGTTTGAGATCCGGAGCGGAGGCGATCGTTGGACAACTCGATGATTTCTTTGATGAGATCGTTGCAGGAAGGAGGAAGCTCTCAGACTTTTGCAGCCACAGGTAGTGAGTAGTGCGTGGGAGAGAAAGAAAGAAATAAAATAATAAGCCAACCATTTAAAAAAAAAAAGAAAGAAAAAGAGAGAGAGAAGAGTGATTATTACAGTGCTTGCATTTTTTTACTGAGGAGTCCATCCCATTCCCACATGATAATGGGTTGCTTTGCTTTGCTACATTTTAACTGTTTTAGGCACCCCCCCACTCCTCCCCTCTCTGCTTCCTCTCCTAATCTCCTTCCCTCCCCTCTGGTCTTGTGTTTTTTTTTTCGACCCTCTATTTTTTAAAAACTATTTTCTTTCCTCTTTTCTTTGTGTTTTTTGTAATTTTGTTGGGTTTTTTGTTTTCTAGACGTACGTTTTCATCCTCTTCATTTTGTGCTTCTCTGGTGTAGTAGCTGGATACAGGGCTTTGAAAACAGCTCTTTTTCAAGAACCCAAAAGTGGAAAATTTTCAGAAAGCTACGCTAAAAATAGACAAGGCAATGTCCAAAGTGAGCCGGTGGGTTGTCCTTTGTTTTTTAATGATTAAAAGGTTAAATGTCCAGAGCAATAGAACAAAACAAACTGGCAACCAAACAAACGAGTTAATTCTCTACTTTACTCATAGAAAAGGTCACCACACACCTTGGTTTTTTTTATTTGTATAGAATCAATTTATAAATGGGACATTCGGTTATTTCAGTTTATTAAAATCTTAGATTTTGTGGTTAATTAAACTCTTAAAATATTGATTTTATGTTATTTTTTAACTTTGGTTTAAGATGATAATTTTTATGGTTCTTATTTTTATTATAAATTATACATTATGTTAATATGGCAAAACGAAAAAAAATCATGGCAAAGTGTTAAGTTATCAAACTAAAATTGAATGTTAACAAAAGCTGTACTCTACAATGGAAAAATGAAAAAAATGCATCCAAAATAAAAACTTACCCTTGCATTTCGATCCTCTTACTATTAAAAGTTCACCTAGCCAAATGGCTAATGCATATATATATATATATATATATATATATATATATATATAAACACGATCGAGAGCAATTTTTTATTGTTCTAAATTTGATGGAAACATGAATATAACCAGGTGTATTTATATATATTTTTTATTGCTTTGTTTAAATCACTTTTAATTATGGATTCTAGTTAGTTTGGGAGTGCTGAAAATTTGAAACTAATTACTCCATTTGGAACAGTAGTTCAAAATAAATATGCAAAATCTTGTACATTCAGTTTTACAGTGTAATGAGCTCCTTGCTATTGCATTTAATTCCAAAATAGGACACATCAAGTGGGTGCAATAAAAACACTAGTCCAAATTTTCCAGGGATATAATCCATTCCAGTTCCAACTTTCAGAGAAATCAAGGAAAGTTTATCAATCATCAAGTCCAGAATGTGATTCTGGGAAAGAGAGAAGAGAACCCAGGCGAGAATCCAAGGGAAAAATAAATATAAAAGTGAACCCAGGAAGTGGTGGAAGAAAGTATCAGGAATCCAAACATGGAATCGGTTTAATTAGCTAATATGAGGAAAGTGAAATTGTGTGGACTACAATTTGTGTGACATCTCTTTATTATACTAGCTTCCACAAGGAGATGACATTAAGATAAAAAATTCAGCTATCCCCTACTTTATTTTTATTGCTATGCCTACGAGGAGAGAGATCTGATTTTTACATTTCACATTTCCCCATTTTTCTCAGCACTCTGTTTCAAAGAGCGAATAGCTAATCATTTTGGTTGTGAAAGAATGATGAAAAGGGAAGTTTAGGACTGTAGGGGGAGCTTTAAATTGAAAAGCACCCTCTTGTGTTGTTGAGAGCAGGGACTTTTGTCCGATTCGGTTTCACTTTAAAAGCAATGGTTGGAGGGAGCTGATGAAGGATGATAAAAGCTTCCCCACCACATCTCTCCTTCCTTCCTGACATGTCTCCTCTCTCCTTTCTCTGTCCAAGATGATTTTATTCTGTTGCCATTTTTCTCTTATACCTTTTTTATTGGGGTTTGGGAAAAAAATTATACTATTTTTTATTCTATCTTAGTTTTTTAAAAAGCAACCATTCGGGGTCACTGTCCCCGCGTCAACATTATCTAATTCTACTTGTTCCTCAACAGAAAATTCATGCCTGCTTGTATCAAGACATTGAGAAAGAAACTATATATATATATATATGCACATCTATATAGACACGCATGTAAATTGCTTGCGGTGTGACTAAAGTAGGAAGGTTGGGAATGGAACTTTAAGCAAACAGAAGGCCTGCCTATCTGTTTTGGGAGACCAAAATGATCTAAGATTGCGTTCTTTGACCAAGCAGCATCTCAAGACAAGCCATCCGTCATGTACAGGGTGCTTCAAATTCAAAACTTTTATGTCTCCTAGATGGGTTCTGTGGAAATCATGATTTTCAAAGCATCCCCCGAACCATGGGCCACTGAACATGCAAGTGCGGACATTTAGGATTCTTTACATGCATGGAAAACAGAAAACAAATACATTTAAAAGGCACACGAGTTTTGTGCACTAAAAACAAGATCAGCATAGATAAATTTCATCTTCCCCATCTGCAAATCCGGTGAAGGGAAAGCAAATGAGGCATCGCATCAGTGGCTGGATTATCAATAAATTTTCAACATCTGCATTAGGAGTTAAGGGGGGATAGCACGAATCCATACGTTGGGCCATTAAATTCATTTATTACTCAGTCAGAAGAGAGCGCAAGAATAGGGTAAAACATTGCAAAAGTAAAAATTCTAACTTATACCACAACGTTTTAATTACTGAATACAAACCATCAAAGTTTTAGTCAGGCCAGGGGGAATTGCAGGGAGTGGGTAAAATCATACAATCTTTGCAAAAACTTGAGCATGGGATTCTTGCCTGATAGTGTCAAATTTACAGGAGATGGGAAAGAGTAACTATGACTGCAATGGCACACAGTTTGCAATCTGAGGCAAAATAAAAATGTTACAGCTGTATGATGGCAGCCCCTTCTGCATATTTAAATGTAAAATTCGGGCATTGAGGGCAGGGAAGCAAATGTCCCAACCTAGAGCTCAGGGATATCCGTACTGTTCTGGAGACTGGTAATTCTTTCTGCCATTTCCATTGTTCCACTCTCCGATTAACTATGTAAGAATGTTTTTATGTTTGTGCCAGAGAATAGCAGTTTCTTGCTGTCATAACGGTTGTACCTGAAGATGATATAGTTGTAGTAGTCAGACAAATGAAAGTGATCCAGGTATCCTGAACCCACAATTGTTTGTAAAACAGGTACATTCACATAACTATATGTTTGTGTAAAAAACACTACATCTTTATTGGGTTGGAGAAATTGCACAATCTTTATATGGATTTGGTCATTAGGCAAAAGTACATTAGGACATATGTATGCAAGAGGAAAAGTTTGGTATTTATATCGTGTAAGCTACCAACTTTTGGAACTCATCAATCCTTCTCACCCTGGGAAAAATTGCAACATCATCACCCAATATAGGGTCACTTCTGTTGAGACTTAACAATAATGTTGCACAGTATCTTTTCTCATAGTTCTTGGCTTAGAACAAAAACATATTACATGTATAAAACCATTCACAATTGTTTCACACTAAATTGCAGGAAACAAGTTAACAATAAAACAACACCAACTTGCATGAATTAGTTGTCCGACCTGGTTGAACATATTAAAATTAGCTTGAATTGTATAGATACCAACAATCCTGGGAAAGGCATACCCAAGTTAGACTTGGAGGTGGGCCGGCAGGGGCATTGACCTCACAAAAATGTTCAGGAACGGAGAGATATTTTCACGTATACAGGGGATAAAACCAAAAATAATTTGGGTCAGGAAAGGAAAGTGAGCACAATGATGGTTGCAATTCGATTTTCCAAGTTGATGGGTCATTCGAATAGGCACTTAGTCGATTATATATATGTATATGAAATTGGCATAGAACCAGAAAAATGCTTGGTAAATTCCTTATTTGTCCCACATTGCATCTTCTAGTTCTAATATAGACTCAGACACTTAGCCTATGTATTGGCTTGCACTCACCTTCATAATATTAATAATATATCGTTGTAAAACGATCAGTCACATATAGACACAGTATGTGTAAGCAATAGAAACATACCATTTGCCCTCTCCTGGGGTGATGCCGCAGCTGCGTCTAGGCGGTGAACCAGAACAACTGAACAACACAACTACATTTTAAAAAAAAAATTGCTCCCATAACATGAGCCCAGTTCCCAGAACGTTCCCTTCATCACTGTAAGTAACCCCGTGAACCTCTGGTTCAGCCACACAGAGGGTTGGACAAAGACCGGGTTGGAACAACTCGGAGCCAATAGGGATTGCAAATCTCTCTCGCTCACTCACACCCACTGGAGAAACTGAAAATTGGGATTTATGGTGTGGTGATATCATGAGACGACTCTTGTGAGGATGGCGAGTGTGGGGGGTTCTAGGGATAAGAGTAGAAGCAACAAAAACAGCGACAGCAACGTTTGAAGCAGCTACAGCGGAAATAGCGACCCCGACGGGGCGTTGAAGAAGTGGCTGTCGGGTGGGACTCCATAAATGTTGCAGAAAACCCTAAACAATCGAAGAGAGGCATAAATTATTAGATTGAGGCTGGGCTGCTGTGATAGATAAGCCTAAATTGCATTTGAGACCGAATACAAGGTCCGCAAGCGGGTCTGGATTGGTGAGAGAACAGCTCGCTAACCGCAGCGGTCTATATTTCGGACTCATATTTATTTCAAAACATAAATTAATGGTCTTCAATTTTATTTTATTGGATATTTAATTTAATGATTAATTTTTAAGATAAATATTAATAAAATTTAAAGTAGATGAGTTTATTAGGTAGTGAGCTAGTCTTTGAATTCATATTTTCCTTCAATAGCAAAAACATACACCTAACCTAGATATACAATGGGTGGGGTTGGGCTCGCATATTATCCAACCCAAACCCAGCTTAAGCATATATAGTACTACCCTGAACCTGCCACTCTATTGTGGGTAGATTGATGGAGGTTAGGTTGGGATGGAATATTTTATTTTATATTTATTTAAAAATATCAAATCGAAACGAATTGAACAAGACTCAGGCCCAGTCTGATGGCTTGTTGAGGTGAGACAGCCCGAGTTGGAGTTGATCGGAGTGAAGCAAACCAATATTGTCATCCCTAACATATATTTATTTTGAATGTTTTCTGGAAAAATTTATTTTTATTGAAAGAGTTAAAAAGTAAAAATTATAAATTTTATACTTAAAATTTTAAAAACTTGTTATATTTTAAAAATAAAAATAAAAAAACAATAAAAACAAGTATCTTAAAAAACTTGCTATGTTTTGATATTGTATTCGATTTTGTGGTTTCAAAAATTGTTTTTAGAAAATTGTTATTGTAAAACTGTTTTTTCCGTCAATTTTGGTAAGAACATTGCTATTTCATTCAATTGTAAGCCTGGCCTGGCTTGGCTTGTGATAAATATTAATTAATTATCATTTTCATTCCTATTTCATCTTATTTGTATCAATTTTATTCTTGAATGAGCAAATAAGCGTGACGTTGAAAAGTGAGCAAATTTTAATTTAAATTAATAAATTTTAAAAAGTTACTTAAAATTTTTTATGAGGTTTGTAATTTTGTTTTAAAAATAATCTATTTTTTATTTTTACATTTTTTATTTTATATCTTGATCCTATTATATATCATTTTTATGCAATCCAAATTTAATCAAACACATTTTCAATACAACTAAGTAAAAATTATTTTTAAATTTAAAATTCATTATAAACACACCAAAAAAAATCAAAATACATCTCTAAGAGCTTAGCTATATTAATATCTAGGCTAAAAATTGTTCCAACATATTAGCTATTCACTTAGTCAAATTTATTGATTAGTGATGTTGGAGATGTTATTTATTGCTTTAGCCTATGCGCGCTCTCATGTGACTCACGTTGAACTATTTAAAATCAGATTTAATGCGGACGGGACGCTGCGTACACGTGCTTGGCCCGTTTCTTTTTTTTTTTTTTTTTTGGGTTAACTTCGTCAAATCGTCATTGAATGACCTCGTACATGTAGGATTCACCGCGCCGCGAAGGTTGATGTCGGCGTCGTCATCTTTACCCTGCTCTATTACTTTCCGGGATTACCTCAATTTGCTTGTCCTCCGTCCGATCCTCGCGATTTCGTTTGTCTTCTCCTTCATTCTTCTCGGTGAATCTCCATATTTGAAAAACATTAAACGTTTATACCAATTTAGCTTATGAATGTCCCCCCCCCTCTCTCTCTCTCCTCTCTCTCTCTCTCTCTCTCTCTACACGATTTCAATGACATGTTTTTGGTGGGTTAGGTTGGGTGCTTGCTTGGAAGCTAGTTCTCGCACACGTTCCTCTGGTGCAAGAAATTTTCGACCTTCGAAAGAAGCCTCCAAAGCCAACGCGTCCAGCGCGTCGTGTCACTCAATTCTATTACAACATCGACGCCCGAAATTGATATTCAGCTTCTGGGTACTGAGTAATTACCCCTTTTTCCATCGTATTACTTCTCTATTATTGTTGTTTTTGATTTTGTTGTTGTTGTTGTTGTTGTTATTGGCATACCTATTGCTGGTTTTATACGTATCGATTGTGACTTTTCAATGTCTTTAGTGCTGAGCAACTATTAGCGTAGTTCTATGATATTTTTGGTCACATTTTCCAAATGGGTTCAGTTTCCTGAATTTACCAAGATAAACACTGCGACTTGAAGCTTGTTTTTGTCTTGTTGAATGTATTGGATTTTGGGTTTGGCCTTTGCTACTCTCGACTTGCCTTTGTGATGCTGGCGTCAAGTGGGATAAGTTAACACTTGGATTATTGGCTGCTCAAGTTATTCTACTTCTGTAGATTGGGGACCTGGGATGCATGTCATATTGGTGTGCCCTTAATAAAACAGCTTGGATTTCAACCCATATAGAATTCCCATCACTGATTTTTACTTATCAAAAAATAATAAAAAAAACCCCATCACTGATTTGAAGAACCAGTGCTTTGGGGTTTGTTATTGGCAGAATATAGCTTTTTAGCTGTTTTTAAGATCCACCCCTAGCATGAAGTACATTAATGAAATATGGTTCATACAAAGGCCATGGTTCAGGTAGAAAAGATAGATTCCTTCATGTCCAAATGCAGTCCAAAGTCTAAAAAAAGTCAGTTAAAACATTATAGATTGAGATAGGAATTGGTCTTTGCAGACTTTATTGTGAGTAACCGTTAAAAGAATCATGAATACCTTTAATCTTGCTTTCTCCTATGCCCTATCTTATATAAGCAATCTTAAGATCTAGATTTGATTGCATGCTCCAGGGGTGCCTTCCTAGATGGTAATTTGAGGTGGCTTAAATGTTCTATATGCAAGTTGGTCACTTACTACCTTTTCTACTCAAGTGTCTCAAAATTGCCCGGGGTTTATTTTGGGCTGATAATTGTGGCAAATGGTTCCTTCCTGCTGTGAAATTCTGAAAACTGTGGTTGATAGACTGAAAACTTTGATAATACAACGTAAAATATCCATATTAAACGTGATACAGCTGTTCCTTTATATCCTATCTTCAAGTCGGCCGTATTTAGGGCTACTTTGTCTAAGGCTTCCTTTTAAGGAAGACAAAGGAACTATAACAAATATAAATAAAAGCTTTGAAAAGTTTTTTTTTTTTTTTTTGGAATTATTCTGATTTTCTGAAAAACAATGTTATCATATATCAGAAGGTGCTTCCAATCGATGCTGTCGTTATGCTTCAATGTTATGATTATAAATTCTTGGACGAGGTTGTGAAGACTGGAAATTTGACTTTCTGCTATTTTGGTCATTGCAGATTTAAGAGCTTTGGATAGTGAAGTTGGAGTGTTGCAGGGACTGAAAAAGGTTGATCGTTAACTATATACATATACATTACAGTTTCAAGTGAAGGGGTTGGAGACTAGAGCTTTGGCTTAGTGATGTTTGAAGCTGTCATTGATCTTTGAACACATTTCCGATGGAATGCAAAGTTTTCATTAACACTGTAGGATGAGCTGAAGATTGATTTTGATCCCTCTTACCATCTATGTTAACTACTCAGTAATTTGCTCCCTACTTCGTTCGGTTCAAACGCATGCTCCCACTATACGGCATGAGCAAGAACCAACAGGCAACAACATAGATGAAATTGCTGTGGAGGACAAAGAAGTGGGTTTTTAGTTTTCCTTCAAAACTTGATGTTGTCACTTTTTTTTTTTTTGTTGATATAATAAGATTGGACCGTCCTAATTTGATTTTGAAATTTTGCAGTGTTGCATTTTCAAAATCAGGATTTTTGATTGCTTAATTTAAAATTCAATTATAATTTACCCGGATGCATTGTTGATTGGGAAAAATATGGGTACTATTTTAATTTTATAATAATTTTAATTCGAATCAAAATATTGGTTTGAAATATTCAAGTCAAGCACATACTTTGAAAAACAGAACCTGTTTTAGCCGTGGATTGAACCGAAACATATATCTAAATTTTTAAAGGCATTTCAATCCATCACATTGCGCCAAATAAACAAATCATTTAAAAACAAAACGTATTTTGAACAAAGTTACTGTTACAATGTGTTTGAGTTAAAATTTTAATTTTAAATTAAGTTTTTGAGTTTTAAATTAAGTTTTTAGTTACTTTGAAACTAAAATGAACTATCATTTTAATCACTGGAATAACTATAATTTTCATTAATGAAAATCAAACACATATTCTAATCAAAATTATTATTTTTTGTAAAATTTAATTGCAAGGCTGAATTATAATTTTAGAAAGCCTTATTTATAATTGGCTTGTCGACGTTTGCTGAGCTGAGCTATGTATGACAACTCTACAGAGCGGAATGCTTTCCCTGGCATTCCAAACCACAGGCTCAGAGCCTTCACACTCAAACCCAACACCGTTCGAACCTCAAAGCCTAGGATCGTTGCCTTCGTTCACCAAAGTGTTTCAAATCAGAAATGCCCAGATGCCCAGCTTGTGATCATCCCCCCGGAAGTGGGAAGCTCGGCAATCAGCTAAAAAATGGCGACGATTTTGGTATTGGGATTGACGTGACAAGCGTGTTTCTCTCCTACGCTAGTTCGGCAAAAAATCATGTGGATTCGTTCGACTGCAGGTAGGTGGTGTAAATTGGGTGTTTGTGAAACAGACAGTTCACTCGGACACGCTTGGGCCATTCTGTATTCGAAGAGTGAGGAATCACTGGACCGTGCACGTAATCTGTTTGATGAAATTCCTGAAAGAAAAGTGCATTTCTATGCTGCCCTGATAGCCTTCTACCGGCCTTGGAGGTGGGATGATATTTTTTTCCCGTCGTTGGATCGATCAGGAGGGGGTTGTACAGTTGTACCTGGTAAGTACCTTCTGCCCTCTGTTCTCAAAGCACGATAGACTGGTTCACGGGTATGTGGCCAGAAATATGTTGAACTCAGAAATTTATGTTGGGAATTCTCTCATTGATATGTATGCAGCTTGCGGTGATCTGGGCTCTTCCAGTTGTGTTTTCAACACGCTGCAGGAAAGAGATGCGGTTTTATGGGCCACCCTCTTTTGGGGTTATATGAACAAAGGTTTTTTAGATGAGGCAGAATTGGTTTTTTGTGCAAAGTGGTTAAAGGGAGCGAAGCCTGACTCAATCTCTTATGCGTTTAGATCTGGATTTGCTCAGAACAGGGAGATTGATCTGGCCTTTCAGCCTTTAGAGGAGATGCAGGAGGAAGTCTCAAAGCCAGAGTCCAGTCTTGGAAATGGGGTTCATTTCTGGTTTTGTTCAAGATGGATATTTTGTGGATGCTCTGCATGCATTTTTATTGAATGCTATTTGTTGGGTTCGCTTTGATGAAATGAAACTCCATGCAATTATGGCCAACTCATGATACCCTCGAACAGGGACGGAGCCAGATTGGGGGGAGGTGCTATATATCTCTCTATCGACAGGCAACAGAGGAGGACAGAGTGCTGTCCGGCTTCCAACTAGAGCCTAGGGGGCGCTGCTGCAACTACACACAGAGGCTGAGCTCGTCTGGAGTCTAGAGGATGATGTCGGCGTGATGCGTGTGACGTCCTGAGGAGAGATGGTTGGGGGCCTAAGGCCTGGCCGGCTGGCGGAGGGAGGACTGGTCAGATGGCTTACGGTGTCGCTACGTCCATATGCGTCTCTGCCGCCTGGGGGCTGGGGGAGGGGAGGACAGCGTCG
The DNA here is from genome assembly GCA_023512835.1 of Taxillus chinensis. NCBI lineage: Eukaryota > Viridiplantae > Streptophyta > Magnoliopsida > Santalales > Loranthaceae > Taxillus > Taxillus chinensis. The sequence goes on from CM042090.1 coordinate 15,995,445, forward strand.
ACTTTGCTTTTGCTAAATTACTGAATTAAAAATTTAAAACAGCTTATGAAATCAATTAAAATTGCCAACTTGTCGAGTTATCAAATTAATAAGTGAGAAGAGACAGGCTCGATGAGACCTACAGATGCAGCACTGCTAAATTAAAAAAAAAAAAATCTATTATATACACCGATAATTCGAACGGAAGGGGGAGCCATGGCCTCCCTTCGTCCTAACATGCCTCCCTCCTGGAGATGGAGACGGATCATTCCAACTTCGAATCCGTCCTGTCTAAGAAAAATCCGTCACAAACTCATGACGGGTCGGACAAACCAGTTTCAAACCCGCTCCAAGCCCAATTACCTCGACCTAAGACTTATCACAATAGGCTTACGTCGACCTAAAACTTATCACAATAGGCTAGGAGGATAAGACAGGTACGCGCCATGAACCATCCCATTGCTATATCTAACGGTCGAATATGTGTGTGTGTGTGTGTGTATATATATATATATATATATAATATGTTTTTTGTTTTATTATGTTTGTTTTATTTGTTCAAACAAAAAACAAAAATTTGATTAATGTTGGAAAAAATAATAGGTAAAAAAATATTAATTTAACTTTTTATGGTATTTTTTAAACTATATTAATATTTTTAGGATAATTAAGTTTTTTAAAAAAGTTAGATTGCAAAACATACATAAAAAATAAGTCTAATAGTTTTTTATTTAATTTGAATAAATTAAATGTTTAAAATTATAAAACCTAAGAATCAAACAAAGCGGAAAGATTTTTAATACTTCATTTGTTATTTTTAGTCTGATTTTATTAATTTAAAATTAATAATATATTTATTTTAATGCTAGTGTGTTAATACTTTTTTTAATATTTTAAGTCATACACTATAGTTTTTTTTTATGATTTTTTTTTAAAGTAAACATTATTTAGTGCCTAAACTTTAGTATCTTGCCAGAGCCACGACAGACGTCCGTGACCGCGACGTACGGCCGCCGTGACGACGATTTTGAACCATGCTCGAGCTTCTTCATTCCATGCCAATTGCCAAGTGATCATTTAAAACCTGATACCATTACGTTCGACACACTGCCTGGTCGTTGCTATGCAAAAAAAAGGGGGAGAAAAAAAAAGCAAGCATTTAAGCTGGTAAGCTGGTAAAGCAAGCATTCCATGCCAAATGGGATTGAAGTCCAATATTGTTTCTTAATATTTTGGTCTGGTTTTCAACAATCCGGGCTTACGTTGAGGCCCTAAAGCTGTTCAAAAGCATGCAGTTTGTTTATTTCTTTGGTTTTCCTACTGAAACCGTAGATCTGTCAATTCAAATGGACGACATCTCCACTACCAGTGCTCTTGCAGCTTGTGCCAGCTCAAGTATTGTCTGAAGGGAAGGACATTCATGGACGTCATGTGAGGACCAGAAAAGGACACCTTGTGAAATACTTAGACCAATATGCCAAGGCTCATGATATTGGTTCAGCAAACAAGGTGTTCTGGAGATTTGAAGAGGGAAACACAATTTCCTGGAATGTTTACATTGCAGGGCACATCAACAGACACCCAGAAAATGCCATTGAAGTCTTTTATCGAATGCTGGGAAATGGGCTCATACCAAGCTCATGTGTCAGGGATGGCTCAGTATGCTAAATTGGTGTTTGATTCTGAAGTTATAAAAAAAAAAAAAAAAACATTTCACTGTGTAATGCATGCAAGGTTAACAAAAGCTATTCCCATGTTTGAGGAATTGGAGGTAGGGGTAATTGTGCCAGACAAAATTACATTTTCTCTGGTTCTTTCATCATGTGTCAGGGATAGCTCAGTAGAAGGTGGAAATACTTAAAATTAATGAGGAAATATGGAACACTTGCTGGTTCAAAACACCATAGAATCATGGTTGGCATCCTGGGAGGAGCTGGTCTACCAGAACTGGCTCTTGGGTTCATTGGAAATATGCGGTTTATGCCCCATAAAAATGCACGGGTTATTCTTCTTGAAGCATATCTGACCCAAATTGAGATTAGAGCAGACGTTCTACTCTTCATTATATATTATATAATATATATTTTTTTCTCCTTATACGTGTTAATAAAAGAAATAAAAAATAAAATAAAATAAATAATAGTTTTAGAATTGAAATTGTAAAATAATTTTCAACATATAAAAAACTCTCTTTTGAAACAACTTGATAAGCTTGACAACGAGGTGTTTTAATAACCATGGAGGTGTGCAACTATATATATAAATGCTGGCAGCAAGGTATACAAATATAGTGGAAGGAAATGCGAACTGGGAGAAGTTCAGAGATATGGGATAACTCCGGGAAAATGAAGCATGGTGGGCATTCCCCTTGGATCCTATTGTTTGTTGAAGATGGTTGGGAGGCTGGCCCAGTCTCCTGTTTACACGCTGAGATGCTGGCTACATGTTACGATGAAGTGATGACAACCCAATCATGATTTCCAAGAATGAGAAGATGTGCCTGGATTATCGCATGGCAACCAAACTCTCATCCAATCTTTATGAAGGATGTGATGTCTGTCTGCTCAGTCACCGTTTCAGGGACAGCTTGTGTGACTGCGGAAACAGATGGTGAGGTAACAAGATTTTGGATGAATCAAAGGACGGTTTCGTTTTAGTTTTGTAATTAGATAAGTATATCATATGTATTTACATGAGAAAGCTGATGACACGTTATGGTTAGGAGAGGATTAAATTTGCAAGAACTGACTTAATGTTGAAAATTTATGCATGTTATTGGATTACCTTCTAGACTGTAATTCTTGCCTAAACTTCTGCTTCTCGTTGGTTTCCTTTTCAGCTTCCCTTCCATAAATGCTTTATCATGTTTGGATCACGAGATGTTAAAGATTGAACCCCTAAAAGAAAATGAGTAAATATATTAATGAATTAAGTTCATTTTTGCAGCAGCATAAATACCGCCCAGCAAAGATACATCCACGATTTCGTTCCTTCATGAGAAACCAAATGGTTCACGTGTGTTCGAAGCAAACAAAAGTATTGACTCCCTACTAAACTACTATGGTTTTACGCATGTGAGACTACATTAAAAAAGTGGAGCTTGAATTTGAGAATTCTAATTCCCTATTGATTACATTCAGATGAACAGGAAATGGACGCATATAAACTATCTTTCATCTGCTCCAGCAGCTACAGGTTGCTCGATAGAGTTACCCGTGCTTGTAGTAGTTTGGTTTTTTTTTGGTCCAGGGCCTGAAGAAACCTTAACCATTGCTGGTCTTAGAAGTCGTTCTCCAATCAAAAACCCACGGAGGCATTCTTGAGTCACCACCCCTTCCTTGAATTCTTGAGACTCTTCGCGTGCAATGGCCTCATGCAGCTGCACAGCAGAATGGAGGTTACTTCTCTTTACATTTTGATAACACACTTATTTGGAATTTTTTTATCAGTCAGAGAGAGAGGGTGGGGTTGGGGTTGGGTGGCTACCATGTAGTTGTTTGTAACAAGTGTTTTTTTTTATTTTAAATGCATGATTATACATTGCCTACATTGCACTTAGGGGGTACAAATCAAGTGCGGGCAAAGGGATTTAACTTCTAAACTAAATTAATTTTAAAATAAAATTAACTTATGAAATAAAATAAAATAAAAATAAACAAATCAGTTGGCCTAGTGGTTGACAGACACTGGTTAGAGAAGAATTTAAAAATAAAATAAATTGTGAAATAATTAACTTACAGCAGGATCAAATGGTTTCCCAATAGTTGGTACGGCAGAAACATGCAGGCTCCTCATGATCTCCACAAATTGTTTGTAAATACCTTGATAACTTGTATCGATTTTTCTTTCCTTTTCTGTTTCTGGTTTAAGTTGCTGCTTGGCTCTTTCAAAATTGTCCACCATTTGCAGAAGGCTCTCAATTACTTCTCTTTTGGCATCAGTCCTAGCATTAAGTCTCTCCTTCTCAGATCTTTTCCTAAAATTATCAAAATCTGCCTGCAGACGTATATATTTTTCCTTCCCAGCTGTGATGTCAGCTGATAAAGCAGAAACCTTCTGGACCAAATCATTCTTATCATTCTCTACCATGAATATCATCGCCTCAAGATCAGTGATAGACTTTTCATCCGCTTCTAGAATTGCATCCTTGTAAGATTTAAAGATGGCATTCAAACTGGATAATTTTGTTGACGCTGCTTCTTTCTCAGATGCACCATTGTTGCTATCCTCTCCTTCACAATTTTTCTAACCAAGATCAATTACAACATAGTTACAGTTATAATTATATATCTGAATTATTACAAGCATTAGTTTTCAGTTTATTTGGAATCCAATTCTAGGAGATACATACATATATATCCTAGACAAGTTAAGTGAACCATTGAAGGAGCATAGAATTTCAACGCTAAACTTCAAATTTTAAATGGGTGGGGTATATGCAATTACAAGTAATTAGAGTGCTAGAAGGAGCCATATAATGGAGACATACCGAATACAGAGACTTCAAGATTAAATGACAAGTCCATGTTTTACATCAATTGCTCAACAAAAAAAATGTTGGCCTTTTCGAATAAATAAACTAAAAAGATACAGTGAGATATTTAAAGCAGGGAAATGCTTTATCCACATGTTCAAACGTAATCATTCAATCAATGCCTAATACAGCAAAGCAGTCTTGGAGTTGAGAGGAGAAACAGGGGTTCAGGTTGTTCTATTATGAAATTAAAACGTAGATACATGCTTATAGATATCCAACACATGAAGCCACATGCATAAGGTGTTTCAGGCCAGCAGGTCCATCCACTTAAACCAATAATCCATATCTGAAAAAAAAAAAAAACACAAGACAAAAGCTGAACACGTTGCATCCCTGAACTTAATGAAATTCTGCATATTTTCAAAACCTGAACCATGCGTTCACCTGTTGGCCCTATTCATTGTTACCTAGTACATTAGTACTGATCATAATGCTAAAATTAGCAACATGTAGACACTTCATCAGAACTAAATGGACCACCGATCCAGCTCAATCTCCCTAAACCGGTAAATTACTCTCCCCCCGGCTCCAAGCATCTCATGAATCATAAGAACTTAAAGATCAACAAAGCAACTAGATCGTGCAAAATGCTAACCCCACCACCCACCCACCCCAAAAAAAAAATATTAAAATTAAAATCCAGGTCTGCAAGATGCAGTTAATTGTCCAGCTCATTTGAGGGCGCATAGATGGATCGTGTGAAGGCAACATAAATAATTACATATATGAACAACAAGAACAACAACAACGTAACGAGCATAGTTAGAACCCACAACTCAATCTACCATAAAGCAGATGCACTGCCTGTTTTATAGTAGATCGAGTGAAACCCGCATACCCAGCAGAATTTGCTTACTTTTCGTTAATGCTGGCAGAAACCAAACACGAGAAAATAGAAATTCAGGCAAAACAGACAAAAAAAAAAAAACAAAAGCACAAACAAATCCAGAAGAGAGACGTACGATGGGATTGGAATCATGGGCAGCGAAGAAAGAGGTGAAGGAGCGACGGGCATTGGGGAGTGGAGAGCAGTGGGAGAGAGGAGACTGCGAGAGGGGTCCTCCGAAGAGGTGGGCGCGGCGGAGAGTGGGGCGAAGGGATTGTTGGGGCTTGAGCGTTAATAGGATTTTAGAGGGTTTGGGGGGAGGGACCAACGGGAGAGGAGTGAAGAGAGAGTGGGACGACACAGAGAATGCCATCTTCTTTTATTCGACCGGTGTCGATGTGATTTGAATACGATGAATCTCAAACCCAAGCCAGAGCCAGAGAACCAAACCAAATCTCTGAGCCAGAGGCACCAAGTTTTGTCTGTCCCAAACCAAAACCAACGCCGCCGATGCTCAATCCTTCAGACCTCATCAAAAACCTATGCTGCATCTAAACGCGGTCGTTTTGGGAACCGCTTTTGACAATTTCAGAATTTCGACCATCACACCCAGTTTATGCTTCCAATGGCAATGGGTGCTCAAGTTTGAAATTGATATAACAGGAATTTGGATGAATTTCTCTGATCCATTAAAGATTTTGAGACGGTTTCAAAATAGAAATGACCTATCTTAAACCATATATGTAAAATAATATCATAGGTTTATCGAATATTCGTCTCAATCTAATTTTTAAAAAATAAATTTAAAATATAATTTTCTTAAACGGATGAAAAATAAGATTAACTCAACCCAAACCCTACCATTCCTATTTCCATGCCCTTTTTCCTTTTGTTGTGTCCTTTTTCATACATCTCCTCCTTTTTCTTTCCGGGAGAGAAAAGATTATCAATTTTATTTTCTTCTTCTTCTTTGTACTAGTTTCTTTTTTTTTTTTTTTCATTTTTGGATTGAGTTTACCAAACTAAAAGCTTCCAGTGAAAAGAAAAGGAAAAAATTTGAAAGTTTCAGGGAGTCTCAGTCACTCTCAAAAGGATATATATATATATATATATATATATATGCGCGCGCGCGCGCGCATGTAAGCTAAAATTAACCTGAGCTGCTCGTGCACAAGGATTGCAGCCTCAACCGCTTCCGGCATCCATCAAAATAGAAGATACAGAAATGAGAGATGAAATAAATGACAGAACATGAAACATTATTTGAGCTTTGGAAATGAAGAGCCCCAACACCTTGACTTGAGTTAAGCATTGGAAGCCAAAACCAAACAAAGTCTATAACAGTTTCAAGTCTCTCTAGCCATGGAAAAACTAAAACAGATCATAATGATGGCATATATACAACAATGTCATACTAAAAGTCAGCCTCCTTCTAGCCTGCCTGCTGCCTTTGCTACCTGATGCCAGTCCCCCTACCTGCTGTCAGACTTTGCTACCTGCAAAAATCAGGAGAAGGGAGTCACACCACCAAGTTTTCACAACAACAAAGAACAAGCTTCAGATTTTAGGAAATGATTTCAAAACCATGACAAACTTTCCACAATCCAAAACACGGACTACACTAGAAGGCCTTTTTGGCTGTGGAAGTGGAGATCGTCACAACCTTGAAATGTACAAACGTTAGATCTATCCGTAGGAATCATGAAAGGCCGGAATACCTCATTAAGGTTCGCCTCCAGAATGCCTTGTAGAAAATGTTATATAAAGATTCTGAGTTTGGTCATCACAAAAAACCTTCGAAATTATGTAAAATTTCACAATAACGGTCATTTTACCATAGCTTATAAAATGATTCAGTACGCCAGTTTCATGATGATTATTTTCATGGTTCGTTGAACCAGAAAATAAAATAAAATAAAAGATCATACCTGTACAGCTAACGTGCATGCCAAAGATACCATCAAGCTGAGGCTCTTTGGCACTCTACATCTAGCCTGTCAAATAGATTCATTCTGCTGCCACCATCATCTTCTGCACCACTGACACCATTAAACCCACCTTCATCAGGTTGCTTCATATGTATGATCTTACCGAACAACTGAAATGAATTAACATTAACTTTTTGTAAAGTATCGCAGCCTCGCCTTCCAACAAGCTCCACAGAATGCACACTGTCCTGGCTATCTGAGGACAGGTTTCCAGATTGTGAACTGCCTATATTTAGATCAGTGGACAAGAATCTCACCCTAGGCGACATTCCAAAGATGCTCTCAGCATGCATCTGAGGAGACTTTTCAGTTAAAAGTTTGGGTAAACTGGATACATATAATGAATCATGCCTGGCTCCCTGCATGCCAGCAGGAAAAGAGTTATAACCCAAACAGGATGGGCTGAACATCGTTGGACTAGTAAATCCTGGTATGGGAAAGACAAGCTCCCTCTCTCTGTCGGTTAACATGCCAGGACCCTGTGGAAGTCTAAATTTCTTTGTGGGTGGAAATGTCGTATCAAATGATGGTGTAGGTGCAACATATTCGACTTGCCACGGGCTCACTCTCTTTGCATTCTGTAAAACTTCAGGTTCATCCCACGAGACCTTTGACAACAAGATAAAAGAAATTATAAATACCTAGGACAGTAAATAGAAAGTGAAGGAATTTAAATGCTAGATGAAGACTAATAAATTCAGAAAAAAAAAAATTGCAGGCAAACACAAACACCCATTCCTTAAGTAAAAAATGGACATTTACTCTATATGACTGACAAGAAAATCAATCAATCCACATGGACCTTTGGACCAACAATCCCTCGATTGCATTTGAGTTGTTTCAAAGTGATATCCAGAAATTGGCTTATTGGCCTACATCGTAACTTTGTATATCCTAAAATTGTCATTTTTTTCTTTGCTATCAGTATTCACCACATGCTAGTGCCCTCTTTTGTGCATCTATAGTTTCCCCGATTGCCCAAATAAGCTTTGCAGCATATCCTTTTTCTAATATAATGACAGGCTTGAGCCTTCTTCATATTCTGCTATCGTGAGTGTGAGTGCCCCAAAACGAACCACTATTTAGATCCTTAACGAATTAACCATCCAATGTTTTCAGCATGACTGTAGGAAAGCCAAAATTTTAGAGAAAACACAATCCATTTTCAACAAAGAGAAATCAAAAGTTCACTAAAATCTAAAATTTAGTCTCATAAAGCTAAGGCGACAAAAAACACCTCTCCCCACAAGATAGCCATTGATACGGCAGATGAGAAAATTCAATTTATATATAGAACAGTTTCAACAGTGCAATAAAATGGCACCGACACGAGCATATAGACCTCACTCGCATACACACAATGCATAACCCATGGTCGAGTAGAAAAGCCCCAGCAATTGAAGTGTTGCAATCATAGTTCCAAAAACACCATACTTGGTAGCAGAGTTTCAAAAACAAGAATAATTTTTCATCAAGAAGTTCACTCTCACTGATTATGGATGATCCTACTTACAACTCCTTCAAGATGGTAATAACAGATTTATTGCTTAAATTTTGTCAAGCATTCGGGCAGGAAATAAATTGCAACAGAAATATGGCATGTGCGTAATTCTTTGAAAGGAGATCTATTCCCTTCAATAAATTAATAATCCGCAAAAGACATAATAACAGATTCAAATAACCACGTGCATATTATCATGCCTCTTTACCGACAGTAATGAGAGGTTGACTTATAGGCACTCTGGACAATACAAATGCCGCCAACAAGTCATAGAATCTGAAATTTAATTCGGTAGGGAGATCTTCCCAGAATTAGTTCAATTCAAAACGCGTTGCCTTAATGAAGGGGCATTGCAAATTGAATCCCATATCCCACTGCATAGAAAATGGTAACATAACACAACGTGTGGTGAGGTAAGTTGATTGTGAAACCAAATATACCTGAAGCATACGCCAAGGGGAGCCTAGCCACGGGGCAGAGCCGGGAACAGAAGCGGCCGAGACAGTCCCTTGAAACCACGTCATCCGAGACGAATCCTCAGTCTCCATGGCCATCTTTACCCTCATCCCCGCCGTCCAATGAATATTGAAGGAAGCTTCGACAACCTCAGCCCTCACCACAAAATCTGCCGCACCGGCCCTCGGATAATACTCGATTTCGAAGGGCAAATCCTGCGCGGCCAGCTCCACGGACTCCGCCACCGACTGCGCTGAAACCCTACCCTTCCCGTCCCTCGGAAACCCCTCGCTCTTCCCCCCTCCATTGTCGTCCTCCATCTTCAGCCGCAAGGCTCCGCCTCCGCCGCCAGCGACCCCACAGCTCCACCGCGAGCAGTCGACGGAGGTGGCCCTGGAGGCCCGGCGGATTCCGACGAAGATCTCCCCGGATCGGCGTCGCATGAAGACGACGGAGTCGCCGGCGATGAGCTTCTTGTGGTTGACGAACTTGCTCCAGCCGGTGGTGAGGAGGTGCCGGCGGGGGGTCCCCCGGTATATGTGCCGGAACTCCCAAACCCCGCCGTGGACGTCGGTGACACTCAGCGCCTGAACCGGCGGCTCCGCATCGTAGTTGAGCGGGGGGAAGATGGAATCGGCGCAGAAGCGAGGGACGGAGAATCCCCCGCCGTTATTGGCGTCGCTGGGCGTCAGAACCTTGGCGAACGACACCACGTCGTTCTCGGAGTCCTCTCCCTCCCCTCCCCCTCCGTCGTCTCCTCCGAACAGATTCCGTCGAGCTCTCCAGATGCCGGCGACGGACGGAGACTCCGGAACGAGGTGGAGAGTGCTGCATCCGCCTCCGCCTCCTCGCCGGAGGGGGTGGAGTCGGATCTTGGCGAAGACCTCGTCGGTGTCGGCGTTGGCGAGGAATCGGACGGCGAGGACGCGGCAGACGACGACGGGCTTGGAGGTGGCGAGGGCGGAGAGGGACGAAGGGTAGCAGGTGGACTGCTCGGCGTGGCCTTGCGGGAAGTAGTAGACCCTGGAATTGATGGTTGGGATCTGAACGAAAGCCCCAGCGCAAGCCTTCCAGATTGTGGGGTCCAGAGACCGAAGGTGCTCCTTCGCCGCCGACGACGACGCCATTGTTAGGGTTCGGGCGAAGAACACACGAGCAACAATTGCAGTTGCAGAGACGAGTAGAACAGACAAAATCAAAGACAGACAGAGAGAGATTTAGGGGTTTTGATTTATGGCATTCATTAGATTAGGTTCTCTATTTTTTTTATTTTTTTTTATTTTTCTTTGGTTGTTCAATTTTCAATTTTCAATTTTCAATTTTCAATTTTATTTATTTCCTGTGCTAGTTAGTGCGGGTGTGAGTGTACGTGAGCGAGAGAGGGAGAGAGAGAGAGAGGTGAGGTGGGGCGGGGTGTCCAAGTGAGGGAGGACTCTCTCCTGGACCTGGTAGCGAGGAGAGAGAGAGAGAGTGGCGTCTTGGGGTCGGAGAACAGGCACGGCCGCGAAATGCGGGGGTAGCGAAACCGAAAATTTAAAATCTGTTTCCACTTGCGCGAATTTCATTCAAAACCCCCCTTTTATTCAGTTAGATCGCCCACCAATGCGACAACTGTTTTCCCGTTAAGGGCGATCCATTTTTTGGATCTCAGTCTCAGGTCCACGTCTCCCTCCGTGCCACGGGTTACGTGTCCTAATTTTACTGTTATTGTTTTTATTTACACGCATTATTATTATTATTATTAAAATATTAAATTTGATTTGTATTGTAATTTGTATCCCCCCCCCCCCTCCCTCCCTCCCTCATCGCATCTCATCTCATCTCTCATCTCATCTGATGATGATGCCATTTAATTTGATGTTTGTTTCTTCTTTTTTAAAAGAGTCCGTATTAATATATATATATATATATATATTATATGTATTGTGTTGTGATGTCATAAATGCACATTACATTATCGTGGTACCGTTACACGATGATTATTGATCACTTGTTGTGGTAATCTGAGTAGATAAATTAAAAAAAAGACCATTAATAGATTTTATTTCTCTCTTTTTCAGTAGTTAACACAATTAATTGGGTAAAATTACAATCACAATATTAAAATATATTTTATGTAGCAAAACTGTCAATTTGCTTTTTTAACACAGCATGTTTTCTTTCAGTATTTTTATTTAATTTGTCCGGCTGATGATGATATATAGTGTCCATATCAAGACATTTACTATTTCCTAAAAGTTAATGGTTTTTTTTTCTCCCAGCAACATAAAATAATAAAATAATAGACTAAACTTTTCAAAAAAAAATTGATAAAGTTTTTTAGAAATAAAAACGCCTAAGGATTTTCATCCATGTATGTTCGTTTGCACGACCAAAAAACAAAAAAGATTGATTATTGGACAAAAACATCCCTTTAAAAACACTCTACTTAATGTGATCTTGCCCTTACCATCAAATTATTGGCTCAGCAATAAATTCAAAATAAAGCATTGTTCCTTAAAAACCAACTGAATAAAAACACTCCATTGTCTCCATTATTACCTTCTCTGGAAAAATGTTACCTTGCATAAATGCACGTCTTTGTCATTGAATTCCAAAGCACATTCTTGTCCAACAAAAATATTAATACAAACAGCAAAAACAAACACATGCACATAGCTATATGTTATATATCTAAAATAAATCTCATTAAACTTCAACTTGCATATCCTATATAATTCACCAAAAAGATTGAACCTTTTACCCAATCAATCAGCTACGCAATGTCGGGTATAATTCATTAAGAGCGTTTGGGAAGAAAAAGTAAGAACGTTCGAATATAACTAAAGCAAACGAAATAGAACAACTTTCAGAGGATGTTAAAATATGTATGTCAAGACAAGAGGGTCGCAGATTTTTATTGCCATAAATTGAAAAGAGAGGGGCAAACAAACACGCGATAGCAAAACAAAAGACACTAGAACTAAAACAGAACGAAAAATACAACACATAAGACATTAAATGAGCAACAGATACAGAGGGTGCACGCACTGGTCGGCATTCTAGATGGCAGCAGAAGATAAACCACCAAATGCGGCTCCATTATTGCACAACACCGAAAGGAAAATAAACCAACCACATCGGTTTTCATAAGCGTACAAATCACACCAGCGAAGGAAAACATTATTCAAAAACAGAGTTCGAAAACGAGGATGGTCAAAAGTACAGCAGCCAATAATGAAAGGGGATGGCCAAAAGTGCAACAGCCATCATCACTCAGTTTCTGTCTCTGACTCGGCATCCTGCAGCCAGCGGACGAAGGGCTCCGTATTCTTCCAAATCGAGGAACTCTTGTTGGTGCCGTTCAGACCTTCCTTATACCACTCCAAAATGAAGTCTTCCTCCAACACATCCCCATCATAAAGGGCTTTCAGTATAAGAGCAACCTCCTTCAAACCCTTGGAGCCCTTCTTCAAACAGAAGGATTCAATAGCACGAAGCAAAATCATCTGAGATCCTTCCCCTTCAGAAACAACCCCCAAGAAGCCTGACTTTTGAGCCACTGCATTAGAGAAGCCCCCCTTCTGAACGTCCTCAAAGAGGACTTCAAACAATGCAGTAACCATTTCTTGAGGGGTTCCAGAGAGTGTAGGCAAGAAAGATTTAAGCTGATCTTCAGAAGAGCCCTTCTTGAGGAATTCCCTGATCTCACCGATGAGCTTACTATAATTGGAGCTGGACTCATTCTCAATTTGTTCTGGTTTGCCATTGCGTTCTGGAGACTTCTTCTCAGACTTGGGCTTCTCCTCGGTGGTAGAAAGCATGACCATTCCAGCTGTAACAGCACTGAGCTGTTCCTGAATACGTTGCCGAGCTGCCTCCGCAGAGGTGTCAGTTTGCCACTGCACATCATCACCATCATCTTCACCAGCTCCAGCAGATTCATCCTCATCTGCCTGACTGCCAAGTGGGGACCGATCCTCATCAGAAACACTGGTTTTCTTGGAAGTTCCTTTTGATGGCATGTCTTTGGAACTAGCAGATGAGCCTTTTTTCTTAGCAGCCTCTTTCTTAAGTCTCTTCATCTCCTCATCCGCCGTCTCCCCTTCCTTCAGACGCTCCTTTTCAGCCCTCCTCATTGCTTTCTTGTCCTTTGATCCCTTCTTCTGCTCTGGGGGGTTCTTTATTATAAAAGTTGTGAGCTTGTCCCTCATGTCAACATCGGAGATAAATCCACAGGCAGCACATTTCAGGGTAATCATCTGTGTTTTTGTTATAAGAATTTCAGTTTCTGGGTTCCCACAACCATAGCACTGAACATATTTCTTAATAAAATTTTCAAGAAGCAAAGCAAGTTTGGCAGTGTCATGTGCCCCATTAACCAGGGAAATTCCTGTTTTCTGGTCGAACTTGGACTGGGCACCAAGCTCACAGCCAAAATACTTTGTGGTATATGCAGGCGGCCTAGCCAAAGCCTTGGCAATTTCAACCATGTTAACCACATTAGTCTTGATTCCATTACCCCGCCCTTCAATCTTAGTTATCATCTTGGGCATCTTGTACCTATAAAAGGCATCATCTCTGTTGCTAGCACCGATGTTTTGCAAAGCCATTCTGCAGAGTAAGAATGGAAGGATCGGACAACAATCAAAAGGGTGGGGATACAAGAGTACTGCGCCTTGAACTAAGGAAACCTTCTCCAACACCAGGCAAACTTGCAACGACAGGACGCATAAAATTTAAACCCCAATGGCGTTCTTCCTCAAAATTCGCAAGATGCATGCAGCCAACTTTATCAAAAGAATGTCTGCACTTTTTTCTCGTTGGACAGTACTCTCCAAGAAGCCCAATCGCTAACAAAAACTGGGAGTATTGTTCAGACATAAAAGAAGCTTCAAACTTAAAGGCCTCCACTTTCTCAAAGCACCGTATTAGCAGAGTGAACTGCCAAGTTCCTGAAGCCATAGTAAACATCTAGCTTTAGACTACTATTTATAAAATCAAAATTACTTCTTGTAGGGTGGTTCCACATGTGAAAACATATATATATATATATATATATATACACACACACTCAAAATTTTAAAAACATAATAATATGAAATAAAAGACAACCGAGAAGATAAAATAGTTGTCAAAACATACAGCAGTTTTAAAATTTTAAAATTTTATGAAATAATATGCAGCAGTTTTAAAATTTTAATAAAATAATCAAAACATCCGAGAAACATAAGACCATCAGTTTGGATTAATGTGATTTTGCCATTAAAAATTTCAGTATCTGAAAAAAAAGGGAATACCAATCCCATTTAGTGATGTTCTTAATCGGTTCAGTTTTATCAAAAAGGGTGAGGCAATAGCAGTAGGCGGTTTTAAGGTAGCTCGCTTAAAGTAGGCCCTCAATATTCATGACTTGTAACAGAAATGGAGCATCTACAAGTACGTTCCAAGGTAGTAGCTAGCTTCACTGATCAGCAATAAAGGAATGAAGCTGGTCATTATTGTTAAGAATAGTACATGACGCTATTGAAAGTCACAGAAGACCTAGACAAGAAAATAAGCACACAGATGTGACTAAAATCAAACAAAAAGATATCAAAAGTCAGACACACGTCGATTAATTTTCATTTCTCCGCTGAATATAGAAACAGTTCAAACGAAAACATACTAAATCTAATTAGAATTAGATTGGAAGCATTCGAATCCAAAATATGAGAACTAAGAAAAGAGAAACGAAGAAGAATCCGTATCAAGCAGACAAAAAAAGGTACCGCGTAATATAAATCATCCCAAATCCACAGACAAATCATGAAACAACAAAAAGGGATTATACGAAGTCGATCAAAATCTATAAATTCTGCATCCCTAATCATCAAACGCATGCGATCATCGAAAGCCGAAAACGGAAACTACAGATCTACAATGATCAGCGACTAAAAACAAAAACAAAAAATCTGAAGCTAAAAAAGGAACATCATCGAAACCCGATTCGACCAAATAAGACATCAACCCAGAAAGAAAATTGTCAATCCAAACAAACACCTCAATCAACAATCAATCCAAACAAGCTTTTTTACGATAAAATATCAACAAAAATAATGAGAAAAATAAAAAGGGAAAATCGAGAATTTATTGTACCTTTGAATTAGGTTTAACAAAACCGAAATGGACTCTCTTTGGGTCGACCGATGGATCGATCGCTCTCTATCCTTTCCTTGGCGTGCTGAAGGATGCGTGTGCGGGTAAGAGAGGGAGGGGTCGTTTATATAGTATGTAGGAAGCGACGATAGGAAACCCTACGCCGCAGGAAAAAAAAAATTAGGGCAACGGCGACAGGTTTTATACCGCCGTTGTCAAATCGTATTTACTGCTCTGGGCGTCGTCTGTTTCCTTTTTGTTTTTGTTTTTTTTTCTTTTATTTTCTTTTCCTTATTTGTTTCTTAATTTACCCTCTTTTTCCCCTTCTAAGAAAACTGACAAAACAATTTTTATGAAATTGGTTAAAAATATAAATTGCAACAGCTAATTTTCTATAGAGTTCGGTCACTCAAGCTGTTATTTTTTGTTTTTCATTTATTTGAATAGATTGTCACGGAAAATTGGATCCTTTCACCTTTTCTTTTTCTTTTTTGGCAAATTCAATACAAAGGTGTTGTAGGTTTGTGTAAGAATATTTATATTTGTTTATTTAAAAAAAATGATATTTATGATTTTTTTCTTTGGGAATCAAGAATGTAAATGAATGAACTTAAATAAAACTATATTTGGTTTGTTTATTTTCGAAAACATATATCCGTGCATATGTGTTCACGAAAAATATTCGAAAATATCAATAATTACGTACGTGAATAGATATTCACCAATAGTTATTTATAGATAAATATTTATGAATAATTAAATAAATGAACAAGCAATTGAGTTCATAAATTAATAAATTTATTTATATATTTTGAGTAATTATTATTTTAGTTCATCCAATGGCCGAAAAAAAAATCCTAGTTCGCAAACAAGTCTTTCTATATATGAAACTTATAGTTATAAAATTTGAACCTAGTATCTCTTTTAACCAAAATAAAAATATGGCCATTAGGTTATATGTCTATTATTAAATTTGATTACATAATTAGTAATAATAATAATATTTATATTTATTTTTGAATATGTATATATATATATATATTTATATAATATGTGCTATTGTTATACTAAAAGTTACTCAAATATAATTATTTGGTATGATTAAAATAAGCTTTTTATATATATAACATGTTTTAATCATATAATTTTAATGAAATTATTTTCTTAACATATGTCTAATTAAATTCAGATTTAACCACTGAGATTATTCAAGAATATAATTTAAATAGTTTATATATATTACTACAATTTTTAAATATATATACATATACAAGTTTTGAAATTACTATTAGTTTTTAAATAAAATTTTACTGTTATCATTATTAATACTATTATTTATATATTATTTTAAAGTCTAACAAATAATTATGTAACAAAATTAAATAACACAACCTTATTTTACACTTGAACTTTTACTACCTTAAACAAATATGTATGACTTTTAAATGATAAACTAATATTTTTAGTGTATAAATAAATTAATTTTTACATAATTTAAATAGTTAAATATTATATTGATGAAATATCTGATTATCTTTTTTTCCTTTTCACTAAAGAAACAGAGTCATATCATCATCTGATTATCTTCCTCCATCCAGGAAAAAAAACACAACATCTTCCTCTTATCCCCTTCCAACAGTGTTTTGTCACGTCTCCGATTTCAAAAACTCAAAACCGAACACGTGACTTCAACATGCATGCACCCGAAGGGTCAAATGGTTAATGAAAAACACACACGAGGGGCATATAAAGTGAATGCTATTCAAATTCCCTATACAACATATATCATTGGTGTGAAAAGTACTTTCCAAAGCCAAAATAGTATTAAGGATGTTAATAAAGTCATCACACAAACCAATCAATTCATTACAACTGTCCACAAACCCTTATTTGAGATAGTAAAGCTTAATAAAAATAACATATAAACAAAGTTCATACATTAAGTAAATAACTTCACAAAGCAGTGTAAATACAACACTAGCTATAATCAACACTCAGAGAAAAACAAATCACCGAATAGGGGTGAGCACAAAGTTCAGTAGGTGAATTATCACTCATTTCCAACACCCAATAATGAACTCCTAATACTACATGCTATGTTTACAAATGAACACACTACTACAAAAAGATTTAAATGACTCTGTTTCTTTAGTGAAAGAGAAAAAAAAGATAATCAGTTATTTCATCAATATAATATTTAATCATTTAAATTATATAAAAATTAATCTATTTATACACTAGAAGTATTAGCTTGTCATTTAAAAGTTATAAATATTTCTTTAAAGTAGTAAAAGTAGTGTAAATCAAGGTTGTGTTGCCCTAACACCTTAGTATTGAATTTGCCAAAAAAGAAAAAGAGAAGGGGTGAAAGGATCCAATTTTCCACGACAATCAATTCAAATAAATGAAAATAAAAAAATAACAGCTTGAGTGACCGAACTCTATAGAAAATTTAGCTGTTGCAATTTATATTTTTAACCAATTTCATAAAAATTGTTTTGTCGGTTTTATTGGAACGGAAAAAGGGGGTAAATTAAGAAACAAATAAGGAAAAGAAAATAAAGGAAAAAAACAAAAACAAAAACATATGCCGCCAGAGCAGTAAATACGATTTGACAATCGTGGTATAAAACAAGCGCGACTTCGCTGCCGTACCGTGTGACTTTTTTTATTTTTAATTATCTTGTTTCAAAAATTAATATTATATCCATGCTGTAATATTCACATAGATTTTGCACCAATGAAATTACAAAAAATAAAACCCGTCGACCTTGCCCTAATTTTTTTTCCCTGCGGCGTAGGGTTTCCTAAACGACCCCTCCCTCTCTTACCAGCACACGCATCCTTCAGCACGCCAAGGAAAGGATAGAGAGCGATCGATCCATCGATCGACCCAGAGAGAGTCCATTTCGGTTTTGTTAAACCTAATTCAAAGGTACAATAAATTCTCGATTTTCCCTTTTTCCTTTTCTCATTATTTTTGTTGATATTTTATCGTAAAACAGCTTGTTTGGATTGATTGTTGATTGAGGTGTTTGTTTGGATTGACAATTATCTTTCTGGGTTGATGTCTTATTTGGTCGAATCGGGTTTCGATGATGTTCCTTTGTTAGCTTCAGATTTTTTTGTTTTTGTTTTTAGTCGCTGATCATTGTAGATCTGTAGTTTCCGTTTTCGGCTTTTGATGATCGCAATGCGTTTGATGATTGGGGATGCAGAATTTAGAGCTTTTGATCGACTTCGTATAATACCCTTTTTGTTGTTTCATGATTTGTCTGTGGAGTTGGGATGATTTATATTACGCGGTACCTTTTTTTGTCTGCTTGATACGGATTCTTCTTCGTTTCTCTTTTCTTAGTTCTCATATTTTGGATTCGAATGCTTCCAATCTAATTCTAATTAGATATAGTATGTTTTCGTGTCAACTGTTTTTATACTCAGCGGAGAAATGAAAATTAATCGACCGGTGTCTGACTTTTGATATCTTTTTGTTTGATTTTAGTCATCTTTGTGTGCTTATTTTCTTGTCTAGGTCTTCTGTGACTTGCAATGGCGTCATGTACTATTCTTAACAATAATGACCAGCTTCATTCCTTTATTGCTGATCAGTGAAGCTAGCTACTACCTTAGAACGTACTTGTAGATGCTCCATTTCTGTTACAAGTCATGAATATTGAGGGCCTACTTTAAGCGAGCTACCTTAGAACCGCCTACTGCTATTGCCTCACCCTTTTTGATAAAACTGAACCGATTAAGAACATCACTAAATGGGATTGGTATTCCCTTTTTTTTTTCGGATACTGAAATTTGTATGGGCAAAATCACATTAATCCAAACTGATGGTCTTAGGTTTCTCGCATGTTTGATTATTTCATTAAATTTTTTAAGACTGTTGCATTTGATAACCAGTGTAGCTTCTCGGTTGTCTTTTACTACATATTATTATGTTTTTAAAATTTTTATGAGTGTGTCTATATATATGTTTGCACACGTGGAACCGCCCTACAGGAAGTAATTTTGATTTTATAAATAGTAGTCTCAAGGTAGATATTTACTATGGCTTCAGGAACTTGGCAGTTCACTCTGCTAATACGGTGCTTTGACAAAGTGGAGGAAGAGATGGGAAGCGATAATGAAACACAGAAGTCGCTAAAAGAGAAGAAGAAGCTGCTAGCTCTCGCTCCCATAGCCAAACCCCTCGCTGGCAAAAGGCTCTGCAAGCGAACTTTCAAGCTCGTCAGTAAAGGTATACCACCCTATGTTTGTGCTTGTGTTTGGTTTTCAGACCTTTTGATTTAATTTGATTTGATTTATGCTTTTTTGTGGAAATTACGTTTTGTAAATTCCCGTTGTTGTGTCTTCAGCTGCGAAATAAATTCATACCAAAGTCTATTTTTGAGTTTAGTGGGCCTGGATCAGAATCATGTGCAATATGTTAATTTTGTAGATTTTATGGAAATAATGGAGATTTCCGATAGTCGGGTTATGTTGGTTCGTGTGTTTGTATAGTTGTTTACCTTAATCGATGTTATTGCAACTTGCAGCTGCTGAGCACAAGTGTTTGAAGAGGGGTGTAAAGGAGGTGGTAAAAAGTATCAGGCGTGGTAACAAGGGGTCAGTGTGCTTCTCCTATGAAGCTTCCTGATTTAATTCCATTTCTCTGTTTGAAAGAACTAATGTATGGATAATCCGTGAGGAATGGTATGATCTATGGAAACTAAATGATGCAATGAATAGCATCATAGTTTTAAATTGAATCCCATGGTGCAAAAGATGGATATTTAGAATGTTGCCTTTTTATCAGTTCTGTTCTGAGGGCAATATTTTGGTTTGCAAGAAAGTGCATGGGACTGACTAACTACTTGAGTTGAGATGTATACAACCCTTTAAGAAATAGTTGGCTGATTTGTAAATGATTGATCTTTCTATCTCTTTGTGGCTAAGTGCAGATTATGTGTCATTGCTGGAAACATATCCCCCATCGATGTCATCACTCATGTTCCAGTGCTATGTGAAGAGGCTGACATTCCCTATATATATGTGCCCTCAAAAGAAGTAAGCTTCCTCTTCCTTGTGGATTTATAACACTATAAATTATTTTGCCTTACCGTTGAAACTTTTCACAATTTTTTTTATCTATTAATTTCCTTTTAAATTTCTTGCTTTGTTATTTACTCGAATTACCATGGAGCTAAAATGGGACTCAGTACTACATTAGTTGAGAGTCCCATGTCATGAGTGATAGTGACGTTTGTTCTGAAATTTGCCAAGCTATGTTAGATTTCACTACTTACGGTTTGGATGCTTTTCTGGATTTTCGTTCATAGCAGTCTTGTGATCCTTATCTTGTTTGGCTACCTAGATTCTCGTTAGAAATTGTATATTTTTCGTTTGGTTACATTTATGGTTTGTAGCTGTGACTGTGTGACCAATGTGGTTGTGTGATTAAATTACCCATTAAAATTTGTGTTCACACTTTATCCTTATTCTATGCTTCATTACGAATGCACAATTGACCTTCCTAGGATCTTGCAAACGCTGGAGCAACAAAAAGGCCTACATGCTGTGTTCTGGTGCAAACTAGCCCTACGAAGGGAGAGCTAGGGCCGGAGGAACAAGAGAAACTGAAGGCAGATTTTGCCCAAGTTGTATCAGATGTAACTGAAGTAACCTCCGGTCTTTTTTGAAGATGGAGAAAACAAAAAACATGAAGGCTAACATTTGCTCTTTGCAATTGATGCACTTTGTTTCGGATGGTATTCACTCGGTTGCAACAGACAAACACTGAAATTGCATAACACAGCACGCATCTCTCTCTATATATCTATTTCTCAATTGCGCTGGTTATGAGCTTCGTATATGTCAAGGGTAGTCGGTCACTTTTGAGGTGAGGGTCCCCTGAACAAGTACACGCTTAAGCCTCCCATTGCCAGGGTCAATATAAGTGGGATGCTAATCAGTTCCATGTTAATTCTGCCTTTCCTTTCTGTTCTTACTTGGCCTGACCTTTTGTCCAATCGCTCACCCAAAAGATTATTCAAATTGTCTAATTGATGTATGATTTGGAGTTGACCTCGCGCAATAACTAATACCTGTTCATAGAAAATCAAGTTTTACGAGAACGTCAAAAGTTTTAAGAATGCTTTCCTTTAATTGTTTTAATTGCTTTCGTCACATTTTACTTGTTTTCTGGGGTTAGGTGAGAAGGGTTTGAATGGAGTCTTTCTTTCAATATATAAAAATGTACAGACACATTATAAAATATCATGCCACATGTAAAACCGATACAAAATATAACTATATAGCCAATGGTAGTACAAAAGGTAGCTACAAAAGTTACATGATCGAAATTCACTTCCAGATGTATGTTCACAGAAATTCCAAGATCATATAGTTGCCTTTTCAATTTTAATTCCATTGCACTTAAAGTCAATCACGGGGGACTCCTTAGCTAATTGGGAAGATGGAGAAGAATTGGTAAGTAATAATCCACTAAATGTACCAGTGCATGATGTGATGGAGGAAGATAATCGGATGATGTGACTGTTTCTTTAGTGAAAGAAAAAAAAATATAATATTTAATTATTTAAATTAATAAAAATTAATATTGAGGAAGAGCAAAAGTTTCATCAATATTTGTTAGTTCACATACAAATATTTCATACTAAATGCACCAGTGCATGAACTAGTTATTTGTACGTGAACTAGGGTAAAAAACACGAGGGAAAGCGCAAGGCAGGAGAAGTACAGGGATGGTTGCACGATGTATCAAGGCAAAGAACATAGGTTGATCAATCACCCTAATCCTACAAATAGAAAGTACTAATAAAACGTCCCCACGTCTGGCAATAGGAAATAATGAGACCCAATGTCACAAGACATAACATAAACAGGTATCTTTTTCTGCCCTACATTAAAAATGTGTACACTCGGGGAGAACGTAGATGTCACAAATCAGGCCCCCCCAAACCATCCCGAATCTATATGCAAATCCATACTTCTCAACCTTGCTCTTTATAAGGTGTCCAGATCAATTTGCTGACGTCAACCTCAAGTCCACCGCGACCCGCAGCTTTCAGATGGCGATCTAACACCTTTGGATCTGCGCAGATGACATGCTGCCCTTTCCTGTACTGAATCAATTCTAGGCTCTGAAGGGTCGCCAGGATATCTTCTGCCTTAATCGCCGTCATATCGCTAAGCTCCTGCGAAAACAGGTAATGTGGAGGATTAAAGAAAATGAACACACAAAAGCGCTATAGGTAAACTTTTCAAGTACCTTAATGGAAATGTTGCCCTTGTGTTTTTTCAAGATGTCTAAAAGAACCCGAGTCCAATATCCCCTGTAGCTCAACAGTCCAAGGTCAGAAAGGGGCCTTTCAGGTGTGCCAACTTTACCCTCTTTCTTTGAAAGCTCATACGCTGTTGTACGTAAAAAAAATAGAACAAAACAACCTTATAATTGGTTTTGGCTTTGTCATCAATTACGACAACAAAACATTAACAGTGCCATAGAAGTTACGAGTATGGCAATATAAATTAATGATAGAATACAAAAAATAAGCAGTTTGAATCAGACTGCCTCAATCACTAAGCAAGTTATATCCTGCGCTTCTAAATTACAGGGATGTTTGAGTATTTCACTACAGATACTACGGGACTCCAATTTCAAAAACTTTGGTAGTCACTAAACAGTATCTAGTATGCTGTTAAGTCTCACTAAACATTACGGTACGTCATACCTTCTCCTTAGGCTCATACAATATATTTTGTTGTCCAAAGAAGAAAAATCTAAGCTAAATTTGTTGCCCCAAATATTAGTAACCTAAAACGCTCAGGTAGGCATACTTTCACACCCAAGCATGATTTTGGTGGGGTGGGGGGGGCTAAAAAGGAGAGGTTCTGCATTTAACCATAAACTACAGTGGAAAAAAGAAGAAGAAATAAAAGTACTAAGCGTAAGGTGCTTACAGAATGCAATTAGGAACTTCCCATAGCCCTTTCTTTGATAAGGAGGAAGAGTCAGAATGCATGCTAAATTATATGATTCCTCGGAATGTTTTTCCTGTAAACCAAAACAAGCTAAACCTTAATCACAATAATATGATTAATAAAATGTTTTTCCTCCATCATTTAAAAAACACTAAAAAAATAAATAACTCCCGTTTGATATTACACAAAAATCAAATTAAAAATTATAATTTTATATAAACATGCAGTCCCAACAGGACCAGTTACACAATAAACGAGGCCGATATGGTAGAAGTAGCTGCTAAAAGCAATTAGCGTTGAGCAATCACTTTACCTGCTCATTTAGTAAATTTCAAATCGGTCAATAACAATTCAATTACGTCAATCAATATAACATTATATGGATCTTTCGATCCCTGATAATAGGAATTATACAACATGAAAATAATACTATGTAAAAATAAAGGTAGATGAGTCAAGTCTTTCAAGCATAACGGCTACAAAGCACTGAAGATGAAACACAATCGCTAAATAAGCAAGGAACTCAAAAACGTGCAGGAAATTGATCTGAAGTAGTTACCTTTGAGAAATATCCAACCATGTGGCATCCTCGATCGTCACATTCACACAAGACATAGAATAGAAACAGGTCAACATCATAATAAAGTGTCTTGTGATCAAGAAACAATTTTGCCAAGTAACAAAGGTTCTGCCCATAAACCTTGTTCTTTTTCCCATCAACCTGTTTTCCAAAGTTAAATCAGAGTCAACAAAATTAAAAACAGAGATGGTCTAAGATACCCAAAAGAAGCAAGAGTAATTCATATTACGAACAAATAAAAGCAAATAACATTCTTATATATGCAACCCCAAAGAGAACTAAATATTGCCATTGTAACAGCAAATAAAACTTATTTGTCAAGCTGCAAAATCTTTTTTTCATACACTGATGAAAATTAGGTAGTCGAGAAGCATAAATTTTGGTCAAAATACAGCTGGAGAGGCAACAAAAATATCATGGAAATATTCATTCAATCACATTGCTTCAACACATATACCAAGCCATTAACAAAAAAGAGCAATCACGGATCATACCTCAAACATCGATAATGTTCCACATCGGTATATCTCATCACCAGGGGGATGCTTGAGATCACATTTCCTCTACAAATCAAAAATGGTGAACAAAAAAAAAACACTTTATAGTAATTTCCCATCAATTCTTACTTCATAATTTAGTTTTTTTTAAAATAAGAATTTAGCATTTTAACCATTTCAAACCATATTATGGTTATGGATAATAAATGGAGTATCTAAAGATCTATTACATA
This sequence comes from Taxillus chinensis, assembly GCA_023512835.1. NCBI lineage: Eukaryota > Viridiplantae > Streptophyta > Magnoliopsida > Santalales > Loranthaceae > Taxillus > Taxillus chinensis. The sequence continues at coordinate 16,020,151 of CM042090.1, forward strand.
ATCCAGAACTTGACTTTTCACCAAACTACAGGAATTACATTTAAAGCTTACCATATGCCTTTGAAGCTGCTCTTGGCGCTTCATGAAATTGAGACAGAACTCACAAAAGTAGAGCTTAACAGAGTCATTGTACTCTGGTGGAAATGGAGAGAAGTACCATGTCTCAATCTCATACCTTCCAAGTTCAATTGTAGCTATATTTTTCACTTTAGTAAATTCTTCGTGTTCACGCAAACTGGCAGCATCCAGTTCCTCATGACCCTATATATTACACATAAAAATAAGTAAAATGAAGATGTGTATACTAAACAGGATAAAAAACAACAAAAACACAAACAAAAAATATAAAGAGTTCAATTTGTAACATGCTGCTTATTGGTTGTCAGCTTCCCTCCCCTATTATTCTTCCTGCGTCTTGAAGGATATGCAATGAATAATTTTTTTCTACAGAAACAATTATTAATAAACTATAAACAGTCAATTAACAAAAATAAAGTGAAGTTACCTCTACATGCGTCTCATCAATCTTACGTTTTTGGTGCCGAGTCATTTTCAAGCTTGTTACCTGAAAAGGCATATGAAAAAATTCTTCTGCTATAAATAATAGCTTGATAGAAGCAAATCAAATATTGCACATTACTAAAAACAGGGAGAATTAATACTAAGGAACAACAACAAAAGCATAAGAGCATCTGCTAAAAAACTTACTGTTACTCAATACTTCAGATTTGAATAAATAACCCCGTCTACAAATATTGACTAAGATGCAACAAAAATGCAGAGCTTTAACAGTCTGTACAGACAATAAACGAGTAAACACTAAAAAGAACCTTGTCTTCCACTTTCTCATCAACAACAGTCTCTACTGAATCAAGATCAAGTTGTTCAAGCTTAATCCACTCATCAAGCCTTCTGTTGACTGTAAGAGAGCACAAACAAAAATATCAGTACTCTTTTTTTATATAAATAAAAAAAATTATTAGAAAAATAAGCACACAAGAAGTGCACTATGGACCAAGTATAACAGCTCTAAGCAAACAAACAAAATAACAACCTACCCATAATGGATAGCCAACAACAACATCAAAAATGCAGGGAAAACGATAAAAACCCATAGCATACATCAATCTATCAAACAGCAGAAAAAAAAAAGTATAAACTCTTCCACGGGGCTCTCAATTTTTTGAACAACCTCGCATTCCACTTACGTCAAAGGCTCCAAATAATATGATGAGAAACAGGCCGTCAGTTTACCAAATGCCTTCCCACACCAGCACACCTCCTAACTAACACGAAAAAAATGCTGTAAAAGACAAAGACATTACCCAACAATCCCATAACCATATCCCACAACCCTGAACACAATGATAGTGAAAGAAAGAAAAGATGATCCACCGACTCCTCCGACGCCTTGCATATATAACACCGGCTGACAAGTGACAACTATTAAACCACTGACTCATCAATACTATTACTACTGTTATAGTGTAGCAAATCTCTATTCCATTTTTTCTTTATGAACAAGGAATAGCATTTTCCATTCAAAATCCCAATACAAGGGACTTAGCTGAGGTGGCCTAAATAAAATAATTTAATCAATTATTACAAATGATTTTTCAATAAAGTACAGGCATCAATTATACAAACCAATAAGTCATTCTTTCACTATGAAACACAAATAGACCTACAATTCATCCAGCACCATTCAACTCAAAAAATTAGCCAGGGTTTAAACACACTTCTACCCAAATATGAACACTTCATCATGAACATAATAGAGTTTAACAACTCAAAATAAAATCACGACACCAGATATCCACCAAAGATGATGCCCTAATTCATTTGGTGCAGGAAATCTCCCCAGCATTTTTTTTCTTAATGAGCAGGGTAGGAGGTACAATTGAAAACCCCAATAAAGGATATCCACTTAGCCCATGTGGCTAGAACAAAATAATTAATCAATTATTACATATCTTTGGCCAATAAACAATAAGATAATGGAATGACGACTAAATGGCCAAATTATTAGAGCAACTCCAAGAGGCTCTCTATTATCTACAAATAGAGAGCCTAATGCCAAAAATGAGCTCCAACAGCCTCTTCATCAAGCTCTCTATATCTACAAATCGCTACAGTGACTCTTCACAAATGAAGAGTAACTATTCATTCTTCACATAATTTTTTATTATTTTTTATCTAATTTCCCTCTCTCCTCTCTCCCCTCTCCTCTCTCTCCTCTCTCATGTGCAATTAATATTATTGTTAATAAATTATTATTTTAATAAAAATAGAGATTAAAAAATAGAGAGGCTCTTGGAATGTTAAAAAACAGCTCTTTACATGTGAAAAATTCTGTATATGTGGAGAAAATTATAAAGAAACTCTTGGAGTTGCTCTTAATCCCTTCCCGAATAAGGACCTACAATTCTTTTAGCGCGACAATGATATTGCTCTCATGTTCATGGTTCATACCCAATTATAGAAAATCAATCCTGATCATAATGCGGACACAAATCATGCCCTAATTCGTTTAGTAGCCGGAAAACTCAGAAAATTATAGGTCCATGGATCAGTACTAAACCGTAAAATTTGCACAACTACAAAACTTAGAAAACAAAACCTAACAATTACCGCAATAGAAGCGGTGAAACAAAATAAAAACAAGTACGAACAATTCCAACATCAGAAAACAAACCCTAACCCTAATGAATGAATGTTTGGAGATTCCTTACACTCGGTGTAGTGGACGTAATACTCGAAGTCGTTGGGCGTGGAAGCGGGGACACGGCGGCGTTCGATGACCTTGACGGGATGGTACTTGCCGTCTCTCCAACGGCACATCACCCGCGTGCCTACCTCCAGAGGGAGCATATTGCCGGCGTTCCGCTTCCACGAAGCGTCGTTGTCCACTGGAACAAGGGCGATATCGGAGGTCGCCGGAGGGGACTTTCCTCCGGCGGGGTGTGGGTGGCGGCGGTGGTCGTCGCCGCAATAGAGATGGGAGTGATGGGGGTTAGAGGCCTTCTGTGCACCCGGCAGTGTCGCTATCGTCACCATGTTGTGGCCTCCGAGAGAGAACGCGGCCGCGGCCCTAAACGCTGGATACACGCGTGCCCACGGATGTTCATTTTCGTTTTTCGATCCTACCCCTATTTTCAAATTATTTTTACCAACATACCATTGTTTTAAAATTTATTTCAAATATATTTCACCCAAAATCGTTTTAAAATTTAAAACGCCAATTTATCGAAATCGCATTTAATGTTTTTTTAAGCATCATTCGTATAAATTTACTAAAATGAAAATTGAGTTCGGGAGAAATTTAATTTTGGTGATATTCACTTTTAATACTGATCTAATAATTCATATTAAAAATTCTTACAATAAATCTCAAATTCTCAATATAACATCATATATATATATATATATATATATATATATATATCTTAAGATATAAATATACAAGTTTAATTTTGAACAAGATATAATTTTTATTTAAAGAATTATTTTCGATATGCATTTATTAGACACATTAATTTAAAATTTATAAATCAATAAGTATACATCATGTAAGCTGATGGTGCATGCAGTCGCTAAATGGTGATTGTACATAGTAAAATTCTTTTATTTAAGAGTAATGTTATGTGTAGTTCTTATTCTAGGGACTGTATTACATTTTGAGTATTTGCAGTCCTCAAAATAATATTATTTTAATAAAAAAATACAAATGACCTGCAATCCAATCCTATTTTAAAGACTACAACTAGATTTATTTTTTATTCAATTGTAATTATATTATTTTAAACTGATATAATTAAATGAAACTTAAATCTATATTGTTAGATGCAGTATTTAATGGCACAAATTAATTGTGAAGTAGAATACTTTGGAAAAGATTTATATAAGAAAAATAAAAAGAATATTAAGTTCTTGTAAGAAATTTAAAAGTAAATTTATTAACTATTTGTCCAACATATGTAACTAAAAAGGTGGACTCAAGATGTTGAAATGTGAAATTGTATATGATAATCGTGGACTCAAACTTGGAGGCTCATATGAAAAGGTGCAAAATTGTGTTATTATAAAATTTTTAAATAATGTAATGAATTGTGATTATGTGTAGATGTTTTTAGTAGGAAATAATTTAATATTTACTATTTAAAAAGAATTTAAGATTTTAAAATCACAAAAACTAAAGGAAGTGATAATATATGTAAGAGAATGATAGAGAAAGCAAATATTAAACCATTGAGATTATGTATACTTATAAACACAAGTGTACTTAGCCAATGAACAATAAAAGAAAAAATAATTCAAAAGCAAATAATGATGTTGACGATGATTAGACACCAACAACTTAACTGGTGAAGTAGACATTTGTTATTGGTTATGATCTATGTTGTAATATTGTTATTTGTTTATAGATATTAACCTTGATGCCCAATTTGGCCACTTGAAGGACCATTAGAAATCGTTTGTTTTTTTTGGGTATTTTCATACATATTATTGGTATTATTGCATAACTTTGTCTTTACTTAATTACTTATATAGTTAGTTGTGCACAAAGTTTATCTATTTAATATTATTATTATTTATGAACGATAGATTAATGATTTATAACTTTTTATAATATTATAAAACTTATGATAACTGTCATGTGTCTCTGTAGTTTGGAATGTCGTTGTTGTCTGTGTTCTATCACAAGGGCAGCGGTAACCCCCTACAATGTGTTTATCTATCAAAATTTGAATCTTCTTGTCCTAGTATGATTCATTTCTCTTGTTCCGGCTATTTTTTAGAAACATGACACTATTAAATGATAATTATATTTTATTTGAAAGTAAAATATCTTTAAATTTTATGAATTTTCTAATTGACTGAATATTTACTATCTCACTAAAATGAATAGGGCAATGTGGTATGAGGTATGACAGTAAATGATGAATATTCTCATAAAAGTATCTTGATTGCATGGTGAAATTTTATTGAATATTCTACATAGAGGTGGCATTATCTACCTCCAACTAATTTTCATAAAGGTTCCCTGCTTATTCTTTGAATCTTTCATCATTCCCTATAAGGAAGTCCACCTCTAGAAAATTGACGAGGGAAAGCACTTCTAAAAGTGGAGGCTCAGTATGCAAGGAGATCAATACATTGAGTGTTTTTATGTTTATCAATTAATACTTTCATGAGTTTACATATATGTGGAAATTGAGGTAGAGGCCTAAACCAAATAACAAGAAGCTAGAGACATGCATAATTTATCCAATTTTACTTGAGCTGACAATTCGTTCCCATGTACACGGTTGTTATGATTGCACGCCTCCTTAATTTACCCAATCCTGCATACTTCCCTTGAACACTGTTTTTAATTTTTTAATCTCTATTGTTCCCATGATGCTTTTTAGAAGCTTAAAGATAGATTCAACTCCAATGAGAAAAGGTGCAATCTAAAGTCAAGTTCACGTTGGCATTTTCAACAAGTGATCGATTCAATCAATGACAGGACTATGAGGGATAAAATGAAGAGCAAATTATTCATTTAATTGTTTTGTATTATTGTTGCACTTTTGTTAAGAAAATTACCAATAAGTAGATTATCATCTGTAGCTAAAAAACCTACAAACACGATGCAAAGATCACTCGTCGAAGAAAAAAAATCAATTAGTTATACATTGTATGATATGGTAGACAAAATGAATAACTGAACAATGTTATTAAAAAAAATTTAGGCAACAATTTTGCAATAAATTCAAGGAAAGGAAATTGGACTATGATATGGCAGTGTAGAGAAGATATTGGAGTAATGTTCAAATTTAATTATCTAAATAACCAAATTACAACAGTGAACATCTATTAAGTTGATTTGAATGAAAACAAATTATACACAACATAGCCAAAAGTCATGCATTTGTGTGAGATTTGAGGTCTTCGAATCTTTAAAAATGTACATGCTTTTGAGGTCTCTTAATCTTTAAAAATGTAATGTACATGGAAATAAAAAAATTTAAAACCTAATAGCATGGTTTATGAATGGATGATCCAAACCATTGAAACGTGGAATCACTTTTCACTTAAATAAATCAATGCTAGAATATGGAATTGTATTAGATTTCAAACATCAACTATACAAGAGAGTATGATTAGTACGATTCCAAATGAAAAACAAGTCCTATGAACAACAAAAGAGAAAAACATATATCACAAAGATAAATATTACAACCCATTTGAATTCAATATTATAAATCACAAACAAAAACAATAGAAAGAAAAAAAGTAGATAGATCAAATCCATAGTTTTCAAAGCTTGTAGCCAGCCTAAGCATTAGAGGGTTTAGGGCTAGGTAGGCATAGCCTAGGCAATGTTTAGGCAGTCTAGACGTTTACAATATATTTATTTTATATAATAATTTCGTAATATACAAATTTATAAAAGTAATGCATGAATTCATAAATATAACAAATTTAACATAAGTATACATTGAAAATTTAAAATAGATGAAATTCAAAATTTGAAATATAAAACATTAAATTAAAAGTCAACAAGAACATCATCATCCTCAATTTGCTTAAATGATTGATTTTAGAAGCTTATACACCAAAATCATCTTCGATGTTTTCATCATTATTAATATCCATCTCAACCTCCAAAGCTTCTTCTACTTCTAAGTCTAACAACTTTTCATTTCTTAATCTCCTTAGTCTATTATGACCTTGAAAAGTTGTAAATAGCCTAATCTCTTTATCAATTATATCCCATTTAATATCATCATTAGGATGATGATATCCGAGTTACTTAAAATTAAATTGTTAATTGTTAAGTTTGTTAACAAATTAAATTAAATACATAAATTGTCAATTAAACTTACTTAGTAAGCTAAGGTTAAAGCCACGGACGACAGGCGAGCTGCAATCGAATTGAAGAGTCGGACTTAGGCTTGGTGACGGCGACTGTCTGGTGACGGTGACGGACGATGTCCATGTCAATCACGTGTGAATGAAACGATTGAAGAAGACAATGTGTTGGCAATGAAGCTACTTGCAACGACGATTTCGCTGCAGGGAGAAGATCAAGAGAACCCTACATTGTAGATGCTTTGGTAGTTCAGCTATGTGAGATACATCGACAAAGGGCGTTTGATGTGCAGGTACAAACTAACAAACGTCGTAGTTTTCTGCTACTCCTTCATAATTAGAAAAACATCGCCAGGCAACATCTGATGGTGCTTAGGCGCTCGCCCAGACGGCTGGGTGAGAGCCTTTCTCGCTTCAAGCAAGGCGCCATGGCGGCTAGTGATCTCTCCAACACTTAAGCGTACGCCTTAAAAATTATGATCGAATCAAAATCAAATCTTTTATTCATTTATTTTTTTTTTTGAAAAAAATATAAGAAAACAGAAAAAAGACATCGATTGATGGATCGACGGACGGTAAAAAAAATTGAGGAAAGAGGTACTCTAATGGCGGCAAAGGCGAGGTGGTTGCCGCCCTTGATCTACATGTGATCATCCATGTCTATCACGACATCTTTCATCTTCCCCATTTGCCAATAGATGGATTGCTTTGGTCTCTCTCTTCCTCTCCCTCTCTGCAATTCTCTATTTGGGTATTCAAAGAGAGAAGAGTGGCACCTTAAAGCTAAAAGAAAGGCGATTCAAAAAGAGAAGAGCGTGGGGCCAAGAGCGGGAGCATTGCAAGCTTAGCTTTTTTTTGGCGATTCAAAGAGAGATGGTGGTCTTGGAGAGCGGTGAGAGACTAGTCACGAGGAACACAAGTTTGTTGTTGTGGGGAGAAAAAGTCACATCGGGTGGCTTTTTCATTTTTAGCTATCTTGTGATAAAGATACATACGTATATGTTTAATATATATAAATCCAACACCTCCCTCCTTTACAATAACTCACTCAACAATAAGACTATGTTGTCTTTGTTATACATACTTATAGGTTTAATATATATTTATAATATAACATAGAAATAATTATAATAATAATAATAATATTATTATTATTATTATTAAAAAGTGTATGATTTATTTTGAAAATAATAATAATTACAAACTATATATATTTATATTAGAATAAAAACTAAATATATTATTAATATTTTGATATAAAATAGAAATTAATTAGATTCAAAATTAGTTTTGAAGTTATATATTAATTTATATTAATATAGTATATAATTATAAATTATATTATTTTCTTATATTTTATATGCCCCGTACTTACCCCATACCCCAAAAAATTCAAAAGAATCCCGCCCCATCGAGGCAGGTAGAGGTCAAATTATCATTCCTATTTGCACGTCAGTGCGCACCGGCACAAAAGCATTAAATTCCATCAATATTCATTTTTTTCCTTGCGGGCGAGAGTATACACAAAAAGGAACTAATTAGGGATAAGCATCGGTCAGATCGGTCGGTTTGTATATAATTTTTAAACATGATATTTGGTTTAAAAAAATCCAAACCAAAATCAACCAATAAATGTTAAAAACCATCAGTCTTGATTTGGTTCGGTGCAAAAAATTCAATTCGGTTCATCGATTTGAATTAATTTTTGAATTTTAACGTCAAATAAAAAAATACATTCATTTTAATTCTTAAACATCATCACCAATCGATTAAGTTTACAACTCTATGAGTATATCCAATAGAGATAAATGAGAATTGAGAAGTGAGAATATCAACATTTGACTTTTCTACTTCGAGAAAGCGTAAAACTAAGGAATATGTGAGAATTAGGAAGCAGAAAGTACCAACATGCCGAAGTAGTAACATCTGTTCGATCGGTTCGATTAACCAAATCCCAAAAACCAAACCAATTGCATTAGTTCTCCAAAAATAAAAATCAAATAAATCAATATAATTTTAAAAATTAATTTTTTTCGGAGTTTGGTTTGGTTCTTGATCAACTAGAACTAATCACGCGCATGCCACCAGGTAAAGTGATATTAAAGAAGAAAAAGAAAAAGACTCCACACAATGCCACATTCGCAATTCGGCACGAAGACTTTCCTGCAGCAGCAGCAGCAGCATCATTTGGGGCGGTCAAATATATCCAAATTTATGTTGGTACCAAATATGATATCCACTACCTCAACCAAACAAGATACAACGAGTGCAGTGGTGTTGGAATTGCTAGGCCTAAAGAAGGGATGGGATGGAGCAAGTAAAAGGATTGGCAACCAAACCAACCATGATTCTTCAAAACAAATTCATGATATGACGGTTTTTCATCCAACGGTGAACCTATACAGCTTGATTCTTCAAATGATTAGAAGCATAACCAGACGCCATATTCATAAAACAAAACATAGCATCATGAGTTACAAAATGACCACACTTTCTCAAGCTCAATAAATAACCTTTCGTTATATCAAAAATAAAAACAGAAAGCAGATTTTCTAGAATCAAGCTAAATAAAAGTACTCTGGCAAACAGAAAACAAATATCGGTATCAATCTTACAACTGACCTTACCTCGATGCTCCTTTTTAAGGGATTGTCACTGGCAAAAATCACTATTTAAAACTCTCAAATGATTAAATCAAACAACATATATATCATAGCACATTCACCAAGTAACGATTTCTTAAAAAAAAAATGCACAAAGTCACATTGCCTCCGCATAGTTTACATGAACCTCAACAGTGTAAACATCTAGGCCACAAAAATTAACAATAATTGAAAACAGTACCTTGAGCTCTTCTACAAGCACCAACCCATTTCAAGTAACAAAACGCATGTTGGAATAGAAAATCAAGGACAAAAATTTTGCAGCAGCAATGTCAAATGCTCAATCAGTTCTATAATGTCAGTGCGGCTCTTGATTGATTTTGTTTCCGACAGCTGAAAGTTCACCTGATAGAAACAGCTTGAAAAACATAACGGTTCAAGTTGACAGATAATACAAAATCACTGGTTCCTTTAAAACATAGCATTGAACATGGGAATTTGGGAAAATAATTTAAATGCTCTATTAATCTGATTTCCTGCAAATGTTTTAGAGTAAATTATCGTAAGAATATATACACTAACTTTACAAAGCACCGAACGCTAGGTGAAACTTTCTAACTTTGCGTGTACAAATAATACAAGCAGAGCTTCTATCAGGTTCCTACCCCTTCCACAAAATAGATAACCAAGGTTCAAATATGGAAAGCAACCCACTGTACACTTGCTCTTCAAATGAATATACAACAAAGGCGTCAAAACTTCCATGCCTGAACCAACCACTGTTCCTTTACATAGGATCTGCTAGCCAGGCATCCATCTCAGAAATAATTCTGCCCTGTTTTTAATCCATAATCAGAAGACAAATCTGCAGCAACAGAGCAGAATGCATATATCGGAGGAGAGATCTTTGGCAGCCAGCATATTAAACAATGAGCCAGAAAATAAGAAAAAGAAAAAGAAAAAGAAGCCCAATGATTCTAGCCATCATGTTCCAATTGTTCGTGAGAATTCGTATCCAGGCTAGCTTGCTTTTCCTTGGAAAGGCGACCAATAGGAACATAAACATATCCCTTTGGTAATCGCTGGTTCTTCATCGTTGCTTGATCCGATGTCATTACCAGCTCCTTTTGAAATGTTTCTGTATACTGTGTTATTATAAAAATAGAGAAAATTCCCCATTCAGAGTAGAGGAAGGAGTTAGTTCTCAGCCTACACAAAATCAGTGTGTACTGCAAAAGAAATATATATACCTTACGAGGCTTTAACTTTTTCTCTCCGTCATCTGAAAGGTTCTGGGAGGCAACAGATGAAAATCTATGAGGAATTTGCTTCCCAGAAAATGAAGCTCTCTCTGTGGGTTTCCGTACAAAAAGATGTTGGGATGTAGAGCTGTCACCTGTCTTTTGGTCATTGTCCATTGAAATAGGAACCTTAATCCGTTGCTTACTTGAAACACTGCTATCCACAGTTACATCATCTGATCTTTGAATTGCTTCACTGCATGATCGATAACTATCTGTATGCCCTTTAAGGGAAGTTGTAGCCGACTCTGAACTAACATCTGTTGTAAAGAATGAACTGTGTACAAGCAGAGACAATGCTACAGAGTCTCTTTTTGAAGCAAGTATACCATGGGAGCAGAGAATCAGTTCCTTCTGCAAAAATATAGAAGACCAGTAGCATTAGCTCCAGCCATCCATGAACATTGTCCCTCGCATTTTATACCACCTCTCAACTAAGTTATAATCAAAACCATCACACGCTATAGCAAACAAATAAGGCTGATATGCAGAAAGCATTGGGATGAATAAATCAAATAACCCAGTGACACTGTGCGGCATACCTTCATTTTTTCTCGTTTAACAATTCTTTCACATAAAAGGCGTAATCGCTCTAATTCAACCTGAAAATACAGAATTAATTTGGGGAATTGCACTCACATTAACCAGCATAAATGCAAAAACAAAGATCTTCTCATAACCAAATATCACTATAAAAAAAAAATTAAAAGGGTTTTTTTGAAGAACATCCATACTTACCCTAATCTGTTTCATGCTCTTCAGTTCATCAACTCCATGCTTCAAAACGTCAGCCTGTATGAATTCATGAATTCTAAGGTGACACAATAAAAGATACAAATACTAACATGTGACAAAATCAACATTTACATGACTACATAGAAATTGAAGTAAACCTTGGCTTTCTGTTCAATGCTATGTTTTTCACAATAAGCCTTGTGTTGCAGCAAGCCACCACTGCCAGTTGTCTTTAAAATCATGTACAAGCCCACACTTCTAGCGCAAGATGGATGAAATGTGCTCTGACAGTGACCATAATTGCACTGCAAAAAATAAAGCACCAGATAAGCCTTCAAGAATAAATTAACTCCTCCCACAAAAGACTAAAAAACAGAATTTCCATTTAAAAATGTTACCTTTAAGCAGACACCATGCTTGCGATGACAGATATAGCATAAATCTTTGCCCTTGCACACCGCCTCCTGGAATTCAATTATGTAGAGGCATATCTTACAAGGAATGGCTATAATGTAATTCACAAAATAAGCTTGCAGAAGTAGTGAATACACAATACATGGTTCATGACAATTATACTCCTGAAGTCTCTCCTGACATCAGATACATGCAGCAGCACACAACAAAACTTAGCACATTGTATACATCTGGGACATATATGCACATACCATTCCTTCAATAAGATTTACTTGTCCCCTTCTGAATGCTGATTCAAACACCCACTAGAACACAATAAAAATATACACAAGTGGCAATTAATTATAGCCAAAAATAAAGCTATTGTCAGGGAAACCAACAAAAGAATAAAGTATGCTTAGCTTTACCTCAGCACAGAAAGCATGAACCCATTGACCATCTGTTGACTTTCTAAAAGCACCAGTAGTACCACCACATAAACCACATTCTGCAACAAAATAAGGCTTTTCCCAAGAATTGATGGCAGGGCTTTCGGAACACTTAGAGGACAACTCCTCACAAAACTCACAATACCATGAACCACTAGAATCTTTTGCACTACGATAGCAGTCCAGGTGAACTGTGACCTGGTATGGACAAGAGGAAAGTCAGAGCTCCAAGAAAATGACTTAACACAGTTCCGAAGGCACAAAAATTACTTCAAGACAACCTTACAACCAGAACAGACTAATATTGGGTTAACTACTGTCTCAGACCGCCTGCAGATGTCACATGTTCTAGGATGTTCCTTGGAAAAATCTGACACCGACTGTAGAAAATCAGAGTGCTTTTCTGATGAAACAGCCACTCTAGGAACAACCTTTGTTCGTGAAACAACCTGAGGATAAAGCCCAGGCCTCCCCCGAGGTGTGCTAAACTTTGCCAGATTCTGCAAAGTGAAAACCACAATGATATCTAGAACTTTTTTCTTATACATCAATGATAAATTACATTTGAAAGGAAAAATATAGGTGAGAATTAAAAGAAAATTTAATAACCTCCTGATTAAAAGAATCCTCAGGCACATCTTTTTTGAAAGATGAAATTCTAGAAGATGCTGCAGCAGCAGCAGTGGCAGCAGCTAATATAGCCTGGGCCTCCTTGTGCCTTCTCTCTTTCCTTCCCTGCTTCTTTGCTTCTCTAAGATCACAAAGATATTGATTGACAAGGACGTCATCCCATCTTCGCTTCCTTACAGCATCAATCTCTACAGGCAGTCCCTTTACGACTTTAAAAATTAAGTCATCTGCAAGACGATTGATGAACAATCTGAAAACATAAGAACACTATCATATTACAGGGAACAGGATGCAAAAAAAGAAGAAGCAAGAATGCAACCATTGAATTGCTTTCTTGCAACTGCATTGCCAAGTAGCCTATGCTGAAGATAAATGAGCTCCCCTTCCACTTCATCTTTTGGGGACAAATCTAAAACCCCCACATCCCTGGCCTTGACCAACAGCTCTAGATTTAGTCCATCCAACTTTTTCATCTTGTCTACACTGTGTGGATCCTCATTTTGGTGATTACAGCAACCACCAGGACCAGCACCAGAAGATACCACCATCAAAGAAAATTCTCTATCTTGTAAGCCTGCCAGGAAAACACATGATTAAGGATTCCAATCACTGCATATGTGAAATTTATGCAACAGAGCAATGCATTACCAAGAATTCTGGCTTGTATTTCAATCATTTTCTCACCAATAGATGGGTGAATATAAGAACGAGAAACTCTTTTTGTATTTCTGCAAATGAAAAAATTTATTAGTTTATTAGAAAGGCAGAGTTACAGACATGACATCCACATTAGGTTTGACTTTTCCATTCCTATTTTAGGAATAAACAGTATAATTATTACTTATAATTTGTTTATCTTCTTAAAATTTTTAATTTTTATTTCTATTCTTTCAAAAAAATTTATTCTTTATTTACTATTTTTTTCCTCTTTTATTTATTATAAGTTTGCAATCCATCAAAAGTTTATGTATGTAAAAGTATATATTAAATAATTATAAGAAAATATTTAGGGATGGATAATAAATTTCCAAATATGAAAATCCATTGTTCATTTTCTATCCTTATATTTCATTTTAGGAAATCTAACGTGGATATATTTTTTAAAAAATCTATAATTTTTTTTTAAATTATAAAAAAAAATAATTATGCCAAACCTGATGTGGATAAAGAAATAACAAAGAGTCAAAAAAAAAACATAAAGAAAAGCAACATATAACTATAATTCCACAATAAAAAAATATTTTTAAAAAGCTAGGAGAAAAAATAATTTTCAAAGCTCACAATAGATCAGGAAAAACAGGATTCCCAGCCACTGGGCAGGAAGGATCTTCTTGGACTGAATCCTTCAAAGCATGCTGATTATTATCAGCAGGAACTTCAGCCACTCCATTTTCAGAACAGTTCTCAGGTCCAACAATAATTCCTGCCAAATATTTGATGTGGGGTAAAAAAGTGACAGGTAATGATACATTATGCACACTTAAAAACAAACGAACAAAATATGAAAAATATGGTCAAGATGAACACAATGTTGACCATTATATATAACCAATAACACCAACAGAGGTGGACATATCAGATAATGGTGTTTCAGATACTGAGGTAGAAAACACGGAAGGATTTTTAATGTTGTTAATAAGTGCACCAGCACATCTACTGTCAACGGAACCAAAAGAACAAATGAAAGAACTTATTCAAATATATGATAGGAAACTTACCAACAGTTTTAACAGATATCAGTAATTGCAGGGTACACGAGAACACAGTGGAAACAATATCTTGATCACTAAGTGATCTTTACCACATCACCATAACAAATTTAATCCTTAAGAATGGAGAAACAGGGAAGGCATCAAATATGCCTACAACAACGTTGTTTCAGTAATTTGCAAGGGGAGAAAACAAAAGAAAATAGCATATAGGGGGACACCATTCATCCTTCTGCAAGTTTTAATATGCAACTTAGGAAACACACATTGTAGTCCGTCCTTGTAAGCGCTTTGGGGAATATATATATAAAGTTTCCACAGATCAAACATATATATCAATTCATGGGAAAACATTTCAAATGAAATTCCATACTCCAGATGTACGTAGCACCATGCAGTATCATTTTTTCCAAAAGTCCACGTGTAGCCTTCAAATTTTCATTTTTTCCCAAGAGCTTGCTCAAATAGATTTCCGAGATAGAATATTACAAAGTCTTAATTTATGATGACAATCACAATTCAAATATGCAATGCTTGAAAACTGTGCATAGATCTAAAAATATATGTACTTTTTTTTTTGATAAGTAATACTTTGAACAAAAAGACTAATCAGAAAATCATACCCTCAGGCTTATGCAACTGAACACCCAGAGAATCTTGAAACTCAATAGGCTCAACAAACATCTGCATTATTAATGAATGAGAACTTCAGCAGCTAAAAAATACACCAGAAAAGGTACAACAAGAGAAAAGAGAACTGCAGTGTCACGCAAGTCAACATATAATATTAAGAACCACTGCCAAAGGGAGAATAAAACCTCAAACATCAAATCTGGTCAAATAAGGAGGGGATGCAAAGAAAAATTCACTTTAAAGTACACAAGGTAATAACTTTGAAAATTACACAAACACGAACGGTTTACCATTTAAAATATTAAAAATAAATAATAAGTACTAATCACAAAAGATTGAACAAGATTGCATAAAAACATCCTTGCCGGTGACACAGCCACAATAGAGCTCTTCATAAAACAAAATCACCTCAACAAGAACAGTTTGAAATACACCACCAATTTGACCAGTGTGCAACCTATCACACCAAAAATGGTCCAGACTCATGAAAAATTTAACATGAATGGACTGATACAATAGTGCTCTTCATAAACCCAAATCAGCTTATGAACAATTTGAACTAAACTAAACCAATTTGACGAGTATGTAACTTATCACACTAAAAGTGGTCGAACTTATGAAGAATTGAGAATGAATGGACAACAGCAATCTCCAAAACAAGACTTCCGTGTAGGTTACACTGGTAGGAAGGAAGTTGTATCACACTATAGACAAGGCTTCCGTGTTGAAGGAAATGATAGAAAAAGAGACAACGAGAAGAAATTCAGTGTGTAACTCTTAAAAGAAATTATAAAATGCATTCAACCCTAATAACTTTCAAAGAAACCAAAGCAAAAATTGACTTCGCAGCATCAAATCATTGTACCAACTCTTTTTACTCTCTCCATTAAACAAATTGTCAATGCAGCAAATGATAAACAGATTCTTCAGAAAAACAAAGTTAGCACATCATATTGAAGTTATCCAAAATTGTGAAGTTAACTTATACAGTTCTCCAATGACAAAAAATAAGAAAAAAAAAAAAAGTAGCCATGGTGATTCTGCAAACATAAATTCAGAAAGCAAGACTTACAAATTTATAGCAAAAGCAGACCAAGCAAGAAAAACAAAACTCTAACAACAAATAACAAACAAATTTGCAACCTTCTTTGACGAGGATCAGCAGGAAATCTCATAGGGGTCAACAGATTTGGGTTATATTCTTTAACTATCATAAAAGGTAGGAAAATCTATAATATTACAGTGTAATTACCTTATCAACAACACCAGAAAAAGAGCCTTTATTTATATTATTATCAATAACATCATTTTGATCAGGTCTGAACTTGTCTGCCACCACACTGCTGCCAGAGAACATACAATTTGAACCCTTACTCGAATTTTCTGGCCCATCACTACGATTCAGTCTAACCTTGTCTGCCATGGATCCACTGTCATTTAAGATGTCTTTAGAGGAGCATAGCACTTTATTGTCCTTCAAAATCCTTACATTGTTTTTTGATATTTTTTCTGATGCTACTGACTTAACAGGAAGGGCTGGGTTGTCAGGTTTTGATACCATAGCAGCACTAGAAGCATTATAAGGACCTATATCCGCTTCTGATGAAACTGTGGGTTTTATTTTAAATTTAAGATTGTTCCTGGAAGTTCCCATATAGGCATGATTACTGAGCCATTTCACAATTTTGGAGCATTGATCAGAGTCCAAGGAATCATCCTGCATAATATATATACATATATAAATAGAAAGAAGTTGAGGGAGAAATTTTTGGCTATCCAGCTAAAGGATGTCCAACAAACAGCTCATATATAAACAAAAATATAAAAATACAAGAATATGCATTACAGTGAGTGCTGCAGCCAATGACTCTAAAGGGACACCAATCTCCAAAGCTACATCTTTTAAATCGACTTTCCCTCTGTCAATCAGCTACAGAGAAAAAAGTCTTAACAAGTTTTAGCTTCTAAATTTACATCTGGAAAAATAGCACTCAAACATGCAGAACAGTATTTTATTTTATTTTGATCAGATGCACGGCATTATTTTGAAGTACCTTCTTCAAAAATTTTGCAAAACTGGTAAAATCCGATGGGTTAACATTCTCACTGTTCTTTCCCTCATCTGTCTCCGTACAACAAAATTCCTGCACATCATTACATTTTGGTTGAAATGTAACAGTTGATTGGGTATCCGACATCCCTACATCTTGCAACTTTCCATGAACCATTTTCTTCGGACTTGCATCGGCACTTTCAGTTTGAACTGCAATTCTATCTCCATTTTGTTGGTCAGTCTTTAACATCTTTGATTTGTTTGTTGGCGGTATCACTGGAAATTTGCTAACACTAGAATTAACACCAACAGAGACAGATCGGTCACCCAACTGTAGTGTGTCACCACCCTGACCATCTGAATGTTTAGAGCAGAAAGCTCGTAACTCAACCTGCAGGGTGTTTGCACAAAGCATTGTCACTCTTTGTGATGTCCAATTGTAAAAAGGGAACTCTGAAATGATACAACAGTTTATTAACATTCATATAATTGAAGATAATTATAATTCGTAACAAATTTGGAGAAAGAAACTCACTGTATCACAACCATATTTTCCCCAAATTTCCATTCTATGTTTTGCCTCTCGTGCGCATATAGGATGGAAAGAGGTTCTGCACATTCCTAATAACCAGACAGATAGAAATACATCATCAAAAAAAAAAAAAACAATCCTAAAGAACATTCAACACGTCTACTTGCCAGAACAAGCTAACCATAATATCATCATTACCTGCTTATAAAAAAATCATGGGAATATGCAAATATCAATAACAAAGAAGCAAAGAGCTTACCACTTCCAGGCAAAATATCATCATTAAATCGCAAGAATTATATTCCCACCTCCCTAAGCCATGGGTTTAGATGTCACAACAATAACATGTCTAAGCATCGTAAATCCTTCTACTGTTTTAAAAGGACCCTAAACATACCGACTCTTGACTTTAAAAGCTAAAATCTCAACTACAATGTCAATCTCACATTCTCGCTCATTGCCACTGCAAACACTTAACATAAGTCACAGTGCCCAGTGCCCCAGCCCAACTCCAATATGTCCAGCACCATGATTAGTGCAATAAACAATAATTTGAATGAAACCATCACAGGTGGGGATTGCACAATAGAGAAACAAATGAAACTACAGCTCAACATATGGCATCTAAAAACCCATCTAAACCCACTTCTAAGAACTTCTTGTGTTTTCATTTTTACTTGAAAAGAAAAAATACTAATCGTGAAAATTCTCTACCTCACTAAAAAATACTATGAAGATAGCCTGTTAAGGATTGATTTGAAAAAGTGATTGGTATCCAAAACTAGTGTTGAAAAAGTGATTAAAATATTGATATTACCAAAAAGATTCTTTAAAATTAAAATTGAATGTACATTTAAATGTCAAATGCGAACTATAACAAGAAAGTAATTACTCCGGAAGAGCCTTTTTATTTCTGATTTTCTGAAAATGTGGCCAAATAGAGCAGCATATAGTGCTTAGAATAGTTTTGAAAGTGCATGTTCTTTATCCACATAAAAAATCATACACCTTTTTAGCCAACTTATGTTCAGCACAATTTCCATGCCCTCAAAATCAATTTAAGCTCATCTATTCTAGCTCCACTGTCCACACATTACAACTCGTGATAGATAGATGCTTCTATATATGGGAGGTTAGTGTCACCTATATATAGATTATTCATTTAACCAACTTCTTACTTAACAAGGCCCAATGTATCTTTCCGTGGATTTGTAAATCATGAATCCCTAAAGCCCTTCACTTGTGGCTTCAAAAACTACAGAAAAGTATTCATTGCTGCTTTTTCTTTCATAACTGGGTTACAAATTAATAAATAAAAAATGATTTTCAATATCTTTTTACTGGGACCCTTAATTGCAAAAAAAAAAAAAAAACACCTGCCGCTTAACAAACTGCTATAAAGTGTTCATTGCTGTTTTTTCCTTCAAAGCTGGGTTACAAATTAATAATAGAAAATTATTTTCAAAATCCTTTTGCTGGATGCAAAGGGAAAAAAAAAAAAAGAACTTCACCTGCGGTATCAAAAACTAAAAAGTGTTCATTGCTGCTTTTTCCTTCAAAGCTGGGTTACAAACTAATAATTACAAATTATTTTCAAGATCCTTTTTGCTGGGACGCTTAATTGCAAAAAGAAAAGAAACGAAGGAAGGACCATGCAATACGGCTAGAAAAAGAGCATGGAATTTGAAAGAAACTGTCCTCATAATATCAAACCAACATAACGGAGCAGCAAACATTAAATCATAAAAAGTACAGGAGAGAAGGAAATAGGAAACCCTACCATTGCTGCAGCGGACACATGAGCCATGTTTAACCTTGCATAAATAACATATTAACTTTCTCCGAGTTTCCTTTATTCCATCTACATTCATAATAGGCTCCATCAGTCCCGTCTTCTCAATGTAGACCTCAGGCATCCACTGGGAGCAAAACAGGTGAGCAAACTCTGCAGGATCCCTGTTATAGACAGGCTTTAAGGCACCGCCCCACTTGGGGCAAAGCACGCACGGCTTTGAAGACAAATCACAGCCAACAGCACCTCGAACCTTGACATCATTTTTATGCTTGCACCAAGTACACAACCAAGAATCATGCACATTCTCCTGCACTCCGTAGCACCTCCAGTGAACGGCAGCTTTACAAGAGCCACAGACCATCAGAGGGTTCAAGCCATCGTTCATATCACCAAGGCAACAGTAGTGGCATAAATTTGAGATGCCTTCCACGGGACAGGACGCGAAAAGTTTCTCCAGACCAGCATCACTGCCTAGAAGCTTCCGCTTCTTATTTGGACGCTCAGAAGCAAGATATATCTTATCCCTACAACATAGAAGCCACTCTATGCTACTGTGCAAATGCAGGGACGGCAAAACAGGAAAACCCTTTTCTTCCTCTAATGAAACGGTAACACCTACGCTATCGATTTCCATAGACTGCTGCCCATCCGCCTTCACAACCTCGTCTTTCACAATAGCCCCACAGTCCGAACCGACCCCATTTCCTTTAACGCCCTCACCACTATAATTACCAGCTAAAACAGCACCATTCTCGTTCCCATCCTCCGGAAATGGAATGGTAAAACACTCCCTAGTAGCTAGAGAACATAACAAAGGCACTTCGCGTAAACACTCGACGTCGTTCAGTGTCACTTCCCGGAAGTATCCCTCGGTCTCCACCCAAATACTGGTACGCCGAGGCTTTTCAGACCTCGAAGACTTGGGTTCAGCCCCCAAATGAGACTTCTTGTGCCTCTTCCTACTGTCCAAATGCCTGGCTAGATAACTGGCCAGGGAAGCAGGCAGAGTGGGGCAAGCAGGGGAAGCAGCTTCGTCCTCGGCGTCAAACGGCGACCGCTCCAAGAGCGCCTTCTGCGCCTGCGTATAAAAATCGAGAGCTACCACTGACCGCGGCGACTCCGGCGGCGAGTGTCTCGCCGGAAATTCCGCCGTCGGCAACGGCCGCTTGGAGGACACGGGACAGGGCTTCGCACCTCTTCTACCCATCATCTTCTTCTTCCTCCGAGGGGGACATCGCCCTCCTTTCATCCACCCGAAGCGCCACAATCACCATCGCAGTCCATCCCTGAAACCCTAACCCTAATTTCCCAAACACCACAGATTTAGGGCGACGGGTCGAGGATAAGACAGGGACAGACAGAGATAATATATATATTTTTTATATATCAAGGAGAAGATGAAAATAGAGAGAGCGAGAGAGAAGGACGTGTTTGGTTGCAAGGTTCGCGGCTATGGCTATGGCTGGGATTAGGGTTCCTGCGATTCCGATCTTGGTCTTCGTAGATCCGTTTTTCGGCGGTGTTTGTTTTTTTTTTTGTTTTGGTTTTGGTTTTTTTTCCCCTCCGCTGTCGCTGTAGAGAGAGAGAGAGAGAGAGTGTGTGTGTGTGTGTGTGTGTGTGTGTGTGTGTGTGGCGTTTTCAAATTTCGGCAGGCAGGGTTTTTAAAAATTTTTGTAAGTAGCGCGTTATACGGCGTCGTGGCGCACTACGGTTGATTTGGAGTGCCTGGCTTTGATGGGTGCGTGGCGGGGTTTTATTGGATGAGCCGATTCACGTGACCCTCCGCGTCGTATGCTATCCCCGGGTGTGGTCAGAAAGAGGACGCGTTAAGTGGAGGGGGTGGGAGGGAAATCGCACTCACGTGCTATTCATGGGATTTGGGAGATGCCAATAATTAAGATTTAAAAAATTAAGGGACAAATTAATTAGTTTAAGGGAACAAATTATGGGAATCAATTAATTCGACTTTTGCAAAATTAGATAGACGATTGCTGCCGTACGTTTTTTTTTTTTTGGGGGGGGGGGGGGGGTCCCTTTCTTTCTTTAAATGGATAGTGGATGCCGGCTGATATATTTATCTATTTATATAAAATGATAAAATAATCAAACAGAAAAAGTGTAATTTGCGTAAATACACACTCCCGCATATATTAATTATTTGAGAACTCGCCTAACCAATAACCATACGTTGCGAATGAAATTAATTATTTGTATATGCCACTCGGGCATTTTGTATATTTTACAATTATTTGTGAGATTTTCTATTGCCTGTCCTCCTCCTATTGGGTACCCAAATATTTATTTTGATTAATCCTACAAGGAAAACTCAATAGGGTGAAAAAGCTGAACCGTTCCCCGCACGGACGGACGGTAAACAGATCCAAATAAAGCTATTTGTGAAGACTAAAAACGATGTGTGCCTTGATAATTACTATTAGCGAGTTCTATGTTTTATCCTTTTGGATTTCTATTAAATTCGTTTATCTTTATACGCTTTTCAATTTATTTAAAAGAAAAAAACAGCCTAGCCACCAACTCACTTTCTATATCGGTTAATTCTAAAATAAAAATAGTAACATCAGTTAGCTCATAAGCACTCAGTAAATATATTATGAGATTTAATAAATGGTGATCTCTTTTTACTTTAAATATTTATTACATCTTCGAATTACATCAAAGTTTAAACATATAATTTATTGAGATTATCATTATTATTTATGTGATTTGTAAAAACATTGTGTGCCTTGATAACATAACATATAACATACCGTCTTTTATAGTTCGGAATTAATTTTCTCTACTATCATATTACATGAGAGTATCTTTTTTACATGAGTTCTATCTCTATAAATATTCTTGTCTAATATTTTTATTAAAACCTTATATCATTATTTATTAATAAGGTTGACATTGACAAATTGTTGTATAATATTTTTCTTCAATGAGAATTAAGTTGTTCGTATCTAAAATATATTCATTCTAATTCATCAAACCAAATATTCTTCAATATTCACACGGAAATCTTAACTTTCAAATGTAAATTTATTTCTACGCCGTATACTAAAAAAATCCAAACCTTGTTATGTAAATCTTTGCAAGTAACTATCATCTTCCAAGTAATATTTTTAATATTTTTGTATGCTGTTTAATTGCTTCAAAAGAAAATTTAATAGAATGTGCTTGATTTTGTACCTAGATGTTGAATGAGAATTGTTGTGCTTCATTTTGTACCTAGATGTTGAATGTTTATGATTGTAGAAATTAATCAAGTTTGTCGTTATCTACATTTATCTAATGCGAAAAGCACATTTGATAGATGAATATAGGTATCATTAAATTAATACTTATATCAAAAGATAAATGTATTGATTTCGAGCCGTATGTATGTATTCATCCTTTCTCATGTATAATCATACTCTTGAAACCATTTTTTAAAAACACATGCCATTCTTTTCATTTCCCTTGGTTTTTTGGTTGATAACAACTCATTCCATTTGTTTTCAATATATTGAGTTTATTTAATGACATGACTTAATGATCATGTTAGTTTTAAAACAATTCCGTAAGTTTTGATGAAAATAAATAATGAAATCATATATCTAATATCATTAGTGAAAAACACATGACTATGTTCTTACTCAAACTTAAGCCAATTGTCACGGGTCAGGTTTTCTGCGCCTCTCAACCCATTGCGGCACTTAGCTTCTCTATCCACGGTCCGCTAAGTTTAGCCTTTGAGGGTTGAAGCGCACGTAGACTGGTTTCGCCCTGCCACCGGGCTCATCGGAGAACGGCTCCGGTTCCGGACCAGTTTGTGTAAGGATGGCCAAATCCCTTCTTCAACGTCAAGTCCTCGACTAGCGACGTGCTCCACGCATTCAACCGGGTCGGCACGTCTGAACTCCGAAGGGGTTCCATCCGTTTTCCTCCACGAACTGCCTGGAACCTTCCACTGCGCACCATCTACGCTTTCAACCAACCCCTCTCCTTTACGTAGCACGAATACATTCCTGAATCGTGCCACTGAGAAACGTCCCGCCAACACCACGCTGCTCGGGTCGTGACATTCTCCTCCACCCAATCCTCGCAACGTCCTCGTTGCGCTTGTCAACATCGCTTCCCCGCAGGCGATGGCATCGTTACCTCGATGCCCTCCCACTCGCCCAATGTCAACAGCTTAGACATCGCTTTACCAAGATCGCTCCGACACGCTCCTTGGAAGCCTCCTATCCTTTGGACATTGGGCGAGTGGGCGAGCATCTTGGTAAAGGTGTTGCAACCTGCGGGGAAGCGATGTCCAAGCTGTTAACATTGAGCGAGTGGGAGGGCGTCAAGGTAACGATGTCATCGTCTGCGGGGAAGCGATGTTGACAAGCGCAACGAGGGCGTTGCGAGGATTGGGTGGAGGAGAATGTCACGACCCGAGCAGCGTGGTGCTGGCGGGACGTTTCTCAGTGGCACGATTCAGGAATGTATTCGTGCTACGTAAAGGAGAGGGGTTGGTTGAAAGCGTAGATGGTGCACGACAAAGGTTTCAGCAATTCGTGGAGGAAAACGGATGGAACCCCTTCGGAGTTCAGACGTGCTGACCCGGTTGAATGCGGGGAGCACGTCGCTAGTCGAGGACTTGACGTTGAAGAAGGGATTTGGCCATCCTTACACAAACTGGTTGGGAACTGGAGCCGTTCTCTTGATCAACCCAGTGGCATGGCGAAACCAGTCTACGTGCGCTTCAACCCTCAAAGGCTAAACTTAGCGGACCGTGGATAGAAAAGCTAAGTGCCGCAATGGATTGAGAGGCACAGAAAACCTGACCCTGTGACAAGACCCCGTGACACAATGCTCTTTTCTATGTTTTTGCAAGAACATTAACATGAACATTAGTTTTATCAAAGTATTTTTAAAATTTTGATAAAAATAATTATTCATAACTCAAAAATCTTCTTATCTATTATTTTATATTGAATGCATCAAAAAAAAAAACAAAATAACATAAAAAAAATAAAACAGTAAAACATAAAAGATTTGTTTTGATACTATCCAATAATTTTTCTAATTTTTAAAATATATAAAAGTTATCATATTTCAAAAATTCATATTTTGACTTTGACTAAACAAATTTACAATTTTTTATCAAATATAATAGGTTTTTTTTATTTATATATTTATAAAGTTTTTTTATAAATTTCACAATTTCAGCTCTTATTTATATTATATTTTTATTTCAGTTAAAATATTTTTTATTGTATTTATTTTTTCTTTATTTATCATTACCTGAAAAAAAAATTAATTAAAGAGTGACGTTATTTGTTTCTTTAAAATTTAATATAATATTATTTGTAAACAAAAATTATTAAAGTCATTAAATTAAAGTTAATGAGTTCGGTTTAAAATAAGACTGCCACACGTCTATACCCGCACGCAAAATATAATACATCATCTCTTCCGGCGACAGATCCGGCGTCGGAACCCTACCGTAATTGAAAAGGACGGCGGCGATGGATTTGGCAGAGCTTTGGGCGATATTTGGACCCGGATTCTCAGGCGCCGTCTTCGGTGCCGGATGGTGGTTCTGGGTCGATGCCGTCGTCTGTAGCTCCGTCAAGGTGTCTTTCGTCCACTACCTCCCTGGTCCGCTCTCTCTCTCTCTCTCTGTATGAATATATGTATATATGTGCACGCACACACATAATCTGCGCACTTGATTAGTGAGCTGATTTGGTGCTATTAGGATTGCAGGCATATTTGCGTCGCTGGCGGCTCTCATGTTCAACTGCGTCAGGAAAGAAGACATTGACTACTCCCCTTACGAGGAAGGCGAGTGGAGGTCAGTTGTTGTTCCGTGCCTAGTCTATGGCCACTGCATTTATTTGTTTCTGTTATTTCGCTCATTGGTGTTTGATGTATAATGCATTACTCGATACTAGGGTACCTTATGGAGTATGACCCCGAGTTTGTTAGGTATCTCATAGTTTTGGCTGTCCATTCTTGATATGTTTTGAGAATTGTCCGAATTTTTGGGATGAAATGCTTTTTAAAGGGGGGAAAGAAAGGCCCAAGCCCTCCTCATCTTTTCAACTTATATGAAATTAGTGTGCCAAGCTACACACACGGCTCCTGCCACCCTTAAGGCCACCCGTTCCACCTGCCCAATTCCCTAAGGCTGCAATTTTAAGTTTTCAGTTTGGCATCCATCATGTTGAACGGAATATTTCAGGCCATGTGAGTCTTGACATGTCGCTTTTGTACTGTCTCATTGACATACACACAGGTGTGCACAGAGATGTGTTGTTTCTACTGCTCTACGTACATTTTGCTCACTTGTCACTTGTTGTAAAAGCCCTGTTCTTAAATCCTAAATCACATTTTTATAATAGAATGCATTTTTATACTGAGGAAGTGAACAAACAAAAATAAACGCTTTTTCCTTGGGGTTTCAATGTTTCAACCTCCAACTACTCCGTTGGCATTGGGATTTATAGTTTTCTTTTGCCATACTTCAATGTGTCGAATTTTTTGGATCATGTTATACTCAATAGTTTTAGTATCCACATTGTTGGCATAAATAATTGTACTGCTTTTTTGATAAGCCACCTTTTCCTGTCTCGTAAGTGCAGGTGCAAACAAAAATATCTTTAGATTTATTTCTGTTTGTTCAAAGCGTTTCATATGAGGCTTCCCTTTAAATGTCTTGAATGCACATGCAAAATATAAATTATATTTATTGATGCCATCATAGACTGTATATTGTAGGGTGCAGTTTTGTACGTTTAAAGTGAACAAATTGTGTTCCTTGTTTTTGGAATTTGGAGCTTCATAGTTTGCTGTAGTGGGGGAAAAAAATACAAGGTGATAACTTAATGTAGATCTCAAACTACATTTTCTACATTGGAATTTTCTGCTTTTTTCCCTCCACCGTCTCTCGTTTTCCATTTGCATGACCGCTGCAACAAACTTGACCGAAAATATCTTGGAACCTTACCCAACATGCTACTGTTCCCATGGAAAACAGTCATTGGTGGAAGACAGGAGCGTCAATGAGTTATTACCTTGAACTGCATTACCAAATTATACTTGGTTCCTATTCCTGATGGATTGCAGACTACTACTAGTGTTTTAAATTTTGGCTCATTGATGTACCATAAGGGTGATTGTTGATCGGGTTGGACGGGTTCAACTAGCTGCATAAATCGAATTTTGGTTCTCGGTCCGGTGGGCGGGTTGGCCAAACCGTCCAACCAACAAAAAAATTTAATTGACCTGACTGATGGTTTGGTTAAGTCGGTCGGGTTAACCCGAGTAAACCGTCCAACATCACATGGCTTATTTTCCAGATTCAAAGTTTCAGAAATAAAAAACGTTGAATGTAATAATACATTTGACACTTTAACAACTTACAAATATAAGATAAGCTTTTCTATCGTTTTCAACCCCATAATAAATAAACCCATAATCTGTCTCAGCTACAAGTTACGAAATTAATATACAATACATCATGTTCAATGGTTTTTTTAAAAAGAAATTAAAATTCAACTCCATCGGGCTCCACCGCTCCACAGTCCACAGTTCACATTCCACACTACCCTTTGCACTTTGCTAACTGCCACATCAGAATTCTGCATTCTGCTTTCTTCAATATCAGAATTTAAAATGCTGATATGCCAAATTTAAAACGTTTTAGTGTATTAAAAACGCAGAATTTAAAAAACACTGTAGTGTATCTCAAATTTAAAACGCTGCAATATTAGAATTTAAAAAATGCTGATATCACAATTTAAAAAATACTGATATCCAATTTAAAAAATACTGATATCAGAATTTAAGAATGCAGAATTCTGCATTCTGCAATATCCTAAATTAAAACGCTGTAGTGTATTATGCATTATTAGAATTTTTGCATCCTGCAACATCAGAATTTCTGCTTTCTGCATCAACATTTATGAAAATAAAATATAGTAAGATCATAAAATTAATCTCCAGCATTCTGTAGTATTTTGCATTCACCACCAAAGCCCAAATCCCACAAATGTTTGTTGTCCTAAGTTCCCAAATCCCAAGAAATGAGGAAATAAAATGTAGGAATATGCTTGCTGTCCTAAGGTGCCAAATCCCACGGTCCCCCGACCCCAGATTCAAATATAATGTAATAATATGCATGCTGTCCCACAAGAGCCTCACGGCCTTGAAAACTATAATATGGGTGGTATATCTACCAGACATAATGACAATATAGGCTATATAACTATAACGGACAAAAAAACTAGAACATAGACCTTATATACCTGCTGTCCCGAGTAATGAGAACCGAAAAAACTTATTAATTCTTTGCTACAGTTGCACGGCCTGCGTGCAAACAGATGCCTTAAATAATAAATTATCATCTCTTTAATTTTAAAAATATAATTAACCCGAGCAAATAAAGTAACTAGTTAGCAATGATATATTAGACAAACAACTCTATCTTCATTAAAATTTTATGAGATTTTAAGGGATCAGCAAGTTTCTTGGAGTTAGGGAATACATTAGACTCTTGATAAGCTCTACAATAACACCCAAGACAACCCTCACATTAAAACAAATTCATCAGAAAAATAATTACTAGTCTACCAAAAAATATCTACTAAGAAGTACGATACAAATCTACTCGGCCACACATCTAAAGTAAATTGGAAAAAAAATACATTCTAGAAATTGAAAGATGATATTTCGTTGTAAAAAATGAGGCAGTTTGAACTTTCAATCCACAACTTGTATTTCCAATCCACAGCTTGTAAAATATGACTAATTGCACGTGGATTTGAGTTTGAACTTTGAATATGACAACAGATAATAGTGTTAAATAAAAGATGTGTGTAGAAAATCGACTTGCTTTTGTTGGAGAAAAAGAAGTGTTGGAGAAGAAGATGAATCAAGTTTGAAAAATCTGAAGGGATACTAGATTGATGAAGACTCTGGAATCTGGATGAATTGTATTCGTATTCGGTGGGTAGCCTTATCCTTTAGGTGTGCTATGCGCAACTACGGTCTGCGTAGTGCATAAGTGCATATTGCTCCTCAAAGCCTAATAACCTACCTATGTGCATTTAAGTTCGGTTGGGTCGGTTTTAATTGGGTCGATCAACCCAAAACTGAAACCCACTGAATAATATTTCGGTTCGGTTTATTCGGGTTCGATTTATTTTTCTTCAGTTTAATCAGTTTTGGGTTGGTCGGGTTGTCCGGTTAATTCGAGTCATCTGTTTTTTGCTCACCCCTAATGTACCATACAATCAGTTTTGTTTTTGTTTGGATTTATAGTCTGTGAGAGCAAGTGTTTATGGCTTGAGTACAATTTTATTTTCAGTCTCTTGGATCATGTGCACATGTTACTAGTGGCTCCTCTGCTTGTTTTTGCATTAGTGACTATCCACATGTCCTACAAGCTACTTCCAAAATTACAACATTTTCCCCTTCTTTGTGTTATTGTAGCTGTCCTTTTGGTTCTTCTTTGAACTTGGTTTTTTGGATCTATTTTTGTTTTATTTTTATTACTTATTGTAGATCAATGATTAGGTCTAAAGACTAAAAGGATAGTCTTACTGTTTATTAGGAGAACACAGAGGATTAAAACACTTAGAAATGGCTTATCGTGTAATCCATTTCCTAACACACTATTGTTTATTAATTAACTTTCAAAAGAGTAGCAAGATTTATGATTTGACTTATACTTTAGTTTAATGGGCATGCGATTTATTTACCTGGCTCTTGTAAACTATATTCTTTGTTTTCATTATTGAAGTTGCTTGTCATGACAGCCATCAATCTTGTGCTTGTTGGGGGTGAGTCACAAGTCTAATTATTCTCAGTGGTAACTTGTGAATGTGCAGGTTGAAGCTTTGGCTCTTCTTGGCTTATGTGGTGTCCTTTGTCTCCTTGGCAGCGTCAGTAGGCCTCTTGATAAAAGATTCACTTGAGAAATCTGGACCTTCAGCTTGGACTGGTGCTGCAGGTGTCTTGCAATGTGTGTTTGTGCTGGTCAGGTAAATCTTCCATTTTCGTCAGAATGTTTTTGTTGTTTGATAAGCTAATGTGCAATTTTGCAAATACAACTTTCATACCCCTTCTTAAATTTATGACCATATGCAATATTCACTTATTGAGCGCTGTTGTGAGCCGTATAGGAGGATAAGAGGATAGATGAGTATTTGCGTTTCATCATTCTCATCATCTTTTCACGATAGGAACAGCTTCTTATCCCCTGATCTTGCTTACCTATGCACTTGTAGACTTTTTACTTGATTCGCGTCCTGCTCCCTCATATGTTATGGTAAATAACTGTTTTTTTTCCACGAAGGAAGAAAACGCAAAAACACATGGCGGGGCTCTGATTAACTATTTTACGGTTTTGATGCCGCAATGAATCAACAATATCAATTCCCTTCCTCTTGATGAATTAGTCATTTATTGGTTTGATGTCTATTGATTCGCGACGGAATCTCGTGTCAATCTACTCTCCACTTTTAACTATCATGTGATGGGACCTACAGGCTCAAAACACAACTGCAGATTCACTATTATGATGGTGGAATGGGAAGTAGATTTGTGCAGTTGCTAGGAGTACCCAATTTTTTTAGCCGTCTAAAATTACAGCATCCCGCATGTTTTGGGAAGTAGATATAATTTTGTCAATCTATCATCTCGTAACTGAAACATTGTCTCCTGCAGTGGGCTCATATACTGGACTTCTCATCCCGAGTGAGTTGTGGAACCTCGATGTCTTGAAGGAGCCATGGCCATGTCCATATGCAGTTGTATCATTCAATGGCCATATAAATTGATTTTTGTATAAAATTTCGGGATGTTGATAATATTAAGACAAGTCTGGATGGAGTACACAAATTGCTGATGTAACAGTTTTTTTAATATTGCGATTTGATTTTAACATATGATGAAATTTTAAAATAATCTATTTTGATGATATTTTCTCTCAACAATTCATTACTGTAGGCGGACTATGGTAAATTTATCGATAGGTCAAATATAAGCGTCCGCTCTTACAGCAGCAACTGAATCAAATCCTCTCAATTTCTATTTTTTTCTCTGGTTGGCGATATGGTTCTCTTATGTAGGGGAAAAAACGGTGAATGGAAACCATTACCAGGGGTTTTGAATTCTTTGATGGACATGCAATAATTATAAAAGAAAAAGAAAAAAAAAACATGTGAAGCATGTTTTTAGCCATCACAAAATGCATAAACTAATAATCATTTCATATCACAGGTGCTAATATTTGTTCTTCAAGGAATGGGACAAATATTCAACAATATTGGCCTTAAAGCAAAAAGTTGCTTCGCCCCGAATTTGAAGAGGCTGTATCCCCCACCAAATGAAATGAGAAGCCAACCAAAAAACAAACTATTAAACCTTTGGATTTCCTATATTCCATAAAATTGAACATAAAAAAGCAAATTTCTTTTTTTTACCTCTTCCACTTGTAAAACGGAACCCTCTTAAACGTAAGCAAGAGAAAGGATAAAAATATAACAAAAGACGCCATCTCCCGGCATCTTCCACTGCAGAACCAACGTATCCCAACCCTCCTAGTGCACAAAAAAGAAAAATGATAACTCTCGGGGAGGCAGGGTTTTGGGAACCTCTACCTTATTGAACAATTTCCCAAACTGCAGCGTCCAACAAAACCCACCCTACTCGTTCCATGCCTAACTCATCAGCTTCTTTCAAACCCAAAAAAAAAAAGAGAGAGAGAGCAAGAAATGGGACCACCAGCCAATAAAAAAGTAGATTCTTGGATCCGCTACGAGATTAGAGTCGGTCAGTTAGGCTTCAGCTTCTGAGTTGGACGAGCTCACGTGAGACTCTGACTGGTGCAACATTGCCACCTTGGACTCCATGCCTTGGATCAATTTCGGGGATCGCCTCAATTTCACGCACTGCATATGGAAACATGAAGAGAAGGTTATTTCAAAATTGTACATGGTCAACTATTTTGGGTAATACAGAAGAACATTATTTAATTGCTGGTAGCCCAAAAAAATCACCTCATAAAAAGCATTTATCTCCTCCTCCGTAAGGCCTTCATCCTCGTCAGCAGCTTCCTCCCACCCAAGAGAACGGAGGAATCTGGCCTCCTCTTCCTCTAAATCAGCAGAATTTGGGCTCAGATTACTTCCTGCATTTTCAAAGCCATTGCCATTGCTGATAAACGCCCCACCATTCTTCATAGAATCATGATTTGCTGGTACAGTAGCAATTCCTTCCATTACTTCACCAGATTTCTCTGTGTCTGGAGATGGATTAATGGAGCCAGAATTTCCAGGAGCAGAGGAAGGGGTTATTGAGCTTTTCTTCCTCATGAGGTTGAAAAAATCGTTTCGGCTTTTTGCTTGAGACGAGGAAGGCCTCCTTTCCACAGTGGCTCCAGTATTCAGGGCTGATGAAGTTGCCTTGCGCTCAACAGGCTTTGAATGGATTGGGCTCCTCAAAGAAGCCGATGTAGCAACTGGAGCAGCAGCAAGCGGGTTACTTGTCACTTTGCCACCCCCATTGCTAGTTGGACTAGCTGCATCTTTTGAAGCGGTGGACACTCCATTGTCCCACACAGGTTTGAGAACAAGAAATTTCCCGACCTGAGAGGACTTAGAAGTATCAGTCCTGGCCGCTGCACCCCGAGTAGCTTGGCTAACAAGATGTGATGAGGAGGACTGATGCTGTGCAGTTTTCCCAGCAACAGCCATCTCAGTCGTCCTGGAAGCTGGCTTAGGCTTCACTTTGTCAGATGAATTAAGAACCTGCTAAATAAGAAATTGTCTTAATTAACTGAAGATTTAACACGCACACACACATTCACTTCCTATAGTGCAGAACAATTCTTGGAAGGTGATTTTTTTTTAAAAAAAATTCCAGGATTAATTTTACGTAACAAAGAACAAAATAGTTGAATCAATATGATAATGGTGCGGGTGATGGACTGGGAGGAAACGACCCTGAAAGGATCTTAGGCAACAATACCCATAAGGTTTGAACCAATAGAGTGCATTATAGATACGAGAAAATATGAATTAAGTAGTCAGAAGCTCTCAGATATCAGTTGCTTCTGCAGATCCACGGATATTTCATAGAGAAGTCTATAAAAATCAGCCACTTGCAAAACCAATAGTAACAGAATATCACAAAGGCTGCATGATATTGACCATATCCCACACAAGGGGATTATAATATTACTTTTTCAACTCTTGCAAGGTTCTTAATTTTTCCACAACAAAATTAGTTTAACACTAGCAATGTCATTACATTCTTGCAAGTCACTGAACATGAAGATGCAAAACATACCTGGGCATTCATGCCTATGTGCTATCAGGCAAGAGAAACTAAAGACACATACACTTACAGAACTGTAAGTCATATTCTTACTAAGTCTATTTTTAAATTATAAACATTTGCACAATGTTTACAATTAGACCCTACCATTTCAACCCAAGCAAACGAAGGCATTTAATATTTAAAAATATTTAAAAATCAAACTGCAGTAATTTAATAGGTTGACAAAAGCATTGTCATCTCAACCAGTGAACCAATGCTTCAAAAGCCACCTTTCATAAATCTCTAGATTTAAACACTTAGGATAAAATAATTTCCTAAAACATTTATTTTAAGAACATCTTTGAACTCTACAACCATCCAGAAATTGCTAAATGCTTTATTTGTAGTGTGAACACCTTATAGCATGTTTGGTCCAAGGGATAAGAGGGAGCGAAATCAATTAATCCTAAAATGATTTCTCGATCCCATGTTTGGCATTTTAAAAAGCATTTCCCATCTCATTCCAATTCCCACAAAGCCCCCCAATTTCCTATTCCTCCCACCCGCCTAAGATGAGTTGATTCCCATCCATCTATATTTATAATTCCAACTTATCATTGTGTTATTTGTTATCATGCCCTTTTTGAACAATCTTACAGATTCCTAAGTAGAATAATAAAACAAATGGGAGTTGCAGTTTATTGCCAAACTGGCTGTAAGACATAGAAACTCGACTTCCTAACAAATTAGATTGTTTAAGCGGGAGAAAGGGAATCAAGGAAAAATTTAATAATCAATATGGCAGACAAGTAGGTGGCACCTCCCACTGCTAACAGATGAGTGGATCATGGAAATTGCAAGACAGGCACTTTACAGCCCAATCTTCATAGAAAAAACATATGGCCAAAGAACACACAAACTTCTAAAAACTCACAACTATGGCAAAGTGGCATAAACCAGATAACAGGGAGAGAAGAATGCACCAGTAAGAAATTGACTCCAAATTCATCTTCTAACCTTATTCAATACATTGAGATAATAATTTGTCCTCTCAGTTTCTACCCTAAATAAAAGGCTATGTTTTGAGAAGAATTAAGAACACCAAAGCATTTTAAAAAAACACAAATAATTAAAATATTTTATATAAACTTTATTTAAAAAAAACTAAATTCTACGTCAAAATTGATCTAACACAAATTCAGCCACAGCCCTGCTGTGTACAAGCCATGTGATTTATTAGCTTTGGACTCCCAAACATGGAGTATCAGAAACCATAAGAAAAAATGAGATCCGATTATTCAAGGATTTGCAATGGTAACCATAAATAATTATCAATCACATAATTATATAAATATTTATGCTGGAAATAAATCATACTTCTAAAAAAATCTAGAATATCAAGTATGCCATTCTAAAACCAAAAATACATATAATTTCACATTCGGATAATATAATGTCACCCATTCATATTTGAATAGATATATACCACCTGTTAGGATATTCATAAATTGATAATTTTAAATGCTTGAACTGAAGAGTCCCTTGGAGGAAGCAAGTAAAAGCTACTTATTATAGAATTCATTTATTTGCATCAGTGGGTATCTCATGCTATTATCCCTACAATCTAGAAAAGCAATGGTGAGACCACATAAAACCACCTTGTAGCCTTATATAAACGTAATAACTCATAAGCTGCTAGCTTTTCATTTATATACATAAAGGTTAGATGCGTCAATCAAAATAAATTACTGGGATACCAGATTATTAATACAACTGCATTTTTTTACAATTTCACGCCAGTCCAGTCCAATTAATATTTCAATTCCCAGATAATATATTAGTTCATCTGTCCCATGAAGATAAGGTTTTGCAATATCCCCTTTCCCCAGTTAAAATTGGGGTACAGCCTATCCAACAAATACCTGAAATTCCTCAATTTCATTTTGATGATATAGTTCGTCAATGAAATTTGATATCCTATCTAGTCCCAACGAAATATTCTGCTTCTCATAAAACAATTCGTTCTCATTTATTTCACATGGGGATTGGGTCTTCAAAAAAACTGGGCCACAACCAAATAGTTATATGATGAATTTTTACTGAGGAAAAACAACCCACTTTAAATTGCAGTAGCTGAATTAACTAGCATAGAGCAGGAAATTATAATATTGCATTCTGAGGACTTACTGAAGCTTTAAAAGTTGAAGGTGTCATGGGAATCAGTTGTCTTGATTGTTTACGAGCCAATTCCTCCAATCTCTGAGTCTGGACAGATAACTACAAATACATTTTAAAATAAATAATGAAATCAATTTTCAATCATAAATGAACCGTTTAACCGTGCACAAGTTCAAGAGGCACAACTCATTTACCTGGGGAGCAGTCTGAGTTCGTGATGGAGCCTGTGCCAATGCTTCTGCCATGTTGAGGCCTGTTGTGGTACTTGAGGACCCAGAAACAGAAGAGCCACCAATAGTCTGGTGAGTGGAAACCGATCCACTGCCACTGGAACCAATTATAGAAGGTACCTCAGCCAAAGCTGAAGTCCATCCCTCTCCACCTATAAGTGTTGAACTAGCAACAGGCAGGTTTTGAACAGCTGAGCTCAAACCAGGAGATGAAACTCTTCCCACTTCAGGCACTCCTTGTTTTTCTTCAGCTCCAAGGGAGGGAAAATCTTTTTCAAATGCAGCCTTTTGGATGCTACCAACACCACTTCCACCTAAAGTCACACCATTCTTATTCTTATTGTTCCTATTGCTGTGGTTTTTTGAGTCTGTTATAACCCGTTGGGACAGCACATCATTCTGTTTGCCATATACCAGTGAACGGGAACGCCTTAACCTATCCTTCTCAGCCCTTACACCTAATATGCTGGAGACAGGATCAGAACATTCTGGGTCCCAACGGTCTAAAAGAAATGACTTGTCTTTCTCCTTGTCACGGTCTCTATCCCGATGGCTCCTAGAAAAACTACTATATGGGTGCTTAGTAACGCCATTACTGCTAGAACTTCGGCGCGAATTGGATGAAGAAGTCCTCTCTATAAAAGCAGAACGTGGATTATCAAAGTCGCCTCCAGTTTTGTTAGATTTGTTTCTTGCATGATTCGCAGCAGAGGGAACATCTACAGCCATTTATGAAAACACCATAAACGCTCATTCATGAAACTAGAAACATCAACGCAATCAAAATACAGAGCTAATAAAATCATACCAAAAGGAATGTAAGTAACTTTGTAGATATTGTGGTACCTGAGTGCAGAGGGGACAGTGCAAAGTGGTGGGCTGAATTTCCACCCCCAGTAACACTTCCAGTGCTTCTCAACCATTCCGGGACTAAACTAGGTTCACTTCTTTCCATGTGGAGCGCGGAACATGATCAGATATAACAGGAAAACGCCAGTCGCCTTCCTGTGCTCCTCCCACCCCTCTCAAGATATAACTGCTATGTTTCTTTTAAACAGTTACAAAGCCAACCCTAACGCGATTATGTTATTGGAGGATGCGTACCAACCAATTTAGATCCGAAAAATTTGAAACCCCTCCCTCGAAATGGCTAGCCACAAAGTATGAAAACAACGATTGGAAAACAAAAAAAAAAAAAAAAAAAAAGACCAACAATAAGAAGACGCTCTCTACGCCTCCATCATCTATGAAAGATCGGTTTGCGCACAGGAAAAACTCATCTCAGAAGAACCAGAGACGGCATGCGAACAAAGGAAAACAAAACCCAGGCCACCGGAAGAAACGCCACGTCCATCAAAATTCAAACAATCGAATCAGAACAAAACCCTAGACCTAACCACGATTCGGGAGCATCGAAACTGCAAAAATGCAGACGCGAAGGCGCAGGGGGGAAACCCTAGAATACCGATTCCAATACCTAGGGTTTGGACGGAACCGTCGCCCCCACGGGAAAGATTGTGGAAGAACGAACCCTACCTGGACCGAAGGCAGTTAGTCTCCGGAGAAAACCCAACCCGAACCGAACCGTCCGATAACCGCCGGGACTACACTCTCTCCGCGCAAAGTTAATGAGCGTTTCAGAGACCAAAATTGGCGAGAGAGAAGGAGACGCGACAGCGACGGCGACGCTTCGGTGGAGAGACGAAGGAGGGTTTGGGTGAGACCAGAGACGGTGATGTATGTGAGATTGTGAAGGAGGGAGAGAAGGTAGGGTTAGGGCGAAGACGAATGGGTGAGATTAGGGCTGGGAGGGTTTTATCGCAGCGATTTGAGAGAGAGAGAGTGTAACTTCTGTTAGCTTGGAGACTGGACGAAACGTATGAAGAACAAACAGCCTCCTCCAAACAATATCACTATTCCTATTTCCCTTCTCCCGCACACCTTTGTTTTGTTTTGTTTTGTAATATTTGATATTTCACTTTTAATTTTTAAATCGATTGTTGGACTTGGACTTCAATCTCGCCCGGTGCTGGACCTGACCCGAGTATTGAATTTTTGTTGGGTCGTCGTGCATTGAAGGCCCACAAATGTTTATTAATTAATTAATTCCACCATTTTGTTGGTTGAATTTTAATGAGTGCCTAGTGCGGTTGCACGTGTACCGCTGAATTTATTTTTTATACCCGTGTAATTTTATTATTTTGCTTTTAAGGAAATGATTTCAATATTCGCAAATAAATGTAAAACACTGCGGCCTGTTTTTTAAAACACGTTAGCGCGGGTTATGCTTGGTGCTGTTTTTGTTTTCTGTTTTAAAAATATTTTTTTGAAAACTGCATTTAGAAACGTGGGAAGGGTCGCAGCAGGCTGTTGTAGTGGGCTTAGCCTGTTGTAGTCGCAGCAGGCTGTTGGTGCTTGGTGCTGTTCTGTTTTGTTCTCAAAATGTTTTATTTTTAAAAACATAAAATGAATGCGCTAATCAAACAAAAAAAACTGATTTTTCGTAAAAACGTAAAATGAATATGCTAATCAAACAAAAAAATTAATTTTTTGTATTAAAATACAGAAAATATCTTTTGAGAACACCTATCGAAAGCTGCACTTCGTGAGAGAATAAAATTATAAAAAAATAAAATAAAATAAGTTAGAAATAAAATTTTTAATTACATATATATAATATTAAAAAATATAATGAATTAATATAATTATAAAATGAGAAGAAGATAGAGGTTAAATTTGAAAAAAATATATAGTTGAAAAGATTAACAGAGTATTATTGAAGTAGTATTAGCAAAACTGAAAATGTGGCAATGCGTTAGCTAATTAATTTAACTAATCGAGATGCTTTAATTTGTTTTGTTTTTGTTTTTTTAAAAAATTAATATATATATTTTTCGTCTGCTTTAAAAATAATGATATATATATATATATATTTGAAAAAAAAAAAAAGAAGACAAATAGGCCAAAAGGAAATCCTGGGTTTTTTTTATTAATCGGTGTGCAAATTTTATTTTTAAAAACTCCAAGACAGAAAAATGCCCAAAAAAAATGATGTCGTCTTCCACATTCAGACTCCCGAACTACTCCTACTCCTTCCAACCTACAAGCCAAACCGGTGGTCAGCCCACACCAGAATTCGAACCGGAGTCACAGGTTCGGAAGCTGAAGGGCAGTGTTCAGCTGATCCGCTGGTCCAGGGCTCGATCCATACGGTCGGGCCAGAAACTGGACCGCCCAATCACTCAGACCAAGAAGGCGCCCGGCCCTTCAAGTTCGGTCCCCGCAGGAGAGAGCACGCTGCCTCTCTACGGCGGAGTTGGGAAGCGATTCCAGCGACGGAGAAGATGAGGCCCAGATGACGGCGGCGAAGTCTATATTTATGGTGTCTACGGCACTGGGTCGACGGCGGAGAACTCCGTTAACGCTGCCTTAGGGCGTTCGAGCACTGCTTGGTCGACCGTGGCTGTCCCGTCAATACTCACCTTATTCTGGGGTTTTTTATTTTATTTTATTTTACTGAGGCTAATTAAAAAAGTAAAATATTACTCCAACACTGGGATATAATCGCGATGCCGGAGCTGTGACAAGTGGTATCAAAGCCGAACGCGCGCCCGTATCCCGAAAGACCCGTTCGAGCACTCTCGCGAGTGAGGCGTGATCCCAAGGTGGGGGGCGCGGGAGGTGAGTCGACCGATAGTCTTGCCCGTCTCGCGTCCATAGAGTTGGAGTATTGAGTGTGATACGGGGGTAGGCAAGGGTACGAAGGAGCGCGTGGCGATCTTGGAAGCCTCCTATCCTTTGGACATTGGGCGAGTGGGTGAGCATCTTGGTAAAGGTGTTGCAAGACCTCGGGGCAGATGTCCAAGCTGTTGACATTGGGCGAGTGGGAGGGCGTCGAGGTAACGATGCCATCGCTGGCGGGAAGCGACAATCGCGCAACGAGGACGTTGCGAGGATTGGGTGGAGGAGAATGTCACGACCCGAGCAGCGTGGTGCCGGCGGGACGTTTCTTAGTGGCACGATTCGGAAAGGATTCGTGCTACGTAAAGGAGAGGGGTTGGTTGAAGCGTAGATGGTGCGCGGCGAGAAGGTTCCAGCGTTCGTGGAGGAGAACGGATGGAACCCTTCGGAGGCCCAGGCGTGCCGACCCTGGTTGAATGCGGGAGAACGCCGCTAGTCGAGGACTGACGTTGAAGAAGGGATTTGGCCATCCTTACACAACTGGTCGGCTGGCGGAGCCGTTCTCCGATGAGCGGTCGAGGGCGAAACCAGGTCTTACGTGCGTTCAACCCTCAAAGGCTAAACTTGCGGACCGTGGATAGAGAAGCTAAGTGCCGCAATGGGTTGAGAGGCGACTTCCTGACGGGGAAGGGGGGCGCGGTTGCATCACGGTGGGCTTGGCACGTGGCGGGGGCGGGGGGGAGGAGGAGGGGGCGAGGGCGTGTTGACCAAAAAATACGGAGAACGACTTGAATCCATTTTTTTTGTTCTCAAAACGTTTTGTTTTTAAAAACATAAAATGAATGCGCTTATCAAACAAAAAAAACTGATTTTTCGTAAAAAACGTAAAATGAATACGCTAATCAAACAAAAAAAATTAATTTTTTATATTAAAATACGAGAAAATATCTTTTGAGAACACCTATCGAAAACTGCAGAGAGAATAAAACTATAAAAAAATAAAATAAAATAAGTTGAAATAAAATTTTTAATTACATATATATAATATTAAAAAAATATAATGAATTAATATAATTATAAAATGAGAAGAAGATAGAGGTTAAATTTGAAAAAAAATATATAGTTGAAAAGATTAACAGAGTATTATTGAAGTAGTATTAGCAAAACTGAAAATGTGGCAATGCGTTAGCTAATTAATTTAACTAATCGAGATGCTTTAATTTGTTTTGTTTTTGTTTTTTTTAAATTAATATATATATTTTTCGTCTGCTTTAAAAATAATGATATATATATATTTGAAAAAAAAAAAAGAAGACAAATAGGCCAAAAGGAAATCCTGGGTTTTTTTTATTAATCGGTGTGCAAATTTTATTTTTAAAAACTCCAAGACAGAAAAATGCCCAAAAAAAATGATGTCGTCTTCCACATTCAGACTCCCGAACTACTCCTACTCCTTCCAACCTACAAGCCAAACCGGTGGTCAGCCCACACCAGAATTCGAACCGGAGTCACAGGTTCGGAAGCTGAAGGGCAGTGTTCAGCTGAACCGCTGGTCCAGGGCTCGATCCATACGGTCGGGCCAGAAACTGGACCGCCCAATCACTCAGACCAAGAAGGCGCCCGGCCCTTCAAGTTCGGTCCCCGCAGGAGAGAGCACGCTGCCTCTCTCTGCGGCGGAGTTGGGAAGCGATTCCAGCGACGGAGAAGATGAGGCCCAGATGACGGCGGCGAAGTCTATATTTATGGTGTCTGACGGCACTGGGTCGACGGCGGAGAACTCCGTTAACGCTGCCTTAGGGCAGTTCGAGCACTGCTTGGTCGACCGTGGCTGTCCCGTCAATACTCACCTATATTCTGGGGTAATTTTTATTTTATTTTATTTTACTGAGGCTAATTAAAAAGTAAAATATTACTCCAACACTGGGATATAATAAACTTTATAATATTCACAAATTAAACTTTTTAAGTCTTCACAAATTTAAAAGTAAATGTTATATAACATTATTATTTTTCTTGTGAAATTGTAAAACTACTCTCCACGTGCAAAAAAGAAAAAGAAAGATAAATAACCTTGTGGGAGTTGAATATAAAATTTGGATCCTTGTAATCTTACCACTGATGGCTGGGATGATGTTTTGTTTGTAGTTATGGAAAGAGAAAATTTGATATATGTATTGGTTGAGGCAGTGTCTGATGTGATCACTAATGAACGAGAAAGATGATTGGTTTCTGGTTCTGGGTCTGGGAGCTTTAATCTATTGGGAATTTGGGATTGTATCTAAATTAATTTTTGGTGAGGCAGCTGTTGGCTGTATCGATGTTCGAAATTTTGTGGATGGAATTGGATCATGGTAATTTCTTTCTTCTTAGAAGCTTCTTAGGTCGTGTTGATGTGATTCTTAAGTATTTTAAGCACTGATTTAAGTGGTTCTGCATTAAAAATGTATCTTGTAAAGCTCACAGTGAATATGTTGACGTTGTTGAAAATGTCTATTCCCATTTTCCGTACACTGGAGAACATAATTTGACAATTTGCACATGGGTAAAGCAGCTCAAGCTTTTCTAAGGTATTGATCAGCTCACGCGGTCTTCCTGCCATCCATAGGCAGGCAATATAGATTTGCATTGCCTAAAACATTTTCTTATAAACCATTGATCTTTTGTATCTTTCAGTTTTTACAATCTGTTCCATTTGAGATGCCACAGTTTGCACCTGAGCAGGTTCTTAGATCACGTGGTCCATGTGGTGGGTCAGGGAAATGAGCGTTCAGAGAACGTAGCTGATAGAAAAGTATTGAAAAATTCATATTTAGTCCCATGTATCCTGCATCATTTAAATCATAATTATTGGTCCTTCATGTTTAGAGAATAGTTATTCCCCTTTTCAGTATTGTCAGATACTCAAAGAATTGCTATAATATTTTTTTTTGGATTATTGAAACACATGCAATCTCATTCAAGGGTTAGCTAATGTTTTTGCTGTGTGCATTGAAGTTGATAATTTTTCTAGTCTAAATCTTGACTTTTACAAATTCATAGTTCAGTCAGATTATTGATCGTTTCGTCAACACGTATCAGATAGAAAATATAGATGGATTAATGGAGATTGTGAAGAAAGCAGCCAAAGAAAGCGCGCTTCTCATCTACACTCTAGCCGATCCCTCCATGGCTGACGCCGCCAGACAAGCCTGCAAGCTGTGGGGCATACCATCCACTGATATATTGGGACCAATAACAGAGGCGATTGCTTCCCATCTTAGTGTCTCTCCATCTGGCCTCTCACGTTGGGCTTCTGGAAGAAAATTCCCTTTAACTGATGAGTACTTTCGAAGGATTGAGGCTATAGAGTTTACCATGAAGCAGGATGATGGAGCTCTACCCAGAAACTTGCACAAGGCAGATATTGTACTTGCGGGTGTTTCCCGGACAGGGAAGACACCCTTATCAATTTATTTAGCACAGAAGGGATATAAAGTGGCTAATGTGCCAATTGTAATGGGTGTTGAATTGCCAGAGGCTCTTTTTGAGGTGGATCCTAAAAAGGTGTTTGGTCTGACAGTAAATCATCTTGTTCTGCACTCAATTAGAAGGACAAGAGCCAAGAGCCTGGGCTTTGGTAAAGAGGTGAGAAACAACTATTCAGAAATAGACCACGTAAAGCAGGAACTGGAATTTGCACGCAATATATTTGCTGAAAATCCTGTCTGGCCAGTAATTGGTAGGAAAATTCCATGCCATTCTGTTTTACTTCGTTTCGATAATACCTTCCTATGCTGGGCATATGAGGTTCTCGTCTAGAGATTTTTATACAATTTCTTATCTGTCAATGTTGGCCATTTGTCTGTGTGGTTTCAGAGGTGACAGGAAGGGCAATTGAAGAAACTGCATCTATTGTTTTGAAGGTTTACCACGACCGAAAGGACATGTGCTCAATGGCCGGTATCTCTAAGCGGTATTAGATAAAGTTGTATGTGCTGCTGAGATAGAACTGGAAAGAGCCTGTAAAGAAATTGTGCCATGGCGATGCTCTTCTCTTGAGGCAGCCTCCTTGCCAAATGTCATGATGTACTTCATCTCGATACCCTTTTGAACTATGTGCATAAACATTTTGGTGGGGCCTCTCCGCTCCCGGGATTTCCCTTATATCTGTATAAACATTTTTCCCTGTAGCGGTTGTTGCCAATGGGGATTGTAGGGTGCTGTCTATATATCGGATCATTATGAATCCTGCTTGTCGAAATTTTTAAGAGTCATGTAGTGAGCATATCAACTGCTAGTAAACCGTCGCCCGCGCATAAAAATTTGCACAAAAAAAAATCCTATAAAAAAAATCAAAAGCCCATCAAAATCTTTCAAACGTACAAAGTCCGCATTAACCACTTTCCTAAACACTAAAATTTTTGGACAAATTTCTTGGAGCCTCCAAAAAATAGTTGCCAGTTTAACCTTAAGTATATAAATTTAAC
This sequence comes from Taxillus chinensis, assembly GCA_023512835.1. Classification (NCBI taxonomy): domain Eukaryota; kingdom Viridiplantae; phylum Streptophyta; class Magnoliopsida; order Santalales; family Loranthaceae; genus Taxillus; species Taxillus chinensis. The sequence continues at coordinate 16,063,696 of CM042090.1, forward strand.
ACTATATCATATAATATTTTAAAAATTAGTCATATTATATTACATATTGATTGATAAATATTTGATCAAGCCGTTCGAATTCTATTTGAACTTTAAAGTTTATATTATATCAGTATGGCATCATTAAACTAACAAATTTAGTAGTAATGTTATATCAATCGTAACAATCAATTAATTAACTAGTGATAAGTTTAACCCATTATGGTATTTTAATACTATTTTCATTTTATCTTCATATGTCGAAAGTTTTTCAGCATGTGGATTATGATTCCCTATTCCTTTTCGGGTCAATATTTGTTAGGTCATGGGGTTAAACAAATTAGCAATTAACTCTCATATGACAAACTCTAAATAATAGTCGTACATATATATAATAGGTAACTCAGTCTTATGAGTATTAATCAAATCAACTTAGAATATATAATCGTGGATGTGTAAGCCTATAAACGAATTAAGCCGAGGTGATCGTAGTAAAATGTTCGAAAATATTCGTTGTTATTCATTAACGAATTAAATGGAACACAAACTAGGCAAGCCTTAAACTATGATGATCATGAACTATTAATGAACGTTATTATATTGTTTATGAACGATTCATGAAATGTTTATGAACATGTGTTCACATATATAATTATGGTGTTTACGAACTGTTCATGAACGAACATAAATGATATTTTATCGAATCAAATGCGAGTTTGTTCATTTACAGTTATATGGGGTGAGGTTTAAAAAAACTATATTTTAATATGAAAAAATCTTAATGCAATGGTGATGCGCACCAATTACACATGTGACATTGTGTTATAGGTGTGTGAGTGGTGTGTACCATGCCTACGTGTAAACTCACTCTTTTAAGATACAGGGTTTCAATCAAACATTACATAACCACATATAATGAAAAGATAAAGTTAATATATAGTAGAAAGAAAAATGATAACCCAAAACCTAAATCATTATTTCAATTAATCTTAACTATATTAACTTCAAAAAAAGTGAGAAATACATCCTAAATTAATAATCACAATAAGAAAAACAAAAACACTATAGAAAAAAAAAGGTATGAACCTTGTAAGAGAAAAAAGGATATCATTTACTGTCTAGGCTTGAATATGAATTTTAGGTTAAATAATAACATGAATGCCTTTAGCGATCGTGGTGACCCTTCAATTACTCAAAATCTTGTAAGTAACGACTTTTGTTTGTATTTTATTAAAATTCGTTTCATTTAACAAGCTCGAACAAAGCATGACTCTCAGTTAACTAGTAACAACTAGCCATTTCTCTCCTTCTTTTTCTTATTTCTACCCTAAATTGAATATTATTGCATGAGTAGAGAACTCAATATGAACGCCCATTGTAAAGTGTTTTCTTTCTCACTTTCTTTCTAACAAAACAACATAATATGATATGAACTTTAAATTACGTTTGGTTAAAGTAATAACAATAGTTTTTCGATCCTTTTATAGATTTACAAATCTAAATTATTTTTTGTTTCTCTATACAAGTACACATTACAATACATTCTATTAGTCACTTCTTATGTCATTAAAATAATAATTTACACTCATATTTTTATTTAATAATATAGTTTTTATAATTTAGTATGAAAGGAAATTAAAGTAAATTTTGAAAAAATCTCGAAGGAGAGAAATGTGAGAGATAATTTTTATAATTTAATAATCATATATGATAAATAGTTTTTTTAACACAATGAGAAACACTAGGAATTTCATTGAGGAAATTAATTACAAGTCTTTTATCGTGTAAATGATTTTATGGCTTTTTCATGGTTTTTTTAAACAAATATTAAATTTGTATAAAAAATTTGTTAGTAGTACTATTAAAACACTATTGTAACATATTTAAGTGTAAAAGTTTTTTATTTTAAAGTGCAAATTTAATAAAAATACTTTAAAATAATACTTTTCAGCATATTCATTTGAGCGAAAAAATTAAAATAATAAATAGTATTCATTCAAATTCAACATTTACTATTTACTATTTATCTTTTAAATAATTATTTTTTCTCTCACATCATTTTTCCATTTAAATTTATCTTTCTTTTATTTTAAAATATTTTATATTTAAACTTATATATTAAAAATAATATTTGAATTAAATAGTAAAAATAAATTGTTAAAGTATAGAAATAAAAAGTGTACTCTAAATTTGGATTGTTAAAATATTAAAAAATACTTTTAATTATTTTTAGAAGGTAAAAATATCCACGGAACAATTCATACTATTTAGATATTCACGCTCTTAGTATTAAAATATTTAATTAAATGTCCACATATTTTAATTCAATGCCCACAAAAGTATGTTAATATTCATAAGTGAAACTGAGTCTCTAGAAAGTTAGCTATTTATATAAAGTTCTAGTTAACCTTTAATCAAATTAAATTTTGCATGTAAGTTTGAAGTGGGTCTTCACAGTTAATAACTATTAACTAATAAAATATGATCAAATCATTAATACCTATTTCAAATGTATAATGATTTGAGAAATTACCTTTACTGGCTAATTATGTTTCGAGTATGAGTCAAATAAAAGTGTGAGATGGCCATACCTGTCGGCTGTCGCCCAACTCGATTTCATATCCATTGTATAGAAGTAATAAATAAATAAGTTAATTCAATAAAATCGCCGTTAGTTGGTTTAAAAAAGAAAAAGAAAAAGAAAAAAAGGTATGCGATGACGTATGACTCCAGCCGCGTTTTTTCCTCCGAGCTTAAGAGAAGCACAACTAAGGAACAGTACGACGTATACCGCGGCCCAATTGGGCCGCCAATCCTAGTCATCCGACACGTGGCACCGCGTTTCCCGTTCTCACTCTAGCGCAATGCGACGGAGTTTACCGGTCTCCCCCTCCTCCTCGTCCGTCAAACCCATCCACGGGTCAGCGTTTTCCCAATTTGCAGAAATCACCTACGCAGAGGAGAGAGAGAGGAGAGAGAGAGAGAGAGAGAGAGCGCAAACGCATCACCGCCGCCTTTCTCCAACTGCATCAACGTCCTTTCTTCTGCTTCTCCGCGCAGTGATCACGCTCGGTTTCAGCTTACCAGCCGAAGACGAAGACGAAGACGAAGGGATAGAATCTAGAGAGAGAGAGTGAGAGGGGAGGGCATGAGGAGGAGAAGGGAACAATAGAGTATCGGTGTGGAGTTTCATGGATCGAGGTTCAAATGCATCTGATATCTCGAGTACTGGCCCTTAACAGCAAGCAAGGTGGCGGCAGCGGCAGCGGCAGCGGCAGCCGCGGCGGCAGAGGAGGGATGGACTCGAAGCCCAATCGGAGGAAGAGACTCGTTCGCAGCGATGCCTTGAAGAATGTCGACTACGACGCTTCGTCGTCCTCGCTCGACGATTCCTCATCCCTGCGGACCCGATCCTGTGATCCATCCCTCCTCGGCGGTCGTACCAGCTTTCGAGTCGAAGGAATCGATGGGGTCGATAATGTTTGCCTCAGTTTGGGGCTTTCGGGTCCCGCAGATTTCGAAATTCCGATGGACTTGTGGGAGGAGATGAACACTAGGTCGTCGTTCGATCAGCATCCGAGGTCTCCACTACACCAGCTAGAAGAACCGCCTAGAGAATCGGATGAGGTTTCAGTCCAGGGCAGTGTTAGGGATTTTGTTGAATCCGAGGTTGAAATTCAGAACGATGCTATTGGTGAGTTGAATAGATGTTCAATGATCAGTGTTGGGTTTTCTTCTGGCAGCGGCGGTGGAGGCAGCGGAAGCGGAATTAAGGGAGTTCGACCGCCGCTTATTGCACCTCCGCCGCCGATGTTGCTTAACATCACCGATAACGGATGCTCGACCTGGGATTTAACGAAATCGTTTGCTCCCGAGATTGATGGAGAGTCTCCTAGCACTGTGCTCCCCGACGGCTGTAGTTCTGACGAAGAAGTTGGTGAGGTGCGTAATCTGAGAAGGGAAGTCTCAGGGGTGAGCTTAAGAGCTGTCCTCTCGGACACTTGTTCGTTTAGCACATCCAATGACGACGATACCTCCAGCACAACCACGGACAACAATATTTCCCCCGTTGGAAGATTCAAACGCAATATAACGCAGTGGGACAAGGGCGCTCTTTTGGGACGCGGGTCATTCGGGTCGGTTTATGAAGGAATTGCCGAGTAAGTATCATTCTGACCTTTGATCCTTATGTTATTGGAAAACATAAGCATGTCTCATGGCTGCATATTTTCTGTTTTGCTATTGTATTGAGTAGGCAGTTATGTATAGCTTGAGTTAATATAATCATGGTGACATTTATTACACATTGTTGCCTTCATATGTCTGTAGAACTTTCGACTAGTTTGGTCAAGGTTGTGAATATTAGGGAGCAGGCTATGTAAAGCATTTTTGCAACAGGAGAAGTCAAGGGTATCTCCGAGAAAGATGGAGCCCTTAAAATGTGTGCAGTAATACAGCTATTTTTTCTTCCTGCTAGACCCAACATGTTGCCAATGTTGTTTCATCCCCGACCATTGAATTCCGTTATGGCTGATGTCTGAGCTGTTAGTTATTTATTTTATTTACGTATGTCACCCTTACTGCTTGAAGAAAAGGTGGCGTGCTTGGACAGTAGCAGCAGTATTCCAGTTGCCTTCTAAGGGGCTTCGCTAGGAATAAATGGAGAATCTGGAGGCTCTTCCCCTTTTACTTCAATGGAATTTCATTGCTTTTAGTTTTTTCTCTTTTTCCTTTCTACAGCATTGTTTCTTTCAAAGGTCTCTTGTAGTTCGCTGATTTGAAATTAGACATGCTTTCATCTTCTTATTGACAAGGTTTTTTTCCCCCTTCAAGCTGATGTAGATAATATATTTTATTATGGCTAGCAATAATTTCTCGTACGTTGATTATCATCATATTTATGCAGTGGTGGATTCTTTTTTGCTGTCAAAGAAGTTTCCTTGCTTGATCAAGGCAGTCAGGGAAGACAAAGTATTCTTCAACTTGAACAGGTCTTTTTACCATTACCATGGTTTATTTAATATATATTTGTGCATGTGTTTTCTTATTTTTGCTATCTTTGTGGAAGAAGGCTGAAGTAAATTTACTGCTCACAATTATTTTCTTTCTCATATGCTATTTTCTTCAGGAAATAGAACTTTTAAGCAAGTTTGAACATGAGAACATAGTCCAATATCTGGGCACACACAGGGTAATTTTTTCCTACTACTTCAGTGTATTATTGGCACTGTTCTCAGATTTTCTTTTGTCTTCATGGTGTACATAATACATTGATTGATGTATTTTTGTGTATCACTTAAACAAAAAGTTTAATAGTTCAAGTTTGTCTTGGTTCTTAATTACAATAGCTTTTGTCTAGCAGATTGTGTGAATCTGAAATAATGCTAGCACTAATTTGTATTGAATTTTTATTTCATTGTATGTGTATCTATATGCCTAAACTCCTAACGCCGAGTGAGAGTGTATTAAAATATCTGAATTTTCAAAAATAAAATCAAATATTAGAATTTTCTTTTGAATTTTAAAATTTCCACTAATACTGTATTGTTTGCAAATTGCACTACTATAAAATTTTTAAGTCCCCTCTTCCTTGATTGCCTTTTGGACATTAATAGTTGCGTGCTTGTGCCTTGATATTACAATTTAAATTTCCCATGCTTGTACTCAACCGTGAAACTTAGGTGTAATTCTTGCTAGGCTGCCTAACTTCCAGTCAATTTCTGCCCCTCTTCAATAATTACATATAAGTTGGTTTGTTGCTGCATACCAACTTTTTTTTTATCACATACATTGGACTGTGAATGCTAATGAATATGTTTCTTGAAATGGTGCTTGCAGGATGACTCAAATCTTTATATCTTCCTTGAGCTTGTCAGTAAGGGTTCTTTACGAGATCTTTACCAAAGATACTATCTCAAAGATTCCCACGTTTCTGCATACACAAGACAGATTTTATGTGGTTTAAAGTATCTTCACGATCGAAAAGTTGTGCACAGGTAATGCAACTGTTTCAGTATTTTATTGACTGGCTGTATATGCAGACGTTATATTTGGTTTCATGGTTTTTTGGTCTCACCACGTACTGATTATTTTCTGCAGTAAAACATGTTTCAATTGGCTTTTCTTCGCCATCAGCTTCTTGTTTCATATGCATACTGTAGACTTGTACTTGCTGCATGCTTTACTTGCTTTGGATGTCATGAGAAGTAGCTTTGGTTGATAGTCTTTACATCACCTTTCCATGTGGAGGATTATTCAAGAGTCAAGCTACAAACCATTTATTTTGCTTATGATTATTAGTTGTGCGCTCTAGCAGTCTGCCTCATCACATTATTTTTCTTCCATATATTATTATTTATTGCAGAGGATGAAATGTATTGAACTTAATGGTAAGACAATGTTCTTTGAGTTTGCATGTCCACTCTTTCATTCGTGCCATCAAAATGAAGTTCTTAGCGTCCATCCTTCTACATGGTACACGCCTACGTACTCAACATGGTCATGTTGGATACATCATCTTATACCTTTCTTTACTTCAGACAGTTTAGAAGTCTGCTAACTTTCACATATTTAGTGATTCGATATTTCAATTAACTCGAATTGCAAGGTAATGGTTCCTAAATTGCTTTCTAGTTTCTATGAAGGCTGGCATGCAGATTAGGACACTAAGGAACTTCAGGAAAATTTACTAACTCGGATCCTGAATTTTAATATTTTTTTATCACAAGAATACAGATTTATTAATGTCATCAAGGAAGTAACAGGAGACTACAATATGTGATGCATGCTAAGAAAATTAAAGCCATCAGCCATACATGAAATGTTACAACTCAAAACAGCATCTAACAACAAAGTCCACGCCTCTCCCTTTATGTGCATGTAATAATGTTTATATGATTTCATTTAGAGCTTCTGCCTCTAGTACGTGTCTATATTTTTTACTCCTAAACTGCCTGGTTATTATCTATGTTGCTGACAAAGTTGCCATTTTCTTTCATGCAATTATGTAATAATTAGTTAGGACTTATGTGTTTTGTCTGGTTTTTTCCCTTTTCTTGAAGGGATATCAAATGTGCAAATATATTGGTGGATTCAAATGGATCTGTGAAGCTTGCGGATTTTGGATTGGCAAAGGTATACCTTTAATTTCTTAAGGTCCTTCTCGGCTATGTTTTTTAATTTATTTTTTATTTTTCAAAATTTTAAATAATAATATATTATTTTCTATTTACACCATTTTTCAGGCAACTAAATTCAATGATGTTAAATCTTGCAAAGGAACTCCATTCTGGATGGCACCTGAGGTGTGCTATTTTCCCTTTGGTTTTTGACTTTACAATCTTTATGACGATTTCTGTTGTGCTGCTTTAATATTTTCTATTCAAGCACCAAAACTGTGTAATCTTATAGAAGCTTGATAATTGTTGTTACTTGTATAGGTCAGTGCAAATTAGTTGATTTTTAGTGTTGCAGACTCGTTAATTCTTTATAGACTTTTTGCTTGAGCATAAAGCTCTCTTGCTACTGTATGCAGGTGGTGGGATCCATGTCATATATAAGTTTGATATATTATTTAATGAAATCTACATAGAGCCATAGAGGCCCTTGTGTAATTTCAGGAAATGGCTCTAGTCTACAGAATTCAGATGAACTTTGTGAAATAAGAAAAGGGATACTGTCCTGGATATGATTAACATGAATTAAGGTTTTCTGCTTGATGATGGTCTAAGATGGTCAATTACTTTTTCACTGGTTTCAACAAGAGAGTAATAGTCGATAGGAGCTAGCACTAGTTCAGATCCTTCTACTTTTTTCAAAGTTGCACAAGGTACTAGGGAATGCTAGTGTATGTATTTGCTTCTATTTCTGTGTGTATTTGGATGCAGTTTGAATTGTCTGTCCTAGAGCTAGTTAAATCTACTGATGGAATTGAGGATATGAAGTTAACTCTCTTAGTTACAAGCCAACTGACCGAGGGAAATAATTTTGTGTATTTATATTTGCGTTTTCTATGCACATGTTGTCTTTGAAGATGTCCTGATCTCGTTAAATGTAGACTATCTTTGCAGAAATGGTCAAATGTGCCTCAAAACTTGCTTTATTGATTTGGAGACAGTAAATATTATCTCTTCTGTTTATTACAAATTTTTATGACCAAGCATCACATTAACAGGTTGTTAATAATAAAATTAAAAACCTTGGCTATGGCCTAGCTGCTGACGTATGGAGCCTTGGATGCACTGTCTTGGAGATGCTAACTCATGAAGTTCCATACTCACATTTGGAATGTGTATGTGATTTTTTGCAACCTTCTCTTATTATTCTTGTTCTTATTATCACATTTGGTTCCCTTCTCCCCTTGCATAGTTTTAATTTCTAATGCCCTTAAATCTTATTACTGTTGATACCTATAATATATTGGAATGTTTTTCAACTTGCCTCTTTGATCTAGATAATGTTGATGACGTTTCTACTTTCATATGCACATGGATCAGATTGGAAGTGCATGATGGAACTAGATGATACTCATTTTTTTAAAAAACAAAAAATAAATTGCATTTGCATTTGGGAATTGATCGGTGGTGTTAATTTTGTGTCATCACGTGTATGTGTAGCGAGATTCCTGCTACATTTGATTTTATATTCATGTGAGTCTGTTACCCGAAGCTTAAGCTAATAGGTTATAGACGTGCGATGCATGTATTCTTTTATGCTGTGCAGCACTCATATGTGGCAAGTGCACACAATGACACAAATAACAAAGTGATTTACGCCTTTCAAAGAAATAATACATCCAGCTTCTAGATTAGAAGTGTGGGAACAATGATTTATATTACAATGTGCAAAAGCTACTAAGGAAAGGAATTTGATAAATAGAATGGGGGTAAGGCTTAGAATAGCTCAAGAGCACTATTAGTAGCCTCAATATTGTTTAGTTAAAATTTAGATAAAAATGTCATTTTTATAAAATTTAGCCAGCTACTTTTTATAACCCCAAATAACATGCTTAATAAATATTAATTTAAAGTTTTTATATATTTTAAATAATGTTATTATTAGGGTTGCAGATCGAGCCCCCAGCCTCTATATCTCTTGCTGCGTAGGATGACAGGGAAGTGGACGACTATGAAACAGATCAAAATTCACACAACACACATCGTAGAAATTGAATAATGCGACAGTGCCTTTTATTGTTGTACCACTTTTAATGTAAAGCAATTATTCAACCATTCACGACAATTGATCCCCACAGCGAATTATTCGAATCCCTAATCTTAAAAAGGAGATATGAATGTTGTATCGAAAACTTAATAATAAAAAGCATAGGGTTCCACAAGAGTTGTACTTCTCAAGAGTGTCTTTCGATTCAGAGGTGGCCGATTTGGCCTAATCAAGGGTCGGAGTGCAGCCGAAGACGAGCCTAGGCGAGGGATATTCTGATGTTATTGAGCTGACAAGAGGTGCTCTTCGCCACCAGCGAATTCCCATCCGTCTTCGGCCTCCCACTGCAATGTCGGTGAGGCTTCATCAATAGGTGCCGAGAAAATGACAACAAGACTACTGAGGTGGGACGAGAGGGCTTATCACTCCATTGCTGCCCATGATCAAAATTCAGAAGCAATCCAATTTAAGAATGAATACGTGTTTGGATCAGACAGAAATCATCAAATTTAACTAGTCATATTGATTGGACAGAAATATGGAAATAAAAAAATTGAAAATAATATTTAATCACTCATATTGGCAGGTTAAATGTAGCCACTCATTTGACTAATGATCAAATTTATCATAACAATAGAGAGCTCATTGTAAGATAGTTTTTACACTTTTTAGTTATTTTTTGACTAAAATTTAAATTTGTTGAGAACACTATGAATGTTCTAACAGACGGGATTAGCGGGTCATTTGTATTTGTTGAATTGCTTGAATCATACTATACAACATGCCAAATATATTTGTAGATGGTAGTTTTTCTTTATTATTAATTATTTAATTTTAACCAATAGAGAGAAAACTTGGATTAGAATAAATATTTTCTTGTGGATGTGGCCATGCCAGATTTGTTTGTTGTTATTTTTTTCTCTTAGATATTTTATTCTTTGCTGATTTTAATACTTCAAATTAGATCTACTGGGTTGAAGCACTGATAGTTGAGATGAGTGCAGATCCTACAGCCAATTTGGCAGTGCTTTCTCCAGCCCCGAGGGCAAGGGCTGCTTCAAATGGGCAATTAGAAATCAATTGACCTTTTGCTTTCCTCTCAAGAAACCAACTGATTTATTTTGTTAGTCATGCAAATGTTGCATCAAATATTGCTCTTGGATTTTTTTTTCATGAACTGTTTCTTTCATGACATAGCAGGTGCAAGCAATGTATAGGATTGGAAAGGGTGAACCTCCCCCTGTTCCTGATACACTTTCTAATGATGCTCGTGATTTCATCCTAAAATGCCTACAAGCTTGCCCTGATAGTCGTCCAACTGCTGCTGAGCTGTTAGACCATCCATTTGTAAAGGGGCCACCTCCTTTCTCTGCCATCACATCACCTCAGACTCAAATCTGCCAGTCTTAAGTTTTCTCGGTTTGGCTTAACTATGTAAGGGTCCCATTTAATTAAGAAATCCTACTTTAAAATGTTTGTATTTAGGTTAAGCGTTTATGATGACCAAAATATGGTCAATGCTCTTTACTCTTAACACATTTTACTGAGGACAAGAAAGAACACGAAACTTTCTGGTTTTAAAATTTGCCCCAGCCTGGGCTTTGGATACACTTTTATCAAGGCATGTCAGCATATGGAAAGTAGTGAGGCCTCCTATTGTGATGTTCATAGGCAGCTGAGATAGATTTATTTTTGATGTTTTAAAAACACGAAAACCAGAAAGTTGAAGCATGTTGTTTATTGACGCATATGTTGTCTTAGAGGCAGTTAACCTGCTTCTCTTAGTTTGGGTCTCATTGATATATTATTTCACCCTAGAAAAGGACTGTACTTCAAAGAGAAAAAAATGCAATATTATTTCTTATTGGGTTTCTAGTGAGTCAATTTGTTTACTATAGGCATGTGTTGCAGTTATTGGGTTTCAAGTAGGCTGATTTGTTTATTACACTATTGTGTTGCAGTTATTCCGTTTTGCCTGTCAGGAACAAATTTGAAATTTCATCGAAGTCTCACGATACTTGTTGCAGCGACTTAAATATGCTTGATGCATTGTAAGGCTTAAGCATTCCTTGATTTAAAAGAACTCCTTCAGAATTGCATGCGGCAACATGGCACTGCACAGTCGTACTTGCTTGAGAATGGCCATCAATAGCATGCTCAGCTCATCTGGAACTGTTCCGAAAGTCTGGTAGAGAATGTCCTACTTAAATTATTTTCATTATTTTGAGGCACTCACTGGGAAAAAAATAATCTATTTGATAAGACTGGTGTTCAATGTTGCACCATATTTTGTAAAATTTGTAATTCAGGAAAAAGATCATGTATATATGTTATCGAAATTCAAAAGTCCGTGTTTTGTCTTTCTGCCAATTGTCTAATGAAGTTGACTGTCATTATCGACAATGAGGGAAGAAGCTAGCATTTATTGAAAGACATTTCTGATAAAGAAGCGTTTGGTTCATGTTTTGTATGCCTCCTGTTCTATTGTATTTCCATCCAAATCGAAACCCAACCAAACACAACACAACTGCCTTTGTTCGACTAATTCGTGCTTCATTTGTTGATGCTATTCCGAAAAGGAAGTACGTGGTTAGTATTGTTAGGCTTTCTGTAATTGCACGAAATGAATCTTCCAAACACTGCAAAAGGTATATTTTAGGCTTTGACTTAATTTGATAATGTTGTATTTTTAAAAGAAGTTATTTTTAGTTGTGTTGGAAACAAAAGCTATTATGAAAATAAGATGTTTGATAAAATATAATTTTAAAAGTGACGTTAAAGTTAAAAGTAAATAATAAATATTTAATAAATTAAAATAAATTATTGTGAAATTTTAAAAAGTTAAAAATAATATTTTATTATTATAATTTTTAAATATTTTTTTAACTCTATTCCAATGACTCACCTGCTCACACATCATTTTCATCCCTCAACACCCCATCCCTGCTCACACATCATTTTTATCCCTCAACACCTCATTCCTGTCATTATAAGTACTTTTTTAAGGTTACCAAATAACTTTTATTGCTTCTAGTTATAAATAAGCAGAAGTAATCTCCCAACAACAATGCCAAACTTATCATTTGTCAATTAGCCCTTCATAAGTTGTAAGCGATAGGAATTGAATATTCTTCTTCTTTGAAAGGTCATATAATAAAAATCTAAAATAAATAAAAAATTTAAAATAAAGGAAACAAAACAAAACAAGCAACTATGAACGAGGCAGAGTTAGATTCGATCTATGGACAAAAGGGTGATTGGTATTTCTTTGACAAAAAACTAATGAAAAGGAATCCAATAATAACTTGACAGAGATTCATCTAATTTTTAAAAACAATTATTTAGTTAAATTTAATATTTCTTTATGAAATGTGACAAACTTTAATTTTGTAAATATATTTATTGAATGAAATAAAAAAATTGTTTAGTATTTCTTAGATTTCATGTTTCACTTTCTTGTGTAAGATGGTGTCATAATTCTTCAATACTTGTTAAACTCTTTTATTGATATATATGTACGGATCATACACAAAAGACTCAAATTTAGTATTAATTTTGTTCACAACCAGTAAATAAAGCATAAACACTTTATTTTGATAAGATTGTTGTGTGAACTATTTTATAGTGACGATAATCTAATCTTGAATAATTGTATAGAGTTTATAGATAGTGGTATCAATATGTTATTATACATAGTGAATATGACCGTGATAGAATAAGTTCTACGATGAATATCTATTTTATTATATGAATAATTTTATATTTTATTATTTGACAATTAATTTATAGATGAATATTAATCCAAGTCATTTAATTAATGCATATTTATTGTTTATGTCTTTTGAATTACCAATGAATAAAATGTATTGCTCTTCAAACACTCGATATTTTAGAAATATAATATTATAGATAATGATAACTTTAAATCAGACATGTTGAATTCACACTTTCATTAAACTAAAATTAATGATACTATCATTATGTTTAAATTCATAATTATTGAGTAAAATCAAGCGTTTCTAACTATATAGTTTGTTATAAGCCCATAATTTACCACCAATCTAAATTTGAAAAAGTCCCTTCAACTTTGGTACATGACATCACAATTTATCTGCTCAATAAGCTAGTCTGCTCAACAACATGACATATGAAGCAAGGGATACTTTCGAGCAAATAGCTGTTGTGGTAGCATATTAAGCTATTGCGTCATTAGGTTGAAAGAATTTCCTCTAACCCAGTTTAGAAGAAAGTTTTGTGCTTATTATAAATCATAACTTATATTGGATCATAAATAAGTTACTTATTGGAAAATTAATAGCAACAAATGAAAAAGATGTAATTAGAGAGGCCAAATAGATTCTATTAATAATTGGTTCTAATTATGAATATTATAGTATAAAATTATATTTTATGATAATCAGTTATATCAGTGGATAAATATTTATGAAAGAATCTTGTAAATATATTTACATAATTTAAAGTGCATTTTTTATTTATAACTAGGCTCGTATTAAAACTAATAAATAATAATTTAATTAATTAATGAGATTAATTAGAGCTTTGATTCTATAGGTCCAATTGGTTTTTATGTTAGCACACTATATTATCTTACGAAGTAATAATTTTATTTTATGGAATTATTTATATATATTTATTTAATGAGACTAAATAAATAATAGTATTCAACATATAATTATATGTTTATCTATTTATTTATTTAATAAAAAGTAAATGAATAATTGAATTGAACATAATTATTTATTAAATAAATAATATTGAGTATTTATTTATTTAGAGTAAATTAATCTACATTTAAATTAATGAAATGATATATGTGAAAAAATCACCAAGAGACATCAGATAAATTAATGAAATGATATATATAATTACCTTTTAAATTTTCACCTTGTTAATATATATATATATATATATTTTGTTATTTTACATATATAATATAATTTAATATTTTTTTTCTGTAAAGTATTTTAGGTTTTTGGTTAAAATATCATAATAAAATACACTTTAACATTTTAAAAATAAATATATCTCTAAAATAATTTATTTATTAAATATTTGTATTATTATAAAAATTACGAATTTTATAAAAATACATTTTCGCTGCTCGGTGTATTGAAAATCTTGAATAATATTCCAACAACATCAATTCTAAAAACTAAATAGAAAGATAGAAAGATAGATAAAAATAAAATTGAAAGATGGATTATTATTATTTCCCAAAAGGTTAAAGTTAGTAATCTCATTAAGGGTAGCCAATAAATAATTTCTTAAACAAAGAAGAAACAAAAAAAAAAAAAAAAAAAACATGGCGAGAGATGGAGGTTCATTTTCTTAGCTTATGGTTCCACAATGTCGTCACTGCGGCGAAAAACTGACCACCATTTGCCCAGACTACCGGCCGCCCCCTTCCCCCATTTTGCGGACGCAACCTTCGAATCATATTTAGATCCATTCTCTCATTATATTTAGATCCTCTCTCTCTCTCTCTCTCTCTCTCTCTGTCGATTGAGGCATCAAAATATCCACAAGCGTCCAGGTACTCCTCTTTGAACCCCTTTTTTCTGCTTCGTTCTTTATGATTGCGGTGCTTCAATAAATAGAAATTAAATTAAATTAAAATTATAGATCTTCCATTGACCTATATCAAATCCGTTTGCTTTCCTTAAGTTATTTAATTTCATTTTTTTTCTTGATGATGTTGGTATTAAAGTTTAGGGTTTATTGTAGATTAAGTTTTGAAATTTGGAATTACCATTAGGTAATTTGGTTCTCCTGTTAATCCCATCATTGGTCAGAAAATAAAAAAATAACAAAACACGCTTCACGTTGTTAGTGTGTGTGTGAGTGTGTGTGGGATGTCTCTGTCTGTGCCTGTGCATTGGGAGCCCTTGTTTGTTGGAAAAAAACATCTCTTGCTTTGCTTTTGTTATGTGTGCTTGTGGGGCTTTATTTGCATCGCAAGCCTTAAATTGTACTGTTTGCTGTTGGTGAGTCAACAGTTTTACGTTCAATATTTATCCTGAGTGCATTGCTATTTTCTAAATGACTATTTGATTCTTTTAATGTTCAATACCTTCTGGATTATTGTTATGAAGTATATGACTGTTTTATGTTCATTACTTTACTCTGACTAGGATATTGTTGTTTCCTACCCAGAGATGTTAGTGGGATCCAAAACTTGATTAGTTTCCTGTAGTTGTCATGAGCGCTTCATCCGTCCTTCCATTTGGATTGCCCCTTTTACCTTGTGTATTGTTTCGCATGGAAAGAGACAGAAGAAATTCAAAAAATTAGGAACTTTTTACTACTTTTGAGCATAGATGTTAAAGGCGCGCACTTTTCTCCTGGTGCAGGCAAGGCGGGGGGGTATTGCACTTCCTCCTATGGAAGTTGCAGGTGATCTGGGAAATGAGCCTGTCCTTCAAAGGCCCTATGCTCTAGGAAACAAAAGGCGCGCCTCTTGGTCATTCATCTGTTGCTTGTTGTTTTTTTTTTTTTGTTTTTTTTTTTAAATATTTTTTTGATGGCTTATACATTAAAATGCTAGCTTTCAGAGAGTAAAAAATTGTTATAGGATATGCCCCATGAAAATATGGGATGTTGGGAATGTGCGGAAAAATAGGGCTTATTTTCTTTGACTTCTACATTAAAACACCTATTTAGAGAAAGAAATAAATGTTATAGCGTATGTATGATATAATGAAAGGTTTCAAATGTGGGGAAGAAATGGTGTTATTTGTTTCAGTTTTACATTAAATTGAAGAAAAGTGATAAAGGCTCAGTTTGGTATTGATTTTGAAAAATTATTTTTGCTTATTTTATAAGTAGAACTAACAAAATTCATTTGGTAAATTTTAAAAAATTACTTATAAAAAATATTTCTGTTTTTTATAGTAAAAAGTAGAAACAATTTAAGAGTTGCTTTGCTAATAACAACTTTGAAAATTTTAAAATATCAATTTTAATCCTGATTCATTCCTGCTACAGCTCCCAGTGGGGGTAGAGGGAGGTGATAGGTGGGTCTGAGACTTGACCCAGGTGTAGTGATCAAAGATGTTGACTATAACCAGGAGATGGAGCTTGAATGTCAGCCCACTGCTTGATGATGACGCCATTATCGACTCTCTTTCACAGAGCTTGTCTTTGCTTGTGTCTTTGAGACTATGAGCAAGAAGAACAATGGAAATTAATAGGCATTCTTGTTTTTACATAGGCTGCTTGTTATTTTTCTTTTCAAATTTGTTTTTGGGTAAATCCAATTGAAGTGTTTCAATGGATTTTTTTTGTCAATTTTGGTTAATTGTTTTTTAATTAGTTGAGTTTTTCCTTTTCTCTCCTTTAAATTCATAACATGCGATAACTTTTAAGGATATTTTTGTATTTTTAAACATTCACAATGATTTTTTTTATTTGTTAAATATGTATTACCTGCTTTTAGAATATACATGTTTAAAATTATAGTTTACTAAATATTCATATTCACAATAAATTTTTTTTGTCGCAACTAAAAGCATTTTCTTTTAAAAGCATAATGTTATCAAACTAGACTAAAAATAAATGTTATAAAATATTTATGCTATAAATTGAACATGTTAGGAATTTGATTTAAAAAAAGTGAGTATCTTGTGATTGAAAATTGAAATAGAAGTAAATAAATTTTTGACCATTAGAGTTGACATTTGAAACCATGTCAAACTAGAAGAAGAAACACAAGCCCTAGATTACACCTTATAAAAGTATAGTGAGGAGCCTCCTAGCCCAAAATTTGAAGATGATTACCCTCTTGTGAATTTCATGGATAGAGATTGAGGAGTTATGCTATGATGGCCTAGTTTTTTAATCATTGCATGCTTGTGCTAATTTTTGTTGGATTGCTTCCCTTAGTAACATGAACTTTATTTTAATGGTCTTTTTATTATTATTTTGTAATAGTTTCATTTTGATAGCTTCAATATATTTATCTCATTCTTCTTGAATTTGTTCTGTTAATCTATATATATTTTATATAATGTGTGCCTTGTGTCTAAAAAGCCTGAGTCTAGGCTTGAGGACCCCGATGTGTTAAAAACTATGCTTTTGAAACAGTGTAACATCATTCTAGCGCAGCTTGCTTCTGTATTTATTTATTATGGTGCATGTTTTTGTCAATTCGGGTGATCTTGACATATTATTGTCATTAAAACCTTTTTTAAATTTATTCAATAAAGAGGAAAAGAGAGTTGGCTGTATAATATAGGCTAATTATTATTATTTTTTGATTTATTTACCCTCAGAACATGTTACACTTTGTCTTTTCATGAATATTATGTTAAATTTAAACTCATGTATTGGAAACAGACCATTTCAGCTGTTTAATATGAAACTAAAAATTGAGCTTGATTTGCCACCAGTAAACTACTTGGCTAAACACACGCTAGTGGCATTCTTGCACCTTGATGTATGATTTGTGCTAATAAAAAAGGATTGATTGCAAATTATTTTAAAATCTTATATACACTTAGCATTCAGGGTGTTAAACAGGCGAGCTGGGGCTCATTTTTAAACAGGCTAAAATTGTCAAGCCAAGTCTAACTTGCATGCGGCGTGTGCTGGCCCGTTTATATATATATATATATAAATAATTTTTTTTCTTTAAATATATTATTTATTTTGAAAATTTACCAATTTTAGTTTATATGGATCAAATACAACCTTTACCAAACTTACAAAATATGAGTACAATGTACATTATACAAACTCTTAATATATTAAATCAAAAAAATAGGAAAAAAAATAAAAAATAAAAAAATTAGCCCGCGGATTGGCCCGCTTGAGCTTGCGGGTCAGAGCCCATTCTAACTCGTATATAAACGGGTCAGATTTTATAGGCCCAGCCTGCATGGCCCACTGCCCACAGGCCAGAAGCCCGTTTAACATTCCTACTCAACATTGTGATTATTGTCAAAATTTATGATTGATTGTTGCTCATGTAAATGTCTAAGCTGCAGTAGATCCCTTATTTGCTGTTGCTTTGAAGCCTTGGGGTTTAATTGCAAGTTGTTGACTCAAGCTGAAAATTAGTTCATTGCTCTGCACACCATTGCATGTCTTTCACTGAACCAGCTTGCCTGTTATGAACTATTAATGACCATACCAACTCTTTGGTGTTGTTGACTGTTGGCTTAGCAGTAATAGGGAAGCCTTCCCTTTGGTTTTGCTTTCAATTGATTCAATTCATACATCACACTATTTATTTGGAAAATCTTTTGTATATCAAACATTGATATTAATTTGTAAGATTTTTTAGATTTTATGTTGGTGTTTTCTTGCATCTGGGCTATCTCGAAGGCTCAACTAGGCCTTTGTGTGAACTGTAGGATTTTGGTTGCATTTTATTTATTTATTCAGGCATGACGACACCACCCTCCAAGAAAATTTCTTGGGGGCACCTTTTCTCAGTGTTTTTTAGAGGGTAGCTGTTATTAATAATTCATCGCCATTTTGGCAAGTTATTTGATTCATTTCATTTTGTATGTTATGCACATTTGTCTTTATTTCTATTTAAACTAGCTTCAGGTTTGACTATGGCAAAAGCAAGCAAAATGCAACGCAAGTCTGGTTCTCAACGTCTCAAACTAAACCCATACCCATTGGCATCTTGCGCCCCTAGGAAGATTGTGAAAGACAGTCGTCACTGTAGAAAGAAATATCATGCAACAATTGAGAAGAAAGAGAAAAAAGAATGGGAGAACGCCATTTGTTCTGTGTGCTTGGAGTACCCTCACAATGCGGTTCTTCTCCTCTGTTCCTCTTACAACATGGGCTGCCGCCCTTACATGTGTGGTACTAGCCATCGTTATTCCAATTGTTTGGATCAGTACAAGAAAGCATACGCTAGAGTAGCCTCAACTCAATGTGCTAATGAGCTGATGGACCAAATTACTTATAATTTGGATACAGGCGAGTCCAGCAAAATGGAGGTCTCAGAGCTTCTTTGTCCACTCTGCCGGGGCCAGGTAAAGGGCTGGACTGTGGTGGAAGAGGCTCGAGACTATCTGAATACCAAGAGGAGAACGTGCATGCACAATAACTGCTCTTTTGCTGGGACCTATAAAGCACTGCGGAAGCATGTTAGGACAGAGCACCCTTTGGCACAGCCACGGGCTGTGGACCCAGCTCAGGAAGAGAAATGGAAGAGGCTTGAACGCGAAAGGGAGAGAGATGATGTGTTGAGTACAATTAACTCCACAATGCCGGGTGCAATGGTGCTGGGGGATTATGTGATAGAGGGCAACTTTCACAACATTATTGGAGATATGAATCTTGATTTCTTTGGTGATATACGTTTGGATTCATCTGGGCCTCGTTGGAATGGTGGCATGGGACAGAGGGGTTTTCATAGGGTTCGGCGCACATTGGAGGAGGGAAACAATACCATACGCCGCATTGTACCTTCCAGTCAACGCATGGCAGTGACTGTGAGGCGGGGGCATGGGAGGCCAAGGACTGCAGCAATGGAACGGTGATTATGGGGAATGAAGTTCTAATTCGGGGGGTGTTTTGAGTTGTTGGTGGAAGAAAAGTGTGGGGGTTCCAGTGAATTCATCTGCATCAATTTGGTGTTTTGGTTTCAAACTTTTTCCCAAAAAAGGGC
Source organism: Taxillus chinensis (assembly GCA_023512835.1). Taxonomy (NCBI): domain Eukaryota; kingdom Viridiplantae; phylum Streptophyta; class Magnoliopsida; order Santalales; family Loranthaceae; genus Taxillus; species Taxillus chinensis. The sequence goes on from CM042090.1 coordinate 16,083,488, forward strand.
AGCAGCAGCACAACACCCCCCCCCCCCCCCACCCATTTGATCATTTTATTTGATTAAATGCAGAAGTTTCTTTATTGTGATTTATTTGTATCCTGTCTCCTTTATTTGGTGGAACACAACTGAACTGAAAGATGTGTTCAAGTTCATCCCCAGGTTGAAGAAACCAACGGAAAATGTCTTATTTGCTGTGGGTTCTGATTTGAGGACAAACTGTGCCCTTAGGTAGAAATTCTTGCACAGGAACTGTAAATATTGAATTATGACCTAGTTGGTGCCTCACACCCCCCCTGCTTTTCTTAGAATTGATGGGTATCTACCATATGTTCTGAGATGTATTTCTTCTCACATTAAATGTTTGTTTATGCTAGCTGAATGTATTGATAGACTCCTTTCTAGAATCAAGTATCAACACTGCTCGGGAGGGGATCTCTCATTTCCAATGGGTTCCTGCTCCTGAATCTCAGACTGTTATTATTTTGTTTCCTTTTCTATATCTTTGTGTGCTTTCTAACTTTGATCCAATTTCCACGTTAATTTTATAATCCTGATATATTATGCATGTCTTCTCCCACCGCCCACCGTGATCGTACCGGTGGTGAGTGCAACTTTTTTAAGGGACGTACGTCGCATGCTCGATCTGAACCAGCGGATCTTAACTTCTCTCAAATACCTCGGATCCAATTTCCAGCCCTCTTCCTTAATTTCTGCCAATCCTCCTCCATCTAATTAATCCCACTCACAATTAATTAGCGCATGGGAGCTTGCTTAACTTCAAAGCTCGCCATTAGTGGCATGGGAGCTTGCTTGCAGCGATTTTGACTTTAGACAACCGCAGATGTGAGGGCAGTAGTGTACTATTCCCGCGATTAGCTGTGACAGTGCTGATCTCACGAATTTTAAAGTAACTTTTTATTGTTTTTTTAAAATATTTGTACAGAAGTCACTGCCAACCACAAGACAGCTCGCGAAATTTGTACCGAACACCAGCTAATAGCTATGCTTGCGCTGCACGCCCGCCAGCGTCGTTTTGTTTTATTTTGCACTATGTTGGCGGAATTATATTTTCTAAATGAATTTTTATTATTGCTTATGAATCATTTTAAATTTATTGGAATTATTATTTTACTAAATAATATCTTTTATTTATTTTGTTTTATAAAAAACCGTTGCTGTTCGTTCACAAAGCTTAACGCGGTAAACTTAGACGCAAATTCGGCTTGGCTGATTTAAGAGGGAAAAAGAAAAAAAAATCCTTGGTTCAAGTTGGAATTATTTAATATTTTAATCAGAGCTCGATCGTTTAGTACTTTCTTCATATTTAATAAAATTTTTAGAAAATTAGATTATAATATTTGCGTAAAAGTTTATTAACTAATAAACAAATACTACTAAAAAAACTAGATATATGAAAAAGGATACTGTTGCTGAAAAAGTGATTAACAAAAAATAATTTAACATTATTTTTTATCAAAAGTATCTGTAGAATGGGCTTACAGTATTACGGTAAAATAATATGAATAGTTATACTTTTTTTTCTCCCTCATTCCTCCCATGGTTATTCACCGACGTAACCATAATTGTACCAATCATTATTTGTTTTTTATTCATGTTTTTTTCTCTCTTTTAATGTTTTTTCCATTTTTCAGATCTAAGATTTTTTTGGTTTCTATTCATGTTTTTCATTTTTTGTTTTTTGGATTTAGATCTAATTAAGATTTCTCAAATTTAAATCTAGAATGATTAAACTTTATTAATTTGTTAGATCTAGTGTTAACTTTGGAATTAATCTTGTCATCGTCATTGGAGCTGTTCTTTTTTGTGGGACGAACTTGTGTTGGGATCAATACTTACAGACCTTGCATCAGTTAGATAGAAATTTTACTTCTATGCTACTCGTTGTCGTCTCCGTGCTTAAGCTATATAAGTCAATAGAATAAGAGATATGTACGCTTAAAAATTAAAATGGTAAGAGATGAGATGAGGGGCTACGAGAGAGTGAACAAAATAACGTGACAGACAAATAGAAAATATATAATTTATGGCCCGGTTTTTTAATCCATTTTTTATTGTAACAAAATAACATATATATTAATTAATAAATAAATAATAATATTTTGTTATATGTTAATATACTTTTTAAATTACTAATAATAAACAAATAATATATAAATCTTAAATGAGTCAAATCAACTGAAACAACAACGAAGGCTATACACTACAGCGTCAAATTCGAGTCGTTCTACTGTCAAACAAACGTGTTGTGTTGGGTTATCTATAGAGACACCGTAAACCTGTACAGTATGGAAGAGACGAAGTAAACGAGTGGGTCTGCATAACATGGGACGTTGACGTGGGCGGCTATGATGATTGATGGCCCATTTTACATGCATTATTTTCATACTTTGGATGGTGAGTGGGTTTGTTTAATTTGGGAATAAATTAATACTTGACTTTTGGGGACCGTGAAGGACGCTGTGGCGCTAGCCACATGCATTTGGCTATCGGGGCTGCCATGGGCTACTTTGGCGGAAAAATCAAAAAAGAGATATTAAAAGTTTTATCTGTCTGAAGTGTTTTTAAAAAAAAAAGAAAGATATTTAAAAAAAAAGCTATAACTTATAAGTAGTATAAAAAAATGTTTCCAAAACAAAAAAATGCCAAAAAAACATCTTTTTTAGAATAAGCACAAAAGGAGAGGAAATATTTTTGAAAGGTCTATGCATTTATCTAATATTTTCACAAAGTATATTTAACAAAACAATTTAAAAAAAGGGAAAAATCTAAATCATTTAAACTTATATTATATTTACATGAGCTATATGAGCTTGCTTGCGCTTTAGAAGATAGCCTATTTCGCCCCAGGGTAAGAAAGGTCCTGCACTGCCTCATTTTCGTTCCTAATAATAAGGGTAAGAAAGGTTTGAGAGGACATTATTATAGAAATCATTTGGAAAAAATATAAAAATAATCTCATTCATGATGCCAACATAAACCAACAAAAATAAAATAAAACATTTTCCTCCACTAACAACATATTTTAAAATTTTATGTTTTTATCCTTTTTCTTCATATTCATATCTAAAACATTGTTTCAACTTAAATAATTGTGTCAATTTTTTAAAAATTATAAAACTTCATTTTCAAAAAGTAAAAACAAGAAGAATTTTTTTCTAAGCACTTGTCGCAAATAATTAGTGTTGCTAATATTTTATTGGTAATGTAACCAATCGTGCAGCCATCTTAATTATAATTAAAGCTTAATTTAAAATTCAAAAACACGATTGCTATTTAACTTTACAAGTGAACTTACCAATTTTCTCAGGTGTTAATTGTTTGGATTTGACAAACTCTCTCGAAATTAAAGTATTTCTTAGATTTGAAGTCTTCCCGAATTAGAAGTTAATGTTTGAATTAAGAATGTTGATCACAGCGGTGTTCATTGATCTATTAACTCATTTATCCATTGATTTTTTAAATAATGGTAAATAAAATATTTAGTTGTAAAAATACGAAAGCATTAAAATATTTATACCAAATAAAATAGAGTATATCAAAATTTAATTTGATTGTTTCTATTATTGTTAATTAAATATTATGAATTATAGACAAGTAGTGATTAAGGTGGCTTTGGTATGTAATAGTTTTTTAAAATAGTCAATTATTTATTTAAGTGTTTGTTATATAGTAATGGTACAAAATTAAGGTTGCATAATTAATAGTTGACTAACAACGTGATAACAATAGACATCGGATAGGGGGGAAAAAAAAATATTTATAGCCAGATAAAATTTTTGAGGATATATTTGGTTGCACAATTTATTTTTCTTGCGTATATATAATGTTGAAATTCTAGTGAGTTTACGTTAATTAAATTCAGTATTATGAGAAATATTTTATCGAAGCTTTTTGTAAGTATTATAGGTGGCTTTGGAGATATCGTACATAGACATGGCATCATTCATTAAAGCTAGTGTGTGCAATTTGCAAATAGGACTTATTTATAGTGTATGTTGGAGTATTAGGAACCTAATGCTACAGACCATTGCATAAATCAAATAATAGTTAGTAAGTGTCCAATATCATATATGAGAGAGAAATATTAGAACAAAGAACACATAAAAATTAAACTCAAAATTTTTAGCGATTTAGATAATTTTTCACCTCATCATTTCGGGAGCGTAATTGGGTATCAGGGTTGCACAATTTATTTTAACAACATATTTTTGCGTCCATTATTGTAGGTCTAAAGGACCAACATTTTTTTGTCCATGCAGATCAAAATCAGGTGATAAATACCAATTGGTGGACCATTGTTATTTTTTATTAAAATTATTAATATTCTAATTAATATATATATATATATATAATAAAATTTTAAATAACATTTAACAATAACTTATAATATTTATTTTAAATAAAAAATAAATAAAAACCCGTCTGTTTGCACCTCTAATCATGACTCCACGGGCGCTGTATGCAGACCAGGCGTTCTTTCATATGCATATATTTTTAAAGTCAAATTTTTTTTACAATAAGCTAGCTCATTAATAGAGTTAATACTTACTGTATGATACATCAAAATTATATTATTTTGATGTTTTTTAAAAACTGCATACCAGTGTAATTTTAATATAAAAATACTAAATCAATATAGTTTTAATTGAGACATCACGTAATTATAGGAGATCCCATTAATATCTCATGAATACCCAAAATTATTGTATGGTATACTGGTTATGTATTTAACTGTTCAGTCCAGCGAAATTAAAGTTAAGCAAAAGTTTGGACAGTACCCAAATTAAAAGTGGTTTGGGTTGCTGCTGGCATTTTGATTGGCTAGTAAATCATGGACTGCGAGAAACTTTTTTTTTTTTTTTCGAAAAAATATATATCAGTAACAAAGTTACGACGAACATCGACCAAGTATATATATGTGTGTGTGTGTCACTGTATCATTATCCAAATCTGCGAAATAATCATTTGCCCATGCCCCTCTCTCATCGACTGCAAGCAAGAAGCTTTCTGCGTTATAAAAATGGCTGCCTCTGTGAGTTTCAAGGCTGGGCAATCCCTCTACCACGAACCGGGCCTAAACGGCGCCGTTCGCGACCGTACTAACAAGAAACCGGTGACCCCCGCCGTACACGAGGAGGAAGACCTGTGGTTCAGCAGCGGCGACGACGACGACGACGACGACGATTATTGGACGGTGGATCCGATGATCAAAACCAACGGAGACATCAGAGAACTTGAGGCGTCAATCTCGGACCCAAGGGACGCAGGGACGGCCGATCACTGGGTGCAGCGCAGCCCTTCCCTGGTCCGCCTCACGGGGAAGCACCCCTTCAACTCGGAGCCCCCACTGAGCCGACTCATGCAGGTCGGGTTCATCACCCCCGCCCCGCTCCACTACGTGCGCAACCACGGCCCCGTCCCGAGGGCCACGTGGGACGGGTGGCGGGTGGAGGTAATGGGACTCGTCCGGCGACCGGCCCGGTTCAGCATGGACCAGCTGGTCTCCGAGTTCCCCGCCCGCGAGTTCCCCGCCACGCTGGTCTGCGCCGGGAATCGGCGGAAGGAGCAGAACATGGTGAAGCAGACCATCGGGTTCAACTGGGGAGCCGCCGGAGTTTCCACGTCGGTGTGGCGGGGGGTGCCGCTGCGGTGCCTGCTCCGGCGGTGCGGGATCATGCGCCGCCGAGACGGGGCGGCGTTCGTTTGCTTCGAGGGGGCTGAGGAGTTGCCCGGAGGCGGATCAGATGTTTCAGGGGGGGGCAGCTGCAAGTACGCGACGAGCGTGGGGAGGGAGGTGGCGATGGATCCTGGTCGGGACATACTGGTGGCGTACATGCAGAACGGGGAGCGATTGTTGCCGGATCACGGGTTTCCGGTTCGGATCATCATCCCCGGGTTCATAGGCGGTCGGATGGTGAAGTGGCTGAAGCGCATCGTCGTGACTCCACAAGAATCCGACACCCATTACCATTACAAGGATAACCGGGTCCTTCCCTCCCATGTTGACGCTGAATTGGCCAATGCCCAAGGTACGGACCATACAATTAATTAATAGTTAATACCCCTCCTACTTACATAATTTTGCATTAACGCACCTTCAAATCTAATCCACCACCAACCTTCTTTCAATACCAAAACAAAACTCACCACTTCCTTAATTAATTTAATTGGTAGAAGAAATGTGTGTTTTCGGGTTGTTCTTGGACTGACGGGTCAAATTGACACAATTAATGGGTCTTTCTTTAAAATACAATTGGCTCGGTTTCTGAGATTCCATTAGAATCAGAGGGCCTTTGTTGACTTTGTCACCGTTCCCAACAATTATTTCCTTTTTTCTCTTCTTTTGGTTACTGCACACTACTCTTGATGTTGGCACTTAGCGGTGAACAGAGAGAGTTATGATTATATGACGAAACCGAAGGTGTTTTTAAATTTCATTAATCGTTTAAAACTCAAAAAGTGTTTAAAAAAAAAAAAAAAACAATCCCCCCTCATTTGTTTCTATTAAAAAAGACTTTTTAAAATAATTGAAATAATAGCAAAAAGTTAAATCATAAATTTAGTTTTCGTTGTTGAAATTAAGCTGAAAATAAACGTAGACATTTGTGCAGTGCAGCTTGGTGGTACAAGCCAGAGTACATCATCAACGAGCTCAACGTAAACTCAGTGATTACGTCGCCGTGCCATGGAGAGGTCTTGCCTGCAAACACGTGGATGACCCATCAGCCGTACATGTTGCGGGGCTACGCATATTCTGGTGTGTCAGTAGTGTTACCCAAAACCCAATAAATAAATAAATAAATAATCATATTCCGTATTTCCATTTCCCTTGCTTTGTACTTTAGGGCGTTACGACGACGCACGAGGTTTTTTGTTTTTTGTTTTTAAATAAATTAAGTCATTCGTAATTCGATGCTTGTTTGTGGGCTCCACACTAATCACTGTGGCAGGAGGGGGGAGGAGGGTGACCCGCGTGGAGGTGACGACAAACGGTGGGGAATCGTGGCACGTGTGTCGGCTGGACCAGCCGGAGAAGCCCAATAGGTTCGGCAAGTACTGGTGCTGGAGCTTCTGGTGGCTGGAGTTGGAGGTATTGGGCCTTCTCGAGGCCCAGGAGATTGCGGTGAGGGCCTGGGACGAGTCCCACAACACCCAGCCCGAGAAACTTATCTGGAATGTCATGGTATGTATGCATGTACGTACGTACGTACGTACGTAGGCCAAGCACTTCATTTCACTTTTGTTGGCCCACCCCAAAGAATATGAACGACATGTGCGGTGGATGTCTGATGTCTGATGTCTGCTGTCTGCAGGGAATGATGAACAACTGCTGGTTCCGGGTGAAGGCCAGAGTGTCCAAGTCACCCAATGGCGACATCGGAATCGTCTTCCAGCACCCGACACTGCCGGCGAGCCAACCCGGCGGGTGGATGATTAAATCATCCGAGTCCGACGACTCTGCTCTCCATACTCACAAAACTACCCTCCCCACCGTCAACAACAGCGCTACCGTTTCGCTCCGCGAGCTGGAGAAACACGACTCGCCCGACTCAGCGTGGATCGCCGTGAACCGAAAAGTGTACGATTGCACCCGCTTCCTCAACGACCACCCCGGTGGACCCGACAGCATCCTCATAAACGCCGGAACCGATTGCACCGACGAGTTCGAGGCCATCCACTCAGACAAGGCCAAGAGACTGCTCCGAGGCTACCTTGTCGGTGAGTTATTGCCCGAGTCACCGCCGGAGAAACCGGGCGACGGCGTAATATCCAACGGGGTAACCCCAGGAAAACACCAAGCGCCGTCGACAGCTGTCGCGTTGGCCGCAGGTGAAAAAATAGAATGCAAGCTCGTGTCGAAAACGGCCGTCTCCCGGGACGTGCGGCGCTTCCGGTTCGCCTTACCGTCGGAGGACCAGGTACTGGGGTTGCCGGTGGGGAAACACATATTCCTATGCGCCACGGTACGCGGTAAGCTGTGCCTGAGGGCCTACACGCCAACAACAGCCGTCGATCAAGTGGGGTTCTTTGATCTTGTCGTCAGGATTTACTTCGCCGGCGAGGATCCTAAATTCCCCAACGGTGGGGTTATGTCGCAATATCTGGACTCTCTCCAGGTGGGGTCTACCGTGGGAGTCAAGGGTCCACTTGGGCATGTGGAGTACGCCGGCGGGGGAGTGTTTACTGTCCACGGTCGCCTGAAGTTCGCCAGGAAGTTGGCCATGGTGGCCGGCGGGACGGGGATAACTCCAATTTATCAGGTTATTCAGGAGGTGTTGCGGGACCCACGGGATCCGACGGAGATGCATCTGGTGTACGCGTGTCGGACGGAGGAGGACATATTGTTGAGGGAGGAGCTGGACGGTTGGGCGAGGGAAGCGCCGGGCGAGAGGCTGAAAGTGTGGTACGTGGTGGGAAGGGACGCGAGGGAAGGGTGGAGGCACGGTGTTGGGAGGGTGACGGAGGAAACGCTGAGAGGGCACGTGCCCGCGGCGGCAACGGGTGTGGTGGCGCTGGCGTGTGGCCCCCCGGAGATGATTGAATCGGCGGTGAGGCCTATTTTTGAGAAGATGAATTATGCCAGGGAGGCTTTGATTGTGTTTTGAGGCCATGAAATATGATGTTCCCATTCAAACTTTCCTCTATGCGTGTGCATTGAAATCTTGCTCGATAAAGTAGTTATCAATCTTTTCGTTGTCGAACAAGTTTGGACTTATCTTCTCGCGTTCTTATTACTTGACTGCTTTTGTTTCTTCTATGCTCTCCATAATTGGTTCAACAACAAATCCATCAAGCTTTGGCGATTATTGACTACGTTTGTCGAGCAGACCCACACGAAAATTGGAACGCGCTGGCTTTTTGCTTGAATACTAGTGCTCAATTTTTGGCGCTTTGCTTGAATACTGGCATTGTTTGTGCAAGCTTGATTGGTTGTCAAGCGTAAAAAAAAGTAACTTAGGTAGCTAATCCTCCTCTCTGCTTAAATGCTTATTCATGTTTGTTCGAATACTTGCTTGATTGTTACACTGTCGAGCATAGAGGTACACTCTTTCAGAATGAGGAATAAGAGGTTGTGCACTTACAGAATTCGGCGTTCTCGTCGTCAACGGGTGAGAGCCAACGAAGAGCGGGTGACGAATAAAAGATTCGAAGTAGAGAGCAGATCGTCAGTTGCGAGCGGGATAATAGGACTGCTACGATTGTTGGCATTAGCTTATAATAATTGCATATGTTGGTCGATAATAATTGTTATGATTATTGCATAGAGGTAGGGGGGGGGGGGGGCCCCTTGTTTTTTTTTGTTTTTTGTTTTTTTTTTTTTTTGTGTTTTTTTTTTGGGGTTTTCTTTTTCGTGCTAGTTTGTGTGGGTTTGTCTTTTTTCACTCTTTCCATTTCCAAGTGGCGATGGTGCACTAACCAAATCCGACAAATTGAACGAGGAACAAGAGGTTGTGCACTTACATAGAAGATTCGAAGTATGGAGCAGATCGTCAGTTGCGAGCGGGAGGAGAGCATGACTAATAATGTACCGAATTTGATGTTTTGAAATTTAGTGACACTATAGGCCCGGTTGGTAGCCGAGCTTGAATTCGCCGCTATCACGTACCAAACAAATACTACCTTAACATCACTCGTGAATTGAGATGTTCAAATAAGGTCCGGTAAGGTATTTAATGGGCCTGAGCCCATGCCTTTAAAGACGTCATTACGTGGTCCTTTTCGACCCGGGACGCTAATCCGCTTTCCTTGGAGCCTTGATAAGGGATTGGACATTCGGACACGGTCTTTTCTTTTGCTCCATCGATCGAGAGTCGTGACTACTCGTTATCGCATCCACCCACCGGCCACAGCTAGTGTAAGATGGCTCAAGCGCTTGCGCTGCCTGTGGCTTCTTCGCTCTCCATGATCGGCAATGGAAGAAGCCACGGCTCTCTCTCTACTCGTCTCCCTTCGCGCATCTCAAACCCTCATCCTAAGCCCAAGGTTCTCTCTCTCTCTCTCTCTCTCTCTCTCTCTCTCTCTATATATATATATATATATATATATATATATAGAAATCGATCTCAAAGGGTTGTTGGATTCCTGTGTGATTTGTTCTGTGTTTAGTTTCATAACCTATTAACCATCAAACGAGTTTGTTTGTTGGTGTTGAGATTCCGCATCGGCAAGAGTTTATAGTGTTGGATTTCTCTCAAGTGTTGCTGTGTTGGGTTGGAATAGAGCACATGGGATTGTGGGTTTTTTTTTCCCATCTTGCATTTTTTCTTGCTTATGAAATGGCATGTTGGCATTTTCTATGATTGCCTTGTTGTTTAGTTTGGTAGCCTAAGCATCAAATGCGCCCGGGTTGGCGGCGTGGAGATCCCGGACAACAAGCGGATTGAATATTCTTTACAGTACATCCATGGGATTGGGCGGAATAATTCGCGCCAAATCCTCTGCAACCTAAGCATGGACAACAAAATCACCAAAGATTTGTCCGAACAAGAGCTCACTTCACTGAGACAAGAAGTCAACAAATACATGATTGAAGGCGAACTTGTAACTCTCTCTCTCTCTCTCTCTCTCTTCCAACATCCAATATATGAACCTGCTCTGCTGAATTATTTAAAAAACAAAAAGTCATTCAATGAATGCAGTGCAAATAAGATTAAAACATTGTTGTCTCTCTCTCTCTCTCTCTATTTCTCTCTCCTTTTGTTTCTTATGGTAAGACAATTGGTATTTGGGGTTTTCAGCGGCGGTTCAACGCACTAGCTATAAGGAGACTGATTGAAATACAGTGCTATAGAGGGATTCGACATCAAAAAGGGCTACCGTGCAGAGGACAGCGCACGAAGAACAATTGTCGGACCCTGAAAGGGAAGAGGGTTGCTATTGCAGGGAAGAAGAAGGCCCCTCGTTAACCAAATCAATTTTAGTATAACTATTGCTTGCAATAGTTATAAATCCGATCTAGATCTCCTTTCATGGTACAAATTTGTTGCCCGTGTACTTAATATTCCTCACCTTGTTATGACATTTAGCTGTGCCTTTGATATTTTTGTTTTTGTTTTCTTCTCTCACGAGTCAAGTCCCTTTTGTGTGCCCGTGTACAAATCTGTTGCTTCTGTTCGTTCTCACTTTAAATATGATTTTTAGATATGCCTTTCATTTTCATTTTTGTCCCTGGCAGTGGTTAAATGAAGTTTGGGTGGTGGTGGTGGTGGTGTAGGGTTACTTTATATCCCGATTATATCCCAATTACTGATTGATATGCTATATCTACTTATCCAATGGGGACTATGAGACGGCAACGAGAGTGTTTTCCATATGTCATCGACTCATTTGAGATCTCAATTTTGTAGGTAGAAGTTTGAAAGACTAGACAGAAGTAGACCTATGAAGGTGAGTTATAGGGTGAACCACTTGCTTTCATCCCTGCAATGAATCCTGTTGTCTGTCAACACATTTATGATCCATAACCTTTCCTTGATTGCTTGTTTTTCCTGGATCACTAGAATATTGATGCTACTAGCTTGTCTCCTGATGTATAATATTTGCAATGGACTGGCTTTGGATATTTCGCTAGGCTGCTTTTAAATGTTCCTAGCATAAACATATGCACCAGAGTATTCTGGTAGCATGGCGTCGAAACAATTGTCATGTTAATTTTATGACCTTCTCATGTTCCTTTTGTTGTGATTTTGAACATGATGCAAGGGGAAGGGTGTTGCAGGGCTTGTGGCTCTTTGTTGGTCATATTTTTAGCAGCCATTTAGATTGCCCCTTTATGTGTATTCTAAATTATAGTTAGATGTGGGTTTCAGCCTATTAGTTAGTACACACCCTGTGTTGGTGAGGAAAAAGTTAAACAAAAAGCAAAAAAGGAAACAAAACAAACAAACATGGGATCTGTGATAAATTTATGAGATATCATGCCTGTTGACCATCTTATGTGGAACTTCTTTCATATCATTTAGCCCTAAGGTCTACTACTACTGTGGCTAAGTGGCTTCCGTTAGTATGCCATGTAACTCTGGCCGCCTACATCACCTCAGCCTTTTTATACAATGCTGCTATGGTCTGTTTCTTGTTCATGGCATGTCAAGTTATGGGTGTTGTAACTTTCGCTTCATATCTAGTGAAAATCTAGGCCCTTGCCACTTGCCAGAACTTTTTTTGTGACGTAACGTCATGTATTTGATATAATCTGGGCATTCAACTTTCTTGAATATACATTTTTTATAGGGTCACATTGGCCTCGTGGGTGCTGCTTCATGGCCATGGTCACATTGGCTTCGTGGGTTATATTTTTATATTTTTTATTACTTATAAATGTTTTTAAATTTATTAAATTTATTATTTTTAAAAATAATATCATTATAACAAAGCAACTTCCTAAAGTATATCATGTAAAAATGTTCATAATGTCATTTTATTTTTCTGTGGTTATCATTAAAAAACAAATTATCGCGCATCCATCCAAGGTAACCGGGAAATAATTTTGCAACCCTGAAAATATTCAAACATTGATTTGTCGTGGTAATTTCAAAATATACGTAAACTACTTTTAAAACATTTAATTTAAAACACTTACAACATTCAAGTGAGTAACTACGTCAGCGAAGCAACACCATCTACTTTCTCTTCGGAAATAATCACAATTATATGAGTAGGTTTAAAATTTTAACATATTAGAAGGCGATATTAATATAGCAATATGTTAATATAGTAATAAATGATTAAGTATAAGAGGCAAAAGTGTATTCATGTAATAAAACTTTAAAGTCTGTTGATTTTAAAAACCAAACAAACAAATGTGAGGAGTGGGTGGCAATTCAGATGGACATTGCTCTGTGCAAGAATTGCCATAAAAGCGAGGCCGAACTAGAAGGTATTGAAAAAAATATCACACGCGACATAGTTATATGATAAACCACGACCATCCCTGATTTAGACTGTTGTATTGGTCTTTCTTTTCGTTGAAGCCCTATTATCATGCTAAGTCTTATTCTCCTATTAGATTGTTATTTCTGCGTCCATGATTTAGTTTTTGTTTGAGCCCAATAGGTGTGTTTGTATGTTTTGGAAGAATAGTTGGTGTCACTGATAGTTATACTTCCAGTTTAAAATGGGAAAACATATATTCATCAATGCAATTAAAGGTATCATAGTAATTTCGTATCATTTTAATGACGAAGGCAAAGTTAAATTTTTTTAATAAAAAAAAAAAGTGGTGATGGAGATGAAAAAAACTATTTTTACACGAAACACTTCGGCCAGTATTAATAGTTATAATATGTAAGGGCTGATTAAAAATAAAATTAAAACAATCATCTGTATTTGGGCCGTGTATTCAGTCAAAGCGTGGGTAATGGCTCATAGGCCCGTGGGCCTCAGCAGTTAAAACACCCTAAATGGCCGGTGGACCCACGGTACAAACGATGATCGAATAAATGCTTTAGTGGGCCCATGTCACCAAAATGGGGAACACCGGAACAGCAGGCTGTTGTATTAATCCGGGGGCCCAATAATGAATGAGTGCGTCCATTATTATCTACATCAGTTTGCCATGCCTCTTCTCCAACATCCGACTTAAGGATCGTACGTAACGATAACCAACCACCCATGTGGGCATTGCGTGCCGGTTAGGCGTAGACCAGTTCTTCCAGCAAGGGCATTTCAGTAAAATTCCATATGACACACCTTGGTTGTTTGGTCTGTAGAGGCTTATTTATTTATTTATTTATTTCAAGAGTACTACGTAACCCAAACTGCCAGCAAGCAAAGAAGGAGACAGACAACGAGTCTTATTCTTATTCTTTTACATATAAATATATGTATATATATATCGTGACATTGCAATTAGGCCTAACTCTCCAAATAATACGTGCGGTGAATGTGACATTGGATTTGTGGACACGTGGGGTTCACTAGTTCTAGCGGGCAGCAACTACACAACGTGCTCGAGGCCTCCTCCCTACAACCGCCTACACTGATTCAAATTCAATGCCTAACTCGATAACTTTTGGGGCCTTCAAAAAGAGGGTGCCAACAAAGTCGTGTTTTTTCATTATTTCATCGGTGTGCTTCGATCCTAGCTTGTGCTTAATTACAAATTCGCTGTGAATTAACCATTATATCATGCACATTTGATAGACAGACTTATACGTGCAATTTGAAATGATTGTTCACGAGCTTCAATTTTCACGATCAACGCCGAGGCTTTGGGATGCTTGTTTTATAATTTCAGACAACCCTCGACATTGTCATGCGTGCACTCACGAGTTATTCAGGAGTTTTTTGAAACGGGTTTTTTCGTTTTGCGCTTTAATTTGAAGACTTTTTTCTAGAGTTGAGTTTGAATAATAATTTTAGAGAATAAATTTTATTTAGTTGGAGATATAATATATTTTTAAAAGAATAATATTATGTATTATTAAATTTGTGTGACCAGTAAATAACCGCAATATATTAATTATTAAATTATGATTATTCATCAATTAGTCACACAGTTTCACAAAACAAATTAGTTGCATAAATATTTTTATCGTTAAGAATGTGTTTTATTTTAAAAAGTAAATCTACATGATAATTTTTTAAAAAACTCAACCTAAGTGATAATGTAGAGAAAGATAAATAAATAAATTATATGTGACATAAGAAATACATTTAAATTAAAAATATTTAAAATAATTTTAAAAACTGTTAATTTATTTAGATAAGTTGATTTAAATAAAGTAATAGACATATCAAATAAGATTTTTTAAATTAAATTATATTTTTAAAAACAATCGTTCAATCGATCAGAGTATCAAAACAGCGCCTACTCTCATGTGTCATCTACTCCACTCATTCTTTGTATTATGTATCATTTCGTAGGCTCCTTTATATTTTGAAAACAAATAATCAATAAGTATAATCATGCTTTATAGGCCCAACTGAAAATTATAACAATTATTTAGGGGAAACAAATGTCAGATAATTGAAAGACAGGCCTGTGGATTTCTAACAATAATCGCATACACGATATTCTCGCAGGCCCAATTGAAAATTTACTTCTCGATTTTGATCTAGTGATTTCTTTTCTCCACGAAAAAAAAAAGATACAATTTCTCAAAATATTATTCCGAGGGCACCTTTTAAAACAATAAATTTTGTTTTTAAAATACATAGCATAGGCTGATTCCGTGGGATGGTTTAATCAATGGAGAAAGAAAGTTTTTAAAAAAAAAAAAACACTAAATCCAAAAAGTAGAATGATATAAAAATAATAAGAAGAGGAAAAAAAAAAAAAAGGGACGACCAACACAGTTACACAGCTCATGCAAATAATTGCCGCACCAATATAGTTTTTTTCTTTCTTGTTTTTTGGCCCGCGGCACCAATATGAATACACACACACACACACTATATATATATATATATGATAAAGTACAAGGTAGCGTAACGTGTGGCCCGCTTGTCCCCCACGTAAGGAAACACATTGCGTGGATGTGGATAATCCTAACGATGTTGAACTTGGTTTTCTAATGTGTTTCATCACCAAATCAATAAATATTTCTAACATAAACAGCCCCCCACCCTCATTGCCGGGTGTATACGGTAGAATGAAGATTAATAGGTTGATGATTACAAACTCTCCGATTTCAATTTATGTGAGTTTAGTTATGTAATAATTTTTTTGAATAAAGGTTAATAATTTGGAGCCATGAAATTTTCAAATATATAAAAAATAAATTATTTAATAAAGAAAAAAATCAAATTACTTTTAGCTTGAGGGAGAGGGATGCATGTCTACAACGGGTAATTTATAATTACGTATATTTTTATGTTGGAAAAGTCTAAATACATGTCTAAATGAATATGAAAGAAAAATGTATGTATTATTAAATTGCAATAATGGGTTATAAGTAAAATTATAAAACCAAGATAAAATTTTATATAATAATGGGTTAAAGACGTGTTAAAACCATTAAACCTTAAAAATTTTAAATTAAATTTTCCTTAACATGACATGTTCAATTAAATAACTGATAAACAAATTTTTATGTCAAAATATATAATTAATCTTGCTAACGAGGCATTCGATTTGAAGGTTTTAAATTTAAAGGTGTTACAATAAGGTTAGTGTTAAAGAGTATAAATTTTAATGTCCAAAAACTTAAAAGGTTTTTCTTAATAGAAATTTTATTTTCGATAAAACTGTTATATATGTTAAATGATTTATTCTCTTAAGATTCTTCAAATAAAAAATACCAAATTTCTAGCCTGCAGGTGAAGTTTGAGGTTAATCCAAAACAACCCTCCACATCACCTCAATCTAGTGCATCTTAATCTAGCTCAAAAACTCATGGCGTAAGTGTTTCTTTACCACACCAGCTCTAACGTGTTTTATTGCCAAAGATAGACCAAGACTGAAGCTATAGCTACTTAATACTTTATAAAGCAAATTTAGTTACATATGCTCTAGATGTAGTTAAAAATATAGATGACAATTAAGAGTTATACACTTGCTTGGAAGCACTTAGTTGTAATGATTCAGATAAGTTAATGTGCAATAGGAAATGGAATTACAAAAACAATATATGGATTCTTGTAAAGTTACCTAAAAAAAAAATTATTGCAAATGAATATTCAAAAAGAAAGAAAAATTTCATAAGCTAAAAATTTCAAGTTTACAAGACTCATTAACGAATTATAGTGAAATTCTTCCCTCTAGCCCATTTGATTTTTCCTTCACGTAAATATATATATATATATATATATATATATATATATATATATATATATATATATATATATATATATATATTCATCTCTCGTTTCTTTTCTCATGAGGTTTATTGATACTTAATTTTTTGATATTATTATTCCTATCAATTATACCAAACTCATAAAACATCTACAGCAGTGATCGACCAGATCATTCATGAAACGAGGGCCGCCCGGCCGCATGTTAGTCATAAGGTTAAAACCAAGGAGTAATTTACTTTTACCCACGGAAATCTCCCCGCATGCAATTGGGAGTAGAAATCTGACCCGGAGATCTGAAGTTCCTTCTGCTGACCAGAAACCTCGATCGATGCGAAGTCCCATGAAAGGAACATGCGTGTCTTTTTTTTCCTTTTCCTTATTTCACTAAGCAACAAGCACAATCTAAATACCAAAATATAAATAAATAAATTAAAGAGTTAATTAATAAAACCAAATATTCCCCTCGTAAGTTAAGTTTAATTATAGGCAGTAGCCAGTAGGAAAGGAAAATTTTGGAAGACCTGATTGTTTTTCTCCATAAAAGACAAGAGTGGCTGGTACATAACCAGTGTGGAAGTACAGCATCCCAAGTGTTTGCCGCTGCATACACTGTTGCTGACCTAGTGACCTTTCACCCTTCTAATTTCTTTCTTCTGATCAATTCCACAAATTTTCCGTCTCTGTAATAATAATAATAATAATAATAATAATAATTATTATTATTATTATTATTATTACGCAGCTGCAAGCTCGTGAATGTATAGTAAATACACCAAAGAACGATTAACAGTCCGGAGGCCCAAACAAGCTAGCTAGCGACTACATACTTTATAATCATTGATTGTTTAATTGTAATATTATTATTATTATAATTATTATATTCATAACCCTATCTTTCTCAGTGTTATATATAAATAAAAAAACACCCAAACTTTTAGAATATATAGTTTTGATATATCTTTTTAAGAGAAACTTTATTAAAAGTACAACGATTATGGCATGTCCCTCCGCCGTGAAGGACAACTAACCAAACTAGAGACATATTGAAACCACGTTTGAATGGGTTTAAATGAATTAAATTAAGGTGCACATGCAATTAACGGCCTCCCAATAACCATGTTTGAATTCATCAGTTGATTGTTTAATTTGCATTCAACAATAATTTGTAGGCCGTAGTCTTTTAAAAGACACACGAACATAAACAAATATATAAATCACTGACAATTCATGGCCTTTGTTGGCATATATATGCTAATGCATTTTGGAAAATGTCAGTGCTACTAGTAATATATTTATTGTTATTGAATTAATATTAATTTTTTAAAAAACTTATAATCGATCCACAGATTAAAAGTGGTACCTCAACCCCTTTTTTTGTTTTTTTTGGTTTTTCAACAAATGAGTGTAAACACGCACCACCATGCATATTGTGGTGGCTTCCTGCGGAAATTTTGGGGGCGAAACTCGAGTGCTAGTGTTGACCAATGCGTAGCGGTGAATAATAATAATGATAAAATATCACACAAAGGTCTCCCACGTTTTCGTCAGAAGGTTATGATCATGTCTCACGACCCTACCAATAATTTCCTATTTCAAGTCCAATTAATATATTCTGTAAATATATATATATATAGTAATATAGGGTTATAATTAATCACTGAAGTCGATATCAGTTGAAGCTTAATAAAAATCTTAATTACATGTGATTGGCTACGCATTAGTTTAAATTTTATTTAAAGTTCTCTTTTGACCCTTTCTAAATAGAGAGAGCCACATCTTGATTACATCAATAACTCCGTACACAAATGCCATAATGAAAACTACTGCACTGGCCACGGCAATTGGTTAATTAGCCCTTTTATAATTTTATTCGAAGATCATTAAAACAACGAATCCAAAACAATATACGGGGAAATGATTTACGCGGTTAGTATTTAAAAAACCAATAATATCACGAGGCAGAAGAACACAACAATTGCGAAAGAGACACTGTCGGGTTCCGTGGGGGCCACTGGTTCGGAACGACTGTACCTTTTCCCGACATACGATCGCGCGCCAAAATGGGCCCCCCCCACGGGCCTGTGGTTCCGGAGCAGCCCATCCCCGTCGTGTTCTCCGTAAACGCAAAGTATGTGGCGGGTGGGTCTAAAACCCGAGAGTTGTCGTGCAAGTGACTTGAACCAACCACGTGTGATTACTTTGAGTAATAACACATATTACCCGGAATTATATAATTAATGAATAACAGTATATTAAATTATTTAAATATGTTTGCCATAATCAGTTTTCGGGAAAAATGGACCAAGATATGTAAACGTTGCAGCGAGGTGTGTGGTTAGCAATTTTGAATTGGATTTATTGACTCCAGGGGGGAGCGTCATAGTTTGTGATGATTAATTGTGGATAGGTTGGATTGTATCATGCCCGCGTGAATGCAGAAGAAGAATGACAAGAATGACCGTAAAAATTATATACAAATAATATTTTATTATGATAGCTAAGGTTGTTATTTGATATATTCAAAATGATGAATAATTAAATTTTATATACGTATATTTTTGATTAAAATTTAACTAAAAAATAATTCGCCTACTGTAAATGCTCTTAATTAGTCTTAACCATATATACTTGTTAATAGATTGGATATAATATATTGATCTAAATTCAAATTATAATTTTTTTTAATTAAATGTAATTATTTAAATATTTTAATTAAAATTTTATTTTAAAATTAATTATATATACTTATTTTGATACCCAAAAAATATTAAATCTGATTTTAATATCTGATAAAGCGAGTTTTAATCTAAATTTCAATTTTCAAAATCTCTGACTAACATATAGATGACAAACCGGATATTTTTGTATACAAAACAAAGTTTAAAGCATACGAAGCTCTAGCGTATATCATCAAGTCGAACTAATAGCACTTAACAAAAAATTAATTTGTTTAAGTAAAATTGATGGTTTATAGCGAATTAAAAAGAAAAGAAATGTTTCATTAATTAAAATGACAATGTGTAAGGCAACAAACAATCTAGCATACATAAGCACATGTCTTTCTTGATGAACAACATAACATCCTTAGATATGGTTTACGTAAAATAATGCATATATTACGTAAGCACTTGTTATGTTGTAACAAACAATCTAGCATACATAAGCACTTGTTATGTTGTTATGAACAACAACATAACAAAATTAATTTGTTTAAGTAAAATTGATGGTTTACATTAAAAATAACGCATAGATTTGATGTAAAGGAAAATATGTCATTTAATGATATGAGGTTATTTCAAATCAATAGAAGCTCTCGATGACACAAGCCTAATGTACCATAGTCTCTTTAAGTAAAATCGTTTTTTATTAAAACAAGACTTAGAAAAGAAAGAAGTAAATATTACTTGATGACACAAAAACCATACATATTGTGACACCAAAAGCTTTGACACACATAATCATGACATATTAGAACTTATGAAATTCCAAACAATAGCGCTTCAAAGACTAACAGATTACATAAGCATGACATATGAGGTGCTTTGGACCTCTTATATAACAACATTTTTACATTAAAAGGGTTCATTGGCAAATGAGTTCAAGTTCTTCAAAGTTGACAATGGTGTTTTGGCTCTGAGTGATGTACAAGTATACCTAGCTTGTAAGACAATATTTATTGAGTATGATGACACACTATTTTTAATTGACATATCAAAAGCTTTTGCTAATATTATTAGGCCAGAAACAAAGACAGAAGTAAGAAACTGGGCCATGATCTCATTACCCCCCATTTTTCCCCTAAGAATATATATATATATATACACACACACATATATACATATATATATATTTAAAATTTATTTATTTATAATCATATTATTATAATATTAGCAAAAAATGAAACGAGTTATAGTTTTATATTAGCATGATACTAATATATAATTGTTAATATAAAATCTTTAAGATTGTAAGTATGAATTAACAAATTATATGATTGTTAACTTAAAGATATAAATTAATGGATCTTTATTAGAGTAAGTCATTGATTCCTAAATTAACGAATTACATAATTTAATATCGTAGTCCTGGATTAATTTAATTTATATCATAGAGAATAATATATAATTATATATAATATAAAACTGATAAATTAATTAAGTTATATATATACATATCGAATTATATCAATTGTAAGTATATATATCAGAGTGTGACGAAATAAAAACATAACTTTTTTTATAGATATAAAATATATATATAGTTATATTTTTAAATTTTATTAGTAATATAACTTACTGTCCAAGTGTTAACAATAAAAATATTATTAATTATAATAATAGTAAATAAATTATACAATCTTAAAAAAATTATTTTGCTGCGACCTAAATCTCTCAAGCCTGAAAATGTTGGAGGACACATCAATGAACAGTTTTTAACATCAAAATTCATATAGAAAGCGCTTATGACGGGCGTTTGTAATTAATTTAAAGTGACTAAGTGACAAGAAATTTTTAATTCGAAGCTAAAAAATGATGAGAAGATATTATTATTTTTAAAAATATTATGTCTCATAAATTTAAAATAATTAATAATAATAAAAATTCATATCAACTTACCGTTTTAAGAACCATCCTTATTTTCAGGGAAAAAAAAGCAAGTTTCCCAAACAACCTGGAATCCTGTACCTCTGTATCAACCTATATATCATCGTTTTTCTTTTCTTCTTTGTATTTATGGCAAGATTAGATGTGTACCGTCTTATTTATTGAAATCAAGACACCTAGGCGTTAATAGATTTCCAATTTGGCAACAGGCCGCCGTTGACCGGCCAATTTTCCATGCAGAAAGCTCGAGTATGCATAAAAAGTAGCACTGATTTCCATTTTCCCACGTAAAACAGCAGAAATGGGGGGGCCCTGTTCTGGTTGAAGCTAAATTTGATGACGATGGATGTGTATAATACAAAGACGTTAGCCTCGGTTGTGAGTTTATTATTATTATTATTTATTTCATGATACACAACTGTTAAAGGGAAAGGGGTACGTACGTGTGTGTGTGTGTTTTTTTGCTCGTGATGTCTTGAATGTTGTCTAGACCTCATGACTGAAGTAGGGAACGACTAGCTCCAGCCTCACCGTAATACTTTCAAATTATTAGTCTTTTTGCGTTGAAGGATGGAAAAAAGAAGAAGAGGAAGAATATGGGAATGAGAAATATAAAAGCATACACCAATGCAAATAAGTGAGTGATTTGAAACTACAGTGAGAAGTGAAGTGTAAAAAATTAATAATACTAACTAAACACGTCTGACCAACATAATCCACGAAGCACCAGCAATCACTATATTATATTATATATATACCCACGTTCGACAAAATAAGTTAACCTCTCATAAATGTGTTTTATTATGAGCCCTTGGAGAACTAGCATAAATAATATAAAGCATTCGTATAGGTTAGGTGTAATAAACTTTTTTCAAAAAAATTTATGAGATAAATTTATAAATTTACAAAAAAGTATTGCTTCAAATCCATACTTTATTTCCATAAAAATTTCATATATATATATATAGTTGTATACATGTAAACTTTTGATTGATTAAGATAATTGAAAAAGAAAAAAGGTACTTAATACAGAATAAGTATACTGTTTATTCTCAAAACAAGGATGAAAAAGTCAAACCTGATGTTAGATGCTCCTAGAACATCTTCAATATTTTAGTTAAAGTCAAATTTAACTTAAACTCTATATATTTTTTTCAATGGTACAATTGTAACTTAAATTATATTTAGTTTCAACAAAAATTTAAGTTAAATTTTACTAAAATTATACTTTTAGTTAATGCTGTCACATCATACTCTCACCCTAAAATTTCAATCTACCTTTCATGCTTGTCTCCAACAAAGGTAAATTAGAAAAAATTAATTTAATCAATTAAAATTAGCTAACACAATTAAAGTTATTTTTATTTAAAGTTATATTTAAGAAGCTAAATATAATTTTAACTAAAAAATATAACACAATTAAAAAGGCTTTTAAGACGTGTGATTACTCCTTGTCTCCAACAAAGAATTTACAAAATAACTCCATGGTCTAATTATTTTAAATTTCATAAAAAATATTTTCTAGATTTTGAAAAACTAATTAATAATTAACATTTATTATATTACATGTATAAAGTATGATGTATGGTAAATTATAAACTAATTGACGGTTCGTAAAAAGGATTCACTATTTTGAGTACATTTTATAATGTTTAAGTAATATATTTATCTCACTCTTAGAGTGTGCCATTTAAGTTTTACTAGGTTTTATTTCCAACACTAAAAATTATCTTTATTTTACTGGGTTATGTTTTGTACAGGCCTTGTGTGCACACCTAATGTGTCATTAATTCATTGGTTATGATCATCACTGGTGCTACATATCTAATCACTAGTGAGACATGACTAAATCAATGAGCGAATAGAATGTTAACATATCAAGTTTATGCGAGGCTTGTGTAAAAGTAAGTTTATATATATTTTTATGTTGTTTCCTTAGTTGGATAAGCAAAATAAACTATGCTATTTCTTTTTATAATTTTGGCAACAAATGTTTGCTTCCATCCATTGGAAGCTAATATGATATGGTTTGCACCAACTAGTTAAACTATGACAACCTTAGTAGTCATGCAACAATATAATAAGTAGTTTAGTGTTGTTATACAGTAAAAGCTAGTACAATACAAAGAGACGGGAATTTGATGTAGAATTAAAATGACTCATATTGCGTGTTCCATTGTGTTACTTTTGGAGAAAGACTATGAGCATCACATGACATTTGGGAAGCTTTGAGATCAATGTGTTAAAGTTATTTACAAATTTGGAGAATCTGGCATTAAACATAGTTCAAGAAGTTCTTTAATTATACACGTTGTGAAAGCACTTGATTGTTGATATTTTAATACTTGATCATTTGCTTACTAGGTTATAACGATTGATTTTTGACTTGAAATAAATTTTTATATCTCATTTTATATAATGATAAACAATGTGTATGATTTGGTGATGTTTTCTAAATTTATAAGGTCAAATTCTTGTTATAATTTCAATGGCTTATATTTTACATTCGGTTCAACATAATCTTCTTAAACAAATCAAGATAATAAATTTTTTTAAATGACATGTTTGGTATACTCCAAAAACAGAGACATTTAATGATTTTTTGTGATTAAGTTCGTATTAATTAATAATGATAAAATAAATAAAAGAGAGGAAAGAACATAGAACGAAAAATAAAAGTGAAAAAGCTATAAAATAATGGATAATTGTCTTTTTTTTTTATTTTTCTTGAATTACTTTTTGTTATCAGCTAGAAGATTAAAAATACAAAGCACTTCAAACCTTAAAAAGGCTCAACCAGGATGGAGTCAATAGTTTACATGAACGGGGGGGCTACTGTATGAACTAATTTTTTTTCATGCATAATAATTTAAAAAAAATATCAATATAATATTTGCTAACAAAACCTAAAACATCATCAATTTAAAGATACATAAGACTATCTCCAATTGATGATGATACTCCAATGATACATTAGTTTGTTACATAAGATACATAAGACTATACAAAAGATACATTAATTTTAATTTGTTACAATAACATTATAACTAATAATACTTTAATGATACGTTAGTTATATTTTTATTTAACATTTATTTTCTCCAATTACCCTTATCCTTCAAAATTCAAATATTTCAAATCCCTAATTATACAACAAGAGAGATGTCGAACAAACCCTAGTCTACGAAGTGTTTTACCTACCTCAATCAAGGCCCCACACTTCCACCGTTGTCATCCTTGAATCGATCATGTTGGTCTCCTTTGCCGCAGTGGTCGCACAAGGAGTACCCGAGCAGGGAGTGAGACCGGAACACAGAGAGTAACCGATGTGAATTTTTATCTTATTAACTGACGTGACAAGATGAACAAAATAAAAAATAAAAGTTATATTTATTTTTTTATTTTTACTTTTGTTAATAAACCATTAGCAGCCTAATTAAATGGCCTTCGAACCAACACTAGATTGAAGATTAACCTCGCAGATTTGTTTATCATAAATGATATTTTAGATTTTATAATAAAAACAGAGTAAGCTAAAAAAAAAAACTACACAGTGAAAGGGCGGATAGAAAGGGGGAAGCGAGCAAACAAAAGTAGACAAAAATAATAGGCAAGAACGCATCTTTCACCTCCTGCTTTCGCCCCTTTTCATGACTAAGGTCCTCCCCCACACCCCAAATCTCTCTTTCACTGCAAAAAGAAAAAGCACACTCGGCCTGACCCCTATAACATCAAATACACAAAAACAGAGACTGAGAACACATTAATATATACTGAAAACATGGAAGAAAAGAGGTCACCCAGCCGTCCCCCAATTGCGGGCCCTCTTTCTCCCCAAGAAAACAAAAAAAAAAAAAAAAAAAAAAAAAACAACTCCCACAAGAACACAAATTCCCAAAGAAAATCGATAATCTATCATCTGTCATTTCTATAGCGCTGTACACTTCAACTTATTGAAGAAAACCTCTCCCTCTAACCCCTTTTTTTAATCTTCCCAGGCCTCTGGGAAATATATTCGGCGGCGTTCCCCTGGGATCAAATCTTTCACATTCCTAGGATGTCCCAAAATTTTCCAACGAAACAAAAAAATGAAAAAAAATGAAATCAGGATCATCCTCCATCCTCCTACCTCCCCTGCATGTACAAGAACTCCCCATCAATGGCTGACCTCCAAAAACTCAGCCCCATGCAGCACCCACCCAAAACGTCCCGATATCATGGCTTGCCAAAAAATGATAATATATGCATTGACCATTGTGATATCTTGGCCAGCCAAAAGCACTTTGTCCCACTGTTCCCCGCATTGAGTTGTATGAATCTTAAGAGTGTTGAATGTGCACGGACGTGCTCGGAACACACCAGATTCAACGGGTAAATTAAGTAGATTTCGGTGCTCCTTTTTGTGCTCTATTACTTGGTGCTACCGGTCTATAACAAAGATTCTTCCAATAAAATCCCGAAACCTCTTCGAATATTGCTTTGGATCAACAGCAGAGATAGATGCAGGGTCGACCTGTAAGGACTTGTAGGCATGCTCTATTTTCTTGCTGATGTCATAATCTTGCAAGATATCAATAATCCCACAGTAAAGCACCACTTCATAGACCTCCCCTGTATAAGAAGGGATTACACAGCACGGACCATATTGATCATAATCACTCTTCCTAGCAATCCGCTCTGCTCTGGCAGGCATGTTTGCCCCTAACCTTATAAGTGGTTTCCTGACGAATCAAAATGTTGTGATCATCAGATTTCTTCTTTCAATAAATTGTATTTCCAAACTGAACAAATAGGTAATTTAAACCATAATCTTATGTAATACATATGCTACTCCAACAGCAATACTGTTTGATTGAGTACATACACATAGTGACAACTAACTGAACATTATAAGTAAAATTCCAGACAACCTCCTGATGACAATTTTTGTGCTTGATGAGTGTTTGTCCGAATCAACAAATGACGGCATTCTACTGGATAGATTCCATGATGATGAAACTGCGTCCTAACATAACATTACCGGCCCTAGATAATATGGTGAAGACAAATCATGTAATTTACAAGGCCCTCAAGGAAAATGATGGTATTCCATTAAATCCTATGTTCATGTAACCAAGTCCTTACGATAGTGGAAAGGAAAATATTTCCAGAGATCTAGCAGCATCTTCTTTAGTTTCCACATAATAAACCAACTTGGAATCACTAAAACTAGAAATGAAAAAGGGAAAAAGTATATGACTCATACCATCCTGTCAAAACTCGATCCCTATCTTGCAGCTCTGCTTCAAGAAAACGGCATTCCCGCATGTTTTTTTCATTTTGATATGAATCATGTTTTCCTGCAAAGGAACAAAGATTTGTGTCAAATTCATATTGAACCATGCATTCGTCAACAGTTAGTAGCAAGTTAATGATGAGAACAATTACCAACACGAGAAAGGAATGGAGACAGCGCCATCTTTTCACATGCATTGTTGTTGTCACGAAAGTGAAGACCAACCAAAAGACTATAATCCATTATTCTCTCTGCCTCCAAGAACTCACAATCAACGTTAATTTGCCTGAATATGAGTTCAAAACCCAACCATAACCAAAGGTTTTAAAGAAAAAGGAGCATGACAAAGTTATGTAACAAAACCATACAAGATTGACTCAAAGTAAAACACGGGTTCACAAAACTTACCTAATCAGATCCTGGAACCACTTTAGTTGAAGACGAAACACAAAATTAAGATCAAGGTCTTTAAGTGTAGTGGTCTCATCAATCTCTTCCTCAGTCTTATCCGTGGTGCGACCATAGGATGAACCTTTAAGGTCAAACCGCCTGTGAATGCGATACTCCGAGCAGAAAAGATTGCCCATCACAATGAACCGTGTCTAAGTTCAACCACAAGATACACTATTTGTCTCAGGAAGGAAATAAAAAAGAAGCTGCAATAAATGATAATTTGAACCTAGACAATAAACAGATACCCATCTCAGCAAAATTACATACCTTCTGTCCACCAGATGGTTTGACACAATGCACACCAAAGAATTTGGTCACGAGGGAATTTTCATATTTAGAAATGTGCTTGTAGTAACTTGAAAGCATCCTAATAAGAACCTGAACAGGGAATGAAAACCTTAAGTTCCAGTCAAAATTGACCAAAATGCTATCCCAAGAAGTCATGACACAAAACAATCAGCCACATAACAGAGGATTATGACATTGAGATGTATTCGCATGTCTTCCATGCTTTGAAAATTGATAGGTACATAAGAAGAGTCATGAGGCGGGTATCTAACCTTGACTTCTGATTTCCTCACAGTCTTTATCATAAATCTGTCATCCTGGGTAAGATAAAAAAAGCTCCCACTTTTCCCGGGCGAAGATAGTTCCCTGAGCGCATCACTTTCACAAATCGCCAGCATATAATCCGCGGAATCAACTTGAAACAGCTCCCTCAAACGTCTAATGCATCCATAAAAATAAAAAATAAAAAATGAAAAGCAATTCAATCATCAAAAGGAAAACACTAAGAAGGGTGGGCTAACTAGGATAGGGAAAGCAACAAATTAAATTACCATAAATCACAAAACCTGTAAAGCTGTAATGTAAAAGAAAACCACAATGAAATTTGAACACGGAACACGAGAGACATACTTGAACACCATAGGACAGTAATCCTTCCAACGAAACTCCACGGATTGATGGGGCGGTGTTATCTTGGATCCCTCCGGCGGAAACTTGGTCCAGAACTTCTCCTTGGGCTCGAAATCGCTATTCTTAAGGTCTCTCGAAATCGAACCGTGCTTACCCACGGTATGCCTAGAGAGAGAGAGAGAGAGAGAGAGAGAGAGAGAGATCACATTTTAGAAACCAAAACTGGCAAAACATAAAAGAAGAAATAAATAAACTTAAGAAACCGATCAATCATCTAGAAAAACCAATAGATCGACCAGAGCCAACTAAGGGTATTGAGGAATTACCTAATACCAAGCTGGAGATTGATCATCAGATCATAGTTTTTATGGCCTTTAGAGATGGTCTGACCAGGCTTCTTGGCCTCGCCACACTCAAAACCTGATGGGTTCCTCCTAAACTGCCTGAATCCTTCACAGTCCATTCCGGACCCGTCCCGATAGAACATGGAGGCTTCCACATTATCGACAATATCGCAGGTAATGTCCCCGGCCTCGCCGTCGCTCTCCCAAATGCAAATCCGCGGGAAGCTCTTCTCCCCCATGCTCCCCCTGGACCCATCCACAGATGATCTCTTCCTCGCCAGAGGAAAACCCAAGCTTTCTTCAGCTGCAAAACCACCACCACCCGAAGCAGCGGCAGCAGCAACCGGGGAGGGTTTCTTCCTCTCATTCACGGGACCGGGATGGAAGGTGCCCTTGAGCAGCTGTTGCTGGTTTGCCGCGTCCTTGTTCCACCAACCCACGTAGCTGCTCCCATTAGGCCACTTGAACACCCCATTCCCTTTGGGGACGCCGTGGTCCCACTGCCCGTCGTAGCGGTTTCCGTTTGCCCAAATCAGGACCCCCCTGCCGGAGATCACGCCGGCGCGCCACTCGCCCACGTACTCGTTCCCGTTCTTCCACACATAGCGGCCCTGGCCGTCCTGGAGGTTCCGGCGCCAATAGCCGTCGTAGAAGTCGCCGTTGGCGTACCGTTTCTGGCCATAGGAGTGCTTCCGATTCGCCAACCAGGAGCCGCGGTAAGTGTCGCCGTCGGCGCCGATGAAGGTCCCCAGGCCTTCCATGCGCCCCGATTTGAACTCCCCCTCGTACGTGGCTCCCGACGGCCACGAGAACCGACCCTTACCGGACGCCTTCCCTCGCTTCCACTCCCCCTCGTACATGCACCCGTCCGCCCACAGGTACTTCCCGGATCCGTGCGGCACGCTCCCCGCGAAGCTCCCCGTGTAGAGATCCCCGTTTGGGAGGAGCTTTTCCACCGTCACGCCTCCGCCGCCAGCGGCGGCGGCGGATGCGGTCATCATCGGAGTGACCCTCCTGGCGGATGAGCGAAAGGCAACCGGCGCCGGAGATCGCTTCTCCGTGCAGCCACCACTGTCTTTCTCTGACTGTTGGTCAGTGACCGATCCGTGCCCCTCCTCCTCGGACCTCTGTTTCTTGTGGGCCGATGATACGACTGTGATAGTAGATTTGACGGAGACGGCGTCGATCTGTTCCTGGAAAGACAGGGCTTCTCGCATTTTCTTTATTCACCGAGCCCCTTGCTGTCGCCGGATAGCCACCGGGTCCTGCGATCCCACGAGCATTTCCAGGGCTTTCTCTGTCTCTGTCTCTGTCCCTCTCCCTCTCTTCCTTCCTCTGCCTGCCTGTCTGTCTGTCTGTCTGTCTGTCTGTCTCTCGGATGAGCAAACAGATGGCCTGAGAGTCCCTCTTCGCCGCACAAACAAACAAACAGTGAATGTGGTGTGGTGTGGTATAGCGTGGCGTGGCGTGGCCGTAGAGAGAGATCGAAGAACAGGGGGGGGTGTGTATAGACTAGAGAGAGAGAAAGGGAACAAAAATGGTGTCAAAATAATACAAATTTTATATAATAAAGCAAAAAACAAAAAAAAAAAAAAAAAAAAAAAAAAAAAAGAAGAGGGTGAGGAGGAGGGAGGCGGACTGGCGGAGAGAGAGAGATGGGATGGAGTTGTATTCAAAGTAGTAATGGTGCCAATTCCCGCACAGCTCAGCACCGTATTCCATGACATTACGTTATGCCCGAAATGCCCTCCCCCTTCCTTGTAATTCCAAAACCTCCCACCCGCACACCGTGTCCTCGTGTGACGTGACGGAATCGCCTGGCCGCGCAGGGGTATATCCGTACGTCGACTCGTGACCGTAGATTGCCCTCCGCTTCCCTACCTATTTACGTAAAAAACCACCGGGATGGCTGGCTTTTCCATTCGCCTGGTCCCGACCGGTCATCGCAGGTGGGCCCGTCTATGGTTTGACGATACTGGTCGATTTTGGTACTCAGAACGTTTTGTGTGTGTGTGTGTTTTTTCTCTTTTAATAATATATTACTTTAAAACCAAAACTAGTTTAATGTTAACACGACTCGTAGATGAGAGACAACAACGCAGCAGCACTCGACTTTAATGAAACGCCACCCGCCGTCAATTCGGTAAGAGCAGTTTTTTTTTTTTTTTTTTTTACAAAAATTATATATATCATGGACATGGACATGGACATACAGTGTCACGTATATAATAACTTTAAAAGGTATGTGGATTAAAGATAATCTATTTTAGGCATTTACTTTTTTGAAACTGGTGAAATTGGTAGCGCGAGTAGATAAAGAAATATTTAATGAAGAAGAAGCAGCATTTTGAAGCTTCCGAGATTCTATTAATGAAAGTCAATATTTTTAATTAACGACCCAAAAAAAATAAAAAATAAAAAACCAACATTCTCCTGGTGATAATAACAAATACAGGCCAACTGTATATAATACGCTTTATGAAATATCTGGACTCATAAAACCTGGTCCATCTTTTGTTGTCTGCCAAAATTATCACGATTTCTTAAGCTGCTCATCAAATATTCTCCCATTAAACAATATTAGAAACCTATAATCCAAAGCTCAATAACGTACAATAATGGGATGGGAGATGTACGTACAACCCATACACATGTGAGCTACTCTTGTAGAGATAGAGTGATGCTAGCTACATCTTTTGTTGTCCCTAAATCTTATGGTTAAGCCTAATCATTCTAGAGATTATGAAAATTTTTTATTTAAGATGCATTGCGTACATGATTGCAAAGAAACATGGTCTAGTGTAAATGAAAAATAAAAATGTATAAATATAGCCACTGATAAATATATATGTCTTTGCATTGCATGTAACATTATTGAAAAATTATTATTTATTTTCATGTGGGCTTTGGGAACGGAACGGAGTAATAATATATGATGCCGGTTACTAGAAAGGTTGGACGGGCCTTTTTTCCTGCTGCGTTGGGCCCATCTTTCGTTGGCGCCCAAACGGGAGGAGACGAGACCGACAAATTAGATTACCAAAAAGAGACCAACAAATTAATTATACGGAAAAATAATATATTTATAAAAAAAAAAAAAAAAACGCAGGGGAGCAGCAACGATTCAATGCATAAATTCTTTCATCGTCCATTTCTGCCAATTGATTGGGGGGAAGCCGTTTGGCACGAGTTTTGACGTTTTGATGCGGCACACCTGCATGCATACACATTCCTGCTTTAAATGGCTTCAGAGTATTTGCACTTTTGACGACCCCTTCGTTGGAAAGAAAATAGATATATTTTCTAGAGATTTCATCGGTACAGAAAAATTAATATTTACCGTACGATATTTTTGGATGCTCCATCATAAATGAGATTCACGGTGAGACCAGAATTATTTAATTTGTGGGCATACCCATACATACACACACACATGTATATATATATATATATATATAAGTATTTTCACGCCCATCACAATTTACTTAATCTAAAATTTTATTTTCCTCAATAATTAATCATTGACATAGACGTTTTTTTGTTAGTTTGAATAGCTTGTTTAATAAAAATACCTTAAAACTATATTTTTCAAACTTTCTATTCTAAAAAAAAAATTAACAAAATGAATAGTAACTATTTAAATTTAACCAAATACTATTCACTCTCTATTTATTAAAATATTATATTTTCTCTCACCAAATTTTTTTTTATTTTTTTTTCTCTTTCCATATTTACTTTTTCATTAAAAATAATAAATAAATATTTAAAAAAAAATTTTTTAATTGATAAATTGTTTAAAATAGAGAGATTAAAAAGTGTGCTTGAATTGTTAAAATAGAAAAGATATACTTTTGGTTATTTTGAAGAGCCAAATTTGAAGAGACTATAGTGATGCTCTGATAACACTTTCATTTCATAGCATCTACCATCAACATTAATCAATCGTTGTTCGCCGCATGATCGCCACCGCTGCTCGTGCCACTAGATCTCTGTTCTATGTTCTTCAACCAACAAAAAACAACAAAGAAAAAAAAATGGTAAAAGAAATGAAGGGGAGAGGGGGAAGAAAAAAAATCCTACTTTCCAGTTTTTATTTTCTCTTGATTTGTTTGTAATATTTGTTATTATATATAAATATATATAATTAAATTTATGATATTATTATTCTCACAACTTTGGAATTATTATTTTAAAAATATCATTTAATCCCATAAATATAAATAGAAACAAAAATAAATCATTTGAATTTGCTCTTAAAAAGCATGAATCATCCACGGCGATTTTAATTTTTTCTACAATATTGAAATATATAATCGAACATCCGCACCAATCTCATGTTTTTTATCTCTATTTCATGAGATGAAATGTATACTATTTGATATATTTTTTTATTTATTCATATCTAATTTTTTATCTTTATTTATATTCTTTTAAATTATTTTTTATTTTGTGTTTGCTTTTTTTCTCTTTAATTTATTACAACTAATCAAAAAATGCATACATGTCAATAAATATATTTAAAAAGTATTTCCATGATGAATAATAATCATTTAAATATGTAAATTTTCTATTTATTGTCTATTTACAATTTTATTTTAGAAAGCCTAATTTACTAAAATTCTAAAAATATTTCTAAATTATATAAAAAATATCATTATAGAGAACCTAATGTGGTTGCTCAAACGCAATGTGTACCTTGAATTATATATAAATTCAATCAGTATTTATTTGTTAAATAAAAATAAATCATTTCTATATATTTATGTTATTTCTTATTTTTTAAAACTAATTATAATTTGGTTATTACAAAACTTGAATTTTGTTGCATTTGACATATTTGACAAAAAAACTTATTTGTCATGGACACTCCAAGGAGCATCTATAATAGTGTTAGATAAAGTCAAATTTAATTTAAATTTTATAAAGTTATTTTTCATTAGTATTAGTTACAGTAACAAGTATATCTAGCTTTAACATACAATTAAGCTAAAATTTGAAAAAAATATAATTTTATCTAATGTTGTCACATTGTTATCTTGTTCCAAACTCTAATTTCTCATTAACAATAGGCACACAACATCAATAATGTTGAAAAAATATTTTAAGGGTAAATAAAAAAAGTAATTTAAATAATTTAAATGAATTAAAAGTATTATAGTTATTTTAGTTAAAGTTATATATTGCAAACTAAAAATATATTTAGTTACGAATTTTGTTAATGATATATAAAATGCTCTAACTGATGTCGCGCCCCAAAATCTAAAATGTATCGTCTTAGTTAGTTTCAAGACTCAAGACTCATGTTTGAGTGGTTTATAATTAGCTATTTATTGGAATGAGTTTTTGACAAAAAAAAAAAAAAGGCGTTGAGGCAAGGGAATTCATTAATACCATCTCTTTGTATTTATTCCCCAAGGATTTGAATTATTTAGATATGATTGAGTGTCAAATGGAAAGATGAGTCGAGTAGTAATTTAAAGTATTAACCAATTAAGGTAAAATTTAAATACAAAGAAGACCAACTCAAAAAAGCTTTTTACTTTCTAAGAATATAAAACCAAACATAACGAATTCACCCTAACAAATTATTTACCTTAGTTTTTGCTATATTAATTCAATCCTTCAATTAACTTTTCATTAAATTTTTAAAAATTAGTTTAATATAAATAAAGTTAAAATAAATAGTCTTTGGATATAAAAAATTACTTTTCACAAATAAAAAATATTACATGTAAAATGTAAAACCTTAGAATTAATTGCTCTAATATTGCTTAGCACTGAAATTGAATAATTGCGACAGGGTGAGATCATGCCACCTTGTTATTTAAAGAATTGAATTATTATTTAAAGAAAAGAATAAATAAATTACTCGACGATAACGTTTACAATTAATTTCTGTTTGAACATAATTCGGATCGGTCACTGCCTTTCAAACGATGCAACGAACTGAAATTAATAAATAAAATGATTTTGCTTTATTTAATGCGCATTTCACTTTTCAGACAGGTTTTTAATGTCGTGCGTACGGTGCCGACAGTCTCAAAATTCAGTAACTGTCCGAATTTATGTTAGTTTTCTGTTCACACGCTTGAAAGATCCGATGAGTTCAAGCCAAAAATATCAATTTTATGGATAAATTACGCCACTACATCAACCTCAACGGCTAATTTTGATTAATTATATATTTTCCATAGAAATTAAAGTAGATACATACCCTTTCGTAAAAACAATATTGAAGGTTGAGCAATTTGTGGTAACACAGTTAATAAATGTGTTGTTATCAAAGCGTGGATTATTAGCTAATACATGATATATATATATGCATATATATATATATATATATATATATATATATATATATATATTGGATATAGGATATCCACGTACGCACTGATATATATATATACAACAAGGACTACGTACGTACGTGCTGAGAAAGAAGAGTCACATTCATATATAGAAGAAGAGTGAGACCCGTGTTGAGGCTGCGGTAGACCGGAAAGGCTGTGTTGAATGGACTGAGTCGGACCGCTCCCCTCTCGTCCCCGAACAACCCTCCCTCGCCGCACGCATCACACCCGGATAACGAATTCCAACAAACAGACAAACAATTAAATGCTGTACCAGAAAACAAAAACAATTAATAATGACCCGATCGAGGCTGCCGCTTTCAACTCCTTTTTGTCTGTTAATTGGTTTTTCGAGTTTGAGGTGTACGCTGCAACCCTCCCTCCCCTCCCTCTGACCCCTATTGTAATTTGTGCACAATAACCCCCCCGCGCCCATTGACCTCATTGTTTATTATCACTGTTTTAATGTTGTTCTACATTACACTGAATATTATTAAACAGAGTACAGATCGAGAGGTCCCCAACATTTGTAATTCGCTAAAACCAACAAAAAAAAAAAAGACCATCAAGTATTGCTTTTTATATACCTTATTTCATTTTTGACATATAAGAATATAAATATATATTTATAATTAACTATTTTTAATATACTTTATCAACATTATTTGATAAAAAAAAACTTTTTTTATTACTATAATCGAATGTGTGTAGAAGATATTTTTAAAATCTCCTCCAAATTTGTCATGATATGAACGCCATTGAATAAGCGCTAACTTCAGCTCATTTATGTGGGCACGTAGGAACAGGTGACGAAAAAAAATTTGCATGAGTATTTGTGCGTGAGAATTTGTGTTAAAGAAATATTTATGCTGATTTAATTTAAATATTAAATGAATAAATATAATATACATATGTTTATATTATAATATAAATGAGGCATCGGTGGCGTCGTCAGATATATCTTTCCCAGAGCTCACGCGTTATATATATATATATGTATCTTGTATTTAGGTAAAAGAAATAATAATAATAATAATAATAATAATAATGAAAGACATTTTGACGGCTACGAGCCTACGACTGACGTCTCTGTTAAAATCCGGGCGTTCATGGGGTGTGTGAATCAAATCGGCTGAAAACACGACATTTATGATGTATACAGCCTGGAACCTGGGTATTGTTTTTTTTTTTTTTTGTGGGTTGTTGTTGTTGTTTGTTTGGGTTTTTTTTCTTAAAAAAAAAAAAAAAAACTTGGTCATACCCGTCGTACCATGTAAATGTAGTGAATAATTTTATGTGCAGGGAAGCGTGATTTGAACGTTCAGGATTTGGATTCGATTGGATTGTGTTTGGGGAATTGCAATGAGGACAGGGATTCGGTAGTCAGCCCAGCCGCCCATTCCATACATCACCCAGGTCCCAGAAAATATGATAGAGAGAGAGAGAGAGAGTGTGTGTGTGTGTGAGAGAGAGAGAGAGAGAGAGAGAGTGAGAGAGAGAGAGGGAGGGTATCTAAATCTTAAAGTGTCAGAATGAATATATATAATAAATCGATTCGTCCGCTGCCTTCCTAATCAACTCACTCACAAGAGCCGTGTATAGTTGGAGTGCTATCAAAAGGAGTGCCCCTTTCTGTTCAAGTCATTAAGTAAAGGCATCGAAAACATAAACCTTTTTTGATTTCATTTATTATTTTACTATTCTATCCACTCAAACTCAAATTAGAGTGGAGCTTAAAATAATAACAATAACATATAAATAAAAATACTTATTATTCGTAAATTTAAATTCTTTTATCGCTATAATCTCACGTTAGATTAATCAGTATATTCATTAACTTAATAATATAATATTACTATTTTAATAAAATAAAATTTAATACTATCAACTTTATCGACCCTGCTCCCAAATGCTTGATCTACTGTAGTGGCCTTGCTCCCATTAATCATTTATTCATCAAATTAATAATATAATGTTACCATTTTAATAAAAATAAAATTCAATACTGTTGCTCTCCCAAATGGCTAGATTCGATTGGATTGTGTTATGAGACATGCGTTACTTTGATACTGCTATAGTGTCTCTAAATTTAATGAATATACACATAAAGTTACTCGTTTTTTTATATTTGTTAAGGCCAATGTGATGTTATTTAGTATAGTCCAATAATTTTTTGTATTTAAATTGATTTTAATAAGACTACTACTTTAACATGATAGGTTGGGAGGGAGCAGTGTAGGGTGTCACTGCGGCTTTCTAGCAATGCTACTTACTATAAGGGCCACAGCTAAGGAGACGGTGGTCTAGCCCCATTGTCGTGCTTGCTTGCCCAGGCCCAGGCTCAGGCTCAGACCCAGACCAAAAACCAACCAACAACAGATGAGATCAAATTGGGGGCCTGAGATTAGACTTCAGATATCAGTACATGAAAACAGTACTGTATCTAACTCTTGAAAGAAAGAACAAACACACACACACAGACACCATTCAAGCGGACTTATAGGTGATTTTCTAGATACTGAGTTATCAAAGTTCGTTGCATGGAGTGGTAGTTTGAAGTTCAGAGTATGTGCGTAAATACGGAGAAGAAAAAGGAAGCTTGAATTATTACCTTTACATTCCCCGCCCATGGTCCCCCCATCACATCTGGATCTGGATCACACATAATAATAACAGAGGCCCACTTGGGTGATGATGATGATGATGGATTGATGATCCCCACAAATACAAATTGGTTGAAAGATGTGCGTGCAGGCCCTGAGTGTGGGCTGGACTCACACTCACTCGGACCGCAGTTGATCGCCAGAGAAATGGCCGAAGATATCGGGACACGAGGCCCAATTCTTCTGGTCCCTGGCCTCCCAATACCCCCCTATGTAGCGATAGCCATCCCCTCCGTCTTCCTTTGCGAACCACTGTGGCTTCCACCCCATCTCTTGCAGTTTCTGGGACTAAATTTCCAATCCAATATCATCCCATCAAATTACATACAACACAATTACAAACAAAGACGATAGATACTGCATTGCCAAAATGCATATACATATATATAGATATATAAAAACAACAGAAATAGCACTAAGATTAAGAGCACCTTGGTAGCTAAGGCCAGATTTGGTGTCTAGTTGAGATATAAGACAGAAGTTAATATTTAAATAATCAAACTGGATATATCATGAAACACTAGAGCAACCCACTTGTTAGTCTAAACAAAAACAAAACAAGACTACCTTGCCCAAATGTTGAAAACAAGATAAGCATGGTAACTAACACGTGAGATTTACCTCTCGCTGCCGTTTCTCCAGGCGCAACTTCTCTGCATTTGCCTTATCATACTCCCCGTTTTCCAAGCACCTTTGATCAGGCCTATGTCTTGAATCTGTAGGAGGCAACATTTCCTGCACAGAAGTGATTAAATTTCAGCAACCCAAATAAAAAGTAACTACCATGAAGAAGGCACCCAAAACATTTTCATGACTACGCATCCTACCAATTATAAATTTTAAAAAACCTCTCTATTTTCCTACGCAATGTTCAAAATGACACCAATTTGTGTCCCTCCAGGTATACCAACTGTGAATCATCAGTAAAGCAATGGCAAGTTGATTGAATAATTGTCTAATCTTAATGCCAACGCAGTCAACTTTTTTGTATCATCTAATTGCAGCAGGAGGCCATGGATTTGGGGATTATATAAAAACCATAAGCACAAACCTCAAGTCCTGGAGTGAACTCATTAAGCGTTATAGCAAAACGGGTTAGGTTATATTTGGTAGGAAACTTGGAAGGTTTGCTCCGCTTCCAAAGCAAATTGGCCTCTGATAAAGATGCAGACCTTCCACCTTTCCCGGAACAGTCTCCATTCACATAATGCATGCGCTCATTCCATTTCCCAAATAAAGTTGCCACAGTTTTTCCTTTTCTATCTTGAATAACACCTTGAACCTGCAAATAATTTAAGTTTTAACAGTTTATAATAAGTTCGTCACATTCAGCTTAATTCGAACATGAGACTAAGTTCTTATTGTGGGAATTTTTAATTTGGACTACTAGATTAATATTCAATGTTTTTTTAATTTAGACCTTTAGATTTTCATTAATTTATTATAAAGTTATAATTAAATGAAAGTTTAATTTAAATTATTAGTTACAATATATAACGGTTTAAATTAATATTCCCACAATAATAACTTAATCTCATGTTTTTATTTTAACAAAATCATAATTATATATATATATATATATTATCAACATGAGCCAATAATCATTATTTCTTTTGTTAAAAAAAACTATAAAGTGTGATATTTTCAACCAAAACAGATGTTTCATCAGGTAATTCTGGATTCATTATGCAAGAAGAATTTATGTAAAGATACAAAAAGAAAGCACCTGGTGAGGGTTTCGATCCATGACAGACTGCTCCTTGAATTTTAGTTTACAAGAATATTCACAGTTTCCCTCTATACGCATTGTACCATAATGATCGCAATATACCTTTCCCAGTATGAGATTGTATATTGATGTTGTCACCTGACAAAATAAAATATTTATTTTTCAAATTGGAACTTCAAAAAATTAAACGGTTTTCAACCCGTCCCTCCCCACCTTGCTCCATTGAAAGGTCTCTCCATCATCAAACTCCAAATTCAGAACACCATCAGGATCAAGCTGGATCGAGCGACCCCGGAATTTGCTTTTTAAAGTGCTATCACCCCAAAATTTCCATCCAGTGCCTTCACAATGACATGCAAGAACCATTGGGTGATGACTGACCTGGCAAAAAAATAAAATAAATAAAAAATAAACACAGGGGGGAGAGCCAGAGTAAGCACAGAATGCCAATGAATAAACCAAAAATATCAAACGGCTTGATCTCATAAAAATGAAAAGGGGAGGGGACAAAAACAAATTTCTTTACACTTTCCAATTACTGGGCCGGGTCACAGGAAAGAAGAGACTTCCCATGTGAAGGCAATCTTCCGAAGCTAGAAATATACAGGATGTATAATGAAGATTTGGGCATCGTTTATACATGCTGTTTAGTTTCGAATTAATCTTACAAAAAGTAGATATTTATATTACTATTCATAATTGTTGTTATCAAGAATGGAACTAGACCATATTAGGCTATCATTAACATATTCTTAACTTGCTTTTAGATGAGTTGGGAAATACTCAGGTCCAGAAAATTATAATTTAGACATAAATGTGAAAAGATTCCACATCAAGAATAATAAGTTAACCTTCTCTGAGAAAAATTTGAGGCCTTTATCAGGATAAACAGCCTCATATGTCTCCCCCAATAGTGGATTAAATGGTTTGCAAATTCTTCCTTCCGTGGATGAATATCCAGACACGGCAAATGCAGCCACATTCAGAATTCTCATAAGACTATTACCCTGCCATGCCAGCAAAGAAAATTCTCAATAATTCAGGTGCCTAAAGACGAAACAATCTGCATAACTGACAGACATGAACTAAATATTTTACAATTGGTTTGAATTAGAATATCTTCAAGCAAGATTGAGCAATGTTCCTCAACCTCAATAGACTTCAAAATATCACCATGTGGTGATTTCTATCACCTAGAAAAAAAAATCAAAAATCAAAACCAAATGATACATAAACTACATAGGCAAGCAGATTTCACAACTGACCAAAAAGGAAACAAATTGATACCCAAGTGAAGAGTTGAAACGGATGAATTGCGATGGAAATTATGAAACAAGAAAAATACTTGGTTGAAATAGAACCAATTTAACGAATAATGCAATGACGTAGATAGACATATTGTTAATGGTATGTACCAGACATCTATTTACTGAAACATTGTACAGAAAGTCAGCAGTGTTTTGCAATCTTACCCTTTTCCCCCATTCATATGCTCGGTCAATAAGGTATGAGTACTCCAAATCTTCAAAACATTTTTGCAGCGAAGAGAGAGGTTCATTAAAATAAACCGGGAGACAAACTTTTGTGAGGTCCTTCCCAATGTTATCTTTAATCATTGACCAGAGGCTCACCCCCTTCTCTTTTTCCAAAGGATCCGGTAACTTCTTACGCCTTTTAATATAAGGATAGCTGGTTCCAACAGATTTAATTGAAGGATCAATGTCCTCGTCAGATAGGAGCGATTTCTCATCATCAGAAGAGAGGGAAGCTACCCGAAACTCAGAACTGCTACTCTTGAAAGAATTCGATGAGAGAAAATCCCTGGTATCAAAGAAGGTATTGTCGTCCTCATACATTTCTTCATCTGCTGCGTCAAATCTTTCATTGTCATAATCTGACTCACTCATGCTTCCATCTGGAAAAAATAAAAGCACGACAAGAACAAACATTGGCATCCACTGAAATGTGGGAAAAAAAGAGAAGCCAATTCAAGAGAAAATAACAGCAATTATATATATAAAAGCACCCCATGCTTAAAACGATCTAACGGAGAATGGAAAGAAAAGCATCTGCATGCATGTATCTTAATTAAGAAAGTACCACTGATTACCTTATAAGAACTGGAATCAGGGGAGAGGAAGAGAATCTATATTGACAGCATAAGGAACCCACAAATGGCACTAGATCTCAATGAACATATTGAATAAGAATACACACACGTCTATCCATTGACGTATCTTCCAAATGAATCGTGGAAAAAATAAATAAAAAGAAGCAACAATAAATGTGATACATCTTGTTAAAAGTTCAATTATCTAGATATATGGAGTCCATTTTTATCACGATTCTAACTTAAATCAACTAGAAAATCATTTTCTAATAAATGATAATGCATTGACAATATCAGAAAATAATGTTGCTAACAGCATACCGCTGGATTTCTCATGCCTTGTTGCAGAAGAGACCGCTTGCTCTTTTGCTTGCCTCTGGCTCTCATCAACTACTGTATTCTCCAGATCAACTTTTTCTGCCTAAACAAAGTATGATGATGTTTCAACTTGTTAAAAGAAGATAGAAAGAAACAACATAAAAAACCTTACTAAATAAACTTTCATATCACATTACATGCATGCATTACAAAGACAAATCTTAAATTGTGAAAGGACTCTCTGTGACAGTATTATGTCAACAACTAGAGTGTAAAATAGAAGAAAATATGGACTAAACATCTTCTCGTGTTATCCATTTGAAGATATAAGGAATGGCTTTACAGATCACTTGAAAAATCCAAAGATGGCCTTGTTGTGAGTTGTCCATAAAGCATCAAATGGTCAAGTACACATCAGGTGTTCATTGCAGACTGGCAATGCATATGAAATTATAAATCGAAAGATAGTAAAATTACACTATCAAATTGACCTACTCTAATACCCATCAGGTGCAGCCAAAGAGCTTGAGCAACTGGGCATGTAGAGTATACATAAACCATCGTCCGTTGTCACATAGAGATAAGGCTGGATCAAGGTTGGAAATGCGTATAGCTTGAAAGAGAACTCGGAATGTGATAAATTTGCAGAGACAAGGAATGTCTTTGCAAGCCGCTAGAAGGATCCAACATCAGTAAGGAAAATTGATTGTTTGTATTAGCAAATGCATAAATCAATTCAACTACTACATGAATTGTGAGAAATGTTTCCCTTTCTAAATATACCTGTGGACATAATTAGTAATCTGAATATTTTGTCCAAAATGGCAGAGCTTACTTGGACCACCATAACTTAAGATCACCCCTAAACAATAAGTGTCAAAGACATTAAAAATAAACCATTTGATCCAGACTAATCAAAGATAAATATTTTGTCCTGATGAAAACTTTATACGACATGCATTTGACCGGATCAATAATTGTGAATCCAAAATCAAGTAACTTTCTAAGAAATGACCGGATAACATTTGGTTGAGTTTATAGGTTGCTTATAAGCACCCAAAAATGTTTTTGTTTGGAGTGTTTGATAACCCATTTATAACTTATGCTTATTTTTAAAAGTTAAAAACTGTTTATAAGCCATAACTATGGAGAAGGTGATTATGACTTATAAGTCGGTTATTAATTCAGCAAAAGTATGTTATACTCTTAAAACTATTATCAAACTTAAGATTTATACATTTATTGGTCATTTCACTTGAATATAAATCATAAACACTATACTATTCAAACAATTTATTCTATTTATAAAAAAAGTCATAAACTTCTTATTTTAAAAAAGTCATAAGCATTTTATAAGCTCCTTATTTTATAAGCCTAACCAATAAAGGATATTCGCACAGTTTGTACTTAATAAGACTGAAAATCTTCCTGAATGTTGTAGGAGGCACCTAACATATAGACAATAACGACAAATGCTCAAACTTTTTGCTACCCAGGAGGATATACACGCAATTCATAATTTATAAAGACTAAAAAATCTCTTCCCATACAATGCTGTTGCCTTGCAGTTGGTAACTAACTTAAATATAATGATGCACAGAAAATCCTCTGAAGTTGGTCACTACTATAGTTGAACAGTCAACAGACAACAAACACGAAAAAGCTCAAGGCATAGGAAAGCTAAGGGTGACAGGGCAGCTTATCAGCAGACAGTAGCTTCTTGTTTCAGGTAGGATATTTTCCACATTTATCTACACATTTGAATAGGGAAAACAACCTAAATACTTTCAAAGCCCACGCTTAGAACAATTATATAAGCATGAAAAGCAAAAATGTTTTGCGATCAGGCATCTGTACATAATCATAGGCCTAAATATGCACATTCCTGTTACAAAAAGTTACATGAACAAGAAGATATAATTTGTTTCTCACTTAGAGAAAAATAATATTGACAACTGAAAATATAGCACTAATCGGGATTGTTGGGATCTGAATTGAAGTTACTACATCCACGACAACATATTTTTATTTCTCTGGAGGAAATTACAAAATTACCACAAAATTGTAATTTGCATAATGACAGGCAGTGAATCATATTATGATTCCAGACAATATTTCAGTAAGTTTTGATACTAGAAGCATCATATGGAAATGCAAGATTTTTCCTCCAAGCAAGCATGCATATTATAACCATCTGAAAAATAAATTGATGATGGCATGATGCACTTGTAATTTGAAGATGCACATATTGATATTTCACCAGTTCCTTGAAGAGAGGAACCTTTTCAGCCAATTTAGAATATAGACACACAAATACACACACACACACACAAATCTTAAATCACATGTTCTGGAGAAAGGGAACATCTTCCTCCAAGTCTATTTGATTAATTCAAAGATTCATTGCCAACCAAGGATAAGTGATTTACAGAGTCCCAATCCCCCCAGACATCTGATTTCTTTAATTAATTTTCCTGTAAAAATAATAATATGAAATACACTAGGGAGTTTATATTAATGAAGAAAAAGATACACGGAGAAGCTACAGTTCTCCACTTCTGATTACCTGTACAAAAGAATCCTTTGTCAAAATGAACACAATACCTCTAGAAGGTTTTTAAA
This sequence comes from Taxillus chinensis, assembly GCA_023512835.1. NCBI lineage: Eukaryota > Viridiplantae > Streptophyta > Magnoliopsida > Santalales > Loranthaceae > Taxillus > Taxillus chinensis. Next base: position 16,127,629 of record CM042090.1, read on the forward strand.
CAAAACTCAATACAGAGCACTCACAAACCCCAAAATTGGACCTCCATCCTACTCAAAAGAATTGGAAAGAGGTAGAGTTGTTAGTATCTGGGGCAGGAGAGACTGAGAAGAATTCCATAATCAATGGGCATGGCGTTTTCTACTAATCATTACATGTACCTCTAACTGCCTCAGCGTGTCCATGAGGTGCCACTGCTTCTGCTTGAGCACCACTAACTCCTCCTGCAGTGCTGTGAACTCACTCCTCATGATCTCCTCACTGTCCTGTATTGCTGCCTCACCCACACTATCTTTCAACAGCCGCTCCCTCAACTTATCTGTAGACACAGCAACATTGCTTAGTGGAGCCATTAGCTCACTATTGGAGACTCGCGGGAACAAGTCCTTGACGGCCTGCAAAGCCTCCAACCATGCGGCCTGATCTTCTCGAGTTTCAGCCCTCAAATGTAGCCTCTTGGTACCAGTGAAAATTGAGAACCTCCTGTCATCGCATCTGCTCTCACGAATTGAAGAAACCTAGCAAAACCAACCGATGAGGAACACAAAATTAGCAATTTCATGACCACCATCGTAATTTACTTGTACTTATAAAACCAACCCCGTTAGAAATTTTCAAAATTTCATTAGAAATTCTAAAATAAATTAAAAACACAAGCAAGGGTTCTATACAATTTAAATAACTTGAAGGAAAATAGATATCCAACAACATTTTGGCAAAGACAATAAGAATTAAAAGCTCCTCAAAATTAAGTGTAACGTGTACCTGCCTTGTGTGGTACACAAAATTAAGACCAAGAAAAAAAAACATCTAACAAAAAGTATTGGAAATTTGGCATATATATATATATATAAAAGGAGTCATTATTGTCTTCGTAGTTTAATCATAAATAAGGACTGCTTAACGGTCGCATGTGCCTAACCTTGAGATGAACTTCCCCGACCGGCTGTCGCGGAACCTGCGACGCTCCACTCCTATGTCGAGCTATCCGTCGGATGGATTCTTCGCCTATGACTTTCGACCCATTGTCGGACTCTTGGCTGAGAGCAATTCGGTGACGACCGTGAATCTTATAATACGACAACACGCCTTCATGCAATACGAACCAACGAGGACGCCAACCTCGTCCGTAATTCACCCACTTGTATAGAATCCCGGAGACACCCTTCTCCACGATGTCCTTGATCTTCACTTCCCGCGCCGCTGAGGCCTCCACCGTCGGAGGCGGCGTATTTTGAACGGTGCGTTTAGGGAGCGGCGGCGGCGGCGGCTGCGGCATAGGGGAGATCGTGGAGAGCTCGGAGGTGTGGTGGTGGGTGGAAATTAAGGGGAAGCAGAATGAGGAGCGCATTGAAGGCGGCGATGTCGGAGGGGGTTGGCTGGGGGGAGTCGCCGGAAAATATTCATGGCCAGGAGCGAATAAAGGGGGGAGGATTGGGCTGTTCCGAGTAGCAGCGTGATGGGATATGTTCATCCATGAATATGATTAACGATGGTGATCGGGAGAAACGGCGTGGACGACGGCGGAGACAGCTGGCAGTTGCCCGGGTGCGGCGGCGGAGGGGTTTTGATTTTGAAGCAACGAATCTTGGAAAAGCACAATCAATGTTTATTTTAATAGGAGGCGGTTGGGTATGGTGATCATGGAACCATTCTTTGCCTTTATTTTTCCTTTATATATATATATATATATATATATATATTCACGGTCGGGTTCGTTCGTGCGTGCGTGCGGGTCACTGAAGTGAAGGGCGGACCGGTCAATGGGATGTTGCCACGTGGCGACATAACGTTCGAAGAAGCTAAACAAATATAAACAGTTGGAATTGGCGGTGAACCCATGTCACGAGAGCCGGCTGATTAGGCACCCCCCCTCCCCCAAAAATATCGTATCAGGTTTTATATTTGACCGTTTGACTTTTTTGCGTAATAATATTTCTTTATTGTCAGAAAATTATATATTTAAATGGTGTTTATTTAATTCCGGGTTTACATGGTGTTGATCCGGGTAAAAAGTCGTCATTAACTTGTAAAGCCAGATTTGGCATCCCCAAATATTCTTATTATATTTTATTTTTGATTTGTTATCTTGCGCATTTGACTTTTGTATTAATTAATAATTTTATTATTATAAATTATATATTTATATTTGAGTGATACTCTATATGCGCATGTCGCTTGCGTGCAACTGTGCATCAGCATTCTACGGGTTATGATCAAATTATGAGTGATATCTAACTAAATTACTTTGAAATTACTGGAGCAACACCAAGATAAGACTTCTTACTGCATATATTATTTAATATGAAATTTAATTAAATAATTATATGACATCACTTTATAAGCTTAATTGTATGAATAACTGGGTAGTGGGCAAAATAATCACAAGGATTACCTTACCCATAAAAATTATGCTATCATAAAACAAACAAAATTTAATTCATTATCATAGTTTCTTATTTTATTCACCAAAATGGAAATTTCATTTCATGTCTAATTAGATTCTAAAACAATCCAAGTGATCTTATTAATATATCTGACGACCAATACAGATTTTTAAAAGTCTATTTTTAAAAAAAAAAAAGTCATAAAATCATTAGATATTATATATTTAATTTATTTATACAGATTGACACATAAAAATAAAAAATAATAATTTAAATTTATAAGTTTTAAAAAAATAATTAGATATAAAATGTTATTCATATGATAAGTTAAAATGTTGCATGTGATGTGATGGGTTGAGTCTCCCTATAATATATATTATATACCGCGTTCTGCGAATAGCTGTGAAGGTCCCTATCAAATTGGAGCCGGAAAAAAGTAAGATTGCAGTTGGCCAATCCAATACCACTACGCCAGACACGTGGCTTGAAATGACCATTCAACGCGGTCCAACATGTTGGCCCATACGTACGTACATATTATTGCATCTTTTGTCCTGGGGAAATTACGTGAACAAAGGCATACTATACGCCAAGGCCAGGACCACATATTTTACTCATGCCACGTAAAAAAAAAAAAAAATATTTCTTCCTTTTCTAGCATATTAAAACATTCGTCATCGAATAAAATATTACAATGCCGATAATTCCAGGTCCTTTTCAAGATCAACATAATTAAATCTAACAAACCCTCTTAAATTACTGTAGTTTTAGGCTAGGTTGGACGGTTACATAATTATTATTTAAAAATATCAAAAATAAATATTATAATGTTGAGCCTCAATAATTAAATTTAAAAATATATACATTAATTATTTTTAAAAAAATCTATTTACAGTCCTTAACTACATTAGAAATTTTCTTATACTTTTATTAAAACGATATCGATAATTAAACTTTTAATAAAAAAAAATATTATTTTAAGAAAAATACAAATGAACTGTAAGTAATATTATTTTATTCACATTTATAACTTTCGCTTTTACGAACATATATAACTTTATTCATATTTCAATCATTTCATCCCACATCATATATCAAGTATATAAAAGGCTACCGAATATAAAAATAAAATAAAATCTTATAAATTAAAATTATAAAAGAAAGGATATAGTTAACTTGTTCTCACCGCTCATCTTTTAATGTTTTATATTTATTACGTAGCCTTAATCACATCATCATTTTTGTAGACACTTATCAATAATAATAATAACTTAAATATCACTTTTTGATGAACTTAGACCTCATATAAGTATGACAATCATTAAAGCATAATGTGTTTTAACAATAGCCAATATAATTTCAAATTAACAAATTAATTAAATATTACCAAATCTCATTGAATAATGAAATTTCCGATGAACACAACATCTTTAGTGATATTTGTAATACAATAACATCTATCATATGTACATAATCTGATTTATTGGTACACAAATATTTTTTTGAAGTAAGATTAAATGTGTATAGTATCTAAACGATGGATGATATCACTATCAGTTTCGAATTTAATGATACCAAATGTGAGCGCTACAACAAAAAGCCATGCAGGCTGGATGCCACGCCGTGGTCCCGGTTGCAGATAGACAAGGAAACTGCGTCCACATGAACGTGGAGAACTGATGCACAGGCCACGCGTGCGGCAGCATAGCAGCTCACGGGTGAACAGTTTCAATTTTGTCGACAAGAACTCACTCACTAGTCACTGCTCAGCATCCGACACCAATCACACGTGTCAGCCAAGTCAGTCAGATCTGATCACACGATTGGTTTCTTGGATGTCCGTGCGTGGTTGAGTCACCCGCGCTCGTCTTCTTGGTTCTGGACTGTAATAAATCTTTAAAAAGAAGGTTCCCTGAATTGGAATTGGAAGGAAATGGGGAAATGATTATATAAAAGCAGTAAAAATAAAATATTTATTTAACAATTAATTAGGTGGGCATATTCAAAACACCGATTGAACATATCAAATCTAAATTATTGGTGTAAATTATTGGTGTGGATTTATTATGGGTACGTAGCACTTGACTTGTTCGTTGTCAAACTAGGCTCTTGAGTGCGAATATTAATGGAGCATGCGTGTTCCACGAGCCCATTCTTAAATTATAAGAAAAACTAGTCGTCAAAAGGGTTTAAATATTTATAACAGAAAATGTTGCATGCGATGTCAAATTAATTTTATTTTTTAACTTCATTTATTTAGTATTAAATCAGAACGATTAGTCACAAGCACGTTAATGAACGCTAATCTATATTGATGCACAATAAAGTCAAACTTAAATTACATTTTCTAAAGAGGAAAAAAGAAAGAAGAAATGTAAGACACCCCTCTTGGATGCATTTTTTCAACACCGTGATTGATCTAATCAAGCAAAACAAAGCATTAGAGTTTACTAGCGGAGAGAGAGAGTGAGAGTGATTGCAAATAACTAACATCAAAGATGATAATTTGTTTTGAACAAAAAAAAAAGGAATACAAACACAAATCCAAAAAGATGATTGCAGAATTTGCAGTTTGCAGACAAGGAGCGGAGAAGAAGCCTACCGAAGACAAATATTGCAATTGAGACCATGTTTGTGTCATGTTAATTTTGTAAAATCTTTAATTATGGTATTTATAAATAATAACATGAATCCAAACGGTATTTAAAATCAACGCGGGACGTACGTTGATGGTGTCAGCTCAGACCTCAGAGCTTAACGGACATAATTGTAGCATGCTAATGGATCATGTCATTGAAGGAAGCAAAAATAATATTTCACATATAGTTTTGTTTTACACACACACACACACACACACACACACACACACACTAGAGCATGTTTGGAATCGCATAAAACTGTATTAACGATCGAGAATTGAAGTTTAAGGTAGATACTGAAGAACGTATACATTTGATTTGAATTCCGGCCTTCCAAATCATTGATGGCTGGACTTCTCATGGAGGGAATTAACATGCAATTAATATTCAGGCATGAACATGCAAACTTCTAAACGATAAAACATTATTTTCAATTAGTATTCACTTCATTCTTCTTAGGTGAACCTCACGAGTTCTGAATTCTGATTCCCACAAGAAACAACATAATCTGTGAATTCATATTACATTTTCGTTTCACGGATCCATTTTAGGTTAATTTTAAAAAAGTTTCGTTAAAAAAACCCTCTAAACAGATGAAATGCATAATCACAAGTAGTGCTGCTTAAAGAGTCTGCACATGGTTTAACACCAACCTTGTTGCTGAGAGAACAAGTGAATACACAGCTAGAGCTACAACTGTTACCAAATTAGCCAAAGCCATCAAATGAGAGATCCATCCTCATTTCACACAGAGACAGATTCAAACCTGACAAAAGCAGCTCTGGTGTGCCCTGTAAGGGGCGCATCCGTGCCCACTACCAACATGGCTTTGAAAAGTATTCAACAAAGCCAATTGGAGCAGAAAATAATGACTCAATCTGCTTCCCTTTACAGAATGGTTTGCAGAATGGGTCCAGTTGCCCATGAAAAATCCAACTTGACATGATAAATCGCCCAAACATCTCAAGTTGGCTAAAGCACTTGCTAGGCGAGAAATAGAATACTGACTTTGCACTCATTTACATAGCTTATAATAATATTAGATTAACTTTGGGTAACATATAGACAATTTGTTTTTTCTACGGCCAATAGAAATATTGCCTGGTTGACAATAAAATCCCACAAAGGGTAAATATTTTATAGATCTCATGGCAGTTCGTACTCTTGGTTCTGTATTGTACATCACCCTTTCTGTCTCAAAATACAAATTACTGTGGCATGGGAACCAAAGTGGTACTATTATCATGAGTGCCTCTTAAGCATACAATATGTTCTAATTACACGCTTATTAAAACAATAGAACAGCTAGTGGAAGTCCTCTCAAATCATCCAAATTTGGCAAATAAGAGAGCCCCAGCAACTATGAAGTAATCAATAAATTAAAAATTAGGAACAACAGGTTACTAATTAAACATATGAGCAATGTGTTTCAGAAGTAGGCTCAAGAGAGTTAACTACACCAGCTTTTTGTTTTTAAAAAATTATAAGTTCATTTTTTTTTGATAACCGAGGAAAACCCCACGCCAGCAGCCGACCGACTCCTGGATGAGATCAAACCTCGGGTGCAAGGGTTTTTTTCCCCCCCTCTTCCCCACAAAAAAAAACCCGGTTTTTTACGGGGGGGTGGGGTTTGAACCATGATAACGTAACTTAGGCTCCTCCAAATTTCTTAGCTAAACTAGCCCCCCCCCCAAAAAAACGGACTTTCCCCGGGGTCAAAAAATTATAAGTTCATTAAAACCATGTTAACGTAATATCTATAGAATATCAATTTTAGAAATCCATTTATCATAATATTTAATATATTGTTTAACACGAGGAAAAAAAAAGTGAATTGAAAAGAAAAAACTGGGCAGTGATTGGTACATTAAAGAAAGAAAAAAAAGGGATAGAGAGAAGTGGAACAGAACAAAACTTGCAGCAAAGCAAGAGAGCAATTATTGGAAATGTGCAAATCAAAAGATCCACGGTAGTGCAGATGCATCATAACTACGGCCTCCAGCAGCAGATGTCAAGGAATTTTCTCTAATCCAACTTTCTTCTTATAAGCCCTTTGAAGAAGTCCAAGCTGTAAGCAGCAGAAGAGAATGACTCAACTAAGATTATGTAATGTGCTCCTTAAAGCATAACATAGAATATATATATATATATATATATATATATATATATAATATATATATATATAAGCACTATCAACACTTGATTTTCATACGCTCCTAGTTAGTGCTTTGGGCGGCATAACTTCAAACACAACTAGTGGATGTGAAAATTTCAAAATAAAAATTTAGCAGGATACACACTGAGATTAGATGAAAAGATTAGCTAAAATAAATTAGATTTTTACAAAACTGGATGGTTAGACATCAATGATTTCAGACATTGGAGAATGCAAGTGATGAGCTATCCGAAGTCAGAAATATTATGATAAAACTGTAGAAAAAACAATTTATTCTCAGCAAAATTTAATTTGAAGCCACTTTTAGATCAATGCATTATGTTTTCAGCTAAGAACAGAGGCCCAGTAAGCAATGCAATATTTACATTTTATTTATTTTTTCCTTTCCATCACATTTTTTTTATTCCTGGTAACTCTTGGATTGTTACTCTATTTGCCTCAAGGTCTTAGATGTTATGTTCCAAACATATTTTGTTGAGGACCTGATCCATGATCCAATAATAAGCCGAATCACTCACAGAATTTGGCAATTGATCCTTTTAAAAGGAATAATAAAATTTACTCAAACTCTAACCTAAGTTATCTAAGTAATTAACTAAAATATTCCAAATTATAAGAAAAGTCTTAAGAACGAGTTTAATAATCTCCAATCATGATCCCGCCTCAGTAGACTATTTATATCCTTCATAAGGTAACTATAGTAATGAAAGAACTAACAATTATATGAAAACTCTAATTTAACATTTAATCTAGGAAAAAAACAGTATAGGAGTATTTAATTAAATAAATTTAGGGAAAAAAAAAGAAAAAAAAGAAAACTAAGTCTAAAATTAATTAAAAATAAATAAAATAAAAGTATGTTCATCTTCTCCCTCCTTCATGTGTCACACCCTCACCGCTATAGTCACCATGCTAAGGCAGAATGTACGCGTACTCATATGGCTTCAGCTTCTAATCACACTTTGTTTGATGGTATACGATATACTACCTCTCCTAATGATCGTTCAGATTAAGCATACAGATTGTGTTGAACGTACAGGTGATCGTACTCCCCTTGACCGTACAACCTTTTTTATCATACTTCATCACTGGCAGATGAAAGGTCTCAACACATTCCAACTGAGGTTCCTAAGTCTGAGTGTAATTAGTATAGAAGTTAACTGATTGAGCTAGGTAGAGTATGACATGTCATCGAATGTCCCTTCTTGCTATTTTATGGTTTGTAAACAAGCACAGGAAAAAGAGATTTCATTGGGTTTGGTTTAGGGCTGGGTCACTGGGAAACTCCTCACAAAATACCAATGTATTGTACACCTTGATGTAAAAATACCCAATAGTCATCCAAGAGAACCAATATCATAACTAAATTATCCTACTGGGTATGGGAAAGGTTCAACATATTTGCAGAACAAGTATACTTTCATGAAATTCTAGCTCAAGCAGGAATCTATAAGACAACAACTTGGAACAACACTGATATTCATATCAAATAGATGAGCGAATATGAAGCCTTCTATCACTATTTATATCCACGTCTACACATTTGAGTTTAACAACCTTTCTCAACCCATTTAAGGGACGTCAAAGAATGTCCCTTTTTGCTATTTCATGGTTTGCAAAGAAGCATGGAAAAAGAGATGTTAAATTTGGCTTGGATCTAGTTGACAGGGAAATACCTAAAAAAAATACCATTATGTACACCTTGATGTAAAAATAGAAACACATTTCCATCCTAAAATTTATTCATTACACATACCTATTACCATCAGGATGAAGCTCATACATCCGATTGTCGTCCCCCATGGCTAACAAGTATCCTGAGGATGTCAGACCCTGCAATTATAATGATTAGAAGATGCTAATTAATTATTTCTTCAGTTCCAAACAACAATGATGAAGACATAGTACATGAAAATTTTCCTTTAAACATAAACCTAACAGTCATCCAAGAGAACAAATATCATAACTAAATTATCCAAATGGGTATAGGGAAGTTTCAACGTATTTGCAGCATAAGTATACATTCGTGACATTCTAGCTTAAACATGAATCTACAAGACTACATCAATTTCAAACATATAGGAGGGTACTGATATTCAACCAAGATATATCAAATAATAGATTAGTAAATATGAAATCTTGTCTCACTATTAATATCCATGTCTACAATTATAATGAATAGAAGATGATAATAAATTATTTCTTTAGTTGGAAACAACAATGATGAAGACATAGTACTTTAAAATTTTCTTCTAAATATAAACCCAATAGTTATCTAAGAGAACATATATCATAACTAAATTATCCAAATGTGTAGAGGGAAGTTTCAACGTTTTGCAAAACAAGTATACTTTCATGACATTCTAGCTTAAACATGAGTCTACAAGACTACATCAATTTCAAACATATAGGAGGGTACAAATATTCAACCAAAATATATCAAATAAATTAGAAAATATGAAATCTTGTCTCACTATCAATATCCATGTCTACAGTTTTGAGTTTAACAACCTTTCTCAACGCATTTACCTGAATGGTAACAACATTTTCCACCAAACGGTCCTCATTCATCTCCTGCACTATTATCCTCTGCCCACTGCATATAGGTAGCAGAGCAAAATCATAACACAGTAACCAAGTTAAAGACACAATCTATGAATGAACAAATAAAGATATCACAATATGGACCACAAATTATTCACATCAGATCATCTAGGCATATGATAATGCTTAGTTACAAAGAATAATAGTAAAGGACTAACAAAAAAAACAGAAAGAGGTAGCACCACACTACTAAATTTCATGGACTATTTAAAGCACAAATGGAAAAACGGAGCAAGGCTTAATGGGAATTGGAATAATTGAAGGACAGACAAAGAATTCAAGCAAGGCAATTTGCAAAAAAAATAAAATAAAAGAAGAATCAGCAGCAGCAGCAGCTTGAGTTAGTTGTGCATTATGCCCAATCAACAGATAAAAGGAATGAGCGGTTGTCTTTCAAGCTATAGCTTTACCAAGGGAACATGACCTGTCTATTTCATTTATTTGTACTTTTGTTTTCCAAATAAGAACCACACACCAAAGAGAATGGGAGAAAAACTTACCATTAATCATAAAGAAATTGAGATCCATAAATTACCTATGTAGCCATGTCCTATAGTATAGCTGCTCAAGAGATTGAAATCCTGAAAAAATTAGCAATAGAAAGAACTCCCATGATAGATTGAATTTGAATAATATAACTTTTATATAAGATTACATGGTGCAGAATGATCAGGAAAGCTCATGAATGCTCCAAGAAAAAGATCTAAAATCTGTATCTCAAACCAATAAATGAAAAACTACTTCCATCCAAGAAGTGTGAATTTGAAACAATAGTATATACCTAGATGCTCCTAATCTATACATTTACGACCAAGACACCCATAGAACTTTGAAAAACATACACCAATGGTTGTGCCGTGCAATTGTGCATATTGGCAGGATATTGGTCAATTACTGCTGCTGCAGGTTATCAAACTAAATTGCTAATAGGACATCGATTGACCTTGACTTGTAAAGAGACCAAAAAAGTTCTCAAATTTATTAAAGAATGCAGCCATAATATTTTCTCTTCTAAATTTATAGGCAACAGTAGACAGTTCCCGCATCGCAGTGTTCAAGCATACAGTTGGTTTCTCATTATCAACATTTAGGCCTATACCTGCAAAAGTAAATATCATTCAGTAATCAAAACTGCAGACCTTTACAAGAACGTTTGTTAAAAAGGAGATTTACAGTATAGGATAAAAGTTCATCTTAGCAATAGCATATTACCGGCACAGACATGAAACTTCTTTGATCTATATGTTGAGGTGCATAGAATGCCACCAACTTTAAGGCCATCCAAGTGGAGATCGTTTGGCCACTTTATCTTAACATCAAGATGAGGCAGGCCCTGAAACAGACAGTAATCTGTGCAATCAAAAAACTAACTAACATATTCCGTAACAATTGTAAACGGGATATCATAAATGGGTATATCACATAAACCATAACAGAAAATGGCTAAAATAACACTGTTCTTTAAATTGGAAACACAGTATAAGAAGCTTCCTACTATCACCAACTTCTCGAATTTTCTGTTGGTGCTAATTTAAAAAGAACAACAATAAAATAGCAAATCGATATTTTATTTTATTTTATTTTATTTTTAATAGACATCAAAACAAACCACTTGCATTTCGGTAGCATAGGTCCTTTATGGCTTCTGTGATAGCTAGAGATACCACATATTGCAAAAGCGGCACAGTGTGTCCGTCCTCCATTTGTATGGTGAAAGAAAACATGAGGCAACCCGCGGGAGATTCCCACACATTCTTCGACCTGCCTATAAAAACGCAGATCATATACAGACTGCAGAGCTTTGTATCAAACTGCAAAAGACATCGACAAATGACAATCCCGTATGTAGTATCCAACCTCGGCCCTTGAACTGGACATCGCCAACACAAACTGCGCCGGTAGGGAGCTCACAAAAATTGCTGCCCAAAATAAAAAAAACCCATTTCAATTTTCAAAATTTATGCCAATATACATATAAAAAAGACGAATCCAGTGATGATGATGGCTTACTGAGAAACGACATCGTGGGTCGAAGGCAAACGAGGAGACCAAATTAGGAACCGACCAAAGCGAGTAGTAGAGAGAGAACCCATGAACGATTCGAACCTAAAACACTCTTCTTTGCCATGTTCTTTGAAATCTGACCTCAAAATCGTAGAAATTTCTCCAGTGCCTGGTAGTACAAGGCTCTTACTGCTCTTGAGAGACTCGGCGATTTCGTTCTCAGCAGATGATTTTCCGCATAAAACCAACGTGCAAGCAGAATCGCAATCCATCGCTGAACGAAAACAGAGGATGGCTTTCAATGTCTTTTTTCCGGCAGATTTTCTCCGCAGCCAAACACCAGGCTTGAAGAGAGACTGCGGCAAAACATCGGAACGCACGAAGCGCGTGAGCATCGCAGGGCAGTTGGGATTCGGACGGAGACTAGGATGATTCACGCTAACCGAAGCCATTAACGACGCCGTTTTCGGAAATCCACTCCGATACGACGCCGTCGTTTAGCGCAGGAAAATGGGCGAGAAGAAACGACGCCGTTAATTGAATAAAAATACAAGGTGGGTTTTTAGTTGTTTCTTTGAAAAACGAAGACAAAAAAAATCTATTAAAATTTTATTATTTTTTTTTAATGGTAAATATATTAAATCTATTAACAAATTGAAATGGGAATGACATAAAAATAGAGATGGCAAAACTATTTATGTTCTTCTCATTTCTAAATTCTTTTATTGTTTTTATTTTTTGTTATTTTCTGCTTCATGGTGAACACATGGATTCTTATAAGTAATGTTAACATTACTCATAATATTAGTATCATCATTTTGTTGTCTTTCATATTTTGTGAGATAAACATATACTCAGTTATTTTAATATTCATCTTTGGTTGGTTTTTCTCTATATGTTGTTTAATTGTTTTGATGATTCAATGTGGATTAACTTAATAACCATACATTGTGTTTTTAGGGATTCAATTTGAAGAGTGAAGTTAGTAATTCTACTAATGTAATAGCATTTAATTGGGTTTGATATCAAAATATTTATAGTATACTGTATTCATTACTTTTTATATTTATCAAATTAAAGCTATCATTGCTAATTTTGTCAACATTTTCAAATAAATCAACAGGCCATTCTAATCTATGAAAATTATAAATCAAATAAAATATATATTTTCAGCCATTATATCAAGGGTGGTAATGAGACATATTGGTACTTAGATAGTGGATAGTGAATAGTGGACAAATCAAACTCATAAAAATGGGATAGAATAAAAAAGTATTAAATGTGGGATCAAAAATGTGACGAAACGAATATTTTAAGCTAACGATACTTAAAAACAATGAAAAGGTTGGAGTCAGAATAGCTAAATAGTCTATACCCATTTTTGTCTTTTCAAAATATAATGGACTAGATAAAAATGACCCGAAATAATTATAATTGTTATTTTTAAATTTATGTGATATTTATAAACACCAAAAGAATAATTAACATCCTATTTTACCCATTTATAGCGTTATTATTAGGTTAATTAAATGAAAAGGTAAGATTGCCTCACTAAAATTTTAAAATTACTAAATCTTTAAGTTGTATTTTCTAAGGTGACATTTGTTTTATTATTAAGCGTTGAAATTTCAAACTGAATGTGTAGAATTTTTAAGCTTCTGATTATTGAAGTTAAACACTATATTTTTTGTGATTATTTACTTATAGTTTAATAGTAACATCTGAATAATTGAATTCTGAAAAACAAATATATTGTTTTTAATATTAGCTCAATTGCACAATTGCTATATTTAAGTTACAAATAATTTTTAAAAAATTAGACACATGCAAAAATAAAATACAGTTAAAATTTCCAGGTAAAGTATATTAAAAAAACATAAATTTTAAAATAGTCAACAAAAAGACAGTTGCCAGTTGCCACATATCTCCGGAAACGATTTCATATTGATAAGTTTCATAGCAGTCAGGTGGAAAAATATGCATGGTTGGGATACTAGTTAATGGTTATTAACAGATGGTGGTGGGTAGGCTAAGTTTACGGGCGAAACCGAGGAGAGCACGGGCAATGGCATGGACATAAAAATAATTACGAATTAATTAAATTTTTAAATTTTAATAAAATTTATGTGCATATGATTATAGGAAAAGTCCATACCGTATGAATTTTGAATATTACATTATATGGTCGTTAAGTTGAGTATTCATGTGTCCGTCATGCCTTAAAATTTTCAGAATGATATGATTGTTTTTTTGAGAAATTTTAAATATAAAAACTAAATAAATAAATAAATAAAAATACTAAAAAGTTTATTTATTTATTTGATTTTTTAAGTTTTTCTAATTAAATTAAATATGTGTACAAATTAAATCATCATAAAAATTGTATATTATAGTCATTTCTAAAATAAATACTAACTCATGCTAATACATATATTTTAAGTATAATTTAGACCAATTATATAAATTTATTTAAATATTTAATTATATTAATAATTATTTTTTTACAAATTCAAATAGATTTAAAATTAATATTTTAATAAAGTATTTAAAAAAATATTATTAGGACTATTATTTAGTATAATATAAATAAAAGATGGATACTTAAAATTTATAAAATTCGTTCTCCATATTTTTTAAAAACTAAATACTTGCCACTTATATCAAACAGTCTTTGAAAGCGGCGTCCATGGAGGAGGATTTGCAGTGTGCAGTGGAAGGGAGAGGTTTAAGGGTTTCCACCACTTCGGAGAAAGGTCGCTCTCTCATCACAACCAGAGATTTCTCTCCAGGTCTTCTCTCTCCTTGACATTGGTTTTGAATTATCTGGTTTTTATTTTTATTTTTTTTGATGTATTGGTTCATATAGCCCGACCTATTGGGATTAAGGCTGGGTTTGGTTTACTAAGTGAAGTGTCAGCTGAGATGCTCTGTGTTAGTAGGTTCAATTGTTTTTGTTATTCACTGTGTTGGTTGATTGTTAACGCATCGGATGATGTATTGCAAATCGTAATTGTAGGAGACGTGATTCTAAGCCAAGAGCCTTACGTGTCGGTGCCAAATGTCCCCAGATGTGAGGGTTGTTTCTCATCTACCAACATTAAGAAGTGCTCTGCTTGTCAGGTCGTTTGGTACTGCGGCAGTGCATGCCAGGTGTTTGTCGTAAATGCTTCTGTTAACGTTTCATGTTTCTCTTTTCTTTTATCTTTTCGCTGTTGTTCATTTCTGTAGTCTCTTGCTCAGCCAGATTGCCTTTGCTTTAGAATTTCGAGATGGGTTTTTAGTTTTAATTGTCGGGCTTTGCATTTTTTTTAGTGGGGTAGAATTTTGAAATGTGCTTTTCCCTCTTTTCATCCTGGCCTGTGGATTACTGATGCTGCTTCTTACCTATCGTTTTCAGAAATCAGATTGGAAGTCGCATCGTCTCGAATGCCAAGCTCTCTCCAAACTTGACAAGGAAAGGAAAAGTTCTCTGACCCCTTCACTACGTTTGATGGTGAAACTCTGCATAAGAAGAAAATTGCAGGCTGAAAAGGTCTAGTTCCTTGGATTGGTTGGGTGTAATTTCAGTTCTTATTCCTATAATTCACTTGTCAGTGTAATTTACCAATTTTATTGGTTTGCTTTACTGCCAGGTTCTCCCTACTACGGCGTTAGACAACTACGCACTAGTGGAGGCTTTGGTGTCACGTATCCTCATATGGTTTGAGTTTTTCCATTAATTGATACCTTCACTGTATATTTTATTGCAATCACTGGTCTTTGATATATTATTGTTTTCCTTAATAGTTTAATTTCCATTAAGACATGTCCAAAATTGATGAAAACCAACTGTTGTTGTATGCTCAAATGGCGAGCCTTGTTCACTTTATAGTTCAGTGGGATGAGATCAGCATAAAAGAGATTGCAGAAAACTTTTCTAAGGTCCCCTATGAAATTCACCTTCTCAATGGTCTCTTCTACGAATTTCATAGAATTGAAGAATCATGGCTTCCCAGTGCATTATAGACTAATGGAGCTAAGAACCCTTGTTTCCAATCTACTTGAGTACACAATAATTTGGCCAGACCTTATATAATTCCATTATGTGAGTTGGCTATAGAATGCGGAAGAGTTGTGCCATATAATTAAATGGCTTGCAAATATTTATGTCGAAAAACTAGAGCACATTTTTGGTGGCTCTTTGTAGCTTGTAATTTGTATTTTGTAAGTTTTTTTTTTCAAATATTTAGCATATAGAAAAATAAAATATTGAAAAATATTGGTGCAGTGACTTATTTATTTATTTACTGTAGTTTGTTATTTACAGCATATGAAAAAGTCTTCAACAATATCTCCTTTATGACATGCAGTTTGCATGCAATGCACATTCCATTTGTGACTCAGAACTGCAACCGCTGGGAACAGGACTTTATCCTGTTATTTCTATTATTAACCACAGGTGATAAGTTATATGGTTTTGTTTGCCCCTTTGTTTTGTAACCAATTACTTCTGTAACATGTTCTGGTGTTTTAGCTGCTTGCCCAACTCTGTTTTGGTCTTTGAGGGAAGCATAGCTGTTGTTCGTGCTCTACAACATATTCCCAAAGGTAATGAGGTAATACATGTACTTAAGTTCTTGGATCTTTCCACAAAACATAAGCAAAAAAAATATAAAAACCAAATAATTTTTCGGGGGGGGGGGGGGGGGGTGGGGGGGGGGGGGGGGGGGGGGGGGGGGGGGGGGGGGGGGGGGGGGGGGGGGGGGGGGGGGGGGGGGGGGGGGGGGGGGGGGGGGGAAATTTTCATTTGGCCAGTTAAGATTATCATTATTCCACAAAACATTTTTAAGTTCCCCATTATATGGCGCAATTCTGAGAACATTTTATAAAACTGACCAGTAGTAAGTGCAAGAAACAAGACTTCAGCCATACTGGCGTTAGATTGATTCAATTCTATTCTGAAATCTAGCATTTGAATTGGTCTCTAGTTATCTTTTCAGGATTTAACTTTTAAATTCCCATACCTTTGCTAATTTTGATGCTCCTTGGGTAGGCATCTTCCTTTTTTGACTCATTTAATTATGATGTTAATCTTGGAGTGAGCGCAGGTAAGAAATTTTGAGCAGCTCTTTTTAGAACACTTTGGCTCAGAATTTTGTTTGGTCTTCTTTAATTTTATGTCATATCTTTAAGTTGATTTTTTATGATCTCTAGGTGCTGATTAGTTACATAGAAACTGCTGGAAGCACCATGTCTCGACAAAAGGCTCTCAAAGAACAATACTTCTTTACCTGTTCATGTCCCCGCTGCATGAAATTGGTTATTTTTGAACAACTTTTTGGGTAAATATTGTATTCTTTTGGATTTCCCATAACTTTTGAGGCCATTTTCTCCATTTCCTCAATTGCAGTCTCAGTATGATGATATCCAAGAAAGTGCTGTTTTGGAAGGATACAGATGCAGGGATAGCAGTTGCAGTGGTTTCTTGCTTTGTGATCCTTGTATGTGGTTTCCTATCAAGTATTATCACATCACTGAAATACCATTAATTTTTCAATAAAATAATATTAAGAAAAGTTCAAGCATTTTTCTTTGATCTTGCAGCTGATAGAGCATTCGTATGTCAGCAGTGTGGACTGATTAGAAACAGAGAGGAGATTGGAAAGATAGCTAGCAAAGTACAATTGCTGATGGATAGGGTTTCACCACCACTGTCCTATAGCAGTATCTTTTTGTCTGTTTTGTAAATTATCAATCTGTGGAGCCATTTCAGTCATGCTTAATTGCTTTGGGATCACATTGATCACATTTTTTTTTGTTTATTTCCTTGCGCCCTATGCATGAATCTTTAGTTACATGTTTATAAGTCATAAATCATTTGTTGATCGTTGACATAGATTAGATTATTGGGAAGCCTATACTTCGTACAAGGGCATTGAGAAACTCCAAATGGAATTGTGCCATTCTCTTTCTCTGAGTTTGATGCGAACTAGAGAAGCTCTTCTAAAGGTAACTAGTGCATTATCTTAAGATGTCAGAATCTTTATTTTATAAAAAATACTTTTTGCAAAATTTATAAATCAATATCAAGAGATCATTCATCTCCAGATTTTAATGGAGCTCAAGGACTGGGCAGAAGCACTATCATATTGCCGATTGACTATCCCCATTTATCAAAGTATGTCATGCCCCAACATCAAAGCTCAGCATAAAAATATGAGTTATATTGTGGTTTCATATTATCTTGTAATTTTTACGCAGAGCATTTTGCCAACTAATTTTGTTCACTATTCCTATACTTTTGTTTTTGTTTGAATCCTTTCAATATCTATCTATTTTATCATCCATCTCTTCAATTTTTCATTCATTCCTGATATGCAAGATTTTGGTTCTCTCTTGCATAATAATAATAATAATAATCAAAAAGTTGAGAACTCTTGAAATTTCGAAACACATATTTACTCACAGAAGTATGATTGTTTGACAAAAGATGGTTATGGTATGATGGTGGTTTAATTAAACACATTGGCATCATGAGAGAGTAATAAAAATAGGGAAATTGTCAATGAACATTTTATCATGAAAAAAGAGGCTGTGCTAAAATTTTAATCAAATTTTAATCTAGAAGACATTACTTGGCACAGCATAAATATAGATGTTTTATATAACTAAGACTAACTTTACTTTATATGCCAATTTTGTTGGTTTAAAAACTAGCATGGGAAGGCCTTTTTAAATATTATGAGTCTGATTAATTGTTGTGCTTACTCTTGGACTTCGTCTTTTGATAACTGATGATTCAAGATGCTAATCTTGTGTCATGGCAGGAGTATATTCAGGTTGTCATCCTTTGCTTGGACTCCAATACTATACGCTTGGGAAACTCGAATGGTTTTGAACCTGTCTTCCTTTGCTCATTTTCAGCTTATGCTATGTCCACTTTAATTTATTTCAAAATATCTTCACACCTCCTTCGATATCATACTTCCCCTCCAAACTAAAAAGGGTGGTGAAACTCAAGAAACATTGGGTGCTCCCAGACTAGCAGACGTGTTTACTCCAAATCAATCACATTCCTCTTTATGTTATGGGCTTTGTTTAGTGGTTGCACACCGTTTAATAAAGTAATTTTGATTTATTGGGAATAAATACATGTCTAACTCTTGGAGTACCTAGTAATTGGGAATAAATAAATGTACAAATATTGTTGCACAACAAAGTGAATTAATGTTTTTTTTGCTTTTCTTACAGGTTGCTTGGGCACACAGAGGATGCTGTGCAATCGTTAGCTAGTGCCATGGATATACTGCGAATTACTCACGGCACCAAGACCCAGTTTATTAAGGACCTTATGATGAAGTTAGAGGAAGCACGAGCAGAGGCCTCTCACAAGTTATCAAATAACGATAGATGATTAATTGCATGTTCCCTTCCTGATCAACTTTGTGGTGTATGCATTTGGAGTGAAAGTATCTGTTGTATCATGCCTATTCCAAGGTTTACAATTCTTATCATTATGCGTCTTTTGAATTCATCATGAAACTCAAACTTTAGAATTTTGGCATTAGAACTGAAGCTAGAATGTACTTTTGTGGCACTTATGTCTTCCCCCAATTTTCTTTTGTTGTAATGCTATATTTAAAAGAGCTAATTCCATATTATTAGAATTGATAAGAGTTGACAATACTACATTTGAAAGAATACGTAATAGATTTAGTGTTTTACTTCTTACCTATCGGTTCCATAGAGATGAAAACTAGTTTTAAGGTACTTTTTTTAAAAAGTCTTGAAGGATAGTAGAGAATAAGTTACTCCATTATTAGAATTATCTCTCAACCAAAAGCTTTTTTTAAAATTTGTAAAGAAATAATGCCAAACGACCAAAAAAAGCTAAAATTATTTTCTGGAAGTTTGCTTTTAGTCCACAACAAGGACATGATACATGGAAAATTATAGATGCACCATGCAATGTCTACTAGTGCATTAGTTTTTTTCTACTGAATTAGCAAACCATAACAGCAAAGATTACAATATGTTACAAAAAAAAAAAAAAAGAGAAGCCAATTGATTATTTACATGCTCTGAGTTCTATCTGAGGATAGATGTTGCTGGAGTTGAAAACAACACTTCGACACCTGAGAGAGCAATTTATAACACCGTTCACGTGACTCGGGTTCTGTTAGATTTTGCTCTAGATACAAGTACAAAAGTGAAGCCTCCTGGTCATCCACGCAAGCTTTAGCAATCAATTGAAGCAATTCGAGATTTTGGTCTCGAGTTGAAGATAAATGAGGTGGAATTGGGGGGACAAGGAAAGGGTGTTGGAGTAATTGGGGAATCCTCCATCTTTCATTACGCTCCCATGCAAGACACTTCTTCATAAGATCAAGAAGCCATGGATTAGAAACTGGCTCGTAGATTATTTCATGATTTTGATCGGTTATAACTTTGAATTTAGCCCAAAATGTCTTATATTCTGAAAAAGGTGTCCTTCCATATACCATTTGGTAAAGGATACACCCAAGTGACCAGATGTCTGATGGACGACCACACTTGATTGCATTGCCATTTGCATCACTTTCATTGCACATAAATGCTTCTGGAGACATGTAGCTCAATGTACCCACCTGCAATAATAAATCCTGAAATTAAGAGATCAATTTCGAAGATACATTTCCTCTATATGCTTTGTTGAGTTGAACAAATAATTACAATGTGTTTTGTGATACCCTCAGTTTTTTGTATTGGTTGTAAGATTTAAATGACCATGCAGCCTATTATGACAAGGTATAATGCTTGGTTGAGTAGGCAGGCACACCAAAAGCACACAAAGCAAAGAGCTTCTCTACCCAGCCTTTTATATAAAACATTAGAATGACGCACGAATTAGTTGACCTGAGAATCTCTTTGAATGTTGGTTGTATCACTCATAATGGCCTTGGCAATACCAAAATCAATTAGCTTGAGTGAACCTTTGACAAGAAGGAAATTTGCTGGCTTCAAGTCTGAGTGCACAATACGCTCTTCATGTATGGTATTGACAGCTAAGAGTATTTGCTGTCAAGAGAAGTAACTGGTGAATAAACTTCACTAATAGTAGATTAACCTATTTTTCATTGAAAGAAAACAAAATTAAACAGAAAACTATTTTACCTTCAAATTTGGAGAATGCCAGATCAGAACGGAACAAAGCAACATAATGGAAATATTTTCATGAAGGTTAAAATGAAGTATATCAATCTTATGGAATCTTCATAATAATCATAAGATAAAAGAAATAGGGGAATCATAAGATAAACATACACCTATTTAACTAATAAGTAATTTTTAATTTGACATGGTTTAATCAATGAAGTTTACAAGCACGTCAATAATACTGGATTATCCAAATTTGCAAAAAAGAATAAAAAGTAAAAATAATGGAATAAACAAGAAAATCAACTATTTTGAACATCCAAATTTTAGGAGCGGAGCAGTGCACAGCATCTAAATGCAAGTGCTTTCATGAACCTTAATGTGAAGTTCATCTATTTTATGGAAATTTTCTAATAATCTTCTTACTAAAAGAGATAGGGGAATCATCAGCAAAACAAACACCTACTTAACAAGTCAGTAATTCTTTAATGGTTTAATTAACGAAGGTAATACACATATCTCAGCTGATAGTTTTCTAAGGAATTCTATCCAGATCAAATTCAATCAAACGAATCCACTAATTTTCATGATCAACATTACAGCACAAAAGCACTATCTATTATATGCCTCTGAATCCATCATTTGATAGACCAGACATCATCCAATACCATTATAACAAGAGATCAAAAACTCAAAAGCACTATGGTTTTGCTCCCCTGTGGTGTACTGTACCATTGATTACACTCAAAATCCACTGATCTTGTGTTCATCAATAACACAAGAGATCAACAAATCTCAGATTGACCGAACAAGTTTAATACACTAGGGCACTGCGAATCAGCATAAAATCTTAACAAAATTTAAGGCCTGCTACTAGGATATCACACACTTAAGTAAAAATCACAAAAACAATTATTAGAATCAACAAAGTTATTGCTAAACCACCTGCCAGTAGAATCGAAGCCAATTCTCATCTATTGCTCCGTCAGAGTCATCCACTTCCTTCCATTTCTGGGACAGCATGTGAGCCAAATCAATTTCCCCATACTCAAGGACCATGTATATGTATCCATCTTCCCTGACTCTGCTATCTTTATTAATCAATGAACCACTAATAACTGCATGGAGTAGAGCTTTATCTGTCACCTAACGAGAGGCAGAGTTATAAATCCTTCTGATTGATGTATTGGGTCAAAAACTCCAACGTAAACATCTATCCATGGCAAACCAACATGTTGACTTGACAGAGTTAAATCACAAGTGTGAGTGTGTGACTGCCAGGTCAGTCTTAACTTTAACCCAACTTGGTAATTGGAGATTTAATAAGAAAAGTTCCATAATGTAACAAATCAGGTTAGTAAATAGTAAGTAATTATGCCACTTGTACAACAAGATATTGTCATTTCTCATGACAACCTCTATCACTAGTAGTATAATTCTCAGAAAATAAAATTTACATTACAAAAATAAAAATAATAAAGAAAAAAACAAACATTTAATCACATAGTTATATCTCAGGTCCAACTAAAAATTCATTTGTACATTGTTGTCCTTATAAGCCCCTACAAAAATACAGATGATTTGTTCTGCGAAAAAGATTACAATTTTAAAAATAAATTGAGGTTTTATGACAAGACAGATTTTGGAAGAAATTAAAGTTGAAATATATTTATTACTAATCCCTTGAAATCATTACTATTATTATGTCAGCCATTATAAATACACCCGAATATTACCCAGTTCACTGTCACTCCCTTGGAACAGTGATCTGGATCATATACCATGATTACAATTAATTAGCATCCCAATCGCCATGTCCAAGCTAAGTATTCTTAAACATAATTAATTATCATATAATATCACAAGAAGGTGTCTATTGCGATGTAAATTATTTATCCACTTTCACCTAACTCGTAGCCATATCTGCCTGAAAATCTAATTACGCACAAACACACAAACTAGAACACAGACCTATATAAACTTCACCAAAATACTTATCAACAAAGTTAACAATCAATCATTCATTTAACATACAAAATCAACAATAATAATAAATAACGAACCCTGACAGCATGCCTATTAACATAACAAAGTGCAATAAATTGATATATACTGTTGGATCTCAATCACAAGGGAAGGAAGCACAAACACAAGACCCAGCCCAAAACCTCATAAAACCAAAACTACAGTTCAATAGTATTACCTTTTACTGAATTACTGAACAAAAGCATTAGGTTTTCTTTATCAGACAGTATTTTTCCACAGTGCAATATAATAAATCCCATCCAAGCTAAAGGCCCTAAATGATTTGTTTCTTACCATTTAAGTAGGTTACATGCTAAACTTCTAACTACATACCCGAACCATTATGTTCTAAAAATAAAATGTTCAACAATAAGACTTCACATGGTAATGTTTACATGTTATGACAATTAGTGCATATAAGAATCTACATTCATTGACGCCACCTTTATCACACTCGAATTGAGTACCTCATAGTCAATTAGCTGTATAATATGATCCTTTCCTTTCAAATTGTTCAGATACTCCATTTCTTGACAGAAACCATAGGCAGTGGCATAATCACGACCTTTGAGTTTGATCTTCTTTAGGGCATAAATAGAACAGTCAGATGAGATAACTTTGTGGACCTCACTGCTTCCCCCACTGCCTATCTTGCCAAGTCTTTGATATAATTTCCCATTAACCTTGAAAAACAAGTCTGGATCATAAGTCCTTTTGCGAGGTGCAGATGTCCCCTTATCATTAACAGACTTCTGTTGTTTTGCTGGTTTATCCAACTTCACATCAAAAGATGTGTTCTTTGATGAAGGAGCCTGGGACTGTACATCAGTAACATCACCAACAAATCCTTTCTCTTTAGTTGGTTTGTCATCATGACAAGAAGGATCATTTGGAACTTTACTCTCCTTCAGCTCACATCCATGGTGCTCCTTACACAGGCAATATTCCTTCTGAGTGTCAATATTAGAATTAAAAGCTTGAGCGGAATTTGTTGACTGGTTGACTGGCATTCCACCAGTGTATTTTGACGAACGGTAGGAGGGTTGCATGATATCGCCTTGAGCTAGAGGTTGTTGATTGAAATTTAAATCTCCATATGATTCTAGTTCCAAATGAGAACCACGAAGAGAACCGGTGGAATAAGTTGTCGAACTAACTATGGGTGCTGAAGATGAATGGATCAAAGTAGTGGTAGCACAAGATGAGCCAACAACTGAAGACTGGGTCATTGGGTGACTAGAGTTGCTCTGTAAAAAATTCCTGATAGGGTGTTGTTGCTCCTGAACATGATTTGTTCTCTGCTCCAATACTGTAGAAGTCCCACAATCAGTCTTGATCTTGTTTTCCATTTCACTGCTCCCAAAATTTTGCTGCTTCACGTCTTGACTTAATACAGTTGACCCACCTGTAGGATGGCTCACATCCAATTCCATTTCTGTTAATGCAAGGGAACCCAAATAAGACGATAAGTTGTCTGGCTGATGGGACCCTGCATAAAAAAAACATCTGAAAGAGAAGGACATGTCTGTTGCATAACATTTATCAATTGGAATTCATGTACAAAAGCATGGGCCAAAATCCAATTTTTAGGTAATAAATCATAATTTATAATATCAGAAAACGCAGACGACATTGTTCTTGAGACAAACAAGTTTAAGAATCTCATAAAGTTTGATTCAATTCATCACAAAAGAATAGGTAAACATGGGCAGGATATAGGAAAGCATCACAATATTTGCCCACAAACAAATTGAGGACAATGCAAACCAAAAAATTTTACAGAAATCAGTTCATTTTCTTCTTGTTTTTTGAACAGAAACAACTGAAGAGGCTTTAGCACGGATTCTATAACTGCAAATTAAGCTATTGAGATAGAAATTCAAAGGAAAAATGGAGCGAAGTACTAGAATGTATGCTGCTATTTTTGTCATGAAAACCTGACCTTTCTTTTCAGCATCCGTGTAATGAGACACCGCATTGGAGGGACGAATTTCCTCAGTGCCTTTAATGGGCTTAGGTTGATCCTCCCGTGGATCTAATGGGCAGTAGTTTTCTTCACTCCCAGTGGTCGGGATCCCAGACATTGAAGGCTTCCAAACCGACATATCTTCTTGAGTTTCCCCAGTCCTTACACGGGGAATCGAATGTTTCAAACTGTGACCTTGATCCGGCAATAAAGCTTCCGCTTGGGAACTCTTTGTCTCCATTTGAGAACTCGTATTGGAAGATAAAACTCTCACCGCTTCACGCGGCGGAACCATCCCACGCTTTGGTCTTATACTATTGGACTGCATTGTACCTGTATATATGTATGTATGTATATATTTATATATAGAACCCAAAAACACCCATACGAGAAAAATTAAAAGTTTGACGATACATTTAATGCAATCGAAGTAGATAAGCACCCAACCTACGCAATGTATCATTCTGAGGGGGACCCTAAATCTCCGAGACTTCTAAAGAACTGAAGCGACAATAGATGGAAAATGGAAAGGGGGGGGGGGGGTGAGGGAACCCTAATTCAGAAATGCAGTAATAGAAGAGAAATTAGGATACCGAGAGGACGGTGGCGCTTGAAAGCAGCTTGAACCTGGCGGACGAAGGCCGGACGAGAAGACGGAGACAGGCAGGACGATGAAGACGACGAGGAGGAAGAAGCGGTGAGTGGGAAGTTGGAATCCGAAGCGGAGGAGTGGGTTGGTCGGACGAGGTTCCGGGTCTGCGGAGGTGGTGGGGCCGGAATGTTAGCAGCCTCGTCCTCTTCCATCGACGGATCTCAGAGGCATCTCTGGTTCAAAGCAGTATTGTGGGAGGAGGGAGGGAGGGAGGGAGGAAAAGTGAGGAGTCCCAGTTTTCAAATCACTCTCAATGGCGGATGATTGGGTAGGGAGGGATACTCGAAAAATACCTTTTAAAAATATATTAAAAAATTAATATTCAAACGTAAATATTATACTTTATTATTTAAATATAACTTAAATATTTTAAAATTACTTTTTAAGTTATGTTTAAATATTTATTTTTGAATAAATAATAACGAAAGTTTTAAATTAGTATGTTTAAAAATCATTTTTAGAACATAATATAATATTCAAAAAATATTAATATTTAAATATCATAAAAAATAAATCTATGTAATGATATTTTCATAATTTCGCATCGCATTAAAAAAATATTGAGTATGCTTAACTTTTTTTTATTAGTGTATTAAAAAAATGATGGATGATTTCATGCCACCCCTTAAAATAATAGTAGTAGTAAGGCATATCTAATATATGTTTTGATTTTCATATTTTAATTAATTTATTTAAGTTTTAAATTTGAAAATAATGCAAATTTTTAAAAAATATATTTTAAGAAAATAAATCTCATAAATATTGAAAAAAAAATAATGAGCAGGTAATAAAATATTCTAAAAAAGCAAACAATTTTTTTTTACCTTCGCCAAATTTGATTTAAATTTAAAAATATAAAATGTTAAAAATAATATTTAAAAATAACTATGAAACTCATTTCATAATTATTTTCAAACTAAAATTTAAAATTTAAAATATTTTAAATTGACCCATAATTCTTTAAATTCGGTCCGTGAATCCACTTGAATTTAGACTATTCACCATAGCAATATTATCATGAAATATTGAAGGCAGGGAAAAGACATGGAAAATTTCACGCCCTTCTTGATATGAGTGAACAATGAAATCGGAGTAAGAGCATCCACAAATAGGTTTCATACTCAAATTGTCTATATAATTTTAAAAAAATATATATATAAAATTATCAAAAACTCATCTATTCCCCCATGGGAATAGGAAATGAATAGTAAATTCATAAATATAGAGAATTTACTATTTACTTAGATGTTTTCTCAATAATTTTTTAATATATATTATTAAACTTATAACTTTTTGATTGATTATAATAAATAAAAGGATAATAGAGAAATAATATAAAATGAATTAAATAATAAATATAGATAGAAATGATGAATGACATGTTTGATATTTAAAAAAATAAATAAATTATTTACTATTTATCTCCAAAATAGGGATAAAAATACTAAAGTTACTATAGATGCTCATAAGTAAAAATAATATGAAAATTTAATGTTATTTTGATGTTGTTTTTATGATAACTCGAAATGAGATGAAAAAGTAGTAAAACCTATTAAAATTATAAAATATTTTTTTATCTATTGTATAAATTTACCCGATTATATTGTTTTTACTGTTTTTCTACCCCAATCAACTTAAAATCAAGTAAAAAAAAGGAAAGAATTACGGCCTTGAAATCATGTCAATAAGACTAAAATTATGTCAGAATTATGTCAATAATTACTAAAATTATAAAACTGCAATATTATCAAAAAATTCAAATTAAATTTTTTATAAATTAAACCAACTAATTAAATTGAAGGTTTTATAAAACCATTAGAGAATTCAATTTATTGATACTAGGGAAAATGATTTCACGTACCCATTCACAAGGTTTTATAAGTACTAGTAGTCTGAGTTTTGTCAACTCTAGCTAAGAAATAGTCAGATGAGTCTTTTGGATACTTTTTATCCAAGGGTTTAAACCGACATTATAAGAAAGATTTATGATGAAATTTTAAAAAATATAATAGAAACATTATAAAAAATAAGAGACAAAAGATTTTTTGAATGAGTAAAATTTATAATAAAATTTAAAAAATATGATTTTTAGTTAAAACTTGAGAATTTTTTTAAAAAAATTCGATATGGATATTTTTAAATTCTACTGATGTCATTTATTGATAAGACGGGAAAAAATCGAAGAAAAAAACACACACAAAACAAGAATTAAAACAACACACACACAGTAGTCAGTAGTCACCCAGACGACACGCCCATGCCCCATGGAAGGGGAGAGTCTCTCACCTGAAACAGCATCAAAAAATAAGAAAGGGGAGAAAGAAAAAGTGTTGGTGGAGGTGGGTTTGATTTCGGCTCGAGGGCTGCGGCGGCGTTGGCCGTCTCTATGGAGGCTCCAGTGGTTCGCTGTCGGGTGGATCGACCCTGACAACAAATACTGCACCAGAATCGACGACTCTGGAAACCTTAATCCGGTTTGGAAAACCAAGTTCCTGAGCCCTGTCCTCGTCGATACCAGGTCGTCACTGGAGGACATGGACGCTAATCTGGCTCTCCATGTCGAAGTTTACAGCAGAGAGCCCCTTTTCCTCAGAGAAAGGCTTCATGGGACGGCAACTGTTACCCTCAAAGAGTTCCTAACCAACAATGACTCTGACCCTGAGTTTGGGATCGAACGTGTTGGGAGTTTTCAACTCCGAAAAGGAGGAGGTTCCGACAAACCTCGAGGCCTTGTCGATATTTCAATTCGGATCTCCCGGGAAAGCGAAGAGCCTACTTCATACCCGGGTACAGGAATTTTTCTACCCCTTTAGATTCATTACTTATCAATGTGCATGATTGGTAGGTTCCAAGACACACACACACTGACTCACATATCATATGTTAAGCTTTCACTGAAGAGGGGTACTAAATATATACGCGTTTTTTTGGAAAGTAGTTGCTTGGTATCGTGGTGCTGTGTGTATTATTCACTCTTCATTTTTTATCCATTGAAAAAATAATTCTCGCCCTGCACATCAACTAATTGTTTTTCTCCTGATGGTTGAATTAATAAAAATATATATATTTAAATAGAATAGAGATAGAATATAGGATAATTTTGGAGTATATTGCTTTTCAAATAAAATCATTTAAATAAAACAGAGAGTAGAATATAAAGAAAAAAAAGTTGGAAGTAGTTTTGGAGTTGCCTTTATAGTCCATAATGTTTTTGGGGAGCTTCGTAGGGCCTAAACATGTAAAATTTTGAAATAGGTTTGTTCTGCTCAGTTGGGTGTTGCTTAGAACTCACCATCCCAAGGCATGTTGCCTCCCCCCTGCTTTATTTGAATGCACCAATCCCAGTGCAAAAGGCCACTATGTTGAATGGAAAGCCTATCCAAAGTTGAGTTACCATCTCCATCATATAACCAAGACAGCACAGCGAGCAATTTGGACTCAAGGACCATATATTGTGGCACTGGTTAGTTAGAGAAGATGAGCTGGACCCCAACCTAACCAACTTTTACAACTAATGGCCTTGATTTATTTGAACATCCTAAGGTATTTAAGGGGAACGTTACCACACGGATAAGAGTAGAAAAGATACCTGCCAGCTATTTATAAATAAAATTTTGAGCTACACCTGATCAACCAAAAGTTGTACTTGTACCCTATTTCCTTTTTTCTATATGTTTCTGTGTGTGTTGTGTATGAGTTTTGAATTATATTTTACAGGTAATGAAGAGTTTGAGCTATTGGGCCATGAAAATGGCATCACCTTAAGTACTAGAGAGGGCGCAACACAAGGATATCAACCACCAATGCCTCTCCCTACGCTCTGGCAGCCAATAAACAATCCACATATAAGTTTACCGCATGCACATATGATCCCACAGGCTGCAAACTCCTTCAATGTACCTTCAAGCAGGCCAAGTTCCTCATCAGTCGGTGGGATGAGTTATCATCGGCCTCAAATACCACCCCCATCCTCTAACTTGGGTTACATGCCCACTTTTCCTCCTACGGCAGATTCGCCAGGAGCCTATCATATGTGATTGTTCTGCCATCTGTAGCAGTTTCTGCATCTGCGCGTAGCAGTGTTAGCCGTATTGAAATGAGAGTGGGAGCTGGAGCAGCTGCAGCTGGGACAGTGATCCTTGATGACTGTCAAGATTTGATGTGTCCAACAGGTTTGCATGATGTTAATCACGTTGTCCTTTGGAAAGTGAAAGTGCTTTCTTAAAGAATGAATCAGTATGTACTAAAACTTATGTTATCAAAATCAATATGGATTTGACTTATTTGATCGTGTTACAGTGTTACTAACTTTTTTTCTTTCTTTTTCTTTAAAGTTTGCAGTTGATTTTGCATATGTACAAATCTCATAACTCGTCTTCCCGATGCGGCTCCTCTGGATCGCCAAAAACACGATTGGGTCACTCTCAGCGATGACCACAACCATGCATTTAATGATTAGAACAATTTTAAATGCTACCACGCACCCTAAACAAACCCCGAGTGCACCCTAAGCTTTCACATGCCCCCTCATCTAATCGTTATCATGTTGAAGTTTTTCATTTCAAAACTAAGTAACTGTTATTGAGATGACCTCATAATCTTCTTAATTAATTACAATAATTCGATATTATAAATCTCAACATTTTACTCCTGCAAAAATCAAAGAAAAAAAAACCCAAAACTCTAAAATTCATGAGAAATAGACGAGTTCGGTGCACCAAAGTTTGGCGGCATCATAGCAGCGCCAGCCAGCTCAAGCAGCAATTGACGTGCCAGTTTCGTCGTTGGCACTGGCTCTGGGTGGGAGTCAGCAAGCATGAAGCACGGACCTTATCATTAACTATGGCAATGTGGGTAGCAGAAATTGATGAAAAATTAAAGTAATGCATTGAAACACAAAATAAAATTAGAATAAGAGATGGCACCATTGTTCATATTATTATTATTTTTTTTGTGGAACTTTCATTCAACACTGTTAGATATCATCATTACTGAAATAATAAAACATCATGCTGTGTTTATTATATATACAATTCTCAGATTTGTGCTCCGCAAGGCAGCACCTCACTGCTAAAAACTTTATCCATAAAGTTTTGAATAGCTTGCACAAATTCTTCCTTTCTTTCTTCGTGGGGCAGGTGGCCACAGTGCTTGATTACTTGGAGGGAAGATCCAGGAATAGCTCGTGAAAGTCTTCTGGTATTCCAGGTTGGGACTATCCGATCATTATCACCGGTGATAAGCAGAACTGTCAACCATGCATTGAGTGATGAGAGAAATTTTAAATGCTCCCAAAATCCCAAACAAACCAATGTAAGGTGCACCATTCTCTGTTCAAGTATAACATTCTGAGGCAATCCGAGATCAAAGCAGTTCAATTTTAAGAAACTTGATATCTATCTTTTAAAAGATTGAACTTATTCTGGTTAGTTAGAAGGGTGCAGCCCAGAAATCAGACCCCTGCCGAGTGAAGACTGTTTACTTTCCTTTTGTCACACAGCCTTCAATCTGGCTTAGTTTTCATGCATGAACAAACAAATTTGACCACAAAGTTATAGAACTGAACTCAGCTATGTCCGCAAGAGTGTCCATTCTAGATTTTCACTCTAATTATTATGTTGATTACCAATACCATTTTTTATCAGTCTCAAGAAGCCTTCCCATCTCGAGGCTTAGGGACTACGGGTTTTGGGATCTGATAATTCCCTTCCAAATTCACTTATCTCATAAACAAAACAATGGATCGAGAATGATCAGACATTCCATTTCATTCATAATGGCTTTAATTTCTTTATTTTATATTATTAATATGGTCAAAACACCTCACAGTTTGACAGGTGAGCTCATGAACGGCACACAGTAATATATTTGCGTGGCAAAACAACCGGTAACACTAATTTATCTCACCTAATCTCAAATCATTTCATATAGGTAAACTGCTATAAATGAAATTCAGAAAAGAGATTGCTTTCTTCTATTAATCAAATTAGACTTG
Organism: Taxillus chinensis; assembly: GCA_023512835.1. NCBI lineage: Eukaryota > Viridiplantae > Streptophyta > Magnoliopsida > Santalales > Loranthaceae > Taxillus > Taxillus chinensis. The sequence continues at coordinate 16,159,189 of CM042090.1, forward strand.
ATCTCTATAGATAATAAATGTTTTCATAAGAAGATTCTCCATTAATTATACACTCAACTCTCACAAAGAAACCAGGATTACTACTACCTGGGCATGAGATTTCTCTGAGTCTTTTCGCTAGTGGCAGCTTTGATTCATATGCAGAATCAGTAAGCATCGTAGCAATGTAGTCCACAAGAGCCTTGTCCCAACCCTTGGTCCTCAGTGGCTGCAAAATGACGAACCACCAATGTAAGTACAATGTTATTGTCTAAATAATATCAAAATTTACAAATCTATATTATTGCAATTTCCAACCAATTATATTTTAATACCATGAATATATAAATAAAACCCAAATCCAAATCCAAATCCAAAAAAAAAAATGAAAAGAAAATCATGTATTTAAACCATATAATATTGTTTCCTTTGGCGGCTGTAAAGGTATACCATTTTATGAGAAAAACATGTCATTCATATAAGGCTCTACCTTGTAGTGGTGTAAATTAGGGCATAGTGGAGATGATTTTATTCAATTTACAGAATAAACCAACAATCCCTTTCTTTAAACAATCAAAATAAACCTTTTAGCTAATGAATGAAACAATTACAAATAGGGAAAGTAGCATTTGGATTTAACTTGAATACGTGCTTTTCATTTTTAGAGTGATTATTCCCTCAACTACTAAACATGTACAGACTACCGTCTTAGAACCCTAAAAGCATGAACATTAACTTCATCAAAAACCAATACAAATGCATAATTTCATTGGTTTCGCCAAAGTTAAAATATAAAGTTCTAACAAATAGCGATTCTTATTATATCTTTTTCAAATTTAGAGAAGCACTGGACATTCATCAAAAGCTTATTTTATTATACTTTTAATGTTTTTTTTTCTTTTCTCTCTCTCATTATATTATTGGCAAGATTTTAGAGTTATGAAAATATTGTAATTTTCATCGAATTTTAAAGATGACTTTGATGACGTCAATATCAATGGTGTAAGCATAACAAAAGCATCAAGAAAGTTATGGACAATTGTTAATAAAATATATTCTAAAGGCAGCTGATAATTGGAGTCTCATAAACACATGACCAGGTCAGGGTATTGGCTGAGAATTGGAGTCTCACCTTTGTATAACCATGTAAGACATGATTAGTGACTTTGTTTGAATCATACCAAGCACTCCGAATGGTAGCGACACCCAATTTATCAATCACCGTCCTGACCTAAGAACAGTGCAAGTCATTTTAGTTAGTGAGACACATGATTGAGTAATAGATACATACAAACTTGGCACCAAGCATTCCGAATGGTAGCAACACCCAATTTATCAATCACCGTCCTAACCTAAGGAGCAGTGCAAGTCATTTTAGTTAGTAAGACACATGATTAAGTAATGGCTGCATACTAACTTGGCATTAGGTAAATTGGTCAATAAACATGCTTAATTCTCTAATGTTTTCTAAAAACATAAACTTTTAACAGTTAAGGTACAGGTGTTGACTTCTGAAAATGATCTTTAGCTTAGATGGTATATACCCCACTCTCCCATTCTGAGGGTGCAAGGATAGAATTCCCACAAGTGTACAGGGTAGCTATTTAATTTTATTATCATTATTTCCTACGGTACCTCTCACCTCCCCTACTTGTAGCTCTCCCCAAACAAAAATGTGAAAGCAAAATGGTGCCTTTCAGAGCATTGATCTAGAAGGGGGAGAAAAAAAACCTATTCTAAACTAAATTGTTGGGTCGTGGCTTGGTTGGCTTTAATTAAGACTCGCTAGCTAAAACCATAAACATTATAATACACTTCTACAAACTTTTTTTGATAAGTAATACACTTCTACAAACTCAATTGTGTAAACTGTAAAAATTATGTAAAAGAATAGTTATTTACCAAGATTACCACAAAGGAAGAGTGCAGAATTGCTAACAACACTCTCTTATACATACAGCTAATCATATTAACTATTCCTTTCACGAGTTGTACTATTGCGTCTGTGATGCATCTGAAGATCGTTGACATCATGAAAATCCTTGTTAACAGCATCTGTTGAGTATTTGAATTTGAACTGTTATCTTGTATGCTGTTATCTCTTCCCAGACGATTTCCTTCAATGTTTTGAGTGACTAAAGGTGCTAAAATTGCAGGGGCAACGAGGATAAGAGCAGCAATGCGTTCAGGAGCCTCAAAATATGAGTTGATTGCTACGAGGGAACCAGCTGAATGGCTGACATCAAAGAAATGTGAATGAAATAAGAGAATTACACTTAAAGGATACCAGATGGACCTAGAGTCATTGTCAGTAACAACATTTCAAAAGGGACGTATGCTTCTCCTTGGAAGTAAGGACTGTCATATTAAGCATGTATGTTGCCTTATTCCTTTAAATGTATGAATGATATACTATTCCTTGTAAGTATCTTGATTTGTTCCAATGATGATTGATATTATAATCTCTCTCTCTCTCTCTCTCTCTCTCTCTATATATATATATATATATATATATATTCAACCACCCTGCAGACTGAGATCGAACCCACAACCCACCACAGTGGATGTGTGTCCCTAACCACAAGTCCTTGCTTAAAATGGCCATTATATTTTAGTAGCTACTCCAAATGAGGAAATAAGCAGAAGCTTTACTAATAAGTGAAATTAATGTTTTATTAGTTCATGCGATGTTTGATAACAAGCAGCTATTTGAACAGGCACAAGTAAAACACATACATACCCAACCAGAATAGCCTTCTCAGCTCCTAGGAAATCAACAAAGTAGAGTGTGGCTAGTATGGAAAAGGCCATGGAGTATGGATTTAAGGTTATTGTATCCTTGTTACATGGTGAAGATGAGTGCCTCAGAGAATACTCCCTTGAAGTGAGCCCAAAGGCAGGTCTATCAAAAGCAAGAACCTCAGATCTAGTAACCTGAGCCAAGGGCTTCATAACTTGGCTCCATGAGAAGACAGAGGCTCCAAAGCCATGCAATAAAATCATGGGAAGGCCAACTTGTTTCTGCGACCACCTTGTACCCGACTCTGCATCTGCATCATTGCATATCTTATGGTGTATCTGGACACCCTTGAACTCACAAAAGCAACTGTCTGGATCAGCTAGGAGTGCAGGTTCCAGTAACTCCTCCTGATCCACGCCAGCTATTTTTGGCCTTCTCTGCTTCCTTTCCGCATCAAACCATTCTTCTGAATATTTCAAGTGAAAAGAACAAAAACCCCTTCTTTAATTTTTTGTTGCTGTTTAAAGCATGCAATGCAACAGTTATGCAGAGGTGCAAATATATAATCTTAATTTATAAATAAATGGGTACATTAACATACTACTTGTTGTATTAACCGTGGAAGCTTAGCCTCTTAATTACGTTAAGTACAGGACTAAGTGCCATGAAATGATCAAATCCAGGATAGCAGAACATGACTGATACAAGCACAGTTTCTATTTAAGGAAATAAATAAATAAAAAGTTAAAGCTTGAAATAAGGAACCAGGAAGGGCATAGAAAGAAGCTTGCAATTGGGGATAAAACATGACTGATATAAGCACAATTGCTATTTAAGGAAATAAATAAATAAAAAGTTAGTTTTGAAAAAAAGAAACAGCAGTAAACTATACTAGGGTGGGCATAGAAAGAAGCTTGCAATTGGGGATAAACCTGAAATCACCCACCAGGTTCAGCGACAGTGGAAGAAGAAGCAGAAGCAGCTGCTATGGACAGACGAGGCTCCAGACGCAAACGCAGAGTAGTAAGTTGTTGGGAGCCCGGGACTGATATTCTCCCCCGACCGGAATCACATATCGGCAACGCACAGACCACCTTGGTGTTTTTGTTGTCATGTCGTCTATGTCGCTGTCGAGGGAGCTCAGAAGCAGCTAAAGATGCCAGCCCCTTAAAATCAAATGACACTGACATCTCTCTGTTACACTCGCCCCAGGCCTTGAGTTGAGCCCCCTCCCAATGGATGAGGATTTTAGAATGTAACCGTGGCTACAAAATAATTTTTCTTAGGAAAAAAAAAGTCACACCACACTCAAATTTTGCCTTGTAATTAACTAAATATTTTAATAAAATTATTTACAATAAATAATATAAGTATAAATTATATTCAAAATTTTAATTATAAATTTTATTAAAATTTTAATTATTTCCAATCCATTCTATATTATACGGTAATACTTAAAATTTCTACTCTTAACTCTTCACACCACTCTTCAAATTTCTACTAAGAGTCACGGTTCATAATTTATATAATATTATATTATTTTTCTTTATTTCTCTCTCTTCTCTTCTCTCTCCTCCCTGCGTCGACTCTGTTCACACCTTCGGGTTCGACGACGCCGTTGCCTTCCCCCAAGCCCAGCTGCACACACCAGCCAATGCCACGCTGGACGGAAGAGTTCCCAGAGCCGACGCCGAGAGCCGTCTGCCGAGGGGAAGCAACATGCGATGACGCGATCCGGGCAGGAAGGCCACCATCGATCTGTCGTTCAACAACTTCACCGGCCCGATTCCGGCGACAGAGGCGCTGTGGAAACAGGACGAGCAACAGTTTGCGAGGAACGCAGATCTGTGCTCACGCGCTGCCTCCACGGCCATCTCGAACTTCCCCAGCCACACACGCGCCGCCGATGGGGGTCCCTTATCTCGGCCGCCCATTTCCCCCACGGCCGCTGCCTCACTCCCCGGTACTTATTCTTCTTCCCCTTCCTCCGCCCCTTGCCGCCACTCCCGTCCTCCACCCCGAACAGGCTACACCCCAAGCAGCCCCGGATTTTGCACACGTCGCATGACGTCACGGGGTCACAAGACCCCGACAACACCTCCTCGCTGTTGTTGTTGTTGGTGGTGGTGGTGGTGCTGGTGGCGGCGGAGGTAGTTGAAGTGAGTAATACTAGGAAGCCGCTGCTGTTGGCGGAGGTGCCGGCTATGACGGTCCTGAGGGCGACGACCATGACGGACTCTTCGCAGAGCAATTAATTAATTTTGCAAACTTTGTTACGGCTGAATTAGTGGCCTCACATGTTTCAAAAAAATTATTATTTTAATAGAAATAAAAGTAATACTGAAAGCTGGAGGCCAAAACTGTAAAAAATTCTTCGTAGATAAAATTTATAAAATAGTATTGGAGTTGTTCGAAACAAACTAATTAAATAAAGGAACTTAAAATTTATAAGTTTAAAAAAATTATAATTAAAATATAAATTTTTGATATAATTTATAAATAATATTATTTTATATAGATAAATTTAATAAAAATTTTAGTTGTGCTCTATATATGTCATTAACTTTCACTATATAATAATATGTTAAAACACCTAATTTTATTGAAGGGAGAATTATCGAATAAATTAAACTAATTAAAAATAATAAATCTAGTAAGAGCATCTACATGTAAAGAATTTTATAAGTGTAAAGAGTCATTTTATACATATAACTCCAACACTACTCTTCATTTATTATTTTTTAATATTTAATTATTTTAATTTAATTTTTAAAAAATCTCATCAATAATCACTTTATACCTACATCCGTCTCCGCCTTTGTCGCCGGCTACTCCTTCCCCACCATCCGTGATTTATTCCTTTCCACAAAATAAATCAAAAACACGGTAGATTCCTTTTCACTATCCTTTTCTTTATGAAGTGGCCGGAGAGGGCATTGTTTTTTTTTATTCTTTTAATTTTGGTGTCTTGGCATGGAGGATGGGCATGCGGGGGATGGGAGAGAGAGCGAGTGATGAAGAACGAGAAAAGGGGGACGAAGACGGCAAGATCTCCCACCGAGATTTTCTCGAAGTTGCTCGCCTGAGTTAAGCCCGATCGGCCTCGCAGTGACGTCGTGGGGCGGTGGTGGGTGGGGGGGAGGGGGTGCGGGGGAGAGAGAGTGCAGGTGGGGAGCAGGTAAGAGAGAGATGCGAGAGGGGGGAGGGATCTAAGCCCTAGATGTCTAGATCCGGCGAAATCATCAACTTTCCGGTCGACCGGCGCCGATGAACACCCAAGACACGGTCGCGCCAATTGCGACTTGGATCACGCCCGCCATCGTCTCCGTAATTAAAACCCAGCGTGAGAGAGGAGAGAGAAATAGTAAAAAATAATATAATATTATGTAGATAATATACAAATGACTCTTTATTTGTAAAGAGTTAGAAGAACTCCAAGAGGCTTTCTATCGTATACAAATAGAGAGCCAAATGCAAAAAATAAGCTCCAACAAGCTCTTCATTTAACTCTCCACATGTAGAAAAAGCTATAGTGACTCTTCATTTTTTGAAGAGTCACTATTCATTTTTCACATATTATTTTAATATTTATTATTTTCTCTTTCCTCTCTTCTCTCTCCAAATGAAAGTTTATTATATTAAAAATATAATAAAATTTATTATTTTAATACAAATAAAGTTGAAATGAAGAGTGTTGTTGGAGTTAGAAGAAAAAAACACTCTTCACAAATAAAAAATTCTCTACATGTGAAGATAAAATACATATTATTGTTGGAGATGCTCTTATGTAGCATTATGTAAATGTAAAGAGTCAAATAAAAAGCCTGTTGGAGCTCATTTTCAGCATTTGGTTCTCTATTTATAAATAATAGAAAGTCTGTTAGAGTTGCTCTAAATATAGATATATTACTGGCATTACATAACAGACATAAATAGTATACATTTATATATTAACAATTGAATAGTATTGGAGAATTAAAAATTACATGTTGTAGGCTTGTAGCTTTGGAACATGACAACCCACTCAGTACTGCACACCCTGCCCTCCACGATGCATTGGCTGCAAACCCATATTACCTAATTGTCACATCATTTTTCACTCTTTGATCGCACAGTAGGTTATTATTACCTAATTGCCATTATCTGTATATACATCGTATATTGGTAATTGAAAATTATAAAAAAGAGAATACTACGTATAAGAATTATAGTAGATTTTGAGTCTGTAATGTGTGAAGGGTTATTATTATTTTATATTACATGAAAATTATTAAATACTAGAAAAATACAAAATAAATTTATATTTAATAATAGTCTTATTAAATAGGTATTGCATAATAAGGCTATAAATATTTATTTTATATTTTCTTAGACTAATAAAATAATAAATGAATGAAAATAGGTAAAATATATAATTTAATTCATAAGAAAAAAATTCCCCCGACATTGATATTTTTAAAAGAATTTTTTATATGAATGAAAATTAATATAATTTAAAATTTTACTACTTTTTATTATAAATTAAATTATATTTATTTATTAATTTTCATTCGTTTATTTTTTTATTTACCTAATAAAATATAAAATAACTATTTATAGTCATATTATTTGATATCTATCTAAAATGACTATTATTACGTATAAATTATTATATATTTTCTCTATTTTAATATATTGTATATAATATTTTGATGATTTAAATTTATCATTTTTATAACATTCAAAAAATAAATTTTAAATAAAAAATAACAAATTATACTATAATTTCATAATAAATATTATGTAAATTTAAAATTTTAAGTTTTTTGCTTAATATTGATATTATATATTATATTGATATTAAATAAAATATTTTACATATGGCATATATAAACATAATTACATAAACTTTGGAAAAGTTTATATGTAGCATTAATGGGTTAAGAGTATTAATTCTTATATGTAGCATTATCTTTTTGAAACTATCAATAATTTATATAGGATATATATACAAATAATAATAATTACTTTTTTAAAATTATTTCGATTGAATGATATGAGGCCTCCTCTTTCCCAGGTAATATTGATATTTTAAATTTTTAAAAAATTATTTATTGAAAAAGTAACTTTGAAAAGTAACTTCTGTATTGCTTTTAATTTTTACTAAAAAAAAATTAAAACTTTTTTATAAGCGTTTTTTTATAGTTATAAAACATATTTTTCTGCTTAATCACCACCAAGAATTGTCAAACTGCCACAAATAAAATAAATGAATAAATAAATAATGATGAATGGTATGTGACTCTTTTATTTCTCACATGAATTTGTTGTTCTACACAAATTTCAATTACTGCAATTTATGAGCATATAAAATATGCATAAAAAATAAAAGAATTTTCCATCCTCCTTTGAATGACGCTATGCTCCTCGATCCACCGCTGCACACCAACTTCTTATCATGATACGTGCACACTGGTTGAGACCTAAATAATTATGGCCAAACAAAAATGCATTTTTTTTTAAAACCATTAATTAAATTCTGTTAATTATGTAATTCAATAAAAAGGAAAAACTAATAAACTTTTCAAGAAAAAGGAAAAAATTAAGGAAAAGACAGACCTGGTGGAGCAGAAGGTGACAACGTAATCGGCGGCGGTACACGTAAAGATGCTGCTGGGGTCGTCATAGGCATAGCTGTAGGAGGTAGGACACGCGGCCTTGAACTTCTTGGAGTAGTACGTGGGCGGACAGGTTGCCGGATTCCCATGCAGCCCCCGGCAGCAGTACTCATCGGTGTTAAACACGTCGCACGCGCTCCGGCACGCCACCGTGTACTTTCCCCGCGTGTCCCTCACGGACAGCTCCGACGGGCACGTCTGCCGCAGGTCTCTGTCGCAGCCGGCCACGGAGCAGTTCCCCTGCCCGTGCAGCGGCGTCACCGCTACTGGCAGGTTGAACCCGTCCACCAGGCTGACGTCATAGAAGTCCAGCTTACCCAGGGTGAACTCCGCCAGCGACGCCGGCGGCTTCCCGGAGGACCCACACTTTAGGGTGGTCCCGCAGCTGCCGGTCTCGCAGTTGCCGTTGCCGCCCCGGTCGAAGTTGCACCCGGTTCGGGCCCAGATCCGGCCCGAAAACCCGGCAGGGGCGTTGAACACCACCGACTGGCCGGGCTTCAGGGCGAACCCGCCGCCGTTGAAGTTCTCCCCCGGGGTCACGGCCGGCCAGATTGTCGTTTTGCAGTTGTTTACTATCGTGAACACTCTTGCTGACTCCGACACCTTGGATCCTGCATATGCATGCAAGCCAGCCGCGCCATTAAATAAATATATTTGGTATATATAATTACAATTCAAGTTTGTGTTAGCTTACTTTACAGGTTGAAGTGCAGCCAAACAGATTACAAACTCTTTTTTATCTTTATATATATATATATATATACATTTCTAAAATCAGAATAAATTTGCTAAAACTAGAGAATTATATCTTACGTACGTGAAACACATTTATCTTCCAATATATAGTAAATATATAATCTATCTTCCAATATATAGTAAGAGCAAATAGAGATGAATATAATATATATACACGAATGTACGTTACCTGAGGAAAAAATGAGGATCATCAACGAAATTGCAAATGGAGTCACGTCATGATGACTTGAAGGCTGCTTTGCCATGGTTTCACGATCTATATATATATATATATATATATATATGTCGATCGATCGATGTTGTGTCTCCTTAGTTACTCCCCGTCTTTCTACGGCTCTTATATATTATTTGCAGTTAATTAGGGATGGTGTCACTAGGAAGAAGAATACGTGCCGAGGGGGGGTGTGGAGAGGGTGCAAGTAAGAGGGCAGGGATTTTCACTTTTTGGTGCCAAGGCAGGCTTCTTTGATCTGCCAGACCGGTGCGTTGGGTTGATTCTTCTTTAGCTTCCTTGCCGTGTGGTCAAACGCCGACCTACCACCCACTGCCACGTGTCTGCTTAGAATTTGCGATACTGGGCTTTTCTTCGGGTACGCCAACAAGATATTGGACATGATCTGTAGGGCTGGCTACTTGCCGAGCCCGATTCCAACATTTGAAGGTAATCCAATCAATAAAAAATGAGGCCTTCTTATCTTCGCACTATACAGACAATGCGTGAAGATAAGCAATTGTTAGATCTCATTTACTAAAGAATGCCTAAAATTAAGGATCTCTTTAACAAACCTTTAAACTGTTATATAGAGCCGGTTTCAAAACAATAGAGAAGAAAATTTGGAGACCGAAACATTTTACCGAATTTAATTTCGTGTATAAATAAAAAAAATTACAACAAAAAATAGTCTTAACAACAAAAGTCAAATTTAATTGAAAGATAATCAATGTCATTGGTTAACTAATTCGGATATGTGACTATATAAATTTATCCAGAATATCTTTATACATTTATATGAACTTTTCCAAGTTATCAACAGAAAATGCTATTCTTAGTGGGAGAGGGGGAGTGTCTCATAATTGATTTTCTTATATGGAAGCTCTTTCTTGAATTGGAAAGTATGAAACTCAAATCAAAGCTTTTCTCATAGTTGGTTTGGTCTTCCTCGTATCAATTTATTTGAATTTTTTTTAAAATATTAAACTTGATGACTTCTGAGATTCTGGACTTTTCAAAAGTTTAGATCTCATGAGATTCAAACTCTTTCAATATTTAGGCTTTCTTTTGAAATTATGGAATTTTCAATATTTTGGGATTCAAACTTTTCTAAGATTTGGGTTTTCTTTTGAGATTCCAGATTTTCTGAAATACAAATATTTGTAAAAATTATGAATTCAGATAAATTTTCATAACTCATAAATAATTTTAAATTTATTAGGCCCATTGTTTTCAAAAATAATCTCATTTTTAAAAATAATACTATCATATGAGATTTAGATTTTTTTCAAGATTCGAGCTTTTTCTAAAATGATGACGTTTCAAAATTATAAATCTTTTGAGATTCATACTCTTATGAGATTTTAGGCTTTCTTTTGAGATTTTTGACTTTTCAAAATTTTAAACTATACCAGATTCAGATTCTTTTTGAAATTCCCACACAACAACTTTCTTCTCGTCCATTCTCTATTCTTTATAAATAAAATCCTTAACATTAAAATAATACAATAATATAAATAATTTATATAAAGAGACTTGCACATTAGATTTTGGCTCAAATAACTAGAGTATAAGCATCAATTATTCATCTCTACGATCACTTGGCCTTTTATTTTAATTTTATAGAAAAAGTCAAGCTTCCTCTATAAAAGAAAGAAAGGAAAAATGTTGGACAAAATAAAAGTACAGGAGATATATACATCTATTACTTAAGAATTCTAGATCCTTTATTTTAATTACAAAAGAAATTGCTCGGGCGCACAAGACTGAGATCACATCATAATCATATATATATATATATAAAAATGAACTCCACTTGGTACATGAAAATGAAAATTATATAATATATATTTTGCGAAGTTTGAGTTTCTAGTAGTCTTACATGCAATAATAAATGGTTAGAAAGAAAAATATGATTTGTTATCCTTGTTTGGTGCTTCTCCTTCCAGCTTTTTCAGTTTTCCAATCGGTGTTGGTGGGGAGTTGAGGGTGTCCAACGATTTGCCTTTTAGAATCTCACATATTAATGCTCGATTTTATATTGCCCCATTTTTAGAATTAATTTATGAAGTACGTACGTTACCCCATCATCCGTGTGGAGTAGTGGAGGAACTAATTGATATAACATCAATCAAATTCAGGTGGGGTATTTCTCAGATTTGCACTTTATTATGTAAATCTTGCCCATCCCCTGTCAAATGCAAAGCGTCCAAACACTTTCTCATGGAGTGGTCAATTAATCTACAACTCTCACATGCACGATGGGACTTGATGTCAATTAAACTCGTTTACTAACCCTTTTGCTGGGCACAACTTGAAAAAATATAAAAAAAAAACATGAAAAAAAGAGAGAAAAAAAAAATGAAAAGAAATGATATTGAATTATATTTTTTTTATGGGATGATTAGTTAGGGTAGAAAAATAATAGAAAACAAAAAAAATAAATTTATATTTATTATCAAATTTACTATTTTATTCTTTTATTTTATTAATCAATATCTATTTATAAGGATAATATTAAAATTATCTTATACCGTAAGCTTTCTATACGTTTTTCGAATACTTGACCGAGAAAAATGTTTCACGCTTAGAGCATCTCCAATAGAGTTGAGCTAAATTCATTAGCTAGAGTTGCTACAGTTTTGATATAGCTAATGCTATTCCAATAATGCTTCATTTATTTTTTTGACTAAACTAAATTTTTTCCAAATTTATCCCCCTCTTCCATCAAAATCCGTAATTATCAGCCTCTACCTCCTTCCACGGCCGCTGGCACCATTTCATGAAATTAAAAACCCAGAAAAAGTCACAAAAAGACAAATCGAAGGGGCAGTGACATAGGCCTTTGCTGTTGTTGATCCGGGCGACTTTCGGGTCGTAGTGGGCAAACTCGGATCGAATCTCAGCATCTGAGATGGGTTTGGGTGATGAGAACTTGGGCTTTTCTTGGCAGCGGCGTCAATGGTGGTGGTGTCGCCGTTGAGGGCGCGGCGAGAGAGGTGAGAAGCCATGGAAGAATAAGGAGGGGAGGGGGAGGATGATGACGAGATCGGGGGAGCTTCAAGATTTGTGGGTTCGGAGCAGACGAGAGGAAAGGACGAAGAAGAGAGAAGAGAGAAACGATGGGATCGGATCTCAGCGTCTGAGATGGGGTTGGATGATGAGAACTTGGGTTTTTTTTTTTTTTTGGCAGTGGCGTCAATGGTGGTGGTGTCGTTGTTGAGGGCGCGGCGAGATGGGTGAAAAACCATAGAAGAAGAAGGAGGGGGAGGGGAGAGGGAGAGGATGATGATGAGATCGGGGGGAGCTTCGAGATTTGTGGGTTCGAAGCAGACGAGAGGAAGGGACGAAGGAGAGGGGAGAGAGAAACGATGGGAGCGCAATTAATTTGGAGGGTATTTGAGGTAATTGGGAGGTGAAGGCTGATATGGCATCTCAGCTAAAAGGTATAAATTTAGGTATATTTACCTAAATTTATTGCTATAGCTGATAGTATAGCTGAGATACATTTTAGTTATATTTAGCTATTGCTGATGGTATAGTTAGTCTACTAGAGATGCTCTTACAAATGCAAATTTTCTTATTTCTTGTTATATTTTCCTATCATCTGGGCAGCAGAAATATTTTTTTCAATACCTTCTCCCTATGCCAAACACTTTTTCGTATCTTTTCAGTAGTAACCAATCACATGGTAAATCACGTCATTTTGAATTTTCTTTCATATTTTGTTATAATTTATTAATGTTTTTAAAAACATGTGCCGCTCAAAAATAATATATATGTTTAAATAATATATATATTTCTTTCATTTAAACGATCACTCAAAACATTACATGAATAAAAAATTTAAAAACATATTACAAAATGTTTTAAAATTAATTTATTTTAAATTTACTGAGTTTTTTAAAATTACCGTAGCTTCTTTCGGATTTAAAGTGGTTTAGAAATACATATTGATTTTATTTTTCATTGAGATATTTTATGTAATTATGTGAAGACTATAATATTGAAATATAATGATATAATATTAAGATACCTTTTTTATAAAGTAAAAGTAAACTTAAAATTGTAAATAGTAAAATGCTCAAAATAGAATTATTCAAGTTGTACAACATACAATGCAGTTTACTAAATCATTTTAGTCTGTAGTTAATAATAATTTTTTCCAATAATTAATTAATTAATTATTTTTAAAGTATATGTTATATGGCATAAACCATAGGGCCCTCCCAAATTTTTCTTATTTAATGCAAATTTTATGTTTCTACTAAGTCTCTTTTCATTTCAAGATTCAAGTAACTCCAATAGAAAGAGCTATAGTAAAAGCTATAGTTAAATTTAGCTAAATTTAAACAAAAATATACTCCAATACAATAGCTATATCATCATCCAAGTTTAGATATAATAATAATTTTAACTAAATATAACTGAATTTTTAGCTGTCACCCATACAAAAAATTAGAAAAATTATGTATAAGCTCAAAATAAAAAAATACCCTATTGGAGTTACTCTTAGGTAAAGCTATATTTAATAAGCTAAATATAACTTCAATTAAAAAAATATACCTAATGTTATTGGAGTTGCCCTAAGAGGTCTACATTCAAAATTGAGACATTTATCTCTTACATATTTTAAGACAACCAAAATATTTATATGTACATATTAAACTGTTAATTATTATTATTATTACTTTACTTGAATTTTAGGAATAACATAACATTTATTATAAATTAAAAAATACAGTAATAAAAAAAATACTAATAATATAATATAATATCGAAACAATACACCAGCTAAATGAACGCTCTTATATTTTAGGCTAAAATTTAAGATTACAAGCATAGGTGTATCAATTGATATTGCTAATTTTTTTTTAAAAAAATTATTAATATTATACTACATATGAACTGTGTCAGATTTTCAATTCCTCACCTACTATAAAACTTCATCAGATCTACTTTCTTACAATTGAGTCCAGTTGGGCAAATGTATGCTAATTGTTGTCGTGGTATGGGAGTGAACGATGCTTCATTTATTGGTAAGTGCCATCATTACAGTGATTAGAGTAGCCATTGGGTCCTTTTCGTATCATGATAAGATATTTTAATTTCTCAACCGTATATATGTTTCCTCTATGCTCAGGTCGATCGAATTACCCTATGATTTTAAAACTTGCGAGAAGGAAGAATAATAGGTAAAGAAATATTATCTTGCATACTAATTTTATCGTTTATATTTATAAATTTATAATATTTAAATTATTATCATTTAAGAATTTTAAAATCTTTAAATGTTATTTGTTATGATGAAATTAAATGAGTTTTGATAAATTTTTTAATAAAAATGGTATAGAATTTTAATTTGAACTAAAATTATACATATGAATAGATTCTATAAGAAACGGTAATAGGGCAAGTAGATGAAACTTTGCTCATCAATCACGCTAGAAAATAAGATATCTCAGGAATATAATTTTTAAAAATAATATTATATATAAGCGTTTTTTGTGCTAGCCTCCCGTATACATTTGACATAATACTATTTTATTGTACCTGTAAATAATTTTTTTAAACAAAAATAATTTAAGATATATATATATATATATACAAGTTTCCTGCACACTTTTCGTGTCTATGACAAAACGTGATTGGACGACGCTGACGCGGAACTTGTGCCTAGCCCTGTGAGAGAAGGCAGTGCTTTTGGTGAGCCCCGAAGACGAATTGGAAAAATAACGTGAAAAGGGCATGGCACCATTTTTTATGTTTAATTTTTGCTGCGTGGGATTAATGATTATAAGCTTACCAAGCCCAACCTTTAAGCAATCATTAAGGCCACCCTTGGGTTCCTTGGGACACAAGAATACCCCACAACCACAAGCCTATTCCATTTAGAGTTAAATAAACTATAGTTGAATATAAACTTAATAGTTAAAATTTTAAAATTTACGTTATAACTAATTAAGAATAAACTATCCTTGCACGGCCCTAAGTTATATATATTAGAATAATCACATCAGTTACTCTATAGTAATTTTTTTTTATTTAGAGATAATTTTAGAATTTTAATAAAAATTATCGTCTTCAAAATATAGTTTAAAAATATAAATTAGAGGATTATTATTTATTTTTTAAATATTTTTGATATATGTGTTATTTTGACTGATTGTAGTAAAATGAAATAGATGGAAAAAATTATAAATATAAAATATAAATAAATAATTTAAAAGAATAGAGATAAAAATATAGAATGAAATGTGATAGAATAAATATATAGATGAAAAATATATTTTATATGTTAATTAATATATTTTATAAACCGATGATAAGTTTATAGCAATTCCAATAATATTTTATATTTTATCTTTAAATATAGAGATTTTATAATTTATAAAAAATAATTTTTTATATTCAACTTTGATAAGTTTTTTCATCTTATCTTTGTTTATATTAAAATAATTTTTTAATGAAAATATATATATATATTAATAAAAAATAAAAAAGAAATTAATATAATAAAAAATAAAAAATAAAAAATTACTCTTAAAAAATAAAAAATAATTATAACAAATCCCAAAAACAACTTCAACACGAAAAATTCAAATTTATACTCACCTCGGATATATTTATAGTTTCAACTTCAACACGAAAAATTTATAGTTTCAACTTCAACACGAAATATTTATACTCTTAATAATAAAAAATAATGAATAGTTATTATTCATTATCTATATGTTATTTAATTATTATTATTTTTCTCTGTGCCATCTCTCGTTCTCCCATCCACACCGCTCTCTGCCATCTCTCGTTCTCTTCCATCACCATTTCTGCGTCTCCCATCTCTCATTCGCCGCTCTTTCCAACGACACCAACAAAGACGACAGCAGATCTATGTGGATGCCATCACTCGGACGGAGATCAGAGGAGGAGCGAACCTATGAACTAGGCGCTGCAAACATCACAAAAAATGGAAGGTAAAAAATGGACAAGAAGAAGGAAAAAAAAAATTGATTCAGAGAAGAATGAGAGAAGGTAATACATCGGAGAATGGATTGCCACGATGGGTGATGTTGTTTCCTTTCCCAGGGCCCCCACGCCCTGGCTTTTTCAAAATGGATTGGCATGATGGGTTTGTCTTTGCGATTCCATGATTGGTGGTCCGTCTGGCCTTGAGTTCATGTATGATGCTTCGAAGAATGGATTTGTGGTCTGTTTTCTCGTCAAACGTCTGAAGAAGGTGGCGGTGGATTCGTGTTGGGGATGGAGAGTGTGTGGAGGTGCAGTGGTCAAGGATGGAGGATATGGGTTTGTGATGGGAAATGATATGTTTTTGAAAAAAATATTATTTTAATAAAAATAATATATACATGAAAAAATTAATTCACATGTAAATAAAAAAATTTATTAATTATTTATAAAAAATAAAAAGTCTCCTAGAATTAATCTTACATTTAATTAGATCCGAGCATCTATACTACTTTTAATTATATTCGGGCATAGCCCCATACAAGACTCAAGAGTCACGACAACTCACGGTCCTTGGGCTCCTGCTGCATTTCTTGTGGGCCACCCCGCACGTGCAAATGCAATGCATTATGCCATGAGCCCATCAACCCTCATCGAGGGTCACAAAAAAAATATCATTGTATTGACCCGTCTGGGATTGCGAGTTCACATTAATTAACAATCAAAGTCGCTTTTCAGAGGCAACTTTTTTGTAAAGAGAAAATTAGTTTTTAGGTCCACCCTACCACTCCACTCCACTCCACCGAAGGTGACTGGACTGACTCCATTATTATTATTGCTTGAATAAGGAAACGAGTAAAGGAGAAAGAAGCACGCGGTCAGCTGTGGGGAAAATACAAGAGTGTTGATGAAAGCACCTACCTGGCTACCTTACTGTATATGTATATATCGAGACTAGTGTTGATGAAAGCACCTAGCTACCTTACTGTATAGCACTGGCAGTGGCAGCTGTGCCTAGCCACTTTTATAAGCGCATCTCATTTCTCCCACCTTGCTAGCTATAGCTCGACTTAGCCTAACCCAAAAATTGTGACAATGACCTCCGAGAAAGTGGAGACCATCGTTGCGGGAAACTACGTTGAGATGGAGCGAGAAGAAGGCAACCCCAAACCCATGTCCGCGAAGAGCAAGCTGTCGCGGTTATTCTGGCACGGCGGCTCGGTCTACGATGCCTGGTTCAGCTGTTCTTCTAACCAGGCACGTCTATATATATATATATATAGATTGCTTAATTATATTAAAGTTGCTGATTCTATGATGACTGCTTAATTGTGGGAATACTTAAGTGACAAAAGTGCTGATCGATCCATGCATGCATGCAGGTGGCACAAGTGCTTCTCACACTACCTTACTCATTTTCTCAACTTGGGATGCTCTCTGGAATCATGTTCCAGTTGTTTTATGGGCTGATGGGAAGCTGGACTGCTTACCTTATAAGTGTGCTCTTTGTTGAGTACAAAACCAGAAAAGAGAGAGAGAAGGTCTATTTTAGGAACCATGTAATTCAGGTACGCAATTCTATATATTCATTCATTCATACGTCGAATCGATCCCTTCATTTTAATTAGCTATGAAAATCTAAAATTAATTGATTAGGTGATTTATCTATATATGCAGTGGTTTGAAGTACTCGATGGGCTACTGGGTAAGCACTGGAGAAACGTGGGCCTCCTCTTCAACTGCACTTTCCTTCTCTTTGGATCTGTGATTCAGCTAATAGCCTGTGCAAGGTTAATTAACTAAGTAATTAATTGTATCCGTGAGGACGAAAAAGCAAACAACTAATTATTTTTCAATGAAATATTAGTAATTGAAATAAATATTAATTAATACTTATGCCGCAGTAACATATACTACATAAATGACAATATGGACAAGAGGACATGGACTTACATATTTGGGGCCTGCTGTGCCACCACAGTCTTCATCCCATCCTTCCATAACTACAGGATCTGGTCATTTCTAGGCCTTCTCATGACATCTTACACAGCTTGGTATCTCACCATCGCTTCCCTCCTCCATGGCCAGGTATAGAAACTAATGCGATAGCCGTAATTATTATATTCACTTAATTATAGACCAATGATATATTATTTAGTAATTAATTATACTAATATACTTATGTACCTATATATTTCTTTACTGGGAATATAGGTTGATGGAGTGATACATTCTGGTCCAACAAAAATGGTTCTTTACTTCACTGGTGCCACCAACATTCTGTACACCTTCGGTGGACATGCTGTCACCGTGTGAGCTACACGATATATATTTTAATTACCTAATTATCTGATACTCTTTTTTCTTTTTCTTTTTTACTGAAACATTTTCTGTGTATACATACACAACAACAACAGTGAGATCATGGATGCAATGTGGAAGCCTCAGAAGTTTAAGCTGATATACCTGCTGGCAACACTTTATGTGCTCACTCTAACACTACCATCAGCTTCAGCCGTGTATTGGGCGTTTGGGGACAAACTCCTCACCCACTCCAACGCCTTCTCTCTGCTCCCAAGGACTCGATTCCGGGACGCCGCCATCGTCCTCATGCTCATTCATCAGGTCATCACTTTTTAATAAATACGCACTCACATGCACATATATACTATACATGAGATGTAAGCAATTAATTACAAGATTAATCTAATTATAGACACTAGTTTAATTACTTGTGATGGCGATTTTCTTAATTTTTATGTGGGTGCAGTTCATCACATTTGGATTTGCATGCACGCCCCTGTATTTTGTATGGGAGAAGGCGTTAGGGGTGCACGAGACCAAAAGCCTGTTGAAGAGGGCGGTAGCGAGGCTTCCAGTGGTGATCCCAATCTGGTTCTTAGCGATCGTCTTCCCATTCTTTGGGCCCATTAATTCCACTGTTGGATCTCTCCTCGTCAGCTTCACTGTCTATGTCATCCCTGCTCTTGCCCACATGAAAACTTTTTCCTACTCTTCTGCGCGTGAGGTAGGCCACATGTATATATATAAGTATACTGATTACATTTTTTCACACAACAACAATTATTTTTAAAAACAAAATAAAATCTTTAATCTATATATTGACTAGCCCGACAGTAGGCTTTGGGTATCATAAAAAGGTACAAATCTGTCCCATTTTGTGTAGGGTCGATCCAAACTTACATTTTGACTACTAATTTACATGCTAATGATTCATAGGTCTAGCCATTTATGGAGTAAGTTTTATTTGAATCTCATTTGTAGGATTGAGGGTTTATGAAATTGACTCATTAATTTCTTGATATACGTTGGTGGGTTTTTAATTTTTAATTTTTAATTTTTTTTGACTATGACAGAATGCAGTAGAGAGACCACCATCCATCCTAGGGGGGTGGGCAGGGGTATATGTCATGAACCTGTTTGTGGTGTTATGGGTTTTGGTGATAGGGTTTGGATTTGGTGGGTGGGCAAGCATGCTCAACTTCATACATCAAATCAACACCTTTGGAGTCTTCACCAAGTGCTACCAGTGCCCACCTCACAAGGCTTGATCATAAAGCGCCTACATGTGTCAAGACCCCATAATCTTTTTTAAGCTATATAATTGTGAAAGGGCTCAATATAGTGTAAAGAGATTGGCTTTGGTAACATTGCTTTCTAATTCTGTAATGTGTGTGGTGCATGTGGTGTTCAATCTTCCAAACTCCCCTTTGTTTTGGTGGGACTCTAATTGTTTTTTTTTTTTTTTTTTGATGTGTATAAAGTACATTCAACGCCATTCTCCAATTCTAAAGTAAAGTTGTTTTCTAGAGATTCCAGTCCGAGCAGAAGCATTAATTGAAGGGTTGAGTTCTGTAGAAGGTCCCAAGCAGGCGAGGCCAAGAGCTACCGCCAATTGGCCACGTGACCGCGTTTGGACATAATGGATAGGTCATAGGTGCTCGTGCTCTACATTTAATGACAACTTACGTATCAAATCCTTAAAAATCTTGAAGGGGGATAGCATACTGCATGCATGTTTGTGGGAAATATAGACTATATATATATATAAATATAATTTAGATCCGGGCCGGCAGGAAGCAATTAGGGTCCCAACCGGCAACCGGGTGGTTAATTTGGACAGTTTGAAACGGGAATTAACGGGTCGGGTTGCATGTCAGGGTGGGGCGGTATGGGTCGGACCGATATTGCGATCAGAAGCACAGCAATTACGGCACTTAAAAAAATGCCATCAAAATTTAGAATATTGACTAGCCAGTAGCTACTAGGCATTGGAATATTAAACCCATGAAAATTCAGATATTTATGTTTAAATTTTTTTAAAATTTTATAATACTTACAATTTTTTAATGTACATATATAAATATATTTATGAGAAAGTCTTATCGCACACTAAACTACAACCACTCCGTACGTATTGAGTTTGGTAAATATTACAACTTATATTATTGATCGTGATCACTTTTTCCTTCCTGTAATTTAAAACTTCAATTGTTTTATGCGACTTTTCTAGCTAGCCGTGCTTATTTAAAATTAGTTGAAAAAAAAAATAATTTTGACGGTAAGACTCAAACCTTAATCTTATATAAGTAATCAGAGTTTTAAATAATAAAATTAAATTTGGACAGTTTATAAACATTTTATAATTAAATTTTCAATTAAAATTTATAATTAAAATTATACATTTAATTTTTAATTGAATTTTTAATTAAATTTTAAATGATAATTTATAATTAAATATTAAATGTTTGAAATTTTTAAAATTAACTTTTCAACTAAAATTGATAATTATAAATTATATATTTATTTAATTATACTTTAAAATTTTTAATTATAAAATTATTGATGGAGCCTTAAAAATTTTATATTAAAATGTTCATATATAAGTGGCTTCAATTTTTCATTAAGGTAAATCCTCCTCTTTGAAATTATATTCAGAATCCAAAAGATTTGAAACAAAACCCAGATGGGAATTTGCAATTTCCTTTGGGAAGGTAAGGTGTACTTAATTGCAATTTCCTCTATACCATCTCCTCCAATCCGTCCATCTCCCGCCGGAAGTTGCAGCCACCCCATGTGCGACGAGCATTATCTCCTTTCGCAATTCATCACCACACCAAAAGCTCTTGAGTTGCAGCTGGGCGTGATTTTGACTTTTGAGGTGAGGGCAGTATGGACACAGAGGAGGTGCCCAGGTGGGGCAGCGATATTGGTGTTGTGTACCGGAGTGGAGGCTTGCAGTTGAGTCGTGGAAGAAGGTTGGCGAGTTGAGCAATGGTGACAATGGGTTCGCCGGAGGTCAGGTGGGAGTTGTCAGAGGCGTGGTAGTGTATTCGGGTCGATGCAGGCCTGCACGACGAGGGGGGCTGTGATGGAACTGAGGGTATTTCTGGAATATTATTTTGTAACAGTGGTAGATTGGAATATAAAGGAGGCAATTTATCACTCGTACTTATTTTGTTTTGTATTTATTTTTTCATGGCACCGTAATTTCCTTCCCCCAGGTGGATTTATGACGTCCACTCTGAAGACAGATGATATCTTCTGGTTTTTATAACGTTCGGGTGTGAATTCAATCAGCGATTTTTATTTTTTATTTTAGCATACGTGAAACATTCAACTCATCAAATCATCATTGCTGGCTGACACATGAACCACACTATCTTTCCCAATATTGCAAACCAAGTACTTCCCGGGACACCATCTCATAGTTAAAAGGACATACATTATACAAACGCCACAACATCCCTCATTGAGATTATTGGTTTCAGGTTTTTAGAATCATAAGGGTTTCTTTCCTGCAGACACGCCAATACTGTATGTAACACTAGCTCGAGAATTGAAGCTACCTTCACCAGCTCCTCTCAGCCACAGCAGGAGCCACAAGCAGGAAGGGCACCTGAGAGTTCCCAAAAAAAAAAAAGGTGACGACGTTGCTCGACTAATCGTGCAACCAAAAGTAAAGGCAGAGATCTTACTATGGTCAATCCCGCGGACATTGTCTAATCCACCGAAAGGTCGACTAGGACCACGGCCACCGCCACCACCACTGCCGCCGCCACCATATGGTCCACTTCCAGGGCCACCTCCAGGGCCACCACCGTCCCATTTTTTTGCAGCGCCTGAGCCTTTTCTGTATGCATCTGACTTTTCCATCTGATGAAGAAGGATGAAGGAATTAATTACCTCATAATCATTGCATTCTCCTAATGACAGATTAAGGTTCAAAGAGTTTGAGGATAAATATGATTTTACTGAAAACATGGTTGCAAAAAAGACGCCAATGATATTGACAATGGACCAAAAGAAATCAGTGATTGTTCTCAATCGCCATATCGACCGCTTGGATTTTACGACTCCTGAAAAAAAGAAAATATATATTCATTGGTCATTCACTTCAACGGCCAAGATATATGAGGCTCATCTTAATTGATATGAAAGACATTCCCCAACAGCTTTTCTATCCAATATCATCAGCCAAAGACGGGCACAAGAAAAGTATTGCTCCTATATACTCCCTGAGGCATGTTGATGATTGCATGATTTAAACTCTGACAAGACCCAACAATGGTTAAAAGAATGCGCCATCAATTGGATGATAGGTACACAATACGAATGGTGATATTAGTCTAGACAGTTTCAAGAACAAGACTGACATGCAATGGAAAATATAACACATTACAGGGGCAACCATGATAAACTAAATAGACCATGCCTAGAATACTCAAATAACAGCCACAGCTTGGCAAATAATAAGCTCAAAACCCAAAGCAAACACAGCATATATTGGCTACAAAAGAAGCCTAAAAACCAAAACCGTAATGAGAATATACATCTTCAGTCACAAATTTTCATGACTTAATTTCTTTATAAATTCATGGCAGTTGATGTTCAGGCAAAAAATCAGGCAATCAACGGATGAGACTACATTAAGTAGTTTGGGGTAGAATGGAACTTTGTATAATTGAACAAGAAAATATCATTAGATTAGCGGAGGAAGACATGTATAACAAAAGCAAACAGACATTTCTAGAAGATGTAGTTAGATGATTGTTCTTTGTAAATAAGTATTTTTGTGCAAGGACCAGAAGACAGGAAGCTTGGTGTTTGATTGTAGGGTAAGAACAAAATTAACATTTGACAGGGTAAAATTGTTAACATATCTTCAGGCCTCACTACAATTAGCTTCACAATTTAAATTCTTGAGTATTTATAAAATTTAGAAGATGAAACCCCGAGAAAATGCCAAACGCCAATAAACAAAGGCCCCCAAACAAAATTATAGAAAATATAAAAAAGACCACACCAGTTCGTGACTAAGAGCCTACAAGATCTGCCTGCTACCCCCTTGTAAATTCACACGGGCACTGAGATCAATCAAATGCTAAGAATTAAAAAAAAAAAATACCCCAGACAATGTGTGGCACAGATAATAACAACACACTAAGGCAGTTTGAGGCTTGAGGTTGAGAGGCGCGTGGGAATGATTGATATTATCATGAACGGGGAATATGAGATAAAAAGACTCTTGGCTACTAAAAAAAGATAAATAAAACATGAAATAAAAATAAGAGTGAATTCAACTCAATACTGAAAACAACAATATGGGCTACGTTACAAACGTCCAAACAAAACAAGAAACTCAAATAAAATAACATGAAACCAAATTAGCACAAACCGCATGTAGTTAACTACAGGGTGTTGAAACAACGATAATTATTCATTCGAAACAACGTGAAATAACACGAAACCAAATTAGCACAAAGCGATGGACGGAAAATTATTCAAAGAACATCTGATAGTCTGACTCAAATATATGAGAAGCTTACCTGGGGACTAATTAATATAAACAATACATATGAAAAATTGATAATGGTTGTTCGGACACGAGAGCCTGCTATAATCTAATGGATACATAAGAAAGAAAGAAGTAACGATTCCTGTAATTTAAATTAGAAAAACAATGTAACATAATTGCAGTTAGAAACAAAGATCTACGGTAGAATCGATCAGGCCAAAGTGCGACACAATTGTGAGGATTAACGGGGCAAGCCCCAATGTCACGCAATCTAGAGAATACGAGGAGAGATCTAATGCAAAAACCCTAGATTACAGATACCGTAACCCTAAGGTCTGGTCAGAGATAGAGGGAGAGAGAACCTCTTTCGACATAGGCCATGAAAACTCTCCAGGGATCGTGATCGTCTTGTTCTTCTTCTTCCTCCTCCTCACGCGCAGAGGGCAGGCAACAA
Source organism: Taxillus chinensis (assembly GCA_023512835.1). NCBI lineage: Eukaryota > Viridiplantae > Streptophyta > Magnoliopsida > Santalales > Loranthaceae > Taxillus > Taxillus chinensis. The sequence goes on from CM042090.1 coordinate 16,183,771, forward strand.
AGGAGGGAGGGAGGGTATTTCTTATTATTAATTGACTTAATGATCGTACACTGCCGCTGTGTGGTCCATTTTCTCCACGTAGAATTAGCCAATTACGTCTGGCCACGTTTGAAATATTTGGAGAAGTCATAACGATTCATCGTTAACGAACCTGGTAGTGGTAGATTTAAATTATTTCTTACTTTTTAACATATTTCTTAAATTACTCCTAATTTTATTAAAATAATATTTATTTTATTTAAAAATATTTTTATAATTTAATATAAAATAAAAATAAATATTACGTGTAATGTAAAAAAAGTGTAATTTATATATATATATATAATTTAATAATTATTTAGGGTGAATAGTAATTCTCAATATATTATATAAATCTCATAAATAAATTAAAATATAGGTATTTTTTATGGGGATAATTTTATAATTTTTTTCTTAAATATAATAAAACAAACTTCTATAAAAAATATGTTATTATTGTTTTTAAGCTGGGTTGAAAATAAATTAAGCATTAAAGAAACAACACAATGTATTTAAGTAAAGCAAAATAATTTATAGTCCATTATATTTCATTAATTATCATCCATGAGTTGAAGTTAAATTTTCATATTGTATTCTTCAATGCAAACCTGTCTTCTCATCAACTTCATTTCATTTCACTCTAAATTAATCGCCGCTGATAACCTTCTTGCTTTCTTCATTTGTAGGCTCGAAATATGTTATTTTTATTCGTTTGAAATTGCTTGCAATGTTATGTTGTTTTCATGCATTTCTTCGTTGGATTATTACAAGCCCTAACAAATTTAATTTCTAATTTGGATTCAAATGAGTAAGATTAAAGACATTGATTGAATGATTTTGACTTGAAAGCAAACAAATATAATAGTAGTATGATTTTTTTTAGTCTAATACATTTATAATATTGATTGACGTAGAGTATAGATGTCTTCTCACATAGTTGAGGTTTTGATATCATGTTAAAATTCATACATGGTCAAATATTTGTTTTGAATATCTGTTAGATATTACACATGAATATAAATGTATTTTTTATGTTAGATATGACTTTGGATGCGTTAACTATATCAAGTCTTTTATAATGATATTTATTTATAATTTAAATATATTTTTAGAGTTTTGATAAAAAAATTTACATCAAAATCTACAAAATAAAATTTAAAAATAGAGAATGAATAATTTTTTAGTATATTTATTGATATATATGCAATTATAATTATAATAAATAAAATAAATAAAAATAATAATAAATACAATATATATATAGATATTTTTTAAAAAAAATTTGCATATAAAAAACTTAATTGAATTCTTTAAAAGAAAGAAAGGTGAGTTTTTTTTAAATACCGTCAGTAAAATGTTTCAGATATTAACTTTGCCAACCATTCATGCTATATAAAAAAAAAAAAAAAAAAACAGCTACACATAAATATAAGTTGACATTCCAAGGACGCAAATTGTTTTATAAATAATTACTTATTGAAAGGCATTATTATTACCATTGATTTGGAAAGAAAGATTCACTTGTCCAGAGCTCTGTTCGAGATCTTCTTACAGCTTAAGTAACAAATAAAACTTATTCAAGAACTTGAAAACGTAAAATGCAGTTCTCGCAGCCCAAAATGGAGGAAAAAAAGCATTAAGGGCCACTACTATTTAGTTGCCATCGAAGCGATATTGCATGTGGCTGCAGCAGCACAAGTATATATCGCCAGGCATAGGATCAGGCTGGACATTGTCAACCCATAAGCAGGAGGAGCCCACAAAAACAAGGGCCTTTCCCGCACGTAGCACTTGGTTAAAATCAGCCACAAAGGGCAGTAAACCGAACAACCAACCTTTATCTACATCTCCCACCAGATGCTCAAATTCACTGCCATCAGAAAATTCCATTCCTAGGAAGCAACTTTAAGCCATTCTCTCTACTTTTTTTTCCTTCTCTTTCTAGAACTCTATTAGAGTTTCTATACACAAACTACATAATATCTACAAAAAGCACCTGCGACCTCCCCAGAAGCAACTGTGTTTTCTGGATCTTCCCATGTTCCAGCGACAGACCACTCTATCCCCAACTTCCAACAAACCAAATTAAACAAAATAAGATCCAACATACAGCCTTGCCCCTATATCAATGGGTCCATCATCCCCGCCAATGGCAAAAAGTGCCACAGGGATAGTTGACAAGAGATGCACCGTGAGAGGGAACACCATTGGATCAATAGCATCTGAACCCCCATGTTTGTTAGTGGATTCTGCACCATTAGATCCCAACCTAGCCTCTGCATCAATTGGTGTTGCAAAGCAACCAATACCACTATCTTCTAACAGGTCTATTTCAGGATTAAGGGAATATGGAGCAACAACCCAAGCTACAGAATCAAGTGTCCTGCCTGGGTTACCTCTCCTGTGGAAGCACTGATTCTTAGGGAAACTAAGTACTAAGGTAGATGTAGCGTCCAGCCATTCAACCATCAGGCCATCCACATCATCATAATATATACGGCGCTCAATCTGCAAACATTTGGGCATAAACATCAGAATCAAGTTAAGAAGAGAACAAATAAATTCTAGGGATATTTAAGGAAAAATACATGTAGGCAAAAGCATAAAAAACAGCATCCAGGAAATGAGGATGGAGAGGAGCAAATGAATCCTTACAGCTAGCTTATTTATATATATGGACATGAACCTGGGCCCCAAACCCAATACTCTAGCTTCTGACAAAATATTCTGCAGCAAAAACATGAAGAACAATTAAAAAAGCCCTATGTACCAAATAGATATCTCAAACATAAACTGATGCATAACACAAGGCTGATTGAATCTGAAACTTATTTTTGGAGAATAAAATTTGTGTAATTTTGATTCAATTCATTTCAGCCTAAAGTAACAGCTTACAAGGGGAAAAGCAATATCATTTGCGGAGCTAGGATTGTCATCTTTTTAAAACCTTAATTATAAGGTATATAAATCCCAGAACGGAACAGTAGACAAAGCATGCAGCCATACCTCTTGTTTTCTTAGCATAACCCACATGTATAATTTATCGCAAGCACTCTGGACATTCCTACTAGCCAACGCCTTCTTATTGCAATAAGCAGCAGCATCTGCAAGGGCCACCATAGATGGAACTCCAAACTTCCGTGCAGCAGCTGACAAGGCCTCCTGGCCCTTGCTAGAATCTGCAGCATCTTTATCAAATTGTATACCAGTAAAGCATTTTGTTTGTGATACTCTATCCCGTAGATACATATTTTCAGCTTCTACAGCAGCAGCCAATGTTCGATGTACTAAAATATCAGGATAACGACGTAATGGTGAAGTAAAATGTGTGTACACAGGGACAGCCAAAGCATAATGACTCCAATCATTTCCATATTCTTCTGAAACTCCACTACAAATGTATGATGCAAATTGCATTGGCTTTGTAGCATAAGATATGAGAATATCAAACATCACAGAATCATCCTTCAGCTTTTCCTTAATTCGCTGCAAGGAAAGATGGAGCTGGCCAGAAGAAGCATCCAATTCCAGCCCATACTTGCCACAAAATGTTTCAAATTCTCGAAGCTTCCGTGAATCAGGTTCAGGGTGCCTACGCAACAAGGCACTCTCTGGATAAGCCCGTGTTATGATTTCAGCAGCAGTCCTATTTGCTAAAATCATAAACTCCTCAACCAGAGAATGTGAATCTTCGTGGTCAGAAAATATACTGCCGTATGTATTTCCATTTTCATTGACCAAGAAGAAAACCTTTGAGGCTGCCAGCCTAAGAGCCCCAACATCAAACCGGTTCTTTGCCAGGATTTTTGAAATATCAGACAGATTTTTGACAGACTGAATTACATCAAGCCAATCAAAATGGCCATGCAGTTTCGGAAATCCATCTCCTGACATATTCAAGCTCTCCGCATCAAGAATCCCATCAATAATGTTCTGAGCATGTTCATAAGAAAGTTTGCAACAAGAACGTACCACAGTACGACCAATCCAGCGATCTATAACATCCCCAGCGGCGCTAATCTCAAAAAAGATAGACATTGCAAGTCTATCCACTCCAGGAGTAAGTGAACCAAAGTTCTCTGAAAGCAATGGTGGCAACATCGGCAATTTACGTTGCACCATAAACACACTCGTAGACCGGACTTGAGATTCAATGTCCAATGCTGAGTCAGGCTGAATGAAATATGATGCATCAGCAATGTGAACCCCAACTCTGCAAACCTCATTGGGCAAGTTTTCAATTGATAATGCATCATCCAGATCAGTTGCAGTGGATGGGTCAATGGTAAAAATGCACAAATTTCTAAGATCTCTTCTACTGCTAATTACAGCACGAGGCACCTCCCACGGAACTTGTGGCAGACAAGAAAGTGATTCTTGGGAGAAGTCAGAACAGCATATTCCATTTTCAAACAAAATAGCAGCTATGCGAGGTTCTACTTCACCACCCCGTCCAAATGAATGTAGAACATGGGCTTGAGGAGCAGGACTTTCTTCTGCCCAGCCATCAATACATGCAGCCATGAGTTCCATCTCCACAGTTGCATCACCAAACTCCAATCTTTTCTTGATGCAGCCAGGCAGCCCTTCAACAAGGACCATCATTTCAGGAAATTTTGGATCCATAGGTATTAATGAAATGTATCTAGGGTAAAAAGAAAGCATTGAGTTACTAGTGTTTCTAACGTCTTCCTTGTAAGTTTTCCTAAGTTTAATCCACTTCTTAGCACTAAGAAATCCAACGACAGTGTCCCGTCGAGGAGACTTTTCAATAATTCCCACCACCTTGCCTGTTGGCCGTTTGCAAGGAAATGAACTAAGGGCAGCACAAATCCTTTCCAGCTCACCATTAACATTATTCTGCTCATTAGAAGAAACTACATGCAAAGTGCCAGAAGCACAACAGTCATTGATATTTCCAACCAGTTCTGGATGAACAATTTCATCAGATAAAATACCATTTTGATGACAACCCTTCTCCACAAGAGATGGAAATTTTCCATCATGAGGATCATCAAAATCTGCATGTATCTTCCTTCTGTTTTTGCAAGTATCGCCAATCATCTCAGTCCCCTTAGGAAGCAAGGAATAATCTTCAATAGAGCCTGAACTGTTCAAAGGCCCATTTGATCCTTTCAACCGAGTCCATAAGGACAAAGGATCAACTGTAATCACCACAATATCTCCTTCCACCTACAGGATGAGTAAAATCATTGAATAAATATCCCATGAAAATATAGAGAAGAAAAAAAAGTCTTTTATAGGGACTCGTGATAATTATTGTGTTGTTCCTGCATTATAATCTTTAAAACTGATAAATGACATGCAGTGAAGACACAAGCATTCATGCAATGCTAACTTGAATCATTACAACAAAACGACCCAGTAGTCGCTCACAACTTCAGCTCATCGGTAACAGTTGTTGTGCACACATAAACCTGTCATGTTAATATACATACCCTACATCCAAGTTACATGTTTTGTGGAATCTGGGATATGTTTAACTTCTTTGCCAAGTAGATTGGTTAGATTTTAAACATAGAACACAGATGTTTGACCCGGCATCCAAATTAGATGTCAATGTATTTTTTGAATCAGGAATATGTTTATCCTTTTTGACATGTAGGTTGGTTAGATAAAGTTGAACAACCTCTAACACAAGGGAAATTGAGGAAATAAATTACCATCCTTTTCGCAGGGATGAAGGTAAACACTTTCCGAGTCAACAATTGGCATGGAAAACACAAACTATAACACCCGTAACAAAAAACTACTATCAAACCACAAAGAGAAATTTATACCATTTCAGGATATATATTATCCAGGTAAACACTTTCTGAATCACCAATGAAGTGCTGGAAATTACAAGTTCAGGATATATTTTCTCGAGTACTGGATATTACATTTCCCGGTTACGTTAAGTTGCACAGACACAAACATGTGGCAAAAGACACGACACGTAGACACATAGTTGTTCAAAAAATTAAAATGTTGACACATTGCGACATGTTGATTAATATATATTTTATAATTAAATACATTATGACTAAAAACATCATATATTAGCAAATAAATATTGTAGTCTCAAAAACCCAAAATAAAACAAATGATGAAAAATGCCCTAAAAATAATGACCTTCATGTCTCATTTCATATATTTATAGAGATTATAAACTCATCACCACGAATATCATCCCTAAAATGTATACGCAATATACATATAAACTAAAAAGAGTTCAACTTACAAAAATCATATTCATTGAAGAATATGATTGCCACTATTAAATCTCTTATATTGGAAAACAATAAATACTAAAAATGTCACCAAACCACATTTTTTTTTGTTTCAATATATATAAAAACTAAAAAGACCTCAACTTAAACAAAAATTTTTAAAAATAGTTCACTGCTGGCAACATGACAACGAGAGAGTTTGAGAGTTCTTCGACCGGCGACAAATGGCACGACAAGAGTTTAATCGATGCAGTCTCACAGTATTGTCTTAAGCACACAAAGCGTAGCGCCATGACCCATCAGTGCTCCAACAAAGTCAAAGCCCATCACCTTTACTGAAGCACACCATTTATGGCCTTCTATGCTCTTTTTTTAAAAGCAAACAACGCTTTTGTGATTCTGGGTTGGCCTAAATTGTAAATGGGTTAATAAGCCCATTGACTTCTCGCAGGAAAAAAACAATTACAAAGATTGAGTAAATAGGGCTTTATTTTTAAAGAATATAACTCAAACAAAGAAGCGATTTAGGATAGTCATTGTGATGAGAATTTTGAAGATAATTTGTTGACAATAGGAAGATAACGCGTTTAATATTTTATTTGATGGATCCTAGATTATGAGTTAATAGTTTCACATTGGTAGTTTATTTGGTGAGAATAGTATATATATTGCTTCTATAATATGCACTTCACTTAGCTAAAGTGAGCATTTTTTGTGTTTTACACTTTAAGCAATATGATACTCATTGTATCTCAAGTGCACTTTACACTTTTGACAACCTTGGTCTCACAATCGGCGAAGCGATAATGCAATGTGGCTGCAAAGTGCACACAATGCCAACAACGGCATGTGTGGATTCAAGTCGATGTTGCTATGAAAGACAAGGAAGGAAGCGACAATAAAGTCTAAGAGTCGATGGAAGTCTTGATCCTATGCTTTCATTTTATCCAACCATAGCAGTGGCTTCGGGAGATGGAGTGGAAAGGAAAGAAAGTTGTTCCATTTTTTTATGTAAAGTGAAATGTATTCAATGAGTATCAGAAGAAGGAATGTGTCCCCATGCGGTATGTCGGATGAGTATCAGAAGGTTGTCAAACCTCAAGAAAAAACTTTGCTCAAAAGCTAATTTCATGTGTCGATGCTATATAGGTTACAACCATTTCCATAAACTCTATTACTAGTAGTAAGGCTTACATCTAGGGCCAACATGTGGATCACAATGAGTGAGAACTAGCCAACCCAAGAGAGCAAGGCTAGTCAATTGTCGTGTGTAACAAAAATAATAGATTACACTTTAATTTGGACAAAAAAATTATTCGATGCATGTAGAAGAATTTATACCAACAAGAAACAATCTGTCATGAGGTCAAAATCTCTACAAAAATTCAGGATTATTTCCAACCGTAGTGAAATTAGAAACCACATTCCTAGGGGTTTAAAATAAAGGAAATTATGATAATTTAGCGAGGAGGATTGTGAGTTCAGTCATCAAATTTTGGGGAATAAACGGCATCTATTGCTATCTTATTGAGTGAGTACAATTTCCTTAAAGTTGTAATGATGCAATTTGGTTTCTTCTAGACACAATCAAAAGGACTGAAAAGGCCAAACTCCATTGAACAAGGCACAACACATTCTCAAAATCCTTGCTACAAATCAGAAACAAAAGATGGGTGCCAAATTTGACTAGCTCAGGAAAACATCGGCAACTTACAGCTCTATTTTGAGAACTTCCACTGATCAAAATATCTGTCTTTACACCATCAATTTTGCAGTAGGCCTAGAGAGAGCCAAATAAGTTAGAGATCATAATTTCACGAAGTTCCATATGAATAACAGTCACAATTTGAATGAATAATTTTGTCAGAAAGAAAAAGATAAATAAAGCCCATTCTTAGACTAATTAAAAGGAACAGAAAATAGAGAATATAAGAATAGCAATATATACTTCCAGTCTATTGTGCGCATTCACACGAAACAAAACTCGGAAGGCATCTCCCTTCTGCAAACAAAAGTTAAAATGCATTAACAAGTCTTTATTTTAAGAGATACTAATACAAAATGCCTCCCTTCCATGTTATATTAATATAAGTGACCAATAATAAACCATATGACTGACCTCTAAAGCTTCAGAAACATGCTCCATGGACCAGTGTTTTGAGAAAATTTTCTCCTGAATACCACAACTATTCTGATTGGAGGCATTAAAATTCTCAATAAACATTTTTTCACAAGAATTTTTGGTAGGGCATGGTTTTGGATATGTTCGCTGCCCAATAGCTAATGGTGTACGCTGATGTTCCATGGCTCCAGACTCCACACAGTTTAACTGTTCATAAAGATGCATTGTTTCAATAGCTCCATGCTCATTTGAAGCACAAGATCCTGGTTCATGCTGCTTTGAATTAGAATGGCTCACAGATGATGCTAGATGATCAGATGAGTAAAAACTATGAAGACATTCCAACGCCTCTCCATGCACACCATTTACTAGACAGAAAAGATTTAAACAAGAAGATGGGAGTTACTACAAAACGATAAATGGAACCATAAAATATTTCTGCATCTATTTGTGCGTAATCTCAGTGGAAGTACGGGGCAGCATAAAATTTTACTTAGCACATCAGTTTGAGAACCAGTACGTTAATTTACTCCATAATTTCCATAAAAGTATAATTCTTGTTGAATTTTATGTCCCTACACGTCAGGCATAGTCGATTAGAAAGCATGTATCAATAATAACATGAATCTAGCATCCTGCACTAATTGATGATATTTTCAAGCTGACCCTGCCTGCTCTCGCATTAAGTGTCTACTGCGAGAAACAAAGCAAAACAAAACAAAACAAAGTCCCATCAATGTAGAAGATTATGCAGATTCCAGAGTCAGCTGACTCGAAAAAAATTCATGCAGCCAACACAGTCCAAAATGCGAATAAAGATTAAAGAACCTAAAAGCTTTATTTATTGAGCTAAATCGAGTCAATTAAGACTTGAGACTTGAGCTTAGCAAAAATATCTAATACCCAAAATTAGAATAGCTACCAAACGTCATTAGGAAGAAGTGGCGATGGAAACATGAACCATAAAAAAAAAATTAGAACAAAAGAAGAATACCTGGAGCTTGAACGTTTTGTTTGAGTCGCCGATTCTGTCGGCGCTTCTTCTTCTTGTCCTTAACCCCATCCTCTGCCCTCTCAACCACAGACTGATCAACAGCGACCCCTCTCATGATTCGTTTTTTAATGCAATCAGAGATCCAAGTATGGAACGAACAACGATCGAACCCAATTCAAACGACTATAAATATAAATCTAAAACCCGAGACCTGAAAATCAAAAAAAGCACAAAACCTAATCTGGGCACCTTCCGATATCAAAAAAGAGAGCAAAAAAATTGTTTTTTGATTCAAGGGAAGAGCCGGGTGGCGAACAAAATAAAATTTCTAGGAACAGGGAAACGAAGTTAGGGACGAAGGTAAAGAAATCTAAAATTAATAAACGATGAACCGATCAAAGAATCGACAGCCACAGCAACAGCAGCAGCAACAACAACAACAACAACAGCACCGAGGATGATGATAAAAAGGTTGTATTGTCGTTGATTTGTTGTTAGGTAGGTGCGTGTGTGAGAGTGGGGTGAGATAGAAAATAGAGGCGCGATCGATGGTCGGCCAAGACAGACAGACAACAGACACAGAGGGAGAGAGACGCCGACTCTCCAAACCCTCTTCTTTTGCTTTCCTTTTTTCTTTCTTTAATATTTCCCCGCTTTTTTTCTTTTTTCTTTTGTGTTATAAATTTCTTTGGCGCTTCGGGTGCCGTGCGGTGTGGGTGGGCAGTGGGCGGTGAAAATGATAGGGTGGAACCGAAGCTACGGCAGGGGTGCGTGGATTTCGCTCCACGTGTCGGATGATCTGACGGACTTCTCTTTCCCACGACACCAGAAATTTAAAATCTGTTTAAAACTCTTCTTTTGAGTTACCATCAAATCTTTTTAGAGAACCGGCCTGCGGTTCATTGATTTATATATAAAAATAAAATCGTTCATAAATCTCGTTGGCCGGAATTCTTGAATATGGAATCATTCTCATCTCACGCCCTTGGCACTGTTGATCACCACCAAAACACTAGCATACAATTATACAAGCCAAATAATCATACTGTCCTTCAAATATTATGGGTTTAGGCCAAAATAGGTTCTCCCATCAAATTTGTCAAAATTGGTGACTACACGGAGCATAAGCACGAAAACTTCGTGTGTTGTGTGTCAATACAAATTAACCAAATTTTGTACTTTAATTGAATTGACTCTGATCTTTTGAATTGAATTGTGCGATTCAACTAATTAAGTTTTCAGATTTATTTTGTTTGTTTCGTGCGTGACATAAATGCGATTCGTGCATATGTGTCTTGACTCTGATCTTTTTATGTGATTTTTAGCTTTATTTTACATACTTTAGTTTCATTTACCTCACCTATATTACAAATACATGTTAATATATATTTAAAATACGCTAAAACACAAACAATCACTTAAAAAGTAGTGAAGCATGAAAATTAAAGTAACTTCACGTAATCAATTATTTAATCATATTATGTCAAAAAAAACTTGGATGTGTATTAAAAATGCTCAAAATCAAATGCTAACTCTTAATAACGCATGTAATTATTTAATTATTTTCACTAACAACTATGCAAAATTTTGAATTGATACTTATTTGTTTGCTAAATAATCTTTAATCATTGATCACCATTAGAAAATTGATTGTTGCCACTACTACCAATCATTAATCGTGAGAAATCCAATTTGATACCAACTGATGTACTGTGTCAATCAATAAATCAATAATTGATTGATTGAAAGAAATTCATCCCAAATTAAGAGAAATCCAATTCAATACCAACCGATGTATTACAATAGTCATAATAATTAGAACAAAGAAAAGGAAAGCCTAACTTAAAATTTATTTAATGAGAAATAAAAAATAAAATATTTTAGGCAATAATCAATTAACTAAATAGAGGAAAAGAAAAGAAAATTTATTCAACGCTTAAAATTTATTCTATGTCTGTAAGGTTAATCATATGCTTGTATTGTATTGATTAGGTCTACTCATGCATTTTTAGTTGTAGAAATCTAACTATACTCCATCAACCCATGTTATACCATACATCTCCCTTATCCTTATTATAATAAGATACAAGTCATGTTTCTTTTAATTCATAAAGTATCCCTAAGAGAGACATCCTGAATTTTCAGGATGTGACATCCAACGGATCCTTCTCAGGGTGAAATGCTGGTTACACCCCTTGCTTATATAGACGTCTCCAACGTGAGTGCTGGGGGGAGCAAATTGAATATCAGACATCAATTTTCTTAACCGGTGTTCGTTGGGTTTTGAACGTAACTACCGTGGCGGGTTTAAATTAATTTTTAATCAAGCAACCAATTTGCTAATTAAGAGTGTAAAAAATTGCTAAAAAACAGTTTTTTTTTTTCAAGTGTTTTTGGAACCTATTCATCAACGAACAAAAATTCGCACGCAATATTTGAATGATCCTGTTATTTTATCACAAACTAACTTCGACCCGGACCATTCAAAACACGACACTGCAGTTTCTTTTTATTTTAATTTATTTTTGCCACCCCAAGCGTGGGTCCGACTGGGTGGGGTGGGGACATACGAACACATTCACGATTCATGTATGTGGACAACCCTTTTCATGTTTCGATTGAATAGAGCCCTGATTAGAGGCGGGTTCAGCTTGGATGACTCGGACATTTGCGTCGTCGCCTTCATATGCGGCGGCGATACATCAATACCATGAATGGTTGAAACTTCGGACCCCCAGAACCAGAACCTCATCGCCGATCAATCCTACCCGCAGTAGTTCGAAGGGAAACATCGGAAGCTGTGGGTTGAGCTGCTGCGCAAGTGGACGTGGCAATTGCCCGTCTGTGATGGCGAGCGTGTCCACTGCTTCGACCCCTAAGGAGGCCTGTTCAGACCCGGAAGAGCCGCCCCAGAAGACCCATCAGCCCTTCCAGGTCCACCATTCTTCTCCGATTTGTTATTGCCTTCTATTTTTGGGTATCTGTTCGCGGGTTACTCAATCATAATAAGTTCATGAATTCCCTCTCTGTTTTGAGTGATTTGTCATACTTGGATCGTAAGCTTGCAGTAAAGTAGTAATAGGTTGTCTCTGTTGGGTGTAAACTTGTTCTCTTGAGATGAATTTGTATTAAGGACAATCATTAAAAATATTGAAATTAGGGCGGAACAATTTGTAGTACCTAGACATCTTATGGCGTTAAATCTTCAAACCCGGCTTGTTATTGATTTTGCTTGGCTGAACCCGCGCTTGTGCTTTATTTGAGTATTAAGAATAGATGGATGGCTAGTTGGAATCTACCGCGCTATTGTGGTACTCAATAATGGAATGGAATGTGCCGCAAGGGAATGGAAATGCCATTACCAAGCGTAATGGTCAATTCTCACTCCAATATGGTAGTTCCTACGTAGAGAGGCCAGAGAGAGGTTGGGATGGAGACAAAAAGGATAACCTCACGACCCGGTTGGATCTCATCAATCATTTCCTTGATTTAGGGGTATTAGTATTGCCATAAGGGAAACGTTGTACTCTCGACTTAGTTGGTAATGTAAAATGAGGATTGGAAATAATCATGCTTTGGCATAACTCAAGTTTTTGTAGTTTTTTTGCTCACTGCTCTTCTGTTTTGTAATGCACTCTTGGTGAATCTCTGTTGAGATTTTTTGCAAAACTTTAGCAAATCGAAAGTCATACATGCTAATACTGCACGAAAATAATGTTGCCGCGTACCTCATATTTATATAAGAATGCAAAGTTCTAGCCTTCTTTGTTCCCTGAGCTGGGGTCACCATCGTGCTGGATGAAACCTGTTATAAAAAAAAATTCAGAAGATTCAGTATTCTATACTGTAACTGCTCTTGACTAGCCATTTTGCAGACGTTCACTGTATTATCACATCTGAGGCTCTCTTGGCTAGAATCCATTGTATTTGTTTCTTTTTTTGTTGACTCCTGGCATAGTTTTATCATGAAATATTGGTGCAGAGGAACAAAGAGCATTTTGTTAAGAGCTTTGCTACACACAAACTGCCATGTGGTGGTCGTATTACAGAGTTTTTATTTATTTATTTAGACTTTTGTCAGATCTCAAAGCGGCTGGAGAAGTTCAAAACTACAATCTTCACACAAATGAGTTCGCTCGCCATAAAGCATAAAGCAATAAACCTTGGCCAAGGATTCCCCAACTTTGACGGTCCTGAATTTGTCAAAGAAGCAGCCATTCAAGCCATTAGGGATGGCAAGAACCAATATGCTCGTGGTTATGGAATTCCAGAGTTCAACTCTGCCATTGCCAACCGATTTGAGAAAGATACGGGGCTTGTGGTGGACCCTGAGAAAGAAGTTACTGTCACTTCAGGGTGCACAGAAGCTATAGCTGCAACCATGTTGGGGTTGATAAATCCCGATGATGAAGTGATCCTCTTTGCTCCATTCTATGATTCTTATGAAGCAACTCTTTCCATGGCTGGTGCCAAAATCAAAGGCATCACCTTACGGCCTCCAGATTTTTCTGTTCCAATTGATGAGCTCAAGTCAGCAATTACAAAAAACACGCGTGCAATCCTTGTTAACACCCCGCATAACCCTACTGGGAAAATGTTCAGCCGGGAAGAACTTAATGTGATTGCTACGCTTTGCATTGAGAATGACGTGCTAGCAATCACTGATGAAGTTTACGATAAACTTTCTTTTGAAATGGAACACATTTCATTGGCTTCTCTTCCTGGAATGTTCGAGCGCACTGTGACTATGAACTCTTTGGGGAAGACTTTCTCCTTGACTGGCTGGAAGATCGGGTGGGCCATTGCTCCACCCCACCTGACATGGGGAATCCGGCAGGCCCATGCATTTCTCACCTTTGCAACCTCTACTCCGATGCAGTGGGCAGCAGTTGCGGCGCTCCATGCCCCTGAATCTTACTATGAAGAGCTGAGGAGTGACTACAAAGCAAAAAAAGCAATTTTAGTGGAGGGATTGGAGGCTGTGGGTTTCAAGGTGTTTCCATCAAGCGGGACATACTTCGTGGTGGTGGACCACACCCCATTTGGGCAGGAAAATGACATCGCCTTCTGCGAGTACCTGATCAAAGAGGTTGGCGTGGTGGCTATCCCTACTAGCGTCTTCTACTTGAACCCAGAAGATGGAAAAAATCTTGTGAGGTTTACCTTCTGCAAGGATGAGGGGACCCTGAGGAGTGCTGTCCAGAGGATGAAGGAGAAACTGGTGAGGAAATGACCCTACTATATTGGATTAGGTTTCTCTTTTTGTAGGAACACTACTTGCTATGGGATTTGAATTGATGGTGGAAGCGCTATTGCACTGCATATTGTGATATTGATGTTTCTTGCCTCCATTTTATTTGCATTTCTGCATTTTTCTTGGTGATTGAGTTGAATGCATGATTCTTTCCGGTTGTGGTGATTTAGGTGGTAGAGTTCCTTTTTGGTGAGCTTGGGTGGGTTTCGGCCTTTTTGGGCAAATCAATCCTGCTATCCTATCACTCTTTATTATTGGCCCCGATTTTGGGGTGGTGTGGCCGCATACATACGCGGTCAGCGGCCCAACGTTTTAAGGGGCTGGGATTGAAAAGGACCCCTTTTCATTATTGGAGAGAAGTAATATCCAAGATTATATTCTAATTCCTTTCGCCTCCTAAAATCCCTCTTATGCATGAATTTGAATCCACAATCTTTCTACTATGCAAGCCTCGCGGGTTTGGCTATATATATTTACAAGGGAAGACATGTGACATTGACTCCCGAATTCACATTTGAACATACCATTATATTAGTTGACCAATTCATTTCATTTAGTTGGCAGTGATTCTAAAAAAATAATAAAAATAAATTTTTTATCACAATTAACTATGTTTGAGTCGTCACCAGATGAATCTCTAATCACTAATATTTTAAAGAACTAAACAACAAGTCCTTCTGAAAATCTCATCATTTTTATGTTATATAAGTCTTTTGAGGCTCTTGAGTCTTCACCCATCCGTTGTTTTCCTAAAATCCTTTGTGTAATTCTTTAGTATTATACTAAATTTACTTTTCTTAAATTCATGTTTACTTTCTCTTTCTAAGTCCCAATGATCGTGGCCAGCCACCACAGATTATATATAAATTCTCATATATTTTATCATGCAATATGCAACATATACTTTATTTATTACTTTATAATAGAAATATTACATGATGAAAAATATTACACAAGCATTGTAGTCACATGGGGAGGATAAAAAATTATTTTAAAAAATGAAAAACATCCTCCTATAAACACCATATAGTGAAACGTACCGCCATATCGTAGTAAGTATGTACTTCACAAATGTGACCATCTTTGTTGATAGAGAATTAAAAGAGAGAATTTGATGAAATTTATGTGACGAAATGAGGAGAATTGACATATGTCTATAGGGGGAAGAGGTGACTCTTGATGGAAATATAAGAGTCGGAGATAAGAATATAGCCGCTGAGAAAAAGCAAATATGGCCATTACAATCGTGATGTGGTCATTGGAGGGATAATGGGTGGAAAACTGTTTTAGAAAAATACTAGTTAAGAGGATGCATCATGTGATTGTGTATCCGACCAGGTCAAAATGGAATACAAGAACAATAAGATAAATTCGAGTCCATTGCAAAAATTACTCTCAGACCACTAATCAAAGAGCTAAGTCATGCGAATTGATGTGATGAGCCTAAAGCGAATAATATTGTGACAGATGAATGAGCATGTACCTTGATCCGGTCTAACAAGTGATATATGAGCCAAGTTGTCTCAAGTTATGTTACATAATATCGAAAGTCTTTAACATTATATGATTAAGCGACATATCCTAGTATTGGATTAGAATACAAATGTCACCAAGATATGGTGTTGAAAACATAAATTGAGGGAAAATTGCAATGAAATATTCGTTGATGGCTTATATGGTGGCAACTTAATTTCATAGATATGTCTTGAGCATATGATATGCAATTTGATGTGTGACAAAGTGAAAAGTATTAAAATAAAAGTTTTTTTTTTCACATATCCAAATTTGAATAAGTCAAGACAAGTTAAAAGAAAAAATTAATTTTAAAATTTCATAACATGTCTTGAAGTCATATATGCCGATGCATAAGACAAATAATAATATGACACATGAGTAAATGTTTTTTTGTAGTATCTTGAGTCTTCAATTCTCTGGTATTGCTTGGGTTTTATATCAAGTTTACTTAATTTCCTCAACTTCTCGACTACTTCCTCATTCTTCCTAAACCAAGGGATAACCACGATATTCAATGTGGTATGCTTAATAGGTAAATACCTTCAGTTTAAACCGGCTCACGCCATATTCAATGTTCACACAGAATCTAACAGGAGCACCCTTTATTGCGAACGCAATACAATAATGGCAGTCATCCAAGGGTTTGTTTGAACGTCTCTCAAGCAAAGCAACCAATTACCCCAACAACCCAACATTTAATTTTAGGACTTGGACCAATTCCTGTTTTTCGGAGAAAAACTTGGACCAAACCCTTTACGGGTACGTAGAAGTGGTATCCATGAAAAGGTACCTCCAATCTGATGCACCATATCATTTCCCGGGTGGGAAAAAAATGATAATCGATATAGGAGACGGTTTTGTAATTTTTTGAAACCGCATTGGCGTTTTGTCTCTCTTTAATCATTTTTGGCAATCACAAAAATCCACATATATACACGACAATGCAAATGTTACCAACTTCATTGTATTTTTATCTGTCATATAGGCTACGTCACATGTTCTACATTTCTTATGTAGAATCCAGTACAATTTTATTCGTTGATGCGTGTTTAGAAAGTGGCAAGCCTCGGCGAGTTCATTGCATTATTAATATGGTAACTGAAATGATTATTTTGCTAACAATTTTTATATCGTGTAAAAGCGACGAAGCTACGCAACAACACGTATTTACTCCAAAACGAAATAAGTGGTCGTGTAAAAATTAAAATAATTAGATGGTGAGATTTTACATTCATTAAAAAATAATAATATCACGTGATTAATGTATGAAGCTCTTAAATGTACATTTACTATGTTATCTTCCGCTCTCAATTCATTATGAAGTGAATCGCCCCTGTGATAATGGCGAATTAAAATAGTAGCATTTTATTATTCTCGCAGTTTAGTTACTTTACATATATTAATAAATTAAGGTGAAATTTGAATTAAGGAGTTACCTCAATGATATAAAGTTTGAATATGTATAGTTTATCATATTAACCAAAATCATAAAATGACACAATTCAACCATATATAGCATTAAAATTTAAACTCGAAGCATTGCCGTTGTGAACTAGAATACCGCAAGACAACACCCTTATGAGGTAAGTTATACCCAATCTCATACCATTTCCAATCCTTAATCCAATCACATTCTTATTCATATCCCACGTCAAACTTAAAACTTGTTCTCAGTCCAGTCACATTCTTATGCGTTATATATAAAACTTATTTCTATAGAATTAAGAAGGATGCCCGTGCGAATTACATGTCTATGATAATAAATTTAATCATATCTAGATATGTATTTGACTTTTTGTGTTATGATAATAAATTTAACCATATCTAATTAATTACTAATAATGATAAATTAGCAACAAAATCTTCAATTCCCAATTCATAATGTTAAATCATGAAATTAATTTCAATTTATAAACTCATAACAATAAATAAACATTAAATTCAAATTTCACAGTAACTTTAGTTTTTTAAATATTATAGCTTAAATATATGAAAAGAGGTTGAAGTTTAAATTTAAAATTTGTACAACATAACATATAAATGAATGGATTTCACGGAACAACATATGATGAAATTATAGCTCAGACCATTGTATATTTTCTTTACGAATAAAATGTTAAATATTGAGAGTTGTTTTTCAACTTTCACGTCAAAAATCATCTTTAATTTATTTATTTTTTTATTAAAATATTTTTTTTTTTGAGATCACCTGCTTGATGAAGGAGGTTGACGCCAATGCCCCTAAGCATCACAACGCTGCTTTCTACACTGTCGGAGATGCCAACGCCGATGCCCCTGAGCATCGTGAGGCCTTCGTGATGTACGATGCTCAGAGGCCTGCAAGGACGAGCCGAGGTAGGTCTTTGACTAGCTGCTTCAATGCCAATAGCGATGACTGGATCTCCTCCGAAGAGCTCATCGGCGCCAACATCCTACCTCCCTCATCTTCATGCCCGCTAGCCCTACTCCAACAATTACCAAGACACTATGGCAGTAGACTCATTTGAGCGATTCCTTCGGCGAGAGAAAATAAAAATAAAAATAAAAATATGCGAATAATGTTACATGTAAGTTTTTGCATACAAATATTTTTATTTACGTTAACTTGATATTATTATTTTCTCACAAAAAAATTATACTAATCTAATAGCACGAAATACGTTCATAGAACTTGTTATATTGTAATTCGTTATATTTTAAATGTTATTAAATCTTTTATTTTTTTAGAATTAACATAATATTTTTTTAAAATTTCTATTAAATCAAATAAATAATGTTACCTACTAATATATTATACACATAAGACGTATAAGACACTTTTAATGCTGTTGCATTGTTATTTTTAAAAATTTTATTCATATTAAGTAAAAAAAATTTAGAGTATTATTGCAGGAATTATACTTATAAATAAATTATTATTTATTTATTTTATCTTAAACGTCCTAAGAGAATTGTAAAAGATACAAGCGAAACTCATGTATAACAGTGTATAAGGGAATACAATATTTTTACCTTCTAAATAGGTAAACAAACAGTATCTCAATAATTTATACGCCGGTTTAGAATCGATTCGTTAGGCCCTAATTAATTAAGCGACACCCAAAACGTAAGAAATAATACTCGACATAATTGTAATATTTGGTTAGATTTCTTCTCACCTGCAAAACTATAACAGACCACGTCAACTGTTGTTTTTTTTTTTTTTTTGGTTAAAAGGTTTGGTCCGGTAGATGGTATTAGTTGAGAAAAAAATGGATAGTGAAATAAATAACCAAAGAGAAGGAGGAAGGGTAAAATTAAATATACATGGAAAACGAAGTACGAGAAAAAAAATGTTGTCAATGCCAAAAGGCACGCCGCATGTCCGCGCACCCCGGATTAAATTATTAGATATTGGAGACATCTTTCGGTGTTTTCGATTTTTGTTTTTTCGTTTTGTTTTTTTTTCCCCGATGCTTACCAAATCAATTTACCAACGTATAAAAATGGTCGCTGTCTTGCATGCCCCCACACAAGATTATAATTATAAATTTAATAATTTATTAAATTTATAATTATAATTATAATCAAGAGAAGAGAAGAGAAGAGATGAATCAAAAACACAATTGCAAATTTACAATCACATCCCTCCCGGAAAACCCAAATTTCCCACCGCCCCGCCCCCATCGAGATTATTAATCAACCCAATGGCAACAATAATAAATAACAAGCACGCAACCCTTCGCACGTGACGACCAATCAAAACGCCACAACGCAACGCAGCACCCAAGAGACGATTCCCCGCGCCGAGTCCTACCATAAGACCATGTTCCACTCACGTGACGCCCATGATCCTTCGATCACATCCGTCCATACCACATCCCGCCTCCCCTACTACCTAGTACATCAAAACTATTTATTATTATTATTATTATTTGTCATTTTGTACGAACGCTATTAAATGTTGGATTAGTTTCATAAAATTCAAACAAGCAGCCTGACGCTCCTCAATTATATCACCACTACCACCTTAACCAATTCAAACTCTAACGAGCCCCAGGAAGGATCGTACGGTTGCGAGAAACATTCAATGGTGAGATCTACGGTCCACGGGGACGGTGGGGGTCCACAAATATTATCAGCGTCCGACATTTTAACTTTTGTTTTTTTTTTTCCTCGCGAACTGATATTTGATTTGAACAGACGCGGCACGTGCCGCGTCTCCAACCGTGAAGAAAAAGTTCCCCGAATCTACATCCGACGACCAGATCTTCCCCGCCCAGACAGGGATCGCGCGTGATCCATCCGACGGCTACAGGGGGTTTCTCCGTACCAACCGTCAGATCGACATCCAACGGTCCGTATTGAAGAGACTCGGCTCTACCCCAAATAAAACGACAAATTGACGAGGCCGAGTTCCAGTTTTACATTTCACACACACACACACACACACACACCCTCTCTCCCCCCCCCCCTCTCTCTCTCTCTCCTCTAAAAACAACACTTCCGTCGTTCTCTCTCTGGCTGAAACTCTCGGTTTGGAGTGGTATGGTGGGAGTGCTTGCTAACTTACGCACGGCCGCTGTTTATCCTGCGCCGATGGGGGTGACATGTCGCGGGAGGTGACTCGAATGTCGCGGTACAGGGGAGCTTAGATTGGCTGACGACAGCAGCAACAGCAACAGCGACAGCGACAGCGACAGCGAAGGCGGTTTATCTGACGGGGTGGGGATTGGAGGAGCAGCAGCAGAGGCAGCAGCAGCGAATCGGCGGGAACGACAATAATGGACGGCCAGAAGAGCCAGTCGAAGCTCACGAGAACTCAATCGTCGCTCCTCCGATCATCCCCCACCATTCGATCCTCCATTCACAGCCTCTCCTCGATCGCTGACGACATCACCGCCGATCAAGAAGAGGAAGAACAGAAGCCCCACAAGAAGCCCGGTCCGGGAACCACCCGGCCTGCCTCATCCCGGTTCGCGACGGCCCTCGTCGTGGGCTCACTGATTTTGTGCGCCCTCTTGTTCCTGTTCTTGTTCATCATCTTCTACCTCAGAAGAGACGAGGTTACCACCTCGGAGAACCTACTGGCAGCCCTAGTTTTCGTCGCCGTTGCCCTTTTTTTCGCCGGCAAGAACAAGGTCTCGATTTACCGAACCCTGTCGATCCTCAAGCAAGCGGTCCACGTCCAGGTCCGGAAATTGGGGCTGTCCAAATCCGACTCCAAGCCGGTGCAGTGGTTCATCGGCGAGACGGGTCCGAGGGAAGACCGAAAAGAGAAGGACATCGTGCGGGAAGGTGTGGATTTATACGGTAACGGAGACTTCTACGAGGGCGAGTTCAACAAGGAGAGGCCTAACGGGAGTGGGGTTTATAATTATTTCGTCAACGGTCGATACGAGGGCGATTGGATCGATGGGCGATACGATGGGTACGGAATTGAGGGGTGGGCGAGAGGGAGTCGCTATCGGGGCCAGTATCGGCAGGGACTGAGACATGGGTTTGGGGTCTACAGGTTTTACACCGGGGACAGCTATGCAGGGGAGTGGTTTAATGGACAGAGTCATGGAATTGGGGTCCAGACTTGCTCCGATGGCAGCTGCTATGTTGGAGAGTTCAAGGGCGGGATCAAACATGGCCTTGGGTGTTACTATTTCAGGTGATTTTTTCTTCCTTCTTTCTTTTTTTGGCTTCATTTATTGGTTTGGTTTTGTTTCTTTTTAAAAAAAAAAAGTTTTATTTTTAAATTTGGGCTATCGAAATTTTAGTATATGTGCTTCTTCTTGATTCGTGTTGTCATGATTCTTGTGTGATCTGGGTTTGTTCTATTGTGGGTTAATTGAAAGTTTATTTACTGGTGGGTATGTATATTTTATGGTGAGACTCGGGAAACCTTTATATTTATGTCAAGATTGTAATTTTCAACTAGTTGATCGTCACTCTTGATTTAATAAATGGGGCTTTTGATTTTAAAAGTTTGCTTGCCAAGAAGGATTGAAACTTTTGACATTTGGACGTCCGATGAATTGGGTGAATTATGCAATAAGGGCTGCCTGCCTTATTATTTATGTATTTACAGTAGACCCATTTTACATTATTATTATTTTTTTTTTGGGTGGAAGAACTTTACTTGTGCGCATTAGTCGTCCTACGACTTCAGCTTTAGAGCCTTCGTTTTGTCAGTCCAAGCTGATGTTGTGGCAACCAACTTCTTTGAAGGGGTGGTTTGATGGAATTGTATTGACTTTATTCACTTTATCAATTCTTATGGTTCATGTTTCACATATTTTTCAATCAATACATTGGTGATTTGGTCACACAGTTCACACCGTTTTTTGTACGTTCTTGTGTCATAAAACTACTTTACTGGCTTGGGTTGTCTGAAGTTTACTATTGTTCAAAGGCGATGGTTACTTAAGGAAGTGGTTTTGATTGTAGAAATGGAGATAAATATGCGGGAGAATACTTTGGAGACAAAATCCACGGTTTTGGTGTCTACCATTTTGCAAACGGCCATTGCTACGAAGGATCATGGCATGAAGGGCGGAGGCAGGGTAATGGCATGTACACTTTTCGAAACGCCGAAAAGAGATGTGGAGAATGGGATGTTGGCACTCTCAGGCACCCTCTACACCCTTTGACTGATTCTGTTCTTGTGGCTGTTCAGGTACTTCCCTCCCCTAATATGCCAGGCAGTTTTGCTACTTCCTTCCCCGTTGTTTTGACCCATTAGCCATTTTAACACGCTCAGCTGCCTTCATTATTTATTTTGTTTATCTGTCTACTTCGTCTCCCCTTAAAGCATTTCTTCTCTCCACTGCAGGCTGCTAGAAGAGCGGCTGAGAACGCCGTACACCTTAGGCGAGTAGATGAGCAGGTTAATAAGGCAGTCATGGGTGCTAACAGGGCTGCCACTGCTGCGAGAGTTGCAGCTGTGAAAGCGGTTCAGAACCAGATGGATGGGAGGTTTTAACCAACATTCGAATGATACGGAATGTGTGAGGCGAGACAAATCTTTTCTTGAAAAGTGTAAAATTAGTACTGATAGTGTTTATGTACTTCGAGAATGAAATGAATGGCCCCCGGTCAGCAGAAAGGCATGCTGGAGGTCCTGAGTGAGAGAGAGAGAGAGAGGTTATGCTATCACATGTAACATGTATATAAGTCCGGTATGTATATCTTCAAGGAGAGGCTTTTTCCCTGGTTTCGTCCCTTTGTGCTTGGAGTGTAACCATTATTTGTGTTGCACAAACAACATTGAGAACTAGGGTACTTGCGAAATGAAAAAACCATTGAGAACACGGGTAACGTTTCACAACTGTATTGCGTCATTTGTTTTCATCTTCTTCTGCAACATTAGTAGTGGCAGTCTTAAAAGTTAGGACGTGCTATAATTAAGTATAGTGATTTTCTATGATTACTGTATAGTGTAGTGTAATTCAAAAAAAAAAACATTAAAACGATATAGTTGGATGAACTTTATAAGCATTAACTATAGAGATCTAAACTCAGTCTTGAAGCCGTATGTTCACGGCCAATCAATCACAATGGTTTGCGCGAGGATGTTACATTCATCATGATATTGGTACCACACTGTATTATCTTGAATATAAAAATTCTAATAAATATGGAAAGTAAGAAAACTAAAAGAAAAAACAGCATATAAGTAAATGGATAAATGATGGAGATGGGCGACTGCTCGTCCCGGGTCGGTGTGGGATTATCATTATTTTGTACACAAAAGCACCTGATGGAGATAGTGTTGGAGTGTGGGCGTAGCAGACTAGCAGTGGCGGTGGGGTTGCTAACTTGCCATTGTTGGTGCGCAAAAACCTGCAACCTTTTTCCCATGTTTTATTCAGGAACGGAATACCCAATATTTTATTCCCAGAATTTTGAACCAAAATGCCACTGAAACGATAAACTCCCATAGTTTATAATTTCATTGCATTCAAAAAGTATTTCTTTATAATTTTACTTCAAGGACAAAATAATTTTAATATCTTTCAAAAATTTTACCCCCTTATCCCTATCCACCTGGACGTTTTGGTCTATATATGATACTCTTGCCGACCAAGTCAAGGTATTGGATCATATTTTACGCTTGTGTTAGCCCGATACATGCCCTTTTATGTATGTTTTGAAGTCAGAAGTGACATTTGATAGGAGCAGAAGCATTCAATGGTAGTAGCGGCAAGGATAACGAGGCAAGTAGGGCTTTACAGTGACGGGTAATTATGGAGGTGATAATTTCATTATTCCACAACCTGTCAAGCATACTATCACCTTGTCAAGCACACCACAGCTCGAGTAACATGTTGATAACTTTCTTTCTTCCTACTCGATAACTATCTCTCTTTATCTGCTCGAAATGCTAAGAATTCGAGCACACTTATCAAGCAACCACTATCTTGAGCACTATCTTATTGAGCAACTACCATCTCAATACAATCTCCAAATTGTGAATCCAATAATGTTCTCAATTTTTCACGATCCATGATTTCATATGCTTGATAATTCCATTGCTTAATAACTTGTTATGCTGGATATGTTAAGATGTTAAGTATCATATTACCTTATTCGAGGACTTCGCATCCTAAGCAACATGCTTGTAGCCTCTAGCTTGATAACTTCCTTTCTTCATTTGCTCGATATGAAAATAATTATACTAGACACTACAATCTTAAGCATTATCTTATTACTGTTTGTGTGAAAGAGACGGGAGAGAGGGATCAAAAGAGAAAAAATGAGTTGCTCAAGATTATATTTGTAAATTATGAGAGTTTATTAACAAACTTTTAGATGTTATTTGTGTAGTTATAAACAGAGAGTAACAATAACAGTCTCTAAAGATATTTCTCAATGTAATTTAATTTAAATTTTTATTTTACATATGCATAATATTGCTATGGCATCCACAACCATCATTGCCTAATCTTTTATACGTTATTGCTCCCATGATTTAATAAAAAGTAGGTGGTGAATGTAAGTTTTAATTAATTAAATCTTTATTAAAGGACCTATCGTAATTATTTCATGTATTTTAGTATATTTATGAGATAATATTAATTTCATCTATCCTATTTATGATTGGTTAATATTGGAAGTAGTTTCCTATATACTTACATCTCCTACGATGATGGGCTAGTGGAATCCTTATCGTGTGTGAAACCGGTTGTCTCTCTACCCATAAATAAGTATTCAGATTACACATCATAGGATTTGAAAAAAGAAAATACAAAGGTTAAAAAAAGAGATTAATCTTTTCCATTGAGATCAAATACCGTTCTACGTGAAAATTTGATTGTGGAAAATTTGTGATTATGGATATGAGTATGTTGATTAATTTTCTCACTATGAAACAATTACATCATACTATATTAAATATGATCTTGGGTATATTTGTACTTGATGATTACACATTAAAAACTTGTTTTACGTGTGGTATCAAAGCATGAATTTAAGTGAATAGCTTGTTATTTCGTGTCGTTTTTGTTCACGATTTGATGTCTTTGTTTAATTAAATGTCATATGCAAATTTAAAAAATCATTAAATCCAAGCTTTATATGCTATCTATCATGTTGATAGTTATTCACAATTCAGTTTTTCCTTAGTAAATAGTTATTTAAACTTATACATAAAGTAAATTTGGAGATTTGCTCATGAATTATGGTATATATTTTAAGTAATATGGATGGATGTGAATATGGAATTGTCCTTTAATTATGTATATGGTATATTTCACGTGTTCAAATTAAGTTGCTACCTTGAACACATTATTGTTAATTTGATTCAATAAATAATTATGTAAAGTTATTATTTTAATTTGGCATTTATAGTATGATACAGTTTGATATATAAATACCAAATTAAATTATTGCAATTTAATACTTAGTCCTAATATTAAATTAATAATGACTTTACGAATGATATTTTTTTAATTGTGAGAATGTTTAGTTGGCCCAAATGTATGCTGTTTTTGAGTAACTACTAAATCAAGGTAGGATAATTAATGAATATTTATAGTTAAATTGAACATAATTCCCAAAGGTAACAAACCTACTTAAGTATTAATATTTTATCGATTAGATCAATCGTAAAAGGAAATTACCATAGTTGTTTAATAGTTATCATTAGATTAGCCCAAAGGTAAATCACGGTAATACTATTTATTATTGTTATTCTATGTGTTTTAATTGTTCAGTTATAATTTCCAGCATTAATGCAGTGAGCATAAATTATTTATTATAGTATTGGTTCTAGTTTCATTGCATTAATATGCTTCGTCTACTCCAATATTGAATGTAATAAATTTCTCAGATTTGGAAAGAACAGGTTTAGTTCCACCTTGGTGTAATAGATCTTAATGTTATAGCTCTTGAATTTGAGACAATGGTTGTTATTACTGATACAAGTAGTGCGGAAGAAAGGATTTTCTTACAAAGCATAACAAAAATCAAATAAATTGAGCATTAAATTTATGTGGATGACCATAAAAGTAATATCAAGTATGCACTTCCTTTAACTAATAATGCTAGAGAATTCCTTACTAATGTGAAAGAACAAGTCTCTTGGGAAAGCTTAAATCAGAAAAAGGAAAGAACCCATAAGCAAATTGATCTATTGAAAGCCTACATGGATGTGTTGTATATATGGTCATATGAAGTTATGTTGGGATTGAGTATAAATATGGTGTAACATTAGTTGCCTTTAAAATCATAATGCAAGCTAGTTTAAGAAAAGTTAAAAAGAATGAGAGCAGAAATAATATTGAAAAAGGTGGAGAAATAGTAAAATGCAAAATTTCTATATCATTAGTTAAACCCAAAATGGAATTTGATATAACTCCTCATGGATAAAATTTAAAAATATGGCATCACTAATTAGTGGTCAAATCTTCCTAAGTGTTAAAGCTAAACACCAACCAATTAGATTTATGAACTTGAAACCCAAAAAGAACTCCCCACCTTTTGCATATAAAAATAATATGTTACATGTACAAAGAAAACTCCTAGCCACATATCCAATCAAAATAGTTTTGAAGACTAAACCATAATGAGCTTGTGGAATGTAAACCAAGAATGGTAATCCCGACTTGGGCAAATTTTTTACCTCTCGGATATTCAAATAATAAAACAATCATGTTTTACAAAATCCATAAACCAAGTTATTATAAAATTTAAAACAAACAAAAATTAACTAAACAATCCCTACATCAAATAATCGAAACCCGAGACAATAAGTACGGATAAGGGCAATGGCCCAATAGGGCTCCAATCTCACCCTATAACATGAATTCCTAGTCGACATAACTTTTTTCAGAGGTCTTATTTTATCATAATAAGTTTACATTCAATCACAAAATATAATATCACCCACAACATTTCATTCAAGGGTACACCCAAACCAACCACCGGAGATTCTCACATCCATCCTCCCAACTCTACCACACTCATTAGTCCCACCCTAATCTAAAGATTCAAGTAACTCCACACCAATTCACTAAATTCACGACCTTACAAAATTTAATTCATTAATCCGGCGCTAACCACAAATAATATATATATATAATATCCACATATATAAATATTCATCAAAATCCACGCCTAATATCAATTAGTACATATAAATCCTCTTATTTAACAACATCTAGCTCAAAAAGACAAACCAAACATTTTATTATTAAAAACAATATCAAGGTAATTCTTGTTTAACCTTGTATTGGAATGGTTAAATATGTTATTAATTTTAACAAAAAAACAATTAAATTAAATTTATCTATATAGTCTTGATAATTATCAAAATCACTATATATATCAGCAGACTTCATAATAATGGACCATGGATTTATTATCCACATATATTAACTATTGACACCCCCCAACAATACCCATAATCAATTAAGCCCCTCCTTTTAAAAAAAAGTTCAACCCCCCCCCATGTAAAGATGCTCTCTTTTTTTTTATTAAGAGAAAATAAAATAAAATAAAATAAAACCCCTTGTCTCGCTTGCAAATCGAAGCAATGTGGAGGTAGGAACGATAGCCGCCGCCCCGTCATGGAGACGCTAACTAGGTTGTCATTCGACAACCTCGTCTTTTCGTCTTCTTCCGGAAGAACCAAGCGGCCCGGTGCAGTGAAATTAATAATAACTAATTGAATATGATAAAATGGATAATAGGTAGCTTGTCTAAGGATTCGAACCGATAAAAAATATAATAATCGCCCCCCCTATGTATATACACGTAAATGAATATATTTATATAAATACATACATATTCAAACATTTATATATATATATATATATATATATATATTATAACAGTTGGTGTTCGTGCAATAGAATAATGAGGAATCAAGAATCCCCCCCTCACCCCCCTGACAGGGATTAAACTCGCAGAACGCAGAATCGAGAAAAAACGAAGAAGAACACTAAGAACTTCCCCCCTAGGCGAGTTTTTCAAAACAAAGTTATAATAAATAATAAAACCCCAAAACCTTATTTTTAATTAAAATTCGTCCTATTCCTTAATAATTTCCAAAAAGCCCTTCAAAATTCTAATTTTCACTTATTAACTCTCAATTTAACTCCCAAAATTTATTAAATAACCCCCAAAAGCCTAAAAAAATTTAAAAAAAACCCCCCAACCCCCCCTCTCAAATTTGGCCCAAATATTGTCAAAACGATCGTATTAATGGCTACATTCTCAAAATAACATTCTTAACATCGAATATAGATTATAAGTTATGCTAACACATATATGGATCCTTACAATAATGAGCTTGTGGAATGTAAACCGGGATGGTAATCCCGCCTTGGGCAAATTTTACCCGACCCTCGACTCAAAGCGACAACAAGACATATATGGGTACGGGCTGCCTCGCCCCTCCATAACTTTTTTCAAGGATTTTAAATAGTTCTAGCTTAAAATGCCCCCTCCCCCCCCACCACAATATATATATAATTTAAGGATTCAAGTCACTAACTATTTGTTCAAATCTTTCCATTGCAATTCCTAGATTTTATATAACTTCCTCTTATTTAACAACATCTAGCTCAAAAGACAACACATTATTATTAACAAGAAGGTGATTCTTATGTTTTGGTAAATTATCATTAATATTTTATATGTAGTCCTGGTTTGTTTTAGGAAATGCATAAGGAAAGGGACCATGATTGAGAATGCAAAGTTCAAAGATTCCTTGTATACTCCTAACCATGAATTTAACAAAATGAGAAGAAAGAATCATAACCTTTTAAATGTGGAATCTTAAACACCTAATGTGTAGAGGGATAAAAAAATTGAAAATTTTTTTGAAAAAAAAAAAAAAAAACCCCCCCCCCCCCCCCCCTCTCCCCCTTTTGCCCCTAACCCCACCTTTAGCTACGGGTTGCCTTGTTGAGAGTTAATTGTTAGCTTTTATTGTTGTCATAAAGACAAATGAGATATAAATAAAGATGTTTGATTTGCTTTTCTAATTTTGTTAAATATGTGTTAAAAAATCCAATTTTTTTGGGTTTTGATATATATAAAATTTGAAGATTATTTTATATAAAAAAAAATTTTTTTATTAAATAAAATATATTTTTTTTAATTTTTAATTTTTATTTTTTTTTAAAAAAATAAATTTTTTTTTAAAAATAAAATTTTTTTAAAAAAAAAAAAAAAAAAAAAAAAATTTTTTTTATATTATTTTATTAAAATAAAAATAAAAAAATATAAAAAAAAAAAAAAAAAAATAAAAAATAAAATAATATAATAAAATAATATAAAAAAAAAAAAAAAAAAAAATAAAAAAATAAAATATATTTTTTTATTTTTTTTTTTTTTTTTTTATTTATTTTTTATATTTTTTTAAAATTTATTTTTAAAAAAAAAAAAAAAAAAAAAAAAAAAAAAAAAAAAAAAATAAAAAAAAAAAAAAAAAAAAAAAAAAAAAAAAAAAAAAAAAAAAAAAAAAAAAAAAAAAAAATTAAAACAAAATGTCATTATAAGTTGTTAATCTACCATGATTGCACGCCCAATAGTTTTATAGGTATTTTATTTTTATTATAAACCATTATAGTGGCATAATCAACAATCACATGCTTTCATATTGTACGATTGATATTAGCGTAGTATAACAAAGGACCGATTAAAATTATCTCACTAATTAATGAGAAATGATCCACTTGGCATAAACTATAGCATTATGAAAAAAACTATCACTAATATATATACACGTATTCTTTTCTATTCATTTTCAACTAGGAATTTCTAATATTAGATTAGGATGGTTCAAAATTTTGAATTGACTCGGCCCAATAAAATTTTAATGTTTTAATTGGCCCTCATCCTAAATTATTATCCCATCCCATGGGTTTGTTGGACGTATCGGATGATGTACTAACTGAGTCTAAAGAACATTGAATTGCTTATTAGCTGGTCTCTTATAGGGCGTGAACGTACTCTATTTGACCAAGCACATACATAACTCACTCGAGTGGCAACTGCTTACAAATAGTTTTGAATCGGCAATTAATTAATTAAACCAACTCTGCTCCCACTCTATTTATTGTTTTTCGTGGAATACATGCACGCATACGGCGAAACGTCAACAGTTGTTGGTCTGACTCGAACCTAACCAAAACGAACCATACAAATATTTTAAAGTTGAGGAACAGGCAGCATTGTGAGCCTATAAGCGCACACGTTTACTATGAAGCAGAAGTAGGCAGGCAGGCACTATATAGGCAGACCCATCCTGCTCCTCGCGTTGGCCCACGTTCTCAATGCCCTTTGTTTGAGTCTGGTTTGGTGTTGAACTTTTTTGGGCTCCAACAGTCCAACCCCACCCCTTATGTGTTGCTTGACGAGGAAGGCTATATCAATTTTCGTGGCTTTTCTCACAACCAATCAATGTTTTCTTTCATTGTATATGTTTTTTTTTCCCCACTATATATCCGCCTCTCTAAGATATAATAATTAGCAATTGATTTTCATGATGGTTATAGGATTTCGTGGGGTTCTTTGGTGTGTGTTACCAAAATTATATATATTTATATTAATTATGACAAGGAAAAAGCCAACCCCTCTTTCCCAATATTTTGACTTGTCTTGATTTAATAATAAACATTGAGCTCATATATCAAAATAATATAACTTATTTTTTAAAACTATAATTTTTAATAAACTGATATATTTGGCAACCGAAATCGAATCCCCATACTGCCATAGCCTAATATCAGATGATAATTTTTTTAAAAAAAATTACTAACATATTGCAGAGGCATTTTAGCACGAGATGTTTTCTTTAAAAATGGTGAATCTGTATTGGTTTATTTTAATTTAATATTAATATAAATTTTAAAAATTATTCATTATTATTTTTAAATTTAAATTTAATTCTGTTAGAAAAATATTACTTCAACTCATCAAATATTATTTTTAAATCTTTTTAGATTCAATTATAAAAAATATACTCTTTTTACGTGCATGTTATTATCTCTTTTACGAGACATAACTTATTTTTAAATTTTAATTTAACATAAACTCTAATAAAATTTAAAAATTAAAATATAAAAATTAAAAATAATATGAAATACGCTCTAAATATCCTTTTAAAAAAATTATTCATTTTAAATTAAACTTTTGGGTCATCCCCCAATCCCAAGTTGCCCTAACCCAAGCACTTATTATTGAGCTTGCTCTAGCTTCAAACTGATCCATGGAACATTTTTGTTATTTCTCACGTCATCAATCATTATCATTTGTCATTTTTTGACATGAGTAACAGTAATAATAAATGGAAGCGTATCACCTTTAAAATGAAAATAATATAGAGAATCAACTGAGGAAGGCAGAAAGGACTTGACCTAAGCCGCCGAAAGGACAAATAATAAGACAAGTTAATATCTTCATTTCTCTCCATGCATTTGTTGTGTGGATGGACTTGAGAGAGAGAGCGCTAGAGGGAAAGGGAAAGGCTAGCTCCAACTCGGTTTGTCGTATTCCAGAGGCTATATATAATTAATAGAGACTCAGAGAGCACTTGATTGGTTGTAGTTTATAAATATAAATACTTTATGGACCTAAAGATTTATAAGTATTACTGGGGTTAGGCGTAACTATCGATTTACTTTTTTAAGTTTTGATTTTAAATTAATTTGACAATTAAGATTTTTAAGTCAAATTAATTTTATAAACTTCCAGTTCCAGCAGTGATATTAAACACTATCTTTTAGTATTTTATGTATCTCCCATCCCAGGCTTCAATTTAATTACTTAAGAGCAACTCTAATATCACACTTTAAATTATTTTACATGTGATAATTATTTATTATTATTTTTAAATTAATTTTATTTTATTAAAATAATAAGTTTTTATCTTCAAATTGAATAATGAATATGAACAAATGGATTAAAAAAATTAGCCGAGATACCCTTACACGCCAGACTCAATTATCTCACTTGCCTCTTTCCCAATTGCTTCCACATGATGC
The DNA here is from genome assembly GCA_023512835.1 of Taxillus chinensis. NCBI lineage: Eukaryota > Viridiplantae > Streptophyta > Magnoliopsida > Santalales > Loranthaceae > Taxillus > Taxillus chinensis. The sequence continues at coordinate 16,216,370 of CM042090.1, forward strand.
CTCTCTCCCATCGACCGGATCTTGGAGCCCACCTTCGTTTGTACGTGTCATGGAGGAAAGAAAAAGATGATATGTGCGTACTTATATTTTAAAATAATTTCAATAAGCATTTTAAAATTTTGATTACTCAACCTTGAATTATTTTAACAGTACCTTATATTTATTGTTAAAAAGTTTTTACAACAAAATATTGCGTAAACTTTTATTTTTCCTTAACTAAACGATAGGGATAAATTTTTTTAAAAAAACTCTAAAATATATTTAAATCCAAATTCATAAAATAAGGTTTGAATATAGAAAATAAATAGTATTTTTTTATATTTAAAATTTTACTATTTATTTTTAAAATTTTTTCTTATAAGTTTTTATACTTTTGTGTGACACATGTATATTTTTGAATGGATATAATAAGTATAAGAGAAAGAGAAAAAAAAGTAATAAAGAATAAAAATTTATAAGTATTACTCAACCTTGAATTATTTTAACGGTACCTTATATTTATTGTTAAAAAGTTTTTACAACATGTATGAAATGTTGCGTAAACTTTTATTTTTCCTGAACTAAAAAATAGGGATAAAATTTTTAAAAAACTTGACATCCGAATTAATAAAATAAGATTTGAATATAGAAAATGAATAGTATTTTTTATATTTGAAAATTTACTATTTATTTTAAAAAAATTCTTATAAGTTTTTATACTTTGTGTGACATGCACGTGTATATTTTTAAATAGATATAATAAGTATAAGAGAAAGAGAAAAAAGTAAGAAAGAATGAATATAAGAATATAATTTTAATAGACCAGAGAAATTACATGGAATAAAATGTAGAAGGTTTTATTATTATTATTTTTTTTTGAAAATGAATAAAATGTATGATAAAATTTTAAGGAGTGTTATTTTTAGCTAAAATTTGAAAAAAATTTTTAAAAAAAACCCATTGTGGATACTTTAAGATTTTTTACGACATTTTATGTATGTTGTAATATGACTCTTTATAAGGTTTCATATATGCAGAGAAAAAAAAACTATTTATAGTGTTTTATATATGTTGTAAAAGAATATTGACAACGTTTTCTATATGTCGTAATTAAAGGATATTCATCTGGGAAAAAGATTAATTAGGTCAACTTTACATAATGTTTTTTGTGATTTTTGTTTGTTGTTTTTTCATTTCATACCCAACGTTCAAATTACAATACAATAAATTTATATATTCAAAACATTTTATAATATACATGACCTCTCTTATTCATTCAATATATAAACTATTGACAATTAATAGTTATCGTAACTAAAAACAAAATTTTCATATAACCCATGACCATCATCTTTTCATTATAAAAAAGCAAATAAAGTCAACTCAAATAAGTTTTAAATCTCAATAATTTTTTTTTAACAGAAAACATAATCAAGAGAAAAAAAATATCAGCCAATCATAATAATCAATCATTTTTTCTTTTGAAAGAGCATACTGTTCCGATAAGAATAGTACTAGTCAGCTAACACAAGTCACACAAACACAACCTAGCAATTTTCACCTGATTGTTTGAAAGCGACTAAAAATATGGCCATAATATTTAAAGCCAGACCAAAGGAAATGAATTATTGTGTATAAGATGATAAACATCGAAATCTACTAGTACAAGACAATTCAGTCTATGCACTCAATTGAAGGAATATTAAATCAAAAGTGAGCGAAAAAAAAGCATATACCACCAAATTATTTGTCTATGGACAAGAATTGGTGAAGTGTAAAATATATATTTAGGCATATATCCGACAAAATATATACAACGATTATCAAATATGTCAAATAAAAAATGAATACCGACAAGCGAATATAAAGTAATGAAAAAAAAAACGAATATAAATTGACTTTAGTTTTTTTTTTAATGAAGGTAATTTTCTTACTCTACCTGTTTAATTTGCTGGTACCCGGGTATGGATCCCCGCCTGTTTAATAATAAGTCCAATCATCTCACCAGTGCGCAGATGTGCAGTGCATACAAGGAAGGCACTTCATCATTTTGGGCTGCGACCCAGCAAGAATTCTAATGGGCCCATGCAAAGCAGGCTCAATAACCAACATCAAAAGTCCAACCCAAACACTGACTCAGTAGCTTGTATCATCCTTGAGGTGACCCCAATAAGTTGCCGTGAAGGGTCTTTCTTTTGCCCTCATACCACACAACCTTGAGTCGTGAGAAGGAAACATAGAATTTACAAAATAAATAGGGGAGAAGGAGAATCGCTTTCTGAAAAACCAGAAGCAATTCTTTGCATTGTGTGTAACCTACCCGAATTCAGAAAAAGAAAAAAAAGAAGAAGAAGAAGAAGAAGAAAACTTGCAAACTTGCCCATAAAAGATTTGGATGATCACAAAAACCCATTTGAATTCCACACTTTCAAACATGAATGTCAACAACGGAAGCAACCAAACATACTGGTGCTACCAGTGCCAACGGAGGGTAATCATCGCCTACACAAACCCTTCTGAAATGGTGTGCCCACGTTGTTTTGGGCAATTCATCCAGGAGATGGACCCATCCCAGCTTACCCACCAAGGGATGGCCACCACCAGTTTCACGGGTAACAATCCCCACCCAGATGCCCGCCGGCTGGAAGCACTCTCTTTGGTGTTCGACCCTCCCATCCATCATCATCGTCCCAGGCGTCGTCGCCGCAGGACCTCTAGCTTTGATGACAGAGATCTCCTGGGCCCAGAAAGTGGGATTTTGTTTCGTCCCCAGACATCAATGCTGATTAGGCAGCCTATCAATCACCTCCCTTCCTCGTCAGAAAATTCACTCCCACCCCCTGTGGATCCCCGAGACTATTATTTTGGTCCCGGGCTGAATGAGCTGACTGAGGACTTGTCTGCAAATGACCGGACAGGTCCTCCACCGGCCCCCATGTCGACCATCAATTCCATTCCCAAGATGAGGATCATGGCATCACATTTGCGTAATGGCTCCGAGTGTCCCGTGTGCAGGGAATGCTTCAGGGTGGGTGAAGAAGGTAGGGAATTATCTTGCCACCATTTGTATCATTCCCACTGCATTGTTCCTTGGCTGCAGCTTCACAATTCCTGTCCAGTCTGCCGGACAGAGCTGCCCCCAGATTCCGGTTACAGAGACTGCCAATCAGACGAAGAAAATGGAGATGGCGGATGCATGAGGATCCGACGGCTGGCTTCTTTGCTGTGGCCATTTCGCAGGAGGTATCAACAGGTCAATCCCCTTTGACCTTGCTTCCCTCGTATAAAACCTCCTGGAGTTGTTTGTATTGTAATGCCATTCTCAACTTCACCACCGTGCATCAGCCGACAAACTGTAATTGACCCTCACTCCGTTTCAAACATTCTCAATATGAATTCACTGAATCATAGCCCCCATAAAAAAAACAGAAGGTGAATCTCATACTGAACGACCTTAAATTACCGTTCCTTCCAAATAAACTGAAAGTAATTTTCAGTGCCTATGCGTGGTTCATTTGCACCAATTAGTGCAGGGAATGCTGGTACAAAGAAAATATATAAGATTCGACTATATAGGAGGCAGCACTGGCCTAATCACACGGTCATAAGACAGCAAATAAGAGGCAATAAGATAAAAACAGTACATATATAGAATTTATCTTCTAAAGTTCTGGGCATCCACTTGTGTGGCTACATTTTCACATCTGCAACGACTGAACCCATTTAGCATAGCGTCTAATGCTGCATGCCAAAGATCTCTACAATACCAAAAATACAGCCTTTTCCCACGATTTTTCTATCAACTTTTCGAATTAGAACGCATTAACCAAAAGGAATCAATCCTCTCCCCCCTTTAGGTCACAACTCTACTTGCTCATCTTTAGCAATGTCCAGTTAACTCTTCACTCGTGCTTTCGTTGTTGATGGGTACCGGCATAAAATCCTTCCGCATATGCTGTGTTCTTGAATACAATCTGCGAGCAAAAAAAATCAGTTTTCCCATTCACGATTTTAGCATAGCGAAAATTTAGGAATTCGCCAAATTGGATTTAGTTCTTCAGGAAAAACACACACACTGATTTTATGGTTTACGCATAAATTTCTTGAAACTTGCTCATGGTACAGTTTTACAGCACCATCTTAAGCCGGATTACAGCATAATGAAATTTGACAGCCAGTACTCATTTCATAGTGTAATCTTCAGCTCCCAGGAGGACGGGTTAGAGAACAAATATGAAAAGAGAAACACTCACAGCTAGGCCCTCCAGCTCCAAGCATAGACGTTTTCTGATACTATTTGAGACAACAGATCCAAGCTGCTCCCCATGACGTTTTACATTCTCCTCTGTGAGCTGTGTGATTTGATTTTTTTAAGTCACCCAAACAAAAAAAACCATCTACAAACAAATACGCTTGAGAGTGTTACTGCTTACCTCTGAATCTACTAAACCTGAAATTTTATCAACAATTTCTTCAACAAACTTTGCAGGATCCATAAAAGAGTTCACAGAACTGGCCCGTATTTCCTTCACGTTTTGTCCACTAGGCTTAGAAGATTTTGCTGCATGCATGACAATGCAACTGTCAGTCACAAAATTTTATATAAAAAAAATATCAGATACCAACTGCAGGCTGCGAAGAGCTAACTTTTAAAAAAAAATCACAAAATGCAACTTACATGCCTGTGCAAAAGAGCATGGATAAAATGTATACCATAGGATTTCCAGAAATATTAATGCAAAGCTACCTTCATGAACAGTCTCAGATTTGTCTTAATTCCAAAATATAAAGTCAGCTGGAGCTTTATAAAAATTAACTTTTTAATTGACTCAAGATGTACACATTCTATTGATCAATGACAACTATGTTTTGATTCGACAAGATCTGTTGTCCCAGAATATACAAAGGTTTCTACAAATACTAGCAAAGCTATTCTAAGTGTTTCGTAGTGGAAACCACGTATGAGAACCAGATTTCCAAAATAAACGTGAATGGGCACACAGTTTTCATGGAAGAGAAAGAAAAACCATAATCTTTGACAGTGTCAAGTCACATTATTGGCCAGCACTCATACCCATAGCTGCATTGGCCTTATTGTTTTCTGAAACAAGAATGTTTCCTTGACTTTGCAAGGGTCCTGCTCCTGCATTTTCTGAAACAAAAACTGTGGACCCAGATGGAACAAGCCCAGCAAGATCTGGAGGTTGATCTTTTCCCACGACAGGGTTAGCCTACATCAAGGCACAATCGAACTCCAAAAATTTAAAAGATGTGATCTGCCAACAATACACACTTTAGAAACTGAATGCTACCTCAAGGTCAATGTAAGACGGTTCTTTTCCAATTGCTTTCAAGAACTTGTCGAGACCTTGGGCATTAAGAGCTGGCAGACGCGAGATGTGCAATGAAATCACCATCAGGAAATGTGACCAAAAAAATCATGTTAACTCATATTTCAGTTTGAAATGATTAAAATATAAAACTGCAGAATTAATAGCAATTTGTATAAATTGGGAAGCAAGCACCAAAGACAAAACATAGCAAGTGCAATAAGCTTTACAGGGTCGCAAAACAACAATGCACAAAAAAGAGTAAAAGAAAGCTAGAAAGGGGAAGATTTCTGGCATACAAAGCTCAAATGTAATTAGACAGGGACAGTCAAAATCAAAGCATAATCACACATCAAAAAGATTTAATAAACGTGATCATTAGCAGTACATGATTGGGAATGAGGTGGTGCTTGTTTGGTCTTACTTGACCTCTTTGTTGAACAATATCTTATTTGGTAAGAGAAGTATGCTAAGAGGTGTTTGGTTTGGTAGCACACTTAATATGCTCTGAGGACATCTTACAGGATTCAAAATGAAATAAGGTTCCCTTGTAATTTGGTATGGGCTTCTCAATGCTCAGTGGTCACCTCCAGCGCAGCAATCAGCAGAATCCTTTGTCATACGTGTATTGGGGATGACAGTGGGATCGTGAGAGTGCACAGGTTGATGACAAAGAAGTCTGAGATTCACAGTGCTTTGTCAGATGGGTCTTGGGGGTGATAGTGGGATCTTGAGACGGCTGCAGATTGTTGTTGGTGTTGGGGATCATCATCGTTTTTGGGAATATAGTCCTGTTCTATTTCTTCAACCTGAAACTTCTACAACAGCAAAAAAAAACTCCATTGGCTGCACTTTTCCCTTTCTGTGTGATTACTGGGTTTTGCATACAATTATCCTTCAGCTCCACACTAATTTGTTATTATTATTTTAGTTTTATGTTTACTGTGTTTTAGGTTTGTTTAAATAATATTTAGATCATCGAAAAAAATCCTACGCAGTAAACCCAAACAAAATTGAAAATTATACTAAGTAAGATGTCCAAACATACAGTAATCAAACAATCATATATAGGCAAAACTAGGATGAAAGAAATCATCCTTTTTTCTTTCAAAAAGAGCTTCTTTACACGGAAGCTCTTTATCCCACCAAAAAATAACCTGCACCTTAATAACTCGCTGTACAAAATTGAGATATATAAACACAAAACGGAGCAATTCTATGAGGCAAAAAAAAAACAAGTGGAAGAAATAGTATAAGAATGCTACTAGCAGAGAAAATGTTTGGCCTTACAGATTGAAATGTCATTAGACAGCGGATGGAAGAAGCAGTGCTCTTTGGTTTTAAATCCTTGATCCAACAACAGCGACACATCCCTTCATTAAAAACACAACATAAAAGATATAAGACCAAGACTTGAATGATAGGACATACGAAAATATTATGAACTAATACGCATGAATCCATGAACTGATTTAAAAAATCAAAAGTAGAAATGCATCTGACAATATAACAAATTATGGTGGCAACTAACAAGTTCTAGCCTTTCAACAGGAATTTCGTATCATTCCACTTTTCATATTCCACATCATCAAAGAGGAAACAAACGAGCTCCAGGGTCAAGAGAAGATATAATAATGTTTGCGGAAAGCAGAAGGTGAACGAACAAAGGGCTTACTGTGCTGATTCATTGACTAGTGCAAATGGAGTAACACATCCAAGAGGAACCTTGAAATGGGAAAATATCCGGGTCATATAGAAAATTTAAATCAATTCTGTTATGCATCTATTTATTAATTATTATACAAACTGAGGGAACACAACATAGCAACAAAAGCATTCGACCCACCTGAAGGATTGTTCCCACAGCTTCTTCAGGAGCCATTCTCAGACCTCCTTTTCCCAAACCAAGCCTCTGAGACAGAACTGCTCAACATGGAAGCCCATTAAAATCCAATATAGTAATTTAGAAAACATAAGAACTATAAGTGATTGCCTTTCAGTTTTTCATATTAATATCTTATAAAAAATGCCCGTGTCGGGTGTGTGTGTGTGTGTGTGTGTGTGTGTGGGGGGGGGGGGGGGGGGGGGGGGGGGGGGGACAGCATGAGAGCAGGCCTTTAATTTACCTTTCAAATCTACTTTGGTATCTGCTAGAGCAGAAACAATATAAAGCCTATGTTTCTTGTCCTGCAAAAAACACTAAGATTATTAACGAGAGGATTTTATGACTATAGGAAGGGATAAAATGGCATTAACGATGTCCATTTTCTCAATGCATGGTACCTTTAAGAATAGATTTTTACTCAAACACCCACCCAAATGCCCAACATATTTTGCCTGGTGAGAAAGAACACTGTTATTCCATATATGTGCAAAATAGTAGAGGTAAACGAGTTATGTTTTTGTGCATATCACCTGAGCTTCAACAGTCAATACCACAGGATGTTCGTATTGGGAAAATTCAATTTGAAGCTCCTAAAAAAATTAGTCACGATCAAAGTGCATGTGAGGTATAATAAAAATTTAAAAAACAACACAAAAACATAAAAATAAAAAATGAATGGAATCGATATTAAGGATGTTCATCCATCATAAAAACATTGAATTACGGCTTCTCCATGTGCAGTAGATACAATTCAACAAAACATCCATTTGAGGACATATCAAGTCATTGTCATTCATCTATATATGAATAGCTCCAACCAAGCTATGCACAACCCTGCTCGTAGATATTAACAATGCATCTTTGTTCCCACATAGGTACCATCTAAAATCCAAATCCCACATCATATAATCAACAGAAAGCAAAACTAATGGCGAGTCAACATGAATACGGATTTCTAATATCGGCCAGTGCATCCAAAAATCTTACCACTCCCGGTAGCCATAAAGCCCTAAATTTTACGATCCTTTCCGTTACAACTAGTTGGTTTCTGCTACCCAATAGCGCAAATAATGCGGCGGAAAATCAATATCGATGCAAAACCTTATTAATATTCGTTTGCGATCTCGGTACAGCATTTCAGCAGCCATAAACATAAAACATTGTAACTACCCAAATGCCATCCCCTTAACACATCCTAAATCGTACTACAATATCTTGGCAAAACTACAAAATCGAAGACGATGGTGAATAATTGAAAAAGCGCGAAGGGGGGATCTGAGAAATTCAATTCACAATAAATCGACAAGATGAGAGATTGACCTTCAAGCGTTTAAGCAACTCATCCCTGGAACAACCCATCAGGTCCCTCTCTCTCTCTCTCTCTCTCTGGAAAGCGGGGAGGGGTTGTAGAAATTATTAGAATCGAGGGAGCAAGAGACAGCGGCGACCGGTTACAAGGTTAAGGCTAAACTCGAGTTTGAATCGTCGACACGATGACACTGGTTGTCGGTGACTGTGACTCGACTCGGTGAGTTTGACTCCGGGCTTCCCCAGCAGCGGAGCGGACCCTGTTGAGTGGTGACTCGGTATTTGGGTTTGGACAGTGGACCTTGCGTCGGTGAGTTTGAACCCTGTTAAAAACAAAAACAAAAACAAAACAAATCTCCCAGGCCCATATGAAAAAATGAGAGACGAAAAAAAACATAAAAAATATAAAAAAAAAATCTCTAGAATTATTTTTTAAAAGATATATTACGAAAAAATATCAAAATTATAAAATTATTTTTTTACATAAATTTACATAATTACATGAATTTATTTTAAAATAATAATTTTTTAATATCATTTAAACTATAAAAAAACTACTTTTTTTCATCACTTTTCTATTCTAACCATACAAATTTTTTTCCTGCAAATATTGTTTTTCCTTTTCACACTTTTTCCTGTCTGAAATTCTTTCTCCAGATAGCCTTAACGAAAGCGAGTGAGATCACCAGGTCACGTGCCGTAGGTGCATGGGCGCTACGGTACGGGGCCTATATCCTGGAAACAAGTAGCAAGGTCTTGTGATGTTTTGTTTTCTCATCATCGGCTCACCGAGAACAACTCATTAACAATAACAAAACCAAAACATGCACAACCAAACAACGTACTGTGCTGGCCGGCCGTGGGAGCAACGACAACTTGGGAATGGGTCCCGACTCGTTATGCATGTGCACCCCAGCATGCAAATTAATTAAACAATATGATCAATAAGTAGATGTTGTTATGTTTTCCACTGTCATTTCTATGATTGTCAGTGCGTTATTGTACTTTCTTGCCATGGGTTATCGACAACTCCTCCTAAACTTCAACCCATCGCGATGAATGCCACATTAAATACAGAAAATATAACATAATATAGTTTTAATAAAAATAGATGGTATTATTTATAAAATAACTCTGTATATGTAAAATATATATGTATGTGAAGATAAAATGAAGAGTCCTACTATAATTAGATAAATAATCATGACTTAGTTCAATTAATGGCTTTCATATATTATCATGCATGTACTGGCAAATTAATTAGATTTTAATGTTGAGATCACATATAACGATTATTTCTTGTTTGGGTGTGAATTAAAATGGGTTATTGCCGACCCCCAATATAATTCAAGTGGATAGAATTAAAGAAGAATCATGTTATTTACGTGTTCATGTCTTTAAAACGGTATGACATTTCATTTTATATTTGTTTTCTTTCAATTTATAAATCACTGTGAAATTACAAACACATAAATGAGAGTACGTACGTACTGATAAGTTTTAATGATTGCTACAATTAATTTGGATGTTTCGTGCCATTATTTATACATTAATTCATTTTTAGGTGAACTAGCTATTATGTTCGGTAAAAGCTTTTGAACTCTGAAGACTAGACAAGTTTTAATGGGAACTCATGTTCTAGAGCGTCCGTTTGGGTTTGATCGGTAATTAAATTGTAGCAAATCAAATATCGACTAGCTAGTTTAAAAGCGTTTAAGCTTTAAAGTTATGTTATATTAATGCACTCGCTTTTTAGAGGCCCGACTATTCTTTAACAAATTTTTATTTAAAAAATTCAGGTTTTAAACATTTTTAGTGAAATATTAAATTTAAAACTTTTTTCACAAGGATTTGCCCGCACATCATTCAACCATGTGACCTTCACCAGATAGAGCACCAGAGCAAATTACCGATAGAAGCCTATTTTCTATATTTAAAAAAAAAAAAAAAAGCATAAAATCATTCATATAATAATAAATGTCTTATATTTAACTAATCATGAAATTTTTACAGTATTTTCTAATACATTATGAAATAATATTCATTTCATATAATTATTAAATTATATATAAAAAAAATTTCTTACTTTCTACTTATCATATTTATCATAATATTTACTTTTGTTTCATATTAAATTATTAAAAAAATATTATTTTAATAATATGAAGTGTAATTTTAAAAAAATATTGTGGTGTATATTTATATAAAAAAATTTTAAAAATAATTTAAATTTATAAAATTAAATAAAATGATTGAAATTTATAAAAAATTATTTATTGTCTCAAATTAATCTTTGCAGTCTCACACCACACGTATATTTAATTATTTTCTAGCTAAATTAACTATAACTTATTAATATTTGATGCTCTTAATCTTATAGATGTACATTAAGTTTTAAAGAAAATTAAAGAGAAAACGAAGCAATTATAGTCGGCGAGGGAGACCGATAAAGTTTGATAGGGTGGAAAAGTTGAATTGTAGGGAGTTTCTCCAACTTTCCACGCTCAAGGCAACAAATACGAAAACAAAATCAAATCTATTTAAGAAAGCATAAATATTACAACATTTTCATTTTTATTATTTTTAAAATTTTGAAATGAGTTACAACATTTGCTGCATTAAGAGACAAGGGGAGAAAAAAAAAAAAAAACCTATTTTTCCTTGAACTCAGATTGTGAGTAACATGTTTGATATAAAATAGTTTGGGTCACTGTCAGCAACATCTTCAACCAAAATCTGAAGATCGTCAACGAATAATAAATGCCTAAAGATTTAATATATAATATAAAATTGGTTTGACCGACCCTTCCTGGAAATTGATGAATATCATCAGCCGAAGCTCCACAGCCCAATCTCCCCTTCCGCCTCGTACAAATCCTCCGCCGCCGACACTGTCGCCGGCACATTAAAGTAACCGAAGCCGTTGAACATGAAATCAGCGTACTTGGGCGATTGCAGGCCGATGTCGAATCCATCGTACTCGTACCACGAGGCGGCAGCGGCGGCGGCAGCGGCATCCGCATCCGACGACGACGTCGTAGGGATTAGCATCATGGCGTCATCCGAGGTGATCGCCTGCGGCGAAGACGACATGAATAGTGTCGAAGAGGAGGAAGAAGACACCTCCGCCGCGTATTTGGCCGGTGGCTCTCCGGCAGCCGCTGCGGCGGCGAACCTCTGGATGGACTTGGGGGACATACTGGAGGCGTTTTCGGGAATCTGAATGAAAGGGGAGGTGATGGGGAAGTTAAGGTTGGTGGCGGCGGAGGCGCCTTTGAGGCAGATGAGGGCGGCGTCGTAGGCTCTGGCGGCGGCTTCAGCCGTGGAGTAGGAGCCGAGCCATATTCGGGTTTTCTGATTGGGGGCTCTTATTTCCGACACCCACGAGCCCCAGCTCCTCATCCTCACTCCCTTGTACTTCTTCTTCCGACACGATGACGGCGGCGGTAGCGGTGCCCCCGCACCCTGCACCGGATCCGACATTGACCCGATCGTCTCGGAGTGAAACCCGTGATGCCCGATGCTCGACTTCATCACCATTTGGTTGTTTTGCTAGCTCGATCTCCGTGTGGATTAATGTAGACGGTTGTTGTCAACTGATGACTAGTGTGTGTTTTGTTTTTGTTTGTTTTTTTTTTCTTCTCTTCTGCAGTGTTGGGATGGGAAGCTGGCGAGTGTGGGAATGGGTGTGTGTGTGTGGTGCAAGTTTATATAGAGCTTTGAACTGAGACGACAATGGAGGTCACCTAGTGAGGATCTGCGTAGTAGTATTGGATGACAGATGTGTTTTTTAAAAAAAATTAAATACTTAGAAAGTACGGGGAATGAGGCTTGTCATAATGCCATTTTTTTCAAATGTCCCTCTTGTCCTCGACTGCTAAAAATAGTGATACTATTATAATATAGTATTATAATTATTACACCCCGAATCAATAAACTGTAAAGGTAATAAAAATACATAAAATTTATCAACGTAAATGTGGCGTGCTCTCTTTAAAAAATGGGTCTAGTGTACTAGTAGAAGAGATATCGATGTATTCAAGAAGTCAATGTCAATCTTTCACAATGTTTTTTATTAGCATAAATATGTGATGTGCTCGAATTGAGTCATTGGAGTGATAATTTATATATTTACCTTCTCCAATCAAAAGGAGACCAAAAAAAAGTGACTAATGATTATGAATTTGATGGAGTAAGAGATAATTAGTAGTACTTAATAATATCACTTTTTAAATTTCTAGTATTAATAAAATATACTAATTCACTATATACACAATATTAATATTACTTACAAATGTTAATTCAAAAAAAAAATACTAATTTTAATTATTAGTATTGAATAAAAATGCACCATAGCGGGTAATAAATATAAATCAATTAGATATTTGAAATATCAATCCAGCTTTATAAGCATTTGTATTATGATATATTTTAAAATTTTTAAGTATAGTCAAATAGTATGAACTTGGGGGTATGCCCAATCATATGTTTTAATTATATGGAGCTTCGGCCTTAGTAATTAACAAGATGACCTCATGGTGCATGATCTTCAATTGATTAAACAATTGTTTCTCAACTTTTGGCTTTGGATATATGCCACAATGTAAAGTGTGGTAATGTTAACACTTTAATCATGGCTCAATCTTATAACATTGTAATGCAATTATCGATAATGTTAGTCCTCTTCTTTTTATCAAGTTACTAATATACAACAAACAGTTATTGTGATTCTTATAGCACAAATGGGAGTTGGGCCCTTATCTTTCAGGGGACAAGCCATAGAGTTATTAACTTACTTTAGTTCTTTATAAGTTAAAGGTTATATTATAAGTAATTATACATATCATATTATTTAGTTAAGAGAATTACAAAAAAAATTCATTCTAAGATCGTGTTATAAATATATTTGTAAGTAGTGGTAGCCACCTCAATTTGATCAATGGTTAGTGTGATGTCTAATGCTCTCAAATGAAGTCAAGATCATGGTGTGGATGGCTATACAAAAGAAGTTACTAATTGTTGATAATCTATAAAAACATGATTAGTGTTTGGAGATTTTTTTTAATGTACTTTGTAGTAGTACTGCAAAAACCAATAGCTACATGTTTTCCATTGTACGTGAGTTGGTTGCCATCATTCCTATGGCTAATGACCCCAAATATTTTACACGAGCTCATCCTCGAGTTGAAAGGTTGAGTTTACTTAGATACTCTCAACGATCATTATGAAAATTTTATAGATGAAACAAAAATAATATCAATTTAAGTCCTATCAAACCATTAGACATAAAGTAATAGATTTTTTTGTGTTTAGAATTTCCATCTCCTTTGTGACCATGTATTTTCAAATATTCACATTGCCAATGCCTATTTTATAGTTTTTTATTAATACATTACTAATTACCTCCTCAAAAGAAACGTAAAATATCAAATAAATGATACTGTAATCTAGCAAAATACACAATACTATATATATTTTTTGCTTTTTAACTAAGTACAATGTGTGCGTCAAAAATCCTATGATTATGTGACCTATATTACTTTCATTGCTAGGCTTGATAGGCATCCCAAATAATTAAGGGTTTGAAAGTGTCAAACATCCCATTTTTTTCAAAGCAACACAGGTACTTCGTTCGAGAAGAGAAGAGAAACATTGAACGACACAGTATATAGTAGGAAAAGAAAAAAGAAAAAAGAAAAGAACACCTATATGGCTCTTTGACTTGCGGAGAAAGTCACCCTAGTTGACAAAAGCTATACATTTGGTAAAAAGAAAGAGAGAGAGAGAGAGAGAGAGAGGAGCGCAGCACACATGCAAACTGAGGGCAAATTGGTAATTTTGAAAACAAAATGTTTGCTATTAGCGATGTCCGACAACCAAAAATTGATTAATAATGATCCAGCCAAGGATGAAAGCTCCTGAAATCTGTATATAATGTGACAGAGACCAATAGAGAGCTTCCAAAAATAAGATCAATAAAATAAAATAAAATAAAATTGCAAAGGCAGCTTCCTGGTCCTGGATCTGTTGTAGTCCTGGAAGATTGTTTGGAGAAAATAAACAGTTACAGTTTTCTTAATCAATAAAATAAAATAAAATAAAAATGGAGAGGACCATAGGTAGCATATAGATGTGGGCTGGGCTGAGCTGAGCAAACAAGACAGCTGGAACTCTCCTGGCTTGCAGTAGTATATATGCGTACATCCAAAAACGCGTTCTCTTCACTGTCTCCTCCTCTCTCTTTCCGTGTATTTCTCAATTCAATATAGGCAGAGGACCAGTTGAATCCAATTGTCTTCCGTATGACATTTCTGTCTCCTTCCTTATTTAATTACACTTTAATTAATCATCATATAAATATTAACTACTTCTGCTCTCTGACCATTAAATCCGTGGAAACACGAGTATTTAAAAAGCATAATATTTGCATTACGGGAGGGTGGGGGCGGGAAATTATTTCTACTGATCAAAACCAACTAAATGTTGCTCCATCCATCCTAACAACTTTGGTCTTTCCTTAAAAACCAACCGTACAGAAATATATCAAATTTGTCGTCTATCATAATTAGGACTAAATCTTAAAGTTGTTTTTTTAAAAAAAATGTGTAACAAATTATGCAGGAAAAAAAATGAATAAAACAAACTAAATAGACAGTACTAAACTCAAATTAATTACCAATGACCCATACATTAATGCTCTTATTAATCTTTTTTTAATTGGTTTTGCATGAAAAGGGGAAGAGAATACATTTTCACGGAAGGGTGTCTACCATCATGAACTAGCCACAAGATACATTTTTTAAAGAATTCCAGAAGGGTGTCTACCATCATCAACCCAGTCTGTGAACCCTGTTTGTGGTGATCTCACCTATTTTACTAGCTTGTTCATGCTTTTGTTTTGTTTTTGATGACATGTTTCACTTATTTAACATAATTGGAAACTATATTTGGGCTTTCATTTATTTTTGTCCACTGAATGAGCATAATAAAGTCAGTTAGCCTGGCCTGTTCATTCAGTCCCCTCTTCTCACTGCTCTTCCTGCTCATTCATTCTCAAACGCCAAACTATTGAGTATGTACTATAGCGCAAAACACACAAAGTTTCCCACACGAACAAACAACGGCTATTGATTAATTACAAGTTACAGCCGAAACAGCTACAACAATGCGAGCAAGGGTTTTGACTGCATTGTACCCACTTTATGAATTTCATTGGACGTGGCCTAAATTATATCTTACAGCTTTAAGATGGTACAAGAAATCACCCATCAAAGGAACTCAAAGCACTTATTAAGGATTCGTATACCTTAATGCCATTCAAATACACGGTATCCTTCAGGAACTGCAGTAAAGTGTGGAAACATGAGCGACAAATGCACAAAGATCACATCTATTATAACACTGTACAGAGAAGGGAAAACGAGAACAAGCCAGGCTAACTACCTCATTATGCTCATGAAGTAAGATAGGAGTAGACAACATTGGAGAGAAACCAAGTACTGGCACTCCCCTCTGTCTGAGGTATCGTGCATCAGTGGTAGAGGCCAAGATTTCTGGTTTGGCAAGTTTTCCATCAGCAGCTGCAATGGCATTCTTGAAAACCAACCACCATGGGTTGGAATCATTGGTCGGTGTCATCAAAGGGCGCCCCACATGGTCCCTAAATGGTCCTTTTTCAGCTATCTGTGACATCCAAAGCAACCTCCCTTAGGCCTAAATGTGAAACTTAAAACCATTTTATTTGACATGCAAGGTTGGGTCGTGCTTAATTAGGTGAACAATAAATTCCTACAACATTATTAAGCTGACAGGAAGAGATTTCACCATCCAACACCCAAACAATTTTTTAAGGAGCTAATTTACCCCTATTTCTATGTTTTATTAATTCATTTTTATATTCTCTTGACCTTTTTGGTAGATTAGTTTTCTATCCTTTAAAGGGAAAAAATATTTTATGCCATTGGGCAAGAGGGCAGAGTAATTTCTGAACTCCCAATTTACTCCCTGATGGCGACTGATGCAAGCCTCATCATGCAAATCAGTCTGATGCAGAACCAGGCAGCAGTTGGAATGGCCACTTCAACTAGCCATCACTGAAACATGATTTAATGAAAATAATAACAAGATATCACCCATCGAGCACAGAGCTGGATGATTACAGGAAGAGATATCAGCAAATCTGAACTCCTAATTTACACCTTTTTTTTTAACATACAATTACAAACTAAATAACATACAGAGCTGCATACCGGGAGATATTTAGTCTCCTGCAAGCTACAAAACATCCTATTCTTATGTTTCCATTAATGATAGTAATCAGCACTATCAAATTGGTTATTAAAAAAATTAAAGCAGTTGACCTGAACTAGTGTAGATCCTCAAAGGCTAAACAATATTATGTATCCACCTACAGGGACTCATGGCATAATGAGGAAGCAATACCACATTCAACAAAAAGAGAAACAAAACGTAGAAGTGACTGAAATTTGAACAGGTACACTAGTCCATATTGCAGACATCTATGCAAATCACAATGCACAAAAGAAATTTCAGAAAAAATTTATAGAGAACAACCCATACGAATAAATCAAAAAAGACAACATCACTCACACGGAAAGACATGTTCCGTGTAGCAGGCGCCCACTCCTCGGCGATCCTTTTCTTCAATAGATCAGGATCCGCAGTTGGTGGCAAGCGAACGTCAAAGCCTGTTTCGGCCTCGGAAGGTTGCATGTTCATCACAAATCCCTGAAGTGATTACATTATCGAAATTCAAAACAACAACACACAAACACACAAAAACATTAAACTGTAAATGCGGGAGGAACAAACAAGTGAAGAGGAGGAACTGACGGTAGGGGAAGGAATGCCTGCTCGAAAGTAGACGGGATTGACGGAAATGACTTCCGAATAGGCGGCCCGACCGGCCTTCACTAAATCAAACTGGTTCTCCCTAAACTTTGCAACCACCTCAACGCTCTTCATCAAATTCTCCATGGCTCCATTATCGTACATTGTCGACCCATGCCCAGGAGCCCCCGAAGCCCTAATTACCAAATTCCAGGGAGTCCGATCCGCATAGAAAACCCTGAACTCGTCCCCAATCGAGGCCTGCCCTTCGTCCATGGCGAACCCCACGTTCAAATCCAGAAACTCCTTCGACGCCGCGAACTTGGCGGCGCCGTCGAATCCGCCGACCTCCTCGTCGGGAACGTACGAGATGTGCACCGACCGGAGCGGCGCGAACCGGGGGCGGAGGGCCCGGATGGCCTCGAGGTACTGGACGGCGATGCACTTGTCGTCCTGGGCGCCGCGGGCGAAGATCTCGCCGGAGGGGGATCGGGCGGCGGAAAAAGGTGGGTGGAGCCACCGGGAGAGGTCTCCGGCGGGGACGGAGTCGAGATGGGAGTTGAGGAGGATGGAGGGTAAGGAGGGGTCGGAGCCGGGCCAGGTGACGAGGAGGAGAGGCTTGCCGGGGGAGAATTCCAGGGTTACGGTTTCGAGGCCGAGGGATTGAGCCTGGGATCGAAGGAAGGAGACGGCGGCAGTGTAGTTAGGGCTTGGGTGGGCTGTGTTGATTCGAAGGTACTCTTGGAAGCGAGCGATTGCTTCTTCTTCTTCTTGCTGCGCTGCTGCTGCTGCTGCTGTTGTGGGTGGAGGACTGCAGCCGCAGAGAAGAGAGAGAGTGAGAGGAGGAGAGAGAATAGTAATAAGACGAGTACTGAGAGCCTGGGAATGGCCATGGCCATGGCCAGAGAAGAGTGAGCTTTTGTTACTGTGGACCGACTGATGAAGCAGAGCCTGGCTAGCTACTAGCTCGCAATTTGCGGTGGAAATGGGAAAGATGATGGATATCCTCACCATTAGCAAATTGGCTATTGGGATTTTAATTTTCAAAACGTTTGATTTTTATTTATTTTTTTGTAAAATTAATAATTAATAATTTAGTAACATTTTAATCTTATAAAATTATAATTTCTTTAATTATATTAATATATATATATATATACATGTATTCCTTTGTATTATTATATTAACTTTCACATAATTATAATTTTATCGAATATAATAATTTCACATAAATTATTTTGCTCTGGTTAATTTCAATCACTTTTATGAAGTTTTTATATATACTTTTATGTATGTCATTTTGTTGGTTTCACATTAGACTGTTTTGAATTTTGTTAGTACTTTTTTAAAATAAAAAGTTGATTATGAAAGTAGTTTGTATATTAAGTGATTACGTGGTTAACAAAAGAATAATAATTTTAAGAATTATATTAAATTAATACTTCCCTTCATTGTATTAAGGAATTATATATGTGTGTGTGAGCGAGAGTGTATTTTAAAAAAATATTTAACAAACTTTTATTCAATATTTAGTATCTCAAATTATTTCGAGTTTTACTTAAATATTTAAATAAATTTGATTCAGACATTAATTTATTTTAAAATTAGGATTGTCAATTCAACATTAGGATTTATTAAAGTACGTAGGCTTTCAGTTCAAAAATAATTGGCTCTGAGTGGGTGATTGTAGATTGTAAATATCAAAATTTTTGATCAATTGCGATGTTAAAATAATTTTTTAATATGACACTTTTTGAAAACTTTTAGCATCCCTTTCCATGTAAGATTGCATGCAAACAATCTTACACACATATATATATACTTACTCGGGTGAGTGGGATGATCAATAATAATAAAATAATATATAATTATATAACTTTCAATATTATAGTTCGTATGCTTTTAAATTTTAAAAATAATAAAGCAATAGTAAAATGATGGAATTTAATTGAGTAAACCCTTGGGAAATATGGTGAGTGCACTTTAAACATTATTCTACATATTCTTTTATATGTATAAGAGATCGGATATATGCATGTTCTCAATATACTATACTATTTATTTTAATAAATAAATAAAAATAAAACAATTCTTAAAATTTATCATTAAATAATTAGTTATTTGTAATTGATAGGAAAATTTAAATTAAAATAAGAAATAAAATTATGAGACTCTGTTTGGAATAACAAGAAAACAGTCTTTTTTTTGTAAAAATAAAATTTAAAATTCAAAAATTATTTGGTATACTTTGTTTTTAATAAAATAACATAATATTCAAATCATGATTTGAATAAATTAGTTATTTTCAAAAAACACTTTTTTTGTTTTTTTATATTCTCAAATCTAAATTCATTTTAAAGGGATACCAATGCTTTTATCTACTTTATTACTTGGGCTAATTATATTATATTATATTATATTCTTAATTTTGTGAGATTTTATTTTTAAAAATACATTTTCTCTTATAATTTTTTTTAAAATCCAGAATTTAAACTCTAATCACAATAAATATTTAAAATCAGAACATCAACAAAAAAAATTAAAAAATATATCAAACAGTGTCTATGTTAGCAAACAAAAATACATATGAAGCACTCATACTTGTATTATGTAACAACAAGGTCCAGTCCAGGAAGATATATATGTCCATGCTGTTGTCTGCTTGCCTAGATTGGGCCCAATGGTTACATGCGAATCAATGGACTTTGGGAAACCCAAGTCGTTTTCTTTTTATTTATTCTTTTAAACAAAAAATTGTGTCATGAATTGCAGTTTCATCATACCCAACCCAAGTGTATCTGAAATATATCAAGTTTCATTCCCGTTTCTCTTGAACTTGCATGAGCAGTAGCGTCAGGCCGTACGTGACCCTCCCCCGGACTGAGGTGCGAGTTGGGTATCCAGTAGTATGACCCGAGCCGCGACCGAGATGAATGATTGTTTCATTAAATCCCCACGAGTCTTCTATGAACACCGTTTTGAGATGATATCTACAAATTTAAACTAAGATAATTACACCTGAAAATAGCAACTTTTTCGTAATTACATGAAAATCAATGAACATTTTTTTTGTCCGAATCACAAAAGATGACTCTCATCGACTATCGTTTGTGTTTTTGTCGATAAAGTTGGGCCCTTTTGTTTTTGGATTATAATGCAATGCATCATGCCTATAACACGTATTTTTGTTTTGTTTTTTTATAACACGTGTTCGTACATCTATTTAAAAAGAAAATTATTAATTGTTGTCATATTCATCTTTTCTGCTCTTTATTCATTATTTATATAATCTTTTGACCAGTAAATCCTCCTCTCTTTTTGCTTTTGGGCATTATGGAGAACTTTTACGAACTTTAATATGATTGCTAAGATAAACGTTTAAAGGAATGCAAGTTAATTACAAGACAAAAGGAAAAAGTTGTATATGGTTGCAACAATTTTTCTATTATAGGCCGACCAGTTTAATATAAGTAAGGTGTCAAAATCGAAAATTATTCTGATTAGGTAAAATTAGAATTATAAAATTAATATTTTATTTTATTTAATATATATTATATAATAAATTATATAAACCTAAAATTAAATAAACAAAAATTAAATTTAAAATTTAAAATTTAAAATTTAAAAATAACCTATTAAAATTTAAGTATTCAATATTCAATAACACAACTAAATAAATTAATTTTAACATAAATTAATAATTAAACATTTAAATTAACAATAAATGAAATTAATAATATTAAACATTAACCTCTCTTTTTTTTACCAAAAAGATATAAAGAAGGTGATAGAAATTCTAAAAATAATCAAGATGCTAAACATTTTAAATTTAATGGGCAGATAATGTCAATATCTCACACCAAAACAAATTAAAATAAAGTTTCAAATATTTAAACTTAATATGTAAGCAATATCAAATATCTTATTACACTCATTAAAATAAATTAAAATGAATCACTTCCAATGCTATATTTATGAATCTCCTTGCTACCACAGCTACCACACAACGAATTGTCACCCCCCGAAACCAGACAACTTCATTATTGTTATTCTTAATTAATCTCATTTTGCAACTGATCATCACCAAAAGCCTCTTTTGTTTCGTATTCATTCAACCTTATTTTCAAATAACTATTCATTAGTTTGATATTCAATTATCATATTTTGAATCTTTTGTGTTTTTTTTCTTAATTTTAAAATTGCAGATAACGAAGACTAAATCATTCAATTTCATTTGGTGCAAGTGGATTTTTCTTTTAGTATAAAAAAAAAAAAGATGCAAAAATAAGAAAAAAAACAATAAATAAATAAAAAGGCATATTGTTCGGTTTACACTGTTGTTTAAAATCATAGATATAAATAAACAATAAGTGTCATATCATTTCAAACCCCATTCCACCACTTCTAAAAAGCTCTGTCAATTAGAATATGAAGCATTCGCCTCTACCATAAGAATCCTACCACTTAGTAATTATCTTGTAGTTCCTACTTGATACTATAGTTGAGATGCCAAACATGCATATTTCATTTTTGAAGCCTTCGACTTGCTCATTAATCTTAGTTTTTTCCTTACAAATAGCCACCAATCTTTCTCTTTGAGTAAAATATTCTATATTAACGGATAAGAATTCATATATAAAAAGTGAGTTTATACCAATAAAAATTAACTCGTCAAATAATATAAAAAACAAAGCATGTCTCAAAAAGTATCATTTACAAACAACAAAACATGTTTCAAAAGCCCAATACCAATACAACATATTGGTTTAGATTTGGATGGGCTTTGAGCAATGGAGTTAGCCATACGCCTTGTGTGGTTTTTTTATGTTGAAGGTATCAATTGGATGTTATACATGAATCTTTTAGTAAATTTTTTATAACTTTTGTGGAAAAACTATATACTTTTACTTAAGTATATTGGTGTAGCAAATTACATATATCATTCTAGTTTTGGTAATAAGACATTTTCGGCCATTTGTAGTTCTTTTAATGTCTTAAATGGACTTCAATTTATATATCAAGAAATTAAGTTTTGAATTTTTTTAATATCTTAAATCAGAATCTATAATGACAGATTAAGTATTAGTATAGATCTTTGTCCTGTAGGTCTATAAAGACTAATGTTTGGGTTTTTGCCAATAGAATTATCTATTTGTAGAGGTAAGATTTTATACAAATGGAATAATTATTTGTATGTAAAGGTAAAGTATATAAATACAAAAAAAACCTTCCATCACAATTGATTTAATGTCCATACAAACACAAAAGCATTATCCGTTGATATGTGAAAGATAAGGTCAAAATATCTTATCCCATAACATTATTGATATATATATATATATATATACATACCCTTATGCTTCTAGTGTTTCTAAACAAGTAATCATACAAGGCTTGTTTTATTGTAATTTTATCCATGAAATTTGAACAATAATGAATTTTTAAAATAAAAATAATAAGCAGGAGCATGTAACAGTAGGTGGAGTTGCAACTCTCACTTTTAACCATTAATGATTTTTTTGCTATACGTTCATATATATTATATATAGTTGCAAGACATAAAACGGTATGATCAAACTCTGATTACAATGTTACTCTTTTGGTTGTTTGCCGTCAAATATATCTTTTAAAGTCAAAGTTTTTATTAAAGCATGTCTTTTTTTTTTTTTGAAAGAATACTTTTTAAACGATCACTTTTTTATATTCTGCCAAAAGCAAATAAAATGTCGTGCACTTGTATTACGCGTATACTTTACATTTATAGAGACCGGATGAACAACTCAAGATGAACAACTCAAAGTGACAAAGTATCCACCCACCCGTCAAAGTGACGGATATATACCCGTCTTTGCCCTCTCATTTCTTCCTGAATCCAAGGAGAGGAAAAGAAAACACTCACTTTTTCTCTCTCTACATTTTTGTCTCTCAATTGCTTTTCATGATAATATATAACGTATACACCATATATTTGCTATCTATAACATATTTAGATTTTAATTTTAGCCTCAACAAAAATTATCTGAGCAAAATAAACAAAGAAATTAAGATTATTTGAGCAAAACAAACAAACAAACCCCGGCCCTGCAAATTAAACAATAAACCAAAGTAAAAAAGTAAAAACAAAACCGGGGAAAAATCCGGATACATTGAGCTGGAATCAACATCACGCCGTCGGTAATGTTTAAATGTGGGTAGTAATTTTTAATAATTATTCAATTTTAATCTGTTAATTATATATATATAGTAGCCACGAACTTTCATTATTCAAAATTTGGATTTCTTTCATATTTTCATATTATGTGCGTTCACATTTTGTTTTTCTCTTTGTCATTCATAACATTTTTACTTGAATAATCCAACGAAGTAAGGCACTGTTCATTTGTCGGTCATCAATTGATATTGTCTTCTTTATAAGTTGGATCCACAATAAGCAATTCAAACGTAGTGGGAACATTTAGTTTTTTGTTTTTTTTTAAAAGCGTTTTCCTAAATTTTGGAATGTTTATTATTTGTTTTTAACAGAAAACTCGGTTATGACTTGAAAATTGAGATGGCATGATTTTGAAAGACATAAACAGACATGATATGTCTGGATCAGCTCTTTATTATTCTTAACCACGCAACATAGCATTATACACACACACACACACTTATGGAATGCAAACGTGGTCAATGAAAGGACACCCATCCCACAAAACATGCGTCATATATATGAAGATGCACAGGGAATTAATGTGCTCAAATGTTATGTCAATGGATCCAGTGGATTCCACACCACGCTTTTAGATTTGGAATTCTGAAATGTAAGAGCACCCAAGCTTCTTTTTGGTCACCATGTCCCCACGTGTAAATACGTACCTCAAACCATTAATACCATTCAGCAATTAATGACCCACATATTTGACCAAATAAATATATCATCAACTCGACTGAACTGGGAGCCCAAAAGATTCACAAGCTCAATTAATTAACTTTTTTTTTCTTTCCCAAAGGCATCGATTGAGACAACTAATTTTTTTTTTTCATTTTTCATTTTGCATTTTGCGTTGTCTTAGGCTATATATGCTTTCAATAAAATATGGCTAGCTACATTTTTTACTTCCTCGTGACATAGAAAAAATATTCGAAAGATTTCATGAACACAATATAAGGGTATTGAATCGACCGTATGGATCGGTTGGTGCTGTGTTGAAAATGATTAAACAAATAATTATCATGCACCCATCTTCAATTAATCTTCTTTATTATCTCATTTTCTCCTTCTTATCTTCTCATATATACTTACACTGCCTGAAAACAGGCAGCTATCAGTCACTGCCTGAATATTAACTTTTCTGACCGAAAGATAGGCATTTGAATCTTGATGAGGTTGATCATGCGTATATATATATTATAATACTGCACACCCATATCTGTAATAGGGTTACCCTCAAAGCATGCACCAACTAGCTATGGAATGGGTGGTGGCCACTCCTCAAACACCATGACACCAATCACGAATGCCTGCCTTTTGCTAAAGCAACTTACTAATAATTTATAACTCGCAAGTGAAATTGAAAACTATATAAGTGTATGTAAAGTACAAATTTTAAAAATTGGTCAAAGATGAGTATATCTTGTAAAACCATTTAATTTGAGATTAATATTTAATATAGGATATTACTAGCTAATTTATAATTTTGTCGCTCTGACATATATATATATATATATATATATATATATATATATATATATATATGTTTAACTAAAATTTGTCATCTCACTATTCATTAAATAAATTTCTCTTGAATTAATTATTAATTAAAGATTGATTCCGTGTTGAACTTGAACACGTCAAATGAACATCCATATTCCTATAATTAAGATCTATCACCCCCCCCCCCCGGGGAAGAGTAGTACGTGTTTGAACACACACTGTCACACACGCACACTCTGGGCCTGATTCAGATTAGTTTGACTCAATGGAGTTGCTTTAATTTAGTGTCTTAATCGACCCACCAATAAAAACTAGTAAATTAATTAATGTAGATATTTAGAGACATCACAGCAGCCATGAAGCGTCGCAAGAAACCAAGCTGAGCAAGAGAAGCCAATCAATAATTGCCGTTTTATTAATTTCTTCACCCATAACGCTACCTAAGGTCCTAAACCAAGAAAAGGCCCTCTGGCTAACCATCATTTTTGGTTAGCTAACAAATTAAAGATACCCACAAGCACCAATATTGATTCCACCCTCAAAGCAAATATTCTGCTGCGACTATAATTGATGCCACGGAGATCCCAATGTCGTTCAGTGCTGAGGATTCAGATCCCCACTGCCTGCCCCGAAATAATAATTAAACAAAAAAAATAGAGTAATCAATTAGATGAATGGAATATAAAAAAACTTGAAAATGCTATACGTATGTTATATATATATATATCCTTCTGGTCACTCACCAAAGTTGGGTTTTCAATTAAAAATATGGATAAGGTCGTGTCAAAGTTGCAGAGGGAGCAGAGAGACGTGAAAGCAAAAACTACATAAAAAAAGAAAGAGAAAGGCAGTATTATTATGTTTTTTTGCTTTTTTTTTTGTTGGTATAAGAAGGCCATCTCTCACGACATAAGTTTCCAGGCTGACAAGATATATATAAGAGAGTGATAAGGAGAGGCCGAGGAAATAAGGGAGAGGAAGGGTTGCAGAGAGAGAGAGAGAGAGAGAGAGAGAGAGAGAGAGAGAGAGGATTAGTTAGATCAGATGGAGAAGGGTAATGGATTATTGTCGGTGTTGGGGACATTGTATACTGTGAAACCATACTTGGCGATCATATCACTTCAGTTTGGGTACGCAGGCATGTACATCATCTCCTTGGTGTCCTTGAAAGGAGGTATGAGTCACTTCATCCTCGTCGTCTACCGCCACGCTGTGGCCACCCTCGCCATTGCACCCTTTGCCCTTGTCCTTGAAAGGTACGTAGTCTCATTTTAATCCACTACTCTTACCGTAAATCTTGGCATGCAATGATTAATTAGGCATGCAGTTGTTTGACTTTCATTTGTTATGCAATTAATGTTTATATTAGTTTTCTTGCGTCTACACTGTGGGGCATTAATAAATGACTCAAATAATATGTAAAAAAAAAATGCTAGTTACTTTTAAATTTTGATCATGGGAGTTTTTTTTTTTTTTTTTTACAAAAATTTAAGAACTCAAGGTTCAAGCTTCACTTGACTGGGGCTGGTCTGGGCTAGCGTCTATAATGGATTTGAATAGTGGGTTAGTGTAAATTTTAAAATAAATGTGTTAGTTTTACAATAAAATATTTTTAATTTAAGATGTCTAGAAAGCTGATGTTGTAACTTATTAACTTATCCTCCATAGCATTTGGCATTTGGTTTTTTTGTTTTTTGTTTTTTTATAAGTCAATTTATTAAATACCTGAACGAAACTTAACCATCAACAATCATGCATCACAAAAATATTATATGCGAGTCTAATACATTATTGTGATTAAGTACACACCAGTCCGATAGTATATATATATAGGAACTTATGCGGTAAAACTATATATAGTAGTACTAATTAAGTGCAAAACAAACCAGGTTGATGAGTATTCATAGAAACATTATTAAATATTTTGATGACTTGTAAAAAAAGAAATCCACTTCTCTGTTTTTTGTTTTTTTTGGTCTCTCTTCTTTCCTTTATCAAATATCAACCGCAAAAACGGCCTTTTCGTCTTTTGCTAAACAAAAAGAGACAAAATCCTTATTTTAGGCGTAAAATACGTGTTTCTTTGGAATGCAGGACAATCAGGCCGAAGATGACGTTGCGCACTTTCCTGAAAATAATGGCGCTGGGATTGCTCGAGTAATATATATATATATATATATCCTCTTAAACAGAAGCTTTATTAAATATTTTAAATAGTACACACATACACACTATATATATATATGTATATATATATATATATGACACACACACACACACACACCTTATTAGTTATTAATATTGAAATTCTAAAGAGGTTAATATATATACGTTCCGTTTGATTAACAGACCCGTGATCGATCAGAACCTTTACTACTTGGGAATGCAGTACACGTCAGCGGCTTTTGCATCCGCCTCCGTTAACATGCTTCCTGCCATTACCTTCATTATGGCGGTCATTTTTAGGTGACCTTGTGATTGATAATTTATTTTTACCCATCTTATATATATATATATATATATATATATAGATATGGTGTGACATATATAAAAAATTGAATTACTGACAGCAATTAATTAAAAATATGAATCGGGGCATCTTGCATGCATAAGGATATTGATCGGGGTGAAATAATTTAATTTGAAAAAAAAAAACAAAAACAAACAGGATCGAGCGGGTGCAGATAAAGAAGGTACCGTTCCAGGCGAAGGTGATTGGGACGATACTGACGGTGACGGGAGCGATGGTGATGACGGTGTACAAAGGGCCTGCAGTGCTGGGGTTCTTGACGCGGGGGGGACAACAGGTGGGGCAACACGGAAGCTCCTCTGCGGCGGCGGCGGCGGAGCAGCAGCACTGGCTCCTGGGAACCCTCATGCTGCTGATGGGATGCTGCGGCTGGTCCGGCTTCTTCATCCTTCAGTCTTTCACCCTCAAGGAGTACCCCGCCCAGCTCTCCCTCACCGCTTGGATCTGCTTCCTGGGAATGATCGAGTCCGGCGCCGTCGCACTCGTCATGGAGCACCATCCCACCTCCTGGGCCCTCGGATTCAACTCCCGCCTCCTCGCCGCTGTTTATTCTGTAATTATATTTATTTTTTATTTCTATATTCTCTCACCGGCCACCATGCATGCATGCATGCAACATCGTTATAATCATAATTATTATTAATTAATTAATTAGCAACATTAATTATATTATTAATTACAGGGGGTGGTGTGTTCGGGATTGGCGTATTACGTGCAAGGGGTGGTGAGCAAGGCACGGGGCCCCGTTTTTGTGACAGCCTTCTCTCCTTTGGGCATGATCATCACTGCGGTATTGGGATCGGTTGTCCTCGCCGAACAAGTGCACCTTGGCAGGTACGTACGTATTCATGTACAGATGTTAATTAAACCTATGTGTGTATATAATAAAATAGCTATTATATAAATATAGTGCCTCGTGTAAATCACTTTGTTCGTTCGTCTCTCTCTCTCTCTCTCTCTCTCTCTCTCTCTCTCTCTATATATATATATATATATATATATTGTGTGTGTAGCGTGATTGGAGCTGTGATCATAGTCCTGGGGTTGTACTCGGTTGTGTGGGGTAAGAGCAAGGATCTTTCGGCGGTGACGCCGCCAGCATCGGAGATTGATGACGAGAAGTGGAGCGACCAAGAGGGGCTGCCGACAGTTGATCCGGCTGCCAAAATCAATCCCCCACAAATTTCTGCCTAGCTCTCGTACGTGGTTGAACAAACACGAAAGACGACGGTGCACCATCGATCGATGGAGCTCCCTCTCCCAAACTGTTTTAATTTGGTCTCCTTTAATTTCCACCTAGCTATAGTAGCTCATCTCCCACGTTCTCCTTTTTTTTTTTTTTTTTTTTTTTTTGGTTTTTGTTTTTTTTTGTGAAATTGAAACATATTGACCAAATTAACCTCTCCTCTCTATCGATCGCGTGTATGATTTTTGGTCCTAAACCAAGAAGAATGATTCTGGCCGGGTTTGCTGGCAATTAAAGACGTACGGAAGACGAGGCACGAGCTACCTCTCCGAAACTGTCTCAATTTGGTCTTCGTTCCAGCTGCCACGTCATCTTTTTTTTTTTTTTTTTCCTTTTATCAGTGGCCAACAACTGATTGAAATACAACTTCAAGAGAAAATAAGCAGGCTTTGTGAAATTTACACAATTGATGGATCATACATTCTTAAGCCTCAACCCCAAAAAGTATTAGAACTTAGAGTTCAAAAATAAGTTTCTAGACAATGGTTTTAAATTAAAGCTTGGCCACGAAATATAATTCAACGGCTCAATTAGAAAAACTAATAATGTTTTTAAAGTCCGATAGGAAATATGATCTAAATTTTTTATAAAAATAATGATAGTTAAGTAGGAATTATTTGTCTCGATCTATTTAATAGAATGGGAAATCTTATGGTGAGATATTAATTTGGATTCTTATACATATAAAATTTCAGTGAGTAGGAAAATTGATCAAACAAGTATATATATATATATATATATATATATATATATATATATACACACACACACACACTTGCATTTTTTGTGTCTTGAATGCAATTTCACTAAAAGAGTATAATTACTGAAATTATAAAAATAATTTTAACAATACTTTTTAAATTATCTTCACGTTTTAATATTGTTTTTCATATAAATTATTATTTTTTAACTTGTACTTTAATAATACACTTTAAATTAAGTTTATTTTTATTAAAATAATAATTTTTATTTTATCAATACACTTTCTTCCCTCACAACCTCACTAAAAGTATTTTATCAATACTTTTATTGCTTGCAGCTACCCCCCCCCCCCCCCCCCCCCCCCCCCCCCCCCCCCCCCCCCCCCCCCCCCCCCCCCCCCAAAAAAAAAATATAAATAAATAAAATTGAGTGGACCCATGATGGGAATTGGCCAAACCAAAGGTTTGGGGATCCCAATTTCCTACAAGTAATTGGAGGTCTCGCTTCCTAAGTTTGCCGCCTACGGCGATGGCACATATGTTTGTGCTTGCGGAGGCCACATGGCAGCAGCGCCGCCCATCGTCCACACACCACCGATGGGATCAACTAGGTCCGAGTGTAGTCCGGTGAAAAGGGTGGTTGCGGCTCCATGGTGCGAGGCGGATCCTGCAACGGCTTCATCTCAGAAGGTAAGGAGGTGACATGAAAACGAGATAGCACTTGCGAAGAGAACGTACGGCAGCGGCCGTAGTGGACATCTATACGGCTTCGAGGACGGTGGATGCGATTGGAATCCAACCGATGTAGGAGAGAGGGCAAGGGAAAGAGATAAGAAAATAATATAATATTATATAAAAAGTAAATAATAATTTTTTAAAAATTAAGAGTTATTATAGTAATTTGTATACGTAGAGAGTAGAGAGAGTGAGTTAAAAAGATTTTTTTTATAACATAATTTGTATATATTAAAACTTATTTTTGTCATAGAAAATTTCTTATAGTTAATTTAATACATAAAAATAACAAATACAAAGTCACGGTCCAAATTAACCAAAACTACTTGTCTAATACGCCCTGATTTCTTCCCGCTGCACAATTCATTTTTTTTTTTTTTTTTTTTTTTGCAAAAATGGCTTTTAATAAAATGAAATCTCTTTTTAAAAACAACACATTCCATTAAATAGTAATAAGAAGAAGTAGAGCATGCCTACAGGTCTATTTTTTAAAATATGAAGGGATGATATTTTTCTCGCCCACGAGTTTTTATGTACTTATCTGTCCACTGCAAAATATAGAGTCCAGACTAACTCAACAATGATGTTTTATACTTGTGCTGACGATAATATTCGATTCCGCCGTGGTTAATTAATTAGTGGTACAAAAACTTATTATATATATATATATATATATATATTCATTTAGTTATTATAAAGAGCGACACATATGCGTGTGAAACAAAATGGAGGGAAACACCAATGCGTTGTAGGGGAAGGAATTGCCATATTTCTTTTTTGGTAATGCTGTTTGGGCAGGCAATTGAAGAAGGAATAATAATGGCAGCTAGCTAGCCTACCTAGCTTACGTACCACCACCACCTGTCTTGTTTCCTCCGAGGCCGGAATCCAAAATCAGCGTATTGGTCGGATATAGTGATAGTGATGATGAAATGGCATCGAACATGGCTTGTACACTTACCCCTCTCTCTCGTACTTCCCAACTCAATGTCCAAGCAGCCCGAACCATCCGTCAAGCCCAACCCACCCACGACCCCACCCACCTAATGGCCTAGTACCCACCTCCTCTAAAATATTAAATTTTTTTTATAAAATATGTTATTAATGCAACTTAAAACCTAGACTTTCTTTAAAATACGAAATATTATCCAGCTTGATAAATTTATTTACATAATTATTATATATAATAATATTAAAAATAATATATTTAAAATAATAATAATAATTATTTTTATTATAAAAATTTAGCCCGCAAGTCAGCCCACTTCAGCTCGCCCTGCAAGCGAACTAGGCCGGGCCAACATTTTCTAATCCATTTAAAACGACCTGTTTAAGCCCGAGCCCGGAGAGGCTGGGCACCCCTGCTCGTTTTACTGGGGGCAAAAGACTGAATCTCCCTATCTAACATTTATTTAATGTTTCACTTTCGATTTGTGATAATATGTGCATTATTATTGGTATTAAAAAAACATATATATTCATCTTATATTAACGTATTTACTAACTGATATATTCAAGGCCAAAAGATGACTACCTAGCTAGTGAACAGGACTGAAGTATTTCGAGCAATAATCTTAATGCATATCGGTTTTCCAATGCTGAAACTTCGAATGCAAATATATATGTACCGATATTGAAATTCGCATTTATATTTCATATTCGAAATTCAAACTACATTATCGATGCATTAACAAGCTCGCTCTCTTTATTTTATCTATATATTTAAAAAATATTTTCAACTATTTCTATATATTTTATCTTTATTTTAATTTAAATAATTTTTATTTTTATTTTTTCAAATTTCTTTATTAATTAATACATGTAAATAGAATTAAAAGTATAAAGAAACAAAAAATATATTAAATAAATAATAACTTTATTATTTTTTTACAAATAAAGATTGAATTTTTTACCTTTTACATATTAAGCGTAAAAGAAAATTATAATATTACTTAATTATTTATTTATAGATAATAGAAAGGTACGAAATTCAATACTTGTTAACCGACATAGATGGGTATAAAAAAACTTAGCTATATATATATATGATTAATATATAGAAAATGAAAGCAACGGACATATTTGGGATTAAGGTCATTTGACCAGAATTAAACGGTTCTAATCGCATATTCATGCACTATTTTTTTTTATATTCATATATTATTCAATATTATTTATTATTCATTATATTATTATAGTCATGCACTAATTTCTCTTCCTTTCCAAGTTATGTGTGTATGTGTTTATGAATACATAAGTTACAAAAATATTAAAAATATAAATATGAAAATAAATACAAATATTTTAGATATATAATTATATATCTGTTTTATATTTAAATATAAATAATATTATATATTTCCAAAAATCCAATTCGATATGATTGATAAACATTTTTTCCAAACCAGTTAAACCTATTATTATCAAGTGTGCCGCATGGTGCGTCTGAGAAAAAGGTGGCCACTCCTCTTACACTCACACTCCACGCATCCCACCAATTGGCATTCGCACTCTAGTCACTGTAATTAATTATACAAACCCATATCACTATCACATCCGTGAAGAATGTTTTCATTTTTTTAGTCTTGGGAGGGGAAGGAGTTGGTTTGGCGTCTGCCACACAAGAAGACATCTATTTGCTTTAGCCAGATCAATTTTTTGGAATGGAAATAATTTAATTATATATATATATATATATTAATTAACTAAATTTAACTATTATCGCATCGCATTAATAGAGCTACGGTCGGACACCCAACTCAAGCCTTCAGTTTTGGTAGGAAGACAATAAATACCCTGCGTGCCTTGTCATGCTCGACTAGGCAAGTGGGCACTACCTATGTTGGAAGTTGGGAATTGGTGCAATGAAAAAGCAAGGAACTAATCTTTCCTTTTCAAACATTTAAAATATTATAATATTAGTTTAAAATTTTACAAAATTTATTATTTAATACTGTTTCTTTAAATTGCAATTAGAATAATTTAAATCACAATATGAAAAAGCAAGTGGGCACTACCTATGTTGGAAGTTGGGAATTGGTGCAATAAAAAAGCAAGTAACTAATTTTTCCTTTTCAAGCATTTAAAATATTAGTATATTAATTAAATTTTTACAAAAATTATTAGTTAATACAGTTTTTAAAGTTGTAATTAGAATAATTTAAATCATAATATAATTTAAAATTTACAAATGATTATTACAACACTTAACACCACAACTATCACAATAAAAATTTACTAACTTACATCATTATGGCTTTATCACCACAACAATTACAATAATTTTTTATTACTTAGGCTGAGTACCTCCTTTGACATCAACAAGTGTCAATCCTTCCTTATTGGGAGACATGTCCCATCAGACAATAACTTTCACAATCATATCATATCATACATCATAAGCATTACAAAAGCATAAAAGTCAAAAATAATACATACATCAACAATTATTGATATCACCATTTAAAATTATTGTGAGCTCAAGAGTTCATCATACTTATAATAACATCAATCATTATTATATAATTATAACCGTAATCATATATAATTGATAACTTACACGTATAATATAAATCTAAACCATCAAAACAATATTGGAAATGACACCGAAAGTAAACAAAATTTCAAATTGAACTTAAGTATAATCAAACGTTTGTATCGATGATCACATTACCTTATAAATATTGTTATTTTCATTTAATAACTAACTCGAAAGATCACTTAACACAGGTCTCTACAATATAATATTAAGATCATCATAACCCTATATATAAAATTTTTTATTTCTAATTTTGACTTTTGTCAAATTAAATATAGTAGCATGGTATTTAAGTCTTATTGAGATCACTTAACTTTAGGCTTAACCAAATATACCAAACAAGTTTAATATTTATATGTTTTGACCTCAAATGATTGAATTTTTGCAACGATATCTTACTCTTATGAAAAAAGCAGCATGTCGATCTATGACTATGACTACTTATGAGTTAAATGACTCAAAAATATGTCTCATCATACGTCTTATGTCTTTTCATTGTGATAATCAATCAACACTAATATTTTAAAAATATGATTTCTTAAGTATGAATCAAATATATTGAGGTTGATTTTACTTTATTAATTCAAGTTGAAATTATTGCTGAAAAAATATATTTTGTATCATCTAATGTATAACTTGTTGACATTTTCACAAAGGCATTGAACAAACGACAATATAATTATCTAGCTACTTCGCAATTTGAGCATATGTGTTCTCATATATCAACTCAAAGGGAGTATTGTGAATATATATCCTATTGATTATGTCCATTTTGTTTTCTGGTAAATATTATTTTTTTAGAAAGGTAGATTACTTGGTTGATTGTGTCTTATTTTTAAGGCATTTATTGTGCTGTCTAATATTGGGTGCTTAACTTGAATATTAACGTTGGAATAATAACAAGGAAGACACTTTTGGTTTTGATTTTGTACTTTCCCTTGGCATTTTAGGTAATTCGTACGTCCTTAAGAGATTAACTTTTTAATTGATAACTAATTTGGCCAAGTTTACCATCCATTTGAGTGTTAGTCAAACGGAGTATGTTTTTTTTACTCATATTAGTCTTTGCCTATATTTGACAAGCACTGTTATTCACAACTTCATAAGAAAAACTCATGCAAGGTATACATAAGATTAAATCTTACAACGAACGTGAATTTTAAAAAAAAAAAACACAGTTACATTTTAATTATACATAGTCGGTGGCTTCTTTTAAAATACAGTTTACCTTCATTAAAAAAACACCCGTACATATGATTGTTTTTGTTGTAATTATTTACGCGACAACAATACGGAGAAGTGTACGGGGTTTGCCCTTTGCACCAACGGACCGATACCAGAAATACGACCACAGACTTATCAGATAAGCATTGTTAATGATGGCTGATGCTCGGTCCATTCAAAAAAAAAACATGAGGGCCACTTTGACGTAGGGTAGCTTAGTACTCATCAACCATCCTCCATCACTCATTTTCTAATTATATTGATCCTTCAAAGTTTAATTCGGTAATTATCCTATCAGCCCCTGCCCGTACACATTGATGGACGCACACTCAGAAATGAGATGTATATATAGTCATTAACGTTTGACTTTTGTGAGCAGATGAGCTGCATATGGTGGCAAGCAGTACTGTGATGTCACCTTGATTAAACTAAAAACACAATATGCCTAGAAAAATTTTAATATGAGGTGCTTAGTGCATGCGTGCACTTAATAGTATATTTACCTTCTCTCTCTCTCTCTCTTTACATATTTTTCAATTTCTACAACATTTTTTTTCAAGGGGATTTTATTTATTAAAAATAAATGAGAACCGGCAGAAATCGAGGTTTCATTTAAAGCCCCAACCATTTCTGGAAATGGCCAGCTGAGAGCCATGCTTTAATCTGTAAAGGTTTCAGCGGCCATGGCCGATTGTTCCTCCCCTGCGTCAACCATGTGGACACCTGCGACCGGCCGGCCGGCCGGCACTCTCCATCGTCACGACGACTGGCAATTATAATGCTAGGAATTGTAACGTAGGAGAATATATATATATATATATATATATATATATATATATTACCAATCTTGAATAAAAGTATCAAGTCTGACTATTTATATTATATATTTATATCTTTCACGTGGAGTTAAAGAATGGTAGAGAGATATATTTTTTAAAAATCATGACATCAATATATTGTTTAAATTAAAACTGACAGTATAATTATAGGTTTAATAAATTGTAATTAAATAACTAAATAATTTTGTAATAACGTGAGATCTTGACTATTAATGATCGAAATTAATTTTTCCTTTAACTCACAAACATTCTATGGGGTATACACACACACACACACAAAAAAAAAAAAAAAAAAACGCATGATGATGGTGGCCACTCAGCACACACGATGGAGCTTGCAATCTCGTATACGGATAAACGTACGTGGCCACTACACCACAGCCTCCTCATTTGCATGCTGATGACTTTAATTATGCATGATCACATGAGATTTTGCCAAAATATTGATTTAGATGTTACTTTGTTTGGTTAAATCTATTCTCTCGATACAACTTATCTTTTTTTTTTTCTTTTCATTAATTAATTTAGATTGGTGTGGGTCTCACGTACAAAACTCTGCCAGAGACAGACTTTTGTTCGCTTCTTATAGTGGAGCCAAAAGGGGTGTCTGGGTGATTTGTGGCCGGATGATTTCCCCCCTTATAAAAAAAAATACGGATCTTTAACAAGTTCCTTGCAGATTTATATGTACCACGCAAGATATACAGGCGAACAGATTTATTATCTTAATGACGTGTAGTGGCGTTTTCGAAACGGCAGCCCGAATATTTTGTGGTGGCCAACGTCACACATGCATACGCATACTCAACCCAGAGAGAGAGGTTAGCAAAGTGTAAACACTTATATGTAACCACACGCATGTATAAAAGGGGAGGCAATGGGTATGCAGCCTCAAAGCCTCAAGTACTGTCCCCTTCCTCTCATTGACAAACACGGAGACGTACGTATAAGTGAAAGGTGAGAGGGAGGGAGAGATGGGCTTAGGAGAAGGGAGCTTAGTGTGGGAGAAGTTGTACCGGAAGGTGAAACCATACGTGGCTATGGTGTCCCTGCAGTGTGGGTATGCAGGCATGTATATCATCACCCTGGTGTCTTTGAATCAGGGCATGAGCCATTTTGTGCTCGCAGTTTATCGCCATGCCGCCGCAACCCTCGCCATCGCTCCCTTTGCTCTCATTCTTGAAAGGTCTTTAACCACCCTCCCTATATATATATATTCTCTCTATTTACACTACTCCGCAACACAACAATGTTTTTTTTTTTCCTGAAATCATTTTCCAACACGTTCATGCTAGCACTTGAGTGGACAGAAAACCGAAGTCCTAGATTTAATTCTGACTTAAAATATTATTGTTTCATTACCAATTTACCATAGTCTCGTAGTTTTATCTCTGGGGTTGCAGATACTACAAACATATTTAATTAGACGTGTCAGCTTTGACGAAAAGTTCACATTCCTCACATTATTGGCAACTCATTCAATAAGACATAATTCTTAATGATAATTATTTTTCTTTGTTTCTTAATTCACATCTTTTTTTTTATTAATGAGTATATTTAAGGAATATTTTATTCAATTTATATCGTTAGTACGTGTACACGTACTAATAAATTCAGTAAGTATAATGTATTCAATTTAAATATTTTAATTGTTCCACAAGAGGGATTAAGTTTTTTAGCATGTGGCTGTTATAATGAATGAATCGTGAATAAGGATTAAATTGACCGTATATATAGGTAGTGGTGAGATCGCGAGGAGGGGAGTGGGTAGACATTTTATGTAAAAAAAAAATATAAGTTTTTTTTATAAATAAAAAAACTAAGAGCTTGGCAATACGTACAATAACTCTAACAATTTTTCTTTTAAAAAAACTGCATCTCTCTTTCTCTATTTATATACGTACGTATGTATGCTGACATGTTCTCTTCTTCTTTTAATTGCTGCAGGAAAATAAGGCCCAAGATGACAGTATCAGTTGCTCTGAAAATAATGGCGCTTGGCTTAATAGAGTACATATTTAACATTAGCCATGCATGCATGCACACACATAATTACCCCTCTATTTGCTTATAAATAAAAATAAATTGAAGCAGATAAGTTATTAGGATTGTCCGACTGAAAAGGAAATTTAAAAATATTTATCGAGTATTATATATGTGTTGGTCAATTTTATCTATGTAAAAATCATTGGAGGCCTCATTCCCTTAAAAAATAAAAAAACATTGGATTTAATTATTAGGAAATGGGTACTCCGCTGTAGATGTGTTGTTAATTACTAGAGTAGCTAATCGATACCCACCGTTGGATGATCAGACCAGTGATAGATCAGAACCTGTACTACCTGGGCATGAAGTACACGTCAGCTACTTTAGCCTCCGCCTCCGCCAACGTCCTCCCTGCACTCACCTTCGCCATGGCTGTCATATTCAGGTGATAATATATATATATATATATATAGGAATTTAAATATCTTTAGCTCATATTTAATAAAGACAATTAATTAATTAATTAAGATTTTGAATCCGACGAAATAATGAACGTACAGGCTAGAGCGCCTAAAGATGAAGAAGGTGCACACGCAAGCCAAGATCATCGGATCGCTGGTCACCGTGGTCGGAACTCTAGTGATGATCCTGTACAAGGGGCCCATCGTACACTTCCTGGGGTCGCACGCAGCAGGGACCACCAGTAACCACCAAAACGCCGGCGCTGCCGCCGTCGACCAGCACTGGTTCGCCGGAACTTCAATGCTCCTGGCGCGCACCTTCGGCTGGGCCGGTTTCTTCGTTCTTCAAGTCAGCTCTCCATCCCACTTTCCCACAAACAAATAGATGTTGTTGTTACAATTTTTAACTGCCTGCCGTCATTTTTGTTTTCTGATTTAATTAATTGTAAAATTGTCGTTCGTTGGTGTTGTCGATCCGATCGCTCAGTCGTTCACGCTGAAGGAGTACCCGGCAGAGCTATCGCTGACGTGTCTAATTTGCCTAATGGGAACGCTACAGGGAGCCGCGGTGGCGGCGGTGAAGGAACGCGACCTGAGCGCGTGGGTCATCGGCTGGGACTCCCGTCTCTTAGCTGCCGTTTACTCGGTTAGTTTCTTTCATCGCATTTGCCATTTAGTAATTAACTTATCATTATATATATATATATAGTTTTTGGTTTAATAATATATATATATATATATATATATATATATATATATATGGTGGT
This sequence comes from Taxillus chinensis, assembly GCA_023512835.1. NCBI lineage: Eukaryota > Viridiplantae > Streptophyta > Magnoliopsida > Santalales > Loranthaceae > Taxillus > Taxillus chinensis. Next base: position 16,255,445 of record CM042090.1, read on the forward strand.
GAAATTATCATTTATCAGGGAGTGGTGTGCTCTGGAGTAGCGTACTACGTGCAAGGAGTGGTTATGAAGGAGCGAGGGCCGGTGTTCGTGGCGGCGTTCTCGCCGCTGTGCATGCTCATCACCGCCGCCCTGGGGGCCTACATCTTGGCCGAACAAGTTCACTTAGGAAGGTACTGATCTTAGTCGTACTGTAACTAATTACTAACCACACATATATATTAATGTAGTTTAATTGCACAATTATTGAATTAATCGCTGATCGATCACTTAATAATTAAATTGACCAATTGGTTAAACTACATATATATATATATATATAATATAATATATAATTAAATCGATATGCACGGTTGGTTTCAGTGTGATTGGATCGGCTGTGATAGTGATTGGACTGTACTCAGTGGTGTGGGGCAAAAGTAAGGATCCGATACACTCTGAGTTCGGAGATGATGAGATGAGCGAGGCGTCGCTTGAACTGCCAATCGTGGTCGACGGCAAGAAAGTGAGTACTGTACATGATGAGTTGAAGATGACGAGGGTAGAGGGACATGATGAAGAATCTGTGCAGGAACATCCAAACTCCACCCAACAGAGGCTTGATGAAAACTAAACATGTGTGCGTGCAGAGTGTGCGCATGTACGTGTGTTTGAGAGAGAGAGACTGAGACAGTGTGTGTGTGTGTGTGTTGCTATTTGATTAAGGAAATTGATGATATATATATATAACGATGGGAGAGGCAAGTCATGTTTTCCCCGATATATATATAAATCGAAAGGCTAGCTAATTATTATAATTAAAAAGGAGGATGATTGCGGTGGTACTTAGTAGCTAGGCATATATATGCATAGTGGAAGAGGCATGCTTTGAGGCCCTTGGTGGTGTCATCAGCTGGGATACACATATATACTTTGATTCCTTGTCCAACTCACCCTCACGTACGTTCCTGTAAAAGCAAGGGGGAGGTTCAGTTATCCAGATTATAGGTGATTTTTAATAAAGTGTAATTGTTTTTTTTTTTGTTTTATGGCTAAGTTTTGTTGACCTGTGTGTATTTTCTTAATATGTTTTGTACCAAGTACCAACCCGGCCCTTCCAAGCTTAGAGAAATGAAAAAGTAATATGCTTTTGTGGGTAAAAAATGGAGATAAATATGTTAGGCTTAGAAATAATTTCAAAAATAAAAAAATGAATTAAACATCATTTTAAAAAATAAAATTTGTAAACAAAAGTAAATTTGGGGGAAGAAACTATTTTAAAATAAAATAATTGTACAAACAATTAATTTATTTTTGAGGGCACCCTGACCCGGCCCTTATTCTCCGTAATGGATAATATTTAAAAAAATATGTAGAAAATTTGAGATGATTAATTAATATAATCATTTCACATAAATATAATCGGCGCTCTGCTTCGATTCGCAACTCGCAACTCGCCTCGCCTCGCCCGTTGGGTTCACCCTCCCTGAACTGAGTCTGAATTGTACGGAGGGAGGGGTAGCTGTGAAGAAGAAGAAAAATGGTACTGTGGGTATTCGGATACGGCTCCTTAATCTGGAAATCTGGATTCAAGTACGATGAACGCGTTGTAGGTTTCATCAAAGACTATCGCCGTGTCTTCTATCAAGGTTTCATCAAAGACTCTCTCTCTCTCTCTCTCACATTAAGAATTGTTGATTTGATGGGTGTGTTTTTTGTAGGCAGTACGGACCACCGAGGGACTCCGGAGTTCCCGGGAAGGACGGTTACATTGGTGCCTGCAGATGGAGAATTGTGTGTATGTCCCTTCATAATTCCTCAATGCCAATGCCCAAAACCACCTTTTATAACAAAAGTTGTTTTCCTTACATACAAGTTCATTTGTTGTTCGTCTCTGAAAAACAGGACCATACTCCCATTTTGATCCTCAATATTTTTGGATATGACAACCCTTCTAATGATTTGTTTGTCAATTTTTGCGAGGTCGCTCTCAGTGGGGAGTTGCCTACAAGGTGTCTGGAGAGGAAGATGAACAGAGTGCGCTGAACGTATGATTTCAACTCTCAAGTAATATATGAGATTAATGCGAGATGTTTCTAACAATTACCATGAATCACCCTCCTGATCATATCAGGCTCAGAAATAAATGCTACTTGCTATTGCCTTTTTGCTGATGTTGGACACTTCAATTAATTTCTGTTTGAGCTTGAACGTCCAGGGATAATTTTCTTTTAAAGTTAAAAGGCCCAGTAAGGAATAGTTGTTGAACAGCATTCTTTACATTTTGTAACTTAGTCTAGGGCCCTGATTTATGGGGGCTTGCAGTGTCGAAAAATTTGATGCCTGGAATAGAACCTCAAGAAATACGTTTGCATAAATATCCAGTATGGTGTAGTTTGTTAGACATCTTAGTCTCTAATCTTATTGAGGGCGCCTTCTATCCTGCAGATAATTTTATGTTTCTTATAGTGTAGGTGCATCAGTCAAAAGAGTTGGAGAAATTTTTGGGTATTTGGGGGGCTGGTGATCCACAAGGAAGAGAAGTATTCAAAGTTATTAGGTTTACGTATGATACATTTTCAGGAGGGCACATATATGGATTTCTGTTTAGTTGTAATGAGTTGGGACTGAAGATAATGCTAGATTAATATTGGTCTGTGTTATGCAAATTGCAAGCAAGCCAAAAACAGGGAAAACAAACTATGGATAATGTAGAATAACCCAAACAATCACCAAAGAAAAGCAATAAAGAATAGATGACACATGGTTTCCATTGTTCAGCCGTAATCCATGACCTATGTCCAGCAATGATAGTTCTTCTTATATTCGTTTCAAGAAAATAAAAGTTACAGGATTGGTAAAAGATTTGCTCTCCAAGAGAATATCTGCTCTATCTCCCTAATATTTCCTCTTGTTTTCTTCCTTTTTATGCATACATTCTGCTCTCTATTGTGGGTGCATTGTCTCATAAAATCCTGCAACAAATACATATATAGCTTTCCAAGAGAAATTACAATAAAGGACATAAAAATACAAAGCAGGCGGAGTTAAAGCGTCAACCACTTCAGCGGCTTTAACCAGGGAGGGTCGACCACCTCGAACCAGATCTCCATCGATACTCCCTGCCTCTACCAGCGTTGGCCACCAGTGTTTAGCCACTGTAAGCTTTGAGACGTCCTCACAGTCTGACAGAGGATACCGATAGACAGTGTTATTATTATTATTTTTTTTTTGAAGTGGAGAAGGTCTAGAAGTGGAGTTGTACCATTAGAGAGAGGTATTTTCCCCTCTAAGGAGAGTAAATTGGCATAGCATGGCACTTCTAACAGTAGGTTCTACATGCAGAATAGCTATTGCTGTAGGTTTCACATTATTTTATCGCGTAAAATTTTTTTATGGAGACAGAATCTTCATTTAATTGTCTCCATATATGTGTAGAAGGTTGGAGAAGGATGCCACCCTTCCATTGATGTATTGCCCCAATAGCTAGAGTGATGGATGGAGGGTTCCAGGGGTGCTAAAAAATGATGTTAATTTTCATCGGACCTATCACTCTTCAAGAACCTCAGAATTTGTATGGATTGGGTAGAACTACTTATCATGTTTGTTTTCAAACTGTCGTTCTTTATCTTTATCATATAGGTTTATAAAGGCACGTAAGCTTTTGTTTTAAATGTGAATTCTTGTTTGTCGCACAATATACATTTTGTTATGATTTCCAGCCATCAATCACCCTGTTTATATTAACAATTTTTCCCTAATGCTATGCAGTATCTAGAAGTACGTGAGAAACAATATGATCAGAAGGCTTGTGTTGATTTGTTTACTGTAAGCTCAAAGCTTGAATTAATCCATAATTAGGATAATGATGACGTGTTTGTTAGTAGTCGTTGTTATCATTGTTTTTTTTTTCTTTTCACTTAAATGGAATATCTTTTGATTTTGATTTTTTTGCAGGAGCCAATGTCACAAACTCCTGCCATTCCTGCGGTATTGGTGTGAGTTTCCTTGGTCCTTAACTATGTTCTTCATATTATTTTTCTTTCTCATGTTCCACTTTCTTAACGTAGATTTATATCAATGCTGACAAATATATTGTTTAGATACATCGCATCTGCTGACCAGAAGCTAAACTGGAACTATTTGGGACCTGCTTCACTTGAAGAAATTGCCAGGTTAGATTTTCCTAACTTCTAGTTTTATCCATAACCAAACCAAATCAACAACCCAATCCTACCTTCTAGTTTCACTCGCACTGCAAAATGCCAAGTGCTTTTAAAAAAAAAAAAAGTATTTTGCTTTGTTAGTTGTTCACTGTCAGTGCCTGAGGACTTCATATTTCAAATTTCTATATATTTGCAGACAAATTGTTCTAGTCGAAGGCCCCTCAGGACCCTTCTATTTTATTTTCTATAAATTCGCAGACAAATTGTTCTAGCCGAAGGCCCCTCAGGACCCAACAGAGACTACCTTTTCCAACTTGAGAGTGCCCTCCTTACAATTGGTGAGTTGCTCCTCCTCCCATAAGGACCTGTTTGTTACCGGATGTTCCAATTCTTTGCCCGCCCCCCTTCTAATTGAAAACTGAAATCCGTGTGAAGGGTGCAAAGACAAACATGTCATGGATCTCGCAAATGAGGTGAGGCGTGTGCTTTCAGGGAATGGCCCAACTGCCGCATAATTCCTGAACCGCAGTTCTGATCCTGAGATTTGAGCAATCTACATAGTAATTAAGATGCCCAACCAGGGGTCCGAGGTTCATGAACCGCATTTTAGTTAAGACTGCGATTCATGATTCTCCCAAAAAAAAAAAACAGACAAACTGCTACTTAAAACTGCCTTCCAGAAAAAGAAAAACAAAGGCTGCTACATGGGCGAGTGTTTCAATCATATTGGAATTCTTAAGGGGATGGAACCAATGTTCACCTAATACTGCTTCAGTGCTTTGTTTTGCTTCAGAGTATCCTTTATGAAGATACTCACCCTTATAGGGGTATGCTATTTAATTTCGGTAAACATATTATAGCCTGACTAGGGTAGAACCATAAATGAATCAAATAATGCATCATTTGAAAACATGATGGCCGGGACATCGTTTTCTCTTCTGGCACCTCATCCTTCACAAAACAGCCGTCAGAGGGAAAAAAAAAACATAAATAGCAAATGGGGAACTAATTTGGTAATGTTTTTAAAATGTTGTTTTTGCTTATTTTATAAATCGGAATTAATATAATATATGTTTGATAAATTATAAAAAAATATGTACTTATATTTTTTTACTTTTTTATGTTAGATTGCTTTTAAAAGCTTCAGTTCGAAAATTTTAAAAATATTAATATTAAGCTATATCACATGTGTGGTAGCTCTGCCCTTTTCCCACCTTTCCTCTGTATACCTTCGTTCCCATCCAGTTGGTGTCAAATAACGAAACAGAAACCGGGCAACCCAGTTCAGGCATGATGTCACAAGCAGCAACCAGCGAAGATGGGGATCAGATGTCATTCTCCTCCACCGTCTATGGGGATCAGATGTCCATTAACCTTTTATGTAAATAAATGAATAAATGAAATTAATTATCCTTATACTCTAGTAGATAAATCTGATTCAGAACCCACTGCCATTGAAGCTTCAAATTAATTCTCTTTTTTATTCGTATAGGCACCAATTTTTAATAGAATATTTTTATAACCTTCACAATAATGTTATTTTAAAATTATTAAATACTTATTATTTAATTTTAAAATTTACAGCACTTTTAAAATTATAATTTATTAAATATTTATTTGCTTATTTTTATAATAATTTTTTTCTAACACAGCTAAAAATAATTTTTTTATAAAACAAAATCAAACATATTTACTTTATAAAAATACACCAACTCGCCTAAAAAATTTACGCCAATTAGTTATTTCAAAAGGCAAAGAAAACTTGAGCCTGTCACATTTCAAGATATACATATTATTCTTACTTTTATAAATCAATTTAAAATAATATTATAAACTTCTAAATAATATTATCATGAATATAAATTTATTAAATTTATAATTTCTTAAGCTCAAGCCTAGCCTAAACAAAATCAAACCCCAGACACTCAAGGGGTTTAGCTCATGCCTCGTAACAACCCTAATCAAGGGAGCTCCATTTAGGCGTTTCTAAGAAAGGACAAAGACATGACATCACCACAAAACCTACTCAACACAAAACTCTCCAATACTTTCTCTAATAATAATAATAATAATAATAATAATACATTCTGCTAGAATAAACTGAAAGTGCGTATTTCACCCACCCATCCCTCAAATTATCCAACATTTCTTTTCTAACCCTTGAAGAAAAAAGACAAACATTGCCGCACACAACACAAAGACAACGAAGATGGCATATAATGTTATCCATCTTTTCAACTGAAGCTATCTGTTGTGATAATCACCACGTTTTAGCTCAAGTTTAACGCAGGATTCAATCACTGTCATCATCTGCAAAAGAAAATTGCAAATCATGAGGGTGGCTGAACCAGCAATGCAGCTTGATAATAAGATTATATCACCTAGAGAGAAAAAAAACATTGGTCCAACAAGGCCTCAACACAACATATGCCATAAGATTACGAGTTTAAGAACTACAATCCTAGAGATCTAGAATTGTGTAAAAATGATTCTACTGTCAGGTTTATGCTTAATTGACATGCTTCCATCAATCTTGGCAGTTGCTATTCTTGCAAAATATTTTGGGACTTCTTGAACAAAGGAGCATGAAACAGCAGTTACAGTATTGGCCTTTTCAAAAGAATATCGAGATATTTTGCGTGTATGCACTACCAGAAAATGCAATTGACTATACACCCAGCCACGAAAGAGAAAAATATTTAAACCAATAGCACTTACAACACCACCAATTACAAAGAGCATACATATGTATGAAGTATAATTTGGAAGCTCTTGAAATCACTAGGCATGAAAAGCAATTGAAATTTTAAAAATCAATATTTGCCCACCTTCATCCAACCCTTCACTTTCGCTGCCTTCATTGTCACCATCATCGTTTCCATCTTCATCATCTGTGTTGTCGTCATCTTCTTGATCATCATCATTATCACTATCTTCCACACTATCATCGCCATCGTTTTGAACTGGTGCTTTAGGCTTTGGAGCAACAAAACTGGTGGTGGACCTTCTGCGTGAACTTGAGACAATGTTGCTCATGTCAATGCCTTCTAGTTCTTTTGCTCTTTCCTTTCTCCTTTTAACTTCTTTAATTTCTGCTCCATAAATAATTTACGAGGACAGTTATTAAATGCCAAAAGTTCAACATCATGATCCGCAAGTCAACAAGAGAAATATGTAATTGGGGACTGTTTATCTTGCAAATTTCAATACAAAATAAGTAAACTAAATTCCCATAACCTGCTTAGTTTGTAACAATTTGAAGAGTACAAGAGAATTGCATAACCAAAAGACAGCTTACAAAATTCCATGTCTCCTAAAAGGAACGGCAACTGGTGCGTTCTTTGTCAATAAGGTACTGACAATAATATCCAATCAAACCAAAATCGTCCAAATTACAGTAGTAGTCTAGAAGTAACTTCAGTATCACTGAAATAAAGTTGTTGAAACAATTATGCTACCTAAAATTTGTCATGCGAGAAAATTTATAAAAAATAATAATATGGATCATCAAGATCCATCTTTACACACATCTTCACAGCGAACTCTTGACTGAGGAATTTCAACAAAGCCATAAATATGATGTAAAATGCATGAGAGATCTATGCTTCAGGCTTGGAAACTCAAGAATCAAGATTATATTCTAGTCTATCTTATTGTCCTACAATTACAGATTGCCTTCAAGCTATTACACTATGTTAATGATTCAATTACTAAAACTGCCACATTACAAATTCCCATTAGATGAAAAACTTTTTCAGTCATCAAAATTATATGCAATAAACCCTACCCTTCTCAGAAGGATTTGCAGACAGTCCTTCTTTTGATAGTATCTCCTCTAGTTCCTTAATTAGGCATGCCTCACGTTTGTTCTCAGGCGCCTGCTTTGCTTTTTTATAAACCGCGGGGGAAATGCTTTAAATCAAGAAAATCAGAAAGCAAACATTAAGGTGTAACAGAACCACTAAAATATCAAGATTTGTAAATACAGAGTCAACAACTGAAACCTCATCCCGCATGCTTTAATTATTGATCTAAGATGCTCCACGCGTTTTCCATAAGCAGGATGTGAAACTTCTTTTTTCTGCATTTCAATCATATTAGAAAAATTATTGACTTAATCTAGTGAATCGATGGTAAAATCCAATGAATCACCTTTGTAGGTTTTTCATCAGATGATTGAGCTTGGCCATCTTCACTGTCGTTTTTGGTGTCTTCAACATCGCTATCTTCTTCTGAATTTGTTTCTGCAGCCTTCAGCTTTTTTCTAGGCACATTTGAAACCTTTAATGATCGTCCACGCTTCCTGACACCTTCAGAGCGTGTTTTCCCTTTTGGGGTGCTTTTCTTATTGGATTTTACTTTCTCTTCTTCTATATCCTCGCTTTCACTACTATTTAGAACTTTTGTAGGTCTTCCACGTTTTATGACACCTTCAGAATGTGTTTTTCTTTTTGGAGTAATTTCCTTATAAGACTTTATTTTCTTTTCTTCTATATCCTCCCCATCTCTGTCTGAAGAATCAGGGCTTCCTTCACTGCTGATACTAGCAGATCTTTTGGTCTTAGGACTTTTCTTTTTAACTGTGGATGCAGACTCAGAAACTTCACTTGACTTTAGTACCTGATAAAAAATAGAATAAACGGCAACTTATGTCAATAGGATTTGAAAACAAATGGTAATTGTACTACTATTTGTAGAATCCAAAACCTAATATGATGCCTCGTTAAGAACAGGTTTAATAACCTCATCCAGTTTCTCAGCAATAATTTTTTTGTAGAGATCAAGATATCCTGGTTCAAGTTCAAGATCCTCTTCCAAAAGTCGACGAACTCCAACCAGATTGACTTTCCTGGAAAAGAAAGACAATATAATAATCAATAATTTTTCATACCTCAACCAAAGGATGATGGAACGGAGGTAAACACTAGACAAAAATTCTTCTGCAGGATATGCACAATGTAAATGTAGCCTTTACTAAGGCAAAAGCATGTGTATATATTAGAGAGAGTTGCTCCGTTGCATACTCAGAATTTTCTCTGAAATAAGAAACCCTTTTCAGAATAGCATTTTTTATCATGCTCTCACTTGGGACTACTTCATTTTCAATGCCTCGGGTTTCCTTCATATCAGAATTGACTATTTTTTGTCCTGTCAGGAGGCCTAGCACTGGAGAGTCTTCCATTTTCCCCTCGCTCTCGGAACCAGACTCCTTTACATCTTTCTTTGACTTAACTCCTTGACCAGATCCTCCTACTTTTCTTGTTGAGCAATCGGTAGAGCTCTTGCAGCCATTTTCAACATCAGCAACATTTAAGCCCTTAACATAGATCCTTTGCATTAGTTGTAATCTTGTGGAAAAGTAATAATAATAATAAACATTCAAAGGTATACATGTAGAATAAGACATAGCAAAACTTGCCTAGAAGTCTCATAAGAATAGAAACAAAAATGGCAAAGAAACCAAGCAACAAAAAACACAAAGAAGCCAAATTATATAAAAATAAAATAAAATAAAAGTTGCGACCAATTAAGATATCGACCAGCATTGCCTCATCCACTGATGCCCTTTCGATTAAAAGAATACATTTCCGTAGCTACTTCTATGTGGCAAAAACGAATAATAGGTAGCAATTGTCATGTTTTCCTAAACCAAATCATGTGTTCTCTACACGATCTGCTTTTCAATTATTTACTGCCTCAGAAATTAATTCAAGTTTTCTAATTCTGTACTCTGTCGTTGGCCTGTAATTTCTACCAAACCACGATTTCAAATAATCCTATTTGTCCTTTTTATACCAGGTTTACTTTAGCTTCCCAAGAAATAAAAGCTCTTTCATGCAAGCACATGTACATACCCACACAAGCAAACAACAAAAAAAATACACTTCTTTCTAGGATTAAGGATCTAGCCATACAAGCCTTTATTGCCGAAATCAAAATATTCAACCTTAATCGGCGGTGGATTCTATTTTTTTAGTGATCAATCCTAAAAGGCCTTCATGACAAAATCAAAATATCCAGCCTTAATCGTTGAGGGTTTCTATTTTTAGTGATTAACCCCAAATCACCAAAAATCTTTATTCGCAAGAATGTTAAAGATTAAAAAGGTTGGAAATCGCAGAGAACACTCTACAACGCAAGTGGAGATCGGTTGACCTCAACAACCCAGTGAATTTTAGAATATCCAACATATAGGTTAAATGGAAATAACTACCTCAAATGGTTTCAACTTATTCGCACAGTACTGAACATAAGAGAAAAATCAGTCACCTAATGGGTACAAGGCCAAAGGCGGGAGATCCTCACTTTGAAGCATGTGATAAAGAAAATTCCAAGATTATAGCATGCTGTGGAATTTTATGATGCTTATGATTAGTGATATTCATATGTTCTTGGCTACTGCCAAGGATATTTGGAGTGCATTTGAACAAATATACTCAAAAGCTAGAAATGCAACTCAAGTGAGGTGAAAGTGAAGACTATTGTTGCAAAACAAGAAAGTAAATCTGTTAACTGAATATGCCAACCAATGGAAATCTTTGTTCAAGAACTCGATTACTATAGTGTAATAAGAACCAAGTGTTCTGAAGATGCTCTGAAGGAATACATTGAGCAAGATAGAATGTATGATTTTCTTGTTGGACTCAATCCATAATTTGATCAAGTGAGGATTCAAGTTCTTAGTATGCAGGAACTTCTGTGTTACAGTGAGATGGTGGCCTTGGTTCAAGGCAAAGAAAGTAGAAGAAGCTTAATGCTTGAGCCACAAAACACAGACAGGCTCTGGTGGCTAGTGGTGGCAACAATCCAAATGTAGAACAAACATCAATTTTTGAAAATAGAAGACTTGGTCCACCAAAATCTCATAACCGTGATTACAACGACAACTTATAGTGTACCTTCTGTAAGAAAGGACACGAAACTCGTGAATACTTTTGAAATTTTCATGAAAAACTTCTGAACCGATAGTGGGAACAGAAAGGAAAACCTCCAAGGAACAATAATCATGCACATATTATTGTGGTATAGCAAAACAAAATAGAACCATGAGTGGTAGGAAGTGTCAACCAAGGAGACAAACCTCAAGGTGCTTGCTCATTGGCACATTCAGGTGCATTTTCTACCTCTATTAAACTAAATGTCTTGGGTAAAACTTTTGCCAATTCCTAGGTCATGAAGTCAGACACTATGACCATATAACCCACTCACCAGATGTCTTTACCACATATTTTCCTTGTCTAAGCAATAGAAAAATAGCCACTATTGATGGCTCCTTACAAACTTTAGCAGGAGTAGGATATGTCAAAATAAGCCCATAACCTAAATTATCTACTAATCTTATTTCCATTCAAAAAATTACTTAGGATTTATCTTACAATATACTTTTGGATCATAATTATTGTATATTTCAGGATAAGATTTCATGATTGGACATGCTTGGGAACGGGATGGACTTTACCATTTAAAGCACCAAGCCAGTCACACATTACTAGGGGCACATTACCCCATTTTTTTGTTTATGAGTTTTCATTAAATAAAGAAAAGGTTGGGCTTCACCATCGCTGACATGGACATCCAACATTTAGAGTCATTAAAATCTTGTTTCTTTCTTTATTTAAAGGTTTAGATGTTGAGAGTTTTCATTGTGACATATTTGAATTTGTTAATACCTGTTCCAGTCATAATACAAGAAGTTTTATTCCTTTTTATCTCATTCATAGTGATATTTGGGGCCGTCCTCCTATTCCTAATGTTTTGGGGGCATAATGATTTGTCTCATTTATTGATGATTGTATTCGTGTCACATGAATTTTCTTACAATATTATCCTCCCAATTTTTTGTTTTGTGGTTAAAAATCAATTTAGGTAAATATCAAAACATTTAGATCAGATCATGCTATGGATTATTTCAATCAAAAGATTCAAAACTTAACTTTATACTTTCAAAAGGAAAGGATAGTATATGAATCAACGCATGTCAATACCTTCATAGCAAAACAACATAGCAAAAAAGAAAGAATATCACCTTCTTGAGTCCACTAGAGCTTTCCTGTTTCCAAAAAAAAATGAGCCTAAATACTTTTGGGGCGAAAGCAATTCTTACGGCCATTCATCCTATAAATCGTTTAGGGTATATTTGGTGTATGTTGTTGGTTTTCTATTTTTAAAAATTATATTTGAAAACAATGAGTATTGTGTGTATTTTCTGTCAAATTAAAAATAATTTTTGTTTTATGTGTGTTTTGTAAAAAGTGTTTGTTTTTATACCGGGAAGCATGTAGCCGGAGGCCCGGAGTATATCGTTGAAGAGAAAGCGGGAAGAGGGAGGGGGAGGGGGTCACGCAGACCAGATCTGGCCGTCGGGAGTGGGGCGTTGCGCTGGGACTGGCGTCGAGCCGAGAAGGGGGGGGGGTCGCATGCAGGGGGTAGGATGTCGAGCCATCGCACACAAGGGGGGCCAAGCCTGAGGAGTGGGCCGTCATGAGGGGGCGGCGGGTGGCAAGGGACTCACAAAAAAACAAGTGAAAATAGAAAACATCCTAAATGTATTTTCATTCTTTTGCGTTTGAAAATAACTTATTTTCAAAAAAAAAAAAAAAAAAAAAACAGGTGCCAAACAACCTCTCCTCAGTGTTTTCTGTATTTGAATACAGAAAACACAAAAAAAAACCTCCAAATAATGCCTTACTTTCTAGAGTTTTGAAATCCAAAAGTCTAATAAAAATGCTCTCAACATTCTATCATAACCTATACACTACAAATAAACTTGTCTCCATAAAATTTTGGTGTGTGTCATTGGTTCATATTCATACTCAAAATAGAGGAAAACTAGATCTGAGGGCATTAAAGTGTATCTTTGTGAGTTATTCTTCAGCTGAAAAGGGATATAAATATTATCATCTTTCATCTAAGCCTATGATAAATCACTTATCCAAAACTAATCCTATGATAAATCATATGTTTAAACCTGTGTGAAAATCCCTAGGAAAATGAGTTTGCTCTTGAGAATGTAAGTTTTGGCAAGGTGTTCTCGAGGAAGGAGGTTGTCCCTGAATCTATGCAAGTCTGAGAATCTAACCCAGATCCAGAGAATGAGGTAACAATTTCTAACTCTTTATTACAAACTGAATCTGAACCTCTTATTCCTGACCTAGATGCTCCCATTGAAGTGCAAAATACGAGTTTTTCTCAGTTTCTCACAGTAAATAATCACATTCATAAATATTAAAGGGGGTGTGACGTAAGTGATTGTTTAGTAAATCTAAAAATAAGCCCCGCATGACTTATACAGCTTAATTTGCATGATTTTAAGTTTGCTAAAACTTAACAAAATATGGAGGCTGAATGAGACTAAACTATTTGATAGAAAATGAAAAGTCTAAAATTATATATTTACTGGTTTAACCTGAAGTTGTCAATCATAATTATTATATATAAAACATTACAATAAAAATGGAATAAACTTTTTCTGCAGTTTTAAAATGATGGAACAGCCACCACAAAAAAAAAAAAAACAAAAAACAAAAAAGCAAAAGTGTAGAACTAAACAGCAGCAGCCAGCAGCCTGCCCAGGCCCATAAATCTTCTGCTCTCCCTCAATGTTTCCCCACAGGGAGCACACAATAAAACGATGCACACCACAGAGCTGCCTCCATGTGCTAAGGCCAGTGTTGATTGCCAATGTGCTGTGGTGTCATGACAGCAGTCCTCACGGTGGCCAGTATTTTGTGCTGCATCTCATGGCCATTCTGCCCTGCTCAGTCTGCTATGTTTAGGGAATTTGAGAGCAATGTTGGTGGGATGCTGGTAGACAATGGCGGCTGTACAGTTTGTTTAGATGACTTCCTTTTGTGAATAGCAGGTCAACCAGGACGGTTGCTTTCTTGGTATATTTATTAGATAATATATGCTGTGTTTGGTACAAGTGCATCCAAACTAAATTTGGTGATAATCTTAAGTCAATTTTAGAAAAAGATTCAAATAATTTTTTTTAGTTTTTATTTTTTTTCTATTTTATTACCTAGGTCCATAATTTATTTATTTTATTTATTTATTTGTTATGAGACTCAATTTTAAGAAACACACTATTTTTAAAACATATCTTCTCTTCTACCAAACAGAAATTGCTATCGGATTAGAATTCAATACGAACTCCAACAAAATATAAAAATCAAAATTCACATTAAACAGACTCATAATAACTCAAATTTCATATCAACTTCAGCACTTACCAAAGTTAGTTAGCTAAACTATCTTATTTTACTTTCAATGTGAAATACCATCACTTTCAATGTTATTTTACTTGTTTTGTTAAACTATTTTATTTTCCAAGGTGTAGCCCTCATGTGACCAAACACAATACCTTCTGTCCTATGTTAAATGACACTCAATCTCCAATATGGTGAATTTTCGAACTTATGACGACATGGCAAGGCATTCAAAGTCCTCCCCCCCCCCCCCCCCCCTTTCTGCAAATATAGGGCTAATAATATGGCTAAATGAATACGATTCTAGATTCACAGGGGGGGGACTATTCATGATTTTCCATATGTCATACTTTCATATTGTACACCTCCAATTTATACCACGCTTCAATAGCGCATCTCATCAATGCAAAAGCAGTTGCAAAGAGCAAAGAAATACCTGCAACAAACAGTTCTTGACAAATCTTTTATGTTTATCCAGTGCAAATGTCTCCAACTCCAAGTCTTCTTCCAATAATCTTCTCACTCCCTCAAAAGTCAAAGAGCTGCAACCAAAAAAGTCAACTATAAGCTACATTTTATAGTTTCTTACCCACACGCAGCCACCACCCACCTAAACACACACACATAGATTACTTGTTTCCATCTTTATGCACAGAAAGACATGAAAATTGATTCAATGTGAGGGGAAAAAACTCTCAGGCATAAACCATTACTACATCTCAAAAAATATATATATACTGGGTTGAAAGAAACTATATTTGGTACAAGAAATTCATGCAATTAACCAGTATAAACATGCAACAACGCACTAGAACTACACAAACACACATAAACAGAAGACATACTTCAGGATTGCTCTCCAATCCTCATGGGAATCCTATTAACGAGCAAAATATTACAATATCAATAAGGTCAAGCTAGTCTAAAAATTTATTTTCTATCCCAAATTTTGTTTCCTAATGTTAGAATATGTCCTATATACTCCGATTGTCGTTGGGAGAGAGAGAGAGAGAGAGAGAGAGAGAGAGAGAGAGAGAGAGAGAGAGAGAGAGAGAGAGAAGGACATACTCCGATTGTTGTTGGAAGTGCTCTATGCGGGAAAGCATAGCGGCCTTAATCTGGGACTCCATGTCCTTCTCGGCAACTTTGGACTCTTCCACGCTGGTCTCGCTAACTTGCTGGGTCGACATGTCTGCAGCACACACCCCCAGCCAGCCCTTTCCGCTGCTGCACTCTGGGGAGAGGAGAAGAGATGGGGGTAATTTTTAATTAATACATAAATAAATAAATAAATAAATACCGACGACGCCTCTTTTGTCGTGGGTGGGGTTATATATGTATTGTTTTTATTTTCTGTTTTTCGTTATATGTAATAATTATTGTTGATATAAAAAATTAAAAATTAAAAATTAAAAATAATAACATATTATTTTTATTTTATGATACTGAGTGAAAATTAGCCTTTTTGTTGTTTTTTAATTTAAAATTTATTATTCAAATTATTATATTTTTAAAAAAAAATAATAAACAAGTAACCAACATATCCTAATGTTCTTAGCCAAGTTATAAAACATTTTGAAAATGACTCAACTAGTCAATTTCTATTATCTTATTTTGCCAAATTGCTTGTTGTTTAAATAATTCACACTTTAATGTAAAGCAAACTTTTTAATATATTATATTATTTGCATTTAAATTATTGATTGAGTGTCAAGTATTCGAGTATCGAGTTGGGAGCTTTGAGTATGGAATTCACACTTAGTCTTCTTGTGGATAGGACATTTGCAACTTGATACACCAGGCTTAAATGAGCTTCGAGCAAAGGAAGCTTTGGGTTGTAATGTGTTTCTTCCCAACATGTGAAATCTAGGTCCACTCTTTACCCTTTGCATCGTCTTTCCCCATACCTGTTCAAAAATGCCACGAAAAATATACAACTGCTAAAAAAACATTGTATAATCTCATTAGAGTACAAGTATAAAGAAACATGCCAAAGTGGGTACTAAATTTATATAATCAGCACGCAAAACACTTAAAAGCCACACATAAATAATGTTATTTACATTCACTAACAAAAAGTGCTACCATGATTCAAAACCCTCCTGGTCAGCACCACTAAGTTCATTTGGGAGAATGAACTTAGTTAATAATATAAGAAATTGCTAAATAGTTAATTATATAGTTTTTTAATTAAGTCATCAATAAACTAATTAGATATTACGAAATAATAATCATGTTTTAATCTTCCCAAAAAATTACACAATATTAGTTTAGTCCATTTGGGAGAATGTTATATAATATTTTATGAGTACTCTTACCTAATTATGTATTGATTTTATATTAAATGAGCTATTATTAGTTGGTTTAATAAAGAAAAACTACAAGACTTAATAAGATATGAATTTGCTAATAAGAGCATCTACAACCTATATGCTACAGTAATATTTAACTTAAAAATCTCTCAAATGCATTAGTTATATTTGTAGCTATAGCAAAAAATTATGTAAATATATATATCTTTTAGCTTTAGCCAGAGTTGCCCTAAAATTTCAAATGTGCCATGTTAGCCCCCCTCCCTCATTACACTATCATCTTCTTCATTCATTACGTTCCTTCATTGGGTGAGGCGCTGGGTGTTGGCATCAAGGATGGAGGAGCGCCGCTGAGTGTTGGCATCGCTCTTTGCCTCTGCGACGAAATTAAAAGCGCCAACATTGAGGCCAATCTCGTGTGGGAGCGACACCTCCCCCTAGCGGCACTTTGCCCCCCACATATCCTCCTCCCTCTCCCTCCTCCCACACACGCGCAGCCATGGCCAAAGAGAAATGAATCCTTGTATTAATAGTCTTCAAGAACGGCGCCATTCTCAAAAACATCTTCGTAATAAAACCAAGCTCTTCCATCGATCGTCTACGATGATGAGTGCCCTGAAACCTTTGTTGTCGGACGACACTCAAACTACTACATCATGTTGGAGTACCCCCATTGCCAGACTGCCAGCGTTAGCAGATTCCATCTCCAAATCCACTCCAACTCTTACATGCATAAGCTATCCCTTGTCACTGGTTGTCCGATAACACACTCGTCTCCGTCTTCTTTATGGGTGTGTTTTTTCTTTTATTATCGGATGTACTATTGAATCTTGTTGTGTTCTTGAGATCTTGTTCAAGGGTATATTAGGTAAAATAATAGTATAAAAAATAGATAAAATAATATTAGAACATTATTAGCTAAAATAATACTGTAACAAGTTAAATATTATTTAATTTAAAATTTTAACCGATAAAGACCAAAGATGCTCTAAGAATTAACAAGATGTATTGCTTCACCCATTAAGTAATTTATGGTCAATTTCTTGCTCTAATTTCATATAAATATATAGACATTAAGTGCTGTGGTATATATCTTATTGAGCTAGTATCGATAATATATAGAAGATGAAAGTCAATAATTACTTCAAATCTTTCATTGAAGTCCTAAAACATATTCCTTTTGACATCCCTTTTAACGGTGGTAATCAAGTGCTTATTGATATTGGATTTACTCGTGCATTATGTAAAACATATTATAGAGCTTACAAGACAAACAAACAAATAATAATATTTTATTACCATTATCATGGGTTATTTAGAAGGTTGATCGTCAATGAAATATAAATAAAAAAATAAACTTATAATCAGTTGCTACCATTAGAAATCAACTTGTCAAGTTAGACATCATTTTGTTTATTTGTTCTGGTATTTAATTACAGATAAATTTGCATCAATATTAAAAGTTGATCGATTTTGGTATATAGCATTTGCATTAGGGATATGGTCATTGGTCACGTTAAAAAAAAAAAGCTGGGTATTTTAAAACACACAATTAAATATGTTAAAGCGGTAAATTAAAAATAGATAAACAATTATGACCCAAAATAAAAGAATGGAGGAGCCGAGGAAGTGGTGACATCTAAAAGTAACACCCTTATTATTATTATTAAGACTCGGGCAGAGAGCACGTGGTAATGAAAGCATATAATGCGCGCGGCATGATGAACGACGGCAGTTGGAGAGCGATTGGTCTCCTAATTTATTGGCAGTTCACGGACGGGAACTCGTGGGAATCCCCGAAAACTCCGACCACTGTAACGACCATTCCTTCAAAGTCCAATGTATAAATAGATGTACATACAGATAGATATATATATATATATATATGTGCACGTACACACAGACAAAGCTTCATCCTCCCTCGATCCTGCATGCTGCCCCACATATATCATTCAACATGCATACGCAATCAATCAATCCAAACTAAAATCCACCACCAATCCTCCTGATTAATTAAATTCATGAACCCGCCACTGCACATTCTTCTTCCCATGAAGATCGCAACCGCAATCGCAGCAGCGACGCTTTTCCTCGCCGTCGAATCGCTGCCGACGTCGTTCCCCGACAGGCTCACGTCCAGGAGCATGGTCGAAAGAAGGGAAAAGCCCCGTGAATTCGGTTTCCGAATATCCCTCACCCACACCGACTCGGACAAGAACTTCACCAAAATGGATATGGTCCGGCGGGCCTACCGCCGCGACCAGAACAGGCTCGCTCGCCTCACCACCTCCGCCATAGCCACCACAGCCGCCGATGATGGCCCCACCCGAGACTTCCAGGCCCGGATCCTCGCCGGCAGCGGCGAGTACCTCATGAACCTCTCCATCGGCACCCCTCCGGTGCAGTTCACAGCCATCGTCGACACCGGCAGCGACCTGTTATGGACGCAGTGCATGCCCTGCCTTACCTGCAACAAGTCATTTCCCATATTCGACCCCACCCGCTCCTCTTCCTTCTCCAACGTCTCTTGCGTCGCCCCGCTGTGCAAGGCCCTGTCCACTTCCACTTGCACCGGTCACCAAGGCTGCGAGTACAAATATTCCTACAACGACGCGTCGTCGACCCAAGGCTTTATGGGCTCGGAAACTTTCACTTTCTCCGGCACTGGCGAAGCCGGCGTCGGGCAGCAGGCTTCCGCCCCTAACGTGGGATTCGGGTGCGGAGTCAACAACAAGGGGACCGGGCTGGACAGCGGAGCCGGCGTGATCGGACTCGGCCGCGGACCACTCTCGCTCATCTCCCAACTCGGCACCACTAAGTTCTCCTACTGCTTTGCCTCCTTCGGGGGGGGAACAAATCCAGCACCCTCCTGGTCGGGTCTCAATCCGATCCGAATTCGACCACCGCCGACCAGGGCAAGTTCACGGTGCTGCTCCGGAGCGCGCTCCAACCCACCTTCTACTACCTGTCCCTGGAAGGAATCACGGTCGGGTCGACCCGGCTTCCTATTCCCAAGTCCTTGTTTCAAATGGGGCCGGACGGGAGCGGGGGGGGGTGGTTATAGATTCGGGGACCAGCGTGACGATGCTGACGGAGGACGCCTACGGGATGGTTAAAATGGCGTTCACGACGCAGATGAGCCTCAACGCTTCTTCGGGCTCGGGTTCTGATTCGGGGCCGGAGTCGAGCCTGGACCTGTGCTTCCATCTGGGAGGTAAGAAGGTGGAGGACGTGGAGGTTCCGACATTGCAGTTTCACTTCACGGGGATGGACTTGTTGCTGCCGCCGGAGAATTATATGATCGCGGATGCGGCGGCGGATATGGTGTGCCTGGCGATGGGCCCGTCGGGTCCGCTGTCCATATTCGGGAACGTCCAGCAGCAGAACATGTTGGTGGTGTATGAACTCCAAAAGCAGAGGGTGTCCTTCTCTCCAACGCATTGCGACCAACTTTAAATAATAATAAAAAAATCACGGTGTTAAGGCCTGGGATTTGGAGAGCCCGGTTTATGAAACGGGCCACAATCCGGAGCTTTTTTAGGTAGCCAGTTCGGATCCATCTCCATTACTGGTATGGATCGGATCCTCCTCATTCTTCTACTTCTAAATAAAAGCATATCATGCGCGCCGCGGGGTATGATATGGATTATGGATGACAGTTTTTTGTTTTTTGTTTTTTTTTTAAATTAGAGATATATTTATTATAGAAAAAAAAACAAAAAAAAAAAAGGTATAGTCAAGTACCATATAATATACTCTGTTTGAATTGAAATAAAACATTATATGAAAAATATTTTATAGAAAATTGAATATTTGGTATGTAATAAAATTAAAAATAAAGAATTTTGTTTTTTTAATCGAAAAAATGAGTATGTAAATTGTATAAAGCGGTTTTTTCATAAATAATTTTCTGCGTGCCTGAGTCTGTCCCTGTCTTTCACTTCATTAAGTTTCTACGCTCTTGTTCTTTCTGTCATTGCAGCGCATTGTATTACTGCATCGTGTCTTTCTCCCTCACACAGCTGCATCAAACTGATCCCATCAATTTTTGAAATAAATATCGAGTAAATACTCAAATAAAAAAAATTCAAAACAGCACTAATCATTCCTAAATATTGAACTCGAATGCAAGGTACCTAACTAGTAAATATGTTGTTCCAAAAAAAAAAAAAGGAGTCAATCCTCGGCAAGCGTTACTGCCATTTCAAAGGGCCTGGAAAATGACTCGAGAATATATTACAGATAGGGCAAATGATCATGATACAAAGTTCACTTGAATGAAACAGAACTCTAGGCAGGCAAGAAGAGAGCCTCCCACTGGCCGCAAAGCTAGTGCGGGACAAAAAACCAGAGATACATCCAAGCTTTCCACACAAAAAACATGTAGGCCACAACCCACCCATCTAGGCCACACAGCTAGTGATCAAATGTTACAACGTCAGTGTTCAGCAAAACCAAAACATTACAATCGTGACATCATGAAATTCGAAAACAAGCACAGTACAATGACTGGGAAACTACTAAACGAGATCATCAAAGAGTTCGCATGGGATGTACTTCCAGAAGGGCCTGCAGTTGTAATTCCTGGAATTGACTGAGACGGTGACAAGGCTGAAGACCTGTGTGCTGTGGCAGGTGCCACACCACCTGAATGGGCCTCCGGCGAGGGTGAAGGTGGCAGAGCAGATGCTGCAGGATGTTCTATAACTGGAGGGAATTGTTGAGCCGCTGCATATAAATCATAGAAACCCTCAAAAATTGAGTTCTTACAAGCAATATATGTCTTGAAACAACTGATTCAGATGATTTTTCATCCGAGACTTTAAATCACGGAAAAATTAACATGAAGGAATACAAATTTCAATGCTAATATTTATTATCTAAGCTTGGTGTTTTTATTATAAGTTTTACCGTTTAAACTTTTCAGGATACAAGGACTTCTGCTTCCTCCTTAGTTTGCTAAGATGCTCGTAGCATATATAGGTGTTTTAACATTTAAAAATGAACTTGCTGCAGGCAAGGAGAAACAAAGGCTACGGCCTAGTAGCCCACACTAGTAGAGGAAAGGCATGAACAATCAATAACATGAGAAGGTAGTAATATTCTTGTTATGAATGTAATTTATTGATTAAGACTAATATACTAGCTCAATATCCATTGAGACATCTCAGAAACTGTGGCTTCAGTCTACATTGTGCCTCCCATTAATTTCTCAGATGACGTATCATTTTACCAACAATTACCTGGGCAACGGGGCTGAAGAGAGGTGGACAACCTGCAGGGTGAACAATTCTTGACCAGTGAGTTCAGAATTTTAAAACTAAGTTATTTTCATAAAAAGAGAAAGAAGAAAAGAAGTCCGATTAGAAAAACATGTGAAAGCAAGATCTAGTTGAAAAGTAGAAGCTTACGTCATCCAAATGACACCATTGACAAAGCCATTGTAACTACAAGAAGTAACCTTGCAACCACCACTACTTGGCTGAGTGGTAACATTCCCAAGAGTGAGTTTACTGTTTCTGCATTGCATGCTTGAACAAGAGGCTGTCAACGAAGATGGTGTGCAGTACAAGCTGTACAAGGAAATTCCAGGGATGAGTCATTGGGCAGTAAGCATCCCATTTCTAAACCACAACAAAGCCAAACACATTTCCTCTTTGATAATAATCAAATTATGAAGAGAACTCGAGATTATGCAGGGTTACTTGAGATTTCCCGGCCCACAGCTGCATTGTACACAGTGACCCGCAGTAATGAAGTAGCTCCCATTTGCCACGATTAAGCCATTGTCCGATGCATACTTGTTAAGGTTGGATGCACAAGCTAAAATTCAAGGAGGAATAATCAGAATCAATGATCGGTCATAAATTAAATCCACAGGCTTTGCAATAGTAAAGAGAATGAATCGTAATCTTTTCGGGATCATTAATAATAGAATGCATCATGTTATGATGTGTGAAGACATTTTTTATCACTTCCATCTCAATAGCACACACATTCATCACATATTGCACCTAAACTGAAACACCCCGCTCCAAGGATTTTGGCCTGAGTTGAGCCCCGCCTCCACCAAATGAGCAATCTCCCCCCAAATAGGTAAGGCAAGAAGGTACTCTCGGGTGCCCGTTGGCTTAAGCTTAATCATATCTTCCACCCAGTTGAGACTGGGGATGTTACAGTAAGTTGCTGAAAACATTTTAATGGCAGGCCAATACCATCAAGTAAAACAAACAAATACAATAATTAACACCACAACACTCGTCAACGCGCATTTACAGGATCCAATTAAATGTACTACGGAAACAATGCTAATTTGGAACTGAAATTGAGATCATACCAGGCAAAGGAACAGCGAGTATGTCTCCAGGTAAGATGGTATCGCCGCTGAGGCCATTGACATTCATAATATCAGTGAGAGTAATCGAATACTTCCTGGCTATCTCTCCCAACCTCTCATTCCCCACCACAAGGTAGGACAAATAGATGGTGGGCAACGAATTGTCCATCAAATTGAAGCAAGCGCACGGAAGAGGGATCGAGAGGTTGGCCCCACCGGGGACGCCGGTCCCGTCGCCGGATAGGGAGCTGGCGGCCTTAATCTGGTCAGCGGTGACGAGCCCGCCGTAAACGTTGCCTGCGATGTCGGCGAGGTCGGCGGAGGAGGATCCAGTGCCGTAGGTGACCAGGGCCTTGCGAATGCCATTCCAGCTGCGGCAGCTGACGGGGACCTTAAGGAAGACCCCTTTGGGAAAAATCTGGTGCACGACGTCGTCCGAGGCGTAGAGGTCGATGCTGTTTGCGGCGAGGAGGTCGATGGGGTCGATTTGGAAGAGGGATGCGACCTCCGCGACCTTGAGGTCCGTGTAGAGGGTGTAGCCCACCAGAGCCGGGCAGGAGTCGTTGGACGTGCTCGGCTCGATGGTGGATTTGGAGCACACAAAACCCACATTCCCCAAAATCATCAACCACAATGACAAGGATACCAAGGAGAAGAACATGTCGCAGGCTGAAATGGGTTTTCGATTTCCCATTCTGGGTTTTTGGATTTTGCTTTGTTTCGCTCTAAAAACCCCCCCACCAATAAATCCACCACCGCCTTCCGGTGGCTGTGGCCAGCTGGTTAGGGTTTTAGGCTCTCCCTCTCTCTCTCTCTCTTTTACCAATTTGTGTGTCGGAGAAATGAGAAGCGATGGCTTTTAGAATCTATTCTCGACTCTCGAGGGAGGGAATGAGAGAGAGAGAGAGAGGGGGGGCGGGTTTGGAGGAAGGTATTATGAAAAAGTGGAGGGGTGAGTGTGTGTTGAAGAGAGAGAGAGAGAGAGAGAGAGAGAGAGAGAGAGAGAGAGAGAGAGAGAGAGAGAATAAGTGTGCTGCCACTGCCAGCCCATTTTGGTTCTCATCATTTCTTGATGGCGTTTGCTGTATTAAACGGTGTCGTTTGATGTAGTTTATCCGAAACACGACGCCGTTTGATGGCCTAACGATTTTCTAATGTGAAAGGACCAAGGGGTATTTTTGAACTTTGGGCCTTCACTGAATCATGGAGTATCGATTCGAGATCCATGGGGGCGGGGGGGTACCCCACCCACTCTTGACTGGCGTGTCCTTTGTGGGCGCCATCTTTTGCAAATGTTTTTTAAAAACCTCTATGGTCTGTCTATTCTTTGGAGTAATATTATTTTATTGTTGATTTAAAGAACGTCCGTGCCAGTGTCCCAATGCCCCGACGCTTTTAAATTTTACCGCCCGTCATTAGTTATTATGATCTTAACTAGCTTTTGTAGGACCTTCTGTCTTTTAATTAAAAAATGTTTAGCTTAGTAAATTGTCTTGTGACATCATTAAGTAAAACACAAACATTAGTAAATGACCAGCTTGCAAGACAAACACAACAAACAATCAGCTCCAATTCTTCTTCGCAATTAGCGGGAATGAGGGCGTCCGTATCTTTATTAATTTTGTCATATAGTTTAACTGAATATTATAATATACATACATGCTATGAAAAATGCAAGAAGGTGTGCTTTTTAAAAAGATTTATTTTATTAGATTTCTCAAAGACAAAAGTTACAATAAAAGTTTACATACCCAAACCGCCCTACATGCCAGATCTCCCCTACATACCCAAAACGCCTTGTCCAACTCTCCACTGTCATCTTTTAGAGTCGCCATCGTTCATTCTTTTTGATGTATAAATCATACGCTCTTATAATAGAAAAGTTTACTATTGAATGAGTCTTTTCTCCAATCTAGTCAATTAGACCTCTCTTTTTCTCGCAGCTTCTGCCTTGGTGGGCTTATACCTTACCCCGTATCTCTCAACAGCGCGCTATGGATGGCTTGATTCCTTCGGCTCACGAATCTGCTCTGTGCTCAAGTTTGAGCATAACTGAAGCAAATATCTTTGTGGCCCTACGTAACTGAGCTCCAATGTTTTGACATAATCCGGGCTTCGAGGTGTAATCCATATTGATGACCACCTCGAAAGAGCTAAAGAAATGAACGTTATCGCACATCTTCATTATTTTCAATATAAAGGACAGACAACGGTTAAGGGACAGGCAACAGTTTGATAACTATGTATGAGTTCTCCATTCCCTTGTGTCCCTTTGCAAGCCATGTAAGCCCAAGGTATGTTCTCCGTTTGATACGGCGTTTTCTGTAGAACCCATTTGGTGTTCTTTTCGGCTGCTGTACCCTGCAAAGAAACGTTTACTGGGCTGCTTTGAGGGACAGGTGAAAGTGAAAGCCTTGGCGATTCATGGGTCTAAGGTAGAGACACTGATGAGCCTCGGTACTGGTTCTGGGCCAGGAGAAACCCACCTCTCATGCCCTTAACTGGTGAGACACAGACACGCATGAATCGCCCCATATTTTATTGTATCGGATTCATTTGTTTGAAGCGTGTCATGAATCATGATGTCATGTGTGGGGCCAGCAGGGAGGGCTTCGTGGAGGACTGCATCAGTAGCGTGGACTGCCTGACCGTAGGGGTAGCGAAGCGAAGGAAGAGCGTAGGTCACGTTTACAGCACCCGCAGGCAGAAAAACCCCTGGTTTTTTTGCTTAATAATATTCAGTAAATAGCGCGTGCAATCTTTGAAAAAATGGGATGGGAGCCGTTAAAACTAACAGCCTGTCTTTTCTACGTGTACATACAACAAACCCCTTCTCTTCTAGTGGGACAAATTAAAGAAATGAGCATAATTGTGTGAAAATTTGCAGAGCTTATGGGAATCAAAAGCCTACACCAAACATAATAGAGAAAACTGGATTACTTATTTATAACTTCCAAATTTAGCATAGTTGTAGTTTTATCACCTACTGATTGATGGATAAGAAAGCTGAAGCAGGGATGTAAGATAATTTTGAGGGTGCTGGTAAAAAAGGGATGAAGGTAAAAGGGAAAAAAGAAAAAAAACGCCTCTATTAAATATACGATTTAATGGTAGCTTACACAACAATTAATAGTTTGTCTTTTCCTTTCTTCCCTGTAACCCCCTCCTTTGCAACTACCTGATACCGCACGCATGATTACTCCAGTCAAATCTTATCATCTAGCTTATCATTCACCAAGGGAAGAAGCTCCATTCGATTTCTTGGTGTCCGAGGGGTTCGAGGAGTTCCTGGTGGCTGCTGGGATAGCATGTGCCTGACATACCCATAGAATGTGCATCCCAGGAGCGTCACAGCACATCCAACAGCATTCATGACTGCAATTGGGTTCTTGAAGATCAACCATGAAACCAAGACAGCAACTGCAACCTGTACAAAAATAAAAAAATAAGTCATTGCAAAAAGTAAGTGATAGGGATAATAACTATAATTTATAAGGTAAGATGCAACGTTAACTACGCATAGTTATTTTTATAAGATATCATAACAATAACCGGTACTGTTTTTCCACAATAACAACTAAGATGGAAGCAGCAATGAAGATGAGAAAAGACAGGGGATTGCAGTGATCAAATCTTAAACGTCACATGCTATGGCGATCAATCCAATTATTCTTCTTATTTAAGATTCCCAGCAACATTAAAAGTCACACATTATAAAGATTAAACTAATTATTCTCATTTTACTCACCTTGAGATTACCGGCAACATTAAAAGTCACGGCAGTTGTGGAATGAATCACATAGAAAATTGAGAAGTTAAGGCAAAAAGCCAGTACTCCAGAACTGAAAATAACGATCATGGCCGGGACAAGGGATGGATGTGTGTGAAGCCAATCCAGGACACCAGGTCCTTCGAGGACAATTGCTGGTACTGCCAAAATCATAGTAGCAAAGGGTGCCATGTAGTATACTGTGTTTATGCTATCCAATAGGTGAAACAGATATCAGTAAATACAGAGAAACAGAATGCACAAATATAACTTCATCAGTGCTATCGGCATGTCGCATATTTTCATGATTATAATCTAAGACTCCTCACCGAGGCTGAGCATAGACAAAAGTCTTTCTTGGCTAGAAAGAAATGCGGCCTTGGAGACCAATTTGGAAAAATGTGTTGAAGCGACCATGAGTGAATCAATTCTAGAACTCATAAACCCATTTCATGATATAATGAATAGTAAATAATGGTATGATTAAAACATCCCTGAACCTTTATATATATATATATAAAGAAATGATACATATATCTAAACCTTGATGGACAGACGAAGCTATCGCACTAACAGTTACCAACACATCTTTCCATCTGAATGCTCTGAGTACAAATTAAGCACGTCAATAACTGTCATTTAACATTTGGAAACAGAATTGCACATGTGATGTCAAATGCTACAAGATGTTAAGCATCACTATAAAGTATCGTTCACAAAACCACTTAGGTGATGACAGTAAAAGATAGATGTGGAGGCATATTTTAGCATATGTAATAAGATTTTCTGTAAATTTCACACATGAAACATAGCAATCTATAACATGTTTAGATTCATCTACAAGGCTGTAACCAAAATAGGGATGGATAAAAAGAAAAGCGCTATTTCATAGCAGTTTATACAGAAAGAGAGAGAATACCTGTCAAACTTGTACCCATGAAGCAAAGACTCAGCTAGGATGGTCTTCGTAGAAGTAGCCAGACAACCAAATAGAGCAGCAAAAAAACCAAGCATGTTAAAGCTAAGCTCTGTTACAGATGTGAGAAGTATCCCTCCAACAATGGGTACTAAGGCAGCCCAGATTCTAATGTCGAAGCTTTTCCTCCAAACCAACCACTGCAAGAACACTGTTTTTACATTCCTGGTCATCAGATTTGCTCACACACACATATATAAGAGAGGGAGAGAGAAGGGGAGCATATAGAAAATTTATAAGGCTAACCAGTCGTTGCAGGAGTGAATGACTTTATGGTCTGCATAAACGAAACTGGAATGTAACGTAAGCTTACATTCCCCAACACTATGTTAATACAGAAGACGAATGACATGGGAAATATCCGCCTCCAGCGATCTTCTGGATCAACAGCTATAAGTGGCTTAAGCTTCAGCACCCTTATAACCAAGTAAGCTCCAATGGCTGAGCAGATGAAATGAACGCATGATACAGACAGAGGAAACTTAAAATCCAGTTTCTGAAGAAAAAAAACAGGGAAAAAACAGTTCAGATTCCTAAAGACATTGATTATGATTTTGCAGGTTCAAGGCCTTAAAAGAAATGACAAGCCCAAAGAAATTAGCTTAATATGATGAAATGTAAACTAAATTGCAAAAAATAAAATAAAAATGATGAGTGCAAACTAATCAAATGATTGAATGTTGATTTTTTTTTGCTCATATAAAGTAAATGAAAAGGAAAAAGAAAAGCTCCCCAATTCAATTAAACGTTATATAGCTAATAGAGGCTCTTTATATTGTATGGGTGGCCACCGTGCAGCGACATCAGGTCAACAGCCAAAGTTCTTATATCTAAAAAAAAAAAAAAAGGGCGCACCCAGTGCCGAGCTCCCACACTGTGGGGTCTGGGTTCAGAGAGGTTGGAGACCGACTCCACCAATGCGCCAGGCCTGCCCTTGAAAAGGGATAATCCTACAACTGCTGATAGCTGAATTATCAATATTGACCGCAGCTAATTGCACTTCCCCAGCGGGCGGGGTCTTCTTTTCTTGTCCGATCCAATGAATAAAAGCTCAGCAAATCAAAATGGTGAACACCCAAATCTTAATTTTGAGAAGCATAACTTACATGCAATCGATCCGACTAGGATTCATCCAACTTCAAAATTCGCATATGAAGAACATAAAAACTACTATATATTGCATCAATTAAATTTAGGACACGAATCCAACAGAGTGTAATTAAGTAATTTTCAAAAACAATATATAATAAGATCGAACAGAACAAACAAATATAAGAAAAGGAAAAAAGAAAAGTTAATCAACGTAACATAAATCAAGCAAAATGAAGGCGTTCTCTCATAGAGACCTGAAAGATCCACTTGTTCATGATGATAACGGTAACGTTGAAAGCCCACCATTGGAAGATGGCGAGAAGGGATCGAATCATGGTCCACTGACACAGACGAGTCTCCTCCATCTTCCTCCGACCAAAGAGAAAGAGAGAGGGGGGAGGGGGAGGGAGGGAGGGAGGGAGAGAAACCCCCAAAATCGAGAGACCCAGGTGAGATCAACAACGGATCAATCAAGGCCACCTCAAATTAGATGCGAAGAACATTAAATCAGAGCTGGGCAGTAGTGAGAAAGGTAGGTCTTGGAAGGGAAAGACAAAAAGAAAAAAAGAATCCAAATTAGGATCCAGGCGGAGAAGGAATAGATGCGACTTGCGGGGTGTGGGGTGGGTGTGTGTGTGTGGGTAGGGGGGAGAGCGTAACGGCGGGGTTGGTTCTTCTCTCCCGTCCCCATTGGTTGCTCACTGCCTCTAATAATAGCTTCCCCGGGGCTTCGGCACGGCGCCGTTTTCGCCTTCCTCACGCCATTTATTATTATTATTATTATTATTATTATTATTATTATTTATTGTTTTTTTTAAAATGACCCTGATTACTCACTTTCTCCGTACCCGCTCCCATGCATATAAATTTTTATTCGGGAGAGTTAACTGAATTAATATTGGGATGGTGGTGTGTCATAATTTCATCTAATAAATTCATATATAAAAATTTAAAATTTAAAATATTATTTATGATTAATTTATTGGATCAAAAATCAGAATTGGAGCTCAATCAAAAATTTTAATCAGATGAGTTGGGGGGGGGGGGGGGGGGGGGGGGGCTTGCTTGAGAGTTGATATATGATATTTTAAAATTTGTTTATATTAATTATTGGTTGATGAGATTATAATACATTAATACTATTAATTCGGTTAAAAATCTTCAAGTCTTTGTTCATGGTTGAATTGTTTATTAGCTGGTCATTAAATTTTTCACTTGATTTTATTCGTTGTTCACTCAATAAAAAACTCTCCATATAAAGTGATTCAGTGTACGCCTCAAAGTCTCATGAACGTCAAATTTGAAAACCAAAAAATGGGACGGCATGATGACACCCAAATCTTATGTGCCACGTTAAGAAATTACAAAACAGAACTAAGCGGACACATTTAATTATGAATAAATTTATTTGAAATTTGCATTATAGATTTTTTTGTATTTTTATAAAACGATATATTTATAATTAAAATTTTATTAATTAAAACTACACGGAGCATTAATCTTTAATTATACGTGTCATTTAAATGGTACGAGTCCTTAATTTTTCTTCCTGTCTTTGGTGATTATATGAATTCACACGCGCGCAACGACGAGCTGTATGCATACACACACATATATGGGCTTGTCGTTGTCTTTCGTCTTCTCCCATGCGGGGGGCTTGGGGAGGGATGCTTAAAACATGAACATATTTAAAGCCGGAAAAGGAAAACTTCTCCAACATATCTCTGTCAATGACCTTTTCTACACAAGATCAGTTTGGAAGATATTATAAACCGTTTAACTTGGAATTATATGCACTTATATATACTTTTGAATTTTTGCAAAACGACGAGCTTTAGTGAGAACTATAGTGTAGGTCATGATGATGATCAAAACTTTCAATCATTTTTTATAAAGGTCATATAGATCTTTCTACATGAGATATTTATTTATTTATTTTAACTTATAGTACAAATGTTTTTTACATAATTCAACGATGATTCTTTATTTTCTTCCTTTATGATTTCTCTCGAACCTTTTGAAATAAGGTGAATATCAGCATCAAGCACTCTTAATAAATAATTTCTACCAAACATGTCAAGTTTAAGACTTATTGATTTGTTTTGATTTTATGTCAACTTTAATGGACTTAGGGAAAAAAATACAATTAGTTTTTAAAAATATCGAGTCATATCAATATAAGTTGTGCTTTAATTTCTAGCTTGTAGGGAATAAATACTAATAAAATTAATACATTCATCAAAATATGTATACTTTAGAATCACGATGCTATTTCTTTAAGAATAATATATCGATATTAATTGTGTTATTTCACGAGTATTGTAATTTTGCTAATTTAAAAATGAACAGAATTACAATTATGCCTCAGGAGCAACATTTGTACTATTTCAGTAGCAACAAATAATTGTGCATAAAATTTATATAAAAAGAATTCCAATTTTATTATTTCGTGAGTAATTAATTAATATGGATAAAAAGAATGAAATTTTGAACAACTAAATAGATATAGACAATATCATATACCACTGCAGGAGCAATGAATGATACTTTAGGAACAATAACACAACTTTGCTACTTCAAAAGTAACAACATAATTAAATTATGATATATGGAAGAACAGATTAAACAAACAAAATAATAATAATAATAATAATAATAATAGCTGTATCTAAATAGATTCAATAATAATGATAATAAAGAAATAAGTCAAAACCTGAAAGTGGGGTCAGTTTTTTTTTTGTCTCTCTTTTATCCCTTTTTTTCGTCCTTTTGCTCGGCTATGTTTTTGTGTATTACATTGATGCTTTTTTACGTGTATTACATCGATAACAATAGCTCTAGTGCTATGTTATCACTAGATACTATAAAAAAACAAGAGATAGAGTTTTAAATAATTTTAAAAAATTGTTTTTAAAATTATATAATTATAAAATTAAAATAATCGCACACTAGCCAATTTGTAAAATCGAAAACACAAAAGTTAATTCAAGTGGTGAAAATATTAGAAAATGATAATTCAAAAATAAAATAAAATTTAAGCACACAAAAGTTAATTAACCTGTCATAAGAGCATCCATATCAACTTTTGTATTTTCATCCCGGTGATGAATAGTAAATAATTTTCTTATTTTTTCAAAAACATCAAATATTTCATTCTTTATTTTTATCTGCATTTATTATTTGATTTGTTTTATATTATTTCTCTATCATTTTTTCATTTGTTATAACCAATAAAAAGTTACAATTTTAATAATATATATTAAAATATTATAAGAAAAGCATTTATAAATGAATAGTAAATTCATAATTATATGAGTTTAGTATTCATTTTCCTGTCCCTATATCCTATTTTAGGAAATATGTCGTAAATGAGTTTTTGATAATTTTATATTTTTTCCCCTAACTTATAAGGAAATTTATAGTGTAGAGAACCCAATTGTGGATGCTATAAGAGCACTAGTAGCGATTTCCTATATAGGTTTGTTTCCCTATATTTAAGAAAAAAAATTTAAAAAATCATAAAATCATTCATACAACAAATGCCTTATATTTAACTTTCTTTTATAGGGTCCGTATAGTATTTCATAATGTGTTGGAAAATACTATTCACTCACAGTAAATTATTAAATTATATTTACAAAAAAAAATTCGCATCTCTCTTTTACATTTCTTATAACATTAACTTTTATTTCAGTATCAAATTATAAAAAAAATATTATTAAATAAAATAAGTATTATAAAATATTATTTTAAGGACATAGATGATGATATAGGAAATCTATTATGATGTATATTTGTATAAAGAAGCAAATAGTAGTTTAAAACTATAAATTTAGGAAAAGTTATTAAAAAGTTATTGTCAGTGCTCTAACCCAATGCTTTATAAAAAGAGAAAAAACATACTGATTTAGGGATAACAATAAAATAAGCTATACTAGATATCCGTTCTGTCCTAATCTTATTAAAATAGGTTTGAAAATGACATATTTGAGACAGATTTGAAATAAATTTATTTAACCTATTAATAATTTAAGACAGATTCGAAATAAGAGTGATCCGTCCCAAATATATTCCGTTACGTATATAAAAAATAATATCATGGTTATCTGTCGTTCTTATTACAACAAATTTCATGTCAGTATAATCAGATTCATAATTTTCATATGAATTCAAAATATGAGTTAAATTAAATCTCTCCCTTTACCATTCATACAAGTTTCATTTTCTTTTCCATATTCTCCCCCCACAAGAATTGTGTTTGTTGGTTTTAATTATAAATTAAGGGGTGTGTGTGCAGGGGGGGGAGGCATCTCCGTTATGACAGGGTCAAACCGATCACCACTCAATGAATAATACATATTATGGTGCCACATTCACTTCCGTACGTTGTGATTTTTAGGGGAAGAAAAAAAGGGTTCACGTAACGTAACGTGCGGAGCGGGGGAAGAAACAACACGTCACACGGGCTTTTCTAAATTCAAAGTTTTCCACCAAAAAGGTGGGATTTATTCATTAAATCAAATTAGGAGGATTATCATTTTACCATTTTTTTAATAGTTAAACGTTGAATTATTTGATTATGCATTTATTGGATTTCTAATTGGTGCCTCGTGCGTGCATCGAGTGTGCAATTACGTTTCGAGGAAGCCGAGACAACAAAAATAAAAGTAGGAAGAGTCAAAATAATTTTCCGGTAACCCAGGGTGTGAACCACGTGGGCTGTGGGCATAGCCTCT
The DNA here is from genome assembly GCA_023512835.1 of Taxillus chinensis. NCBI lineage: Eukaryota > Viridiplantae > Streptophyta > Magnoliopsida > Santalales > Loranthaceae > Taxillus > Taxillus chinensis. Next base: position 16,289,017 of record CM042090.1, read on the forward strand.
TTATTATCCTAAATTTATCACGATACCATTTAACAGGCACGTCCGAATTATTCAGGCACGTCCGTCTCGTGTCAAAGTTAACGTTGAGCAAATTTTTAATTAAAAATATTATTATTGTAATTTTTTTTTTACAACTCAATAACACGTTTAATATTTCTTTAGTTATTTTAATAAAATATTAATATATTTCAAAGAGAAAAAGCAAGGATGAAGTTAACTGGCAGTGTGATCGGATGGGGACTAAGAATGACATGGACGAGTGAAAACGGAGATAAATATGGATATGACAGGACTTGTATGTCCCTCGAGCTTGAAAATGAAAATGTATACAAAATAATATATATAACGGCTGATTAAATTTAGAAGTGAGTAGTAATAAGTCAAATGACCTTTAGCATTAGAGAGTTTATTATATGTCAGTTTTAAATGTTCTATACTTTTATTTTGTTAAAATTTGACTTCAACAAGTCATGTATGAGTGCTATAAGAAGACTCAAGTCTATAGTGAATGTTTGATAAGGTGATATTATTTTTTAAAATATAATTATTTTTAAGAACAGCTGATTTATATAATTTAAAACTACGTGTAAATTCATCTCAACTTATATTTTTCAAAAACAACTATGTTTTCAATAAATAATCATGCTCAATCAAACGTAGCTACTATCTTTCGCTACAAATATCTGATGATCGTGATATCTCCTTTGAATTATTATACTATACACAAGTAAAATAAGAAAAATGTATGCTTATATTATTTTATTTTCATACATATCCTTTTAACCTTGTGTCTTATGTCTTCGATTGTGTAAAACATGAAGATTTTAGCCATATTATCTTGTGTTTTATATTCAATAGGTCTAGTAAATCTTGAGCTAAATTAAGGTGCAAGGAAGTGGTAAAATATGTCTACTAACTAGTTCTAGCGTCCTTATTGTGTCCTCCTACTACTATAATATCATTTTATTACTTTGGTGTCTTATTGACGTATTGTTGGCAAAGTGATGATGACATACGCTACAATGATCATCTTTGTTTATGATAAAAAGCATCAAAATGCACATATTAAGGGAATATTTGTAGTGGAAATATTTCACATGCAAATATTTGTTGATGATGATCATCTACGTAATGTCTTGATTGTTTAAATTAATGTTATAGCAATTTTGTGATGCCGCAACCCCTTAACTTGACATTCACCTTGTGTTTGGTTGGTGTATAAAAAGTGCGGAAAACAAAGTCAATTGAGAAAATGAGTCGATTTATGTTTGTCCCTTGTTTGAAAGATGTGGAAAATATACAGTACATGAAAAATATGTGGGAAACAATCGGTGCAACGACTAGTTTTTACTGACAACAAATTTGTCGTAATTTGCTATGAAAAAACGTAACTACATTAATTGAATTTTTGCCAGAACTACACTCGTCCTTTGGCGCCACTTGTCCAACTTTAAAAAGTTGAGCTGCCATCTTCTGCTGCTCCTTGCCATTGCCGCCTCATCGCCAGATCTGAGTTGTTCTCTTCTGTCATCTCTTGTCCCTCACTGCTGGTGCCCCCTTTGCTCGATCTACGCCTTTATCTTCTGCTAATGTCCCCTCGCCCGATCTGCACGACAGAGGTGGCATTGATGGGAGGTAACGCGGCGGAGGTGGGGTGGCGTGGATGGGAGGTAACACAGCAGAGGAATGAAAGGTAGCTTGGAAGTGGCGTGAATGAATGAATATCATTTATGAAATAGGGTTTGTGAGGATAGGGATAAGGGTAGTTATGGTATTTTATTCATTTTATTTATTTTTTTATTGTTTAATTTAATTTAATTTATAAAAATACTAATTTTTCACCTCTTTTCTACCTTAATCAAACAATAATATAAACAGCAGATTTTCCATAAATTTTCTTTCCAACTATTTTTTTCCACCCAAAATTTTTTCACTCCTTTTATATACCAAACCAAACAAAAGGTTATGAGACATTCCAATAAACTTTTTATTATTTATAAATAAGGAGTCAATTTTTAAAATTACACTACAACAAACTTTTCATGGCTTAACTATTTATTATTTATATTTTATTTTATTATTTTTAAAATATATTATTTCCACATTTAAAAAATCTCCTTAAAGAGAGTATAGAGAGCAAGACTATTTTTTTAATTAATAATTAGTCGAATGTTTACCTCCCTATTAAAACATATGATGGTTTTGATTTTTTTTAATCGTAGGTGTGTTTGATATAGATGGATTGAGTGATTGTTTTTTTAATTACGAGATCAAATTAAATTAAAATTATTTAATTTTTAAATTTATTTTTCAAAATAAATGGTCCTGTTTTTAAAAACTGCTTTTAAATATAAACTTAATTTGTTGGAATACTCAATCATTTTTTAATTTTTTTATATTTTATTATTCAGATTTCAGGTTAACAATATTATATATATATATATATATTATTTTTTATGTGAACATTTTCTTTTATTTTTTTTAAATTCATTTCTCTTACAGTTTCAAATTAGAATTCAAAACTTAATACATAAACTAAAACTAACAAAAAGTTTCAGAAAAAAAATCCTACCCGACGCGGCTCGTGAGGTTGCCACCCACCTCGATCTTCTTGTTACGGTTTTCGTTTTTTTTTTTTTTCAGAAAAAAACATCCTACCCGACAGCATTATTGTTACGTTTTCGTTTTTTTTTCTTTTTTCTTTTCTGGGTCAATCTGAGAGTCCGAAGGTGTACTTTTGTTGTGATTTAATTCTGTTACGGTTGTTCCAACATTACAGCGTTTTATTTTCACTTTTTTTTTTCCCTGTTACTGTTTAAACATCAATTTTCTCGACTTATATTTAAAAATCGGCGTCTACTTTCAGCTCCTTGCTTTAAATTCATGTTTCGTTGCGCATGAACTTTTCTGGTGTTCGTGATGTAAATTCATATAGGCTGTAATGTTTAGGCGGCGACATTAGGGTGTTTCGATTTTAGTTCTGTCTCCTTCTATGCATTTTCTCGACTTAGATCGACTTGTTGCATAAAGTGAATGTGGGTAATGCATGCAACCCGGTGGTGATCAAGGGTGATGTTCTTTTTGGTTACCGGACAGTGAAACAATTGGTGCATATAGTTGATGGATTGATTCTCTTGCTTTAGTGTGGAATACATGTCACTGCTAAGTGCCAGGCCAATGAACTTTATGCATACTGAATAATCTTAATTTAGACCCTTTGGGGTTGATTTGATGATACTATTGCCAGTGTGTTTTGTTTTGTTTTTAAATGTGGCTGAGAATCTCTTCTCTGTTGAATCTATTATGGGTTCTAACAAAATTGACTGGATCTATTATTTTTATAGGAATTGGACTTGTAGATTTACTGGGGCTCTAGTTTCTCGAAAGATGATTGCTTATACGGTTTTTATTCTTGTTCCTCTTGGACTTTCTATTCTACTTCTGAATTCCAAGAGGGGAAAGAAGAGGGGCTTGCCTGCCGATGTTGGTGGTGAACCTGGGCTTGCATTCCGGAATCGTCGATCTGCTTCACCATTGATAACTGCATGGGATGGTGTCTCAACTCTAGCGGAGTTTTTTGAGATGATATGCAAGCAGCACCCATGCAATTCTCTACTTGGAACTCGCAGGTTAATTTCAAAAGAGTCGGAGGTGGCCAAAGATGGAAGATCTTTTGAAAAGCTTCATCTAGGAAACTTTGATTGGCTGTGCTATGCCGAAGTATTTGAGCGTGTTTGCAACTTTGCCTCTGGGTTAGTACAAATTGGGCATCAAAAGGATGAGCGTGTAGCAATCTTTGCTGAAACAAGAGAAGAATGGTTGATAGCATTGCAGGTTCATTGCTTTATTTCGCTTAACACCTCGGATTGCTTGTTCATTCTTTAAACAATTGCTGGAAAGTTTAAATTTGTTGATTGATTTCCAATATTCATATATAATACAGTTGATATAGTATGTTTGGACCAGGGTTGTTTTAGGCGCAATGTTACTGTAGTGACCATATATGCATCTCTGGGGGAGGAGGCTTTATGTCACTCACTGAAGGAGGTATCTTGCTTTATTTTTCTATCTCTAATATGAGTTTGTATGCATATACATATGTATTTATATAATGTCTGCATTACGAGTTTTATCTTTAGGAAGTCAAAGTCTAATAGTTTAATAGATGAGAAGTCGAGGTCTCTCTTTCACTTGCATCTATAGTGCACGGATAAGACTCAGGTACATCTATATCCATTGGGATATGGTGCTGATATTGATAGAAAAAGAAAATTGAAAATGAAGATGGATAAATCTCTCTTGCAACCTGATCTGAGTTATTGTTTGACAAGTCTAAATAGTGAAGACTGGAAAAGAGCAGGCAGACTATCCCAGCAAAAGAAATCATAGGCTTTTAAGTAAGATCGGATCATATAGAAAAAAAGAAAAAATAGAAGAAACATGATATATATATATTAGAGGGGAGAGAGAGTGTGTGTAGTAATTGCTGTAATGAGAGAGTTTCTCATTACAACAATTACTCGTATTGTGCTAGTAATCATGTTGTTTGTGTTCCATTTGGTGAACTATAGTTTATCCATATATCTGTCTGGCTCATTCATTCTAGTATTGTGCTATGTGTGGCCACCAGTCACCGTAGTTTATTCCTTTCTTCTTTGCAGCATGGCATGTTGAAAATATTGATTATAGAATCACAAATATGGAATTACAAACTTTACCGTTCTATTTACCCATTATATATAAACAGAGTTTATGAGGTGGAATAAAAATGTGCTTGTCCTATTTTTCTTATTTGTGTATAATTATTTATAATTTAAAAAATTATCTATTAAATAAGTTACTAATAAAATTAGCTTTCGATTTTTAAAATAATTTACTTTCTATAAATAGTTTACCAATTAAATTAGCTGCTGATTTTTTAAATAATTTACCTACTAAATAAATTAATTGCTAATTTAAAATTTTAATTAAGTTAGTTATATATATTTATTATTATTATATAAAAAGTGTTTTATTATACTTATATCATGTTTTCTATATTTTACTCTTAAATTTTAATTTGTAAAAATCTTTTATTTAATTAAACTTAAACTAATTTTATTTTACAGTTATACTATTATTTGTAAAATTTAAAAGTTACATTAATTGTAATATCATAACTTTTTTTTGAAATTTTAATTGAATAAAAGTTTGTTAATGTTTTTCAGGTTTCTTTCAATCAAGCACACACGTTGTCAGTACAATTGGGCTCATTAGCTATATACTTAAAATCCCATCTTCATCTCGCGAAGTAAAATTGGACTAAGTAAATACATAAAGTCTTTCAAAGTCTATCTTTGATTCTTTCTAATTATCGTAGTTGTCAAAAGTTCGCCTAGGCATAGCCAATGCGCCTTGCTTTGGAAAAGCCTACTATGCTTTGTTTTGATAAATTGTGCTTTTGCATTTCGCTTAATCCCCAAGATCCCTTGGTGCTTTGAATGTGCCTACACTTTTAACAACTATACATTTAGGCTTGGGGATTATAAATTTAATTCTCACAACTGTTGCACTGCAATATTCAAATAATGCTGTTGGTAATGTTGATGTTGACAATTATATTTAACAAGAAGATGCATCTTATTGTTCATTAAATCTTACTTCTCATAATAACTACTTGAGTTCAAATCTCTGATTCGGTATAGTACATGATCATCATTTACCAAATTCATTACTACCTAGTTGATGCACACACACAAAGAAAGAAAGAGAGAAAATCCATACTCTAGCTGGGGAAAGAAGGATTTGGATTTGATTACCATTTTACTTCCGGGTTTTTTTTTACAATGAGTGTATTGCCCTCAGTTTCTGATTATTTTGGATCACAAGGCTTTTAATCTTTTGCTGCGGAATCTTTTCACACAATCTATGATTTGCATTATGTGATGGTAAAAGTTGAATTGATCTTCCTCTCCCTAGTAGCTGCCTTCAGTTAAGATTCAAAATTAAGGGCATTGAAGTTGAATTCACACACGAGGTTAGGTCATTAATTGAAAGCAGAAGGTAATGTTTTACTAACAATATGGTGCTCCAGTTATCCTATCTGTGATTTGTTGCTATAATTCATCAAATGGAGTTGGATGACTGAGAATTGTATGAATACATCATGATCTCAGATTTGTCACTCAACAAATGCATATATTTTTTTTTGTAAAATATGCTCTGCAATCAGCAGCATATTCTTGTAACTGTTACGTCAGTTTTATAGTTTGAAAAGAAAATTTCTTTCTAGACAGAGGTTGCAACTGTCATATGTGGGCACAAGGAACTGAAAAAACTTGTGAGCATTAGTGACCAACTTGATACCGTGAAGCGAGTGATATGTATGGATGAAGATATCACTTCAAATGTCTCCTCAGTTAGGGAACGTGGTAGCTGGAAATTTGTTTCATTTGCTGAGGTGCAAAGACTTGGCAGAGAAAGACCTATTGATGCCGATTTACCTATTCCAGCTGATATTGCAGTTATAATGTATACAAGTGGGAGTACCGGATTGCCTAAGGTCAGTGAGTGCATTTTAGGCTGTGAATAGTTTCTTCCTTTCCAAATTGTAATCCTCCGTCTATGCATGTCTATTGTTAATGTGTTACACATGTCTAACTCTGTTTGGGGTTACTGATTTTGACTTGAAAATCTAATTTGATGGCTAAATCCATTAAAAACATGTAGTTAGAATCTACTTTACTTTTACTTCCTGCAGGGTGTTATGATGACACATGGAAATATTCTAGCTACTGTTTCTGCTGTGAAGACAATTATTCCCAAACTGAGCAGCAAGGATGTTTATTTAGCCTACCTTCCCTTGGCTCATGTCCTTGAACTGGTAGCTGAGGTAAAAGCATTAAAACAAAGCGTGTTTCTCAATTGCTCCTTACTTTGAAAGCAAGGATGTTTATTCCATTTGATATCATTTCCCCTGTGAAATGTTTTAAATGTTATATCATTTATTCTGCAGCATTTATTTATAGGTGCTGGAAGTGCCATTGGATATGGATCTCCTTTGACTCTTACTGATTCATCAAGCAAAATTAAAAGGGGAACTAAGGGGGATGCCTCTATGCTGAGGCCAACTCTGATGTGTGCTGTTCCAGCAATCCTTGACCGCGTTAGAGATGGTGTTTTGAAACAGGTTTGAAAGTCTTCGGTTACACGCACAAGTGCCTTTATAACGTGTGAAGCTTGATCTGTTGAAATAAGCAAACTAATTCTACCGAACACCATAGGTTGATGCAAAGGGAGGACTATCCAAGAAATTGTTTTGCTTGGCATATGATCGTAGGATGTCTGCAATTAATGGCAGTTGGTTTGGGGCTTGGGGTCTGGAGAATTGTTTATGGAGTTTCTTTGTATTTAGAAAGATTCGTGGAATTCTGGGAGGCCGCATCCGTTTCATGCTATCTGGTGGTGCTCCTCTCTCGCCAGATACTCAAAGATTTATGAATATCTGTTTGGGGTTAGTATGGCCTTGAAATTTTTTTTCTTCGATCTCTATGGATGAGTACATACAATTTGAAATTTATGTGATGCTGGTTACTTTGGAGAGCTGATTTTTAATAGTAAGGTGGCATTAAAATTAGTGGACCAAGCAAAGGATTTCAAGAAATTTTCAATGGTTCTGAAAGCTCAAGATCCATCTTTCTATACCATCTTTGGGCACCCTATATATGAATTTTAATTTCATTAATGTGTGGTGAGGTGAGTGAAGTGGACATTGCTTTATTTTGTACTTGTTGCTTCATGTTGCTTTGAAGACCTGGTCGTGGTGGTTATTTCTCCGGGAGAATTGAGCATATTTCACTGCTTATTGCTTATTTACATAAGAAATAACAAATTAAGAGTAGACATTGTCCAATCATCGCTGCTTACTGCTTTTACGTGCCTCAATTGCTTTGCATGCATGCCCATTTTCAAGATATATGAAGATATGTTACTGGTTATCAAGTAATATAGGAAGCACACTTTTTAGGTACTGTCGTGTTCTAAGAAAAATGTTCAGTTCTTTTTTGTTATTGAGCTAACAGTGTTGTTGAGGCAGTGAACTGGTGTACTATTTAGGGTAGTAATGCTATAGGGCCCAAAAATATGTACAGTTTTTTTAGTCATAAATTTTAAAAAACAAGTGAGGTGGAACTGTGGAAGCATAACCCAGCAGTTCCATGTGAGGAATACAAAAAACCAAATGATGTGGCAGCAATCATGAGCAGAGCAACATGGACAAAATACTTCTCACTCATCGCTTGGCCCAGCTTCCAATCTTTCGTTGCTACCTTTCACTGCCACTTTCCACCACCAACTCTGGCCAGAAGCCAGCTGGGATGCCCTCACCATCTGAAGCCCCCCTTGCCACCATCTTATATGCCTTCGTTATGTTTTTTTTTTGTTTCTCTCAACCGGTTGGAGGATGAAAGTGGGAGTATATTGGCTGATGTGAGAATGCTGGATTGGCTATCACCTTATTTTGGGCTTACCATTTTGGGGAACATACTACACTGGGTTGAGGCGCTGGATTTACCATCAGGCACCATTGCCAATTAATGCCTTTTTTCATGCAAAATTTGCCTTCTTTGGTTTCTGGTTTTACTGGTGACACTATAATTTACTGGACTGTCATTTCTAGTGCCCCAATTGGTCAAGGTTATGGTCTCACTGAGACATGTGCTGGTGGAACATTTTCTGAGTTTGATGATACATCCGTTGGTCGTGTTGGTCCTCCCCTTCCATGCTCTTATATTAAGGTAAAACTTTAAGGTTTTGTTGCACACACACACACACACATATATGTTCCATCTAAATGTCCAAGCTGCATGTGCTTATTAAAAGTTTCTGGGAGGATTTTATATTTACTTTTCAGTTTGAAAATTCCTAACTTAATTTTTGGGTGATCGTTTACATCATCTAACTGCAGTTCTCAATTAAATATTTTTGAGTGGCGATCTTGTCTCTCCAAGGGTCATAGGAGTTGAATCATAAAAGTCAAGCTTTTAATCTTTCCTCTCCTCCCACTTTCTCCTCTTAACCTTAACATTTACTTTTGTTGCTTGCTGAGATGTTTTTTTAATAAAATTTGAATTTGGGATCCCTCACTTCCCAGTTCCCCTTTTGTCACCTGGCATATGCCTTCTTGCTAGCACGTAACTTAATGCTGTCTGCAACCTACAAACTATCTTGGTTACGTTTTGATATGATAAAATCTGTAATGATGTTCCAGTAGTTTATCAAATGAGGTGTTAAAATTTTATGTTACTCATAAATACCGTTTCTGTATTTCAGTTAATCGATTGGCCTGAGGGTGGTTATCGTACAAGTGACTCACCAATGCCCCGCGGGGAAATTGTTATTGGTGGACCAAATGTTACAGTTGGATATTTCAAAAATCCTGAAAAAACAATGGAAGTGTACAAGGTAGTTTTGGGAGTTTTCGTTTGCTTGTTTGCTGGAATACCTTCCATAGGAAAATGTTCGATAGAAGTATACAAATTAATTATTATTATTTTTTTCAAAAGGTTGATGAGAAAAGGACCCGGTGGTTCTACACCGGTGATATAGGGCAGATTCATTCTGATGGTTGCCTTGAGGTTATTGACCGTAAAAAGGACATAGTAAAACTTCAGCACGGAGAATATGTCTCTCTAGGAAAGGTATATGTTGTATAAAATTATTTTCTATACAGCTTATCATTTTTTTCTCTTGTGGGAGCTTTGTGCATCGCCCTTTTTTTCAGCTTATCATTTAAAAGGAAATCTAAAAGCTGAGGCCTTACCTTGCAGGTTGAGGCTGCCTTATTTGCAAGCCCCTATGTGGAGAATATCATGGTGCATGCTGATCCCTTTCATAGTTACTGTGTTGCTCTTGTAGTAGCTTCACGATCTGCTTTAGAAGATTGGGCTGTAAAGCAACGAACTTCTTTTGTTGATTTCACGGACTTGTGCCAAAACAAAGAAACCGTGGAGGAAGTGCTTGGTTCACTAGTAAAGGTATGGTTTATGACCCTAATTCAGAAATGTTTCATATAGAGCCTAATACTATGAGGTTGGGGACTTCTTAATTTTGTACTTTCAGGCAACACAAAGAGGCTTTATGTTTCAATATCCATGTGTTATATAGCACTTTTTTGAAGCCGCACTATACTTTTACTCTTGGGGCTAGGTTTTCATAGCGTGGCTTTAGGACACATACTGATTATAAAGTAACAAGGTGGGTCAATTTAGTTTGAATAAATCAGGTTTATCCAAACTCTCTACTCAATAATTTTTTTGGCAGGCGAAGAGAATTTTTATTAGACGATGAAGATAGCAATACAAGCAGTAAAGATCAATCTAGAGTAATACCTAGGGGCAACACGTCATGGCTAGTTAAAATACCAAGTTAAGTTTGTTTAAAACATAAGATGCTTTGAACCATGCCCTTGTCTTGATTGTGTTATGTCGACTTGGACATGTCTCACATGTCATGAGAGCATAGGGGGGGCCCAGTGAGTATCATACTTTTGAGTAGTTGTTGTATTAAGAGATAAGGACAGCTGAGTATACACTAGAGGAAAATTGCAGTGTATATGTAACATTGCCTTCTCCAACCATATATGAGAATATAAATGCAACAGAAACAGTTAGATACTGATGTAGCCAAATGAAAGGCACACTAGGTGTAGAGAAAATGCATCGACTAATGATCACATGCCCAGCGCTACTGCATTGAAGTAACCATTCTGTACACCCAGGAATCGAACGACAGAAATTCATACATAAAATACCCAAGCCAATGTTACATGCCTGACAAGATCTGAGTCTCCATGTGATACATAGGCCATGCATAATGTGTCAGTGACCAAGACTTATTCATTTTGTAGTTAAGTTTGATTTGATTTATTCTTAATTACTCTAATAAAGTGTCGCTGTTGCTTCATTTAAGTTCATTTCTACAATTGCATGCGCCTGCTTTCTATTTTCTTTATTATTATTATTATTATTATTATTATTATTATTTAACAAATATAATTTTGAATTTAGGCTGGAAAGCAAGCGCGTTTGGAGAAGTTTGAGGTTCCTGCAAAGATTAAATTGCTGCCTGACGCTTGGACTCCAGAGTCCAACCTGGTCACTGCAGCTCTCAAGATCAAGAGAGAAGCCATTAGAAAAGCATTCGCTGATGACCTCTCTCACTTGTATGCTTCCTCATGAATCAAGTGGAACTTTGTTGGGCCTTCAGAGATTTTGATGAATTGAGGAGTCTTGTGGAAGAGGCTACCATCCTCCCTCCTCTCTCCTGTAGCTTCCCTCTGTGGAAGATGGTACTAATCTACGATGCCCTTCCCTCCTAGTCTCTCTCTCTTCTCTCTCTCTCTCTAGTTTTCTCTTTCCTGGTTTCCAATCATATTCTATTTTAGAGTGCTGGAGCCAGTGTTTACTGACTTTAAAGTTTCAGCCTTTCAATCATGTGAGTTAATCAGACTTATATTTTTATTGTGTACGTAAAGAAGTGATACATATCGTCACAGCGGCGGGACCCAAAAAAATGAGATTTAAAATGAGCATATATATACACCATTTATATATAAAAGGTTATGACTCGTGTGATTTTGTCTGATCAGAGTTTACCTAATTACACCATTTAGACATTTTTGATTTAAAAGCTGAGTTCCTCTTCATTTATGGCTAAATAAGACGTTATGCTGTCCCCAATTCCTCAAACTCTCCATCCTCATCACCAAATCAATGCAGTGTAAGCCCCCTCTTAAGAATGCATTTGATTTTTTAGCCAATTGTTAGAAGAAAAGTAATCTGGTTTTGTTTGTCATTAAAGTACTTGACATCCATGTGTACACGTACAAAAGAAGCACTATGTTACTCTAAAGCCTTTCCTACATAACTAATATCCAAAGATAAGATCTTGTGAATCTTATTATATTTAAACTTTGTGACAACCACCGCCCTTTTTGTGCTCAGTGTTTTATAAACAATCTAGTAATCTTTATTTTTTTGTCTCTTCAAAATAAAATAAAATATAACAAAAATAAATAAATCTTTATTGTTCTGTCTTTAATGTTTTATTTTTAAAAGCTTCCTTGAGAACTTACTAAAATATCTTTAATTTTTTTTCCTTTAGGGTAGAAATTATTCCTCCCGCCAAACAATGAAACATAAGATTTTCAAAACCAATCTTAGTCATGAATTCCAAATCAAAATGATCTGTGTATGTGTGTGTATTGGCTTTGTAAGCGTTAATTACCAAAATATTAGTTAAAATATATTATTTTGGAGTTAGGATTATTTACAATTATTGTATGATGCAGTTTGCTAAAACAGTGTCATTTTAGTATTTTTTTATATTAAAATTATGCAAGTATGCAATTATTTAAAAAGCATTAAAATAGTGCAGTTTTAATGTATTGCACTAAAAAAATCTGAATTTATTACTTTGGTTAGTGCAACATGCCACATGAGTAACACATTGATTATTAAATAAGAAATAAAAAATATATTTAAATACTTGTATGTAATTTAATATATATTATATATACTATTTTATATACATCAAATATATTAGTTGTTCAACTATGAACTATTACTCATATGATATAAGTATTAATATTATATCTTATAACATAACATTTGATAAAACATGAAGATGCTAAAGTAATAATAACTTTATAGTTAGTCATATTTATGTCAGAATAATATAGGAAATTTATAAAAAAAAGAGGTGAGAATTTCAATAAAGTATTATTACTTTAATTAGAAAACTGGTATGCTAAATACACTTTCAAGATCAGATTTTATCTTTAAAAATTTAATCATATTTTGAATACAGAAAAAGTCCTTGGAGCGTTTTCCACCACCATCAATGTCGCCATGGTGATGGTGGTAGCTGAAAATTAAAACTTAGGCTTTTGTTGGATTCTCATAAGGAAAACCAGCCAAAAAAGGAGCCAGCAATGCTTAGCTAATAAAATAAAAATAAACAAAAAAATTAAAATAACATAATAATAATAATAATAGCTAATGAAATTTAACTAAATAAATTTGGGTTGTCATTTAATTGAAAATCAAATTCACATTGTTTCTGACATTTTAACTATATTGTTTAGTTGTATTTTAGCTTTGGCCAGCACACTAATATTGCTTTAAGAATTTTTAAAATACATTCCCTATATGATTGTTTGTAGCTGCACAGCATTTATTGCTTTTTATTTTGATTACAATTTTGTTTTGAACAAATTTGACCGCATAAAATTCAACAAATATGTACAGCAAGTGCTATGCATACCCAAAAAATTTTAAATTGAAATTAGTACTGGATTTGGATGCATCCACATGCAAAGAAGTAATAATAATAAAAAATTAAAAGAGAGAGAGAGAGAGAGAGAGAGAGAGAGAGAGAGAGAGAAGGAAAGAAGGTATGGGGAAGGGTGTCCTTTAAGAAAAGAAGCAAAACGCTTAGTAGAGAAATTACGCAATGCGCAGTTGTGAGAAGACCCACATATCATAAAAACTTTGGCATACGATATGCAATGTGAACGCAATCGAAAGACAGCAAAAATGGAAACCAGGCCCCCCCTTCCCTGGGGTTTTGCCATGTGACCATCGGTTTTCTCGTCCCACATCGCTGTCCCCCTTTTCCTTACGCATAAAACCTCCTTTTTTTTTTTTTTTTTTTGAAATGAGTTCATGTTCATGTAAGCAAATTTAATTATTACAATAAGGTGGAGATCGAAACAAGATGATGGGCTCTAATCTAATCCAACGGCATGTAATTTGCAAGACAGAGAACCTGCCTAACAATTGGATTTACATATGGAGGAACATCCTAGCTAGCTAGACAGCAATCAATAATCGAAGTCATAGGTAGCAGCAACCAACTCCACCTAAATACGCGGTCTGTGGTGGTGGTGAAGGATATATATACTGGTGTTTTAAATTCCAAAGATCCTGCATATATCAACATGTTAAAAATTAATTAATATCTGTAATTTTTTTTCTCCTTTTGCTCGGTGAGGCATTCATTATTTGTTTATTCATTATTATTATCATTTTTTTTTTTTTAAATAAAGTTTTTTTTAAATCAAGGGCTGAGCCGCCGGCCGCCACTGCACTAGATGGCATGCTAGAGTCATAGGAAAGGAGTTAAAACATTCGACGATCGAAATAGAACCAACGTATCATATTGAAACCCCCACTGGCGTCCGAGGCCTCTTGGCACGTATAGAAGAAGAAACCGTAGCAATTATTAATTATGCAAGACCCATACCTGCTTTGTCGTCATATATATATCTCTATACATGCATCTTTAATCTTTATATATACATATATATACACACACACACATAAAAGCTCCAACCATGGCAAGCTGGGTTCCTCTGCATTAATTAATGGCGCGCGTAATCAAGAAGTGGTCTCTTTTTTTTTCCCATCAATGCTGTGTTTGTTTTTTAACTGATACCTTTGTATTTTTTTTTGTATTTTTAAAATCTCAACTTTGAGGTAAAGCGAGTAATAATACCATAATATATATCTCAGGTTGGGTCATCATGTCATGTGAAAACCATATTGACTATTGGTCAAACTAACAAACAAACGTACGTCTCCAAATTAATCACAAATTTATTCTAAAATTGGAAGCCGAAGGCAAAGACCAAAGAAAGGCACACGTAAGTTAAAGCCACATTATATTTATAATAATATCCGAGTAACCCCGAGGCCAAATACAAAAAAAAAAATGACCCATATATAATTTACATGTCTATTTTGCCCCCAGATTAATTGATAGATTAATTGATACCGATAGATAGGGCCGTGTCGTGTGGTCCCACTCCCTGTGTTGTGTGGGGGGCTGGGGGGGTTTCTTCGACTTTCTGCTGCTGCCTCTTTCCTCTTTAATAATGTGTCTCTAATGTCTATCCCCGGCCCCTCTCTCTAATGTCTATATATCTATATATATATATATACATATATATAAACGTGGGGAGTCTTCAGTCTTGAGAGCGAGTCTTTTTTATTCTTTACTTTTTGTTAAGTGCTGCGCTGGTGGAGTTGTGTTCTTTCTCTCTTCCCCTCTCCCTAGCCTCTAGTCGTCTCTGGTGTGTGTAGCTAGCTTGTTTGGTGTGGTGTGGTGTGGTGTGTGTCTTATATATATATATATATAAATTGCAATTCCATGGACGAGTACAACAGAGAAGGTGATCAGGGGAGGTGTTTCGTGCACATGGCAGAGGGGGTTGGTGAGACAGGGCCAGGGGTGTGTCCCTTGTGCCTAAACGAGAAGCTTCTGGTGTTGGCTGCTGCTACCAAGCGCAGAACAAGTCATCACCTCCGCAAACCCTCCATTTCTCTCCCCAGTTTCTTCGCTTTCGGCGCTTTCCTCCACCGCCTCCATAAATCATCATCTCACCCCAGAGATTACTCTCCCGTCTCCACATCCCCTGAAGGTACTGATCTCTTTGTTTCCATTTCTTTTTCTTTTTCTTTTCTTTAAAATTCCCCTACTACGTGTTTGTTTTTGTGAATTGCAGTTTTTTTTTTTAAAAAACTAATCATGTGCATCTACCGCTAGTGTTTGCTCCAAATTAGTGTAATTTTAACATCTATTTCAATGTCAGCTAGCCATATATATATATATATATATAAAGATAGAAACTGTGAACTCTTGGGATGTATTATGAGTTGTGTTGAAAAGCATTTCAGTAAATTCTATTATACTGTTAAGTCTTGGAATTTTAACGCGTACGGATTGAAGAGAGAGAAATTAAGAAGGTTGTAAAATAAAAAAATATTGAAATCGAAGATTGCGTATAGTACTTTCAGATCAAGAATATATATATATATACATACCGTATCTCTGTAATCGCAGCTGCGTGCCCGCGCATTTTCTTCTTCTTCTTCTTCTTCTTCTTCTTAAGATCTGTTATTTGTTGCCATGCTATTTTGACCATATATAATTTAAGGGGTGTTTGAGTTTGGATGGGTTGTGGGTTTTAATGATCATTAATAATTTAGATCTGCTTTTTTTGTTCTTTCCTGTCATGAGTTGAGTTGAGGAGGATGGTGAATAGAATTGGCGACGACCTGATTCATATTATTTTATTAGTGTATATATATAATATGAATTGGTGATATATCCAACCTAGATCATGTTATTTTATTAGTATAAAATTCTTGCATACTGATAAAAAAAAAAAGAATATTGCTAGCTATATACAGGGGGGAGATTTTTTCTGTATGTACATGGAGTCATGGATGCTGATATGTAGATGGATGGATTGATGAATTTAAAACGTAAAATATATAGAACCAAGTGCACAAATTAATTAATGCACTCACATTTAGAATTTGTTTCTAAAAAATAAATACAAAAAATGCATCATGCAGTCATGCGAGTTGGAGTTGGGGGACTGAAAGTGAGTCCTAATTAATAGTGTTGGTACCATCATCATCATAGGTTGCGGTGGAGACATGGTTGGTCTCTGATTCCCCAAACTTTGAAAAAACAAAAAGCCCATAAACACGCGCATACTTGCATTTTAAAAACCTTTGTCTACAGTCGGTTTTGGGCCCCGTCCTCCTGCTACAAAAATCAACTTCTTCAGTCTTGACTCCCCCCCATCAGATCAGATCAGGAAAGGTGTAGGTGTAGCATCACCCTTTGTAACGGCTACTTTACCATACATATGGTGGGCGGTGGCGGGTTTTAATTTCTATGAAAGGGTTGGTATTTTATTTTATTTATTTAATTTATTAAAAAAAGAAGAAATTTTTAGGCCAAGGTAAGGATAATATGTATGAAAAGGATGATATTTTATTTTATTTTATGTTTAGTTGTTTGATAAATCGTCAACCCGTTATACGGGATATGTTCTTAATATTCAAATACGATATCCACTTATAAAAAATAAAAAAAAAGGTCAGATAATGAAATTATTGTATAATAAAAGTGACTTATTATTAATGAAAGTCCAAGTAGGACCCATCTGTCAAAAGCCAGCAACATATTATTTAACTTTTACAGCGACTTTTTTGCACTTGTGTCCAAGCATATCTTCTTCTTCTTCTTTTTTTTTTTTTAAAACATTTATTTATTAAGTGCTGATATAGGGATACAAAAGGGTTGGCAGATAAGAAAATGACATGAAATTAGCATTACATGTATGCACAGAAAGCGAGGAAAAGCCTTTGCTTTGCGTTTATATTATGTGCGCACATTAATTCATATATTTTACACGGACACTCTCATCACAGTCCAAATTTAGCACTGCAGATTCCTTCATATCAATCAAGATCGACGATAGTGGGGTTGCTTCCTGGGAGAGGAACACAGCTTCTAATAAAGACAATAAGTTCTCTCTTGACCGCCACAGCCTCCACTGCAAAAGCCATGACAGAGTCAGCAATAAGCTGACCAATTTGAACGAGACGACCCAGAGCGTGGTGGAACGACCACAGCCCGTTGCCTCGCTGAGGTGGCGAAAGCGGATTGGGCACATTTTCCAACTCATCAGACTGAAGAGGTCCAATAATAATGGGGATGTGTGCCAGGTTGGTGGCAAGGTGGTGGAGGGGTTGAAGCTGAGGAGGAAGGGCTGGATAAGAAGGCTTACAACAAGAAGAAGGCCACGGAGTGAAGGTCAAGAGCTATAGGGACATTTTCTCTCTCTCTCTCTCACACACACACACATTTATATATAGGCTGAGGCCTTAGTCTGACTTGTATATAAATATGCTATTACCATTGAGTTGGCGCCTTTGTAATCTTGCTTTCTTAAGGAAATTAAAATATCATGATTTGCTTCAAAAATATTTTGGCCTCTTTTTCTTTGTACACAAAGAAATCATAAATTCTTTCCCTCAGCTGTTACCAACAGCATACAGAATCTTAATCTCCACCTAGCTATCCCATAGGTGCTCATATTTGGAGGCAATAGATCCGAGTGAGGCAAATAAATTCAATCCTACTTAAGTTGTCCTTTAATATAGTCATGTAAATTCCGTAGCCATATAAATTCATATTTGGTGCTCATGTAATTTCTTAATGACTTTCGAACGTTATTGTTATGTTCCTAGCTCTTTCGCAGCTGTAATATAGTGTTCAACAACCATAATTGTATTTATAGGACCATACATATAAACTTTAGTAATTTTAAAAATAAAGTTTTTATTGTACTCTTTACGATGCTTTACATTAAATAATATCAATTGTGATGATTAGAAGTTGAGGAAGGCCTCATAATTAACGAAATGTGTAAGAAGTTTATCGAATATTATTACAATGTTAAACTCACATACACAAATACAAGAAAGATTTTTAATGGTAAACTCTTCTATATGAGTACAAAGAAAATTTTCCACGATTGTCGTAATATATTCCGTAAATATACAGTGATATATATGTGTTCCGAGGTGGTAAATACAAATATGGAAAGAAATAATACACAATAGTTGTAGGTGATCGAGAGAATTAAATGCAATCCTTATAATTAATTATGTTCTGTCGTATCCCAACAAAGCACAAGAATCTAGATTAGATAAGAAACATGAAACAATGAGATTAGAATTGTATTAGACCAACAAAAGATTCCGTTAGAGAGTCATCATACAGATCAACTGTATGAACATGAGAACATGCCATAAATTGCTTGGCAACTTAGTCTCTAACAAAGTGAATATCAAGTGTGACATGCTATCCTAGATTGGAACATAGGATTAGGGCACAAACGCTACACCGATTTTGTTACAATAAACAATTGGAGGAGAAAGTGTGAAGACATCAAGTTCACGGAGGATTTGGGTTATTTTTAACTTGCAGCGATGATGACTTTAGAACCACTAACACCTAGGAATTTGATGGTTTGCATAAAGATCTTAATTCATGTGTAGTAATATACGCTTTAATATTAATCTAGCGGGGTAAATAATTTCAAAAACTCTTCGGTTATCCAGTGTTTTTTTCGTCTGTTTTTGGTTGTGTTTCTTGTTGGTATTTTATTAGTATATTTGCCTTTCAAAAATAGGTGAAAAAATATATAATAAAAGCAACCCAATAAGCTAACAATAATAATAATAAAAACAAAAGAACAAAATAAAACAAAATTGGCATAACTCGAAAGTTTAATGAAAGGAACAGTGAGTAATCAATTGGGTGGGCTTGAGTAGGTGGCCGCAGTTCGTTTCATGTAAATTGGGCCCAAAACAGAGTGTGGATACAAGCCTACAACCAACCAGCCAGCCAGACAATTGTTTGGTTGCCACCTTCGAAATTAGTCAGTTCAGTTGTCTTCTCCGTCGTCGGTGACGAATTTGCCGTTGCCGGGGTTCAACGCAGCGATGAAGAAGAAGATGACGTTGAAGAGGACGAGAGGCTCGATCTCATTGATTGGAACTCCGGTCTCGATGTTGAGCTGCGCCAGAGCTCCTTTCCCAGTTACTATCTCCCCTATGATCGAAAACGCTATCCCCAGCTGTGCCAATCTGCCCACGAACAGCTCGTTCGACTTTGTGAACCCAAACAGAGGCCCTTCACCATCAATCATCGTTATTAACTTATTATTATTGTTGTTGTTGTTGTAGACTTGTAGTAGTAGTAGTAGACAGAAGTAGTAGTTGTTGTTGTTATTCAATCTTTCAAACAAACAATCATGATGATTCATAATTAATTAATTAATTAATATACCTCCTTCCCGGAGACCGAGGACGGATCTGAGGCCAGCTTTGCCGGGGGAAGGGATGGGGAGACCGGCGGGGGGATCTTCGTCGACAAAGCGGCCGCGGTCGCCGAGAGCTCCAATGGCTCCAAGGAGGGTGAAGAGGATGAAGAAGAGAAGGAGAGGCTCGGCCTCATAGATTGGTATTCCAGTCTCCAGGTTCAGCTGGGATAGAATCCCCTTCCCAGTCACTGCTTCCCCTAACAATGAGGCCTACACACACACACACATACACATATAATTTCAACAAATATAATAATATAAGTCCAACCAATAATAATAATGAAAAACCCAATTTGATATTGATCAGTCTCATGCTGCAACTTCTTACCCATATGGAATTTCCCCTTTAATTCAGCCATTCCTCGCTATCTAAAACTAATCATTTGTGTGAAAGCAGAATTTTAATTTGGTTTCGTTTGCATCCCTGAATTTTAATTTTATTGAGAAAGTACTCGACAGGTGGGGTTAATTTAACAGCAAAAATCAGTTTTCTATATATACACACAGTGAGACACACATCACTACTATTACATGAAAAGAAGCTTATTATATGTATATATATATATATATTAGTAGAGAAATTAAAAGTAAGAGCTAGCTATAGGTCTATAGGATAGGTGTGTATGTGCTGACCGCAAAGCCGATCATGGCGACACGACCCACAAATAATTCGTTTTGCTTTGTGAATCCAATCCCTCCAGATGTGCCAAATATGCCATCTTCAACCTTTGGCTTCGGCTCCACGGCCGGCTGAGCACCAGTTCAAAAAACCAGAAGCAAATAAATTAAAACACGTACAGCATGTATATATATATATTTATGTAGGTAGCTAAAATTGAATAACTAAACAAGTTCAAGTTGTCGTCGCAGGACATCCAAAAAAGCAAAATCAAGGAACCTTCTTAAGAGTGGACTTGGCGAGCTTTGGAGGGGCTTTGGTTTTTGATTTGAAGAGAGCGAATGTTTTCAAGGAGGAAGAAGGAGGAGGAGAAGAGGCAGCTGGGTGATTGGTAGGGATGAGGAAGAGGGTAGACAATGGAGGGTTGGGGCGAAGTCCCTGGAGCAACAATGAATGGGGTTCCCTTGTGTGCCCTGAAACGTTGACCCTGCCGGGCATCACCAGCATTGATCCACCAGCCATTCGATCTTATAAATGTTTGTGTTTTTCACTTCCCCTCCCACTCTCTACTTCTATCTATTTTAGCTTGCTTTAGGTAGTAGACTAGTAGTGCAGGCCAAAAGCCAAAGGAGGAGGGAAAAACGGTGTCATTGCGTTAGATCAGAGGATAGGATATGTGAGGTTGGCCAAATGGGCAGATAGATAGAGCTCGTTCGCCCACGTCGCCCTACTTTTTTTTTTTTTTTTTTAAATGTTTTACCGTGGCCTGTCGGTGTCAGGGGTTACAATTATGAAGAGAGATGAATTTAAATATATTTATAGATACAGACAAACGTAACCAATCGGTTCTATGGTGTAGTGGTTAGCACTCTGGACTTTGAATCCAGCGACCTGGGTTCGACTCCCGGTAGGACCTCTTTTATGTTTTTGATCATTTGGCCACTATAATATTGTGTGGGGATGATATTGTTCCACGTGTCACTATAATATTTATTTGTAATTTTAAAAAAAAAAGAAACAAAGAAAAGCTGAAAGCACATGAAGAACGACGTGGGGTGGGGGAGGGGAGGGCGTCTCGCGGCCGCAGCGCAACTTTGCAAGGGCCCCGCGCTGCCTGCCTGCCGGTCCGGACCTCTTCCACGTGTCAACCCGTGGAAGGCCAACCCCGATCGCGCCAACCACACCCACCCTCTTATCTTCCCCCACCGTTTTAAACTTCTTCTCTCCCTCTCCCCTAACCTCGCCAGCTTCAACGCCATGAGCAGTATCGCGGTAGCAACAGTAGGACCTCTCCCTACACCCTTCTCCTTACGCAAGTCACCCAAGCTAAACACCACCCCAAAGGTACGATTTTTTGGCTCCTTTCTCTCTTCTGGATCTTGCTTATTACCTGCTAAATTTATTTGGCTTTGCACGTATAGATTGATGAATTGTTTGTTTCAACCGCGGTGCTCCAATGGAAACACGTCTTTGTTTTTTGGTTTCTGCATCTGGGTTTCCTTTAGATACCTACAACTGTTGCTAGATTTGTCTTAACAAAAAAAAAAACAAAAAACATAAAACAAAAAACAAAAAAGCAATAAAATGAATTGTCTCGGGTTGCGATAATTTAATCCCAGGAACATAGGCTGAACAAATTTGATCAATGCAGAGGAGAATGGGTTGAGTCTAGACTCTATTGACTTGATGTTTGATACGTGTATTGTGGGACTATATTGTTGAACACAACTTCAGGGGTTTAGAGGCGGGTATGGGGTTTTTGCTGTGCTTGGAGAGGATGGTGGGTTGGTCCTGAAGAAGGACTCTTGGGGAGCCCTGTTTGATGTGGAAGATCCAAGGTCTAAGTTGCCACTGTGCAAGGGGAGATTCTTCGACGCCAATCAAGCCCTAGAAGTTGCTAGATTTGATCTTCACTACTGTGATTGGCGGGCTCGCCAAGATCTACTCGCAATCATGCTTCTTCATGAAAAGGTCTGGCTGCCTTGTTTGCCTCCTCACTTCCTTCAATTTAATGTTGAAATGCAAGGTTTTATTTGATTCTCTAGTTCCCTTTTTTTTTTATATGCACTCATACTCGATGACTATTTCTCACCTGAATTAATAACTCTGTTCTGTAAATGCCTTAGTTTCGTCTTCTCATAAAAGGAATATGACTGTAGGTTGTGGAAGTCTTGAATCCTCTTGCTCGTGATTACAAGTCCATCAGTACCATGAAGAAGGAGCTTTCAGAATTGCAACAAGAGCTAGCACAAGCGCATAAACAGGTTTGGAAATATATCAAAATAATAATAAAATATGGATATAAAGTTCTACTTGAGACACTTAATCTGTAGATACATTGGTAGATACTGTCTTGGGAGTTAGAACTGTATTTACGGAGGCCTTTTAATGTCATTGCTATCTCTGTATCTTGTCAAATACTGCAGGTCCATATGTCTGAAGCAAGGGTCTCCGCAGCTTTAGATAAGATGGAGAACATGGAAGCATTGGTTAAGGATTGGCTTTTGCACGAAAGAAGTGCAACTGTACTTAATGAAGCATCTCCTCCATCCACTACTACTTTGCAAGCTCCGGACACTGCAAAAAGAAAGTTGCCTTGGAAATCCTTGAATGTATCAGGCCCTGTCCAACCTTATCATTACAGCTTGAAGAATTTCTGGTATCCAGCGGCTTTCTCCAGTGACTTGAAGGATGGCAACACTATGGTCAGTTAATTGTCCAACTATTTAATTGTCTACATATTGATAAAGCCTTATTCAATCTCACCCATTTTGTATGGATGGCCTGGCTGGGAATGGGAAGTGAGGCCTGGTCCATCTTTTCTAGGTCCCTGCTAAATTGGCAGTGCTTAATTTGATTGTGCAGGGAGTCACTGAGTGGTATAGGAGAAACCATGGGCTACCTGCCCCGCCACTCAAAAATGAAAAATAAAAAGGTCTCCTGTATAAATACAGGACATGATTCTGTACGTCCTAGGGTCTGTTCCTCGTGAAAATTGACTTGCCATTTCTATAGATGCAAACATACTCTTTACGTGGAAATAAAGACAATATTTGATTATTGACATCCTAGGATTTGATTGTTGAAAATTGACTTGCCGTTTCAATAGATGCAAACATGCCCAAACCAATTTTTTTGTCCTTTATTTCCCTTCTGTCCTCTTTTGCTTGCCTGTTCAATTGCCTAAGTTTTCTGTTTTAGCTTCCCATCGATTGCTTCGAGGAACCAATGGTCTTGTTTCGTGGGGAGGATGGTAAACCAGGATGCGTCCAGAATACCTGTGCACATAGAGCATGTCCTCTTCACCTTGGCTCAGTAAATGAAGGCCGAATACAATGTCCCTACCATGGTAGACTTTAATAATTGTTCAAAGCTCTCAATATAAAAGTGGCATCATAATACAACAATAGAAAAGGCTTATAAAGCATAGATGGGAAGTACTGATCGTCTTCTTTCTCATGCTTAAACCATAGGCTGGGAATACACTACAGATGGAAAATGTGTGAAAATGCCTTCTACTCGGTTACTTAATGTGAAGATTAGATCATTTCCATGTTTTGAGCAAGAAGGAATGATTTGGATATGGCCTGGTAATGATCCTCCAACGGGTGAAATTCCTTCTTTACAACCTCCACCAGGATTCAAAATCCATGCTGAGGTATATATACTATCACTCTTAATCAATTCTTTGTCACTATTGGTAGATGGTGCGTCCAAAATTCACTTTTACTGACTTATGTTTGTTATGGACCCGATGATTATAGATAATGATGGAATTGCCAGTGGAACATGGGCTTCTTCTGGATAACCTTCTTGATCTTGCACATGCCCCTTTCACCCATACTTCCACCTTTGCTAAGGGATGGAGCGTTCCAAGGTCTTTTCCTGTCTTTCTTTTTTTGTAGCCGGAAAAAAATTAATTAGTTTACGGGGTAAAGAGGAACAATTTTCTTGATCATCCATTTATCATTTTAAAATACAAAATCTGATTGTCTCTAGATATTAAATAAATGGAATCACTGCGTGTTGTTCCACAATGAAGATAGTGACGCTGTGTTTGCATCATACAAATTTGAAGGAAAGGGAAATGAGTAAAGATTATTATAAAAGAAATGCATTTCCCAAGAGTAACAACATGCAATGATTCCATTTATTTACTTAATGTGAAGATTAACAACATGCAATGATTAGATTATTTATTAACACAATGAGTATTATAGTGACGCTATGTTTGCATCATACTAAATTTCAAGGGAAATGAAGGAAGATGAGTATAAAAGCAAAGCATTTCCCAGTCCTATTTGAACTTTCGGAAGCGAGTGTTCACTTTTTATGTCATCCATATCGTATTTTTCTTTACATTTTCCATTCTTCCAATACTATTTTTCATGATTCAAATGGCCTTTTCATGATTATTAGTTATGCTCACATATTTTTTCAATGAATATCATATGGTTTCTAAATGTTATCTTTATATATGGGTTTGGCTTACCATATCCCAGTGTTAGACAGAACTGAAAGCCCAATGGCAATAAGCAAACATATTGAAAAAATCTCATTAAAACTTACTTGTGACTTTCAGCCTGGTGAAATTCTTAACGCCTGCTTCTGGCCTCCAAGGATACTGGGATCCCTACCCTATAGATATGGAATTCCTTCCGCCTTGTATGGTGCTATCAACCATCGGGATCTCCAAGCCCGGAAAATTGGAGGGACAAAGCACTAAGCAATGTTCAACACATCTCCACCAACTGCACATCTGCTTACCTTCTTCTAGACAAAAAACAAGATTATTATACAGAATGTCGCTGGATTTTGCTCCCATTCTTAAGGACATACCTTTCATGCATTATCTCTGGCGCCATTTTGCAGAAAAGGTAAAAGTTCTGCTGTCAACTTATCTTTTGCTGGTCACAGTGTTAATCATCTGTATAATTTCATTTTTCACCCAGTATAACTCGGAGCTTACTGGAATCAGGATAATTTTTTTTACCAGCATAACCTTCATTAGTCATAAATTTTTAAATCAGTCAAACAAATACGATGCCAGTTTGTTTGCTGTCTTTTCTCTTTCCTGACATTCTCTCCATATTTTTTTACGCATATATGGTACAGGTCTTGAATGAGGACCTTCGGATTGTGATTGGCCAACAGGAGCGAATGAACAATGGTGCCAATGTGTGGAATTGGCCAGTCTCGTACGACAAGCTGGGGGTAAGATACCGGCTGTGGAGAAATGCTGTGGATCGTGGAGTTGAGCAATTACCTTTCGGCAAATCGAATTAGTGTCACATTCAAGTGAAGGCTGCGACCTCTTTCTGATTCAGCATTCGGAAGCCATTAGAAACCAAGTGATCACCCCTTTTGCGAAACTGCAGACAACCCACCTGATCACTCACTGGAGCGCCCTCCCCAAACCCAAAAGGAAAGTTCCCACAGTGGGTTACCTAGCAACAAGCTTGAAGTAATCCGAGGTAACGATGAAGGCATGGTTTCTGGATAGCATAGAACCACCCACTAGTACATTAACACAAGTTGTACACTATATTCATTTAATTTTGGGTGCAGGACCAAGCCCCTTCACCATATTTCTTCATTTCCCCCTTGTATATCATTGATTGAGGGGTTTGTGAGAGACTGCTAATTGGGTTTTTGTTTTTTTAAATGTTCCCACTCCCTCGGGGGTCCCCATCTTTCACTGTCTGTCTCTGCTGAAGAGAGCTTTCGCTGTACAAAGAGTGATTATTATCTAATAAATTCCAATAAAGAAAAAATACAGTTTGATCGTGATCTATTAATGGGTCAGAACTTTTTTTTTTTTTTTTTGTCCGAACAAACAAAACTAGGTTACAGAAATATATGACGTAGATAATTCATACACCAGATTTGTATCTTAAAGTTAACCCTAGCGTGCGTCCTTGTTCATAAAGACAACTTTATTGAAGTCTTGTCCGAATACAAGAAAGACCCATTATTAAAAAAAAAAAAACCTACACAAAAGTCAAAAACACAACACAAGCAAGGGGGATTTCAAATTTCAATTAATAATTACACGACACCACACCACACCACAATGACAATCGATCTCTCTCTCATTCCCCTTAGAAGTTAGTACACTACAGAGCAGACCCACAGAAGGGGCAGAACTTGAAGTCAGGATGGACGTCTCTATAGCAAGACCAGCACCTGAGAAGGTCCGAAGAAACCATTTGGGAGGCGGTCGGCGGCTGAGAATCGGCATAGGATTGTGGGAAAAAGAGGGAACAGTTGTTGCAGTGCATGAGGGGGGATTTGCCGGGCCAGCGCCAGGCGGGCACGAAGAAGAGCTTCAGGACCTTGTCGTAGTCCACCAGATCGGCACGTGACCCGCACGCTATGCACCTTCCGGCGCCGCTCTTCAGCACCTGCCGAACCTGCTGTTCCACACCTCCCACGAAGAAGAAGAACATCTCTGTTGAGTGTTTTCCCCAAATAATAATAATAATAATAACAATAATAATCTAAAGTCGATGATATATTGAGTGTGTTTGT
The DNA here is from genome assembly GCA_023512835.1 of Taxillus chinensis. Taxonomy (NCBI): domain Eukaryota; kingdom Viridiplantae; phylum Streptophyta; class Magnoliopsida; order Santalales; family Loranthaceae; genus Taxillus; species Taxillus chinensis. The sequence continues at coordinate 16,315,896 of CM042090.1, forward strand.
GTTCGTGTTGGTTGGTGGTGTTTATTAAGGAAGCGGGGAAAGGAAGGGATTCGTGCCTTCTGGAAAGTTTGTGCTTGGTTCTCTCACTTTCCTTTTTTTATTTTTGGTTTAAATTATTTATATATCTTGTGAAATTACACAACCTGGTCCCTTGGATTAGAATAATTTCAAGTTGAATCCCTTATCTTTTCCCCGGTTCACGTATTGGGCTAGGCCTGCCATCACTGGGATTACTTTTACCGAAAGCTCAATTGAACGACCCAAGTCTCAACATTTCATTAATTTATTAACGACCCAACATTTCATTAATAGATACAATCAGCGCTGCTGCTGCAGTATTTTTGTGTCTCCAGTTGATTTAAAATAAGTCATATTAATTTTTTTTTTCGCTATTTGACGGTGCTTCTGAATCATCACTCGAAGTCCTGCTCGAACGCATATGCTTGAACCTCTGTTCCAGCTTCAAACTTGAGCAGAGGCTCGAGCATATGCGTTCGAGCCACCCTACTCGAGCTTGAGCCGAGCAGAGACTCCAGCATATGCGCTCGAGCACGTTGCTCAATTAGGCATTGATCATTTCTCCCACGGTCAGGTCTACGGGTTTCTGAGTTTCATTAACTGTAATTTTTTATGAAAACTTAAATGACTATAGCTTTGTGCACAGTGGTCTGATTTAGGCCCATTTTTTATTTGTAGGTATCGACGAGAGTTACGGCATCCAAAGACCCGTAGGGGGTTTGCTACTCTTGGATTTCAAAAAAAAAAAAATGCACTCTTTCACCTCAAAATTCAAATTTTATGTCATACTTCTACTTTCTTTTATACAAATGCACTATTCGAGACCCTTCCTACCTCTCTCACTCTCTTTCTGTCTATCTCAAATGTAATGCCAACAGATGGATATCTATAGTATATATTACATGAGTGTATATAGAGGAAAAAAATCCTGAATCACATGATCTTCTACATCCTAGGTCTTTCCGTTCCCAATTATCACATCAGCCGTTACAAATATTATTTTCCATAACGCAAAATCGTAAACCCATCGAAACATGCGGTAACGACAACGAAATATAAGGCAAGATGACTGGGAGAGAAGGTGGTGGAGATCCCTTTCCAAAGCAAGAGAAGCCTCCGGAAAGGAGACCAAGAGAGAAGCCGCTGGAAAACTGTGCATCCATCAAGAACTGCTGCATGGAATCCATTATCCATGGATGACAAAAAAGGACGGTGAGAGCAAAATCGGAGAATGGTCGTGGAAGAGAAATCCTTAGCCAAGGCGAGCAGATCCTCTACCGGAAATGATAAAGTCAGAGCGCCATCATATGTTGCCATGCAGGGGAAAGGGGAGAAACGAGTGAAGGAGATGGAGTCAAAGGTGGGGGCACCGTCCTTCAATGGAGAATGACCGGAGAAGGAGGTTTGGCCGCACGGCCGTCGCAGAAAAAGTCTAGGAAGATAGAGAGAACGGAAAATTTAAATTTTATTTTTTTAAAAAATTAAATTTAAATTTTAAAAACTAAACAATTTAAAATTAAAAACAAAAGAATAAATTTAAATTTTAAAAATTTTAAAATCAAACTAAAAATAAAATTTAAATTTTAAAAATTTTAATATGTGAAGAGTGTAAAGAATTCTGAAGAGTGTTTTTTCTTCTAACTTAATAACACTCTTCATTTTAAATTTATTTTTATTAAAATAATAATTTTTATTATATTTTTAATATAATAATTTTTTTTGAGAGAAAAAAGGAACGAAAAAAATTTAAAAATAAAATAGTATAGAAAGAACGAATAATAATACTTGAAAAATTGAAAAGTAAATTTATTATAATATACTAAAGCATAATTGTGTGGGACCCATCCAATTGAGGTTCACCTCATTTCTTCCATATATATATATATATAGAAAACATAATTCACGCACGTAATTATCATGGGCTATCCCCACGTTCCATTTATTTATGATTTATCCCATGTGCTTTATGTCCGTTCCCTTGCTGCGTTCTCTCTCCACCTGCACTGCATTTCTCTCTCTCTCTCTCTCTCTCTCTCTAAAAGGGAAGAAAAAAAATGACTACTGCTAGCCACAAGCATCGTTTTATGTCATTAATCTCCATCACTGCGATCATTTTCAGGTGGCTATTAGGCATCAACCAAGCAGAAACCTTATCCTCCAGTCATGACTACCCTTTCTTGGATGAAAACAACAACCGCTTCATCAACGCCAACCGCTCTCCCCCCGAGGCACCTCAATCTGCCTATTCCTGCAACTGCAACGACAAGAACCGAACCTCCTCCTCCTCGTCCCCTTCCTCCCTACCACGTACCCCTCCTTCGTCCTCGGAGGACTGTCGGACATGGACCGCCGCTTGCTCCGAGGAAGTCCTCCGCCTCGCGCGGACGCCGGAGACGGTGGAGTGGCTCAACTGCGTGAGGCGGAGGATCCACGAGAACCCGGAGCTGGCGTTCGAGGAATTCGAGACGAGCCGCCTCGTTCGGGGCGAGTTGGACCGGATGGAGGTCAGCTACCGGTTCCCGTTGGCCAACACCGGAATCAGAGCCTCAATCGGCACTGGAGGCCCGCCGTTCGTTGGCCTCCGGGCTGACATGGACGCTCTCCCTATTCAGGTTCCAGTTTTATTGGGTAAAAAATTAATAATCGGGGTTGAATTTTTATGGCATGTGTGTGTGAGTTGGTTTTGGTAACTTGGTAACTTGGTTTGGGGAGAGCAGGAAGCGGTGGAATGGGATCACAAAAGCAAGGTAGCTGGTAAGATGCACGCGTGTGGACACGACGCACACGTGGCCATGCTTCTTGGCGCCGCCAGGATCTTAAAGGCGCGGGAACATTTGTTGATGGTTGGTACTCTTTCTTTAATTAATTAACTGCGTACGTACGTACACCTTACCTAGACTAGCACACAGTAGCAGCACTGTGCGCTGATCAACAAGTTCATTATCGAGCGAGCAGTAGTGGAGCACGTGCGATTACAGAGTGGAGCATGAAAAATAAATAATGGATATACGTAAACTTAAAGGGGCAACCAAACATTCCTAATATATATATATATATATATATATATATATAGAGAGAGAGAGAGAGAGAGAGAGAGAGAGAGAGAGAGAGAGGAAAAGAGATATGGACAGGCGCTCAACCAATTATCTGGTTGGTCGGTCGCAGGGAACAGTAGTACTCCTGTTCCAGCCGGCGGAGGAGGCCGGGAACGGTGCTAAGCGGATGATAGGCGACGGTGCACTGGATGACTTGGATGCCATATTCGCCGTCCACGTATCGCACGAGCATCCGACGGGGATCATCGGATCCAGGCCCGGCCCGCTGCTGGCCGGATGTGGGTTTTTCCGGGCCGAGATAAGCGGGCGAGATGGCAGCACTACTCACCTGCCCGCCGACGCAATACTAGCTGCCTCCGCCGCAGTTATCAGCCTACAGGGCATCGTGTCTCGCGAAGCAAATCCTTTGGATTCACAGGTTAACACTACTCTTCCATCTTCAGATCACCCTCCTACTATTTCCATATATATATATATATATATAAACTAAACGTGTTTATAATACCATATATGTATGTTAATTTTGTGAATTTAAATATATAGATGGTCTTGTTAGGAAGGGTGAGAGGGCATTCAACGGTTTGACCATAATTATGGATAGCCATTTTTGTCCTAGGTTGTCGTTGGTAACTAACTAACTAACTATATATATATATATATATATATATATATATATATATACATATATAGGATGACGGATTTAATGTTCATATATGATAGCAGCTCAACGGCCAAAATGATTGTACCAGAATATTCTTAATTAGTTATTAGTTTTTAAAACACATGCCTTTTGCAGACAAAATGATCGCATTAAGCGCCGAAGAGTACCAAATTAGTTAATAATACAAGTAGGTCGGTGGGAGTATGTCGATTCGTTTCGTTTATCGTTAAAATTCGCCAATTTAATTAATTTGTAGCTTTCATCGACTTGTTAACCCGATTCACTAGCTAGCTAGCTTTACTAATTGTCATGTAACCTCGGAATTAATGGTGATTTATATGAGTGTTTCTTCTTATTAAGATTATTAAAATAATGACATACACATACAGGTTGTGTCCGTCACAACATTCAACGATGGAGGTAATAGCCTGGACACGATAGCCGACACGGTTGTTCTCAGTGGTACGTTAAGGGCTTTCTCCAACGCAAGCTTCTACCAGCTCATCCGACGAATAGAGGAGGTCTGTGATCGGATAGAAGTAAATATAATTAATTAGCACAATGTATGTATGAAGTTGAAGTTGAAGTTGAAGTTGTGTGTCAATGTTTGTTTGTTTGTTTGGACAGATAATCGTAGAACAGGCCGATGTTTTCAGGTGCACGGCCAAAGTTGACTTCTTCGAGAAAGAGAGTAGAATCTATCCCCCCACGGTGAACAATGTGGACATGTATGAACATGTGAGGAATGTGGCGGTGGAGCTTTTGGGGGCCCAAAACTTTAGGGTCGTCCCTCAAATGATGGGCGCAGAGGACTTCTCCTTCTATACGGGGGTGGTTCCGGCAGCTTTCTACTACGTGGGCATAATGAATGAAACATTGGGGTCGGTGCACACCGGCCACTCCCCCCATTTCAAGATCGATGAGGATGCATTGCCCACGGGCGCTGCGGTTCATGCTGCCATTGCCGAGAGATACATTAACGAGCACACAGATGATTACACTCTTTAGTTGGTATGGATTGGCTCCTTTTTCTTTTTCTTTTTCTTTTTCTATCTATGGTGTTGTACCATGGCTTCAATATTCAATTTCGGCTTGTTTTTCTAACACATCCCATATCCACCTCCTTCATAAATTCAATGAACAGAAAAACTCAATCTTGCAGAACAGCAATCTCCTTTATTCTAGTTGGTACATCCAATGAACAGCAGACGGATGATAGAAATATTTCAAGTACAGATTGCAGGGAAAATGTTAAATTTACATGTTAAGAAAGCACAAAATTCACTGTTGACACTGGTACACGAATAACAAAAAATCAGACCCAAACCTCCTCACCTCTTCTCCCCGCACAGAGCTCTGGCGGCTTGGAGAGCAAAATAAGTGAGGATGATATCAGCACCAGCACGCCGGAGACACATCAAAGACTCCATCATCACTTTTTCCTCATCAATCATTTTAAGAACGCCACCAGCTTTAATCATAGCATATTCCCCAGAAACCTGTACCCAATATCCAATTAAATAAAAATACATTAGCCCAACTTGCAAAGAATCAATGCCCGGTTGGGAGGTCAGGCGATCCATACAGCAAGGTCACCAACTATTACAAATTCCTAGGAAAAAAGAAGAAAAAGATATAATAGTATGACATTTAAAAAGTTACATCCAATTTACCATTCCCATAATCAATTTTACAAGTTCATAAACACTTCCAAGTCACAATTCAGAACAACAATATATAGACAAGCGCACATATGAATGCCACGAGGTGAAAAATCAGAATCCCTGATAACTAACCAAGCAGAAAATTTGTAAAACATTGTTTAGTTTTTAGATTCCAAATTTAGCATAGCTAATGAGTAAGCATGAGCATAAAACAATAATATATCTGAATCTGCTTGTCTCCCGTAAACCCCCCCACATCTTCTCAGCATCTGGGTTTTCACATCTCAGCTCCTTGGTTTTCCCATAGTTCTCAATTACAAGTAACAATATTTGCCATCAGAATTTTGGTGCATGTCTTAGTCTTTCAAGGGAGAAAAAAACTTAATTCGGACAGAAGGTTAAATCTGGTTATGCAAGGTCATCTAGCTAATGATTTTACCTGATAAGCAGCAACTGGCAATGGGAACCTATCTCGAAGAAGCCTTATAATATCCAAGTAAGGCAGACCAGGTTTGACCTGTGAACCAAAGTTAAAACTTCAGTGGTAGAATCTACTAATAAGATAGTAATTAATCAGAAACAAGGACCAACCAAAAGGATATCTGCTCCTTCTGACTCATCTTCACGAGCCTCAACCAAAGCCTCTCTAAAATTCGCAGGGTTCATCTGGTAACTGTTCAACAATAATTTTGTATGCAGATTTAAAAGAAGCCATGATTAGTAAACGCCATCTGGTAACTGTTCAACAATAATTTTGTATGCAGATTCAAAAGAAGCCATGATTAGTAAACGCTACAGAGAGAGAGAGAGACGTACGTTTTCTTGTCTCCAGAGCGTGGGTTAGAGTCCAGAGCTTCTCGGAATGGACCATAATATGAACTCGCATACCTGTTTGCAAGATAATATCAGTTCGGGTAACATTAACAGATATAAACTTGCTCCAAACAATGGCATCATATAACGTTAGAGAATTACTTGGCAGTGTATGACATGATAGACACATCCTGAAGGCCTTCACTATCAAGAGCTGCTCGAATAGCTCCAATACGGCCATCCATCATGTCACTGGGGCTGACAACATCTGCTCCAGCTCGTGCCTATTAATTAAAGAATGAGAAATGACTTTATAGAATGTCAAAATTCAATTCTCATATCAGACTTGAGCACAAACAAAGGAAAAGGCAGAAGCATGCTTCATAGATATTATCAATATAGAGTGTCATCCCCGAGAGAGAGAGAGAACCTGTGCCACAGCTTGCTTACATAATTGATGTATCGTCTCATCATTCATTATAACTCCTATGGAGCATCAAAGACGAAAATGCATTAGTATCTAGACATATATACAACTTTGTGTTCATAACATGAACAACTACCAAAATGCATGTTTTTATGGCATGAATTTGTACTCCCACATCCATATTTAGAGGAATTATGGTCTAATATTGAACAAACCCTTAAAAAAGCAAGGCAATGGTACTACGTGCTTGACAACAGTTACACAAAACAAACTAATCTTCAAGTTCAATGTTTGGGACAAGCTACATAAAAAAAAAAAAAAGAATGAGATGACATATAATCCAATCGATAACATCAAGTCATTGGTCTTACCATCTTCCCTGACAATACCATCATGCCCATCAGAGGAATATGGATCTAAAGCAACATCTGTATAGATTACCTAAATAAATACCCTAGCATCTGAGTTACAGCCAAACCATCAAACCTCAAATACAAGTAACTCAATTCAGCAAGTGCCTTTTTTTTGCATTAAATATACTTACAATATCAGGGTACTTGTCTTTAAGAAGCCGGATTGTTCGAGGCACTATACCATTCTCATTGTAAGCTTCATCCCCAGTGGGAGTCTAAAGACACCCGGAAAAGTATGTTGCACAATATAGTTGGAAAAACAAGAAAATCAAAAAACAAAAGTATAGAGCGGTAATACCTTCAAAGAGTCAGGAACTTTAGGAAAGAGCACAACACTATTGACACCAACATCCCGGGCCTTTGTGACCTGCATTGTCGTCATCAATCAATGAAGTTGGAAACAAATTTGTAAATTTCCAATGCTGAAGGACTTGCAGTGAAGGATTTTTCAAACTACCTCTTCCAAAAGTCCATGTCTCCATCCAAGCCTATAACATCCAGGCATTGCTCCAATAGGTGTGTCTTCTTCACCTACAACCCCCCACACGGAGCCTCCAAAAAGTATGAACATAATGCAAATCACGAAATAATAGAACCGCCTCACTAAAAGTTTAAAACCGACCTTCGTGTATGAACAGCGGATACACCAAGTTTGAAGGCGACAAGTTTGTTTCTTGAAAGGACTCTCTTAATGCAACCGACTTCCGGTTGCGTCGAGGGCGTCGTTTAAGTGGCTTTGAAAATGTCGTTTAAGTTTGTACGGAAAGAGAAAAGGGCAACGCGGGTTTCAAAAGCACTGACGATGGTTAAAGTAATAACAAAAAATAAAGATAAATAAATAAACTCACAAGTGAAGGCACGACAGGAGTCCCAGGAGGTGGCGCAGCCCTGGGGGGTACTGGGGGGGCGTAAGGCACATTTCCGGCCACAACCGCCGCCTCGCACTCCTGATCGGTCATCCCCATCTTCCTAATCGGGCCCTCGCGAGCCCCATTGGCACTCGCGACAAGCGTGCACCGCCGCGGACGAGGTTTAATTGCTGCCCGACCGAAGTTTAAGTGTCGAGTTTGGAGGGGCCTGCTGGGCACAAGGCCAAGACCAGGGCCTTCAGTTGGCCTCACGCCGAAGCTCAAATTAAGCATCGTCGAAGCCATGCCTCGATTCAATCTCAAAACTTGGACCCACCTCCTGAGTGAGAGAGATTGACTCAGAGAGAGCAGCCTTATCCGGTGAATCAGGAGGGAGGGATGGGTGGGTGGTCGGCGAATCCGCCTCCTTGACGAAGGATTTGTGGGTCGCAACTTAAAAATGTCAACAAAAACAAAAAAAAAAAACAAAAACTGTACTGTACTAATTTATCACTCTTTCATACATCATTTGTTAAAAAAAAAAACAAATATATCACCGTTTACAAAAAACGATTTTGTAAAGCTCGTTGAAACACTCTTGCCTAATGTCACTTCCTTGTCCTCCCTGCGCTGTGCTGTCTGCTGTCTGTTATCAAAGGATGCTTGCTTGACGTTGTATTTCTTGTAAATTTGTATTGGTTTGTATGATGTATTTTAAAGTATATTAATGAAATAAATTATTCATTTTCTTATCTTTTCTCTTCGATCCCTCTTATATATATAAAATTTCTTTAAGATTCCAAATTTAAACCACGAGATATAAATCTAATATTTTTTTATAAAAATATATTTTAAAACCAACTGATAATTATATATATATAAATAATTTATTAATATTTTTTTTCTTTTTTTATAAGTCATACAAGCTATTATTATATTTTGGTCCTTGTTTACTTTTTACTTTTTATTAATTTACTTTTTATACTTATTTATTGTAATTATTATGTTTTATCTTATTAGTTTATTTATCTTTTAAAAAAGAAATAATAATAATAATAAAAATTAAGAAAAGATATTGGTATATTAAGTGTAAACCGTTAACTCCCTTCTAGAAAGAAAACATTTGGTATTAACAACGTCATATAGTAATTTATGAAAAATAATTATAATAATTTTTAGATCTAAAAAGTCATGTGAAGAGTTAGTTAGAGCATAAATTTAAATTTTTACTGTCTATATGTAGATAATACATAGTATATTATATACATGTGGAGTATTAGACAACGAACAAGTGTATTGAACATGTAGATAATACATAGTGTATTGGACTATAACATGTGGAGTTGTTATAAGAAGCTAAGTTACGTGAAGCCAATGAACAGATGTATTGGACAATAAGACCTTAAGTTAAGCTTACGTATCAATTGACTGCCATCCTATACCATCGATACTCACCATCTTTAATATCCACCACTTCACTCCATCCTCACAGTGGCCTTTACTATTGTCTTGACATGGGAATGCAAGTCTATGATGCGGGATCAATATTCTGAATTATTTGAGGGTAAATAGTCCCAAGAAGGAGAGGAAGCTGGTACGTTTTATTTTCATACCTTCTCCTAATTGGTTATTATTTACGTTTTGTTGCATTGTGTCTTGTTTTTGATACAAATATTTAGTAATATCTTATTGGCATTAATAATCACGTGAAATCCCCTATGATATTAATGTGTTCAATAATTTAATTGATTATTGAAAATTAGTCAGATAACAACTTCATGGGTTTCCAACTGATATAAAATTTTTTTAAATTATTAACCTTGCAGTAGCGCATTGCGGAGAAATTTACTATTTAAATGTTGAAATTGTGAAATGTAAAAGTGAGAAACCAACTTATGCTTTAAATTGCTAGATCATATTTTATCCAGGTTAAACCGACCCATTTAATTATTGCTTTCTCATATATTTTCTGCGTGATTATGTAAGTCAATACAAAAGATTTGCGATCACCAACTCAAAAAGATTTAATCCGGCTGCACCAAGACCCCAAACTACATTCCTTCCAGTAGAGAAAGGGTGAAACGTGAAAGTAAACCAAGTTCAACACAAATACCTAAGGTTTCCAATTTTCATACATGAAACTGCTAAAAATCAGGAGGAATGTAAAAAATTTCTAAGTAATTGGCTAACAGAAATGCCATCAAAGTAATCTTCTAGGTATGGTTCGATTTCTCTTGGAATGTCAGCAACCTTTGCTCTCTCTGAAAATCCCAACAAGGCTGTACAAGGACTCACAGGATGCAGGCCTAGATACTCCTCCCTTCACTTCTACAGGGAACAAACCGCCAAAGGTCAACCGCAATATTCACCTCGTTCTTCTTATGAAATTTGTAGGTTCGTGGCAGGTCAAAGATGAGCTGTGGAAAAATCCGGGCAGCAGAAATGGTAATGACACATAAACACACATAAACATCTATATATGCTTAAGTATCAATCATTGAACATAGTTTACTCTTCACGGCAAAACGAAAGCAAAAGAATATAAAACCAGGACCGCATGTGAAGCAGCAATTTTCAGGCTCCATTTGGACCAAGATCTTGGTGGTCAGGGAAGCAAAGAGGTGGAAAATCTTTTCATCATACCTAATTTCTTTCTAAATTACATTTAAAGTCAAAACCTATGAAATTATAACAAGGATTGAAAGACAAACATGTTAATGCCACAGGGAAAAAAAACCGTTAATGCACTTTCTATTTGATATTCCTTAACATCCAAACAAGAAAAATATAATTGTCTACCTTTCCTTTTATTTTAAATTTCCAGGTGGAGCCTTAAAGGACTTAGAGACTAGAATATTATGTAATTAAAAAATAAAAAGGGCAAGTAGTCAAGGGTAGAGCACCCAAATCATCTACCTGACATAAAACCTCGGCACTGTTAGCATTGAAATCCTGCAACGCAACCCGTCTCACATGCTGTCATGTGATTAAACACGGTGACTCCAACATCCAAATTTAACAACTGATTGGAAGCTAAACTTTCAATTTAGCAAAATAAAATAAATAAAAAACAATGATCTGCTTTTATATCAAACAAATCAACCGGATACAATAAAATAAACACCTTATTATGCATACAGAAAAAAACATTAAGTAAATTTTATTGCAAGCTTTTTATGTCTGGTGAAGTTCCAAGCAAGAGAAAGTAGCAATCACATGTTTTTGATCCATTCAATTCTGCATTGTGCATGTTTCCCATTATTTCATTATTTAGTTTTCTATCAGGTTTCTCCTTGATGGCAGAAAATCCATTTAATTGTTATTTATATTTAGAGAAGTAGTATCATCTATTATTTAATGTTAAATAAAATCTATCATGTTATTATATAGATTTTTGAAGTGCATAACTTTCTCAAGTTTTTTTTGTTAGAAAGGTAATAAATTAATAAAAGGGAGGGATTGATGTAATGGCTTCAATTTATTGTTACCGTAATTAAAGTGATACTGTAATAATTAGTGGGAGATAGCTTCATCCCTTTATATATATATGTATGTATTGTAATATAAAAAATATTATTCTATATCATTTGAATCATGGTATCAGAGCAATGCTTAAAATAAAAAAACTTACAGTTTGCATCAACTATTGTTTGTTGTCTGCATCAACCCTATGATGTTTAAAATCACGAGTCATTACTTCAATGGCTCCAATTATATAGACACAGTTCGACTTCTCTTCAAAGTATTGATAAAGACAATCATTTGACTGATGATCCTCGTAAAAATAACTCGAAACTCATATGGCTATGAGAAAATACATGCCTCTTTCTATAAATTTGAAATTATATAGTAAAGTAATTGGCTTGATTAATCACCATAAATTTGTCAAAGAACTGACAAAGTACTTAATTTTTTTGTATTTTGGTAAAGAAATCTTGCTCTCATGAGGTCTGTAAAACATTTTATCAATGTGGTGTGGGTTCCATGCCCATTAGGATGTTTGCAAATTCATATTAACTTATTTGGAAATGAGGCAAAAAGATCCATTGTAGGGATTCCCGTGGGGTATGTTTCTCAAACATGCAATCTAACATGTAGGCGCCAGGACTATTTTCATGGATCTTGAATTAATCAAACCAACCAATCAACCAATGATATTGTTAGCTAATGGAATTGGGTAATTTGTAGCACGATCTTAATTAATTCAAGCTTTTGATTAATATGTTGTTGTCTTTTGGCCATGATGTGAAGGTTTAACGACACCAACGTGAGCAAATGACTACCATGAGTTCCTTAGTTGTTCTTCCCATTGACTTTAAGACAGCTAAGTCCAAGGTTCTTTTTGGTTCTGAGATCTTCTCCTTAAATGAATTTTTTAGTCTGATACTCCGCACTGAAGGTCCTCCTCTAGGTCAACCCAATAGTGCTTTGGTGAGTCGACAACATATCTATAAGCTTGGACGATCATTCCATTATCCTCGAAACAAAGGACGAGGACCACCAACATTTAAAGCACTACCATATAATTCTTGAGGAATTGTGTGTAATTATTATCGTAAGCCAAGCCATATAAAGCTTAAGTGTCGATAGCTTCAATAAAAAAATCATAGAGCTCATTCAACCCACATCGCATCTATTATTGATACTTTAATACTATCGGTTCATATCTTTACAGATGAATTTATCAAGTTTTCACGGTATCAAGAATTACTAAAGTTATCATCTCCTTATGTTATTACTATTGTTGATAGAACTACTCAAAATAAGTGTTTTCTTTCCTCATCTTTCAAATGAATCATTTATTTTAGTACCACAAATCATATGAAGGGTAATTCTAGCATGTTTTTTTAATTCTTAGTGTCACACCTTCCGATCTAATGTTAACTTAGTTAATATCATTTTATGTTCATGTTCATTTCAATATCTTTTGACGAAAAAGATTATTGGTAAAGTATATGAATTTGGGGGCTTCTATACTCTTGATATCCCACTACCTCCATTTATTGCTTGTTTTAGTGTTACATCTCCCTCCAAGGACCATTATAAGTTGGGTCATTCGCCAGTTCCATTACTTAAAGAAGTTTTGTCCACAATTTAATCACATGTGTTTATTAAATTGTGAGTCATGTTAGTATACAGAACAAATTGTCTTAGTCCGAGTCCAAGAATCAATAAACATGTTAGTGTTCCTTTTGAATTAATTCATTCTAATATTGTTCTTGTCCTATCGTGTCTAAATTTGAATTTAAATATTTTGTTACCTTTTTGGTCTCGTGTCACTTAGTTGTATTTAATAAAAAGTCATTCTAAATTGTTTTCTACATTTTATGTCTTATGTTAAGATCAAAACTCAATTTAATGTTTCTAATTATCATTTCTACAGTGATAATGCCAAAGATTATACCCAAATCTTGTCAAAATGATATGTTTAATGAGACTTCTTGTGTTGATATTTTATCTCAAAATAGAGTAGCCGAACGTAAGAATAGACATCTTCATGAAAATGTTTGTGCCCTCTTATTTTAAATGAATGTTTTTAAATCCTTTTGGGATATTGTAGCTTTTACCACATGTTTTTAAATTAATCGTATGTCATCATTTATCCTTTATGGTGAGACCCCTTACAAAACCTTCTTTCCCCACAAGTCCATATTTTCAATTATGTTAACCTGCTTTAGATATTTGGTAACACTTGCTTTGTTTGTGATCTTAATCCGCATGTCACTAAATTAGATCCTAAGTCCTTGAAGTATCTCTTCCTTGGTTATCTCCGTCTACGGAATGATTATATGAGAGAGAAATTGCTTAGCTAAAAGTGAAGATGATGAAGAAATTCTATGATAGTTCTATCTCAAACGAAATGTCTTATACTTGCTCAAAGACATTTTTGAATGCAAGTATGTAATATCTCCAATTGATCCAAAGTAAAAACTGGAGAAAAAGTTAAGTGTGGCACGTACCTGAGGCTAGTAGGCAAATTGATCTATTTGAGTCATACTCGTCCATCTTATTTGTAGTGAGCATGGCGAGCCATCACATGCATGATCTTAGGAAGGGTAATATCAATGTGACATATCGTATCTTGAGGTACCTCAAATGTGCATCAGGGAGTGGCTTAATCTTTATAAAGAATGGACACTTGCATTGAGGGCTTTTATGATTCTGATTGGGCTTGCTATCAAGATGACAGAAAGTCTACATTTTGCTATTGCGTGTTTGTAGGCCGCAACTTGGTCTCTTAAAGGAGCAAGAAATAGTTAGTTGTTGCGAGATTAACGATAGAAGCAAAGTACAGGGCCACAACCTTAGGGGTTGCTGAGATGTTATAGTTGAAAACTCTCTTGAAAGAGCTCAAGATAGGCTGAGAAGCTCAAATGAAGTTATGGTGCGATAATAAGTAAACCATAAGCATTTCCAGCAATCCGGTGCAGTACGACAGGACCAGGCATGTGAAAATCGACAGGTTCTTCATAGAGGAGAAATTAGATAGTGGACTTTTGAAATTGAGTCATGTATCTAACAGAGATCAAGTGGCTGGCAACCTCACAAGAGGACTTAGCTCAATAGTTTTATCGAGATCATGTGTCTAAGGACATAATTGTAATTGCATATGCTCTTATATACCCTAAGGGGTCTTTAATTATATATATATATAAAGAATATATGCTTTTCAATTTATCATCTAATGAACATCAGAACATCAATACATAATGCACGTAGTTAGCCTATCATTATTCATTGCCAGTAACAGCACGGGAAATAAAATCTCAATAGGAAGATGAAATCAACACTTTTCTAAATAATCATCAATAGGTTTGAAGCATCCAAAATCTAACAAAATGGCTTGCCTCTCTTGTTGTAGATTTGTGCAAGGAATAAACTGCTTGAGAAGCAACCTGAAAATGGTGGCCAAGTCAAGGAAAAAGTATATATTAGAATAGTCAACACCATCACATGCATTCATCAGAGTACAAAGCAACTGTTTTCTTCACCTTTAGAGCTGCAGAAAGAAACTGCATGTCAGCACCTTTTCTTTTGGTACCAAAAGGAGGATTCATTACAACAGTATCAACAATTTGATCTGCCACAGAGACAAATTCCTTTAGATATACAGCAATATTGTTCGAACATGGGGTAAATTGAATATCTTGCTACAGTAATTCAGCAGTATCTTGGGCTCAGTCACTTAAATGATTCATCCAGCAGAAACAATTTCTATTCCTAAATCAGATAATCATGTCAATCATCCATCATAAATTTCGCATCCAATTCAAACCAAAGACAAATGAACCAGGAAAGGCAAACAGATTTTATCACAATATTCGTACAAATGCAATTTTATAGTCAAAAAGCCCCCAACTGATGAAAAATAAGTAGCAATTTAAGTGAATGTGAGCATGCATGCATGCGTGTGTGTGGGCATGTGAAAGAGAGAGAGAGAGGGGGGTACTCCTCCATTCCATATTCTTGATATCGCACTGCACAAAATCTATGTCCACCTGCAGGATTAATTTGAAGTGACAATACATTAACTATTATACATATATTTGTTAAATATTGAATGCATAAACATTAGAATTATTCATTAAACTTTCACACTGCCTATTCTGGGCAAATAACAACACTACATCAACAAAAGCGGAGAAAAACACGGCCAATCAATATCAAAAACCAAGACGAGGTGGTAAAGAGTACCTCCAACTCTTCTGCATTTTGTGATGCCAGCTCCAGAGATTGGGGATCAATATCAAGACCAATGACATGCCTGATCGAACAAAAGTCAAATTCCATGCAGGACAACAAGAACTGATGTCTTTAAATAATCGTAAGAGTGAGTAGGCAAGGTAAAAGCAGAGCAAGAGATTGCATCCCTCCCGGAATTCAGGGACATAAGTAAAATAACAAAAAGGCGACTAAACAATAAAGGATGACAAAATAAAAATAAATAAATAAATAAACTGGACCAAAAAAATAAAAAAAAGGTTAACAAATACAGCCCTATATGGCAACAGGTAATAAAAAGGAAGAGAACTCACTCTGCACCCAAGAGAGAGGCTGCAAGGCCTAAGGTGCCGCAGCCGCAGCCCAGGTCTGCTACCACTTTGTTGGTGACATCCCCAAATGAATTTTCGGCCTAATTGAACGAGAAATGTTTCCACGAAACCAAATTAACTAGTATATAGATAAAAAAAAATATTATAAAAATAAATAAACGAAAGTGAGTGTACGGTACCACCGGCACACCAGTCCACCCCCAAAAGCTGATGGGTTGATGAGACGGAGGAGTGACTCAAAAGTTCCAAGAAATTACAACCCAAATGCAACGCCACAGTGATTGGGATTGGGCCATACTAAGAAATGGAAAGGACCAACAAAAAACGCATCGATAAACCAGAGGGAGGGGGGGAGAAGATTACAGTATAGAGGAGTCGAGAAGCGATGTGAGGGCCAGTTGGGTATTGTTCCAGCTCAACCTGGATAACAACAAGCAGCAGCACAGACAGGCAGGCAGGCAGGCAGGAACAAGAGTCAAGAAATGAAGTGGTAGCAAGCGAACGCTCTCTCCCATTGGAGAAAGACATGTTGAAATCAAGAAATTAAGACGGAGACATACCTCAGGGTTTTGGAATTGCACGACATCTTGAAGGAGAGCTTCCAACTGTTTCAACTTCATCGGAGAACCCCCGGTCTGGAACAACTAACGAGGAACAAGTACAACCCTAAACCTCGCGTGTAAAACCGGGATTAAGGCTCAGTTGGCCGGTCACCGGGGCCGTGAATGCCGGGGATGCCCTACGCTCTCTCTCTCTCTCTCTCTCTCTCTCTCTCTCTCTACGTAAAATTTTTAAATTTACGCACAAATTAACTAGATAGCTCATTTCTTTTAGTGGCTCGACGCCCCTTCAGCTTTGCTCGATATCTCGAGTGGGCGTCAAGCAGGCAGCACGCGCGTCCGCTCAAATCCAACAGCAGTGACGAGCGTGAGGAGTCTTGGTCTTGGGGAATTCATGTTCTCTGAATTCCTTCAAATTTATGCATTTTAAGTGTTGTTTAATCACATATATTTAATCAAATGCCATAATATGTGTAATCCTTATTGAAAAACAAATGCTATATGCCTATATCATTGTTTGTTGATTTTGAACTTGAATATTGTAAAAGCCCCAGTTTCAGTGTTCTTGAATGTTAATTATACATGTTATTCAAATTCCATCAAATGGGTGCTTTTTAAGTATTGTTTGATCAAATTAAATGTTATATTTGTAATTCTTGAAAAAAAAAAAGAACAATATAGATCCATTGTTTATTGATTTTGCGTTTCTCTTGCAAAAGCCCTAAATTATATTGGTTATTATAATATGACGACAAGTGAAAGTTTATCAAGGTGTAAAAAAATGTCCCAACTATCATGACTATCACTGAATTGAAATTAAATATGAATGACTGTAGTGTGAGAAAAAAACTTAATAGTGACCATTATGAAAGAAACGTGAAAGTTGAATGATCTCTCTATTCTTCAAAAAGACACAAGAATAATAATGGGAAGCAAAGATTTGAGTGTTTTACTCAATGATATTGGATTCAAGGTATCGTGGGGGAGAGAGCAATGAATAATGAGTAGGTGCACCAATTAAAGGAAAAAGGGTCGGGGGAGAATCAAATGAGATCACATTTGAAAGCAAAAATAACATGCACAACACATTTCCTTTTCCTTCCTGTCTTAATTTCCCACAACGCAAATTAAGCATATAAGATCCATCAGATCTGCTGGTACTGACCATCCATCTCGCGCTCTCTGACCCAATATATATATATATATATATATATATATATATATATATATATGAGAGAGAGAGAGAGAGAGAGAGAGAGAGAGAGAGAGAGAGAGAGAGAGAGAAATTGAAGGGAGGGAGCAGGTAAACCCATAAAGCCAACAACAACAAATTAAAGATCTTGATCTCGTGTGAAACGTTAGGATAATATGGAGTTAAGGAGAGGTGGTAATGATGTTCATGATGATGTCAAGCACAACCAAGAATACCGATCCTTGGAAGAAGAAGAAGAAGAAGATCATATCGATCATACAGAAGAAAGAGCGCGAAAATTGGAAAATTGTAGGGAGCAAACTAGTATCAATGTGTTGGCGGTTGATGATAGCCGTTTAGACAGAAAGCTCTTGGAGAAACTCCTCTCTAGTCTTTCCTCCTACCAAGGCAGGTACACCGATATCCCAAATCATCTTAATCTTAATTACTCAAACCATACGTACCCACATATGCTCACATACATATTTTCTAATTTTGCTTATACTCATCATTACCCTATATATATATATATATATATATATATATATGTATATATATATATGTATATATATATATATGGACCGATCGAGCTTTCATGATAAGAAATAATTAATGATAAAATGATTATGATTAATTAATTGTGTAGTGACATGCGTGGAATCTGGGGATAAAGCTCTGGAGTGTCTGGGATTGCCCAATTGTAACAGTTCTCCTCAAAGAAGCAATTATGATGAAAGATCTGCTCTATCAGATTCTGCTTCTGCTCCTTCTAATTCTGAGTCTCCGATGCATCAACAAGTAGAGTTTTTGTTAATTTCTCATCTCCAACAATTAATTAAACATTTAAGCAGTTATTTTACCCGATATAGATTGATTTCTCCTTTGTTCATCAAACTCAAGCTGTACATTAGTTTATTACAGATATAAAATACTAATGATATATAATATGTGAGCGCTTGTATATCTATCTATACACGATAAACGTGCAGGTGCAGGAATTGAAGGTGAACTTGATCATCACCGACTACTTCATGCCTGGCATGAGTGGCTATGACTTGCTCCAACGGCTTAAGGTACCTTTTTGATGAATTCATTAATTAATATTGTTTTATATTATCACAGGTAAATATATAATATATAATTCATGCGTATTGGGTGCATGCATGGTTGCTACTCCGCACGTCTACGCCTCTGCAGGGATCTTCTTGGAAAGACGTACCAGTTGTGGTCATGTCATCAGAGAATGTACCTTCCATAATCAACATGTAATTTTGTTAATTTTATATAAGTAAATGAAAATAACATAAAATTATTACACTACACCGTACCTTTTTTGATGTATCAATTAGTAACCGATAAATAAATAATTAATGAAAAATGATGGGTGTGTGAAGGTGCTTGGAAGCGGGGGCAGAGGACTTCCTGCTGAAGCCGGTCCAGCTAAAGGATCTGAAGAAGCTTCAACACCAATTCACTCAGTCCTCACCCACAGATGATGACCATGACAGCGACGAAGAGACGGTGGGTTAGCAGCTAGCGTCCGTTGCACAGCATCCTAGCTCAAGTGGTTGAGAGTGATGCCTGGCTCTTTGAAGGTCTTGCGCTACATTTCAATTTGTGAATCAACGCTAAGGCCTAGTGTCTTCTCTGTCAGTGAAAAGTCTTACATCTGGGTGAAACATACACGATGGAGAGTTTGGTATTCGGATTAAGATCGATGCGTTGGACTGAAGGTTCATCTGATAAAGTTATTTATTGTTAGTGTTTTTGTTTCTCGGATAAAGTATGTTCTCGGAGTTGACTTGGCCATCATTGGATCGATTTTATTGTCCCTGCATCTTCTGCATCTTCTGTCTCATCGTTTTCCCTCGTGTTTTAAATAAGATACTGTATGAAAACACAATTGGCTCACAGCTGTGTGGCTATGGTCAGCAGTCAAGGCGACCAACTGTGAGCATCACTGATGAAGTCGTTTTAGAAAACCTGTGAGACAGAGAGATTTGTAATTTCATTTCTATTTGAAATCAGTTTCTCGTGGATATAGGCCGAATTTAGTTAAATTTCTGTGCTCTTAGGTGTGTGTGTGTGAATTGATCCTAACATATTGATTGTATTAGATATAACTAATTTGTAAAAAAAAAATCGATTATATTGTTATTTAAACTCATGGCTTACCATTTTAAAATGTAATGAGTGTTATATTGAAATTTGAATGATGTATATATATTTGAAAGATGAAAAAAATGCTATAGTCGGACTCATTAAAAACAAGTCGTGGAAATGGCATTATCAACTTGATTATTTGAATTTTAATGTCTTGAATCTACTATCAATATCAACCAGAAGAAGGTGATGGATATCCACACATTGAGTCAGCTAATAATGTGTATATGAAGGTCGTGTTTCTCATAATGGAGGCAAGACTATCCTTTCCAAAGGGAGAAATGTGGAGAGAAAAGGCTATATATCCACTACAATTGGTATATACACAAGCATTTGTGGACTATTAGATATGACACGTGGAGGTAATAAATATTTTATTATATTTATTGAAAAACATAAAAGTATTTATTAAAAAAAACTCAGTAACCTTGAATGCATGTAAGAAGTGTAAAGTGTGTTAAAATAAAGAGTAATCACAAAATGATGACTATGATATATGAATAATGGAGTGAGTATCTCAAATGTTTTTCATGGTTTTTGTAGGATAAGAGGAATTAGACATTAAATCAAAATAACCTATATATACTCCTATAATATAATGAAATAGTAGAAAGAAAAAATTGTACCATTTTTAACATAACAAAATCCACGTGCATATAAAGGGAGGTGTGCACGAGGCATGCATGGTACATAGTCGTGACAAGGGCAGTTGCACATGGCTAAAGTGTAAGGTGCTTGTAGTAAGGCCATAGTTGTGGCCATGTTTAGCTATGCACGTGGCATGTCACAAAGGGCAGGATTATTTGTGACTGATTGTGGGTAGTGTGGAATTACCCTAGAGACCAAAAAATGTGGGAATTTATAATTTTGTGTTGTATATTTTATGTGTTATGGGAATTCATATATACTAAATCAAAAAAGTGTGTATTATTATTGTATGATAAGAATAAGAAATTGGTTGTACTATTACTATTACGTGTAAGGTGTGAATTTCATAATTATTTTTAAAAATTATTTTAAATTATTTTCTAGTTTCAAATATAAATTCAAATCTATCGAAAGATTCAATCTTTTTTATGTTTCCTCTATTTTATTACTTGGGCTCACTAATTTTTTTTTCAATTTTTATGAAATTCAATTTTTTAAAAATACATACTTTTTAAAAATATATTCTCTTTCATACCAAATAGAAATTATTTTTAAATTATAATTAATACGAACTCTAATAGAATTAAGAAAACAAAATATAAAAACCAAAACTCGATCGTACCAAACAAGCCATAAACAAATTGTGACAACACTGCAGCGGTTGCCCTAGCTAAGGAGCCGAGATCACATCAGCGAACCAAACATATACTTGTAAAAATATCTCTTCTTCGAGACTTTACAAAGAGAGGTGACGTCGTGAGAGTAGCCCAGGGTAACGACCCTCGACTAAAGCTTACTCAAACAAGCCATAAACAAATTGTTGGATTGGGTGCCCTAGACCCAACCACCGTACATGTATATATTGGGGATTTCATTGTATTATACATTATGTGTTTATATATTTATCAGTGTATGTTCATTATACTTCCGCGTTCACATACACGATAATGTCCATAGTATATTGTCGCATCAATCGGTTATAGCAGTCCCCGCTATAATGAGAACCTATTGGATGTTATGACAATATCTTAAACTATATGTCCTATGGTCTAGATACATCTTTTCGATTGGACACGGAAGATGTTTGACTATCAGTGTTGGGGGCTCATAAGCATTGAGACACTTTCTCATAGTGTTCGCACTTGGTGATCTCCAAGTTTGGGAGATCATGAGGACTGACCCATTAATGAGAACGGCACATCAAGATGCCATTGATCGTTCTCATCTATAGACGTGTGTATTGGTCCTCTGACTTGAGACCATTGTTATTGTATATCACGAATCACATACTTTGATACATGATGAAAACCATGACATAGATGCTCGTGGCGAGGTAGCTTGTGTTAGGTATGTCATGACTGGTATGACAATAACAGATGGGTCAAGAGAGGATTTGTCCCTTCCAAGTTATGGAAGATGACATCGCTGGCCCTTTGACTTGATGGTAGTGTCAGACCGAAATCCATGGCCATGGTGTTCCAGGACAAGTCCATCGAAAGTCAAAGAAAAATATAACAAGCAATAGGACTGATGGCATAGGTATGCATTCCGCTTGTTGCGATGTCCGTGACAAAAGGATTAAAATACACAGTGAGCGTTTGTAGGAGGCTGTCGACTTATACGATATATCTCATCCTTTTTGGTCGCCGTGTCGTGTTGCTAGACAACGTTCACGGACTATGGTGGGACCATAGCCATTAAGGAAGGAGCCTAGAGGGTCACACAATAGTGTATTTGGTAGGTCCAGTAGTTCAGTGGAACTACACAAAGCAATCGGTCCAGATTGATTCAAGTTCGGAATCAATAAGAGCCCGGATTGCTAGATCGACTCAAAATCACTATTCGAGCCAGAATAAGTGATTCAGATCATCGTTTAGGAATTCCGAGGGCATATCTAAGTTCAGGAGATTGCCACAGTCGAACGTGTCCAGTTTCGGATTTTTCGGGCGCTCGGGTTCCCAGTGGGGCCCACACAGCGCAGGTGGGGCCCACACGAGATGAGACGAGAGGGGACATATGTCACACCATGTGAAAACATGAGTGGCCCATGTTTTTGGTTTATTAGGGCCTATTTTCAAAGGGTTACATCCTAGGTTTGAAAATGGGTGGCTAATAAAACAAAATAAATAAAATAAAAGTGTTATTTTATTAATAATGGGTTTTTGGCATACATTATTAAGGGGAGTGAGAGGAAAAACGAGGGAGATGAATTTTTGGGTGCTTTGGAGAACAAAGAACTCATTCTCCCACTTCTCTCCTCTCCCCCTTGCTTCTAAGTTGCAAATTAAGCAGAAATGACCCGTTTTGCCGTACGCCGCAATGTGGAGCAATAGGTTGATCAAACGGACGAATCCGAGGAGTCTCTACGCTCGTGCTAGCACCTGAACGTGGGACGGGACGTCCGTGGACCGCCGGTGCACGTGGACTGCTCTAGAGAGCTCCTGGTTTGGAGTTTCTGCACCGACGAGCACAGATACTACCGGAAATTACGGGTATGTAATTTTCCGTTTTGCTTGCTTAAAATTTCAATTAAACACCTCTAGATGAAGGTTCCACCTCTTAGGATGCCGTGTATAAAATTTCATAATTTTATACGGCCGTTTAGGACCCGAACGGCACGCTTCCGCTGCATACGGAACCTACAATGGTATCAGAGCCTGGTTTTGGCTGTGTTTAGTTGAAATTTTAATTAATTGTAAATGGCTTGAAATTCATAAAAGGCATCCCAAGTGGCTAAGGATTATGCTAGGGTCGAGAAAAGAAAAAAACGGCGCGTGAATGGCGCGAATCGGACGAAAACAAGCGAATCGGGAGCGCGAAACACCCTGGAGCGGCGGCGCGTGCGCCGCACGCGCCCCAGGATGGCCGCACGCGCGCCCAGACGCGGCCGCACGCGCCGGCAACGCGCGGGCTGCGGCTCGCGGGTCAAGACCCGACCCGCCAGACCAGCCCACCGGGTCAAGACCCGACCCGGTGGGATTCGACGGACGAGACATCGCCACGTGGTACGCCCTCGCCGCGCCGCGTGTCGGCGTCATGGATCGCGGACCGGGTTGGACCCGGCCCGCCCGCCCGGGTCAGGATTCGACCCGGGTGGCGCCGAATCGGCGCGCGCCCTGGTTGCGCCACGTGGCGCGCTCCCAGGCTCGCCACGTGGCGCGGTTTGGGCCGTCCATTTCAAATAGGGCCCTACAGGCCTCTAAAAATTCTGAAAAAATAACAGAAAATCCATAAAAATCAGATGATTGAGGTGGTAAAGTTTCAGAATTTTTGAACGTCCGGATTGTCCTAGAAAAATCAATTAGTGTTTTGACCTAGTGTTTTAGCCTACTGGGATCCAGTTTTTGAAATTTGGCCATTTAAATATTGCATAAATATTTTTTTTATAGTTTGTGGCATGATCATGAGCTTAGACCAACCTATGTATGCTTGGCGATAATTAATTATTTATTCAAGTGCGTGAATGTCTGTAATTATTTATTTATGTTGGTGGTCCGCGTACCATCCCTCTCCTATCCTATGTGGGGCCTGCGTGCCTATTTATTTGATGTAAATTTGAGCCTATGAGGCCCGCACATGGTGGATGGGACTGCGCCACTCGGACACGTAATCCAGGACCCGGATGCAAGCCGATCCAAGCAGAGAGCTCGGTGGGACCCGGGCCGGTGAAAAGCTCAAGAGGAGACCCCTAGGTTTAATGGTTGGTCTTCTACTCACTTAGTAGACCAACCAAAGCTCATGATCATGCATTTATCTGCTTTGATATCTGTTTGTATGGATATCTCTATGATCGCCACTTTTCCACCCTTGGCATGTGTGTGAGGTCTATGAGGGCGATCACGTAGACGATGTGCCTAAGTTAAAAAGGAAAAGCCGTATATATATTGGATGTGACAAATATATATATCACATGGCCTAAAATCCCTCAAAAGCATATATAAAGTCGAAAGCCTTCCATTAATTAACTTAAAATGCACCCTTTGTGCTCGGGTATCGGTCGTGCCTCGTCTGGGGATATCCTTTTGCTCGGGGAGTTGTAAGTCAATTAATGGGTCGATCGAACCAAAAGGTGCATCAAAGAAGTAGCCCTAGCTAGCTTGATGTAGTTTTGGAGGCAAAGGTTGAGGAACCGAGTTAATGGTTCACGGACCAGGGGAGTCCACTCAACAACCAAGGAACTGCAAGTTTTAGCGGTTG
Source organism: Taxillus chinensis (assembly GCA_023512835.1). NCBI lineage: Eukaryota > Viridiplantae > Streptophyta > Magnoliopsida > Santalales > Loranthaceae > Taxillus > Taxillus chinensis. The sequence continues at coordinate 16,340,610 of CM042090.1, forward strand.
GCAGAGTAAAGCCTACCTAAATACCTCTTTATGGTGGCGTAGCCCTAGCTTGGGCCATAAAGAGGGGAATATGGATCCTTGCCACTAGATTATTTCAGCGACGAAATAATCCGAATTCAATAGTGAGGGCTATTGGAATTTGAGCAAATAGTGGGAGACATGTCTATACATATGTCAATTTGAAATCATACTAAACCAAGATACTAATCTGCTTAAGTTTACTTTGTTGTAGATCACATGGCAACTCCCATCACCAACCTATCATTGCGCAGTCTGTTGGACAAAGAAAATGTCCTTACCGGTGCGAATTTCCAGGAGTGGTACAGCGCTTACGCATAGTACTACGCCAAGAAAGGAAATTCTATGTACTGGAGACCCCACTCCCTAGTGAACCCCCTCAAGATTCATCGCCAACGATTCTAGATTCTTATCTTAAACATAAAGAGGATTCACTAGACGTACGGTGCATCATGCTATCGCCTATGTCCAAGTGAACTCCAGGAGGCTTTATGAAGATAAGTCTCCCTTTGATATTCTCTCAAGTCCGAGAGAGCTATATCAGGAGAGGTCTAGACAGGAGAGATATGACATCTCCCATGCTCGTTCACGAGCAAGATAGGAGATGGAGCCCAGGCAGGCCCGCACGTATGTAAGATGATTACTTACATCGAGAGGCTCCAAATCTTAGGGATCCAAATGGACACTAGTCTATGTGTTGATCTCATCCTATCTTCCCTGCCTCCAAGCTATTCACGGTTCGTGCTGAACTATAACATGAATAACTTGGAGAAGTCGTTGCTGACCTTTCCGACCATGATTCGTCAAGCCGATAAGGATATGAAGAAAGATAAAGCTCAAGTCCTTATGCCGACTAAGAGGTCAAAGGGAAAGGGCAAACGTCCAACCAAGAGACCATTGGCCAAGAGTGGGCCAAAGGCACAGGTAGAACGTCCTGCCAAGAAACAAAAGATCTTGAGGGAGTCCAACGAACAGACGCTGTTTGCTTTGCATGTGGCAAGAAGGGCCACCTGGAAGAAAAACGCAAAGTGGTGGTGAAGAAGAAGCAGGATGACGCTTCAACTTCAGGTATATTCGTTATCGAATGTAATCTTTCGGTTTCTACTTCTTGGGTATTAGATACAGCATGTGTCTCACATGTGTGTATCCAAATCGAGGAACCAAGTAAGTTCGAAAGCTGGATAGAGGCGAGGTGGATCTACGAGGTGCTAATGGTGCAAGACCGGCTGCCATAGCTATGGGAGATTATTACTTATCCTTGCCTAATGGTTTGTTTGTTGTACTAAGGAACCGTTATTATGTGCCTAGTGTAACCCGTAACATAATCTCCGTATCGAGTTTAGATATGGATGGTTTTTATTTCAAGTTTGGAAATAAATTGTGTTCCTTTTCAAAAGGAAATGTAAGTTATGGGACGGCAGTATTAATAAATGGTTTGTATATACCGGAATTGAACAACCAAGTGTTAGCCATCGATAAAGCAAATACCACCACCACAAACATACATGACTCATACGACACCCAGTTGTGGCATTGTCGTTTAGGCCATATAAACGAGAAGCGATTGACTAAGTTACATCGAGAAGGGTATTTGAGTCGGTTTGAACTCAAACCCTTAGATTTATGTCATGCTTGTTTAAGGGGCAAAATGACAAAAGCACCTTTCAGGTGGTAAAGGTGAAAGAGCTACAGAGCTTCGGAACTTATCCACACGATGTTTGTGGACCGTTCCAAGTAGAAGCTAGAGGTGGTTATTCCTATTTCATCACTTTTACCGATGATCTCGGTAGATATGGATATATCTACCTAATGAGATATAAGTCGGATTCCTTTGACATGTTCAAGGAATATAAAAGTGAAATAGAAAATCAACTTGGCAAAAAGATAAAGAAGCTTCGCTCGGATCGAGGTGGCGAATATATTAGCCAAGAGTTCACCGATTTTCTACAAGAATGTGGAATAATAACACAACGTACTCCTCCTTATACACCACAGTGGAATGGTGTTAGTGAGAGGAGAAATCGTACCTTGCTTGACATGGTTCGATCTATGATGAGTCATGCCACTCTTCCATTATCCTTTTGGGGATATGCATTGCAAACCGCAAGATACACACTTAATCGTGTACCGACTAAAGCAAGCAGATGGGATTCCATACGAGTTCTGGTATGGTAAGAAACCCAATCTGTCACACTTGCGTATTTGGGGATGCGAGGCGTTTGTTAAAACCGATTCCAGGAACAAACTAGCACCCCGAAGCGCGAAGTGTAACTTTATAGGGTATCCTAAAGAAACAAGAGGATACTACCTATATAACCCCTCGGATAGAAAAGTTAATGTGGCAAGATATGCCATATTTCTAGAGAGGGAACACATCTCCAAAAGAGATAGTGGGAGCCCAATTGACTTAAATGAAGTCGAGGCTCAAGATGTACAAGAGTCGGACAGGAGCAAGATCCACAAGAGCAAGTGGAAATAACGGCTCCGAAACACATGAGTTGCGTAGGTCAAGTCGGGAAAGGAGAGAACAGAAAGGTATTATGGTTTTCTCATCACCGAGTCGGGTGATGCGTTGTTAGTAGACAACGACGAACCCGAGACCTACACAAGCAGCCTATCACCTGGTCGTGAGGTCGAACAATGGCAAGAAGCCATGAATTCCGAGATGGCCTCCATGTATCAAAACCAAGTTTGGGTTTTGGTAGATGCTCCCGTAGGAATAAGATCCATTGGGTGCAAATGGATATTCCGAAAGAAATTGGACATGGAGGGTAACGTGTGCACCTATAAAGCAAGCCTCGGTTGCTAAAGGTTTCAAACAACGTCAAGGAATTGACTATGATGAAACCTTTTCACCAAAGGGCAATGCTTAAGTCCATCCGAATTCTATTAGCAATAGCAGCATTCCATGACTATGAGATTTGGCAGATGGATGTCAAGACAGCCTTTCTTAATGGGAATCGACGGAAGATGTCTATATGACACAGCCGAAGGATTTGTGACACCAGGCCAAGCTCATAAAGTCCGGAAGTTGCAAAGATCGATTTATGGATTGAAGCAGGCTTCCAGATCATGGAATCTTCGTTTTGATGAAGCCGTAAGGCGCTTTGGTTTCATCAAAAATGAAAGTGAACCATGTGTTTACCAAAAGGTAAGTGAAAATGCTAAAGTGTTCCTGGTGTTGTATGTTGATGACATACTACTTATAGGAAACTATATACCGGTCTTACAGTCGGTTAAGACGTGGTTAAATGAAAACTTTTCCATGAAGGACTTAGGAGATGCATCCTATATTCTAGGGATCAAAATCCATAGAGATAGATCCAAGAGAATATTAGGCCTAAGTCGAGTACATACATTGACAAAGTACTCAAAAGGTACAAGATGGAAGCCTCCAAGAGAGGATTACTTCCAATGTCACATGGCATTAGTCTCTCAAGAAAAATGTGTCCTAAAACACAAGAACAGAGAGAGAAGATGGAGAGAGTCCCTTATGCTTCGGCTATGGGTTCCATCATGTATGCCATGTTATGTACTCGGCCTGATGTTGCCTATGCATTGAGCATGGTAGGTAGATATCAGGCAGATCCAGGTGAATCGCACTGGGCTGCAGTGAAGACAATCCTTAAGTACTTGAGACGTACTAAGGAGTTGTTCCTGGTATATGGAAAAGATGATGAGCTAGTCATGCGGGGGTACACAGATGCTAGCTTTCGGACGGATCATGATGATCCGAAGTCACAATCAGGATATGTTTTCATCTTGAATGGTGGTCTTGTGAGTTGGCGTAGCGCCAAGCGGCGGTTGTTGCAGATTCTACAACAGAAGTCCGAGTATATAGCAGCCTCGAGATGTCGCAAAGGAAGCGATTTGGATTCGCAGTTTCCTTACTCGCCTCGGGGAGGTGCCTAGCGGTGTAGATCCCGTCACAATCTATTGTGACAACACCGCAGCGGTTGCCCTAGCTAAGGAGCCGAGATCACATCGGCGAACCAAACATATACTCGGAAAATATCATCTTCTTCGAGACTTTACTAAGAGAGGTGACGTCGTGATTAGCAGAGTAGCCACAGAGGATAATGTGCGCACCCCTTGACTAAAGCCATTACTCGGCGGAAGCATGATGCTCATGTAAGTGCTAGCGGGTTACGAGTATGTTAGCAGTTGGCTCTAGTGCAAGTGGGAGTTTGTTGGATTGGGTGCCCTAGACCCAACCACCGTACATGTATATATTGGGGATTTCATTGTATTATACATTATGTGTTTATATATTTATCAGTGTATGTTCATTATACTTCCGCGTTCACATACACGATAATGTCCATAGTATATTGTCGCATCAATCGGTTATAGCAGTCCCGCTATAATGAGAACCTATTGGATGTTATGACAATATCTTAAACTATATGTCCTATGGTCTAGATACATCTTTCTGATTGGACACGGAAGATGTTTGACTATCAGGTGTTGGGGGCTCATAAGCATTGAGACACTTTCTCATAGTGTTCGCACTTGGTGATCTCCAAGTTTGGGAGATCATGAGGATCGACCCATTAATGAGAACGGCACATCAAGATGCCATTGATCGTTCTCATCTATAGACGTGTGTATTGGTCCTCCGACTTGAGACCATTGTTATTGTATATCACGAATCACATACTTTGATACATGATGAAAACCATGACATAGATGCTCGTGGCGAGGTAGCTTGTGTTAGGTATGTCATGACTGGTATGACAATAACAGATGGGTCAAGAGAGGATTTGTCCCTTCCAAGTTATGGAAGATGACATCACTGGCCCTTTGACTTGATGGTAGTGTCAGATTGAAATCCATGGCCATGGTGTTCCAGACAAGTCCATCGAAAGTCAAAGAAAAATATAACAAGCAATAGGACTGATGGCATAGGTATGCATTCCGCTTGTTGCGATGTCCGTGACAAAAGGATTAAAATACACGGTGAGCGTTTGTAGGAGGTCGTCGACTTATACGATATATCTCATCCTTTTTTGTCGCCGTGTCGTGTTGCTGACAACGTTCACGGACTATGGTGGGACCATAGCCATTAAGGAAGGAGCCTAGAGGGTCACACAATAGTGTATTTGGTAGGTCCAGTAGTTCGGTGGAACTACACAAAGCAATCGGTCCAGGATTGATTCAAGTTCGGAATCAATAAGAGCCCTGGATTGCTAGATCGACTCAAAATCACTATTCGAGCCAGAATAAGTGATTCAGATCATCGTTTAGGAATTCCGAGGGCATATCTAAGTTCAGGAGATTGCCACGGTCGAACGTGTCCGGTTTCGGATTTTTCGGCGCTCGGGTTCCAGGTGGGGCCCACACAACGCAGGTGGGGCCCACACGAGATGAGACGAGAGGGGACATATGTCACACCATGTGAAAACATGAGTGGCCCATGTTTTTGGTTTATTAGGGCCTATTTTCAAAGGGTTACATCCTAGGTTTGAAAATGGGTGGCTAATAAAACAAAATAAATAAAATAAAAGTGTTATTTTATTAATAATGGGTTTTTGGCATACATTATTAAGGGGAGTGAGAGGAAAAACGAGGGAGATGAATTTTTGGGTGCTTTGGAGAACAAAGAACTCATTCTCCCACTTCTCTCCTCTCCCCCTTGCTTCTAAGTTGCAAATTAAGCAGAAACGTACCCGTTTTGCCGTACGCGCAACAGGTGGAGCAATAGGTTGATCAAACGGACGAATCCGAGGAGTCTCTACGCTCGTGCTAGCACCTGAACGTGGGACGGGACGTCCGTGGACCGCCGGTGCACGTGGACCGCTCTAGAGAGCTCCTGGTTTGGAGTTTCTCGCACCGACGAGCACGAGATACTACCGGAAATTACGGGTATGTAATTTTCCGTTTTGCTTGCTTAAAATTTCAATTAAACACCTCTAGATGAAGGTTCCACCTCTTAGGATGCCGTGTATAAAATTTCATAATTTTATACGGCCGTTTAGGACCCGAACGGCACGCTTCCGCTGCATACGGAACCTACACAAATTTGTCATCACATGCATGTTGAATCATGCCCATACAGTTCATCGTTGACACATCCATTGTACTTGTCCTTTTCATCAACCAGAGATCTAGGAATATACATGAGAGAAATGACTTTCAAATCGCCAAATAAGATGGTAATTGACACATCTTCATTTTGATAACTTTAAGACTAGTAAATTTTCTTCACTATTAATGTCATTTGAGTTTCTTATGGACTAGCGACACTTGTTATGTCATTAGTACTGCTGGTTACATTGTTAGCAATATTATTCTTTCACAAGCGTTATTGCTCACGTCATAAGCTCTTCTTATGATACCATTTAACAAAATAACATTCTTCTACTTCAAACTAGAGAGACTTGCTTTGAGATATCCAACAACACTTTGAGATATCATCCCACGATTCAAAGTAAGGAGACTTGGCAAAATCTATAATAGTCAGATGCTCAGATGTTTAATCCAAAGCTCGATTAAGAAGACATATGCTTGGATTATTTCTTTTGAACTCATCTTGTCATGTGCTAGATTTGGTGAACTCTCATCAAGTACCCAATCTATCTGATGTTTGATGTCTGGTGCATGACAACTACTATTGCAAATTATCTAAAACTATACCTACAAATTCCTCCAACATGACCTTAATGCAGTGACCTTCATTTTTCCATAGATTGTCAGTCTCATGAATATAGAAATATACTCATAAACTAATCGCGTCCCCTTGTAGCAGTATCGATATTGTAGGAACAATATCGGCTTAAAACCAAGTGGCAAGAAATCTTATTATAACTACTGTTTCATCATAGGCTAGCTTCATATCATTTATTGTCCTTTCCCGTTGCCTTCTGCTCTATAATTTATCCCAGCATGCTCCCTTTAATTTACAAGCTACTAATTGCACCCTTAGTCTAGGATCTTCATGTAATTGGGGAATTGTTTTATAATTACTTTAATATTAAAATAATATTTAACTCGTGAAATTAACTCAATAAAATTAGCTATATTTTACTAGATTGTTAACGGACTTTGTTTTTTTTCTTCACATTTTAATCCTTATTTATATTTTAGCTTTATTAAATCCGACTTAAACCGCTACAAATTATTTGGTAATTTATCTTAGTATTTACTACTTGCTGCTGCTGCAAATAAAGTTACGAAGGCCAGATCAATCTGCCCGAATTGGAAACGATGAAAAAAATTTCGGACCGCATCCTATGATTTTGCTTGTGTGCTAACTAATTAATGAACATACAAATGAATTTATGTACAAAATTATTACTGTTCTACCTATGAGGTGGTTACGAACCAACTAATCTCATGGAGGATGCATAATGCGAAACCCATGACTACCCATACAATTCTTCTTTTTCTTCTTCTCCCTATTCTAAACTACGTTAGTTTAGTGTATCCCAGTGTCAGATATGATGACCATCCCCGGTTATCCCGCCAAAAATGAATTTGTTCTTGCTATGAGCCTCCCTCAACCAGTTGAGTCCTCACTTGCTCATAAGCTTTCACAGCCTCTGAAGAACATTTCGTTAGAGCCTCAAAAATGGGTACCAGGCCAGCTTGTATACTACTGGAGGCAGCATTGTCTGCTAATTTAACAGCTTCCTTATGTCTGACCCTCTCTTCCTGTAATCTCTTGTTCATCAGATCTAGGTCCACCCTTAAATCATCCCGCCTCGAAACCCCACCACCCGAGGGAAGACCCTTTTCCAGTGTTCCCTTGTGCATCATTACTGTTCTAAGCCGTTTCTCAAAATCTTTGGAGAGGTATTCTGCTTTAAGCCTTTGATGATGTTCCTCGTCCAGTGTCTCCCACAACTGGTGCAAGCTGATGGCAAAATCATGCATGGCATCAGCAACAACATTCTCTGCAATTCTTTCCATAGCTTGGCACCAATCGCTGCAAACAGTGAAAATTGGAGGAGCTCCAGCGCGGCATGGGGAGAAGGGAGCGAGTCCATCGTCAGTCTCCTCTGGTTCCTGGAGAATACACCTCATAAGCCAACCATTTAAGGACTCAACATATAACCTTTGGGCGTCAACCCACTCGTTAAATCGGGAGCACCATTTCAATAGCTCCATTTCTAGTTCAACAGTGGCTGCCGTCAGGCTTGAATCTGTTTGGAAGCCAGGGTTTGCTCTGAGAGTGAGAATTTTGCTCTCCATGATGGCCTGGAACTGCTTTTGGTGGCATTTGAACATAGACTTCCACATCCTAGTCCATCTGCATATCACGAAATAAAAAATTTAATATCAGCAAGGTGTTATTAGTTTGCCACAAACACTGAGTTTTGATGGCTACAGATCAAAGCATTCGAATGTGCAGAGTACCGCATGCACAACAGAGTTTGGCACTGTCTCGGAAAAATAACAGTATCAAAAGGTGGAGAAAGAAAACAGAGCATGACAAGACTGCTCACAATTTGTCACCCCTGGAACAGAAGAAACAGAAGAAAGCCTAATGTTTAACATGTATAGGAATCCTGCCTGTGTGGAACTAAGAAATGTCATCCATACCCATTAATCAATTGATTGATTTGGGGCTGCAATTCTTCATCCCTCAACTTGTGTATCCTGATTGACACGACATCAATCGCCCTGATACAAACTTTAATCTTGGCCTGCCACTTTTTTATTGAAGTTTGCATGGCATCAATCTTGCTGGAATCTGCACCTTGGAGATCCAACTTTTTCAGTCTCTTGCACATTTTCTCATAAATGACCCGAAGCCTTTCCTCTTCCTGCAGTCATTGTACCCAGCCAAACTAAATTAGCAAGAATGTGATAGGGTTAAGAAGTGATAGCAAAAGAAGGCAAACGTATCAACAAGACGACAACTGCTTAATAATACAGAATCACAAGACAGACACTGAAGAAGAGCATAGCAAACAAGAATGTGCTTAAATGATCACAGATATATATATATATCATTTCCTCATCCTCAACATTATTGAAGCCCTATACTTTCAAACACAAATCCAACTACAACTCAACAACCACATTCTATGTCAAACTGTTCTCTTTGTTTTCTAATTTTCCTCATAAAAGTTCAACAAGCACATATAAGTACGCCTCAAAAATATGAGAAATCCTAGCGTGGTCTCTTTTTAATATAAAGCAATCTCTTACACTTCATATCTCAGTTACAACTGAATAATCATAAAGAACATCAGAAACAAGATTCTTACACATCACAGTACCAAATCAAGACACCCTTTGAGGTAATAAGTCAATAACAACTCCAAGAACAACTCCAAAATTCTTTAGGTGCAAACATTAAGTCAGGTTTCCATGGCAAAATATTTACCGTTCATTATGGCTTGGAAAGAACAACTGACTTTAATTTTTATTATTTACAAATAGATAGTCAAATAATTTTATTTTTTTTAGTTTTTATATGTAAAAACTAAAAAGTTCAGTCTTTATTTGTGAAGAGTAATAAAGTAACTCTTCATTTAATATTATAATATTTTTTTTAATCTCTCCTTACTCTTCGCATGTATTAATAAAAAAATTAAAATAAAATAAAACAATTATTATTTTAATTAAGATAAAAATAAAATAGAAATAAATATTGGAGTTAAAATTATAAAATAAGTAAAAGCATTATTGAAATGTAGAAATACATAAAAACTCTCTTGGAGTTGCTCTATCAATCTCTCATAACAATAAGAACACAAGCTCAATAATATATTTAAAACAAGTCGCAAACCATGAGGGTGACTGGAATAACGGTTACAACTTTGGATTACAATAATAAAAGTTTGTTAGATGATTAAAATTCAGGGGAGCGCTGTAAGACTTATAAGCAAATAAAAAACAGAATCTTCTAAACCGTGCCACTCAGTTTCTCCAATCTAAAAGTTTGGTATTTCATTTCTGCCTGAGGAACTGGTAGAAACTTAATAATATGATGTAACAGTAGCATTTATGTGAGTGACCACTTCTTAACACAAACCATAGATAAATGCTCTTCCCCAATAAAATCTTGCACATGTTACTCATAAACAACACAAGCTACACATTAATAAAAATGCTATCCTTAAAAGGCCATGAATGTATCTGGCAATGTCGAAAAAAGAAATTGTTTCCCTTCTTTCATAAATGGGAAATAGATAAAGTAAGCAAAGCATAAATAAAGGGACTCAACATATAAACACACACACCTTAACCTCTTTATATAGTTTCTGCTCCCATACATATAGCTTATCCAAAGTTGAGGAAAGATTGGAAGGCTTCATGCGGTTGTTACTATCAGGATCCCGATAGTAGGCATTTGCCATTTCTGTTGTGCTAGGAGCTGACCGTACATAATGCGTGGAAGAAGAGTGTGAAAACAAGACAGAAGGTGCAACAAAATACAGAATCCGGGAAAAGATCACTGCATAACGCACATGTAGAAGAGTTAAAACAGAGCAACAAAAAAAGTACTTTGGGACATAAAAAATGACAAGTTTGGAAGAGATAATTCGTATAACAATGTAGCACGAAACAGAACATATAGCTTCATTCTATAGGACTCTGAGCGTTGGAATGAAATAGGCGCTTTTAATTGCTTCTATCAAGACAAAAAAACGAAGGATGCCAAACTAGATTAACTATGAAACTGGATTGTCTACTTCTGTTGGAGGCTGGGGCTTCTAAAGCTTGAACTCTGGAGGTAATGTAGAAAACATTACGTACAATGCAATTGTGGAGTACATAAAATTAAAGCTAAAAAAGTAGGAAACAATAAGAAAAATGGCAAAACAGCAACTGGATTTATGAATACAGTACAACTGTGCACCCTATGCTGCAGACCATTCAAGCAGGATAAAATATACCTTATCAATTGAAATGAGAGTTAACATTACAAAGGAAACAGGGCAAAAAAAAAAAAAAAAGTGCGCAAGGTATAAGACAAGTAGCTCAAAACCTTTAAAAGCGCTGTTCCTAGGCCGATAAGGCACCTTGCCCACCTCGAGCATCAGCGCAACCTCTCTCCCAAAACCAGAGGCGGTCACAAATTCATCCCTAATCTCTTTCACGACCTCCTGAAGGTCCCGGCTGCTATGTACGGTGGTGAGGCCACTGTGCTTTGAAGACTCAACTTCCTGGCTACTAAGCTTTGAAGACTCAATTTCCTGAGTGGATGATACCTCATCAATTTCAAAACTGGATTCTTTTTTCCCCACACTTCCGTCTTCAGTGCCCTTTGATAAAACAGTATCAGAGCTACTGCCCATCTTTTTATCCATGCTGCTACTCAAGGATTCAGAGCCTATTCTGCCTGCTGCGGGATCCTTATACTGCCAAGGCGCTGCCTTCTTCACATTTGAAGTGCCCTCAACCGGATCCCTATTCTGCCAAGGTGCTGCCTTCTTCACATTTGAAGTGTCCTCAACCGGATCCCTATTCTGCCAAGGTGCTGCCTTCTTCACCTTTGAAGTGCCCTCAACCGGATCCCTATTCTGCCAAGGTGCTGCCTTCTTCACATTTGAAGTACCCTCAACCGGATCCCTATTCTGCCAAGGTGCTGCCTTCTTCACATTTGAAGTACCCTCAACTGATATCCCATGTTTCTTCTCTTCATCCCTCACTTTTTTTCCAATCTTCTTTTCCCTTAAGAATTCCTGCTCCGTCTCCTCTTCTAACTCCGGAATTCCCTCCCTCTCCCTCACTTCCTTGGAATCAGGACTACTGGACATGGATGTTTCTGTTTGTGGGTAATAGCTCATATAACCCCCCGGATTGTACGACTTGAAAGGGTCTAAAAAGTCCCAAGCAGAGACATTTGGCGAAGGAGGGGGCGGCGGCTCTGGCTCCGCTGGCGGACTGGACTGTTGATTGCTACGGTAGGCATCGGATACCGGGTGCACCGAAAACCCAAAAAAGCTTCCACTGGCACCACCATCTTGGGGGTAGGTTGAATAAGGGTTTGGGGTTGAAGAATCACCCCACCGAACAGAAGATCTCTGAGGCTCCTCATAAACGAAAGATGGGATTAGGGATGGAGACTTTTTCATGTAGTAGGCGTATGAACTATTCCTCAGCACCCCAGGCGGAAAATAATCTGAAACAGAATGTGGGTATGGCGGGTACGGATAACCCGTAGAAGAATGCACCTCCTCCTCCTCCTCCTCCTCCTCCTCCTCCACCCCCTCCTCCTTCCTTAGTTTTGGAGAAGTAACACCGGAACCTCCGCTACTCTCCTCAATGTCGAGGTGCCCGGAAGAGGATGGGTCCGATTCTGAATCAGACTGGCCCGACAAGTGCAAGTGAGAGTGGGAACGAAAGGTGGGAGATTGATCATCAGACCCACTTCCCACACCTCGGTTCTCGTGATCCGGGAAGTGATGAGTCGGATCGGAGAGGGAGGACGAGGCACGGTGCGACAGCGATGAAGATGAAGACAAACTGTTGTCGTTGTCGTTCCTACGCTTCCTCTTGCCAACGTCGGAAGGCAATGTCAACACGGGGGAGCCCGGGGGCAGACGAACCCCAATCACAACCTCTTGGTCCACGAACCGAGCGAGCGCGTCGCCCACGTCTTTGAGAGACCGAAAGTAGGAGACGTGGGCGGAGGCGAGGGCGTAGCGATGGTCCGACACGGCCTTTATGGACTCCCTCCTCTCTTTACACAGCGTCACCAGAGGCAAACTCTCCACCCCCTTGGATGGTCCACACCCCATACCAATTCAACCCCCCCGCCGCCCGCCCGCCCCAAACCCAGACCACACGGTCCGTACACCACCCCCCGAAAATAAATTTAAATTTAAATTACAAAAAACAAATAATAATAATAATAATAATAATAACATTAATAATAATAATAATAATAATATAACCCTAACTCCATCCGCGCTCCTCTCCTAATCAGAAGCAGCAAGAGCATATCATCGTAATTCGTAAAGTGCTGACTGAATTCATTAAAATTTGTTAACACCAGCAACGCCGCCGCCGCCGCCGCGCCACCAGCGACCGAAAAAAAAAAAAAAAACAAAAAGGGTCTACTTTCTTAAAATAAAAGAAAGAAAATAAAGGAGAAAAAATTTCTCAACTACCAAACAAAACAGGGAAAGCAGAAAAATCTAAAACAGCGGACGAGGAACAGAGCGAGCGATTAGGAATTTAGGACGAGGGTCGTTGCGGTCACGGTTGCGAATGAAATGAACCAACGCATGCATTGACCCGGAGAATGGATGTCGACACCCACAAGGCCACAACACAGATTCTGAAATCGGACGAGAGGGAGGAATGGCGAATTGGCGGTGGGTTTGTGTTCATGCTAATCCTAACGGCGGAGGAAAGTACGAATAAAATAAATAATAATAATAATAATAATATATAAAAGTGGACATAGAGATCCGCGACAGGGGAACACGGCAACTAGAGCCTTTTTGGGTTGCTGCCTCGTTTTGTCTCCTTCCCCTGCTCCTTCGTCAGGTTGTCAAAGTCCCAGAACAAGAGTTTCGTGCCTCGTGGGGCCGCACCATAAGTAACGGACCTTGTTATCAGGCTAAGCTATGTTGATTTTAACAGCTTCGGAAAACAATATTGTGAAAATAAAACATATTAATGTTAACGGATCTCAGTTTTAGTGTTTGAAAGTATTGTAAATTGAGTAGATAATAAATATTTAATAAATTAAAAAAAATAATACGAATGTTTATAAATATAAAAAAAATTACTTTCAATTTTTTTAAAAAACTTTTCAAATAGAATTAATGTTAATATTTTATAAATTTTAATGTTATTGTCTAGACAAATAATTTTTAAAATGTTCTTATTTTTTACTATAAAAATATATAAATTATTTTATGAATGCTTTTTTTAGTTTATTAAATAACTTTAGTTTATCAACTAAACCCTTGGAAACTTACAGGAATAAGTCAAGTAAAGTAGAGCATCCATTGTCTAATAGATATGACAGAGGTTATCAATCCACATTAGTTAAATGAGTGTCTTTGAATTCAAAACCAATCAAAAATTACGATTTTTTATAAAAAATTATGTAAACAAGTATGCATCCTCTAAATAATTCAAATCGAAGCAATTAGATATAAAACTATTATGATGCACTCCCTAATGATAGATAAATGAATAGATATATTGGTTGAGCAAACCATCATCCAATTTAGAAGATGCTAATTGAGGCACTGCTTTGAAAAGTTGTACAAATCTCTTATGTCACAATTTAATTTTGATCGAAGCTTTGGAGTTTACTTTATTATACAATTGACTTATGCTTATGTTAAAATCTGAAATAATTTTACTAAAAAACATATTAGATTTATTTAATAGCTCGTGATTTTATAGCATTGCTTATAATTTAGCTGTAGTTTTTTTTTTTTAATGTTGAAGTCACGATGTTGCCTTATTTATAATTTTTTTTATATTGGAGGTCACGCAATGTGTTGCTCGACATTTCCTACGCAAATAAGAACAAGCAGTGTAATTAATTGATAAGATCTCTTTGGGATGAAGTCAGCTAAACTTTAATTGAATTGGCAATATGTATAATTCGGAGCTTTTTAGTACATGATTGGCAATTTTTAACATACAGTCGAACAAGGAAAATTTTGTGTAATGTATGAAATATAAAAGTGAAAAAAGGAAATTTTCTTTGTAATGTTTGAACTAATTTGGATTGAAACAACACAAGCATCGCATCGACGCCCAATGGCCGCCACACATATATGGTCGTCATCCCCCACAGTCACAGGGGAAGGGACGGAAGGGAGAGGATGCTCCGTCGTGCAGAACAATCCAGCCGACACAACCCACCAGCACCACAAAAATCGAACAAATTAGTGCAATAGTGCGGGTTGGTGAAAAAGCCCATCGGACAGTTTGGTACTGACCAATAAATGGATAGTGAGATATGAAATATTCAAACCAATAAATTACTAATCAAATATTTTATTTTTAGTTTTATTATTATCTAATATGTTTTTTAAATAATAAAGACATATTTAAAAATGAATTAGCCTATAATAATAAAACTATAACATAAATTTACAACAATTCAATATACACATATAATGCAATATATATATTTATGATATATAAAATAAAAATATACTCATATATATATTTGCATTATTATTCATAAATCATCTCATGCCCATATTTTATTATCAGGTAATACCTACCACCTAAACAACCACCCAGGTATTACCCAATTTTTTTGGGCGGGTAGGTTCAGGTACAACCGTGTACCGTACAAGTGCACAGCCCCTCACCGGACGCTGCAGACGGGAGAATAGCCTGCACCATGAGGATATTTATTTCAAACAAATATAATTAGATAGAATACTTAACAGTTGATTTTTATGCGAGAAAACTTTAAAAAAAAATAAATATCTTAAATTTTCTATATATTTATTTTTTAAAAGTTTCTAATTGAATTTACATAAATTATAAAACAAAAACTATATGAATATTATTTTTTTTAAAACAAACATAAATAAAATAACATAATACAAAAAATCCGCAGACTTTTCTCCGTCCACGGCGAGCTTGTGTCCATCCCCCTCACAGGGCTGCGTGCGGTGCGAGGACCAAAAATGCTAAAAAAAACTTAAATTAATCTATAATAATAATAATAATAATAATAATAATAAGTTAACCGGTACATGCAAACAATCAAACCATTGACAAAACTCTTTAGTTTCCCACAAGAGAAGTTAATAATGCCAAAACAGCAACAGCGATCATTATATTTAGGAAATAATTAGACCGGAGAGGCTTATCCGGGCTTCCACCAACTGCTTCATACTCAGCCCGAATCTTCTGCTTCATGGCCTCGGATATCTCACTCTGCAATTCAAATAGGCAACACACTAATTGAATTTCATTCCTTTGTCCTCCATTTAGACTCCCAAGATTAGATGACACAGTATACAAAATTGCTTCAGCTTGTATTATTAAAAGTACAAGAAACATGGGACTTGTTTTTTATTCCTGCACCAGATCATGAAAATGGAAAAGAAAATGAACAATTGTGCGCGTAAGCAAATACCACAACGACTAGATTTCAGAAAAACTGGTCAAATGAACAAGATATGTGCTCTATTTTAAGATACAACCTTGCCAGATGAATACTTGGCAGCTACAAACTTTTCCGGCGCAGGAGCAGCTTTTGTGGACGGGCCATCTAGCGAGATACCCTGATCACCCAATAATGAAAGTTTTAGATTGTCAACAAGCAACAACAGTAGCGAAAACGAAGTAATCCTGAATCTCAAGAATTTGGGACTTAATGTGAACGTCAAATTTCTGTTTTCTTTCCCGTATAAATTTCAATTTACGGTATTTTAAAAAGAGTTGGAAGGAAGAGGATAGACTAGTTTAATATGTCCACCATTATGGCTGAAGCCCGGATAGCAAGTAATAGGTGATAAATTTTATGCTGCCCCCATAGACACAAAATTAATAAATAAAATAAATCCGACAAGTTGGATTCTTGAATTAACACAAAAACAAACTCTCTAGGAGTTACTTGTCAGTGGGAATTTACAGAATAGATAAGGTACAATTAATTTTGAAAATAAATGGAAATCTGACACACTTCTAGCAATCAAGGTTATGAAAAGATAATTTAAATCATGATCCTCTTTCTCTTTCCTTTTTGATTTATAAAGCAAAAGGAAGATGTGAATCTCACTTAATTGCAAAGAGAAGCAAAGCCCTGTCTAGTATCCACTGCATCAAAACATTTCTCAAAATCTAAACATAGCCCTAAAGGAGAAACAATTTAGGTACTAATATATTGTCACCAAAGTCAGTAAAGTGAATACGAATAAGTAAGGAAGCATGTGCCAATAACTGTTGGCAACAGTTAGAATATATGTTAATTATGTAAGTTAGAATTTATTAACAGATTCTAATCCAAAATGTCATTATAACTATTAAGAATAGTTTCAAATTTCAAAAACCTTGTAAAATGTAGTTAAAATGCTACAGGGCATATAAGCAAACATTTATATGGGTAAATTGGATTTCATGCTGCACTCCAAGAGCATGTGTCATGCACTCACCAAAAGAAAAAACAGGCAAGGACAACACATTCAATTCCAAAATTTTGGAAATAGAAGGCTTGTCCATTATTTTTATTTCAATTGCGTGCAGCATGACACAAGTTTGTGTCATGCTCCATGAGATTGCCCTTGCTCCACACATATAGCATATAATAATTTGTCAGCATCCAATAGAAGAAACAATATTCACAAATATTATTAATAAGGGCTGGAAAACCTCAGGAGGATCAAATTTGGCTCCAAGGTTGCTAAGTTTAGCATGGGCTTCTGCATAATCCTGGAAGAAAGCTTCCTGATCTTCTGCATATTTCTCAGCATACACCTGCATATCATGCATTAAAATTTCATTTTTTAAGAATTGTAGATAATTTATAAGAAATTGAGCTATCAATGTCCTATGATCGCTGATTCTGTTGCACCTTGAATGATTGATCTTCGAAGAGAGCAGCATCAGTTGGCAACACCAGTAGATCTTCATCTCTTTTTTCTTTGATATCCTATAAACATCAACCGCAATCAATAAAATAAGTCATGCATCCTCCTCGCTAAGAAAAGAAAATTAGAGAGAGAGATCATTTTATTTTATAGTAAATGGCCTTTTATTCGAAGAGATAACAAAAGCAATAATCCTGATTTCAGAATGAATACTTTGAAGTAGGAATTATCAAACTTCAGCCATTGTTCCGTCCAAGAATGTCCTCCTGGTGCTCCAGGTCCATCTTTCTGTCGATCAACATATGGAAAATCAATTTCCCAAAACGGTAGTTTTTTGGTTGTTGCCAAGCCACAGATGACATACATTCTAACTGTTGTCATTTACTATGGAATTCAAATATTTTGAAAACTCAGATCAAATACCGTATACTTTGTTTCTGGTTTGCCCCAACCACTGCGTTCCGGCCTTGACCTTCCTAGTGTGTGGGCACCAGATAATGCAACTATTTCCTGGATATTAAATAGTTTATGGATGTCAGAAACCGGGGGAGGGGGGTGGGGGGACTATAGCAACAGAAACCAAGTTATAGTTATATGCCAATAACCTTATCATTTAACCCCATTCTGTAAAATACATCTCGAAGATGACTAGCAGGTGAAGGAGGGCCAGCATCTAAAGATGAGAAGAAAAATATAAGAAGTTAGCATCTGGGTGTGGTAGAAGAAGTTTTCTTGTACTTTCCTAAAATCTATATGTCCAACACTAGATGTCATAACCCATATGAGTACACGGTTTTTTTTTAAAATACCAAATAAAAAGTTTGAACAATAATTTAACTTAGTTTATGCACCTACTCTGTTAGAATTGAATTTCAGAAAAGACAATATATGGGTTAGGCTGAGTATGTATAAATGCTACTTTAACAAAGGCATTGCAACCTCGATCCCCACAACATGGACTTCAGTCAACATTCACCATCTGACTGATGCTGATCTAGTCATTGGAGGCTCAAATGTTGATGTTACCACAACCAACACTTGCCTGCTCTCACAGCAGATGCTGGATAGATAACATCAGTTCCCTAATCCTCCAACATATAGCAAATCCACTAAAAAGGTTATATTACCAGGAAGCCTTCCTTCTTCAGGGCATTGCTCGGGCTGTGACACATCCACTCTACCATACTTCATGGGGATTTTAGGACCTCCGGCCTCCTGCACATTTCAAGCGTTGCATTACATTGCATCAGGGGACATGCTTTCATTTAGTAATCTCCATTTTTTTAAACAAAATAGAAGGAGGAAGGAGGAAGGAAGAAGAGAACCTCAACTGCAGTAGCACTGGCAAGCTGGAACAAATCTGCAAATGTGACACTAGGATACTTTTGTTTGATAGGCTGAAGAAGTTTCAATGCATTCACAAGGCCTGGAATGGCAACGCGAAGCCTTAATTAAAGCAGGGAAAGCACGTAGTACAGCAAGGGTTAAAAATTCGCCAAAAAAAAAAAAGAAAAAAAGAAAAAGAGAGAGAGAGATTGAAAATAAGTACCAGCATTGGCGGCGTGCTTGAGCTCAATCTCAAATCTCAAGCTTCCATTGGCCCCACCTCTTTGAGGCCACTCCTCAATGTTTCTGTTGTAAGTGCCGGCATCATGCCATCCCAGGCGAACCTGAAGTCATAGCCAAACACAAAAAAAAAATAATGATAAAAACAGGGAAACCCAAACAATCCAGTGGGTGTATTCAATTCGATATCATCCAGGCCAGGCAGGGCCAGGGAACATTACCATATCCAACACAAGGCATGTAAGATTTGATGTTAACGCAATGATATAATAAGAAGAAGATACAAATGTAACAGGCCGATATGATT
Organism: Taxillus chinensis; assembly: GCA_023512835.1. Taxonomy (NCBI): domain Eukaryota; kingdom Viridiplantae; phylum Streptophyta; class Magnoliopsida; order Santalales; family Loranthaceae; genus Taxillus; species Taxillus chinensis. The sequence goes on from CM042090.1 coordinate 16,359,984, forward strand.
TTCTAAAACCAAAATTTGTGGATATATATATATATATATATAAGGAGAGGATTACCAAAATGGGGTGGCAGAAATGGGTGCGGAGAAGCAGTTTGATATCTTCTTTGGCACTCTTCAGCTCTTCAGGATGGGAAGCGGAACTGACGCCAGAAGCAGCAGCGGTTGTCATTCTACTCAATCCGATGCCGCGTCGTTGGAGGACCGCAACAGACGATCTCCTCCTCTGACTCTGGGAGAAATTTGAGATTATAAGGAGAAACACGAATATGATCGCGCGCACACACACACACACACATGGATGAAACCCTAACCCATCCATACCTGGTGGAGGAACGAGGGGGAAAGAAGCGGAGAGGATTTGAGGCAATTGAGAGAGGAGAGAGAAGAAGACGAATAGGAGGGAGCGAGGGAGAGCCTGAATGGGTGGGGGCCAGCTGAGGCGAAGAGGCGAGAGGCGGCTCCGCCGCTGAGGGAAGCAGCAGCCATGGATGAGGTTGAAGTTGAGATCGAAGAAATTGGTGATGCGAGGAAGAGGAGGCGTTCGACCATCTGGATTCTGGAGTGGAGTGTGGCGGCGTTGAATTGATGATGATGCGTTTGTCGTGTGGAGGGAGCGTGCGTACGCGGTTTCTAATTTCTACTCTCTCTCATCTGATGCCTTTTTCTTTGTTTAGTAAACTAGTTAAGGGCTGGCGCAAGTCTAATTATTTTTAAAAACTCTAAATTCATATAAATTTTAATCATTCATAATATTTTAAAATTTATTAAGTCTACTTCTTTAAAAATAATCTTATTTTTAAAAATAATACTGATCATTATATTTTAAAAACATAAAAAAAAAACAGAAAAAATAAACATTTCCTGAAGTACCATACTCAGCCCAACCCCCTCTAGATTCATTTTTCATCTTATTTGAGAGCATGTCAATATTGATAATTATTTTCAAATGTCAAACAGATAAGCATTTTACACATATAAATTTAATATTAATTTTTAATTTACTTTATTTTTATTATAATATTATTTTTTAATATTAAGTTAAATTTATTTTAATTAAAATAAGTAATAACTCATCACCACCATAGAATTATGATTTCGATCAAAAAATAATATTAATTATTAAAAAATAATTACTTTCCATCCATAGAGAATTAGTTTTAGCAATTTATTTTAGTTTTAGGAACTTTCAAAAAATTGAAAGAAAAAAAAGAAGCCAAAATGCACATGATAAGATGTCTACTAAAAATAATACTCGCGAAGGAGAAAGAATATCTGAGTAAAATGCTCATTATTATATGAAATAAATACCAATTTCTAGTTTCAGGTGGTTATATGAAATAAATGTCTTTCAATATATTAAATGTGCTGTTGCTAATAGATAGTGTTTTTGGATGCCAATCGTAAACCAAATATAGAAATTCACCGTTAATTCACTATCTTTTTATAAAAACGCGTTTATGAACCAGAAGGGTGACGGGAAGATAGATAAGATAGGTCCATGAGTTTTGTTCTCTAAATTGTGCGTCTGTGATTCGCAATTTGCGCTCGGATCGTGAAGCTCTTTCTTTCTCAGGTGCAAAACTCGCGTGTCCATTCGCCATTGAACCCAGTTTGCGTTTGAGCTTTAATGGGGTAATGTACCAACCCTCTAGCATTTGATGTGTGGATTCATTTGATTTCCTACTAAGTAACCATTCTGGGTCTAATTCTAATAGTTCCTGCTCCCTGGGGCTGTAATATGAACTGGGTTTTAATTTGAAACCCCAATTCTGCAATAACTTCGTGCTTCCATACTGGTTCCCAAGCCCCATCTCTTGAGCAGGTCCCACTTCTCAGTTCTACGGCCTCAAGACAATAATATAATGATCTGGTGTCATACTCCAATAGATGGTCACGCCACAACATGCCAATATGCCATCACCCATCACCCGTCTCAGTAAGTTAAGTGACCCTGATTTGTTTTCCAGACATGACACTATCAAAACCACTCCACACCCCTCGTTCTTCACTCGTAAGCCAAGTGTTGGCTGTTATGATCCAAGACCAACCCCTCGATGCTCGCCTCGCCCCCTCCTCTGGACCCCTCTGGAGTGCTTGCGCAGTTTCTGATGTGTTGCGCTCGATTCCCAGATTCTTCTTCCAATCCGCTCGCTCCATTGGCCGTCAAAATGGGTTCCGCCACCAAGCCCCTCTCAAGCGGAGAAGCCTCGGGCTAGAAGCCTGTCAGGCTCGTAGAAATTTGCTGATTCATGGCCCGGCCGCTAATAGGGACCCAAGGAAGGTCAGATTAGGATTGACAAAAGCGCTGGAGTTCTACGGTTGGGTGGAGTCCCGTTTCGGTTTTGCCCATTGTGAGAGCACCTGCAGGGAAATGGCTTGTGTTTTGGCTAGAGGCAATAGACTGGATGTTCTTTGGAAGTTTCTCAAACTGATGTCAAGGAGAAGGAAAGATGGTCTCGTCACTACTGCTACGGTCACATGCTTGATTAAAGTTCTCGGGGAAGAGGGATTGGTTAATCATGCATTGACTTTATTCTCCCAGATGAGGCGGTTTTATTGTAAACCCGACGTTCATGCTTACAATACAATTTTATTTGCTCTTTGCAGAGTGGGAAACTTTAAAAGGGCCAGGCTTTTGTTGCAGCAGATGGAACTCCCTGGATTTCGATGCCCAGCTGATACTTTTACGTACACCATCCTCATCAGCTCTTACTGTAAATACAGTTTACAAACTAGGTGCAAGAAAGCCATCATGAAGAGGATGTGGGAAGCAAACCACTTGTTCAGGATCATGCTATTTAAAGGTTTTGTTCCTGATACTGTAACATACAACTCTTTGATTGACGGATGTTGTAAAACCAACAGGATCGGGAGGGCCCTGGAGCTTTTTGATGACATGAACAAAAGGGGTTGTCTACCTAATCGAGTTACTTATAATTCCTTTATCAGATATTACAGTGCTGTTAATGAGATTGATAAAGCCATGGAGATGCTGCGGAAGATGGAACGAATGAAACACGGGATACCCACTTCCAGCTCTTACACTCCCATTATCCATGCTCTCTGTGAAGTGGGAAGTGTGTTGGAAGCTAGGGATCTTATGATAGAGTTGGTTGATGGAGGATCAGTTCCCAGAGAATACACATATATGTTGGTTTGTAATGCACTTAAGTCATTGCCAGAGAATAATATGCTTGATGAAAAACTGAGAAGAAGAATTGAAGTTGGTATAGGCGATAGATACAAGAGCCTGATGAAGGTAAAACCAATTATGAACCGCACATCTTCTTCTATACAGCATGAATGGGAGTTTCTATTTGACACAAATGGGCCCTCAAACTCGTGATCAAATATATTTGTTGGATAGGATAGAATCTAATATGCATAATTTTTTTCCTTTTAAAGAGATCTTTATTTTGTTTCATCAATTTTCGGATGTTCCTTCCTGAATCTTGATTGCCAGTTTGGAGAGCTAACGATGAAGCTAAATCCTCACTTCTTCAACTGCCCATGGCTATTTTGTCTGCGTTGTCATCTAAATTTTGAATGGAGAAATAACATTCTTCATTCAAGATCTCAACTTGAAATTTTACAATGTTTCCATTTGCATATATCTTAGTAAAATTTGCATGTATTTGATTAATTTCCCTTGACTGGAAACTAAATGCTGCTCTTATGTTTTAACATTTGAGTTAATTTCAGTTTGGGATTATATGTTGGAGGGAAGTTTACATTTTGGACTACCTGCAAAAGGTAATTTGGTGGTTTTGGCCTTTTCTTGTTAAGAAATAGGCTATTGATACAACTCTTGAAGGATTGCCCAATCAGGCTATGGTTAGTAACTAGTTTACACCAAACCTCTGGGGATTTATCCAAAAACTCACCCACAAAATCTGATTCAAGTTTGCTCGTACTTTATGAATAAGTTCGAATAAGTAAGTTAGCTGATCCTCAGTCAAAGGACCAATGTTGGATTTGGAGTTGTGAAGGTCCTCCTTTACTCATGTATTTTTAGATATGCATATATCATTTGAAGGAGAGGGAAAAAAATGCTTCCGTTTGCCTTGTCTGAATTGTGTGGTCTAGATCTAATAAGTTCTTTTATAACGAACCCGTAGAGGATATGAAAATAGATTAAAATTCGGTCTAGATTTCCTACCCAATATGTCATCTCTGTTATGACTTCAATACTTTGTTGGCACGTTTTCAATTTTTTTAAACGTCGCTATGTTATGTAAATTTCCTCAAAAAATTGTGATTTTCACTTTTGGCACTCCAAATCGCAATTTTAACAGGTCTGGGAGGATAATGAGATGATTTTGCAAGGATGTTTGATTTTTATTAAGGGTCTCCTTTGTCTCACCGCGATGACCAGGTCATGTGCTATTTCATGTAACTGTTAATATTTTATAAATCTCGCATTCCGCATTCCACTCACCGCCGTCAAGGCTCTAGAATCGTTCTTTGAGCTTTCATCAACCCAGCAGAGATAATACAGGCAGATGTTGATGGCAAGTACTTGTTCCACATTGCATTTTCTGTGAAGAGACTTTGAGTTCAAATTACAGGCTATTTATTTGTGTGGATAGGGAATTGATAATTCAACTACCTGCTTAAGCACCAACATATTTTCAAAAAAAAAGTGCCCAGGAACTTTTCAGCCACCCTAAAAGTGCCGGGAAATATGGGTTTTGCAGTTGATTTGTGTCAGCTCCATTTTTGGCCTGAACTTCAACCTTTAAGGTCAATTTTTATTCCCAGCTAAGGATTAGGCCTTTGTACTTCACTAAACTCCGCCCTAGGCAGGGTTAAGAAAGATATAATCTAGCCAAATTGCTTATCCACATCTTGCGGCCAAATATGGAATGATGATTCCTACATGGTTCAAACTTAACCCTCAGTAACATTGTCGACTAGCTTGTTTCTGATTATTTGTTTTTTGTCATTAAGGATGTACAGTATAAAGTGCAAATTACTATGATCAGCTTCCGTTTAGTTGGTGCAATGTGGTGTGGGTCTTACATATTCTTCTTAGCGTCCATTGATTCTGGAGAAACTACTCAATATTAATGTTTTTATAATTTGTATCCTTTATTTTTTTTAGATGTAGATCATAGTGATAGTGGATTTGTAAAGGCTTGCATCATTTGCAGCAAAACATCTATTATCTCGGCCCCTGCTCCATCTATTGGGGTGAATCATAATAGGTAGCCGTAACGTATTTCTCGATTGTAGTGTTTGAGGGAGATTTCTTTGAAGATGTTCACTGAACAGATAAAACATGTCAACACACACCAAAATATGGCAGTGAAATGTATTTTTGTACAACTATAACTTACATAAACCGCCCTAAAAGCATGCACAGTGGCTCCCAGCAGATCCACAGAGCCCTATTTCTTGGGTAGGATGTCAGGAGCGTCTAATGTAAGATAACTGTTGAGTTTGAATCCCCTATTGAAATGCACCAGTACTTTATGCAATTCTACGGTTCTAAATCTGTTTCTGAACACAACTTGGAAAGAGCATGAATCTTGCTGCAGTATGATTGAGCATAGGGTATGGTGGATATAAGGAAATGGAATGGTTAAAATGTTGCCCTGTCCTATCAAATTGGTTGAAAGAAACTTTTCAACTTCATATGATGGAATGGAGGCAACAGAAACTAAGGACGGCCCTTCATTCAGTGGCTATCAAACAGAGGAAGGCAGCATATGGAAGGAAAAAGAGGATATGCATGGCATTCTCACCATCGATGGCGAAACATTTCATTTAACATATAATCCACATTATGTTCACACTGAACGTGATTAACAAAAATTACATTTAATTAAACAGAAAACTATAATAGAATCTGAAATCCTCCAATTCCCTCCATATTAATCAACTACATCTTTACAACAACGTTAGCAATAGCTCTTGATCCTTGAACACTAGCAACTCCATTTAACAAAAAGGCTTACAAGTAAACGAGGAACAAGAAGATACTAATGTATGAATCAATCAACTACTCAGAAGCCCTTGCCTGTATTATGTGACCACGGTTTACTCCAGAATCAAACTCAGCCGCATCCCTACAAAGTGGCTGTCTGCCTCATGCAAAATCTACCAAATTGGAAGTATAAAAGGGCTGAAGTGGAGCATATATCTCATAGCTCACTTTTATGAACGCAAAAAGAGAACAGAATAAAACACTGCAATTCTATGTTTGGACTAGCGCCTTGGATTTTCAACCTAAGCCAGAGCTAGTCCCTGTGACAGGCCTCAACATTGGATGACTGAGTGTGGTAGACTGGGTAGTTCCCTGGGAATTGAACATGGCATTAGATGGGGCAGATGAGAATGTGTTTATGGCAGCTAGGGGCAGCCGTGGACCAAGCCCAAACATTGGCTGCCGCGGCATATATGGCATGTGAGGATGGATGGGTTGGTTATTGCCGAACGAAGAAATGGTTGGCTGTGAAGTTGAGGCAGACATAACTTCTTGCCGATTGTTGGCAGTAGTATTGCCAGCCCCACTGGGCAGATTCAAAGATGCACCGGAAGATCCAAACCGGGATGACATGACACGAGTTCGCTCAGTAGCAAACCTCTGCCTTGCCCTCTCTACTTGATCGCATTCTTTCATTAGCAAACTTTCAACTTCAGCAAATTGTTTCAGTTTCAGTTCCAATCTCTTCAACTGCAGTAACGAATATAAATAGTGAGAAAATGGTCAGGTAATGTTGAAGATTGGCATAGAACATATTAAAAAGCCCAAAAACCTTTTATGGGAACAAGGTCCCATCACCCTCATAATTAGCTGGGAAAAAAGTTCTAACAGCACCAGAAAACTTGGCTGGAACCAAGTATGTGATGAATCACCCCATAACATATCACTTCGCATTGCACTTACACATGAGGGGCGAAAGCACGTGGTCACTTTACCATTTAATGGAATCCTCCAACAATTACATAGAATCACTTTAAACAACTTTAATGAACGAATCAAACTGCACACCTTGCAAAATTAACCAGTTCATTCTGTACAGGGCACCCCAATAAATTCTAGTACAGAGAAAACATGCTATACAACAATGTGCAAGGCAGGTAAAAATGTTGGTAAAAAAAAACCAAAATACACCTGATGATTTATAATGTTGGCAGAAAGCCTCTGAATCTCTCGTTCTTCATGATCAGCGAAAAGTTTTGCTTTCATTGCCGAAGCAGAAAGTCCTGCTTTGGCAGCAATTTTTACTCTTTCAGCAGATAATGGAGAAACCTTTCCATCATTTTGACCCCATGAACCTACTGCTGCAAAATTTTCTTCTAGAGATTAAAATCCATGGGATAATATAAATAATTTTAAACAAAAAAATGGAAGCTAACGAAAAATGAAAAATTTTGGCATACCTTTCGGCTTAGTTGAATTTATAAAATCACCATGAGTCTCACCTTCTTTACATGTGCCTTGCAAATCCACCCTACATGTGAGGCAAAAACATTATTTTCGAATATTTATACCATAACACAATATGAAGGTCTAACATTGTTTTTGTCATAAATTTCCTCAAAAGTCAGTTCTTGAGACAAAAATATTGCAGTAAAAAATATTTACGCACTAAAATGTAAACACTAAATTTTCATTTAAATAATGGATACAAGAAATTAAAAATACACTCCAATAAGCATCAATGAAAGGAGCCTACAAATATCAAATTGGAAGCTTTAGACGGCAATAAACTCACCTGGTATTGAGCCCAGATCCTTCCATCTGCATTTTGCTCCCAGCAGACAAGGGATCATCCTCAGATAATGCTGCCAAGGATGCATGGGCGCAAGCTGCAGCAACTCTAGGGCCCACAGCAGAGGCTAGAAAGGCGACCTGAATTTCATTCCATACATTAGTTTTGAAACTCAACTATCTTGAAAACATAAAAAAATGTAAACCTTAGTCATAGATCAACAATCACTCCATAAAGTCCACACAAATTATTCAATAACCTTGGTTTTAAGTTCATGAATGAACTTTGATATGTGTGTGTGTGTGTGTGTATATATACATATATATACATATATATATACATATATATATGGAGAGAGAGAGAGAGAGAGAGAATAAGTCAATAGATACACAAGAAAGGCAAAAAAAAATCAAGATGCACACACCCAGGCAACCAAAAGTCAAATCATATCACATTTCGAAAATAATTCCATATAAAATCATGAATTATATACGCAGTAAAAAAAAGAATTACACACCATAGACATAACAGGGTTCCCAGAATTTGCAAAAGGTAGCCTACTATCAAAATCAGGGTCTTGGAGGCCGGATCCTGAAAGAATGCACAATAATTATGTGTGGAAATTGCAAAATTGACATGTCAGATATGGAAGGATGGAAAAAATACCTCCAGAATCCCCATTTGTATTTATATGTGACCTATCACAATCCTGTCTGCTTGACCTAGACACACCTGGAACTTCAATTTTTTCCAATAGACCATCATCCATGGGTAGACTGACAAAATGAAGAATGCACTGAGCTTTTGACTTGGTGCCGACATGTTCAGCAATTTCATTCCAGTTATCACTGTAGATTTCCATTGCTTCAAGAAGCAGTAGTGTTTCCTGATCAGTCCAACTATCCCCATAAACATCACCACAATCTGTTGAGGAATCCATCTTCATGAAATCTATGCTTGAATGACCAACCACGAATCTTCCATCATGAAAACAATTTGAACACAGTACAACATCAACCTGTTACAAACGATACCGCACATGTACAATTAATGGGCTTTCTCAATAATTGCACAGCCAGCTATAGCTTCTCGATATTTCACTATGAAATGGTACTCAGTTGTACAAATTCGCATATTGCCACCCATTTATATATCGACATCTTCATTTCAGCAAAACTTATCTTCTGAACATGTTCCACTTGACCGACCAGGCGACCACTAGGCCCACATGAAGATAAAGATAACCCACACCATGCAAATTTACTAATAATGTCAAAGAAATACATGTCAACAATACAAAACTAAATGAAAGTCACAACCAACAAGATGCAATACCTCCTTCTGTGACTGATAGTAAAGAAGTGGAACTGGTTGAGAACAGTAGTTGCAGTGCTGCTTGGACAATCTCTCCCGAATCCTACTGTCCAAGTCGGAGATATCTTCTCCACGCTGCAGCTGCATTGATGGGTACACATCAGCAGCCTTGAGCGTACACTTTGGTCTGTCGAATTGTATCAAGCTCTCAATGGTCTTCAAAGCAGCTGAGGGAACTTGAACCTCGCCATTAAAATCTTCTCTCAAGTAAGACCCAATACTCCAAGTCTCCCGATTGAGGGCTGCAGCAGCGCAGTAGTTAATGATTCCCCAGTGGTCAAGAAACCGGAAAATTCTAGTCAGGTCATCCATTTCAATACCCATCAAAACCCCTTTGCAGTCGGCAAGTGATAGCCTCTTCTCTGGGTTCTCCATGTACTTGCCCACAATTCGATTCCGACATTCCATGTACTTCTCCAGCGTGTTGTCCGGAGACTTCCCAGAGAAGAAATGGGGTACCACCTGTCTTTCGAGCCGATGCACCGTGAAGGGTGAAAACCAATCTGCTCAGCAGTGAAGCACAAAACCAACAAAAAGAAATAAATAAAACACCCCAAAAGGGAGGAGTTAAAGCAGCGCTGCTGCGTGGTGTCGTGTACTATATATAATATAAGCGCGGACGGAATATAGGAAGAAAGAGGGAGAGACCTGCGTGCATTGGCAGGACGTGAACACGATTGTTCCCAAACCGCTTGACGACGCCGCGTCCCTCCATGATTTGCGGGGGCGTGAAGACATAAGCAGCACCGGCAGCGTCCTGATCCCCAATCGCCAAAGCAGGGCTATCGGAAGGCACAGCGGACAGTGCCTGGAGCTGGCCATACGAGACATTCTCGAGAGAAATAGGGTTTCCCTGGTTCCTGGCATCTCCGCGCTCGGTGGCCGCCTCCAGCGAGGCAATGGCCAGCACGGAGGAGTGGTGGCGGTTGACGGTGCGCTGGACGGCGGCGGGGAAGTCGGAGATTCGCAACCCGCCGTCGGACAGAGCCTCCGCGGCTGCGGAGGAGACGGGATCGTGGGACGGCGGCGGGGGACCGGGCTGGTGTTGGGGATCGTCGTCGTCGTCGGGGGCATAGTCCTGTTCTTCCTCATCGTCCTCGTCGTCGTCGTCGTCGTCGTCGAACTTGGGCTTTCTTGGGACATGGGGCTCCCTCTTTCGCTTCCTCCACTTGCCTGGTTAACAACGACAAATTGAGACACCACACAGGCATCTAATACCAATAATTAACCGAGAGACGCACGGAGGGTTTTGTGGGTAGGTGTAATATTAGGGTTCGGTAATACCTGAAGGGAAAGTGGGCGAAGCTGGCATTGCTGGAGAGAGAGGTCTGACTGGTTTTGAGATTTGGACGGCCTTCGATCGATTGATCGATTGATGCATGCACGGCGGAAGCTCCCTCCCTCCTCCTCCCTCCCTCCTCCTCCTCCTTTCTTCTTCTTCTTCTTCTTCTTCTTCTTCTTCTTCTTCTTCTTCCTCCTCCTCCTCCGGGAGGGATTGAGGGGTAGAGAGAGGAAGACTGAGAAGACAGAGGAGGAGCAAGACTGAGAGGATTGGTACTGCGGGTGGGCCTTTAGGCTCCTCTACCGCTGCTGTAGGTAGAGCCCCCCCCTCTCACCCTCATAGTCATTACTCTTTCTATGGCCGTTTCGTAATAAACTTTTTTCTTTTCTTTTTTTTAATAAATAGAGAGTATTGGGAAAAATAAACCCAACTAATTTTTATATGTAAAACAATTTAATCGTAGTCCGTAGATAATCATTTTTAAATTTATACTTTAATAATAATTTCTAAAATAATTTTATTTATATTAAAATAAATATAACAGGTCCCAACACTTCCAATGTCTCTATTCATCGATTATATCAGGTGAGGTCCTCTGGGGGCTTGGGATGCTGCTAACAGAAAAGGATAACAATATCATTCTCTCACCTCTGATCACGTAACCGAAGGTGCGAGATTGTGAAACAATTTCATAAATAAATGTGATGTGACAAGACATATCACTGTCAACATATCGGAATCGATGGGTAGTTAAATGGACATATATGGGAATCGGGAATTAGATCTACGACACAGACAAGAAACGGATCATGGAGGAGGAAGGGTGTCTCAAAAAGATCGTGGATGTGCTGAGGTTCGGGCTCGTGGTTGAGGCCATGGAGAACACGGCGGCGATGCTGTGTTCAGCCTCTCCTCCAGCACAGGAGGTGGCGAAAACGGCAACGGCGACAGGAGGAGGAGAGAAGAAGGAGACGATGAAGAAAGGTTGATTTAGGTTTAAGCGTGGAGGGAACGGAGAGGAGAGGAGAGAGATAATGAAAGAGTAAATAATATTAATTATTTTTGAAAACTTATTATAGGAATTTATAAATATAAATAGTGAAGTGAATAGTTTCAGACATTATATAACTTATTGGGTTACTTAACTTCTTTCAAGTATAACATTATCAAATTAAGAGTTGATGTGGATTTTTTTTATTCATTCAACTACAAAATGAAAAATAAATAAATGATGAGTGAGGAATATTCTACTTAAATGTAAAACAGTACCATTGTCACTTTTTTTTTGTTTAATTTGGTGGTGGTGTTTGACTATGTTTAAGTAGGGTTTTTTTTATAATTTTTCTCTCATAGGCTATCGAGAAAAATAGAGTGAATGTTAGAATTATTTTAAAAGGATTTATTGCATTATTTATAAATATAATTTGTTGTTAGCTTAAATAAATAATTTAATAAAAAAAATCAAAAATATCATTTTTATTTTCTGCTTTTAAAAAAATTAACATCAAGAAATACTTTTTCAAATTTAACAATTATATTCTCTCTCTCTCTATTATCTTTTCTTTTTTATTACAAAAATAATATTTAAATAGTAACAATAAATTTTAAAGGCTACAAATTATATCTTAATAAAAAATAAATTGTCAAAATAACAAACAAATATACTTAAAAGTCAAATTTAAATAAACAATATAAATACTCTATGTGTTTATAAATTATATACATAGAAATAGAAATAAAAATGTATGGATTTGAGTTTTATACTAATTTTAAGGTATAACTTAAATGTTATTAAATAAAATATTTTATGAGTTATAATAGTTTTTTTTACTTAGAGTATTCATATAAGTTTCATAGTCTTCATATATATCTACTTTGAGGAATAAATATTACATTATCTAATATATTTTGTTTATTGTATATATTTTTTCTATTATTTTAAATTATAATTTCTATTATTATTATTATTAGTATTATTATTATTTATTACAACAATCAAAAGTGCATATATGTCAATAAATATAATAATAGAATATTTAAATGTTGAATAGTGACATTCTAACAGGTTTTATTTTTAATCTATAAATTTTATAGTTTAAAGGACATGATATAATGTAATTTTTTATCTAAAAATTACTTTTACGAAATAATATCATTTAAATGAGATATAATGATACCTTATAAGAGCATCCACATCAACCTATTTTTATTCATATTTTTGGGATGAATAGTAAAAAATTTACTTAGTTTTCAAAAACATCAAACATCTCATTCCCCATTTCTATCTACATTTATTAGTTAATTTATTTTATATTATTTCTCTATCATCTTTTTATTTATTATAACTAATCAAAAAGTTACAAGTTTAATATATATATTAAAAATTTATAGAGAAAGCATATAGGGATGAATAATAAATCCCTATATTTATGAATTTACTATTAATTTCTTATCCCTATACCCTGTTTTAGGAAACCTGCAAATGAGTTTTTGATACTATAAGGATACTATAAGGATAAGCAAAAGTTAGTTTGTTAAACACTTTTGCAAAAAAATTTTTGACTTATATTCTGTAAGCTACAAAGTCTACATCAAATTCTAAATTTCCTTACTTGACCAATTAATCAAGATAACCATTTATTTCGGTATAAATAATTATTATCTATTTGTTCATAAAATCAAAAATGAATTATGCAAAGGGTTTCTACTTTTGCCCATTCCAATTTTGAAAATAAATCATTAAAATGTATTTGACATTAGAATATGTCATTACCAATTGACATAAGATATGAATATGATTATGTACTTTCAATTAATTAAATACCCTCATATATTAAATATGATTCATAAGATTTGATAAATAAAATAAAAGGATTCATACAGCACGCGGCGATCGGATCTTTTATGCAAACCAGTGGTTACGCAAATCGATTTTTTGATAAAATAAAATACGTATTTTCTCCCATCTCTCCGCCCACAACTGGATTTGGATCTAGCTAGGTTAACTTCAAGATTCCCCATCTCAACGGCGGCTGGTAGCAGGGATGGTGGTCGATCGACGACGGTGGCGATGGCCACGACAACAGCAATGGCGCGGTGGTGGTCGATAGGCCGACGGTGACGGTGTCGTGTTTCACGGCTACGGCGATGACGGCCTCGATTTTGCTCGATGCAGCGGCGCGCTAACATAGGAGAAGCAAGGTTGTGACTGACAACAGCCTTCATCTGGCTCGATCGATGTAACGGAGCCAACATGGTGGGAGCAGAGGGTGTCACGGCAACCTCAACATGGCTCTTCTTATGGACGCTCTAGTTGTAACGTTTTGTGGTTTTTGTTTTTTTGTTTTTTGCTGTTGTGGTGGAGTTTAGAAACTTTTGTGATTTTGGGCTTTTGTTTTATTAGTCTATCTGATGTCCGTTTGTTTAGTCGTGCAGGCTGTCTGCGTTGGATGAAACTCAACCGGACTCAAGCCCATCCCCATCTCTTTGCTCGCATAAATTAATTGACTTTTAAAATATTTTCAGAATAAAATTTATGTTATAGTTTATTATAAATGTTTAAAATAATATTTAAAAATAAAATAAAATAATTTATTATTTATTAATATTTTTAAAATATAATAATAATAATAATAATAATATACATCTAGTTGAGAAATGTCACCCATTTAAGATTTAATTTCTTAGTTCTATTTGTTTTTAGAATCAACCACGATTATTCTCCCAGAAACAAAAACAAATAATAAATAAATAAAAGAGTAATGCTACTTACTCGTTCTCATTTTAAAAATTGCATCAGCTTTTTATATTTTTATTAAATGATATTATTTTGATTAAAAATAAAAAAACACTTAATACAATTGTATTTTTTTTAGATTTATTCTAAATTAAAAACAAATATTACCATCACTTTTCTCTCTCACATGTGAACTGACAGCATGAAAAACGTGGGAGGTGATTTTGTCTTCATCCCGCCTAAAATATATTCCCTCTTATCGTGTCATGTATGATATTTGCTTTATAAAATATCATTTTATAAAATTTTTATGATTTTATGTGTTTTTCAAATAATTCTGACATTTAAAAAAAATAAAGTTGTTATGTATTTTTTTTTTAAATAATTTTTCTTTCATATGTATATTTGTATTGTATTTTTTATTAAGATTTTATAAATATTTTTATTAGCATTTGAAATTATTTTATTAATATATTTATTATTATCTTATTTGATTAATGTATTTTAAAAAATCATATGGAATGTAGGAGCTCCACCATCTAGGGATCAAAGAGTGGATGACCCAAATCCATCGGTTTCGGTTGGAACGAGGTGAAATCAAAGAATATAACGGGTCAAAGTATAACTGATATTTTAAGTTGAAATTATTTAAAAACATAAAAAAAGATTAGGATGGCAAATACCTATGCCCCTTGTCTCTTTAAATGTTTGATTGAATATAGTATAAATCAAGTCATATTTATTTTAAAATTTTAAATGTCATTACCTAATTTCTAGAATAGCCTAAATATATAAATATTAAATGTGTTGTATTTTTTAATGAATTATGTAAATAATTACTAATTAAATAAGATAAAGAATATATGTGTGTATATATATATATATATATATATATATATATAGATAGAGAGAGAGAGAGAGAGAGAGAGAGAGAGAGAGAGGAGTGTGTGTATTTGGGTTCACTAATGGATTATTATTAATGAGAGAATTGATGGTTTAGTATTAATATATTTTCTTTGAACATTAAGAGCATCTTCTTTTATTCTGTTTTCACTCTTTAACCATTTGATTACACAATTTTTTGTTTAAATGGACATAATCGGTCTGATCTTCGATCACTGGCACAATCGGCCGCCGCCACTCTAAGTTGCTTAGTTCTGCCAATTGTACATTTTGAGTTAAGTCTGCCCTACTTATGTGAGATGGAGTTTTTTTTTTAAATTCAAAATTTATAAAGTAATAACTCACACAATGCCACTAATCCTAGATGTTTTGTTCTTTTCAAGACAACTATGGATAAATGTGGTGCTATATCTCAATATACACATTCTAATGCCTCTATAAACTTGAAGTGGGAAAAACCTTTTTAATCTTAATACTTCACTTTATCGCGGAGTTGTTATTCAACTTAAGTCATTTAATTGTATGACATTTCTCTTGGCCTATAACATATTAGTTTTCTAGGAGTTGGATTGGGCTACCTACACTAAGTTGTATAAAGCGTGAAAATAATACTAATGTAAGTTTAAATGCTTTCTATTTGTTTCCCTGTCCAAGTTGCTTCTTCATCACTTGTCAAACTCTACTGTTGTGCGTTAAATGGAACTTGTTAAGTCGATACAACTATCATCAACTCCAACATCATAATTCAATCTTTTGGAATCATTTGTAACACATCACTTTGAATGTTAATCATTGTTGAAACCACCCAGCACGGGACACCGAGGAGGGTGGACATGAGGAAAAGCTACAATGACCTTGTAATTAGGGTTATAATTTGAATGGATGCAAGGTTTGGCTTTAGTGGAATGACAAGTAAAGAAGGCAGAGTATGAATTCCTTGAAAGCATGCCTTCTTCCTTCTACGTTGGAAAATATTTTTTTTATAAAAAATATTATTATTTATTTTTAGAATTAATCTTTGAATAAAATTTAAAAAATCAAATAAAAACAACAAGAAAAATCACCGTATCTTGAGAAAATACCTTCTTTGAGTTCAACGTATATTGGGAGATGAATTCAAGTAATAAAAATTCAAATTAAAAAGTTATTACAAAAAAAATAAAGGGTATCAAATAGACTATAGGATCTTAATTGATATATTATTAATTTTAAAAGAGAAATGATATATCAATCGAAATGCGACATTATCACAAAATCATGACTAATATAAATAATCATAATTTATTTATATTTTTTCTCTCTCCTCTGATGATCTGATATGCTATCATGTTGCCATGATAATTTAATGATTATGCAACTCCAGTGATACGTATCATTATTCATTTGAAAATTATTTTATAAGTTAATATTGAAGTTGATGTTCGAGTATGAGTAAATGCCATCATAATTAGAGCTAGGTTAAAGGTGCTACATAACTGGATTATACAACCAGATTCACATGCATGGCAGCTTGCTTGAAAATTGTTTTTGTCTGATCACCATATTTTCAAGCAATTGAAAAATTGTGTTATCGAGAATAATAAATGTTCGAAAATATGATTATTGTGCATAGTGAAATCAATTGGTGAGCTGTCTCTCAAGCATATTCAGTTGTACTATTGGTTATTTAGTTTGGTCATACAATACTTTTAAAAGAAATTACTTTTAACTGTGTTGAGAAAAAAGTACGATGAAAATAAACATTTGAATGTTTGATAAATGATGATGTTAAAAGCGCTATAGATTTTAAAAATACGTAATAGTTGTTTGGTAATTTTTTTTTAAAGTTAAAAAGATAAAAATATCTTTAATTTTTAATTTTTAAATTTAAATTTATTTTATTTTTAATTTTAAATAAAATTATTATTAATATTTTATAATTTTCAAAATTACTTTCTAGAAAAATAACTTCAAACTGTTTTATTTTTCACCATAAAAAAAACCTTTTCTTAGAAGTAGATTTTAAAAATTACTAAACCGATATCTTTCGATGTTTATGGTTATAAAATAAACAAAAACAAGTTGAAATTAATTATTGTTAAGTTTATAGCGGCCACCATGCTGAGAATGAATTTAATTCAGGATGCAATGGTGCTCAGCAACGAAACAACAAATCCCGCTGGAAAGCACTATATATATACAACAGTACAAGCCATCAACGCCGCACCGCCCCGAACATCACCCCACCACACCACACCCCCCAAATCGAATGCAGCAGCTCCTTGCCACCACCATTGCACTTGCAGGCTGCAGCAGGACGTACGATAGGTCCCCGCAGCCAGTAAAGCAAGCCATCAAGGCCGCGCCCCCACCCTACTCTCTGTCGATCCCACACTACTCTACGTACAACTCTCCGTCCATCCACCTCCACAACCTTCAAAAGGCCAATGGCGGTTTCCTGCATTCTGTGAATAGTTGAGATTACATAAAAACATACCGTAAATTGTCAAAATGCGTTGTCCAATTATTTATCCACCCCCGTGATATATATATATATACACACACACACACGCTTGGTCAACTACCGAGACAAGCCCCTCATACCCGTGATAAATATTAACTACCAAATCTTTGCTTTTATTTTTTAAAAAATTCCTTGTTTTCCTAAGCACGGCGTCTAATATGTTAGCTTATATATATATAGGGGCGTAACCAGGCGGTCATCATTGAAGGGGTAAATAACCTTCTTTTTTTTTTTTTTTTGAGGGGGGAGGGAACGCTGATATGTGTCACCGATATTGCGAATGGCATACTCGCCTCTGGTTTCCCAGTACTTAGTTACATAGATACATACATTCAATATCTTGTTTGGAAGTGTTTCAAATTTTGGTCTGTAATGGCGAGGTTGGTGGGGTTGCTGTTAAAAGTTAGAGATGGCAAAATGGCCACTAATTTCCGGACACATTTTTTTTTCACTGTATGTCAGCTGCCATATATATGTAGTTTAGACGTACGGATATGTTTCCATGGTTCATTATATAATCGGAACAGTTATTGGCGGGCACGGGCTCCCAAGGTGACGGTAAGGGGTGGCCCTAAAAGCATGCATGGTACGTACGTAGTACTTGGTTAGATTCATACGCACACTAGCCTCGTCTGCTTTGATGGAGGCCATCGCCGAATTTACAAAATTAGGAATGGGAGTAGCAGCGTAGGTACGTACCGGCCGGGTGAAGGGAAGGGACCAGCCTTAATGTCTAATAAATACTTTCTTCACTTTTTTTCGTACTTCCGATTCGACCGTGAAGCATGGACGCGCAGCAGTGGTGATGAGGCATGGACGCAGCAGTGCTTGTCTCTGAAAATCCATATATACGTACATATACCTCCACACACACACACACACACACACGAACCAGAGTACGTACGAAGTTGGGAAGCAGGAGGATTTTCAGAGTCTCTGGCCGGCAATGAAGGAAACGGGCATCAGCGCCGGCACTAGTCACCCCCAGCACCAGCAAGCGGCCGTGGGCCAGGAGGCGTGCGGATCCTGCAGATCGTCATCCTTGAGGCGGAAGTGCACCCAGGGTGTGTGCAAGCAAGGGGCCAAGGTCTACATAGCCCTCCGCTGCATTGCCATGCTAATGTGTTGGCGAGACGACGATTAATTAGTGCAACATTTCCTTTTCGGTTGTAGAACTTGGCCCCCTGCTTCATGATTGTTTGCTAGCTAGTGTTTTAGTTTATGAAATCTACATATATATAACTGGGACTGTTAATGTTATATCGCATCGTGTTATGTTCTGATGTTGTAGCTCCCTATATATATATATATATATATATGTATATATATATATATATGCATTTGGAAGAGGTTGACTTATTGTATGACTCTGAGTATTTCTCCAAAAATAATGCTGATGTGCCAAACCATTTTACGCTAAACAGGTTCTGAGAACAGAATTAGTTTTTGTTGTTTCTCCTTTTTACAACAGCCGGGCAGACTTGACGGTTCCGTTTATTGAAACTAAACAGTAGCACTGTAGCACCAGCAATAAATGTTTGTGCCTGCTCGTCGCATCGTCATGCTTTGGCCAATGGTTATGAATTTTTTTTTTCCCTCCCTATGTTAGCACTTTTGTTATTTAAATTGTACGTAGCATTGCTTAAAAAAATATAAATTTTATATTTAATTTTTCTATGAAATTTATACATATTTTTTTAATATATTGTGATTTTGTATATGAAAATAAAAAATAATTTAAAATTTTAAATTTAGAATGAATAATCGAGTGATTGATGTTAGTGATCTAAAATAAAATTTTGCATAATTAACTAATTTAATGCATTATTATAGAAAATATTTTTTGATTAGAGTTAACTGGATATTAAAAGCAAAAAATGATGCGTTACAATTCCAACGGTAATGATTGATATGCAATATATGATTGATATTAAAGATCCCCTGGGTGTGCGATGCAGGGGATCTTTCCGTATCCCTCAGGTTTTCTCTCCTTTTTCGAACCAGAGAGAGAGAGAGAGAGAGAGAGAGAGAGAGAGAGAGAGAAGGAGGCCTGGCAGAGGGAGACTTGGACACCCGCCAAATTGATCTCGGAGAAAACAAGCAAAGAATACAAAGGAGCAAAAATAATATGGAAACATAAAGGAGAAGAAGAGGATAAGAAGAACCAAAGCCTGGACCAGGGGTATGGTGTGTTGCTGTGAATCGGTGGTTGTGGTCCTTGTGGATCCTGAAGAACATAAATGAAGACCCAAATCGGTGACGCTTTCTCCCTCTGGGTAGTTCGCTATTAATTTTTTTGGTCTATTTTTAAAATTTTACCTTTACCCGTTTTAGTTTGTAAAAAATAGTTGGGATTAGCAACTGGGTTTATCCAAATAAACTGCATCTGAATGATCGATGAATACTAATTAACATGCACTGCCATTTGATCTCTGTTGCTAATCCTTACAATTTTTTTTTCAAAATAGGTCTTGAAGGATCACTTTCTTTATGGATCATTTGTGATTGGGTCCCGTGGAATTGTTGAATTTGCTTGCATAGCAGTACTGCAGCTCATAAGGGACAGTAGAGCATGCATTACTGCAATAAGCAGTTTCTATCCTACTGGAATCTCAACAACAACATAAACAGGCAATGTGGTCTTTCTTTGATACATAATGGGAGACAAAATCAAGAACCGATTGAAGCCCTGAAATGTTGGTTGTGCAAAAGTGCAATAAGAATATATGGGTAGCAATTCTCTCACCTGCTATACATTGACATAAAATAGACCTGATATAGTTGGCACAAAGATATTGCTACAAGAATATAATTAAGTCTATATAAAAATTTTCATAGAGAGATGACCCAGTCGAGCATGCCAAATATTTGCATATATGGGTTCGTTTTATTAAAAATGGAATGGAAGTCACAGTAGTCAGCATTCTAGGATAAGTAAAAACAATTTACAAACGGTCAACATACAAATCAGCCGCTTTATTAAAGAGTCCTGAATGAGGCAATCATTTGAGCGGAAAATAATTTAATAACATGAATTATGTAATAAATGGCTAATAGAAATTAATTAAATCGATAGAGGGAAAAAAAATCCAAAATGTGGAAAACAATATGCAAAATAAAATTAGAAGGGAGATTAACACGGTGCTAGTGCGAGTGACAGTGGCAAAATGGCCACTAGTAGGCGACACGAAGAGGGTTTGGTAAGAGGAATTAAATTGGGAAAGAAAGAAATTTTATTTCATATATAATTAGTAGCACTAGAATCTAAGAGCCAAGTGATAGATAAATTACCTATGATTGAGTTATAGCTTATGTTGATGATATATATATATATATAGTGGAAGTCATTAGGATTATTCGAGTCGATAGGTGAAAAATATATATGGTTGCGGTGACTCAAATGCGGTTAGAGTAGGCATGCATGATATTGTGGGGAGGAACCATGAGAGGACTGCAATGTTTTTTGGGCTGGTGAAAGAGTTGAGCCCCGATCCATGGACATGAATAGCATTTACAGATAATGGATAAGCAATTAAGTTAGTAGAATGTTCAGGGGAAATTCAATCTTTCTATAACAATGGTCCTCGGTGTGGCCATGTGTATTACAAAATTTACAAAATGTGTATTAGGGTATTGACTGTGAGAAGGAGGGCGACCAAATTATGGGATTTATGGCTAGTTGATGATGTAAGAAGAGATGGGATGTGAAGTGGAGCCATGCTTAATTAGGCCCTCCAAAATATCCATGTTTGAGTGTCATAACATAGCTAGCTAGCTAGGGCGTGATATTGTGTGGGCTTCCTCAGTTCCACTTGATATGATAATATCAATAAAAAAGGAAAGAGAAACCTAATGGGAATTGATTCGACCTTAAGTACCGCAAAATGAAATAATAATGACTCTAAATTGATATGCGGCCAAAATTTATTAATGGGGTAGTCAAGAATTAATGTGGCCAAGAATGCAGTATATCTTAATTTATATATATTAATTTAAACGGGATTTGATGTGACTGTAAATATATTGACTTATTATTTTCGCCATGGCTAGAATACTCAGATCAAAGGAATAACATGAGATCTTAAATAATACAATTTAATATTATTTGAAATTTATCGGTACTTCCAAGACTATTAAAATAATCAAAAAATAATTTTTATCTGACGAAAAATTCAATGGAAAATCAACACATGGCATTATGCTCGAAGTGTCTATTTGAATACTATATATGTTTGGTAGTATTAAGCATACATATATATTTGAGTAGACACCCACATTTGAATAGTATATTTAGCAGATGCCAATATTTTAGAAGTCTACTCAAATGTGTGTGTCTATTAGAAAAGACAATATTTGTACAGAAATACACGATTTTTGAACAGTCACATGTATTTAGTGATTTCATCTAAAATTTTCATCCCGTCCAATATCATGACCCTCAAATTGTGACCACAAAGAAGTGGAATAACGATCTTTCGGTAGAATGTTAGGATACCATGTATGTTAAATACCAGGAAAATATATGCTGGAGTATTGATTTTATTTTTACATTCTTTAAAAGTAATACTAGTGTGTGTATCACTGATACATAGAAAATGGGCGTAATAAGCGGGATGCAATCAAAGTCGTTCGATTATGATTGAAAAATCGTCTTTCGTTTAATTATTCATCTATTATTACAGTATCTATTAAATTTAAATGAACATTTGAACATATATAATCCAATAATTCTAATCGCACCTACACTCATTTTTTATTTATTAACATATATATATATATATATCATAATTTAGTTACCAAAATATAATCTATTAATTATATCATAATGGTATGAAATCTATAAATTTAGTCACCCAAGATCAAATGGTTAGACTTTTTTATGTTTTAGTTCTCAAAAGTATTTTTAAATATAAAAAATAAAAATTTTAAAATAATATTTTATTAATAAAATAAATACGCTCTAAATTTATTTTATAATCCCTTTCGTTTTTATGTTATTAAAGTTGCAAAATGTCAATAACTTGGCAGTTGATTACCTCCTAATAAAAAATTGTGGATTCATATGCATGCGCTCTCTCTCTCTCTCTCTCTCTCTCTCTCTCCCCCCCCCCCCCCCCCCCCCCCCCCCCCCCCCCCCCCCCCCCCCCCCCGCTCTCTCTCTCTCTCTCTCTACAAATATATGGTATGGGGGGATGCATGCCGGCCACCATATGAATAGGTACCGGTCTGGAATCTTTTATTTCTTCAGTCAATCACATGAGAGAAAGTATTTTGTTTATTGTGTCCACGTTTAGTCAATCAGGAAATGAATAATTTGAGTTGTCATATATGATGGCTGGATGAGACGAAAGCATGTGGGATACTGATGTGCTAATATTATATATATATATATATATAATATTGTAAAAGGGTCTGATATGAGAATTTATCCCTTGATAAGTATTGAAAAGCTACCAAAAATAGATGATACTCCTAAACTACTATGAAATTAAATACTTCTTTGCTGATGCGAAAAACATAGGGTGATGATAGAAAAATATCATTAAAATATGTGCACAATTTTCATGGCAAAACAGCATGAAAATAAATAGAAAACAAATAGTATATGAACATAAACATATTTCTTTCCACATATTTTCGGTTTCTTTTTCTTTCTATCTATTTTTTACATATTACCAAGCACAGGGTTAAATCAGAAATTTTGAATCTCATGTTCAACCGATGTAATTTTTATTTAATTATTATAATTAATTAAATCCCAACCATGAAATACAAATGGCTCAGATTAAACTATATATAAAAGTAACCTTGAAGTCCACCGCCAGAAGCTTTAAAAATTAATTAGGGCAGTAGGCAATTGCCTGAACAATGGGAAACAAAAAGGTAACTAAATAGTGCCAAAACTAATAGACCATGCGAATGATTGGGAATGCTTCATTATTATATCCAGGTCGAATCCTTCAACTAATATAACACTACTCATAGTTTCTAGAACCTGTATATACAGTATACACTAAAGAATGAAGAATAAAAGAGACAAAGAAATTAACCTTTGTCCCCTTATCCCGACCCACCCTTTTATTATGATCACATGGGGTCTACGATTTTGTCAATCTCTAATTAATTTGGTGTTTACTAAGTTTGTAATTGCAATGACGTACCCAAACCCCCACAATAGATCATTTATTCATTTACTTTGAATTCTAAAATAATCACGCTCAGTACATACACACAACAGTACCGACCATGACCGGAACCTGCGGCATCTAATACTAGGCTATCCACTAGTTGAAGCCTTGATTTTATTTATTTATTTTATTATATATATAGAACCACTGGTTAATTAATATGAATGATAATGAAAGTTTGAAAAGCAATAAATATGCATGTGACCTTATGGTTTCTCACTTAACTTTATCATTTAATAAACATTTAACATATAATGTTCATATTAAATTAATTATTTACACAAATAATTTATAATGGCTATTGAATTTAATATCAATATATTATAATGATTGGAAATAGTATTAATATTATAATTGGTGGGTTGCATGATAAGATTTATCACTATGATTACATTGGTTTGACACTTGCGATTGAATCATGTTAATGATTTTTTTTAATTCAGAAAAAAACTAAAATTTGTTTTATCTGTAAAGCTTTTAGAAAATAACATCTTCAAAATGCAAATAAATTACTTGTTCATATTCTTTTGCTTGAGACGCACAAAATGCAAATAAATTTTTTTACGCATGCTGTTGTTCATGGACATATTCCATCTAAAAAATAGACAATAGTTTTGATCTCAATAATATTATCTATTGCATTATTATAAATAATAAAAAAAATATCCAAACATCTTTTTAAGATTATCGAGGCAAATTATTAAATACATTATAATCAATCAATTCATTTGATGATTCCAATCAAATATTTATGAAGAAGCTTGTGATTTGATAAAAAATTATTTTTATTTATTTATTAAAAAATAATATTATTTGTAAATTTATTTATGAACGTTTATAAATAATTCATAAAAATATTACAATTATCAAATTAATTTCTTTTTATAAAAGTTATTTTATTAACTATGAATGTATATGTTTATTAAATATAAATATTTTTTATAGATTTACAATTGTGTTATGAACATCAAGAGCAACTTTATGAATATTTGTTTATAAACATTTAAGAACGTCGCAGTAATATTCATGAGCACCATAATTGAATACGCTTGTTCAATTTAATTCATTAATAATACATTCTAATAACTTATTATTGAATTTAGTTTGACGCTCCAGTCATGTTCAATATATTGCACCTGCTTATAACCCATATTTAATAATAATAACAATTTATATAAATGAATCAATACGTTTTTTGTTATTATTTTCAGAAACATATTATTAATTTTAATCGAGATAGTCCAAAATTTATAAGGGTCACTCATATTGAATTATTATTTAATCAATGTGAATAATAATAATGAATCTTA
This sequence comes from Taxillus chinensis, assembly GCA_023512835.1. Taxonomy (NCBI): domain Eukaryota; kingdom Viridiplantae; phylum Streptophyta; class Magnoliopsida; order Santalales; family Loranthaceae; genus Taxillus; species Taxillus chinensis. The sequence goes on from CM042090.1 coordinate 16,385,001, forward strand.
TTTTGGAAAAAATATAAATATATTACAAATTTCGTCGAATTTGTATAGATAAATATAATAATTAATTAATGATCAGAAACCTCACATGTTTTTTCAGTGGAACGAAGGCCTCACAATATTTTGCGTATGATGACAGGTATCATCATTTATTAATACATACCGTACTGCATGCATACAGAAATATTATTATATCTGAGAAAGAAAATCAAATATATAAGTTTTAAGTAGGTCCATCGCATCGCTACCTTAGATCAATGTGTAATTTGAGCTGCGGGTATATGTTAGTGGATCGTGTACGTACCAGCGGATCACGGGCCAAATCATCGAAGCATGATCACAAAGATGCATGAATCACAAGTTTTTGAATTTAACATTTTCGAAAACCATAACAATAACATTTTAAATAGAAATAATTAATTACCTATTTTCAATACAAATACGAATACAAATAAAACAAAAAGGGCAAAGCAGTGCGATGCCAAAAAGCAGTGCGGGCGGGCCGACTCACTTGCCGGCTGCCGGTGGCCCTTTCCGGGTACCGCCGGCTTGGTGTTGATGGTCCGGCAATTACAGAGGAGATAATGTTTTTAATTGAACATTCACCACCACCATCATGCGCGATTGGGGATTTAGGAATGCTCAAAACGGCACGTGCTATTGATGATTATACAGACAACTTAAATGAGTCCACCAAATCGACGTACTCCATTTAAATTTGAGGGACTGTATGCATTTATGCATATAGTTGGAGTCGGACCAATCCAGCTAATGCATGCGTTAGTGTTTTTGTTTCAATGTTGGATCTTCTCTGAACCAGACAGTAATTTGTCTATGATTTCAACGAAACACAATTTGTTTTTTTTTCTTCTTACATATATATATATATTCAAAGAAACACATTTATTATTAATATACAATATGGATTCTTTGACAAACAAGACTTCTTCGTGGCTTCTAGATTTCTCAATTCGTTTTTAACTTAAAATATTTTGTGCACATATAGAATTAATTATAGCTCTAAAATTATAGCATTTTCTTTGTTGGATTAGTAATAAAATTTAAAGTAAAACGTACTAGGGTCATGTGCGTTTCGGATTACTTAGCTATAAACCCAAACAAAGATGAAATTCATGTTGAAATTAATTTATTTAATTTGCATATGTAGGCTACATTAATTAAATGTTTGATAAAAGACCGGTTCAATTTGGCCAATATACGAGGTTTTTATTTGTAAACATAAACTAGTATATCGTGGGTTAACTGGATTAATTCATGATGAGTAAACTACATACCGTTCGTTTTACTTAGAAAGCTATTTTGATCTGTTAGGATGAGGATGTATAGTGCGTATTCTTTTGTGGTCTTCTTTTTTACGATAGTTCTTTCTGTTGGATAAGGCCGAGCCAAGTTGGCTGCTCAACTAACGGACCGCAAAAGACAATGAGACAAAGGCCTCCGCTTGTTATATTTACCCTCAAAGTTGTTTTTGTAATTTTCCTACAAACCCTTGTCCCTCTCCCTAGCCTACATACGAGATGTAGAATTCTTAGATAAAGAAACCACACTAAACTCTTAGAGCACTCACAGCGGAATCAATAAACTTTAAGCAAATTTTAACTATAAATTTTACTTTTTTAAAATTTAGCTAGTCAAAATTTAAACTACCAAATAATAGGCTCACCAAAATTTTAATATTCAGTTAAAAAAATAATTTTTTAATATATTATAAATTAAATTCTAACTTCGATCGTTATAATTCCAACGTAAATAACTTCGCCGTGCCGTAGAGGTGCTGCACTGCTGCTCATAACTGTAGTACCGTGCCGTGGACGACTAAGTTGTGTTCTCGTTGGTCGCTTGATATGGTGCCGTGGAGATGCTACTCAAAACTTCGATACAATCTCTCTCTCGTTGGAGTCTTGCACTTTATCAACTCCTCTCTCTGTTCTATATCAACCCCATATCGTAAATTCTAGCGCCAACACTTCAGCCAATGAACCCACGCTTCTGAATCTCCCAGCGCTCTCTTTCTTTCTCTCTCTCCCTAGTTGCGTCGTTACAGGTATTGTTGATTGCAATTGCTATGTTTTCTGTTATCTAGTAGTTGCATCGTAACAATTATACCCATTACAATTATTCGCTCACGCTAAAACGGGGGCTTTGATAGAAATGGAAAACACGCTACAATTATACCCAGAATATATACCATGCCCAATTTTCAGATTACGTTTTATTTGTTTTGTTGTTCTAGTTAATTGTAAAAGGGTATACTGATGGCATAAATTTGAGAACTCAGTCCCGAGAAGGTGTCTGAAGCTGAGTGGAGGATTCGGAGCAGTGCCTCTAAATGCCCCCAATGGAATTGGTGGCCTCCAACGCCACTGGGTTATGGTGGTGCAATTGTTTAGCTTCTACGATCTGGCTGATTCCAGCTCATATGATTTCTATCTTTCTAGAGACTAGGTGCAGCATTATTACAATTATTATTATTATGGTCCTCGAAAATAGCTCTAGCAGCTGTATGCTATATTGCAGCCCTATTAACAAGCCTGGTTGTACAAACACTCTAGGAGCTGTAAGCTGGAACGAGACATAAATGTGAACCAAGCTGGCCACGTTTTTTTTATGTTGGTAATTATTATCTATTGTAACTTAATTGAAAATATAATACTATTTTAGGATTGTATGTAATGAATTGGTTTTTTCCATTTGTTATATGGGTATGTAGCATTCTTATTATTTTCTAGCATTTTTTTAGCAATGGTAACTATACAGTAAAACATTTTTTAACAATGAATTATGTGGTTTGGTGAAACTGTAGGGCAGCCGGTGGTGGTGGAACAATTTTTCTTCTCATTCTCTTGTAATGGATCAATCACTTTTTCATAAAATGGTACTTATTGATTCCGATTCTGATGAAGATTTTGAGATAGCAAGGCAACTTGCATTGGAAGAAGGATCAAGCTCACGTCATTCTTCCAAAAATTCACGCAGATTCATAAGGCGTGATCGATTGCAAGCCCACCAAAATCTATTTCGTGATTATTTTGCTGATCCTCCAATCTATCCTCACAAAAATTTTCGGAGGAGGTTTCGGATGAGTCGTCCTTTATTTCTTCGTATCCAGGCTGCAGTAGAAGCTCATGAACCTTATTTTGTCCAAAGACGAGATAATGCAGGAAGGCTTGGTTTTTCTTCCCTACAAAAAATAACAGTTGCTCTAAGGATGCTTGCATATGGTGTCACAGGTGATTTTATGGATGAATATTTGAAGATTGGGGAGACTACTGCATTAAAAAGCATAAGAATGTTTGTCAAAGCTGTTGTTTCAATTTTTTCAGAAGAGTACTTAAGAAAACCTAATAACGATGACATAGTTAGATTACTCGCAGTTGGTGAGAAGCGTGGCTTTCCAGGTATGTTAGGAAGCATTGACTGTATGCATTGGAAATGGAAGAACTGTCCAACTGCTTGGCATGGTATGTATTCTGGTCATATCTTTGAACCAACAATTATTTTAGAGGCAGTTGCTTCTTACGATCTATGGATTTGGCATGCTTTTTTTGGATTGCCAGGGTCTCACAATGATATAAATGTGCTTCATAGATCATTTATATTTTCTGACCTTGCTCACGGGCATACTCCATCTGTTAATTACACTATCAATGGTCATAACTATACAATGGGGTATTATCTTGCTGATGGCATTTATCCACAATGGGCAACATTTGTTAAAACTATCTCTTCTCCACACCGAAACAAGGAAAAATATTTTGCTTCTGCTCAAGAGTCCGCAAGGAAGGATGTAGAGCGTGCTTTTGGTGTCCTTCAAGCACGATTTGCTATAATTCGTGGACCTGCAAGGTTTTACAACATTGAAACACTAAATGAAATAATGATGGCATGTATAATTTTACATAATATGATCATTGAAGATGAACGAGATGACAATGGAGAAGAACAGCTCGAATGTGAACAGTTGGCAGAAGCTCAAGTAGATTCAGTGTCAGTTGGCTCTACACCTGAATTTAGCGAGTTTATTCAACGTCATCATGATATTAGAGAAAAAAGGATCCATTTTCAGCTCCAAACGGATCTTATCGAACACTTATGGCAAAAATATAGTGTCACATAATACATGATTCTATTAAATATATGATTGTATCAAGTTTTTCATTGTATTAAGTTTAAGTTTGCCATTATATTGAATTTATGGTTCATGTTTATGTATTAAGTATCATGTTGTATTAAATTTATGATTTTATTAAATTTGTTGTTTCATTAAAAGAGTTTCCCAATGCAATAAAATTCAGTCAAAAGTTTTATTTTTACAAATTGTACTACACTGCAGAAAATATTCATTGAAATGTAGAATTGTTACTTTTTATGACCAACATAAATTTAATGCAGTGTATTAATCCTTTGTTATTAACAATTTATTAAATAGCTGTATAAATTATTATTTAATACACTGTAAAATGTATGCAGCTTAGTCCACTGCAATTAATTTATGCAGCTGTATTAATTAATTTATTAAATCTCCATCAATTAATTTTAATTTATTAATACACTGCATGACCAGAAAGACAATATAGAATTGCTACCTACATAAATTTATGCAGTGGATTAAGCTCCATGATTTGTACGTGTATTAATTGTTTATTAATACACTGCATGACCAAATATCATGTTATATAGCTGCATAATCCTCCATAATGGCATTCCATCAATTGATGGAAAAGAAATGTGAAATCATTAACCAACAACCTTACAAGGTTAAAGCAAAATCATTACATTAGATTTACATGAATGTTTTCATGAGCAAATCCCATTATGGAGCCGTTTCTCCTCTGCTTATTCCTGGCTATGTCCATACTGCTGCTTTGAAGCCTTCTCCACAGCCCATTTAATCTCAAGCTGATTTGGATTTGAATAATAACTGGAATTTTTCAATGCTCGGAAATTGCATTTAAAATGGCAGTATATTGAATATTTGATGACTTTAACACCTCAACAACCACCTTCACATCACTGCACTGGTAATAGTAAAAACAAGATTCCACATTACACAAATGAGACCTGCAAAATCAGAATCATGTAAAATTAAAGGTTTTTTTCAAAATAACCACATTTCTCAACTCTCATTTCTGATTTTGTAAAATCAAAATCGTGTAGAATTGTAACTTGAAAAGGATGCAATTGTAACATGGTTCATAATAACTAAATTGACCACCTACAGAAAATTGAAAAGTTAAATGACTTCCATCTCAGCATCTAGAAAATTGAAAAGTTAAATGACTTTCCCACATGCAGAAGCAACACGTCTGACTGGGTAGAGCTGAAGGAATAAAGAGTACACCATTAAAAAAGAGACTCTAAAAACTTGAAATGAAAAAATTCTCAGCCGGGCAAGAGTATAAAAGTTGGGTTAATAGGTGCAATTGCAGTTTTTGAAGGCAAAAACCTTACTGGGAAAAATCCAAGCATAGTCCTTGCCAAGCTCAAAGCAGCCCTGCACCTTCTGTGAGAAAATTAGTATTAACTTATCTAAAATATGTGAGAATTCAGCAATATGCATTAACATACAAGCCAACAACAACATACCCTCATCAGTAAACTCAACAAAAGCAAACGAAGGATTGAATTAGGATCACCATAGACTCAGCAGTCAACCACCTTCATACACGGAAAAGAAAATTCCAATATCCAAATGACCCATATAAAAATAAATATATCTTGAAGGCTCTAAGGCTTTACCTTTACCAGCAGATTCTCCCAATCGGGCAAGAGCATAAAAAATCTTTTTATGGCTTCATCTAGGGAGTTAAATGCAAACAGACAAATTTATGGCTTCATTTATGAAACCCCATAAATGCACACAACTTAGCACCCATAAGTGCAGAATGTCAAAGGAGGAAATAAAAAACATAATTGCTTCCCAATTCAATATAAGGCGTGAAGTCCACACAGACTAAGTGATATGACCAATAAAAAGAAAAAGAAAATACAAATATCCAACAATGAAAATAGAGGCAAAAAACAAATGTAAGTCTGTGGCATATTCAATACACCAATCCCGAGCAAAACAATATAACATCAGTCCTAAGAAAACATCAAGCTAAGAAATCTTACAACAAAATAATCATGAGAGCATAATTAATTATTCTCCGTACGAGTAGCAACTATTTCCATTTGTCGTTGAAGGTAAAATTGTTGTAGCATTGGAGGCATGACACTTATATTTAATGTCATAATTCTTTCATCTTCTTTTTTTTCTTCAAGCCTTGCTTTCGCTTGTTCAAGTAGCACCTTCTCTTTCTGAATACGCACTTCCTCTTGCCTAAGACTAACTTCCTCTTGCCTAAGACATAATAATTTATTGTCATGCTCACGTGCTTCTTGCATAAGCAGAAGTTTACTCTTTCTGATTTCTGTTATCTCTTTTAGTGCCACAAGAGAGTCAGAATTTGTCATTTCTTTTCTCTTCCGTTTCTCTTTTTCCGCTTTACGACCTATTGGTCGTTCTAAATTTGAAGATGCAACATGATAATCCTCATGTTCGTCCAGATTAATTGTATTTGGCATCAAATCATTCGAACTTTGTTTCTTCTTCGGCTTCACTAGGTCCATATGTTCTACCCACTTTGGATGAAATCTCAACACCCGCCAACAATGATCAAAGTTAAAAGATTTTTTCTCAAACTCCAAAAACATAAGCTTTGCCTTGCCAATCTACATACATAAAATACCATACTTTTAAATTTGTAAGAAATTAAAGAAAAGACATGTTAAAAATTAAAACTAAGAGGTGCAACACATACCTTGTCTTGCTCGTTAAATCCACTTGGATGTAATCTTTCTACTTGGGCCAAGTAACCACAAAACTTATTTGTAGCTTGTTGAATATTCGACCAACGATTCATCAATGATGTGTAATTGCGTAAAGAGTCAAATTTATTATTTTCCTCAAAATAGTTATGAATTCTTTTCCACAACATTGTGTGTTTTTGATCTTTTCCTTGTACCGCATCTAAGGAAGTTTCGAGCCATCCCTCCACAAGCAACAAATCTTCTTCATTACTAAAATTATTACCTCGACGCATTTTTTGTCCACTTTGTTCAACCGCAATAACCTCAACTTGCGGTGGAGAAATTTCTTGTTCATTTGTTGCACTCAACAAAATGTCATTGTCGATTAGAAAATTTGAGAAGCAATTATCCCGATGAGTGGATGGATCCATTCCTAACCCATTATATGAGTAAAGATTTAATTATTATCATGATTATTGAAAGGTAAGCTCGCATAATAGTTATGGCATTAAATTGAAAAAAGACACATAAAAAGATTTATAATGATCCAACATAAATTCAAATAGACAATAATTAGAGAAATATCAAACAGTAATGCAAGAATGGAAAATAAACTTTAGAATTTTGTTTTAAAAATAAAGTGATACAGTAGGAATTCCAAAATTCGATATTGGGAAAAAATATTCTTTCAAAACATAGAATAATTATTCTTTCAAATGACAATCAATGGCGTATCATTCACACCACCATCATATTCATAATTCATTTGTGACTAATTAAATGCCAATCAAATAGTAATCAATTGGACAGTCTATTTTCTAAATGAGCAAAATCTATTATATGAATGGACATGTAAATCAATTTTCACGGTTTTGTTTGTATTTTGTTTTGTTTTTCGGGTGTGGATAGGGAGCAGGGGGTGGGTGACGGAGGTGGAGGTTGGTAGGGGGGGGTTAGCATAAAAACTACCTATTGGAAATTTAATCACGACATCAAAGAAATCACATCAAAAAAGGAAGAAAAATAAATCTGGAGTTCGAACACTCACCGCTGCTCCCTCGAATTGATGCTGTCGTTTGATATTGCAGGTGGGAGACGACGCAGGGGATGGGTTGAGAAACTTCAGTGCTGTTAGTTGGAGACGATGGGGAGAGGCTGGCATGTGACGCCACTGTTGAGTCCGGTGCTACAGCTTGGTGGGTGAGGTTGGGATGCTACGGTTAATGGGTGAGATTGGAACGCAACTTTCTTGAGGAAAGCAAAAGGAAAGATAAAGGCAGGGGCGGGCGCTAGGTTTGGAGGGAAATGAAAGAGAAAGGAAGCGGGGTGGCGGGAGAGAGTCTTTTACGCCAAAAAAAGATAGATAACCTCGCCGCTCAATAAATTTGCCGAGCGAACTTGGCGTCGCCAAATGTCCCTTAGGGGCCTACATTACGAGACGCTTTTTTATACTTTAGTTATTATTTAGCTATTATTTAGTTTTACCGAGCACTAAAGTGCTCTTAGGAAAAGTGTGAATATCTGTGAATTGTCAAATAATGATTTTCAAGGAATTTGACGTTTCAATCGATACAACGAGTTAAGAACACTAACATCAAATTTATTATAAGAGTTTATTTTCTTTTAATCATGAAGAAAATAAAAATAAAAGTTATATATCACTCACAATAAAAGTCTATATTTAATTTTTTCATAAGTTTATTACATTATTTTTTATTATATTAAGAAATACTATTCACTTTCTATTATTATTATATTATAAAATTAATATTTATTTCACTTCTGTCGTTTATGTTTTTTACAACTTTCATTTTCCCTCTATAATAGATTTAAAATATTATTAAATAAATATAGAAGTATATGATATTATTTTAATAATATAAATAGTGATTATAGCACTCATAGTGGAATAGTAAAATGTTTCAACAAAATTATCTACGTAGAGTAATATTAGTCATAAATTTGACTTGAAATATGTGTCTTGACTAAAAAATTTATTAAATATCAAACTTTGACGCATCTGTTCTAGTCAAATTTAGATAGTTGATGCCTCAAAATTTAGTATTTAATAAAGTTTTGAGTCAAGACACATATTTCGAGTCAATTTTGTGGTCCATATTATTTCACATAGATAAAATTATTGAAATATTTAGTTATTTCACTAATATTTCACTGTGAGTACTCTTAAGGGAATATATTGTAACGTATATTTGTATATGTAAGCAAAAACTAGTTTAGATATTTAAACTTAAAAAAAATAGTTGTGAAGTTATTGTTAGTGCCCTAAGAGGTCAATGGTTTTACCCATTGACATCTCTCTTATGTCTCATGCATGCTTAGGAATTGTCGAACGATTGTTGTTTTTTTATTTGATGTGGAACCATAGAAAATGGATAGTTAAATTAAAATTTGAATAATGAATGATTATGTTTGTATATTGCGAGATCTCTTGTTGTTTATAGCATATTTAGATTTATATTACTCATAAAAGATGAATGCAAAGGTTTGAAGTTGATTCGGAGTCATTCCAGGCTCAGATTAGGTAGCAAGGAGTCAAGCAGCCACAAGTAGTAAGCATAAGTATAAAAATAAAAAACTAGGGCATGTGACAGTTAGCCACTATGGCCAAAATTGTTGAATTTCCTAGTTTTTGTTAACCTCATTGTTTTAACGGTTTTGATGTTGTTTATAATGTGATTACGTTGGTTTGATGTCTTATTAATATTCTTTTGATGCTTTATATTATGATAACGACCATAAAACCCTAAGAGGAACCTATGATGATTGCATTGATAGTGATTGATGTTATACATATGAATTATCGATTATGATTATGTGTACTTATGATTAATGCTATTATTGAGCTATGTATGCTTAAATTGTTTTGTTAATCTATGTGATGAGACAGTGATAAAGATGTTGATAATAATAGATGGTAACACTATCAAATGATGATATTAATGATTATTGATAATTGCAACACGTTTGACTTTTGAGTGTAAGTTGTTTGTATGATTACGTTATAATAATATTATATAGGTTATGGTGGGATGGGGCATATGCCCCTTATTATGAAGTTTACATGGTATGATAACAATTTTGTAAATCTAAATGGTTTGATTATATTGATTATGTTTGAATTGATATGATGAATTGGTAAGATATAGAAAAAGGATAGAAAGAAAATAGATGAAAAAAAGGTAGAAAGGAAAATGACTAGAAAATAAAAAGGCATAAAATTGGTGTGGTTGATTGATATAGAAAATAAAGTGAAAAGTATTATACATTATAATATATAATTTTTTACAATTACTAATTTGTCATCACTATCATTCGGCAAAAAAAAAAACAGTATGCACAATGACACTTTATTTTCAATCTAAAATCATACCATTTTGCTATAGAAACTATATACGTTTTTTCGAGATAAATCTTGGACGTAATTTGAAATTTTATGTATCAACCAAGCGGGAAAAAGTTTAATTTTCATGCATTTTCTGCCTTGTCATTGATTTTTCATAATTTTTCCGAGTTAGCCAAGCTGAGCGAACATGATACGATAAGATATAATAATATGATGTGACAAGATGAAAGTTTGTGAAATGATACCATATAGTTGATTTGATATAATGAGATCTTATATGAAATGTTAGAATAATTTAATAATAATTTTACTAATTATCGGTATTAATTGTTGGTACATGATGCTAAAATTTTTGATCCTAAAATATTAGGGTTTAAAATTTATTTTTTTTAACCTCCCAAGATACTTGGACTGGTTTTTATTTTTATAGAAAGTAAGTCTTGCTTTGTTGGTTTTTTAGGTTTTCGCTTTTTATTTATTTTTTTAAAATTTATTTCAAATTTAGATGTTTTAAATGTTTAAGTAGGGGGCCCCCCCCCCCCCCCCCCCCCCCCCCCCCCCCCCCCCCCCCCCCCCCCCCCCCCCCCCCAGGGGGGCGGGGCGGGGGGGGGGGGCCCCCCCCCCCCTTTTAATAACCACTTCTCCACTAGTTTTGCCTTAACCCGCCCCGACCCGCCCCGACCCGTACCGCCCCAACCTTCCTTTTCCCCCCCCCCCCCCCTCCTCTCCCCCCCCCCCCCCCCCCCCCCCCCCCCCCCCCCCCCCAGCCCCCTCAACATTTTTTATTTAAATAATAATTTTTAAAACACACATTCTTTTAAAAAAAATATTTTTATAATAAATAAAATTATTTAAAAATTCAAAATTCAACACAAATTCGAATAATATAAAAAATAAAATATATAAACCAAAAACATGTATCCAATAGTACATTTCTAGTATCGTCATAAAAACTTATTAATTTCATGAAATCAAGATCCCCAGCCTCCTTGGGTCAAGCAGGGGTTTTAAGAGGTAGAATTGGGTGGGTGAGTTTTGGGACACACTAATGTAAAACATTTTTTTTAAAAAAAATGACATGAGCGATAAAAAAACAATATACATCGTACTTTTTATTGAAACATATAAATGCTTAAATTGTTAATTTCTATGTATCAAAAAGTTATTATGGTGAATTTAGATTGATTGATTTTTATTTTTATTTTTGTTTTACAAAGCAACAAGTCATAAACATGGAGTTATTAAAAATGTAAATAAAATTAAGCTCACAATTGTAACGGCCGCACCACTAATCACTATGTGATGGGAGGACAGAATGTGTGAGTTGAGTTAAAGTTAGTTGATATAACTTTAAGTGGTGAAGGAAAGGCCCATTAAACGCAGCAAGAGATTCATTAAACTAGTTGTGGCGTAGATGGTGATCAACTGACATTTACACATGGTTTATGAAAGATAATGTTGATAATACTATTAATTACAAAGCGTTATTATTTTGGGTTTGGACTTTGGATGATGCCTGAGGCGATCCGGTTTTAAATATTGGCACCTACTTCCAATGATTAGTTGATTACTGGGTCAGTCATTGGGTGTCCCTGATGTGTACTTGCCTTTTATGAAGAATTTCAAATTTTCGTAGTTTTATTGAGGTCATTTAAATATGAGTGTTTTTAATTACTTTTTTTTTTAAAACAAACTTTTCTTAAACATACTCCATTTAAACTTGGTACTCGGTAGTCACCACCGGTATAATAAAGTCCCAATAATTAAGTATTATATACATATAAAGTTTGGATCAATTTAATAAAAATCTAGATGCGGGAGAAAATTAATTAGATGGTTACAGAATTTAAGGGGGGGCGAATAGGCGCAACCCATTTTGAGCGAATCTGGACAGGAACAATTCCCACCCTTCAAATAATGGAATTAAAGATCTAAAGAGTGGGACCCAGGGTAGGCGAACTTTCCGGTGCGCCGACACACGTGACGAGTCTGGTCTCATGAAGGTTCAATGTTTTAAACGAACACAGTGCCAGCCTGTCAGCAGTGACAAAGCCGCGCGCGCAAGGTTAAGGTTAAGGTTAAGGTTAAACCTGCGAGGCCATGTTTTATTTGTTATTATTATTATTATTATTATTATTACTACAAGTCAGTGAGTATAAAAATAATATTAAAAAGAAAAGGGACAAACAAACCTGCCTGGGAAGGCGGCTGGCGCGTGAGTTGGCAGGCTGACGTGTAAACGCAACCGCCGTTAAGCCGGACCGCGAATCTAACCCCCGCCGAAGACCCACGCGCTATGTAATGGAGCCCACGCCGGCACGTAGGTCCAAGAACAGTGACGCAAGCGATGACACAAGCACACCCCCCCTCCTCTCGCTTCACTTTTTTCGTTTTCCCATTCCATTCAACACACACTCTCTTGCTCTGTAAAATGCTCGACTCCATTGATTGGCGACAGCGTAGGATTGTGGCGGTCTCCAAATTTTATTTTCTTTTTTGCCATCTCCAAAAATAATATATTTCATTGAGAATTAGTTTAGTGTTACTTTTATTAATATTTATTTCTTCTTATTATTATTTTAAAAATATTACAATAGTTACATAGTTGAAGTCATTAAAATTTACACTGGCTTTGCTCAAAAACAGCAAAAATATTACATTATTTTAAATGATTGAGGCTACATTTATAAGGAATGTGAGGACATTACTTACGGAGTGTGTGTGTGTGTGTGTGTGTGTATTAGTGTATATATGGTTGGATTGGAGCGGCGCTCGCAACCAAAAAAACCTTATCGGCTATCGCTCTCGTTGCGCTATTGGGATATTTGAGGACCGGGGAGTCTTTATCTGACACCTGTCCCTCCAATTCCATGTGACTCTCTATATATATGACTCCCTCGCACCACCACGGGTTCTAAAATTTCAAGCGCCGCCCCAATTTTGCTGGTTCCAACCAGAACAGTTCCAGAGAGAGAGATCCTAATATTGTTATATAGAAGACCGACGGCAAGGAGATCTGTGGTTGCAATTGGGCAGATCAAATGACGGCGGCGCCGGATTTACAGCTGCCACCGGGTTTTAGGTTCCATCCGACCGACGAGGAATTGGTTATGCACTATCTGGTCCGAAAATGTGCATCGCAGCCAATAGCAGTCCCTATCATAGCAGAAGTTGATCTCTACAAATATGATCCGTGGCAACTTCCCGGTAATTTAACTTTAATTAATGGGTTTTGATTAATTTGTATCTCTGCCATCTGCTACTTAATTGAATTAAAATTTATATATACTATATATATATGATAATAAATAAAAATTGTTTAATAATATTCAGATATGGCGCTGTACGGCGAGAAGGAATGGTATTTTTTTTCTCCGAGGGACCGTAAGTACCCAAACGGTTCGAGGCCAAACAGGGCGGCGGGGACCGGGTACTGGAAGGCAACCGGTGCCGACAAGCCAATCGGGAATCCAAAACCGGTGGGGATAAAGAAAGCGCTGGTGTTCTATGCCGGCAAAGCGCCGAGGGGAGAGAAGACCAACTGGATCATGCACGAGTATCGCCTCGCCGACGTCGACCGCTCCGCTCGCCGGAAAAACAGCTTGAGGGTATCTTTTTCTTTTCCATGCTTCCAAATCTTTCTTTCTATTCAACTATTAATTATTTATTGATCCATCGATATTATATTATATTGTATTATATAAATTTAGTTTGTTAATTACTTGTATAAATTTAGTTTGTTAATTAATTATATATTCCTTTTAAATATTTTTGAAATTATTCTATTGAATAATATTAATTGTGTCTTGTTTAATTATTTTATTGAATATATATGTATATAAAAGAAATGAAATTGGGTCATGTTTATCCACAACCCCACACAAAATGCTATGCAAAGCAAAGCATTATTTATCCATCGACCAACGCGTGTATAATTTATATTTAAATTTCGAATGCCATGGTATGGAAAAATTAAATTTTATAGTAACTCCGAAAATCATTCTCCTCCCAACCAAATAAAATAAATAAAGAAATAAATAAAAATAATATAATGATTATTTAATTGCGGGTCAATCAAATCCCTTTAAACTCGCCCCCTTCCTTCCTTCCTTCTCGTTGTGATTAATAACAAACCAACAAGCCATCTCTAAATATTGCAAGTGGTTTCCATTGGATTATAATTTATTTTTTAAAAAAACGAATAATATCAATTAAATAGTAAATTATTGATTTCTTTTGACAGCTTGACGATTGGGTACTGTGCCGCATTTACAACAAGAAGGGCAGCCTGGAGAGACAAAATGGTGGCCGGAAACACCCAAACTTCACTCCCGCATCAACCGAAGACCGCAAGCCGGCGACGGAGGCGCTGAGGCTCATTTCCCACGCGCCACCCGTAATGCCTCCCCCTCCGCCGCCCATCGGGGCATCTCCGGCGCCTCCCTTCCGCGACTACGTGCACTTCGACGCGTCTGACTCGGTGCCCAAGCTGCACACCGACTCTAGCTGCTCCGATCACGTGCTGTCGCCGGATTTCGCTTGCGAGAGGGAGGTGCAGAGCCAACCCAAGTGGGGCTGGGAAAGCAACACCTTCGACTTTCCCTTCACCTACGATGACGCCGCCGCCCACTTCCAGAGCCTCGCTCATGCATCGCCGCTGCAGGACATGTTCATGTACGCGAACACGCCAAAGAATTTCTGATGCGGCGGCGCGTACCTCCCTCACTCTACTCGTGCCGCGTGCACCCGTTGTAGTGCGCTATCTATCATTCCATGATGGACCGGAGACAAAGTCGGTGATGGTTTGTCGTCCCTATTATTGACTGAGGATTGCAATTTGAAGGTGCGCGCGCGCTCGGGTGTGGAACCTATCTTATGTACATGTGAAATCTTACTCGATCAGCTTCAGTGATTACCAGCCAAGCAATTTGTCTTTAGGGGCCTTCATTTGGTTCGTTTGATCCAAAATGGATATGGCCATATGGGGCGGTGGATGTTTTTTTTTTTTTTTTGTTGACAAGATGCTTAGGTTATGTGTACAACATATGTATAGGTGTCCATTTGTGTTGATAGGTGATGATTTTATGTCGCGGCCGTGATGATTGGGCCTTCAATATTTTCGCTCTCTGTTTTTGGTTGTTTCGATCTACTATTGTCCTTTCCGAGGCCAAGCCTCGGAGTTTGTCTCTGTTTTGTTTTATTGCTAGTATTATCTTACCTTCTTATTAATTAATAACTTTTTATTCATATTTTAAAATTTCTTTTTCCTTGCTTTTTTGTTAAAAAATCTTGCTTGTAGTTCTTTTTCCCCACCATTTTGTCATCGTCGTTGTTTCCTTTTAAGGCTTAAATAATAATAAGGCTTCCTGGGCCTTCAGGTTTTTTTCCCTCCCCCATAATAAACTGCTAAGTAATTTATTGACTAAGAAATTTGCATAAAGCACGGACCTTATTACGGGGGCTAAAACATGGTTTTGATGCCTGATTTGTCTTTATACGAGATGGGTTTGTACCTAAATGTGGGCCCATTTGGTGATACATATATTTGTAGGCACGCAAGGCTGATTGGCTGAACATTTGCGTGGATGCTTAACTTGTGATTGTATGAGATTATATATGATTTTTTATAATATATATAATCTCGATTATTTACAATAAAATAAATAGTTGAGATTTGAAACCTGTATTAAACTTTTACAAAATTTATAATCATATAAACTTCATATAGATATAAATACTTTTCTTTAAATTAATAAGATTATGTAAAATTGTATTTTATCTTTATTACTAATATTCTGATCTTGTATTTTTATGTAGCATTATACACACACACATATATATGGTGTATAATTTCATAAGTCATTGTATTTTTATAGTATAGACCCAAACTTCAAAATTATGCTCCATACTTTTTATTTCTTCTTTACATGTAAAAAATACATAGATTACTTCCCGAAAAGAAAAATAATTATAGACTCTTCACATGATATTATATTATATATATATATATATATATATATATATATATATATATATTCACCTCTATTATTTCTGTTGCTTGATCTTTTCATGTCCATCTCCCCCAATCATGTAGTATCGATTTACTAATTAAGTAAGAACACAATAGAGATCATATTCTAATCAAGCTAGTTCAAGAAACAATCCCCAATTTGTGAGATTGATTGCACCCAAAGATTCCTAGATGCATCGCCCCCTTGCCTCACAACAAACATTGATGTTGCTCCAAAATGCATCATTGTCGCTAGTTGTCTTCATGGAGAATACTTTGCTTATTTATAAAGAAATCGTGGGGATCCACCACAATCCACCCCTATAATTCCCCTCGAAATAATTCTCATAAACCTTTGTCTCATCATTATACTCTCATGGTAATTAATCCCAACATTGAGGTGCCTATAATTTAGAAACGCTTCCCTCAAATTGCTTGAAACGAACTAAGACGTAAAGTTATACAAGTCCCAAACTTGTGCTATGAACATTGGGGACGTTGCCTGGCCGTATCATAGTTGGTGGTGTGTTAAAGCTTGGCTATGTTCTTAGTTGATTGGGAATTGGTTGAAGAACATCCCTAACCTTTCCAATTAAATCATCTTATTTAACATAGCCTCCAACTACTCATTGGGGATAAACTTTTTAGTCGAACTGTTTCCCGTTCACATCGATAATTTTAGCATATACAAGGTTGTCGAGCCACAGGTTGAAGGTGGAGTTCTTTATTGCATATATGGTAATGTTTTCATTAGTCTATCACATATTGTTCAGGCTTTATTTGTCATGTAGTCATCCTCAATGTGCCACCGGGGCTGTTTTTTTCCTCCTTTTCGTTAGGGATAAAAAAATAAAAGTTATTTTAATAAGAATACAAATAAAAATATTAAATTTAAATTGATATTGTAAAATAACTTTTTCATGTGAAAAATTATTTTACATGTGAAGATAAAATAAAAAGTATGATTGAAATTGCACTAAGTGTATAAACTTATGTGATGATATTTTCATTTGTCCACTCATACTTTTGTTAATGATATGTTAAATTACATTGCAAGTACAGTGATAGGAAGCAACTTAGTTTTACTTTGGGTTGAACAACGAGTATTCGCACCAACTATCCTGCCCTTTTTTCTCTCCGTTCTCCCTATGCGTTGCAAGTTATCCCATCCAAGTGAGAGCTGTGGGCATTTTAAAACTTGATTTCCCATTCAGGCATACTGCATATGTGAGGAGCAGTAATAGGTAGCGAAATACCTTATCCCGCTCTCATCATGTTTAATTTTAATAATTTATATTTATAATTATATAATAATTCAATATTATTATATAATTATTAGTTATAAAATTTAATATTTTAAATAGTATTTGTTATTATAAATTTAATCAATTTTGCTACTTTTTTAGATTCAAATGGTGTAAAAAATTAAATTAAGTCAAAATTATTCAAAAAGGCAAAATCAATAAGAAATAGTAGCAGAATGGAATGACCTCCTTTAACAATACTACTAAATGAGGCGATATCCAATCCACTTACATATGGAGTGATATACAGTTTTAAAATTTTCCATTGATCTAGATAGAAACTGAAAATGATAATAAAATGATCGATATCATTTTTAATTTTACTAGTGACTTTTTTAATGCATAAATTTAAGCCTTTTAATTAGTAAGTTACAATAGAATTGGATTAATTTTACTTTAAATATGTAAAAACATATTATGAGTTTTTAAAATCGAGTTCTATCAAAAACAATTTAAAAATGATGATTCAAATAATAAAATAAGAAAAATTAAATAAATTAATACTACATGCTAATTTAAATTCAAAAACATAAAATAATTAAAAAATTTTAAAAATTACTTTAATCAATTTAAAAATTATAATAAAGTATTATTTTATTTTAAAAAATATATCAAACCTATATTTTAAAAAGATGTAGCCAAACAGGTGTCCTTGTTTTTGGAAATAACGTATATATATTTAGAGTCATTGTAACTTGTGGCAGTATACTTTTCCGACACAGACATAAAAGCAAGTTACAGCGAAAGTCAATATATTTTATTTGAATGGTGAAGGTGGAGTATAAAAAGTATGCATAATGCAAAGTTAATCTATTCAGGGGCGCCGCGCCGCCAACAGATTTGTTTCTGGTTCTGGCATAGTGTTTGTAACTTGAGTCTTTGGCAGCCACACCATGCACCTGTTGGCTGTACCTGGACCTGGACCCCTCCTAGGCGGCTAGACCCTAGCCAGCCCACCCGCCCACCCCGCCCAAATGCTTTCTGACGCCGACCGCTCAAACCCCGCCCCACTCGTCTGTTGCCAGTTGCCACTGGGGAGAAGTCCTATCCTCCGCCCACTGATCAAGATCATCTCCAGACTCCACCTTTGTTTATATAATTATTGGTTTATTTCGGGATCAGCAAGAAACAAAGCTGCCCACACACATCTCCACTCTTGTCAAATACGAATAACTTTATCCAACGCCAACCTATGCAGGGATGGCATGGGTCATCTCCATTCAAGGAAAAAATTATTCATACTCGTCCCGTGTTTCAACGGTATTAAATTTTTCGCCCCATCCTCGCCTTGCAGGGGCACGGGGTGGGGCGGAACCAGGCCCATTCAGGGGGGGGGCCATCCCCCCCCCCCCGCCCCCCCGCAGATCAAAAATTACTTTTGAAAATTTATGTTTTGGATCAAAAAATTTGTTATGACCAGAAAGTTTTATATTTTAGATTAAAATTTTATCTTTTGGATCAAAAAATCTACCCCTCTCAGCCCCCCTATTGAAACTTTTTATTCTTGGCCCCCCAAGGTTAACATCCTGGTTCCGCCCCGTAGCTCGCCAGTAACCCCCCCCCCCCCCCCCCCCCCCCCCAACCCAAATCCCAAAAATCGACAAAATATTTTATCAGAATAAAAAATCGAACCAGAACCTCCCCTGCCGGGACTATCATCCGCATCCCCTAATCGGGTAAACGAGAGGGGATGCGGGGCGGGACCCCCCCATTTTGAGGAAAAGAACACCCCCCCCCCCCCCCCCCCCCCCCCCCCCATACATTATTGCCCCGTCCGCCCAATTACCCGTTAAATTCAAAAATATCCCCCCCCCACCCCATCCCCCCGTTAGGCGTGTACGGGTTAATTGTCATTAACCTAGGTAAAGAATATAAAATAGATGACATTTTTATAACTTTATTAGGAGTAAAAAAAATAAAAATATATTTTTTAAAAATATCATTTTAATCTTATTTATCATATGCTAACAAGACTGTTAAGGGGCAAGTTTATAAATTATTTAATACAATCAGTTTTCTATCTATTTTCACGATCATTTGTTGGGAAAAACATTTCACTACTACCAATTCATATTTTCAATGGCTCCACTCATTTTCTGACCCAACCAAGTAAGGGAAAAAAAAAAATAATACCCTTTCCATTCACATCCCTGCTTTCTATAGTTGCCAAGTGACATGCAAACGTTCATTGAATATTTTATATGTAAGTTTTTTTAAAACATATATTTGAGTTGACTGTATTTCATTGGTGAGGTTTCATCTGTAATTTAATTAAAGCTAATAAAATACTATCATATCATGTATACGTAATATACCTACACAAAAGAAATTTGTATAAAATGTTTATCTTTAACTATATATTACGTATAAATTTCACATTTTAAAACTTAACATACACAGGTACGCATGCACACATACACATAATAAAACTCTTAAAACTCTTACATTGGCTTCGAGATTATAAATATGATTGTAAACCAAACTTCAATTTGAGCGTCCGGTGCAATTTTTGGCTTAAAGTGGCATTTACAGCCTGGTTGCTATGGTTTTAAGGATTAATTTTATTAATTAAAAATTCGATTATTGCTTTGTTTTAATGGTCGATGAAAATTCCATTTTGGTGGAGGTTTTATTTTTCAAATATTCGAAATACCATAAAGTAGGCGTGGGAAGGTTTTTTTATAGAATAGATAATGAATTATATTATTATAACTCGTATACAATCATGCTTAGTTCCTTTTCGAAATAATAATAATAATAATAATAAATGAGACTTTTAAAAGGCTATTAAAGCATTATGTATACTTTTTATATGTATTTTTAGACTCGTTTTAATAAAAATTATACTTTTTAGATTTTATATTGTAATAAAAAAATTAATAAAATAAATAGTAAGTTTCTAAATTTAACATATAATATTTATTTTTTATTTATTAAAATATCATGTTTTTTTCATATTATATGTACTTTTTTTTTCTTTCACCACATTTACTTTTTTACTTTAAAAAATAAATGAAAATTAAAAATAATATTTTAATTAATAAATAATTAAAATATAACAATTAACACGTATACTTTTAAAAAAAATAATAAAATACTTTTTTATATACTTTTAGTTATTTTGAATATTCATTTTAAATAAACTATCGCTATTAGTGAGTTTGTTAAAGCGAATACTTGTCTGATATTACATTTGAATGAATGTTTGTCTTAATAGTTAGACAAACTTGTTCGAACCCTTAAGCGAGTACTTGCCTTGCCTAGTAATTCAATCGTTAGTCTTAATAATCTCAAACAAATGCTCCTATTTTGCTTCTTCTTTATTTTTTTATTCATAAACTCATTGTAATTTCTATTGTTCTCCATTATAGTGGAATATTTTTCTCTTTTGCCTCTAATCACTGCATTGATTGGATAATGTAATTATACATACGCTAAGATTGTAATTTGAGCACTCAACTAGCTAGTAGGCTTTGAGTAGGACTAATTGTTTTAAAATTAACTACTTATGACCTGTTGACTTCTTGGTCTTCATGCTCATCTTTCTTCATGAGATGTATTATACTTAAGGAGTACACAGTCAACACTTCACTTCCCTAACAATTAATTAGTTGATTTGTAAATGCCATGCCTCTTTTTTGTTGCTAATATTCTTTTAAATACAATGAATTCATTAAATACACATTTAAAAGATATGTACGCATTAGCGTAAAGACAATGTAACAAATACTTTGTTAAATATTATTTTATAAATACTATTTTATTTATTATTAAAATATACAATATTTTTTTAACACGACTGCTTTCACACCTATACAATAATACTTCACAGTTCACCCTCATATAAATTTTTGTATAAATTCTATCTTGTCATTAATTTAAAAGTTGGTCATTCACCCTTAAGCTAAATATTTGACATACTAAACCATTGAATATAATTTTATATAAATTTCATTTTATATGAGAAAGTGGCCATCTCTTATTCTTTCCGTTTGTACAAGTACACTTAAATTGATTATATTTTATTGGTTGAATGTATTGATCAGGCTTCACTGGTAATTTATTCGGGGCTAATAAGATATAATGTCATATTAAGTGTGCATAGAAGACTTGTAAAAAAAAAATTATACACAACATTACTCTTATTTTTCTTCAATCATATAATTGATCATCCATGCATCTTCTTCATCGGTGTCATTAATCACTAGGGGGCGTACATTAAAAATAAAGCCTTTTCATTTTAAAAAAAACAGCTATTAGTTGAAAAAGATAATAAAATGTAGCCAAACTAGCTAAATTAGTTTTAATTTTTCTTTTTTATTCAAAATATTAGATAAATAAAAATAATTTGTGCAATCGACTAGCAGTATTATCGTGAAAATCATGATTAATTGGATGATCATTATTTTTTTTTCCATTCGTTGAGTTGATATGTTGTTATATTATCACGGTTATCCTAAAACCCCTAGACAAATTAACTCTTAGACAAATTATATGTAACATAACTCCTAGACAAATTATATGTAACATAACTCTTAGACAAATTATCCTAAAACTCTTAGACAATTATATGTACAAACCTTACATTATCCAAAACTCTTAGACAAATTATATGTAACATAACTCTTAGACAAATTATCCTAAAACTCCTTGGTGCACTATTAATTATCACATATTAATTTTGAGTAATAAAATTCATAGGGGACTTAAAACTAACATTTTTATTAACATTAATTTCAAGTTTCTATTACTTGTTAACTTATTAATTTGTTATTGTTTGCTGTGAAAGAAGTAACTTTTAAAGGTTATGGGTAAACTTGAACAGGTGTCTTAAGACTTCGTAAATATACTCAAATCATATGACTTATGCTT
Organism: Taxillus chinensis; assembly: GCA_023512835.1. NCBI lineage: Eukaryota > Viridiplantae > Streptophyta > Magnoliopsida > Santalales > Loranthaceae > Taxillus > Taxillus chinensis. The sequence goes on from CM042090.1 coordinate 16,407,361, forward strand.
AAAAAATCATTTTACTATAACATTTTATTTATGTAAAGTACTATGATTTGTTTTGTTTTTTTTTTTTAAATAACGTAACAATCGTTGAATGACTAGGGATAAAATCACATACCCTTCGAGCTCGAGTTCTCTGGTACTTGTTGATTTTCGAAACACATATGAATAGGCATCAGGATATATCAAAATAATAATAAAGTACTTAGCACCAGATATAAACTTATAACCTTGACCCAAGCAGCCAAAACTGAGGTGCGGATGGTCAACTCACAATCATATTCAACTATGATTGGATAAGAAATTTGGAACAAATACAATCGATCGACCCTGCACTGACGGCACCGGAGAGAAGATTTCTTTTTATTATTTTATTAAAAGGTCAGCGGTTTTTACCATTTTAAAAACGAAAAAAAAAAGAAATATTTCCTTCCCCACCACCACCTGGCTGCTTATTTGGACCCAAAAACATAGAAATTATATATATATATATATATATATATATTTTGTTAGCTATATTTTATAAGAGCCAAAGGTTGTAAAAATAGGTAAATTATTGTATGTTTAGTAAGCCAATAAACTGCAAACAAAAAATAATAATTATAGGTTAAATTATGGAGCCCATTTTATTTGACTTTTATTTTTTAAAATGTAAACCGAGTATAAATTAATTGTTTGACTTCGTGATAAAACTGGATATTATTAATTATCAAAATAAATAATATTTGTCTAATCATTTTGTAAAAGTTAAAAAAAAAAAAAAAAAGAAGAAGAAGAAGAAGAAGATGAGAAATTAAATTACACAAATACCTATAACTGCAACGCTACCTTGTTTTGATATTCTTCTCTCAACGAAACGAAAAATATAAAAATAAACCCGGAAATGACAGGACAGACTGACACAGAAAACAAAACAATATGAAAAATGAAGTGACAGGGGAGGGGGAGAGAAACCCGGACGCACTCATGCTTGATAAACCCTCTTACTCTCCCTCCCTGCCCCCCCTCTCATCCGCCGAATCCATCATCACACAGACCATCTCGTAGTATCGCTGTTTCTCGGGGATTGTCAATGTTTGAGGTGGTCTGTCGGGTCTGTTTCTTCAAATTTTCACTTCACAACACTAACCCAGAAATTTCACACCACTTCACACAGTAGAATTTAATTTGCTATCAGAATTAAGAAAAGGGTATTTATTTTCCATTCTCCTTTGCTATCCTTAATTCTCAATTCATTCGTTCCTAGTTATTATGCACCTTTGACATCGGGGTAGGCGTTGCTTTGTTTTTAAAGATTGCCGCTTCTTACCCCTTGATTCATGTCAAATTCAAATAGCCTGATTATTAGTCAGTAATTTGTATTGTTCGAGTTGTGTTATTGGGTGGGGTCTGATTATTTATTGCCTATTCTCGTATGTATCAGAGTTTAACATCGTGAAGTTAGCTGGCTTAGCTGGCGTCTACTTTGGTGTGCAATTGCAAATTAATCAGCAACTTCGAGCGAGTGGGTTGGGTGGCTATATATCTGATTTGGATGCAGCTTAGGAGAATAGAATAGTTTTTTTTCTTTTTCGTTTTTTAAAAAGAGGGGCTTGCTTTACAATTCAGTTCTGATGTCAGAGTCTCCCTCCTCCGCACCAAGGGAGCTAAAACTAAAATCCTCATCCACCTCTACGTCTCCAAGGTTAGTGTAGCGTTGCTCTCTTTTACTTCTATCTCTCTTGGACGGTTTGGAAACTTTGCTTTGTTACTAGCTGATGGATCAACTATTTTACTTCATAAGAGAAGTAAAACAAAAAACCAAAAAAAAAAAAAAACTCTGGGCACACACTAGTGCTACACTAAAAGTACTTCCCAAATAGGCCCTGCATAACAGAAGAGTGAGAGAAGGAGAGAATGAGGGATGTAGTAGTGTTACAGTAATTTCTTTAAACTTCCCAACTTTTATTTACAATTTTCATAGACCAGTTAATCAATATACCTCCATTGAGACTCTGTGCATCTTCCAGATGCTTTCCATTTTCGTGAACTATAATGCTTCCCCGGTTACATATTTAGGAAATCACCAAATGGAGCCCCGGAAATGGATGGCGCAGAAAGTACATCGGCTGCTGTTGCACATCTTGTCGAGCAGTTGCATGCCCACATGTCATCACCGCTCGAGAAAGAGATTATTACAGCACGTTTGCTAGGCATCACCAGAGCCAGAAAGGATGCGAGACCACTGATCGGTTCCCATGCCCAGGCAATTCCATTGCTTATATCCATTCTTAGGGGTGGAAATCCTGCAGCAAAAGCCAACGTGGCTGCAACTCTGAGTCTATTATGTATAAATGAAGACCTCAAAATGAAGGTGATTCTAGGTGGGTGCATCCCACCATTGCTCTTGCTTCTCAAGTCCAACTCAGTCGAGGTAAAGAAGGCAGCAGCTGAAGCTATTTATGAAATGTCCTCTGGTAGGGTATCTGATGATCATGTGGCTTCAAAAATATTTTCTACAGAAGGTGTGGTTCCTGTCTTATGGGATCAGCTTGATTTCATTAACATGCTGGACAAACAGGTAGTGGGATTTGTCAGTGGGGCTTTAAGGAATCTGTGTGGCGAGGAGAATGAATATTGGAGAGCTACCCTTGTCAATGGAGGTATAGATATCCTTGTGGCTCTCCTATCCTCTGATAATGCGGCTTCTCAATCCAATGCTGCCACTCTCTTGGGACGGCTGATGTTGGCATGCCCTGATAGTATTCCCAAATTGATAGATTGTGGTACTGTCAAAGCCTTGCTCCAACTCTTGGGCCATGAAAATGATATTTCTGTTCGTTCCAGTGCTGCTGAAGCTTTGGAGGCTCTTTCTTCGGAGACAACTATGGCCATGCAAGCTGTTGTGGATGCAGATGGAGTTCCAGCTCTCATTGAGGCTGTAGTAGCTCCTTCTAAAGAGTGCATGAGAGAGGAATGTGGCCTGGCTCTTCCAGAGCGTGCAACAAAAGCTTTAGCCAACATGTGTGGTGGGATGTCAGCCCTAATAATGTATCTTGGAGAACTTTCTCAGTCTCCTTATTTAGTCGCTCCACTTTCTGATATCGTTGGAGCACTTGCATACACCCTTATGGTCTTTGAGCAGAAATCTGGCATTGGCGCACCTTATGGCGAAACCGCCACACAGATAGAAGACGTTCTTGTCCTGCTGTTGAAGACTCAAGATAACGAGCTAGTTCAGGAGTCTGTACTTGAGGCCCTGGACAGCCTATATAGCAACATTTATCTTTCAAAATGGCTCCGTGATGCAGAAGCAAAGAAGGTGCTTATTGGACTCATAATATCGGCTGCTGCTGCTGATGTACAGGAGTATCTGATACTCTCTTTCACAAACTTGTGTTGTCAAGGGTTAGACATATGGGAGGCCATTGGCAAGAGAGATGGAACTCAGTTATTGATATCATTATTTGGTTTATCCAGTGAGCAGCATCAGCAGTATGCTGTACAGTTGTTGGCGATCTTGACTGACCAAGTTGATGACAGTATGTGGGCTATCACTGCTGCTGGGGGGATTCCTCCCCTAGTGCAGTTGCTGGAGTCAGGATCACAGAAAGTTGGGGAGGACGCGACCCATATTCTGTTGAATTTATGCAGTCATAGTGAAGACATCCGTGCCTGTGTTGAAAGTGCAAGAGCAGTTCCAGTATTGTTATGGCGTCTGAAGAGTGGCGGGCCTGATGCGCAAGAAGTCTCAACTATAGCGCTCACAAAGCTTGTCCAGACAGCTGATTCTGCCACTATTAATCAGTTATTGGCTTTGCTGCGGGGGACCTCCCCTAGCTCAAAGGCCAATGTAATTAGAGTTCTGAGTCATGTACTGATTATGGCACCACACATGGATCTTGTCACTACAGGAGTTCCAGCTAACAAAGCATTAACATCCCTGGTCCAGCTTCTTCACTCATCCAACGAAAAAACTCAAGAATATGCTGCTTCAGTACTTGCTGACCTATTCAGCAGTAGAGAAGATATTTGTGATATTCTTGCAACCGATATTGTGCATCCTTGCTTGAAGCTTTTGAAAAGCAATGCTCAGGTTGTTGCAATGCAGTCAGCTCGAGTCTTGGGTGCTCTGTCTCATCGACCTTTGATGGAGGCTATAAAAAAAATGCCTTATATTGAAGAAGGGGTTGTCAAACCTCTTATCAATATAGTTCAAACTTCAATCATTCATGCTGCTGAAACTGCAGCTACTGCACTAGCTAATCTGCTCTCTGATCCCCAGATTGCTGCAGAAGCTCTGGATGAAGACATTCTTTCAGCTTTGACAAGAATATTAGGTGAAGGCACTACAGAAGGTAAAAGAAAAGCCTTGCGTGCCCTTCATGTATTGCTGAATCATTTCCCAGTGGACCATGTTTTGACAGGAAATTCTCAAAGTAAACAGACTGTTCTTTCACTTGTTGATTCCTTAAATGCAATGGATATGGATGGCTGTGATGTTGTTCTTTCACTCTTGGATAGGACAGAACGTAGCCTTAAATTCACCTGCTTTCCATGGTCTGCTCTTGCTGAAGTTCCCTCAAGCTTGGAGCCTCTTGTTCGCTGCCTGGCCAAGGGACCTCCTTCCTTTCAAGATAAGACAATAAAATTTCTTTCAGGGCTGTGTGGGATTAATCCAGTTGTCCTGGGCGATCTTTTAATTGTAAGATCCAGTTCCATTGCTTCATTATCAAGTAGAATAGTGAACTCCTCCAGTTCAGAAGTGAGAATTGGAGGGACGGCATTACTGATTTGTGCTACAATAGGACACAGACAACAGGCTATGGATTCACTTGACTTGTCAGGATATTTGAAACCCTTGATATTTGCATTAGTGGAAATGATAAATCCAAAATCGAGCTGTGGCTTTGTAGAAATTGAACTCATAAGCCCTAGAAGTTTCCTAGAAAGAAGTGTGTTTCAGGAAGGAAATGAGTTTGTTGTTGCCAATCCTGCTACAGTCTTGGGGGGTACTGCTTCCATGTGGTTGCTGTCAATACTATCATCTTTTCATGTAGAAAACAAAATTACAGTATTGGAATCTGGGGGTGTTGAGGCCTTATGCGACAAGCTTACAAGTTACAGTTCCAGCCCAAAGGTTTGGGTGTGAAACCTTTTTTACTGTATGCTATATATATATATATATATTCTGTAAGATGAACAGTAACAGGATGCCTTCGTTATAGATTGAAATGCTCTGTAGGAAGAAATGATCCCTAATGGGGATATGTACAGGATTTGGAAATGATTTTTATATTGATGATATACATATTTGCTACTTTGGTTGTAAATAGTTTTTGAAGGATTTAGAAGTGATTTTTATTTTTTGTCAACAAATTAGGAATGCAATAAATTGGGCTGCTTTCAAATTTCAGGCCATTTCAATTGTTAGTAGATTCTATTGAAACCTTGAAAAATGATTTATTTGTGAATAATGAGGGAAAATTTTTATTCTCTGCCTTAAGAAGCTTCGTTTATATAAATGTATGCATATATATATATGTGTGTGTGTGTGTGTGCGCGCGCATGTGATGTAAGTTGATGCGAGCAAGACAAAGAAGAAGTTATTTATTTATTATTATTTATAGAAAATAGAAAAAATTCTTCTTCTGTATCTTGATTGTACCGGATGATTATCTATGTCCACAGGCAGAGTTTGAAGATACTGAGGGTAGATGGATTAGTGCCATGCTTCTAGCTATTCTTTTCCAAGGGGCAAATGTTGTTTCATCTCCTGTAACCACGCAAATCATACCATCACTTGCTTTTCTGCTGAGCTCTGATGAAGTCATTGACAGATTCTTTGCCACACAAGCAGTGGCTAGTCTTGCTTGCAAGGGAGTTAAAGAAATAAATCTTGCCATTGCAAATTCAGGTGCAGTTACTGGGCTATTTACCATGACTTGTTACACGGAATCAGATTTCCCAAATCTTGTTGCACTATCTGAATATTTTTCATTGCCACAAAAGCCTGATGAAGTTGTTTTGGAGAACCTTCTTAAAATTGAAGATGTTATAATTGGCTCTGCTGCCCTCACAACTATAACCCTTATAGTGGATCTCTTGTGGTCAGTTCCAGAAAAGCCAGATGTCCCAACAATTGTTCTTCACTTCTTGACCAATTTTGCTATAGGAAGTGATGCAAACACACTAATCATGGCTGAAGCTGGAGCTCTGGAAGCTCTCACCAAATACCTATCTTTGAACCCTTCAGACATTGCACAGGCCACTGTATGTGAACTACTGAGAATATTATTCAGAAATCCTAAAATTTGTTATGAGGCATTGCTAAATTCTTTGAATCAGCTCATAGTAGTTCTGGGTTTACGGTCAGAAGATGCTAGACATAGTGCTGTTAGAGCTCTTAATGAGCTTTTTAATGTTGAAAATATTAGAGATTCCGAGTTGGCAAGACAGGCCATTCATCCTTTGATCAACATGCTTGATAGTGCGACATCTGAATGTGAGGAACGGGCTGCTCTGGTTGCCTTGATCAAATTGACTTCAGGAAATCATACAAATGCTGCAGCTTTGATGAATGACGTAGGGGGAAACCCCCTTGAAAGTATTCACAGAATTCTGTCTTCCTCTTCATCATTGGAGCTAAAGAGTGATGCTGCACAGCTCTGCACTGTTTTCTTTAGTACTTCAAAAGGGAGAACAAATCCAATCGCCTCACAATTCATGGAGCCCCTAATACTATTGATGCAGTCTGATTCAAATACTGCCTTAGAGTCTAGTGTCTGTGCTATTGATAAATTGTTACGCGATCAGAAACAAGTGGAGCTTGCAGCAGCATATGACGTTATCAATATCCTTGTCAGCTTAGTCTCTGGTTCAAATCATTGCCTTGCTGAAGCTAGCATATCTGCTCTTATAAAATTAGGGAAAGATCATACTCCCCACAAGCTGGATATGGTCAAAGAGGGAATAATTGATAATTGTCTTGAGCTAGTCCCCATTGCTCCAAGCTCCTTATGTTCTTCAATTGCTGAATTGTTTCTCATATTAACAAATAGTAATGCAATAGCTAAAAGCTCAGTTGCTGCAGGAATCGTAGAGCCCCTTTTTATGGTTTTGCTTCGTTGTGATATCAGCATGTGGGGGCAGCACAGTGCCTTGCAGGCTCTTGTGAATATTTTCGAGAAACTGCAAAACATTGAAACTTTGAAACTTACACCAAGCCAAGTTATTGACCCTCTGATTTCAAGATTGGAATCTCCATCTCAAGCCATCCAGCAGCTTGCATCAGAATTGCTATATCATATAGTTGCACAGAAGCATTTTCAGCAAGATGTTTCAATAAAAAATGCAGTTGTACCCCTTGTGCATCTTGCAGGAAGTTGCATATTAACTTTGCAGAAAACAGCAATAAAGGCATTAGAAACTGTCTCTACAAGCTGGCCGAAGGCGGTTGCTGATTCCAGTTGTATGTCTCAGCTTGCAAAGCTTATTATTCAAGACAACCCTCAACCACCCCATGCACTGTGGGAATCTGCAGCTTCAATTATTTCTAATGTCCTTCATTTCGATTCAGTGTACTATTCCACAGTTCCTCTGGTAGTCCTTGTGAAAATGTTGCATTCAACAGTCACAAGTACAATTACAGTGACACTTAGTGCCCTAACTGCTCTCGTAAGTAGTGATGTTTCGTGCGTGGAATCAATGGCCGAAGCCGGTGCAATAGATGCTTTCTTGCATCTATTAAGATCTCACCAGTGTGAAGAAGAATCTGGAAAATTACTCGAGGCTTTATTCTATGATGTAAGAGTACAAGAGATGAAGATTTCAAAGTATGCAATAGCATCTTTATCACAGTATTTGTTGGACCCTCAGTCCAGATCATATTCCACTAAACTTTGTGTAGCTAAAGCTCTTGCCCAACTGTCCCAACATGAAGGACTTGCTAAAGTCCATGATTCTCCAACTGCATGCCATGCTATGATAAATTTGCTAGAGAATCAGCCAACTGAAGAAATGATATTGGTGGCAATTGGGGCACTGCAATACCTTGTCATGCAGAGTAGACCTAATAGACGAGCTGTTGCAGAAGCCAGGGGCATTTCACTTGTCCAGGAATTACTTCTTTTCCCGAGTTCTAATGTTTCTGGGCAGGCAGCCTTGTTGATCAAATATTTATTTTCCAATCGCTCACTTCAAGAGTATGTGTCTAGTGAGCTTATCGGTTTTCTGACAGGCAAGTAATGGCTGAAACACATTCTACTTATTGTACATTCAAATATCACCATTCCAATATTAGAGACCTAATAACTTTCTCCTCTGATCTGACAAGTCCATGATGTCGTGTTGCCTTAAACGTCCTAGTTTCTCCCTCATAAGTCCATGTGTCCTTGTTCTCATGTAGCCTGTCGTAAATTGACTAATTTTGTACCAATACATCGATGACTTGACTCCCTTATTTCCAAAACTGTAAAAATGCAAGTAAACTAAAATCAGAAAGCAAAGCTTGAATCCTTTTGATGAGTTTTCACGATTTACTAACTTGTCATATTCCATGTCTCCTCAGCATTTCTAGAATGTGGTAAGCACTGCCTGCAAGCTTTTTGTTGCAGCAATTTGTTTTCTGGACATGATTATAGACTTGCACTACTAATTACTTATAAAAAAGAATGTGGTAAGCATCAGAATCACCCACCCTCGCGTTTGGAACAAAGCGATATTTACAGCTCAAGAAAACTATTCAGAGTATTATTATCCAGGGATGAAAGATAGTCATACAAAAGCAAAAATGGCGGAACTAGTTTTGGTACATAAATAGAGTATATTTGTTTTATCCTTCCACGGCCCTGACGTCCTGTGTTGTTGTTTCTATTTCCCCCTTGTGTTTTTAATTATATGCAGCTAGATTGGAGGCAGAATTGAAGTCTAATGAGAATATCATGGAAGTGATCCTGAACACCTTAAATGTCATATTTGCTAACTTCCCCAAGCTGCACGCATCCGGAGCCGCTACTTTGTGCGTGCCGAATTTGGTAGGGGCTCTTAAATCTGGGTCTGCGGCAGCTCAAGAATCTGCATTGAATACTTTATGCCTGTTAAAACACTCCTGGTCGAGTATGTCAACGGGTATGGCCAAGTCACAAGCCATGGTTGCTGCTGAAGCTATTCCCATTCTGCAAATGCTAATGAACACCCGCCCGTTATTGAGTTTCCATGATAAAGCGGAGAGTCTGTTGTATTGCTTGCCTGGTTGTTTGACTGTCACCGTTATGCGCGGAAACAATCTGAAGCAGACCATGGGAAACACTAATGCTTTCTGTCAATTATTAATTGGCAATGGTCCTCCACAGCGAACAAAGGTACTAGTTTGGTTCCAAGTTTTTGCTTGTGCAGGCAGGTTCTTCATTAATGACCCAACTCTAGGATCCCTTCTATCAGTTTAAATCTCTCGATTATTGAGAATTATATCCAGGGACCAACATATGGGGCATTCCAGGTAGAGGGACCGGGATTTTGTCAACGTTATGGTGAACAGCTTAAATCTCACATGGTTGAGTGAATGAAGAAACGTGATTTTTTGTTTTTTAAACGAATGATAACTTAGAAGTACATTATTCGCCTGCATCATTTCAGTGATGCTTAATCAATCATGATTAACGTGCGACTTCGTATTTATATTGGATGTTGGTTTTGTTTTAGGTAGTGAATCACAGTACCTCTCCAGAATGGAACCAAAGGTTTAAATGGGTATTTAGTGCACCTCCAAGAGGACAAAAAATTGAAATCGTGTGCAAAAGCAAGAATGCATTTGGAAAGGTAACCAGATGTTTATTCTAGAGTTTGTATTTGTTTCATAATTTTTTTTTTGTACATGCCCTCAAGCCCCTCGACTCTCCTAGTTAAGGGGTTTTCACGCATTAATTTGCATGTTTACTTGTCCAAAAGTATATAGACAAATAAAACTTCTAAAGAAATTCACTGCACTGCCTACGCACATCTGCTGCCAATTGCAATTATGGTAGGTATTCACGCATTAATTGTTCTTTGGGGCAGTGTTTGCTACCATATACATGATTTCTTCCTCACTCATCTGTGGCTGCCTGGTGATTTCAGGCTACTCTGGGGAGATTGATTATCCATACGGACAAAGTTGTAACTGAAGGAGTATGCAGCGGTATATTTAACCTTAATCGCGACAGTGACAGCAACAGGGATACTTCTCCGCGAACTATCGAAATCCTGGTCATCTGGTCTCATGGGAGACACTGAATGATAGCATGTGGGAGTGCAATGATATTCCCGGTGGATGATACGCGTAGCAGGCCCACTTAGAAATTAGGAAAGCAGTGCAGCACCTTCTATTTACATACATCCCCATTTTGAAGCTCCAATTTTGTAGCTTTCATTGGGGTTTACATGCAAAATATTTGGTTGAAATAAAGTTTGAAACCAGTAGGATAAAAGAAAAGTAGAAATAGGATATCCAGGGAATCAAAGGATGTTGTAACATGTGCCAATGAATCTTGTACAGGTCAGACTTGAAACATGGTATAGTATACGTGCATTGACTTCAAATGTCATGAATTTTAGTAGCATCTCCCCCTTCTTAGTTACAGTTTCAGTAAAGTTCAGAGTATTAGCAATGTTTGGATGTCTGGTGGGAAGTCAATCTCTCCTTCACTTTGGCTTCAACGGTTTACAGAAAAGTGTCCTAAAATGTAGGCTTCGCTCGATTCAGGAAAACATAATGTCATTTGAAAAATACTTTTCCTCGTTTAGGGTTGAGGAGGGAGAGAATTAGAATGATGAAAATATTTTTTGCAAATAGGATGAATTGAGTAATCTCTCTGGAAATTTGATTAATTTTAAGTGTATTTGATGATTGAGAGTGAAAACATAAATAAAATGTTTATTTCGTAAAGACAAAGGGCACACAACACTACTGACTAAGTTCATATAATTTAATGTAAATTGTCTAAATTTCATATATAAATTCCTCAAAACCATATGTTGACAGAGGCTACCCATGGAAGGTAATTGTCAGGTGTCCCATCAATTTAGGAAATGGTATTAGAAAAGACTTGTGGATGACAAAAAAAGAGATATAGAAGGTAGAAGATGATAAAAAAAGCTTCGAAAAAAATTTAATTTGATTTTTTCGAATATCGGTTCGATTCAATAAATAAAACTTCGGTTCAAAAAATAAAAATTCAATTTGAACTGAAATGCTACTTTACGAATTAAAGTCTTATTTCTTGAACTAAGTTATTTTAAATGACGTCGTAATTATTTTATATTAATTTAACCATACAATCATACTTATATACAATCATACTTTTACATCGCAGCTCTTATATGATTCGTACCTATATTTATTTCAATTAAAAGATGTTTTTTTTTACTTTTCTTATAGTAATGATATTAAACTCATTAAATATTTTTCTAAATTATATATATGTAGTTAAATATTAACCATATATAACTATAAAATGAGTTTGAAGTACATATTTTAGCTAAAATTTAAAGTAACCAATAAAATAAAAATTATAATTTATTAATTTTTTTTAATTATACTGCATATATTTAATAAAAATATATTTTTCTTTAGTCATGATTAATATTTAATAACATATATACAATTAATAAAAATATTTATTAAGTTTAGTGGTCGTACTCTTACTTCAACTTTCTTAATTTATGATTGTTTAGCCCTCATATAAGACAAGACGTCCATGTTGCACGTCTTCAAAAAAGAAAGAAAGAAGAGAGGAAAAGGTTGTATCTGGTGAAGTATACTGTTGCATATATGTTGCATGTTACCATAATTTAGACGGTAAGCATTTTGGGTTTTGTTAAGTACATTCAATAAAGTAAATGCAGGGATATAAGAACAGAGAACGTGCATTCAATAGAATAAATGCAGGGATAAGAACAGAGGAAAGTAACGGAGAATAGTATTATTTGTAATTTTCCATATCCCTCCTATGAACCATTATATAGGCCAACCGTAATTATAACTGCGTACAACCGAATTATATAACTACGTGCAATCGTAATATATAACTAAGTACAATCGTAAGCATACAACTGTAATATATATTAGTAGTATATAACCGTAGCCTGTAGGAGGTGCAGGTGTCCTTCATGGTGCGGTACATTGGTAGTGCAGGTGCATCACATACCGTGTTGTCCATATCAAGTTTGCTTAGCATTTTTCTTTCAAACGGTAAGCATCTAAAACTTTTGTACGGCTAACTTTAAACTTGGCAACAGAATCAATAGGAGTACTGCATAAGGAAAATATTTTCTAGCAAAATGGAGATATCCTTTTTGGCATCTGAGACACCAATCGCCTACAGTTCCTGTCCTGTACTTCCAAAGGAAAGAACTCTATGAACACAGATTTTGAATCCCTCAGTCAGGGATCACTATGTGCCTGTTCATCTACAAAAGCATGAAAGAAGAAAACTACCCTCTTTTGTGCTGAGAAGTGGGACATCAAACTTGTTATAATGGAAAAGTGGCTGGACATTGCTTCCCTACTATACCCATATTCTCAGCGAGGTACTGAGAAAAACCTTCTTCAGTGTAATCATGATCCACACTGTTGAGAAAAAGGAGATAAAAAAAATCCTGGTGAGAAAACCCTCAGCTGATTCGCAAGAAAAGAAGAGAACTACAAGAGAGAATTTCAGGACCGGGGAAGTCTCTGACAGTCTGCAGGGATCCATCCAATCTGCTGTTTCTCATTGTCATAAATCACCATTTTATCCTGCATTGAAATATCTGACAACACCAAGTACAACAAAACACAAGGTGAGAATCATCTCACACTAATGACCTTCTATAAGTTTAGTTCTGTACTTACCTCCAATTATGTTTAAATTCCCAAGTCCTGTTTCAGCACCATTCAGTATCCCTAAGCAGACGTTACCTTGTTCCTAAAAGAATAAGTTTAAAACAACTGTTTCATGGGTGTGGTCCTTTCTAAGAAAAAGGCTTAGGAAGATAAAAACAAATTTTAAAAAATAGTAAACATCACTCACTGTGACAATCAAATAAGATTCGGCTGGTATTTGCAGCACTGCGTTATCAGTATTAGTAAACTTCAGTATTAGTGGGTTGAAATGGTGTTTGATGTCTTTAATGGACTTGAAACGCTTGTTGCCCTTCCAGCAGATGGGTAAAGTGTTATCCTGAGCTGCATCTCTAAATCTCTTTCCATTTAAATTGTTTCGTATCTGAAGAAAATCAACCGTTAATGTATCTGCCATATATAAAGCCATATACAAAGCAATTCCTCTTGTGTATGTCTCACCAGAGAAAGCATAGCTTCATAAGCCTGAGAACTAAGATAAGTATAGGTGCTCCCGCTGTCAAAAATTATGGGAAGACTCTTAACAAAGCCGGCAGGCTGCGTCCCTAAATAAAGCTCTGCTAGTCCAGATGAGTAGTGTTTCCTGAAACAAACCGAACAAATAATTCAACCATAATTCTCTGGAAGGATTGAATACATACGATCAGAGAAGCACAACTCACTCCACTGAACGGCCCAACAAGGAACTGCCCAACATAGGTGCCCAAACAATCCCCCTAGATGGGACAATGTCATCTCCGAAGAACAAGAACCCTCCCCCATGGCTACTCAAACAGTGGCCTACCACATTTCTTGTAAAGCCTAGCCTGTTCAGTTGTGAAACAATGCTCATTTTTCCATTGCCAAGACCGAGAACTCCATCTGTGAAGGGGTGAAAGATTGAACTGGGAACTTGCTGATCGTATCCACACCTGCAAAGACATCAACATTGAATTGAATAATAATTTGAAACAGAAATGGGCATCTTATTTTGAAATTGTATAGATTTAGGTGAAATTCAACCCATTTCAGTTTATTAATACACCTGTTTCAAGTTCTGTCACAGAAGCTTCGCTAGATATCATGTTCAAATGATTAAAAAAATAGAAGATTTTTTTTTTTTAAAAAGTAAATATAGAAAACAGCTTGATTTAAAGATAAGGGCATCGATGTGGAAATCCTAAAAGAAAGGAGTTAAAGATATCCACCCAAAGGCCAGATTGGGAGCAAGCAAAGAGCCATTGGTAAAGCCCAGTGGAAGCTTGTCTCTTATGAGGACACCCAGAGATGAACCAAAATCAGCATATTTGACCTCATAGTCGCATTGCTCATCTGGCGAAAGGCATTGGAGGCCTGAGGGCCAGTGCAGTTGGTCACAGAGGCGATCATTGCAGCGTACAAGCCTTGTTTTGGCAGGCACGTAGGGAGGATGGGGGGCCTGCTCAAGCGCACAGACATAATTAATAATGTGTAGAAAAACCAATAACAGCTTTGGCTTATGATGAATAAAAATTTACATCCAGGCAGCTCCGACAAGGCGCATGACATTGAACCCAGGTGAGGTCGCTGCCGGTGTCGACATCAAGGTAGTAAGTTTTGGGTGGGTGACCAATTTTCACAGATGCATAATAGTACCTGCAATTATCGTTTTTTTTTTGTTTTAATCGCAGAATCAACTGTGAATGTGGTGAATAAGATGCGATCCCATAAAATAAAATAATAAAAATCATTTCAATTCAACCATGATATTTTTTTATTTTAAAAAAAACGTCAAGGAAAAACAAGACTAGAGATTCAATAGTAATTAATTAGATGAAAGAAACATGGCAACATAGGAATGTGCAGATGCAGAAAATTAATAAATATTAGTAGAAGCATCTATATATTTTTTTTTTTATATATATATATATATATATATATATCGCGTAGCATATTACACACTAGGTAGGCTAGTTGATGGAACAAAAATAATCCCAAAATCATCAAATCGATAGACAGACATATACCCAGTGGGGTAAACATTGCCGTGTAGGGGCAATACGGCGGAGGTAGTGGATGAGGAAATCAGTGACATGCTGGTGTGGGCTCGTCTGGTTGCCGAGTAGGAAACCCGGAAGTGGGCGGAGAATAATAGTACGAGGAACACCACCACGATTGCGGCTCTGTTGCTGCTGCTGGTCTCTTCCATCCTGCACTTTCTCAGCCCGTTGAGAATTCAATTCAACTCTGGTTAAGGCAGCTGAGATGTCTGAAGACGTATCAAGTTCAGTAATTAACGAACCAGAGTTCGTGAAGACAACCTAAAAGACGATCGTTTCTGTCAACTTAACGCTTACGGGTTTGACTGGTCCCACCCAACACTCCACTTGTTTTGTTTTCTATCAAGTATGAACGAAACTGCTGACTGACCCGACAGAAGCTGCGCGCTCCGCCCTCTCTCCCTCTCTCCCTCCTCTCTCTCTCTACTAAATGAACTCCACTTGTTTTCTATGAACGAAACTGCTGAGTGACTCGGCAGAAGCTGCGCTCCGCTCTCTCTTTCTCTCTCTCTCTCTCTCTCTCTCTCTCTCTCTCTCTCCCTACTAAATGAAGATTGGTTGGGTAGTTTGTGTGTGTGGTCTCTCCCCTTGCGGATTGGCAGCTGCTATGTCTTTATATAGAGTTTTTCTACATTTGGTTGTAGCCTTGACATGACGTATTTACATTTGGTTGGCTTTATCCGTTGATAGAAACTTAGTTTTTGTGACATAAAATTTAAATTATAAAAATTTAGTTTATATTTAAAAACAAAATTAGTTAAAAATAATTATAAAATTCATGTGTTTTGAAAACATAATTTGAAATTAAATTATATTATAATGATGTGGTACTTTCATTTTTAAAATTTGAAAATAGAATTTTATTTTCAAAACAATGTATAATATGAGTTCATCATTTAAACTTGATGACTTAATAAATTTGGTCTCACAAAAAAAAAATCCAACTTGAATTAAAAAAGAGTTGCATTCAAAAAAAAAATATATATGGGCTCACACTTTATTCAAACTTCATTCTAATCTTGTGTGTCATTTATTTCTAATAAAAACTCTTTAAATTTTTATATTTGAATCTAAAGACATGATTTGAAAAGTGTGTATCAAACACCACTATTTTCTTTTAAAAATAATATATTCAATTATTAAAATAAAACTAAGTTTTTTTAATATTGAATTCAAATGAACATTCAAGTCATAACTTTAATAAATAAGAAAATCATAAAATCAAAACAAAAAATAAAAACACATAGTAAACATGCCCCGAGGGCTTAGAAATGTTATTTGAACGCATCCACGACCATATTTTTTGTGAATAATGGCACCCATATGATATATATGGCTACTTTCCCTACTCTGCACACTGTTTGAGATAAGGGTCCTAGCCCTAGAGATAGAACATTAACTACATATTTCATCGGCCGAATTCCTATATTTTAATAAAATGCTAGTTACTGGCCCGTTAGATGGATTGGCTTGTTATAGAAATAATTAATAGCACCATAGACATAAACATTGTAAAATTCATCAATTTATTAAAATTTAAACTTAAACTTTACCTGTAAATAAATTATTTTAAGAAAAATTATTTATCATTTTTTACTAATAAAAATTCCTAAGTGAACTATGGAAAGTTAGCTACCAAAAATAATTATTATAAATAACAATTAGAGAACTAAAATAGTTTTTATAGTCATTATATTAATAAAATAGTTGTTAGAATAATAACTAGCTATTAAGTAAAAGTAACCATTCATATAATATTATTATATTAATAATGTCATTAGTAAATTTTGTAGAAAATGAAGGAATAGAATTTTAAAAAAATAAGTAGACAATACGACATCAATATATAACCAAAAATGGCTTTTATGCACAACAAATAGGGGAGAAGGGCGCAGGTCAAGATTACATGACAACTCTTTGTTGCGAATGAATTCATGATTCATAATCATTTGTTAACATTGAGCGAACTAGGATATGAGAAAATTTCTAATTCATCCTCGCTACCAAACGATGTTGGGTGAATGATTGTATGATTTTGACACAAAAGCTCACTTCTCCTTCCCATAAAAGTATGCACATGCAATTTGAAATTAGGTAAGTGACTCTATAATGCTTGCAAGCAAAAACGTTAAGGAATTAGTTATAGACACCTATAAGGACTACACCATAAGTATTGTATTAAACTTATTTATAATCACTACATTAAAAATACTCCTGTACATTCCCAATACAATGTAAATAAATAAAATATAAGAATATATATATACATTAAAATGAAAATATAAGGTGAAGTTTTTTCGGAAAAATTTATCCTGAATTATTATATTAAAATTTTATTTAATTATAGCATAACCATATATACAATTCTGTCAATATCATGATATTGATACCAATAAGACAGATTGGAACCAGATAGTAATAATATGAATGTGTTTGGGTCATCAGGACCGGTTTGAGTCGGGACAGGAATGGATTGGATTTTGTAGGATCCAGGTAAAATAATATAGATAAATATAATTAAAGGGTCATATAAAACAAATTCATATAAAACACGTGGCGTCAAAACTGGAAAGTGAAGAAATAAACCGAGACGATCCATTACCCGTCAAAATCCCAATATGGTCTTCCAAGGAGGAAGAATTAATGGATCATCACCCAACCACACAAATGGCTGATGAAATGCTCAGAAGTTATTTATGCAAACTTTGTCGATAATTTCATCCATTTCATCAATGTCACCATCTCATGGGTTTTGAACAAGACACCAATACAAACCACTCCAACTCTACCATTTGTGGTTCACTGCGCTATATATATATAGCATAGCATAGTATAGTGTAGCGTAGCGCGGTGTGGTGTCGTGTAGTGTGGAGCAGAGTGTGTGTGTCCCACTGCCACATCATGGCGGATCGAAGCTAAAACAATCCGAACCCACCCCACTCAGTATCAGTAGCGGGTCGAGGCGACGAGTAGCGGGAGGAGAAGGAGAAAGAAGGAGAGTAGGCGGACAAAGGCGAGCTGCGAAAGAGAGAGAATGACTTCCGGGTCGATACGGACCACCGTTCAAGTGTCTCTATCAGGTCCGCACCATAGTCGGTTTCGGGTTCGGACTCACTGTTCCTCTTCTTCTTCTTCTTCTTCTTCTTCTTCTCCTTCTCCTTCTTACTATTATTTCCTTCGACGTCCTTGCGCCTCGGTAATGTCACAGTCATCGGAGAAGTTGGGAAGCAGCCGGCCGGTGAGACAACTTCCGGCGACCGGGACTGCCCGAATCTCCAGCGGTCGGAGCGGGCTCGTGGGGCGGACCTGAATGATTGGGTCCGGAGCTCCGTCGGAGGAGGTGCAAGAGTGGGGTGGTAGTGAAAGCTAGCAGGCGGGGGACTTAGCTTTTTCTGGGGCGTTGGCGACGGCGGGGGGAGTTGGGGCTTGGGCACGCCGGGTAGGATCTCCCATTTGAATGGTACGGCTCCTGGTTGCTTGAAACAATCATCTGCTGCTGGCATTTCAATTTTCAACTAGTGTGCTGCGCGACTATAATTTTCAGTTTTCATTTGTGTTGCACATACATACACATGACACAATACACACACGCTATATTTAAGGAGAGAGGGGCGGGGAAGAAGGGGGTTAGTCCCTATATTCAAGGAGAGAGAAGCGGAGACGGGGTTAGTCCCGGCGAGATTAGAGGGTGATGGGCTCCATGCATCGTGACTGCTTGACTGGGGCTTATTATTATATTCCTGTATAGGACAAAGCGGTAATGGATTCAGTTACGGTATAGATGAAAAAT
Source organism: Taxillus chinensis (assembly GCA_023512835.1). Taxonomy (NCBI): domain Eukaryota; kingdom Viridiplantae; phylum Streptophyta; class Magnoliopsida; order Santalales; family Loranthaceae; genus Taxillus; species Taxillus chinensis. The sequence continues at coordinate 16,426,022 of CM042090.1, forward strand.
CAAGTCACGATTCTGACCTTTTTTCCCACCCCCTAAAGCCCTGATATGATGAATGACCAATCACCGATGCTTGGTGGGGGTTGTCATGATTTGGACAAGATAAAAATAATGAAAGAAGACGACACGATGATGTTTGTCATACGATTGATGGCCCCATCAAAACAACGTGGGGCTGGTTGCAACCTCTTATTTAATTTGGTCTCGGCACTGACCATGCACACATGGGAGGGAAGATTTCTTAATTTTGAAATGTCTTCGGCGGCCATATTGTTCCTTCTCCTTCTCTCCTCCGCGATGCTTTCACATTTACATGACAAAGTAGAGCCCGGATATCTCCGTTTACGGGCCAGAGACATACTGCCGGGTGTACTAAAACAGCCACAATCGCTGAACTAATAATCAATCACAAGGACAGCAGCAGCATTCAGGATAAGTTGCGCGTGCATGACCTGGAGGCTGCGTTAAGGCATCCATTGCTCGACAAAATTATATTAGCCATGTTATGTTGATGGGAACGGGAGTGAATTGATGTGATGTGTTGTGCCACAGGTTACTTAGTAATACCCCTAAAGTCAGCTTTTGAAAACTTACTGCGCTACTTGGAGGGTGGATAATATAAAAGGAAGCTAACCGAAAGAAAATTACATTTTCGATGACTAATGTCTAGCAATCAAAGTAGGTGCCATATGGCACATGGCCACAGTATTAAGAATTCAAAATTGTGGGTCACACTCACACTGAAGGTGCCAAATATCACAATGAACTCCCAAAGTGTACAGTGCAGCAACTCTTGTCCAGCGGTGAAAATGCAGCTCCTTCTGAATGTTTGGGGTCAGGAGAAGAGAGGACATGCCTAAACCTCGTATGAGAATTCCTGGGCCATGTCACAGAGAGCCCGCATTGTGTTACTGGCCACATCCAGCAGCTGCAGGTACTCGTCTGCTCCATCAACAAGACTCTGCAGATCCAACCAAACACCACAACCACTAAGAATCACCGTGTTTTGGGAAAAATCAAATCAATATAATGATCATCAAAGCTACAAACAGATAAATATCTCAGTTCAGCCTGGTAGGAAAGTTATTAGAGATAATGCAATCAGAGGCACAGTTAAACATCTTCAATGGGTTGAAGTCAAATAAATTCATAATATCAAAAACTAGTTCAAGATCATTTACTCCGAGCAATCACTATAATGTGGTGAGTTACAGAATTAAAAGAAACATAATTCATCAGTGAGGGGTAAAAATATATCATAAATCTGAAACTCAAGATTACAAATGAAGCAAAGCTCTAGACAATAGAATGACTTATTCAAGGTGAGCAACCTTATCTGCTTCGCCCAATCTCTCACAAATTCTTGATTTCTGTTCGTCTGATATGTCGTTTGCATCAACCACCACCTCTAGTAACTGAAACAAACATTATATCAGCATAATACTATCTCAGAGTTGAAAATAATTATATCCATTATAGTACCTGGGAAAGCATTTGGGAAACTGGATATCCTTCCGCAATCATATTGTTGGCCTCTATGTTTGCTTTATCAAAATCACCACTTTTACATGCAGCAAAAAAATTCTGAACAACCTCATTTGGAATTACCTGATAAATTGAAGCTCAGGAATAAGAATTAAATATCTCAATCAGTTCTATAATTTGTACATGATAGTCTGCTTATCATGAGAACTTTATTTAGACTTCTACAAGCAAAAGACTACAACTCGAGCGATCACAACTTGGGACCAAAAATCTCTGTTTACACCTATGAAGGCACCTACACGTTTGTTCAAGGAAACATGAGATCAAGAGACAACACATATTTGTTTTGGGCAACATGCATATTTATCTATCCATAAGTATCTGTGTTGCAGCATTAGAAATAGCGCTGGCAGTAGGAACAGAACAAGATAGAACGCAGGCGATCTATTTGATTGGCTGACCAAGTAAATTTTACTTGGATTGATCGAAATCAAGAACCACATTTAGGAGAAAGGCAGGGAGGAGGATCGGCAGAAATGCAAATTCAAATATCATTTTACTTACACCAGACACACTGATGAGGTCCTTGGATGATATAGAGGATCCATATAACCGAGCTGCTCCCTGAAAAACTCAAGAAAAATGTTAAGATTCACACGTCAATGGAAGTCTTGGGTAAATGTAAGATAGGTAGGTCCATTTTTTGATGAATTATAAGGTAGAAATCCCTTTCTTATCCATAACTAAGTATAAAAAATATCAACCCCTGTTATAAAAACTTCTAAAAGAAATGAGTATGCAATGTAAAAATGGTTCAATGATGAAGTTGAACAATATGACTTGATTCTAATCCAAATTACAACAGTTTTGATACCTGCAAATATGTTATAGCCCGACGAAGATCGCCTTGTGAGATAAAACTTAAGGTTGAGAGAGCCTACAATACAATGACACAGAATTATTACAGCCGTCTTCTTTCAACAACTTGTGAGATATTAGTCCTTGTAACGCTAGAACAAAACAGACATGAGTCATTAGATCCACGCGCACCTCTGAATCAAGATTAAGGCCTTCTTCTTTAGAGATATGTAATATACGAGTGCTCATTATTTCCTCAGAAAGTGGTTTGAATCTAAACTTTGCACATCTAGACGCAAGTGGCTCGATGATTCTACATTAAATAAATAACAAGTAAAGCAAAGATGATAAAAATGAACACACTAAGATTCTGCAACAAATGTAGACCAGCAGCCAGCTAAAAAAAACTGGATTTGCAAGTCTTAGTAATACTGGACTGAGGAATAAGATAAAGGGAAATATTTATAACCATAAAAGAGTCAGCATTCTAATATGGCAGGGGTGGAGCATCACACATACGCACCTGCTAATGTAGTTACAAATGAAAAAAAATCTTGTAACTTTGGAATAAGTTTCCATTGTCCGTCGCAAGGCATTCTGAATAGTACAATGTAAGTGATCTTACATTCATATTTTATAAACAACAAATTAATCAATGAGATCAGGAGAGGAAAATGGAACCCGCTGTTCGACATGCATACCTGTGCATCTTCAGTCATCGAATCTGCCTCATCAAGGATGATTATCTTAAAAGGCGGACATGGATAACCCCTAATACATAGGAAAATACTTTCTATGAAAAGGTGTGAATATGAGCTAAACAGATTTTTTTTTTAAAAATGTGGATCATAAGAACTTACCCTTGGCGACCCGACCCAACAGCAACAGCAGCAAAATTTTTAATTTTTGTTCTAACTACATTAATCCCACGATCATCACTTGCATTCAGTTCTAGTACCCTTGACTTGTAAAGTTCAGGTCTGTAAAAGATAGTGATCATATTGGAGATGCGAAATACACAAAATAACATGCCACAACCTTTTGAAGGAGATATTACTGTCAAGGTGACTGTCTTTGCGATTGCTAAGATATATATATATATATATATCAATGTTCAAGCCTAGAGAGCAGCTGAAAAATGTCAGGTTGTTTTTCAATCTTCTTGTTGTGCAAACACCAGCTAGAACTTTTTAATCTCACAGAGGTTGGTGAACAGATGACAAACTTTTGAAGGAGATTAATATTATGCACAAACATCTAATGTTGTAAAACCAGTACAAAATCTTGCAGCATATGTTACCTTACCATAGAAAACCAAGTATAATCAAACCCTTAATGCCAATAAAATGGGAAGGATTATATAAATCAAAACAAACATAAAATTTATATTTACTACAAGACACAAATCCTTATCTTCTAAATATTCATATTCGTTATTCTGTCTTTCAAATCTAGTAATTCTAATTTTTTTTTTGTTATCACCCCCGTTAAAGTCATTTTTAATCTTTCTCTCGATTTTTTATCTCGTTTATTGTTAATCTTCTCTATCTTCTTAACAGATATATTCATTGGCTTACATCTTAAATGATTAAACCAATATAAACAATTATCTTTCATCTTATTTGCAATCGGTACTGCTCTAAAGATACAATAAATATCTTTATTTTAAATTTTATTTATCCTAATTTTATTACATATCTATCATAACATTTGCATCTTAACAACACTAAATTTATGTATATGTTATTTCTTATTAACTCAAGATTTTGTTTCAATATACAAGGAAAATCTAACATAAGTCCTAACTTTTCTTTTAGACTTAGTACCATATTGTAATTATACATAACTCCCATAACACTTATTCACTTAAGCCACCTAACTTTAATCCTATAATTGACATCACCACAATCTCTCCATTTCATTAAATTATCAACCTTAAATACTTAAAATATTCTATGGCTATTATCTATTGGTCACTTTGCTTGGCATGCCTTAGTCTCCTAATCTTACAATTCATATATTCAATTTTCGATTTGTTTAATTTAAATTTCCAAGTTGAGCCTCCAATGTTTATCTTTACAACTCTAAATTTTGGTTAATCCCTTCTTTGAACTCATCGATGAAAACAATATCATTAGCGAACAACATACACCACGGTATATCCTCAACTTGGTATAGAACCAAATATACATTTAATAAGTGGCAAATCGAGAGGGCACAAATAGTACTTAAACCAGCTTCAAAATTAGCAGAAGCCCAGGATCTAGATATGGCAATGCTGTTATAGAATATACTGCTTTAGCATGTAACTAATCTAAAAAAGTCCAATGATATGACAATTTAAAAATGCAGAACCCATGAAACCAGTGGGGAATAGAAAGAAAGCCGTTTTATTGGTTTAAAAATTGAATCCAAATCGGCCCTCCTATCATTTGGCAACATTAACTAATGACAATTTAAAAAGGCGTAGCATTGATGGCATCTTGAGCATTTGTAAATAATTTTATTTTTTATGTTTATTTCTCCAAAAGCTCATGGGTAGGCAAAACACAGTAACCTCGTGGAATGAGAAGAAAACAGAAATAAATTCTAGGGTCAGTGTTAGCACAGAAGGAGTCTCTGAAAACAGTTAAATAAGTCATAGTAAGTTACCTATTTGTATGTTAGTAGATGTTTGCATTTAATTATTTTTTTTTCGGCGGTAGCAACGATCTAATTGTAAGGAGATTATCTCTCCAGCGCTGTCGAATGTGTAATTATTCGAGACGATTTCTAGAATAATAAAGGCGTGAGTAAAAAACCCAAAAATTGTCACGAGAAGATTATCATATACATAAACAAAATAATGGAAAAGGAAGGAGAGAGAGGAGAGAGAGAGAGGGGCAGCAGCAGCGGAGTACCCGTAAAGCTGATGGGCTATGGCGAGAGCAGTGGTGGTTTTGCCGGTTCCAGGCGGGCCATAAAAGAGCATATGCGGACACTGCCCGTGAAATATACATACCCAAATTGGGGATACAAAAAGATAAAATTTTAAATAAAAGGGAAATTAGGGTTGGCGATAAACGAAAAAGTGAATTGATTTGAGACAAGGGAGGGAACGAATACGTTGGTGGTCTCGAGGGTGTTGGTGAGAACACGGACGACCTCGTCCTGGTGCGCCACATCCTTCACTCGCCTTGGTCGACTGAACCAAATCAGCAATAATTAAATAAATTGTAAAGACACGACACCAGCGAGGAGGTGAGGAGGAGGAAGGTCATACTATTTCTCCACCCATTGCTGCGAGCTCGGCAGGAGTGGGGCCATCTCTCTCTCTCTCTCTCTCTCTCTCTCTCTCTCTGATACTGGGTTTCGCTTCCCGCTATTGTTAAATTATTGAAGAAGACGAAAATGAAAACAAATTTTATTTTATTTTGGACCTATGATTTTTTTCTATTTTCGGACCACTTTATTTTCTGTTAAGCGCAAAAGCTTGGAAGCCCAGGTTAAAGTGAGGGATGGCTTTGACAAATTTCAAATTTCAATGTGTCTGGGCTCCAAATTAGTCTGTCTTAAAATGGGTTGGACCCATGGAATTCATGGTCCACCAACCTCAGTGTATTTTAATTGCAACCAAGCTGCCACACCAACATCTTAAGTTTTTGTTTTTGTTTTTTGAAATATTCGAGCACCATTTCTTTATGCCGGTCAGCAGATCAAACGTTATTGCATTCAGGAACAAAGAGTGTTAACTAAAAAATAAAGAACGTTGTTTATAATTCCGATTTTAATAAATATATATAGTTTATTCACGTTATAATCTTCATTAGTACTTTGATATAGTTTATTTATCTTTCACATCTCATTTTATATTTTTATTTCTATTCTTTTAAATTATAATTTTTAAATAGTTTATATCTCATCTTCTATAAAAGTTAAAAAAATTCTGTAAAATTAAAAGAAAATTGTATTTTAGATGAGCTATTATGCTCTAATATAGGGTTTTGGATAACGTGAGATTAGGTTTTTATATGAGAACTCTGATTTGAACCATTATATATTACAACTAATAATCTATATAAGACTTTTATTTAATTGTAACTCTGCTATAATGGTTGAGTTATAGTTAAATGAATGTCCAAGATTAACCGTTGAATGTTGATCTAATGGTCCGGATTAAATGTTATCATGATAAGAAACTAGTTTCACATTCTTTATATATCATGACTATATGTATATATATATGAAAGGAAAACGATTTTCTTAGTTGTTTCTTTTTTAACCTTAAATTTCATTTAAACAAATTTAAAAACTATAATTAAATGTGTAATTTTCCTAATCGGGAGGGATCAGAGAGGATATCTAAAAAAAAAAAAAAAAGTCGGCATTGGCCTGTTATACCTACAATGATGATTGTCTGCAATTAGAGTCCTTTCGATTCCTTTAATTTGGCGCTAATGGTTGTGTAAGCTCTCAAATCTATCTCTCTCTCCTTTTTTTTAGTATTATCAGTAATATTAAAAATCAATGGGTGTGAGGGCTCTCAAACCTTGATGGTTGCGTGGGCTAACTAATTAGTGGATGCTTTATTTTTGTCTCGGTTAAGTTTATATATTTCGTATGTTGGCGCAATTGTAAGAGGAGATGAAACCTCTATGGTGGTGCAGTTTCGGCAACTTCTAGGCAGGACATGAACTAGCCATAGTTGGTGGTTAGAGGTAACCCAATGCTATGGTTGTGTGGGTGGAGTTAGAAAATATTATGAACTTTTTTTATAAGGGTATTTTGAAAAATTTATATAATTAATTGTAGTCCTTGAATCTATTTAGAAAAGGAATTAGGGACTGTTTTCATTTTCATTTTTTTTTGACTAATACGTTCAAAAAATATTCGTGATTAATCTATTTATTTCATTACTATTTTGATGAAGGTTTGAGAAAATCGTATCTCAAAAGCGATTTTCATCCGAACGGGATCCGATAATAACACTAACCAACAAATCATAATTTGAAAGAATATCTTCACTGCTAGAATCAATAGATTATGGCTTGAAAAAAGATAAAACGTATTCATCCTTATTCGATATTTGCTGGTACTCATAAAGCAAATCATAATATAATGTACATACCTTTCCAACTTCATCCAAATAATCATTTCCATATAGTTTTAAAAAGTAATACTCAACTAAAATTGTTTTATATCTTGGATCCAATACAACAACTTCCAAAAATTCATAAATTATTATTCAATACTTATCAAATTTTGAAATCATATTTGATGCTATTGATTTAACCATCATATCTGAAGATGATAACCATTTTAGCAAAATCAATTTAATCTTACATTTTTTTGAAAAATAATAATTAGTTGTGGGGTAATTAGTTCTAGAGAACACTTATGTAATATCACAAAATATTTTCAATCACAATAAAGTTACATTAGTAAACTCTCATTCTTTTTCACTTAGATAATATTTATCATGAGACTCACATTGTTTAAGGCAGGACAACAAAATATTTATATATATTATGATAATTTGAAGCATCAAATATGTAAAGTTCTATCGTGTTAACTAATTAAGCCTTAATTTATTTTCAATATTTATGCGTAACTAACGACATGCTTCTTAAAAATTTTATTGTTTTTTATGTGTTATCTTTAATTTAATATAAATCAATCCATAGAATAAATGTGCACCCGCCTAAATATAAATTTATATTTTATTTTAAAATATATATTACTATATTTAATTATTATTATTATTTTTATAATATTATTTATATGTTTTTAAGTACTTATAGTAATTATGTAGTTTAATAGTTAAATATCTGTTATTGTTAAAAGTTGTATTGGATTGGAATTGGGTTTCAATTAGGACAGATCAATTTGTCATCCCTAAACCAATATACGAATAAAAAATAATAATAAGGTGACGTGAGTACTAAATAATTGAATTTATAAACTTAACAAAACAAGATAAGCAAGTTCTGCGTTTCATTTTTTTTTTTTACCAAAATGAAAATTGCTAACACATGACCCAAGTAATTAGTTTCAGATATAAAAATATGATTTACTTATATTAAGTTATTGTGATCAAATTAATTCAATTAAAATGTGTGAGTTTTGTATTACTTTGTCATTTCTTTATTTACGGGTGTTAACCATCAATTATTTTTGGATTTATTTTAAGCTTCGCTTACGGGAAGGTGACAACGGGTAATTGGGTGTCATTTTCTTGGATTTGTTTTCTGTATACACACACACACACACACACACATATATGGTGTCATTTTGTTGGACAACTATTTGATTATTTGGTAGTATTATGACATTATCTAACTAAGGATTGTTATTTAACTTTCTAAAATTAAGAAAGAATACAGGAAAGAAATTGGATCGGTTGTAGTGCATTAAAAAGCATAAAATAAATCCTTGTGAATTTGTGAGTGGAGACAGTGAAACAAAAAAATAAAATTCCTTAATAAAATATGCGTCAAAAAAGAAATATATTCAATCAGGAAGATTCTATTTTTGGGGAATATTAATATGGGCGTCAAATTTAAAAATAGGAAATGATATTTTAGTATTAGTGTAAATATTTGATGGGGTTGTAATTAATATTAAATGGGTTGTAAGTTGTAACTAACACAGAAGAGAAGCGAAGAGAAGAGAAGGGAAGAGAAGAAAGGAAGCGGGGGTGCATTTTGAAATTTGAAAATAAAGGACGCAGGAGGAAATCACTAACTCCACCTGGCTGTGACGACAGCCGCAGGCAGGTAAAGAAAGCGAGCGGGGTGGGGGGTGTGACGTGTAACCGTGTAGTAAGAAAGAGATTAACAGACGCGGGCGGGGCGGGGGGGCGACGGATTTCAAATCAAAACGGAGAGAGAGAGAGAGAGAGAGAGAGAAAGCCGGGTGGGGTGGGGCCCACGCTTCTGCGTCCAATTATCCAAACCACGCTCCATCCAACGTCTAGTTTGAGAATTCAAAATCAACGGCCAGGATGATGAGGGTGTCAGATGAGGTAGCAATCCTAACCCTTCCCCACCCCCCCGCTCGCCCTCACGCCAAGTCGCCTCTATAAACCGATGTGCCCGTCCCCTCCTCCCCATTCCTCCCTCCTCCACAACAACCAACACATACATACACACTACAACCAAGTACGCTCGCTCATCTCTCATCTCCCCCCAATTTTTTTTTTTCATAAACCCTCCCTCCCTATTGTGTGTGTGTGTGTGTGTGTGTGAAATTTGATTAGGGTAGTAAATAATTTTGCAGAGAAAGCAAGAAGAAAAAAAAGAAGGAAGAATCACCGATGTCGACCAAGAATCTCCGAACATCACTGCCTTCGTCGTCGTCGTCTGCTGCTGCTGCTGCTTCTTCGTCCTCTCTGGCCAAGAGGAACGCTTCGTCGTTGTCGTCGTCTGAGATTCATCGGGGCAAGGCTCCCACCCTGGCCAGGAAGAGGCCGCCCCTGAGCAACATCACCAACCTCAAGAATGTTCGTCACCCCGATCCTGCCCGGAACATCCCCGCTCGCCCCGCTACCCACCTGGTGACCTTTCTAATTCCTCTTTCCTCCAAGATCGCTTCCCCTTCCCCTTCCCACGATAATTCTTGTCTCCACCAACGTTTATTGCTTTCTTGATTTCATCTCATCTCGCTTTCTGTTTAAGTACTACATTAATTTGTTTTTACTTTTTGAGGATCTTTGTTTTTTTAATAATTATTATTGGGTCGTTCATGATGCTTGCTTGAAAAAAAAAAACATCTTCTTTTACGGTTTGTTTGGAATTTGGAATTTGGATTTGGGGGAATTGATGATATTATTGAAAGTGGGTGTAAAAAAAAATGGGGGAATTGATGATATAAAATGACCAACCTTGACTGACTTAGTTTGTTTCCCCCCATGATGCGTGCAATTGGATTCAAAGGTGCCAAGTTCAGCCAAAGCAGCCAAGCCAAATAAGGATTCCACCGTTGGCAACCGCAATGCGCCCTTGAATTTGAAACCTACCAACATCAATCCCCCCCGCAAGGCCACTCCAGCTCCAGTTGTTGTTGGTGTTAGGAAGGATGAAACTATTACTTCCCACACCTCATCAATCCCACCCGCCTTGGAGGTTTCCCCCGCCCGCTCTGACAGTCTCTCCGTCTCCATGGATGAGACAATGTCCACTTGTGACTCTTTCAAGAGTCCTGATGTCGAATATGTGGACAACACTGATGATTCCGCGTCTGTCTCTATCGAGAGGAAGTCTTTCACTAATCTCAGCATATCCGAGCCAAAGGAAACATCAGGTTTGATTTTGTTTGGCTTCCAGTAACTATCTATTGCCTTGAGAGAGATATTTTTTTTCAGTTTATTTCGTGGCTTGTCTAATCATATCCTCCAACTTCGCCCGATTTTGGGTCCCGTTTTGTTGGTTCACAGGGAGAATCTGCAGTAGGAATGTAGTAGCAGACATGGAAACAGATGAAGATATAGTGGATGTCGATTACAACTTCAATGACCCCCAGCTTTGTGCAACCATTGCCGGTGACATTTACAAGCACTTGAGGGCAACTGAGGTTTGGCACTTTTTTTGGGTGTGCTGGTGGTGGGGGTTGCTGGGTTTTAATTTGTCATCGCCATTGATTTTATTTCTGATGTTTTATTATTCAGCTAAAGAAAAGGCCTTCAACAGACTACATGGAAAAAGTTCAGAAAGATGTCATTCCAAGCATGCGTGCAATTCTAATTGATTGGCTTGTGGAGGTACTCCGATGATCTCTGTATTCTAATAACAGTGCCCTAGTTATGAAAATTACACTCTTTCAGGATCTTACTTCTTGAGTACTCCTTTTTTGCAGGTTGCTGAGGAGTACAGACTTATGCCTGATACGCTGTATTTGACTGTGAACTATGTGGATCGTTATCTTTCTGGGAATCCAATGGATAGGCAGAGGCTGCAACTGCTTGGCATTGCTTGCATGATGATAGCAAGGTGTGTGGAATGAAACATTCCCATTTTTATCCCCCTCAAGATATCCCCGTGCTCTATCTTTATTTGAAAATTTGTTATGAGAAATCGGCATTTGGACTAATTAGTGCAAGTGGATGTATCTTGCAGCAAATACGAAGAGATTTGTGCTCCTCAGGTTGAAGAGTTCTGTTACATAACTGATAACACCTACTTTAGGGACGAGGTTTGTTTATTTCGGCGTCCTTTTACTTCCCTTGGTGTGCTTATAATATTACATCAATAGTACTGAATACTGATGCAAAAATTCCAATGGAAGCAGGTTTTGGAAATGGAGTCGTCTGTCTTGAATTACTTGAAGTTTGAAATGACAGCCCCAACAGCAAAATGTTTCTTGAGGTAGGTTGCTACCTCCTTTTCCCGCCATCGCTTTATTTACCACATGCCCTTCTCCACCCAGTTATTTGGATATTGAATCTTCTGGGTAACTAATTTCACCCACTTTAAATGCAGGCGATTTGCTCGCGCTGCCCAAGGGAATAATGAGGTACTATTGCTTCTTTTTTTTTACAGTGCTGTGTTATAAAAACTGCAAATGTCAACAATAGTATGATCTAAGACTAATTGTTTTTCCCTTATTCAGGTTCCATCATTGCAGCTGGAGTTTTTGGCCAGTTACATTGCAGAGCTGTCTCTAGTAGAGTACAACATGCTTTTTTATGCTCCTTCCCTAGTCGCCGCGTCATCTATCTTCTTGGCCAAATACATACTTTTCCCATCGAAGAGACCCTGGGTATGTTCTTATGGATCACAAGAACATACATGGATACGATTATTTGTGTTGAGCCAACCCATGTTTAAAGTTTAAACTTGACTTTGTTTTCATTATGCAGACTCCTACTTTGCAGCGTTACACCCTGTATGAGCCTGCTGATCTGCAAGACTGCGTGAAGGCATTACATCAGCTTTGCTGGAAGAGCCATATATCTAGTCTACCAGCAATAAGGGAGAAATATAGTCAACATAAGGCAAGCAGTCTCACTATCTCTACCTTTGTTGTTTCTGCACACAAATTTGTTTGCTAACTTCTAAGTTTCAAGTTTTGTTCTGATTCATTCGTTTGTGTGAAACAGTACAAGTTTGTGGCAAAGAGGTACTGCCCTTCATCAATTCCCCCGGAGTGCTTCCACAACCTAAGCAAATAACGTAGCATAGGCAGCTATATAATATTGTTGTATTGTTTGTTGTATTCCAATAATCCTGTTGGATATATGAAACAGTTGGCAATGCACGCTTTGATGCTTCAGGCAAATAAATGAGACTTCATCATCCCCATTTCTTCCTTATTGTTATGCATAAATAAATGCTTCAGGCACATATTATACAACTCACTAACCACAAATTGCTCACTGGCTGGCTGCAGAGCAGAAACAGGTCCCAGTTATTACATGAGTGTAGGATGTACATAAATTACTACTTATTAACATCACATATGATGCAGCTTACAAGCATAAAAGAAAAGCAGCGGATAATTTCAAAAACTGCTACAATTACACGAGTCTCAACTAAATTTTCAAAATGTATTCCTTATGAGCCGCCCCCCCAAAAAAACCCTAAGAATAACTTGGGGCTTCAAAAAATTTAATGGAAATAAAATAAAATAAAATAAGAAATTACAAATATAAAACGAAATATAAAAAAAGCTTGTGTTAATATAAAAAACCAGAAGACCTAAGAAAACTTAGTAGTTAATATAAAAAGCGGGTTGTCGAGGGCCACTACTACCATTTCGTACTTACTATTCCCGATCTCATGTACTTGCTCGTTCATATACTCGTATGCCATTTGGTTAATATTACTCTTGCTCACCGAAGGACTTGATCCAAGTGTTTTCATTTAGTTATAAAGGTGTATTGTCAGGAAAAAAATGGACTCAAATTTGGCATATTAAAAGTTATCAATATCTATAGTCTCAGGAAAATAATAACATAGGCATTATCATCGATCTTCTGGACAATCTTGTAAGGTCTATACTTATTATAGGTACCCACAGGGATCCTCTCCTTCCTAAGAAAGACCATCTCTTACCTCGAAGAGTTGTTGCCCCTATCTCTTGTTAGTCGTCTCCTTTTACTTAGCATTAGCTTCAATCTATGTCCACCTCGGCTGAAGTATTTTTTTTTCAATGCTCAAGTGTAAATACTAGTATTTTGGTAAGGTGAATAAATAATTTCTGAATGTTATTGGAAATAATTTCTGAGTGTTTGAATCCAATTTTAAATTTGGGGCACTGAGAAATCGATTTCATGAAATTTGAAAGCGTGAGACTCTGTCATGTGTTTCCTAGAAAAGTCTAGTGCATGTTGTAGTACTTGGCTAGAGGAGAATGGAGACCGTCACTCATTGGCGGATTACTCAACCCCACTCATGCTTACTCAATATACTAACTAGTTATTACATGATTGCAAAATATACATAAATTACTAAGTAGTTCACACTTGGCATATTCTAAAGCTCATTGGCTGATTACTCATTTACTCATTGGTGATTACTTAATATAATCAATTATCTCATTGGTTGAAGTAGATGCGGGTCTCATTTATTAGATACGTACAATGGACATAGATTACTACTAAGTAGTTCATACTCTACAGCTCTCACTAAATCACCAATAATTTAGCAGTTCACATATTCGTTCTCCAACGAGCCTCTCTGTGATCAGACACACTAATACTCCTTGGCTGGTTGCGAAGTAGAAATGGGTCCCATTTTTAATCGCGCACACTGAATCCGTGCTGAGCCTCCTCCAGATCTGGAAGATGCACCCTCAGCGCCACGGCCACTGATGAGATTTGGTGTCTCGCTGAGCCAGTGACAGTCCTCGAAGGAGCACTGTGGTTCGGTAGCTCCTCCATGCTGCTGTTCCACATCCGCCGGCCTTATGAACGTTGGTCCCCAGGCTGGGGTGCCATCCTCGAAGGAGTTATGGGTCAGCCTCAGGGGGTTGGAGCCGTCCAAATTCACGGTGAATATCTCACCGTACGGCTGGTAGTGATGCGGGTTGGATATGGGCTCTGCAGACACTCCGGCGTAGTCCGAAGTGAACACGATCTGCTTCCCGTCGGGACTGAATACTGGGTGATTGGCCCGCCCGCCCGACCCGCTCTGAAACACCTTCCTCAACCCGGTTCCGTTCGGGTGGATGGCGTACAGCTCAAAGCTGCCTCCGCCGGGGTTCGCCCGGTCGGAGGCGAACGCGATCCACTCTCCGTCGGGCGACCAGTTGCACATGGTGTCTGTCCACGGCCCTCGCGTCAGCTGCCGGAGGAAACCTCGCTCCCCTTGTACGGCGTCCATTACGTAGAGGTTCTTGTGGCCGGAACGCCCCGACCGGAAAACGAGCCATTTGCCGTCCGGCGAGGGAGATGGGAAGGCGTTGTTTTGGCCGCCGACGGACAACTTCTTGTACCGACCCGGACCTTCCTCGTCGTCGTCAACGTCGATGGCGACAACATCCACTTCCGTGCTTTCGGCGGCGAAGGTGGGACCGGTACTGGTGTAAACGACCCCTTTGCGAACCGGGTCCCAGGCGGTGGAGAAGGCGGAAGTGGGGAGTACTTGTCGGCGGTTGGAACCGTCCCGGTTCGCGACGAAAACCCCCGGGAAATGCACGAAAGCGATGCGGTCGCCGGCGGGGGAGAAAGAAGGGAAGGAGCCGTCGATCCTGAAGAGGGGAACCTCCGGGGAAGGAGTCCGAAGGTTTTCAAGGAAAAGGCCGCCGTTGCTGTCGCCCCTGCATCTGTGGTACCCGACCCAGGTCGAATCGGGAGAGATGAAGGGGTTGAAGTGGTGAGTTCGAGGTGACACGGGTCGAGTGAGGTCCCTGAACTGGTTTGATCGCAGGTCAAACAGCTCGATGTGGCGAAAATCTGAGTCGGGCCTCCTCGTAGCCACGGCGATGAAGCCCGTGTTACCCGGCGAGGCGGCCGGAGTGAACGCGTGTAGACCCGGCGGGGTGACTCGCTCGACCCTCGTTGCAGTTGCAGTTGCCGTTGCCGTTGGTGTTGCGGCGGAGAAGTTGGTGTTCGGGTGATCGTCGCCATCATCCGCAGCTTGGAGAAATGGAATGAATGCCCTGTAGACGCTCCACCATCCATCGTCGCCTCGGCGGTGGAAGTAGAGAGTGGACTCGTCGGCCCAACTCGGCCACCCGCCGTGTTGGACCACCTTGACACGGCCCGACCCGTCCCGAGTTCTGAACACATAAATATCCGTTTCCAGTTCTTCAACATCCCCTTGCCACCCTTCCTCACCGTACGAAGCCACAGCCGTCCAGGTCCCTCCCGACGGCGAAACCGCGGGGCTGAAATCCGCAACCCCATACGGGGTCAGCCTCCGGGTCGATCCGGTTGGCAAGTGAGTCGAGTACACGGCGGCCCAGCTGGTCCTGGGGACGCCCGTGTTCTCGTGAGTCGAAACGTACACCAGATGCTCACCCGCCAAACTCGGCTTGTCTTTCATGGAGACTCGGCCTCTGCTCTGTTCGGGACCCAACAGAGGGACCTGAACTCGACGCAAATCGGGAACAGCCGCCGCCGCCGCCTCCTCCTCCATGGCGGATCTCCTCCCCCCTTCCTCCTCCTCCTCCTCCTCCTCTGGTGGCGCCGAAATAGACATCGTCGAGGAAGATGTAGGATGATCCGTTTCGCTCGGTGATGTAGACGACCTGGAGATGTGGATGGCGGTTGTTGGAGTTGGGTTCTGGCGGCGGTAATGATAGCAGAGGAGAACGGACCAAGGGCGAGGAAGGGAAGTGGCCGTTGAAGTTGATGGAGTGGCCGTCAGTGATCCGGAGCTCGTCGGCGTTGGTCAACGGCAGTCTCGGATCGGTTGTCGGGAGGGTGAAAATGTCGAAGGCGTAATCGGCCCCGCCCAGGGTAGCAAAGATGATGCTGCCGCCGCTGCCTTCCGCTGGTAAATAGCAGCGGATTACACACAGACTAATGATGAGGAGTAGATTATAATTACATCTCCATGTCCACGATGATGCTGCCTCCTTCATCTCAGTTTCTCACTCTCACTCTCTCTTTGTTCTTCCTGTTCTTGGGGGTGTGGTGTGTGCCAGTGTGTGTTTGTGTTGGTCTTGACTCTTGGGAGAAAGATATCAGATGGAGTTCAGTTGATAATATCACCGTTTTAATGGTCCCACCTGTCCTATCAGCAGCCAGTGGCAGTCAATTTTTATCCATTTGATTCTGTCTCTTGTTATTTATGGTCAGCTTTTGAGGTTCACTCCACCGTTCACTCCTTGCCTCCTCGATACTTCCTCCTCCAGATCATCCAATAATATAGTTTATTATATTGGCTCAACAGTGCCGTTCACCGGAACAAATGGATGTGAGTGACGGTTCCCCTGCAAACTAATATTTTAATAAATCAAATAGCTAATCTACTTTGACATTTTAAATAGATACATTTTAGACTTATTAAAACTTTATAATTTTTTATCAATTTGGAACTATAGATGATTAATCAAATTAAACATGTAAATATGACTTTAATTATTTCAACATCAATGATCTAAAGTTTATAAAATACTATAGATGAAGAATAACTTGAGTATTATGGGTTTGAATTTAATAACATTCCTATTTTGCACGATAAAACTAAACACATAGATATGTTACATAAGAGATCATTATAAAAAAGTACACATTATAATAGATACATAAACTAAAAAAATCAATTAGCAGATCACAAAATCTCTAGAGGAGACAATATTTAATTTTTTAAATAAACAAATTGTGATTGATTGATTCTTTAATAGATCACTTTTATGAATGGAAATAATAGACTTTAATAAAGAAAACTTAAAACATAAATCACACTTCATTTTCTCATAATTTGATGCTTTTGAATTTTAAAATGAACTCATTATTATAAATTACTCGTTTACAAAATGTGTAGTTATAACATAAAATGATTCTACTTTACATTAAAAGCATGATAATTAATAGCATTTAATATGATGTGAAACATTGTTATTAAATTCAAATTCTACAATAATTTCATGTTGAATATTTGGATAATAATACAAGAGAAACACACTTTAGGTTTCTCTATCATGCAACAGGCTTTGTATACAAATACTCTCAAAAGCTCAAACTTTCGTCTTTGGCCTCAATACTTCTTTGGTTACTTGAAACGCCCATATTTGGAGCACACTAAATTCAAATACGCCATCACACCCTCTTGATGTGACTTCCCTCAGTGATATCTAATGGCGTTATGTTTCGTGAAAGGAGTAAAATGAGTTTGTTAAGCTTCACTTGTTGTACATGACCAACAAATCAAAGTTACAAACGAAGTAGTTAGTAACATACTCTACATGTTCCATGTTAGGCTAACCTTATAAGTTTTCCTTAATAGAATGATAGAACACTTCTGATATGATGTTGCTTATGCCAAGGGAGCAATCTACAATAAATATTTCTCTAACCTTATCACTTTTTATGAGAATGTATTTGTAATATGTGGTGAACGAAAGCAACTCACCCGGCTAAATCTTTAAAGAACATCTAAGATTATGTTTTGCACTCAAAGTCAACTATCAAATCGATTGGGATATAGTTATCTTCTAACATATGTGTGCTGGGGTCAAGCATGCTTATGTGATAATGAAAAAATTAAGAATTATGACCAAAGGTTATATATATAAGGTTCCTCACAATGCTTTTCCACTACTTATGCATAAATTCAAAACGTATTCAAGAAGCAAATGTAAATACAAAAGTAAACTTCATCATCATTAACATTAACTTAGTCAAGAAGGACATTGATGGAGTTGCAAATTCCAAAGTGACTTTTGAGCCCTCAATGAGGTCAATGGCCAAAAGACTTGCTCTGCCACCCGCCCTTAGTTTCATTGACACTCCCAAACAACGCCTTACCTACTATATCTGTATGTGAGAAGGTAGATAGTTGAATTCTTCCTAAACATTATAGTGATGAGCTCATTCAGTGCTGATTCATATAGTAATTAGAAGAGAAACTGGCCGAGAAGTCTAGCTCTCCAAAAGACCAAACAAGAAGGAACAAAAGAAACACTTGATGGATTCTAAACACACACCTGCTTTCTATTGCAAAAGACAAAATAGCTACTATACACAAAGACTTCAATTTTATACCTAATTATGAAATAAGCATAAATTGTAGATTCTACACCATAAATTTATATTATATGGATATTTTGATAGGATATAGCACGTTAGTCTTAACAAACAACAATATAATTAAAATCTGCCCTATAATAGTAATACCATGCCTATAATGATTTGTATAAATCATAATGATTTTTTTTTAAAATATAACCTGAAATCTTAAAAGTTATATGTTCTTCTAGATATATGAAAAATAAATAAAGGAAAAGAAAAAGAAAAACATTAATGAGTCGATGAGCAGTTGACCACGAGCACGAGTTGCAGCCGGCACTGGGAGACAGGCAGTGCGTGTCTCCAGTCATAACGGTAACCGCGACGGTCTCCCTTGAAAAACCATAAACCTGAGTTATGTTTTATGTCTCCTCGGAAAAACAAAACTTCTCCTGCAAGGAAAGGTTACTTCGTTTCGGGCATTGTTCATATTTCTTTTTTTTTTTTTTTTTAAATTTATTCGCCTCCCCCCCTACACTACTTCTAAGTTCTAAAACTAGTTTTTGCTAGAGAAAAAGGGGAAAAAAAGCTGCGATTTTTATAGCTCGTTATCGTACTGTAATCTGTGGTTGTTGATTTTTTGTCCGTGCGAGACTCAGATCATCAGGAATTGGAAATGAGTTTCTTGAGACCCTATGCGCTTTACCAATCGGCGCTGCGATGGATGCCCTGCCAGAGCTGGGCGTTTCTCAGGTGGCCTGGTCTGGATGGCCTTTTTCGCCTCTCGGTGGTGGTGCTCCTCTGGTCCATGTGTTCTGAGATTCGATTCATACCTTCCTCCTCTATGTACCCGACTCTCCGTATCGGGGATCGAATCATTGTTGAAAAGGTTAGATAACATTAGCAATTTAAGACATCATCTATTTACTGGGTGCTATATACTTGTCTCCCTCAGCTTTAGAAAGATACTGCTACGAATTTATTGGAATTGATCTGGCTATGCCCATGTGGATTGTGGACGTGGATCTCCCTTTTACTGGGTGGCTGATGAATTTATATACATATAAATTTAATAATTTAGTGGACAATTGCATGCGTACGCTTGCAAATGTGCCTTTAAAATATATAGGATAGTTCCCTCCCCGAAAGAGGAGGCATTGTTCAATTGTGATTTCTCAGAACATCGTCTGGTCTCCATATATACATGGATAGTATAAATGAGAGAAAGAAACATAATACGTTTTACAAATGCATAGTCAGTTGAGCAGTGAAACATGATTCATTCTTTATGGGCAATGAAATTGAACGGGCAGCTCCTGTGCTACGCACAATCAATGAGACATTGGTCTCTACACGCTCTAACCATCTGCGTGCTGATGCCACTAGCGAAGACAGTTGCCATTATTGTCAGTAGACTCACTCAGTACTATACCAAGATTAATTATCATTGCAATTGCTCTTGTTTCTATACCTTTGATTTGACCAAAATTATAGCTGCACTGTATACACCAGGCCTCATATTACTTCAGAAATCCGGCTATCAATGACATAGTATTATTCCGAGCTCCTATACAGGTACAAACTTCATTATGTCAGTGCACCTCACATATGGTTTTCTTCTCAAACTTTTTGCTAACTTTCTGGGTTGTTGTGCTTATAGTTGGATGGACATGGTGAAGAAATTGTTTTTATCAAGAGAATTGTCGCAAAAGCAGGGGACTTGGTTGAGGTATAAAACTATTTATTTTACTCATTTCGCTACACTATGTACTTGGAGGGTATCTATTAAGTGGCTGCGAAGTTTTCTGGAGTGTCGGTATGACAGTCTTAAATCAAGGAGTGGCAGGATAAACTAAATTTATTTTCACCTTGTAGGTTCGCCAGGGTTCTCTTTATGTCAATGGCATAGCCCAGTGTGAAGATTTTATTGCAGAAAGACCTAGCTACACACAAAATTTAACTGTGCGCAACTATCTGCTGTTTGGTTCTGTATTTCAGCCTGAATTGATTGTTTGTGATCATTTTTGTTGTGTTGCTGGAGCATGTTCTTGAACAACATTACGGAGTATAAATGACAGGGGCAATTACTTCATACGCATTATGCTAATCTTGTCATTGGATAAGGTAAAATGATGTGAACAAGATTCCCAGTGGACTCCATGTTGTTGACATCTGAAAGCTCTATGACAACCCAGTTCCTGTAATTTGGGTTCCACATGAGCCTCAGACAGAACGCTCTATGCTTGGTCCACCCCCTCTTCTGGTATTTCTTTCCTTTCTTTTCTTATGTATTGGAATTTTGATGGAGAAATAATGTTTTTCAATGCTTGCAGTATGTGCCTAGTGGTCATGTTTATGTGTTGGGGGATAATCGAAATAACAGCTGTGATTCCCACGTATGGTCAGTATTTAAACTCTCCATCTTTCAGCTTTCTTTTACCGTTTGTTTGAAACTAGCAATTTCATCAATAGAATCCCTTTGGCGCTTTTATACTGTTTTCTTAGTCCTGTCATCCCTTTTTGGTTGGATAGTTATCTATCAGGAATATTTGAATATGAACTTTACACAACTTTTTTTTTTCCCCATAATTCCTATTTCTATATTGAACAGGGGGCCCCTTCCCACTAAACATATTGTTGGAAGATTTGTCACATGTTATTTCAGGCCATCAAATTAAAAGGACTAGATCAAGAGTGATATCTGATTGGTCGGTGGCGGAAGGTTCCTTAAGTTTCTCTGGAGGCCAATTTTGTGGGTACACACTTACTATTTATGTGGTTTGCAAATGGGATTTTACCCCTCCATTGCACTCGCCTGCTAGTCTGGTTGATGGCCTCTGTTGAATAACTAACTACGCCTAGGGTGGCGATTAAAAGTTTATTTTATTCCATGTTTGAAGTCTTTAAAATGCAATAATTTGTGTTTGAGGAAACAACTGCCGCACATATTTTGGATTACTAATAATTTGTATCATGGATCAGGCAAGGGTTTTCATGGATTCTATGTGATTGATCCAAGACGCATAGTTCCTCCCATATTTGTTTTCGATACCTGCTTATAGGAATTAAAATACAACAATTAGTTTAAAAATGGAAAAAAGAAGTTCGATTTTCATTTGCCTTCAAACCTCAAGTATTTATAAGTGCAAACCTCTGGCATAAAAATGACACAAGGATTCTTCGTACTGAGATCAAACTTAGTGTTGTTTGCATTGGCCAGCCCAATAACAGATCATGCAAACTCAATCACAGCAATTTGCATTCCTAGCCAAATGACTTGCAGCCATATGTGTTACAGTTTTCTAAAAAAATGCAGACTAAAAATAAGCCATGGGTGACTTGAAATGCAGTATGGGGGAAAAAAAAACAGAACAACTAATCACTATTTTTTCGAAATGGTTCAAACTGCAGGTATTTGATATTGGTGTTAAGAGAAACCATTTGAATTTTTCATGAAGTGAAAATGGCAAATCATAAACTAAACTGCAGCCTAGGTAATGCAGCTTCAGTAAATAAAATATTTAGGGGCAAATTATAACGATACGTTAAAGTTAAAAAAAAAAAAAAAGGAGTGCAGGGTAATCAGGGCACATGTTTTTTAGAAACCAAAATACATTAAATCTCCATAATCAATAAATGTGAAGCCACAACTCAAAGTATGGGAAGATAAAACCGGATAAATAACAAAACGTTAAAAATAAATGAGTGCTTGAATTTAAAGCAAAAGCCCCAAGAAGTGGCGAATTTGATTTGAGCCAACCCAACCCAAAGTATGCGAAGACGTTAGAAGGAATTTATAAAATTGTTGATGAGTCATGGAAGTGACTCATTTGGCAAAGTGTCGCGGAGGGTGCTGGATCCAACCACGACACCACAAGAGATAGTGATGACGATGGTAATGATGATGATCAGCTGAGCCGTTTGCCTGATCCTGTTCTTCTCGACATCCTATCTTTTCTTCCCACAAGGGATCTGGTAAAGACAGTCCTCGTACCCAGGTTTCGATCTCTCTGGCCCTATGTTCGCCACATTGATTTCGATTATTACATCTCAGAAATTGGTGACAGGCTAGGCAATCTTATCCGCGGTGTCCTAATGGTTCATGAACTGAAGGATAAACTTAGAAAACACAATTTTCTTTTTAATTATCAGATTTCATATCTGTTTAATTTTACAGCCACCTAAATCACAAATAGTTCCCAGGAGCATCTAAGATAATATATATAATAACTGAAGGAAGAAATTAATTGGATGTTAATTAAGGAGTATATTGTGTTTTTAACTATATTATTTAATTTAATTTGTTGTCACAGTATTAACTTCTTTATTTTATTTACTAAATTTATTTATATTAGTTAATTGTTTACTTAATGTAAAATTCAAACAATTTATTTTAAAAAATATTCATAGGTAAATAAATACCAAAATAATAATTAAAATTAAATAAAGATGCACTCGAAATATTTTGTTTGAAACCATGGCAATAAAATTTTAATTTAATGAATTGATTTATTATATTATTTATTTAATTTGAAATCGTGACATTATTTTTTCCAAATATTTTTATTAAATTAACTAACGAATTTATTATTTAACATTGAATTAAAGTGGCTAAAATAAAGATAGGACGGAAAATTCTACTAAAAAAAGAAAAACACAATTTTTGTATTTTTTTAAATAACTTAAATAGATACTCAAAATTAAGAAAATACAAATGGCTAAAACAATAAAAAATACTATTTCCTTTATTAAATCCAAATAATAAAAATTTTAAAAATATAAAAATAAATAATTTAATTTATAAATATAAATTATGTCAACTAAAATTAAGTAAAAAAAATAATTGAATGGTTACAAATAAGATTGAGACATAAAAGAATTTGTTCGGTCCTATTTCCATAAAAATTTGCCGTGGAAATGATTGGACGCACCATCCTAGGACCCTTCGGCCATTACTATTGATTGAGTGGTTATAATTCGAAATTGTTATTCAGTTGAGGTTTCCTTGAGTTTGGGTGAAGGTGTAAAATGTTTTGATATTTTTTTTTATAAAATAAGGAAATAAAAATTGAACATATTTAGTTTAAGGAAAAAGGTGACACTTCTAAAAGTTATTCGGACTATAATAAATTAAAAGCTAAAGATACATTTGTTAAGTCATGACTTATCAATTCATTGACTTCTCGTTTGATGTCACATTTTATATGGTATAAAACAATTAAGGAAGTATGGGATGTTCTTAAAAGTAGTTACTTTGATGCCTCTAACTATTCTTAGTTGTATGAACTTATAAAGAAATCATTTTAATTGCATCACAGAATACTATAATGAGTTAAACTTTATTTTCATATAATTATATTATCAGTGATCTAATGATATGAAGTATTATGTTGACTTTGAAAAATGCATAAAAGGTATAACAGAGGATTGAGTTTCCATGTTTCCTATGATCAAAACCTTGATTAGGTTAGTAGTCATGTTTTAGCTACATCACCACTACCTACCCTGGAAGAAGTATATTCGTTGGTTCGTTGTGAGGTGCAGAGAAAACTAATTATGGGTACTAAGGAGTGCTCTGAAGGTTCGATACTTGCTATCCTGAATGGTGATTCTCAAATAGCCTGTCCTATTAGTTCCTCCACTTGTCATTATACTCATTGCAACAATACTATATATATGATTGATACGTGTTAGAAAAAGCATGGCTACCCGAAATAATATAAACTCAAGTAAGCTAAGAGAAAAATTAACCAGAAATCCTCTTTTGTGGTTTTATCTAAGTATCATTCCTCTTTCACTTTATATCTCTCATGGCCATATAGAGGATGATTCTAATGTCTTATTTTTTCCTACCAACAACACTTATGTTATTGATTTATGAACTACTGATCATATGATTAGTAATTTCTCTCTAATTATTATGTCTTCACATGTTAAGTCTATCTAGGTTGCTAATGGTGCTCATATACCCATTACTAGGGTTGACAATGTCTCATTCTCATATACTTTTCTATGTCTTTAGTTTTACTTGCTCCTACTTTTTCTAATAATGATAATTACTTGTAAACCCTTTGTTGCTACTCTAAATCTTTCTTAATATATGGAATACTTTCATAGTAAATCTTTCGGCCATTAAACCAAATTGATTTTCTGTAATCTTAACATGCTCTCTTAAATGATGCTCAATAACTCTTTCTCATAACTCCATAATATAACATGTCAATTCCTATATAATTTGAGCAATCTTATATGTCACTTTTATTTTTATACAAAGACACTAATATATTCTTTATTCATTCATCAAACATCTTATTAATCTGTCAAATCTTATTAAATAATTTTATCGACCACTTAATACTAAGCTTACAAAGATATTTCCAAACTTCAATAGAAATCGCATATGGGCTCATTGCGTTTCTAGGCTTCATATTTAACTTTACCTTATCTTATCCTTTGAATGAACTCATGATTTATTTTCTCTGAAAATATATTTACATCATTAACATTCTAGACACATTGACTATTGAAGTGTTATCTAAATCTCTAATTTTTTTTCTTACCCGAAACAATTCTATAAATAATTTTTTTCTCTATTTGGAGTCCAAACACTCGAACAAATCTTGATATACCTTGAGCCTCCTTCACAGATATCTTGAACACTTTAATTGAGTAAATAAATAACAACTTGTTTGAATGATATAATACTAAAAAATAATATGCTTCACGTTGTAAGTTGGAGGTTGATTGAGGAACGGAACCGTATTCCGGTTCGGTAAGGATGGACGGCAGGGCTTGCACGTGAGAGGGTCATGAAAGTCAAAGGTGCTGTTTGGCAGTTTCATTTGAAAATATTGGCAGGGGTTAGCTCAGTGTGTTTGCTATATAAGCTTCATGTGTTGATATTACCAATGGAAGAGAGGCACACGCTCGGGTGACTGACTCCTCCCCCGTCTCAAGCGGGCTTCTTTCTCTCTTGTAGGTCCCAGAAACTTCATAGGAGGAGAGTGCAGTAAGCAGAGACAGGCGCACATAACAGAGGTGAACAAATCAACTTGGATCTGTTTCCTTCTTTTCTTTTCATTATATATAAACTTTATAATGAGGAAGCTAGCTAACAATACTTTAACGGCCATGAAAACCCATCACGATCTCAACGTAATGACGACACCAAAGTTGAAGTGCTAATTAACAGGACTGCCGCATACTTACTGAATGAATATTTGTGCGACTGACATAATTATCATGTTAGGTGTTATCAGGCAGGTAATAAATTCTATGATTACATCACACGCTCCACACGAACAACTTCCTGATGAATACCGTGTTTGCAACATAATTAGCTCGTTTGAGTTAATTACCTATAATTTCCCGACAAAACCAGACAAAATGCCACGACCGGTCAAATTCGGCTAGAGATGCGTCTACAAAGTGTGGGGAGGGAAGGCGGGGAAGGGGAACTGTAAGAATCTATACACACGCCCACGAATTTCAAGAGAGCAAAAACAGACCTACATGTTCGCCAAACTCCGGTACATCCAAGGGAGAGAAACCGTATATTCAATTTCACTACCGTTCTTACAATAGAGTATATATTACAATTTTGTGACTGCTACACGGGAGAGAAACTGCTCCGCTTGGTGCGGCCTAAACGGGAAATCGATTTCATAGGTGCCCTTCCTTCCTATAGCTCGTATGAATATACATATATATATATATATATATATATGTATATTGTGAGGCTGGCGGTTGATTCACGCACTCACTGTGAGACTGCCACTGGTATATTGTACGGAACAAGTTTGACAGTGACCTCCACCCTCCTCTCCTTATTAGTCGCCTCGACTCAGAGTGTCTAAATGTAAACAAAACAAGCCGTCCTTCTGTTACCTCTGGATGTTCACCTTCCTCATATATTTGTTTACAGAGTTTGAGAAGTGGGTATATATGCTTCTTCGATCTGCCTTCTCAATTAAATCAATTAAAACCACTGCTTATTTGTGTATGTGCGTGTTGTGTTTGTGTTTGATTGATCCGCACGACATACGCTACAACAGAAGATGGGTGGTGAGAGGAACAACAACCGGAAGCAGCAGCATCCCCCGAGCCAAGTGTTGGATCTGTCCATAGAGGTCCTCCCCCACGGCGGCTCCAATGGCCTGTACGACGACGACGGCCGCCTCAAGCGCACTGGTACGTGCGTTCACAATCGCTCACTCGCTTATAAAAAGTTTGGGACGGGTGGGAATATTGCAAATTGAAAATGTGACTGATCAGGGACAATTTGGACGGCGAGCGCTCACATAATAACGGCGGTGATAGGGTCAGGGGTGTTGTCGCTGGCGTGGGCTACGGCCCAGCTGGGGTGGATCGCCGGTCCAGCCGTGCTCTTCTTCTTCTCCTTCATCACTTACTATACCTCCACTCTTCTCTCCGCCTGCTATCGCTCAGGCGATCCCGTCTCCGGCAAGCGCAATTACATTTACACTGACGTCGTCCGTTCCAATCTAGGTACGTACCTACTAATTTCTTTCTTGTTTTCTTTCAATTAATACACTTTATATATACCCCAAAAAAAATGGGTTTTTTTTTCTTTTGAGAAATTTGAATGAAAATATATCAGGTGGAGGGATGGTAAAGTTGTGTGGGGTAGTACAGTACGTGAACCTGGTTGGGGTTGCCATTGGGTACACCATTGCCGCCTCCATCAGCATGATGTGAGTTACACTAGTGAAGTGAATTTAATGGTTCTTATTGTTGTTCTTAGTAATAAAAATAATAATCTATATTGTATCATAATGATGACATGACCCGACACCACACCACACAACAAATAAAACAGGGCCATCAAGAGGTCCAACTGCTTCCACGAGAGTGGCGGCAAAGATGCTTGCCAAATATCTAGCAATCCGTACATGATAATGTTTGGGGCCGCCCAGATAATTTTCTCTCAGATTCCCGACTTGGATCAGATTTGGTGGCTCTCCATCGTCGCCGCCGTCATGTCCTTCACCTACTCATCCGTCGGCCTCGGCCTCGGTGTCGCTAAAGTTGCAGGTTAATTTGTGCGTCCGTCTTAATTTTCGATTACATATATAAATACAAACGAAATTTTTTTTTTTATTTTGTCGCATTGGTTTGGTTTGCCCAACAGAAAGTGGGACATTCCGAGGAAGCCTTACCGGAATCAGCATCGGCGCTGGAGTGACCCAAACCCAGAAGATTTGGAGGAGCTTCCAAGCGCTAGGAGACATAGCCTTTGCCTACTCTTACTCTCTCATCCTAATTGAAATCCAGGTCTGTCTGTGAGTGTGTGTGTGTGTGTGTGTGTGTTCATGGAATGCAAAATGCAAAATGCAACATCCAAAGTCGATGGATTAATTTGTATACCATGCATACAAAACAGGACACCGTGAAATCCCCACCATCGGAGACGAAGACAATGAACAGAGCTACTCTGGTAAGCGTCATGGTAACAACCGTATTCTATATGCTGTGTGGGTGTATGGGGTATGCTGCATTTGGGGACAACGCCCCGGGAAACCTCTTAACTGGTTTTGGCTTCTTCAACCCGTACTGGCTCATTGACATCGCCAACGCCGCCATTGTGATCCACCTAGTTGGAGCCTACCAGGTCTACTGCCAACCCCTGTTCGCCTTGGTGGAGAAGATCGCTGCCCATAAACTCGCCGACAGTGGCCTCATTTCTAGGGAAATCGTAGTCCCAATCCCGGTTCTCGGCCGCCGGTACCGCCTGAACTGCTTCCGGTTGGGATGGAGAACGGTGTTTGTGATGGCCACCACCGTGATCTCGATGCTGCTGCCGTTTTTCAATGACGTTGTGGGGATTTTGGGGGCGCTGGGCTTCTGGCCGCTCACCGTTTATTTTCCGGTGGAGATGTATATCGCGCAGAAGAAGATGCCCAAGTGGAGCAGCCGGTGGGTGTGCCTCCAGACGCTGAGTGTTGCGTGCCTTGTGATTTCCATAGCAGCTGCTGCTGGGTCAATTGCTGGGGTGGTTCTGGACCTCAAGACTTACAAGCCCTTCAGCACCAGCTACTAGCTAGCTAGGCTAGCTACCCAGCCTACAGTACAGCCTCCCCACTCCTAGCTGCTGCTTCTATTATTCTTGTTGATGCTCAAAACCATGCATCTTCATTAATTGCCCCTGTTCTAACATCATTAATTCTCCTAGTTGTTTCCCCCCTTCGTATCATCGTATGTTGCAAAAGGTTTGTGTAAGTCTGTGGGTGTTTCAAATGGTCCAAAAGGTTTTAAAATTTCAAGAGTCCAAAGATTTGTGAGTCTGTGGGTGTTGTTTTTCATATTTGTGAGAGTTGTAATAGTCTTTTTAAGCATATAAGATATATCATATAACACCTAATTACATATATATTTTTGGTCCTTCAATGGAATTTACAAAGATTCATTTATTTTAACTGCCTAAATTAGGTAAAATATATAAAAGCATGGACAAAAATAGCAAGTTTCTTATTCTATTATCTAGTTCACCAACTCAGCTTCTTAGTCAAATCTTAATTCTGACTATTTTAACATTACGCGTTAATTGGCCTGCGAGACACAAATTGTGGATACATTGAGCAAATTATATTATTGGTGGAGATCATATTCCTAGGGTTGATCTTGTGGAAGTGTGATTTCAAGCTAACAACTGAGTTGATGCTTGAATTTGAAGCCGGTGGTTGTAGGCCTTTGGAAGTGCATATATAGCATATGGTTCGGCTGGACCGCTGATCAATGAATGAACGAGGAGATACATACTCATGTACTGTTGCCCTTAATTAGTACCATATTGGGGTGAACATTAGACGGACGGGAAAGAGAATCAGAGTACAAATTGTCAGCTGTACGTAACACTATAAATATAGATCTTACTTTCCCATATTGCCTCTTGCATTCGATGATGCATGCCAGGTCATTTACTCAATGATGGGTTCTCATTGTTCTCCGGTAAGACAGTGACTGTAACCCGCCCACATTGTATTTATAATTGACGGCGGTGATGGCAGTGATAAGGTTGCAGGAACCCAACTGCCGGAAAGTCAGCAAGTAGACTTCCACCCCAAGCAATATTGAGAAACATATCCCTTTCTGATGGCTAGCTTCTACCCATTATTTTCTGATGGCTAGCTGTATTAATTATTCGTAGGAATATGATGAAAAATGTAATTGTTGATGAAAATTCTTTGCTTAACCCTCCCATAAAGTTAGTTCTCGTAACAGAGTATTTAAAATCAAGGAGAGCAACACGTCACTCAAGAAGAGAATGTTTCACACAATGCACAAAGCACTCCTGAGAGTTCATCATTACCGGTGACTCGTCCATTATCTATGATTAATCAGTATAGTATAGTCTAGGTATGATTTTGAGAATATGATAGCTTATGCATTACAGGTAGGGAAAAAAAGTTATATGTGCAAAATCTACCTAATGGCTTGCTGCAATGGGAAATAAAATGGAATCCCTTTAGAAGAATCAGACTTCGTATTTGATTGTAAGACCTTCAAAGAGAAAAGATTATCGGTCGTAAATGGATCTACAAGAAAAAGGAAGGGATATCTTCTGTTAAGGGTGTCAAGTATAAAGCTTGGCTAATTACAAGAGGCTTCCATTAAAAAGAAAAAGTAGACTATAATGAAATTTTCTCGCTAATTAGCAAACATACTTTCAGGGTATTACTAGCAATGATTGCACATTAGAATTTAGAGCTTTAACAACTAAATGTAAAAATAGCTTTCCTTCCTGGAGAGTTGGAAGGGGGAGATATACATGAATATGGATTTAAGGTACCTATAAAAGAAAACTATTTCTTAAGTAGTGGTACAAGCAATTTGATAGCTACATGATCCGACTTGGATACACTAAGTGTTCTATATAATTGTCATATATACTACAAGTTACCAAACTATTCAAACTATCGGAACGGGTCGAGTTCGGGATGAAACTATCCATGTTCGAGTCGAGTTCAAGTTGGACAATATCCAGATCCAATCCAACCCATTGTCATTCCTATACTTTGACTTCAAATGACAATGCATCATTTTTATTTATTTTATGTATACATAAGGAAACAAGCTCCAAGCGAGAAAGATGAGTGAAGCCAAATAAAACAAATTAAACAAATGGAAATGGAAATCAGAGCTGACAATGAAAAGGAAAAAATTAATCTAATGGTAACCAAAATATAAAAATTAAAAGCAAAGGAAAGTAACAACCTATTTACTCCCATAAAACCCAACTGAGGAACATCAAGTTAGCACTTCTCAAGCCATCACCGTAGCAGAGAAGTAGAGCCCCATCAAACATCACCGCAGATTATAATCACGCTATGAATTAAGTATAAAAACCCCAAAGGAAAAGAAAAGGACGATATCTTTCTCAAATAATTGTAGAGAAATTAAGCCTTAACGGAGCTCCTCTGCATTGAACTTGTTCCAAGCTTCCTGTTTCAACGCCATCACGTGTAAAGAAAACAAAATCAATTGTCTGAAACTATAGACGCCAAACATAGCCTCACCATAGAAAATGAAAAACAGAAATTATTTGAGCTAAACAGATTTATCATCAAACCAAGTTACTCTTCTTGTAACACTACAATGCCATGCCTGGTCCTAAAACAAAAGTAAAATTAGCTATCACACATTGAATGTCTGGAGTACTGAAACATTACCTTAAGGAGATCAAAAACCTTCTCAGCAATATATTTCTGACGTGCATTGGCACCTTTTTGTTGCACCTTGTCGGGATGGATGCACAAGGTTGCTTTCTTATAGACCTTTTTAACTGAGGTAGACGTGATCAGATCCGTCAAAGAAACAGGCTGCCACGCAGATTCAGGCCAAAGCACCTGCACACCATGCTCACAGTTAGAAGAAACTTAATTCATATGAACAATTCTGGCCATCCAATGTATCGTTTGGTTTTTGACACTGATGGCAATTTGTGGCCACTTTCTCCCAGCTTTGTTTTCGGTTTTTCAGTTACTAGTGTTTCTGTTTTTGGATATAGGGCATCCCCCTCACTACCTTCAACCGCCTGTTGTTTTATCCTTTGATAATTAGTGATCTAGGCTTTAATTCTCAATCCTCAGTGGTGATTGATAGTAGAATGGGTAAAGTTTCCTTTGCGTTTACCCTTATTGTGATACCCAGTTTAATGGGTGCTTTATGGGTTCTAAGATGAACTCCAAAATTTCCTCTACTCAGGAAAACGAGTTCAATAATGTAATCCTCCCCCAATCAAGTTTGCCAAAGCTTAGACACTTACTACAAGACTGTTTTAGATCGTCCATGAACATCCAAAGAGCTTATACATCAAAAGTGTGATGTTTATTTTAATGTTTAGTCAAATTATTTATTTGATTATTTCATAAGCTTATTACAACAAAGCCTATCTTTTCGCTCTAACAAATATTTTACCAAAAGCGACGATAGAATATAAATTTTAAAAAATGAATTTCTAAGCGCACAACAGCAAAATTGCAAATTTTCTTCAAATAGAAGTTGAAATTTATCAACTCCTCTTTAAAGGCAATGAATCCGAATCAAAATTTTCATTCATTGTTACTGCTATGAACCTATCAGACTTATTTTAGTGATTTGATCAAGCAGAGAATATCAGCACACATCTTCACGAACACCTGAAAGCAACAAAACTTTGTTGTCCAAAAATTTCACGCAATTGCACATTTATTTTGAAACACGAAGCTAGTTAATTGGTAAGATGCTTGATTTCTATTTGGCCCATCAAGTAGCCATTACTTACAAGAAACAAGTAAATAATGGATAGCCAAAGGAAAATTTTAAAATTTCTATGGATGTGTATGATATAACCAAAGGAACAGAGAACAGCAAGGGCAAAAAAAAAACTTAGAAGAACGCACAGATTGCAGCGTTGATAACAATGCACGCAAATTTCCTTCCTTCCCAGCAGCCCATTGCCTTATCTCGGTATTCACAGTTTCAGCAACCCTCTGAAATTAATACAGAATAAGACAACAGGAAGGTCAAAACTATGTGCATTGGTAATAATCCAATAAAAAGGATTTTCAGCACAACCAATGGTAAGCCTTGAGACTAATTTGTACATGTATTCATGATGCATTCAGACGCTTGTACAGTACTGCTAATACACAACTAAATATCATATCACTAAAAGCTTAGAAGTTACAACAATCTTGAAGGCTCAGGAAAATAAGAATAAGAATAAATATCATATGGCCGAGTGAAATAGGAAAAAGAAACGAAGTGTCAACTTAATTCAGCTTATTTCTTTTTTTTTTATATGAAAGAAGAATATTTTAATCAAACAAGAGAATAGAGGAGAAAAGGTTCATACAAACAAAGAAAGCCAGCTGAATACAGATACTAACATGCCTTTCCTCTTGCTCCTGTTGAGTTTGGAAATCCCGCTGATTCATGTCAGCAACTGCTTTCGCCTAGACATCCATAGAGCCAAGGTTTTCAGTCAGTGGTTGAACCATGTAAGACATTACTGCAACTCCATCTATATGATATTCTTATTCTTAATGAAGCCCCAGACCCACGTAGAGCACACAATTTCAATAATCATGACTATGAATTAGCCTTTTGGTAGGATAATTTCCAACTTGCTCAAATGCTCAACGATGTTATAATATTAAAGAAAGAAGAGTATAAAAAATAAGACAAAAGTACTTCTGCAGAATTTTCTAGGATCGAAAAGCAATAGTAAGCTTTTAGAGTTTGTAATAGGTGAGATTAATCCTGCCTTCACTCAACTCATTTAAGCATTCACTCGGAAATTGGGTTCTTCTAACTTTTCCATACAGCTTACAAGAGTGCTTGGCCCACTACACTAATGTAAAATAATTCTAAACTCATATGCTGCTTGGGACAAACAAAAAGAATCCTAGGCTGCTCTGGACAAACAAAAAGTAGTGATGGAAAAGGCGGAGAAATCACAAACCATGCGTTCCTTGGTCTCCTGATTGCGTTTCCATCTGGCTGCCCGTCTTTCTTCATTTTCTCCATCAATTTCCTGGAATTCTGCAGATGTTGTACCAACTTTGCAAAACAAAAGAGTAGAACATCAAGAAAAAGGTATTCATTTCAATGTTGTATAAGAAAATTGGGTGCAGAAGAGTTACCTCCAAACATGAAAGAGAAGTCGTCCATAGCATTTATTGTGGAAGAATCTTTTTTCATGTTGGATGATGGCCCAGCAAACTTACTTACGTCAGGCCCTCCTCTGCTTTGAAACAATGTATCAAACACAGAGTCCTGAAACGCAGACAGCAGGAAGGGATTTAATCTGCTAGAATTACATGAAAAACAAAAAGAGAAAATAGAAAATAGTTGTTCTCATTGTTACAGAAGCAGCCCCTGGCTGTGGTGAACTTCTTATCTGTGCGTCATTGCTGAAAAGGGATTCAATGTCATTTTCATTAACTCGTTGTGCAGAACGTGCTGTCTCTCTCTCCTTCTCAACTTCCAAATGTACACTTCCTTTATTTTTTAATCCAAACATGTCTGCATCAATAAAGGTCCCTGCATCTACTTCACCCGAAAGGATATCCGGCTGTTTATTAGCAGTGCTCTGCACCTTGGCTGCAGCAAAGATCTCAAGTTCATCTATTGACGATGAAACAAGGTTCTCTGCTGCATGAAGGGATGTCTTACTGTGAAAAAGGTATGGGAAATGAGAAAAAAAGAGCCTTCATTAACCTTCTCTACTACTCAAGGACAACGCTTATTAGATAATTTCTTTATTAAATTGAAACTCAAAGTGTGTGTAATAAAAACAATTTTATTAAAATTGAAACTCAAATTTGCCATAAAACAGTTTTCAAATATAATTTTTAAAAACAAATTTTTAAAACAGAAAACCAAAAACAATACCAAACATACCCTAAGGGTATGTTTTTTCCGATGTAACGGCTAGCACAACAGTTTAACCAAACAAAACTCCAATCATGCAACTATGACTTCCGATTCTCACGGGTCACCACGACTGTGGCAGATACTTAAAAAAAAAAACATAGGATGAAATTAAACACAAATTGTTGGAGAAAAAGTGATACAGTAATGTTTCACATCATGAACTAGAACCTGTGATATGTTGCAATCACCAAAGAAACGAGATACGCCCAAAACCAGAACAGAAAAAAAGGGAAAAGTAATTATGTGATGTTAGATGCTTCCAAACAAATAATGGAAGAGAATGGATCAGATCTGTAAGACGCCAAACATCAATCTCCTAGAATTTGTAACGAAAGAAAATGCATACACGATTAATGTGGGAGTAGAACAAACATTGGTTAATCAATAAGATCATGAAACTACTCAAGAACAAAGGAAATCCAAGTGTACACACAAGGATATAAATATGCATGTGTGTGTAGTACATACCTATTGTTTAGGCTGGAGGTTCCACTAAAATCAGACCCAGAACCAAACCCGGGTATGAGATCGTCATGAGCAGAAGAAGCAGCAGCAGGAGGAGGAGGAGGAGGGACAGTGTTGTTGTTACTGGACTTTTTCCGATTGATGTCATTGGATTGCGAAACCATCTGAGTGAAATCCTCCAAAAGATCATCCGTCATCCGGGGAGGATTGGATTTGGATGTCATCATAGAACCAAAGACATCATCGCCCTGATCGAAACCAGAAAACGACGAAGAAATGGAAGCAGAAACGGAAGACACAGGGTCATAATCGAAACCGAATCCGGCATTGTGGGACGAAGGAGGAGCGTCGTCAGGAGATGGACCGACACCGAATAGATGGTCGACGTAACCATCCCATTCCCAATCTCTATGATTATTATTAACAACATTATTGTGGGGTGTGGAATCGGAAGAAGAAGTGGAAAACGGAGCTGCCTTGGGCCTCGAAGACGTAGAAGAAGCTGCCATGGCCATGGGAGCCGATTTGCCTTGAGGCTTCAGCCCCAAGCTCTGGGTCAAGACGCCGAATTGGTCCATTAGGGTTCGCTTTGCTTGTAAATGATGTGGTATAGATTGAGGGTGGGATTTGTAGATGGATGATGGTTGATTAATTAGGATGTGCAGGGTGAGATTTTGCGGGTACGAACCAACGATTCCAACCAAAAAGTAATATAAATAAACAAATTGACAATGTGAGAGAGAGGGTATTGAGATTGGGGTGGGGTGGGGTGGGGTGTGTCTCTCAAGACAAGACAAGACAAGACAAGACAAGACAAGACAGATGAAGCAGAGGAGAAAGAGCGAGAGGAATTGAATCGAGTGTCGAAGAAGTAGCGACTTCGTGTCGTGGGTAGACAAAGGAAGGAACGACCACCCCAGAAACAGAAACCCAGCCCTGCTCCCTCTCTCTCTCTCTCTCTCTCTGCCTTCGTGGGTGGCTGATCCTTTGCCGCCACCGTTGTTG
Source organism: Taxillus chinensis (assembly GCA_023512835.1). NCBI lineage: Eukaryota > Viridiplantae > Streptophyta > Magnoliopsida > Santalales > Loranthaceae > Taxillus > Taxillus chinensis. The sequence goes on from CM042090.1 coordinate 16,461,864, forward strand.
GCTGCTGCTTGCTTCCTTCCTCGGAGTTGACTCCACGTTATTTGTTGTTTTTGTGACTCGCGTCCTCCAACACCTTCCGATACATTTACAGCTGTCCAGTCTTTTATTACATCATCTGTCTTTTTATGATTTGTTTTATTTTTTAAGCGTTACACATAATAAACACACGCTATGACGCTATCATATAATTTCTTAATTTTCCCTTCATTTCTTATTAAGTCTTTACTTATATGAATATATATAATTATATATATATATATACCAATTTAAGCATGATGCACATTTATTTTATTTTTAACAGTAAAGTGTAATATTTTATAAGAGTATCTTAGCTGGGTATAAGCGAATAGTTACTTTATATTTTTTACGTTTCGACACTTCCAAATCATCGTAAAATAAGTTACTTCGGTAAATTTTTTTTACGATTCAACTCGCTTCTAAATTATCGCATGAGTTCTTGCATGAGACATGCTCGAGGCTCGCCTCGAATAAAGTTTCAAGCATAGCCTTGAGTAGAATCTTTTTATTTGTAAGCACTAAAGGGCTCGCCACCAAAATCCTCGAGAATTTTCACTCTTGCATTTCAAAGAAAGCCTTATATTGTCCAAACCGATATTATGATAAATTTCTATCTCCTCCGTTCTCGATCTCCAAAACCGGATTTATGATAAATTTCTATTGGCTCCCCTTCTCATTCTCTCACTATTTCAAATCTAAATGTGTCCCCATTTTTAATTTTCCCTTCTTATTTTGATTTCTTATTAAGTCTTCACTTATGTGAATATATATATATATACCAATTTAAGCATGATGCACACTTATTTCATTTATATAATTTCTTAATTTTCCCGTAAATTTATTTTATAAAAGTAATGTTAGGTACAATACGTTGCGGTATCTTTAGCTTTTTGACTAACGGTCAAATAATCACTATAGGAAATTTTCGCTCTCAAATTTCAAAAAAAGATCTCTATTGTCTCCAAAACCTGATTTTATAATATATTTCTATCTATTCCCATCTAAGAGGCTCTTTTCTCCCCTTCCTGTTTTCCTTTTCTCAAGATTTAATGCCTTACCCATTAAATTTGAAGTGAAGGGAAATTTTAGCATTAAATTTAAAAAAAACACTGTTGACTCCAAAATCCCTTAATTTTATATCACATTTTATATCTCTTAGCTCCTTGTATCCCTAAAAAGACGAGGTCGCCCGTAAAATCACCGTTAAATTTTCCCTTTTTAATCCATAGGGTCACCCCGCTGAAATGTTCCCTCTGCTTCTTATGTCGATTCGGTGCCCAGAAATAATACCAATAAATTATATTTACATTGAAATAAATAAAATGAATTAATAAACCATTATGTGTGTACGAGGCTACATATTACTTAATCGCTGTGTTTTACATCCATTAAACACCAACACACGGGGTTTCAATCAAATCAAAGTGTCCCAGGCAGCGGTGGTTGAGGTGCTGCTGCTGCTGCTCTGTTCTTTAATACTATCGGCTATGGAGATGACTGCAGTAATATCGAAGGGCAAGGAAGATGGAAAAGGGTGGTGGTGGCTGAGGCCGAGTGCGAGTCCGAGTCCGAGAGGCAGGGGGCGGTCCGGCAGGGTGGGGATGTCGACGTCCCCTTCCAACATTCGAAGCGCCTCCGCCATGGTTGGCCTGAACGCCACCATGACATGGGCGCACAGAATCCCAACCCTGACGAACCTCTCCATCACCCCCTTGGCCCCTTCCCTCCTGATGGTATCCTCCAACACCTCCTCCCCCTTCCCTGATTTCACCAGCGTCCACGCCCAATCGGTTATCAAAGCGTTGCTGCTGTCGGTGGAGGACGTGTCCAGCGCCTTCCTGCCGCTCATGGCTTCCAGAATGACGATCCCGAAGCTGTACACGTCGCTCTTCTCTGTTAGCTGGCCGTAGAGTGCGTACTCCGGCGCCAAGTACCCATGCGTGCCGGCCACCCTGGTGGTGAGGTGAGACTTCCCTTCCTTGCTCTGCTTGGCCAGCCCGAAGTCCGCCACTTTGGCTCTCATCTCCGAGTCCAACAAGATGTTGGTGGCCTTGATGTCCCGGTGGTAGATGGCCGGCTTGATCCCATAATGCAAGTAGGCCAGCCCTCTGGCCACGTCCAGGACTATGTTCTTCCGCTGCGGCCAGCTCAACCTGGTATGATTGCTACCACTACTGCTACTAGCACTACAAGCCTTGTCGTCAACGTTGGGTCCGAAGAAGAGATGGTCGTGGAGGCTGCCGTTGGGCATCAGCTCGTACACCAGGAACCGCCGCTTCCCACTGGAGTCGTCGCTCGCCACGCAACACCCGCGGAGGGAGAGAAGATTCCTGTGCCGTATGTTGCTTAATATTTCCACCTCGTTGACGAACTCTCCGTCCCCTTTTGAGTCCTCCTCCGTATCCATGATCAGTTGCTTTACAGCCACTTGGGTTCCATCCTTGAGCACCCCCCTGTACACCATCCCGCACCCTCCGCTCCCGATGAAGTTCCTCTGCGAGAACCCCGCCGTCGCTCGTTCCAGCTCTGCCCCTCCGAACCACGTTGCCCCCGTGTTGGGCCTTACCCGGCTCCTCGCCTCGTTCACCACCCCTTGGTGTACTGTGTGCTGTTGACGCCGTTTCATTCCTTGTCTGCACCGGAATATTGCTAGCGCCACGGCAACCAAGACGGCCAGAGCAACACCCACCACCGCCGAGACCAACTTGATCAACCAGCTGATCCCCCGGCCGCCACCGGCAATATTGCCCCTTCGGCCGGTGGAGCTCCTGGACAGCGGCAGACCCAATATGCAGGCGGCTGTCCTTTCGTCCTTGGGGCCAAGCTCATTGACAATTCCGGCGGCGTAGAGTGTAGTGAAGTAGAAGCATTTGATGGTGGCATTTGGGTCTAAAGCCACCAGCTGGGAAGTCACCCTCAACCCTGCATCCAGGCAAGAGCTGCACCAAGTTAGCTCCTGGGTGTTGTCCCCGTTGCAGGAAACATCCAAAGCGGTTGTTTTTCCCACCTTGTTGATCCAATCTTGGGTGGTGATGATCCCGGCGCAGCTGGAGGCGTTACTGACGAACTGGGTGGAGTTGCGGAAGCAAGAAGACACTAAGGAGGGGTCTACGGAGAGCGAGGCGAGGTGGGATTGAAGAGAGGAGAGGCAGGACGATGAGGAGTTGGAATCAGGGAGTTGAAACATGGAGGTGTCTTTGAGGTGCTGAGCGAGGCCGATGCCAAACAGGCTGAGAAGAGACTGGCAGCACTGTACGCCGCCGTCAGCAGTACTACTGCCACGGCAGAGGGAAGTGTTCCACGGGATGGTTTGAACGTAGTTGAGATCTATAGGGCAAGTGGAAACAACAGGATTGGGAGAGACAACCAAGGACAAGAGTAGCAGTAGTAGTAGGGAAGGGAAGACAAGAAATTTGCCCGTGCCTACCACCATTGCTGATTTGCTGCTGGCTTCCTTCCTAGTAGTCCTCTCCTGCTTAATTGTTTTGGGGATGAATTGAGTTATTGGCCTAATTAGGAGGAGGAGATGCTTTGTCTTGTAAACACACGAGTCTGTGCGGTAAACCATCAGTATTGGCTGCCGCCGTCTGGCTGGTCAATGCGCACGTTGTTTGAATTAAAGAGCCATGCCATATAAAAATACAATTTTTCGGGGGAAATCAATCAGTTGTTTAGCCAGCCACATATCACATAATGAAATTCAATACAAAAAATTGGACTTTTTTTAAAGGACGGCGATTGGAGCCGGACTCTTACTTTGTAGTACATATGGGTTTGCATATTATTATTATTATTTCTATGGACAAGTGATTATTATGGTTCAGGGAGGAGTGAGGAGAAGAAAGTTGGAAGTGCCTGGCAGTAGTACTTACTATCTTGCTTGGTTTTGGGATGAATGAATTGTTGGCATGAGGATTGAGGAGATGTTTTGTGAGCCGAGTTTGGACGGTATACTATCAATATTGGCTGCTGCCGGCTGCAGAGGGCAATGCGCGCGCGTTGTTTAAAGACAAGTCATATAATTACAAGTTTTCATTACGTAAATCAGTAAGCAAAATAATTATAATAAAACAACACCAGTCAAAGGAGTGGCAAAGCAATACGCCCGGTGGCAGAGTTCTTTAGCAACATAATGAAATTCAAGGCACCACCTTTGGACCTTTCTCTTGACCTCTTAATCTGCCACCGGTATTTGGCCTTCGAAGAAGGAAGAAGGAAGAGGGAAGAAGACAAGTCCGCAGATTTTATGGTGTGGAATCCAGGGTGCCAAGCTGGACGGGAATCCATCCCCGAATAAATAAATAAATAAATAAATATATGCGCGTGTGTGTACATATATATGTATACGTGTGTGTTACATGCAGTAGCGAATGGAAACAACAGGCAACAAACATGCTCTAAAATTTTTTTTTTTTGCACTCAAAATTTACTTTTTAGAAACTACATTTGATTTTTTATTTGGCTATCATTTTTTTGAATTGAAACAGCTTTTGGTTTTGCGTCGTGACACTGCAGGAGGGAGTTACGTGCGGGGGGGGGGGGGGGAGGGAGGGAGGTCACGTCGAATGGAAACAACAGGCAAGCAAAGGATGCTGGAGCCCCAGTTGGGGGAATATATATTAAAGACAATACTTGTGGAACGTCGGAGATGGTGGTGGGGGGACTGGGGGGGGCGCGCCCCAAAGAAAAGTCTAAAAAACGCATACCCATTTGTGTTTTTTTTGGATAAATTAAAGGCAAGTTGCGCTTGAATTTAAAAAAAAAAAAGCCCAATCAAACTACAATGGCTGTTTTTTGTTTAAAATACAAAGCATTGTCCATATCAGCAGTCTCAAAAGTTTAAAACGCATCCATTTTTTTTTTCGAAGGCAGCATCATCATATCAACTTTCAACAAGCATTGGCCATATGTCAATCTCATATAGAGTAACATTTTCATTTTTGTTTTCCAAGGGGCAGGAGGCATGACCAAAATTCAAGTTACTACACTACAGCCACATCATATCATCCCGCTTAGTGCCTCTTTGCTTTGGATTCACTTTTGGAGAGCATAATGCCTGACAGCTTATTGACCTCGTACAGTAGTCCCGCCGAGAACAAAAAACTGCAACAGCACCAACAAAATTATTGCAAAACCACTAATAACTTATAAACCACTAAAAACATGCTAATAAAAGTAATATTTGAACAGGACAATATGGGGAAAACAGTATTGTCACCCACAATCTATTTTTTGATCAGATAATAACATGACCTTTGATCTGAGTAACCGTCACAACAAAATCTTACAATTTATGTATTATTTCTCCATGGTAACAACAAAATCTTGATAACCCACACTAGGTTTCCACAAAATAATTTGTGAGCCATATCTGTCCCACAAATTACAATCTAACTTAGATTCAGCAACTAAGTTAACTTAAAATCAAGACAAAATATAGCCCTGATGAAGTTGCTGCTGGTGGTGCAAAAGGTTTAACATATCCATTTCAAACAAGGTCCTCTAAATGTAGATCTTCTTGTTTCTTATCGAGGTCCATCTAAAAGTCATTGCAGTTCACAAGCAGTTCCAAGAATGGCAATAAAGTAAATTTTACACTACAAACTTTGTAACAGTGAACATAAATAATGGATTTAATCACTATGGGGGCTACTCATAGGTTTGAATCCAAAATCTTGGATCCATATCATGAACTATGAGATTACCATTATTCACTAGATCAAGTAAAGTTAAATTATACATGGTTAAAATATCACTCCTGCTGGTTACAGCGAGTTTTCTTTTGTTTGATTTCATTCACAGGAAGGAAAGTATATCAAGTCTAAAGGTGCTTGACCTCATTGGTCCTAAGATTATCAACCGAGGGCAACATTATTATTTATTTCATCTTTGATAGGTTAAATAACAATGATAGCATGCAGAAAATGTTGCCTACAGCTAGGGGTAGCAAAACCTGGTTTACAACTGTGAGAGCCAATAGATGGGTACAAGCACCAGCGCATGATTAATCCCAAAGTTACATCAATACATTATGAGGTCATATTTGGTATGCGAGAAATAAAAGAAAAGGAATCAAATTTGATTTCTTTTCCACTCTTGCATTTGGTATGCTAATAAGGAGAGAATTAATAATTCTTATGAGAATATTATTCCCTCAAGTAGGGATAAATTTATTTTCCCATTCCCAGGTTTAGAAAAATTCCCTTGCATAAGGAAATTGAATTTACAGCTTTGTCCTTGCATCACCCTCTCCGTCTCTTTCATGTCCGTCACTGTCTACCTAGATTGTGGGCGCAGGGATCACATGCTCAGGGATCTTAATCAAGTCGAATCCACCAAGTCTTAAAATTTACAAATTGAATCTTAACCTTCCATCAACCCAAACACCTCAATATCTCAACTATTTCATCCCCACACCCAATGGAATGAATCTTCAACCCAAAAATCTGCAAAAATTTCTTTGTCATCCCAAAAAATCAGACTAGCTGCCTCCTCACCTGCAATGCCATCTTCTAAGATTTGGATTACTCTCATTCTATCATGGTCTTCATCTCCACCTGCGTCGCCATCTACTCCATTGTCGTCCTCTATGGTCTCCATCTCCACCAGCATCACCATCGCTGCCTACGGCAAGGCCAGGTTCAACCACCGCCTGAGGTCACCCTCCAACTTGGCGTCATAGCCTTCGAGGCCACCAACTTCGTCATGATCCAGATCCAGAACCTGGCCGGCATTGTCAAGGCCTGACTCCTCATCATGCAAGAAAAGAGGAGGCCTAGATCCACTGCACAAGGATAGGAGAACTAGTCTGAAGGTTGTCAAAAGGCTTTTGATGGTTTGAAGATGGCATCCGATGCTGAAATTGACAGGCTGTTTAATAATCCATTTTTGTTTCTAGAAGAGACCTTGATAGGTGGAACACTTGACCTATTGGTGATGCAATTGGAAAGTAAAACAATGAAGGTTGGCAATAGCAAACGAGTGAGTTGGAATGCTATGACAGATTAGGAGTCTATGAAAAAGTGAGGATATTTTTGTAATTATCCTAATTTATTACCCTTCCTTATATTACATATCAAACGAAGGAAAGTTAATGAAAATTTTTATTCTGATTTTTATATCAATCTCATTTTCAATTTATTTTTGCATACCAAACAAACTCTGAATGTTACACCATTAGCAACTTTAAACTATAATGGTTTGTGGACTTTCAACCAACTCTGTATGCATATAGTGATGCCAAATAATAAATGCTTGAAGCCACATCAATTCTGTTAGATCATAAGAAAGGATGCATGCATAAATTGTATCCTTGGCTGATGTGCATATTTTAAGTTGGCAAGTGTAAGCACTCAATAAAAAAAACAGCATGAAATTTGAGACAATGTCACGCAAAAAACTGTTTTACATGATATCATCATTACCATGTTGTGATGCAAACTCGATGGACAGTGCTAGCAGCAATGAGAGCAACTGCTTCTGCTAATATGACTGCATAGAAAAAGGATATCCATAAAAAATAAACACATTCAATATTGATCACTCCAGTTTTTTTCTTTAATTTTTATCAGAATCGTTCACTCCGGTAAATCAATATTCAAGCATAAAAAGTGATTTGGTTTTTTGTCGAATAAAGATGAAAGGAAAGAAGAAAAATATGAGGAAAATCACATTTACTTGTTTTGGCAGCAAAGAGAAAGAAAACATAAAGTGAATTAATGGGCAGTTATATTATATATTATATAAATACAAATAGAATTAAATGAACTTATCCGTTTTTCTCAATCTAAAATTATATGAGTGTCGCTTTTTCCTGTGAAGAAGGAATAAATAGTTAAAAACTCACCAGCACCCCATCCAGTCTTCACTCCACATGTTTCCTGGAAATTTCCAATGAACTGCAAGAAAAAACAAAAAGATGGCAAGAAGGATATGCCTATAAAAATTAAAATCAAAACATTCAATAGGTTGAGAATATTCATTAGAATATGAACAACTGATTTTATATCACAAGGAAACTTATAGGCTGGCAATACTGGCACATCAAAATAAAGAATAAGAAGAATCCAAAATAAAGCTTTCACTCACTGTAAACAGCACAAGAAACAAAAGAGAACTAATGAACCCTCCGAGTATCGTGAATAACTCTGTGGATGCTAACTTCCCCCTATACATTTCTTGGAGCGAGAGGATGACGATGAACAGAAGAAAAGAGTATAGCATGGAACTCCCCGTCCCTGCCATGATCTCGAGGCTGCACAACAACATGAAATCAAAAGCATTTGAGTGGCTGGTTGTTCCACCAAGAGTTCATAGGCAATGAAAGAAAATTCCATGCCTCTGAAATATGTACAGGTAGCTAAACTAGAGGGCAACGAAAAGGCCAGAAGCACAGAACATGAGCTTCGGATGGACCAAGGTGGTCGGACACTAGAGACCAATAAAATCCCTCAAAACACGGAACCTAAAAGGGCACACTCCAGATGGGAGGCACATCATGCAAATTGAAGAGTGCGCACTGCATGTATAAACTGAAATCCAAACCATGACTGTCTGATATTCTATATACATATATAAATGAAATTAAAGAAAGCTTCATGTTAAGGAAGGAACGCGGGAAAATAGGAGACCCTCCCTGCGGATGGGCAACGACTGTCTGATATTAGGTGATCAAAAGCAACAACATTGAAAATTGAAACATCAGATGCCAGCGGCGAATACTTAAAATGGGGGGGAGGGGGTGGGAGAGTTTTGGGGGAACCTACCTGAGAAACCCTAGCGACCTCCGATCGATTCAGATCCGGGGCTGAGTTGTTGCCTGCTGGTGCCTCGCCGCTTCCGTCGTGTGTGTCGTGTAGAAACTAGGAAGTAACACTAATAAAATAACAAATTCTGCTTTGATAATAATAATATTATTATTAATTAGTAAATTAATAAAATACCAAATGAAACTATTCATAAAAAAAATTATTGACTTAATGTATTTTAAAGAATGTAATTTGTTAACTTTCTCAAAATTTATTTTACAATAGTTAACATCGGTACTTTACATCTAATCATAATTTTATGGATTGAATTACCTAAAATCTTCAAGAAAGAATGCATTATTCTTTCACCTTCATCCTCTCTCTTGCGTAAGAATGACACATATGAAAGATTAGTCTCTCTGAATTTTTTTTACTTTGTTCATTGTTAATCTTCTCCATCCTCCTATTAAGTGCATCCATTGACTTATACCTTAGATTAACACTAGTGATTTTATTTCATCTTATATTTAATTGGAACTAATCTGATGACGCTAAAAATATCTTCATTTCTAATATTGTTGATCATAATTTTATCACACATCCATTCTCATCTCAGCTACACTAATTTTTTATATATGTTATTTTTTGTTAAAACTGTCAATACATTGAAAAGGGTTTAATAGCCGTTATATTAAAACTTTTCTTTCAAACTCAGGGGTATATTGCAATTACACGAAACTCTCGTCACATTTCTTTTATATTATATTCAATTGGAACTACACTAAAAAAAATTTCATTTATAATATTGTCAATCATAGTTTTATCACACATCCATTATCATTTCAAATATACTGTTTTTGTGTATATGTTGCTATTATAATTGAAAATTAAAAATTAATCCATTAACCTACTAAACTATTATCACTTTTGATATTTAATACAATTCCTTCACACATATTTTATTATAGTCAGAAAAATGTATTATTTTGTTGGGAAATTGTATTCTTTTTACATAAAAGAAAGAAAAAGGACAAATTAAGCCGTGTAATAATGAAAATTGAGGTTCTCGTTAAGAAATTGTATATGCTAGGATAGAAGAAAACTACGACAAAATGGTTTTTTTCTCCTATAATTTCATGTTTGCTCTATCGCCCTTCAGCAACTGCTGCACAATCGGCCTTTCCAACTTCTCTTTGGTAAATCAGCGTCAAAATCCATTTACAATCGTCAGAAAAGCATTTCGATAAAACAGATATGAACAATTTTTCAACATCTGTATCGCCACATGCACTGTGGCAGAGGCAGTGTCAAGTGTCCATCCATTTCCTCCTCTCAAGAAGCTACAAACCCATTTCCAGGCCCAATCCACCATGCTGTGTGCCATAACGAGGCACCGAAATGTACCAATCCATTTCAAGGTCCAACCCACTATGCAGTCACTATAACGAGGCACCCTTTTAACCCAAAGGATAAAACGTCCAAACGTTGCTATATTTATAACGAGAGGAAAAAAATTACAGTAGTACAGCTCAACAATAGGAAAATCCAGGAAGAGCACGTCCAACAAAATTTCCCAGATTCATTAGACCCACAAGCAATCACCAATATATCTATGAACACCCTCACAAACGCTACGAACCCAAAAATTAAGCTTACAATAAAGACTATGATACCCTTGTTCTCCATTTGTATCTGAATATCTTGCAGCTTCTGTACTTCTGACCTGCATGCAATCGACAATTATTAGCTCCCCCTAAACATAAAAAGGATTGGCACTGCCAAAAAAGAGGAAGAAGAAGGAGCAAGCATCATCCTCTTCACTGATTATCAGTTAACAACTAATGAATTCACTATCTTGTCCCACCTATACATAGGACATTGAAAGTATATAAAAAGAACTGCAACTATATTTAATATGGAACTAGAAGGTTGATTCACAACTGGAAACCATGGTAGAAAAACCTAATAAATTTCGCCTTTACATTGATGAATTCACTATCTTGTCCCTTTTTTTCTTCCTTTATTAAGATTTTTACCAAAGCATCCACTCATTCAATTATATTTTACACTTGGACAAGTACAGTTTAGAGTTATCCCACAATTAATACAGCTATTAAGCATGAGATTTCATAAAAGATCAAGGGGATTCCTCCACTTAAGGATAAGCAAAATCACAAGCCGCCTCTGAAGCTAAAATGTTTTGTGCTTAACCCAATTTTGAGTATGGAACTCCAACAATTGCTAAAACTAAAATCACCAGCTACCTTTAAAACTAAAAATGTTCTTGTGCTTAACCCAATTTTGAATATGAAACTCATACGTAATCATAATATCACATATCATATAGAATCTTCATTCAACCCTAAAAATCACTCTTGCGAATTCAGAAAATAAGTAACACTCAACAACACTTATCTCACCACACTACAGAAAAGGTATACCTATATCTAAAATTCTAATTAGGAATATTACATTGCATAATGAACTGTATGAAATTTGGAAAATAAAAATATTAGGGAAGAAAGCAACCTGAGAACAGCATTGTCCTGGATAAGATTATCCAACTTAATGGAAACAAGAGATTTCCAAGAAACAAGGTCATCGACATCTTTTGCCTGCAAAGGAATTGAACATTGATTTCATTATAAGAATTCTTACCATTGTGATTATAAAAATAATAAATAAATAAATAAAAGCATAGGAAAACCATAAATCAGAAATTCACTTACAATGATCTCCATGCTATCAGCAAAATTCTTTATGTCTGTTCTGATATTCTCCAATATTAACGCTTTGTCTTCTATTTTGTTGTCAAATTGTTTGTAAATGTTCCCGTATTTAGAGTTCAAATCATCCAAGAAATGCTCAAGAACAAACAAATTCACATCCAGTGATCGAACTTTTTGCATTAGTATTTTAAGAACGGAATCCCCAGGCATCATTCCAGCCTGCAGATGACGTATGTCTTTTTCTTCGACAGGATGATCAAGCAGCTTACTCTTTTTCACTTCATGCTGTGCATTTGAACTTTCAACTGTAGGGTTAGTTTCCAATTCATCATCAGGATTGAGATGAACGTCATCAGCCTTGGTGGGTTCTGGCTGGGATGAAGATAGCTTCTGCTCACTGGAAAGATCCTTAGATAAAAACAGACTATCTTGAGTAGTGATCAAGTCCTCTAGCATCCGCTCAACAGCATCAACTCCATACACCTCAAGAACACTAAGTGTGCAATAAAAACCAGAACCATAATGACTCAGTTGATTTAATTTCAGATATCTCACCCATTTTGGCTCCTGAAGAGGAAACCTCTGAGCATGCTTCACATTTGCAGCGGTAAAATTCCCAAGCTTGATCCATTCATCTGTTGGATAGACTGAACTTCCAAGAAGCTGAAAGTCCTTTAAAGTAGAAGAGTAATGCTCAAAATTAGCAATTGCAATGGTATCAACCAGGGTCTCTTCTGAAAGCTCTACCACAACAAACTTCTCTTCTGCAGAACATGGATTCAGAAAGTATTTGTCTTGGTCCTTTCCCAAGATATTAGAAGCACCCTTCGCTTCCTTGTTATATGCCAACACCTTTGCTCCTTTTGACAATGAAGCGTAATTATATTCTGCGCCACCAGGCTCCACTCTGTGTTTTACACCTCCAACCTGATCGGAAACAGACTTACTTCTAGAGTTATAAACTTTGCTCTTGAATTCGTCAAGACTGGGTAGCACAACATGCGCAACCTGATCAGACTTAGATGAAACCCTTTCAGAATGATCAACAAATGGGATAAAATCACTGTTTCCCTCCCCATTAACTTGTAAGTTGCTGCTGATATCGGCATCAGCACCAAAATTGCATGAACTCTCATGGGAAACCTTAGAATCAGTTTCTTCTGAAGAATCATTTTCGTTATCTTTTTCATCAATGCGTGTCACCCCTGCCTCTTCCCAAGTTAAGATGCCGCCTAAAGCTTCTCTAGATCCAACTAAATAAATCCATATAATAAAGATAAATTAAAACACAAAAAGATACGCACGCACAATGATTCACATGAATTCACTGTTGAAAATCAGGCTGACTATCCATACATAGGAAGGGGAAATATACAAACACGATCCTGTATGATAAGTGATAGGCGACCCATAATAATAATACCAGTGATAGAATTAGGATATTATAACAGCATATTTTTCAGAGAATGACGCAATTTAATATGAGAGTAAAATGTAGTTGGGCTAGGAAATAACCTGCGTAACCATAACTCCTGCTTGTCCATAAGCTGGCAAGGAAGACAAGTCCCCACAAAAGAAAAACCAAAGAGAGAGAAACTGTATACCACCGATTCCTACCACAGATTGCTGCCTTCTGCAAAGCTCTTCTGTGAAGAAGAGCTCTACGGGATCTTTGCATTGTACATCAATCCAATTTACTGTGATCCCCTCGATGACTCGCCTAAACAATATAAACTTTCAGCTTACAGTGTGGAAAGATACGCAGAATATATAACTAGGAAACCAATTTGGTATATAAACATAAAATGTGTAATTAATAGAACAAGACGCCTTGGGTTTTAAGCAAAAACACCCTTCATAAGCAAGTTATACTACTTCAACAAAGCTAACATTGAAGGGATCGCCTCTATTATTATTATTAGTAGTAGTAGTAGTAACAGTATTGAGTATTTAGTATGTGTCTTTTGAGTGCAGGAGAGGAGTCATTATTACAGGCCTCGAGACAATTAAATGTGAAGACACAATAATAGACTATACTCATGCAACTGAAAATAACAAGATAAGGGGAGCGTATTTTTGGTTTGCTTTGCTTAGCTTACAATCGACTGTCTGAAGCTTCGATACCAAGCCAACTGAAATAAATCAAGATATTTTTTTTTTTTTAAAAAAAAACACCCGTAAAGAAATTATCAGAAACCAAACGAGACATGGAAACCCATGTCCATCTGTCGACTGCACTCAAATCAATTTATATGCGTTAAAAAATAAACCCCGAAACAACATAACATGCAATCACGAACTCAATCAACAGTACCTACCGCCAATAAAGATAGACAGAGAGAGAGAGAGAGTGGGGTACCAAAAGAGGGAGATGAATGTGAGGGCTGAGGTGAGGGGACATATCTAAATCCAATCCCAATCCCAGTTCATCTTTTAGATTTGTACAGCAAGTGCACAGACCCAATTACCAACCAACGTTTTTATTTATAAAGTAGAGATCAACGAAAATTGAAAACCAAAAAGAAACCAATAATTTTTATTTTTATTTTTTGAAAAGATAAAACAAACCAACAAGGTAGAAACTAGAAAGCTCCACACACACTGATAGAGATAGACATAGGGGAGAAGACAAAGAAATCGACACGGGATTGACGATCTTGAATGAAATCTTAAACCGCCCACGAAACCCAAAAAAAAAAAAAAAAAACGTACCTGAAAAAACGTATCGGGGTCCGGGAATTTCAACAGAGGCTCGCTTCGATAATTTCTGGAGACCGTAAAAAAGGGGGAAATCGTCGAAAGAACAGCGGCGTAGATTGAGAAGATTGTCGGCGTCTGGTTGTCGGACTCGGCAGACCTCGACTCAGCCCCGCCTTTTTTATTTTATATTTTATATTTTAGATATGTGTGTGTGTGTGTTATCACGATCACTCCACTTCTTCTTCTTCTTCTTCTTCTTCTTCTTCTTCTTTCTGCTTCTTCTTCTTCGGCTTGGCTTGGCTCGCCTCCGTGGAAGCAACGGCTTTGTACCCCTCACCTTCAATATTTTATTTTGCCCAGACCTTCAATATTAAAGATTTAAATATCCTGTGCCTGTGCGCGTGTTTGTGCGTTCAAGTTGTGAGCGCTCCCACTATTTTAACCTTCCATAATAAATGTTTGATTTAACTGACCGTCAATAAATTAATTAATTTTTTTTTTAACTCCTTTTCTTACTTCGGGTGTTTTGAATTGCTGGATTGCGACGGATCGGATTTCTTAGATTCCGTGAGACAGCTAATCAATGATACAACGGTAAGAAGCACAATCTTCTCACATGTCTAAACATTTTATAATTCCAACTCTATACTTTGTTTTATATACGTATACATATACATATAATATATATTTCTTATTATCAAACACATTTGAAACAATTAAAGTTTAGTATTGTTAATAATTATGGAGCATAGTATTGCTTTTGCTAGTTAATAGTTATCACGTTACGTCACGTCACGTCACATGAAGGGAGTCTACTTACTTTTTTTTCTTTTGACTTTTTAAGATTTGTTTATTATTATAAGTTATATTTACGCGTACGTTTGCAGCATTGATTACTTTTGTAGTTATAGCTAGCTGTTATTGCTTTTTTTTTTGGTTTTAATAAACAAATAAAACCCAATCAAAATTTGGATATATAATTCAAAATAAAATAAAATCTGTTATTGCTGTAGTCGATGATATTATTATATAGCTGCTGTCCTGTCTGCTTGTGGGTGACTCCGCGGGCGGGACAAACGGAACGTGAACGCGCTGCGCTCACGCAGCCGGCGTGATGTGCTGCATCCAGCCAATTGATGATCGCCGCGTGGCATGCGAGCCGCGGTGAATCTCACGCGCAAATACTGCGACGGCAATGGTCAACTGGGCCGGACTTAGCGGCAAGCTGTAGATGCGTCAAAGACCGATGAAGACTCGCGGTCGACTCTGTGGAATGTGAACAGAGAGAATGGAGGAGCAAAACACTAATGGAAAAGCAAAACACTAATTACATGCATTTGTAGGCTATCATCACCCGCTAAGCTCCAATTCAAATTTTGAAGTTCAAATTTCAAATTCCGATTATTTTATATTCGCATTACAAATTTGGCACTTTTTTTCTATATTAATCAAAAGGATTGTGAAGATTACATGAATTTGAGATTTCACTGTATTTGAATATATATATATATGTTTATGTACCATAGCAAAGTACAAACCATTTTTATATTATAAGTGTTACTGTCATAATTAAAAGTTACAAGTAAAGATAACTCATTTATATCATTCGTGACTACATTTGAAAAAAAAAAAGTTAAAACTTATTCTGATGAAAATATAACAAGGAATAATTTAAAATTAAAACTTTCAGCTAATCTAAATTTCGAACAAACCTTATATGAATTCAATAAATAAACAATTTATTAAATGAATTAAGGATTTTTTAAAAAAAAAAAGGGTGTGTGTCACAAATATTAAAAAAAAAAAAAAAAAAAAATTTTTTTTTATTTTTAAAATAAAAATAAAAAAAAAAAAAAAAAAAAAAAAAAAAAAAAAAAAAAAAAAAAAAAAAAAAAAAAAAAAAAAAAAACAAAAAAAACACCCAAATAAAACAAATGTATTCAATTTAGCAAAAATAGATTTTAAATATATTTTTAAAAATAAAAATTAAAATAGAATATTAAAAACAAAATATATCTTATTCACACCTTATAATTATTATATTATATCTGAACACATTTGGTCACTCTAGTAGTCCTGACCTCCTTTAGGCGTCTCTCAATCTTCTCATCATTTACGCCATTCTTTCCTTTTTTGTTGATTCAGGTCACAACAGTGGTCTGCGTAGGATTATCATAGAAATCTGGATTGATATTCTTCCTATCCACCTGTGGTGTTGCCTTGATTTTTTGAATTTTTTGTGGTGTGATGAGTTATGTGATCAACTATTCTTCACGTTTCCCTTAACATTAATATATAGTTTATATTAAATTTTAAAAAATATTAAATAAAATAAGTAGTATAAAATATTATTTTAATGTTATGGATAGTTATTCATGAAATCTATTGTGCTATATTTTTATATATGAAAGTAAAAAATAATTTAAAACTATAAAAAAAAAAAAACTTATTGAAAACCCCATGTGAATGTTATAAAAGCATTCTCAATATAGATATTAAACTTCACATATATATAAGGTATAAAATCAAGCTTCATTGATGCGTTATTTTCTATGTCATAATACTAAATTTTAGTGCAATAAACAAAAAAAAAATAGTATATTTTTCTATGTCATGATGCGTTATTAACATCAATTAATAAAATAATTCGGGATGCCGTCCCCTTTTCCCAACAAAAAAATATCTCACATACAACCACCATCAATTGAATCTGGTATTGGAATATAGTATGTAGTACTCAATTGAAATATATTTCATCGACAATGTTACATTTGACATGCAACATGTTTCCAGGATTATGCAACTATTTTTCAAAAAAACGTGAGTTCATATAAATTATAATAATATTTAATTTTATAATGCATTTTTAAAAACATTTAAGATTTATAGTTGTTTTCAAAAATGAGTTTTTAGTTTATGTATTTTATTAAAGTTCGTGTTAAATCGTAATTTAAACACATTTTTTGTTTGATGAGGAAAAAATATGTATTTTTGAAAGTTGGATTCCATAAAAATAGTTTTTTAAAATTTTGTGACTCCAAATAATAAATTTTTTAAAAAAGCAAAATAAATAAATAAATATTGAGTCTCCCATTAAATTTAAGTTCATATTTAAGAAAAATAAATAAAAATATGTTTAAAAATGTATTATTTTAAATTAAAATGAGCACACAATGAGCCTATCATTTTAAAAAAACGATATGCCAACTAAGCATACGAAACATAATATAATTATTTTTTATCCATGAATTTTAACTTAATTTCAATGAGAGATATAAATAATTGTTTTTATTTTATGTTATAACCTAAATTCATAATTTTTTTTTCATATATCATAACACTTTTTTAAACACATTTTCTATCCAGAATGTGTTTTTTTGAATTGAAATTCAACTCAAACTCCAACATAATATAAATAAAAAAATTATAAAATAAAATAGAATTTTCAGGTTTATGTATAGTGCTCATATCTTGCTCATTACTATTATGGTGACACTCGTATACTATGTGGATTGTCTAATAAACTTCACATTAATATTTTATATAATAAATGTGATATCTATATCACATTTATGTAATGTGCTCATATCTTGCTTATTTCTATCTCATGTGCGGATTACCTCTACAATGTATTCGTACGTAGCATTACTCTTTTCTTAGAAAAAATGTATTTGCAGGTACATTATGTAGGTAATTGAAAAGAGCGTTTGTCGCACACGACTTCAAATAAAATTTAAACTAAGTATACTTGGCTTAACCTATATCGTTCTACTTAGGACTTATAAAATTCAATTCAATCTATTTAATTACCTGTTTAATAAAAACTAATGAAAAAAGAATAAATATCAAATTGGGGGATTTTTTGATTGAATGAAAACTAATTAAAGCAAGGAATTTTAACTAAGAAAAGTAATAACCGAGAAAATCAATTAATTAAAGATGTAACCGGTTTAACTTCACACGAATGCTATTTATCACTATCCCAAAAGATTAATTAGATAAATTTTGGCCCCATAATTCAAATGCATCAAGACACCATGAATACAATTAAATTATGAATTTATTTTAACCGAATAATTATGAATTAATTCTCGAAAGACCGCCCATTCCCTATAAACAAATCTTTCCCCTAGGAGAATAATAGCACGATGAATTGTTAAATCAACACTCAACCGAGATATTAAATTAACAAATCAAAGAGTTGGAGAATTAAATCATAAGACATAAAATACCGAATTAAATATTAAAACATGAATTCAAAACAAGCATTCAAAGTGTATGCTAAACCGATTACAAAATACTTACCCCTCAATGGGTTGGAAAATCACAAATCTGTTTGGAAAAATTAACACAAGAAAAATTAGAACAAAATTAAGATAAACAAGATGCAAACAATTAAAATTTTCAGTCTTGAACTCGATCTGAATATTCAATATTCGCCACACTATCTTCTTTTAATTTATGTTCGGACAAACGCTACAGACCGGGTGGAGAATGGAGGTGTTGTTGAGGCCTTTTAAAAAAACCCCTCCAAAAAAATACCATGTGGATGACCTGGGAGGCCGACGTGGACGGAGTGGTGGAGGTGTGATGGTGCTTGGCCGGCGCCGTAGGGATGATTGGAGAGGTGATATCGCGTGCGTGGAAAGGAGCTTTGAAAATCTAAACACGGGTTTGCTTTGGTTAATCGCGGAAGGTTGATGGCGAGGAAGGAAATGGGGCGACGTCGATGGAAGATGCATGGATGGGATGGTGCCGGTATGGCGGCAAAGCTGAAGAGATGCCGGTCGAACACATATATATAATAATAATCGGTTTAAATCCCATGCAATATAGTGTTTCCAATTTCTTGCTCACATCAAGTAACTATTTGTCTTTCCAATTTCATCTACCCCTTTAGGTGACAAGAAAACAATAAAAATAATAAACAAATAAATAATAATTAACACAAAACATTAAATTAAAAACCAAAACAATTAAAATAATCAATTAAGCCCAGAAAATTAATATTAAAATTAGAATAATCAATTTAACATTAAAAACTACCAAAATTAATATTAAATCTATAAAAGTGAATAAAACAGAATTAATTGTAATTGGGGAAAACTATTATAAAAAATGCATTAATTCAATAAAATATTCAATTAAAGCCCATAAATTAAATGCAAATTTAATGACAAATGTTAATTATCGTAATACACGCATGAACACTCTCATTGCCGTTGGATTGGTACGAATAAAATTTTTTAAAAAATAATAATATCAATCCAACGATAGTAAAAATGTCCCTATGCGAATTACCTCCACCATACCTATACGTTGCGTTACTCTTTTTCTTATTACTATTATAGTGACATATAACATGTGGATTATTTATTAAACTTGGCATTTGTATTTTATATAATAAATGGGCTGAACGTTAGGTATCTGGAAAGCCCAAAAATCTGAACTTTAAATTCTGTTACAAATCCACCAAGATAATTTTGGCACGAAGCCCAAAAGTTGTTGGGTAGGCGTCTGCCCATTTACGATGGGATTATTAAATAAATAATAATATTTATTATTATTATTATTATTATTATTATTAAGAGTAGTAGTATAGTATCATTGGCGCGGGCCGCGCTGCGCAGTGCGGGCGGCAGGGGCGATATCGGGTCGCTTTGCCTGATTGCCTCCCCTCCCCAGCCATCAGTTCAACATTCAATCATTCATCGTCAGTCGAGTCATCACAGAAACAACGCACTGTTCGCTTCGGCCCCCAACTGAGGACAATGGCTTCTCTGGTTACTCTCTCTCTCTCTGCCTCTCCCTCTCCCTCTCCCTCTCCCTACACACACAAACACACACACACACACACAGACAGACACACACAAACACACCATATATATATATATATATATAAACGGATCTTAAATTATATTCACATGCCTATCTCGATTTCAACGTTGATCGATTTAGTGATTGCTAACTACATAACTTAATATCTACCCCCTTGAATAGCCATTCCAGGGCTTCGAATGATGCATCTGGCACACGTCTAAATCCAAATAAATGTTACTTAACTATCAATAAGCTGAATCCAACGGCTCAACTTGTTCATTTAGTTTTGAAATCGAAGCCCTACTACGTCTTTTTTTTTTTTTTGTAATAAATTAAATTTGTACGGTGCACTGCAGGTAAGTCGATTTGGTCGACTCAGTATGATTAGGGTTCAAATTCTGAATTCCAGTTACAGTACCCATGTGCGAGGTCAATTGCCTACCCAAAGCACTGCATCAGCAGCGTTTTCGACATCCCACATGCCCATAGAGGTTGGTATCCATCCATCCATGATCCATCCATCCATCCATACATCCATCTATCTCCCTACTTTCTAAAAACCACCCACACTTTCCTTCTACTAACTCTTCTTATCAAACTTTTGCACGCCCATTTCAATCCTTTTTGATTTTAAATATAAAATTTTCATTTTATACCTCTAGGGTCAATTCCAGAATCCAGATGCATCCAGGTCTTCAGGCCCTTATTCTGGAACACCCAGGCCCCGGATTGGTGATGCCATTTCCAGAAATGAAAAGATTAAATTTCTCGTTAGCACTGTGAGTATGACAGTGCGATTAATTTTTCATGTTTTTTTTTTAAATATTTAATTTATACTATGAGAATTCTGATTTCCTGTTTTTCGTTTCAAAATTGAAATTTTAATTTATGTAGAAATGAGTGACATTTAGGTCTTGATTCAAACTTGGAATCATGCTTTTCTTCATTAAAGTAGCTGCATGTACTGATTTTCGGTCGATGATGTAAGCTATTTGGTTTCTGAAGATTTCCAGAAAATGATTTTCTAAAATTGTTCCCGTGCATTTCAAGCTGTTAGCTAGTGGTTTTTAAAGATGCATAGCTGTTAGAGAAATGCCAATCATAGCCGTCTTGATCATAGTCTGTCTCTCACGAGCCTTTGAATGTTTGAGATGCATAGCATGTGTGTGGATTGTATGTGGTCTGATTGTTAGTATTGGTGATATGAGGCATGTTTGGACGTCATGTCTGGGTGATGAAATAATTTATTGTCTTACATTTATGTTACATTTTATATGCTTTGTCCTGAACAGGAAATGGGTGCTATCATAACTGTCAAGAGTGGCTGCAGCATCAGCTTATAGAATCCATAAATTGATGTCCTGCCAATAGTTGTGATTCTTTGCTAACAATTCTTTCCATTTCCAGCATCCTCACTTTATTTTTCCTGCCAAGTGAAGCAGTGCAGGACCCTGAGAAATGCATGATACATTTGAACATAATTAAGGGTGGATTTTTTTTCTTTGTGATGACTTTGCATCTTTACTATCTTTAGGAGATCTTTATGTAGTTCATCTATATTGTTCGAATAGGTTTTTTTTCCCTTCTATTGGAATTATGCATGTTATGAATAATTATCTATCAGTATTTTTGATAGTGTCTTGTTATGGTTTACCATATTCATGCACTGTAAATATTATCTCAAATACAAACACGTTTAATGCATATTTCTATAGAACTTTTGTTTGATGTGGTAAAGTAATTTGATTATTGTAACATTTGATGAATATTGATGTCTAAGCTTATTGACCAGTTTTCCAGATTGCTTTATTATCATTGCAACGTTTTTTTCAAAAAGTAATTTCATTATTCATAAATTCTACATCCTACCTTTTCTATTCACCTCTTATGTGTCTATCAGGATAATTCATTACAATAAATGCATCTATGCAGCTTCTTGATATCGAAGACAGCAAAGAAACTATTTATGGAGCCCTTGATGCTTGGGTTGCTTGGGAGCAAGATTTTCCTATTGCATCACTCAAAATGGTTTTGATTTCTCTCGAGAAGCAATATCAATGGCATAGGATTGTTCAGGTATGAGGAGCTTTGTGGTGCATGCATGCATGTGGATGTGTGAACATGACAATCTTGAAAATTTGTACAAAGAGTAAGAACTCTCTTATAACATGGAAAAAATGTATAATCAAAATGCCACATGACCAAATGCAAGGTGGCGGGATCATTATGATATAGGGGGGGTATTTATTAAAATAGGTGTAACCAACTTCAATACTTTTGACGTGACTATGTAGTTAGAAAAAGGGCAATTTGCAGAGAAAAAGGGAAGAGGATTGGTTTCCATATTTATATTCTAAAATTTTGCCTACTTATTGTCTCTTGAACTTTGCCGTTCTTTACTTTAATTTTTAGGGAGTTCCACTTAAGTCTTTGAGATTGCCATGTCACCCTTTTTGCCTATTAGCCAATTGCCATGTCACCTTTCTCCCTACTAGCCAAGCCATGCAAAGAATGTAAGTGTCTCACAGATGTTGACATTTTAGGCTGTAAAGATGCATTAAAATGTAACTAATTGTTTGTAATAGATATTGTTGGTGCTTTATGCCTGCATATTCTCTACCGCCTCTTTTCCCTGGAGAAAATATAAAAGCAAATTATGCTTATTAGTTTCTAAACCATGACTTAGTGGATTTCCATTGTGCAAGGCTGAAATATATGTTAATCTCTCTCTCTCTCTCTCTCTCTCTCTCTCTCTCTCTGTATATGTGTATATATATACATATATTGTCTTGGAGGATATTTTTTGGCGTGAATTCCTTTGTCTTTCGTTGTGAGTGATGTATCAATTACCCAATATTTGTTTGCTGCTAATGTGTTGTTGAATCCATATTAGGTTATTAAGTGGATGCTAAGCAAGGGCCAGGGTACAACTAATGGAACTTATGGACAGTTAATAAGAGCTTTAGATATGGATCATAGAGCAGAAGAGGCTCACAAGTTTTGGATGAAGAAAATAGGTACTGATGATCTGCATTCAGTGCCTTGGCAGTTATGCCGTGTCATGATATCTGTATACTATCGAAACAACATGCTGGATCGTCTTGTAAAGGTAACCATTTTCTGTGTGCTTTTTCTGCTTTGCTATTTCTAAGAGCTAATAACCAAACGAAGGATTGTGTTTATTTATCTAAACGGTTGGCTTTTTGTTATGCTGGTCAATAGTCAAAATGTGTTTGGAAAACTACATGTATGGGTTATTGGTAAATGATAAATTATTCCGTAAGTTTTCAATTTTTCCCGTCTTGTTTTGCTGTTATAGCCTATTACATAACACTTCAACTATACTGGAGTTTTGTGATGGTCAATTGTGAATAGGTTTATTACTTGAATGCAGGGATGCAACTTCTGTTCCTTGTCACAATAGAAGAGGAAACAACTTCCAAATCATAAAAAATACACACACATGTGAAGAGAAAACTGAGGATTTTTCAATAGAAAAAAATGATAAACAGAGTTATGCACTCCAACAGTAAACAGAAAAAGCATTTAAAAACCCTTTAAAAATAAGAGTATATATACAATAATATACACCTACTAAAGAACTAGAGAGCAAGGTCACACTTACACTTCCACGTCAAAATCAAGCTTTTCAATATTTACATGTCATCCCAAAGAAACACAACCCTAAAAAATAAAGCCAGTGATAAATCTTCTAATAAAGTGTTTAAGCAAGCTAGCAGAAAGTTTGGTGGGAGGTGGCAAATCATGCTGATATAGGCAGCTGTAGTGTTTCTCCTTTCCTTTTATACTTTTTGCTTGTTTTATTGAATCCCATAAAATTCTCATCCACTGGGGGAGGATTTAGTGCAGCCTCGATTTCCATTTTTTCGTATGCTTTTGTTTTCTTTTTTTTGTTTCTTAAATATTTTATTATTGTCTAACTAACGATGTAGACTCAAATGCCATAGCTTTTTGGGGGCCTTGAAGCTTTTTCCCGCAAGCCAACGGATAAATTGATAGTGCAAAAAGTTGCAGATGCATATGAAATGCTGGGCCTTCCTGAAGAGAAGAACAGGATATTGGAGAAATACAAAGATTTATTTTCTGAAGCATCAGATAGAAAGCCCAATAAATCTAGAAAGGCATCATCGAAGAAAAAGAATGAATCAGGCAAGTTTGTGGTGGTTATTTATGCTGGGTTATTGAGCTTTGTTTTAAACAAGTCAAAATGGTTTAAAATTTTGTGAGCCCGGATCCGAGTCGAGTTTTGGGGAGAACTGTGAATCAGACTTGGGCTTGTTTATACTCAGCTCGGGCTTGGGTTTGACTCTCGTTTAGGGTTGGATTCGCTAGTTTCTGCTTGCCAAGATCATTTAAATTTAAAATATTAAGTTTAGTTTGTTAAAATTGTTTAAAAAAATTATATTGAAAAAGCTCCAGTTCATTATGCTCACACTCCTTAAGATCATTTAGGTTCGATTTGTTAAACTCAGGAGCTTTATAATAAACTCGGGCTCAGGCTCAGTCTCAAATGAGTAATGAGTCAATTTTTTTTTGAGTCGATCTCAATTGTTTGGCGAACCATTCAATAACAGCCTAAGGGGCGCGTGACTAAGTTGGAACAATTGCTATAATATAGGTTTTTTCTGTTGTGCACCTTTCCCTATGAATATCAACATGAATACGTATTGTGTTTCTCATACATTCTTTTTTATGCAATTGTAAAATCTGATATACTACATGGTTGCGTGGTACTGTGCACAAACAGAAAAGTAAATATTTGAGCAGCAAACAACATTTTAGATGCACGCATGCCTTAAAATCACGGTGTTATTTTTTTTTGGGTGATATCAGGGCAGAGAAATCCAGTTGCTGTCGCCAGTGTTGAGGGGGTTCCCAAACATTAGAAAGATTTGAAGATTTCAGTGAGTTGCGCTATTTGGCTGAGAAAGCAAGTTATGCTGAGCAGTATAGGAGTGCAGATGCACCCATTTGGGTGGATATGTTTTGAGATTTAGGCCAACGGAACCGGTTTTGGACATATGGTCACCGTGTAAATCCATCACATTTACATGATATTTTTGTTAGTTTTGAGCTGCAACTTATAATATGTATTCTTGGCCTACATTTTTATGGGTGGTTTTTTTCTTTTTCTTTTAGTTTTTCGTAAAATTAAACGAAGTTAACACGCACAGCGCTCTAGCTGAAAATAGGATAACCTTTTTTAAAAAATAAATAAATATTGAGACACCGTACCGAAGACAAAGATCTGCTTAGAAGAGTATTTGTTTTGATTACATTATTGATTTTTTTTGTTTAAATAACAAGGAAATATGTGAATATTAAAATTTTAAATTTCATCAATTAAATGATAATTAATTACTGCAATGTAATACTAATGTATTTTTTTAAAATATAATAGCATGTGTGTGTATATATATATTAATAGCCAATATGACTGATTTGATTATGATAAAATAATAATATGAATATATTCTCTCTATTAAAAAATTATATTGAGTGATTTTTAACTTTTATTCGCTTGATTTTATTTTGTTTTTATATTTTAACTTTTTTTAAAATATTTTTTTTTAAAAAATAAGTTTAATATAAACTTTAAATAACTTGCTATGGTATCATTACTTTAAAAAAATTATATAAATTATAATATATGACTTCAAGAAATATATTTTTTATACCTTTTTCGGTTCATATTAATTATCACAATTTCACATAAAAATAAATCAGTTTTTTACAACTCTTTCACTATATTATATATGATGTTTGATAGTTATAAATTATTTAATCTCATAGTATATATATATTACATATATATATATATATATACATTATTTTAATACATATATTTTTACAAATCAGTTTTTATATATATATATATATACATATATATGAGCATCTGTATTTTTTTGTGAGATTAATAAAAATATACAAAACTTATATTTTTCAGAATATGTAACATAATAAAAAATTTAATAAAATAATACTATTTACTCCTTAAGCATTATCTCATTAAGCTAATGCTAAATTTTAATAAAAAAAATTACTAGATGATTTATACCAAATCTATAAATAAAATCATTAAAACACTTCATTATTTCACCTGTAATTCCATATGACTAATTAATTCTATATCACCGTACATGTAACATGATCGAGATAACATTCATTGAATAGTTTTTACGGGTGTTAGTCACCTTGACCATTCATGTGTGAGCATGAGAAGAGTTGGTATCAAAGCGCATGATCTAATTAAAAAAAAAAAAGGTTGGTTGATACCATGAATCATGAGAGTCTGTAAAGAGAATGCCTGATGGTCCCTAATGTTGTAGATTACCTTTGGATTTGTCCCAGAAGGCATGGAATTTGAGGCATATTTAGAGCATTCACACTAGGTTTGATATTTCTATAATTTAGGAAAAAAATATATAGATTTATCAAAAATTTATTTGAGAATAGGGTATAAAGATAGAGAATAAATAGTAAATTTCTATATTTAAGGATTTATTATTTATTCTTAAATATTTTTCTTATAATTTTTAAATATATATTATTATACTTGTAATCTTTTGATTGATGATAATAAATGAAAGAAGGAAAGAAAAAATAATATAAAATAAATTATATAAAAAATATGGATAGAAATAAAGAATTAGGTGTTTGATGTTTTAAAAAAATAAATAAATTATATACTATTTATCTTTTGGTTAAATGTATTCTTATTAGGGTTTTTAAAAGAATTTGGTATGGCTGAAAGTAGTACTCGTGCCTAGACAGCCCCCCTAGTAAGTAGAGTACTGCTGAGGAGGTTGTGGTGGGAAAAAGAATAATAAAAACTTAATAATAATAATAATAATAATAATAATAATAATTCTGGGGGATGGAGGCGGCGGCGGGCGGCGGCGGAGGAAGGGAAGCGGAAGCAAAAGCAAAGGCAAAATCAACAGCGAGAGGGAAGCAGGGGTTGCTCGACAGCTGGTGAAACTCAGGAATGGATCCACGACATCCTGGACTTTATCAGACCCTACGCCTTCTTGATTGACGCTCACGTCGTCAACTTCTTCAAGGTATCAAATCACCACTGCTATTGTTGTTGTTGTTGATAATTATTATAATAATAATAATAATTATTATTATCAAATCACCACTCCTAAATCCTAATAGGACTAGGAGTTATTTATATTTTTATAATCAAATCTATCGTCTACATATGATATGATATGATATGATATCAGCATTTACATACAGGATAGATTATGGGAGGGTATTGATAGTGAATGGATTGACTGCTTGCGTCAGGAGTCCGTCCAGAATCTTCTCACTATCCCTTCTGGAATTGTGCAGGTTTTTCATATCTTAATTTTGGTTAATTGCATTGCCTTTGTCTACTCTTCGACTTGTGTCCTCCTGTTAATTCAATTGCGGTGTTTACTGACAAAGTAGCATCTAAGTTGAATTTAATTAATTATCTTTTGAGAAAACCCACTTAAAATCTCATCCTCATTTGGTTTTACCAGTGAGGGTGGGTGGATGATTGGCTATATATATGTGTATGTATAATATTCATTGTGCATGTGATGATTGATGCTAGGAACACTGGCCTACCTCACTCAAGGACTTTATCACCACTCTAAGATCACTTGTTTTTCCTCGAAAACAGGCGGACCTACACAAGGTGATATCATGCTTTTGATTCCTCCATTTCCTTCCTTCCTTCCTTATCATCATCATCATCATCATCATCATCATCATCACCATCCCTTCCTTCATTCGTGATCATCCCTGTCGTTCTCCTCTTGCAGATATATCCTGATCTCATAACGTGCTCCCTCGATAATGTTCTCATGCAAGGGATGAATGAGAAGAAAATTCATGAAGTAGTTTTCTCACTTGTTTAGTTTCCAAATATTTATTACCTGGCTGTCGGTTTTGTCACTTTTTTTTTTTCAAGTTTAAAATCTAATGCCGTGTGTGTGAAGTTGGGGATGAGGCAGAAGCTGAATTAGTTTTTGTTAATTGGCCAGAAATTTAATATTTTAGTACTTTGGGTGCGATTTAAATTGCCTTGTCATCTGAAGGTCTAAATCTTGCATTTCCTTTTCTTTTCATAGAGAGCGTCTCAGTAGATTTTTTTTTTATTTTTTTTGCAAACATTAGACGTAAAGAGATTTTTTTGTAGGAAGATTACCTTGTCTTTGAGTTTCTGAAGGAATAATCCAAAGCTGGTTACAACCATAACTACTATTCGTATTCCTAAAATGAGATTGACCATGTTAATCACAAGTTTGTCTACAAAAATATAATACACAAGCTGTCGTTGACCTTTTCCAAAAGTATTGTCTTGATGTAATCTTTCCTTCCATGAAACATAGTTATTGAAGGTTTGGCTTAATAGAGAATACTGTTTGAGCAGGTGAAAGTTCTCTCTGCTGTTGTTAGTTCAGTCGCAAGGAGTGTTGGATCTCATACAGTAGTTGATGTTGGTGCTGGGCAGGTGCTATTTTTTTTTTTTTTAAATTTTGATGCCCAACTTTGAACTTCTATGAAAGCATTTAAATAGAGTCCAGGGATGAAAAGATATCTTCGCTTGCTTTGTTTTTCTAGGGTTATCTCGCACAGGTACTTTCGTTCCAGCACCAACTTTCTGTGGTTGCAATAGATGCTTCTTCTCATCATGGAAAGATTACTAATGCCCGTGCACAGAGGATCAAGAAGCATTACGTTGCTAAGATGCAGAAATCTCTTTATGGGTACATTTTTATACAATGCACAAGCAAAATTTGATAAAGGTGTTACCTTCTTATTTAATTTTTTTCAAGGAATTTAAGAAACCAACAAACAGTTAGCTATTCAAATAATTGAAATTATATTATGTATTCATGTGTGTATTAAAAGTTCAAAACTTCGAATCAAAACTATTCTTTTTAAATTTTGCAAAACGAGTGTTCACCATGTAATTGAAAATATTTTAATTAATTAAATGAGAGAATGAGTGTAATAGATATAAGCACAATCTAATAGATTAGTATAAGCTAAATTACCTTTACTATTAATAAGAGCATCTCTAATAGTGTCAGGTAAATTTTCTTAACTAAATCTTTGTTGGATATACCTTTAGTTAAGAATAAGTCTAATAGTTTTAGCTAATTTTAATTATTTAAATTAAAATCTTTTAATTTACTCATAGAATACTCTCTTTCCTCTTTAATGTTGTGTGTTTGGCATAAAGGGCAAATTGAAGCTTTGGGATAATAGAATGATATGACAATATTAACTAAATTTATAATTTTAATCAAATTTA
This sequence comes from Taxillus chinensis, assembly GCA_023512835.1. NCBI lineage: Eukaryota > Viridiplantae > Streptophyta > Magnoliopsida > Santalales > Loranthaceae > Taxillus > Taxillus chinensis. The sequence goes on from CM042090.1 coordinate 16,491,197, forward strand.
ACTTAAATTTTGTTAAAGCTAAATATAGCTTATGTTATAATTGCATCATTGTAAATTTAGTTTTAGCATTTACTTTAATTAAAACTATTGGAGATATTCTAGCGAAGCAATTTTTTTGAGGTGGTTTGGGAATTAAGCTTATTGCAGCAGATGATTGCCTCTATTTTTGAGTTGGATCAATTTGGCTAGATTTTGAAATCGTCTAGGGGACTGCTTGGGGTTGGGCTATGGAAGGTCCTTTGGATGGGTTGGGTCGAGTTCTTTTGATTGGTGGAGTGGAGGCCGGGGGAGTGTCTTTTTGGGATGTTGTGGTGTGGTTGATGCGACCTCTACATGCTCACATGCTCGGATCGTTTCACAGACAATTTGATAAAACCTTGTCTCACAATCCCACACGATGGATAGGAGTTGCAGTACAAGTGATTCACCTCACCCACAACACGCCTTGGTTCTAGAACCTTCTTATGAGTGAGCCTCATTGCTTATGAAAACAAGCTTGCAATACTTGCTTGAAAGTGGCTTGAAATAAAAGCAAACCTAGCTCTAGGCTTGAACATGAATAACACAGAGAACTCTTTTCAAACTCTCAAATTTAATAATAAATCATAAATTATTAAAACTGTGTCCAAATGTTATTTTAAGGCTTTATATAAGATTTAGCATGTCTTAAATAACTTAGGAAACTTTTGGTTAAAAAAATAAATCAATTAAGCAGATAAAATAAAAAATTCAAAATTTTGAAAGTGAATGTTGAAACATGATCATGCCTATAATGGCACACGGTTGTGTCTAAAGGTATGTTCGCTAAGGCACTAAGGGGGGACTTTGAGTTGAATCAATGAGTTTGAAAATCTTATCGTGGAATTTGAGGGGGTTCAATGATCTGGCAAAGTGTCTTTTATTTTTAGACGAGTATTTTTTTAATAACTTCTAAGGCTAAAGGTAGACCTTAATTTGCAAACAAACTACGAATAACATCAAAGTAATAGAGTTCACAATGAATGGAAAGAAATTTAACCAATCAAATGTAAATAAATATACTAAAGCTTTGATACCAATTAATGAGATCGCCACTAGCTCCTACGGTCATATTGTTCCCCAGATGGTTTGATGACAATCCCATGATGGATCAGAGTACAAATGATTCACCTCAATACGAAACACACCTTGGTATTAGAATCTTGGTATGAGTAATACCCATTGCCTATAGTGAGACAGTAACCGTTATCTCACAAAGCTTGTGATACTTGCTTGAAAATGACTTAGAATAAAAACAAACCCAACCTAGGTTTGAACATGAATAACATAGTAGAGAACTTTTTCCAACTCTCAAAATCAATAATAAATCATAAACTATTAAAACTGCCTACAGAAGTCATTTTAAGGCCTTAAGGCCTAACACGTCCTAAACAACTTTAAACAACTTTATAGAACTTTTAATTGTAGATTACATTAATTAAGCAATTAAAATAAAAAGAAAATTTGAAAGTTTGTGTCAAAGCATGACCATGTCTATAAAAGTACACAACCATATCTAAAGGTCTGTTTGATTCTGGTCATTTTACGACAATAAACATGATCATGTCACTGAGGAGACACAACCGTGTCTCTACTTCTGTGCTCTCTAGCGCTTTTAGGAGATGACACACAACTGTCTTGTATGAGACATGACTGTTTCTATGTTGTTGGCTTTTTGGTCTGCGTTCACTTCAGTTGTAGTTCCCTCCATATCAGTAAGCAAACTTCTCCAAGTATTCAAGGGCATTAAATTTCTGTCATCCTTTCTTTTGTTACTTTTCTCTGAGTGCACTTCTTGTGTACTTTATTTTTAATAAAGTTTATTATTACCTATAAAAAAAAAATTATGTCCTCCTTGGTCTCGACGCTGTCCAAAGACTTTACAAAGAATAATCTCTATGCTCATTTGAATTGTTTCATCCTTGCGTCCATTTGACAAGGCAAGCTCCTCATCAGTGAGGATCACTCCTTGCTTAATGCTTTACTTGTGGTGTACGGGCTGGCCTCTTTGAAAGGGGGACCAATTGTGGATTTCCCTGATAGGGAGAGGTGAAGCGTCACCTCATTAGAAATTCTTAAGATTGAGAAGTTGAGCATGTCCTTTCGAGGGGGCAGGACGGTTGTGTCCTGAAAGGGCAGCCTGATGGGGGTGGTTTCAGTCAAAAATGTGTTTGTGGTGCAATCTGGGTGGGGCACAGGGCCTATTTATAGGGACTGGTGTTAGCAAGCAATTTGGAAGGATACGGTTCCCTCTAGAACTGCTTTTTTTTGTTTAAGAAGCTGTTTAAAGTAGGGTTCTTACCAAGAACTAACTTCGTAGGAGGGGGCTGCCGTTGTGATTTGGTGTCTGCTATGTATGTGTGCGGAGGAGTGAATCAGCCATCTCATTCTTCAAGTATGGTTATCAGAAGGAAATTTATGGCGATTAAACTCCTCTCTTAGTTGGTTATACCTGGTATATGAGTTGTGTTTAATTCTATACTAGAACTAGAAATTCTACTTTAGAAATATGTTATAAATTATTACGTCCAATATACTGCTTTAGGTGAATTTATCCCTGTTTTGAAGTGTCAATGAGATGCAGTTTTCTTTTCTTCAAGATCAGGTCAACAGGAGAGAGCTGCAATTTGGATGGTCCAGCAATAGTTACATGCCGACTATTGTCTAGTGATTCACTGAATTCCCTGAGTGGCTCCTTGCTAAAAAATGATGAGGCTCAACAGCCCAAGCTTAATGGTCAATGTTCAGGAACACCTTCTTATGAAGATAATGGTGTGAGAAAATTGCCTTCATTGCTTCTAGCTGGGCTTCATGCTTGTGGAGATCTTTCAGCGACAATGCTCAGGTCTGTGCCAATCATGCAGTTGGTCTAATGCTTGGATTATGCCACTTTAACATCCGTATGGAACTTTTTGCTGGCTTGATAGATTGTCTATATTGGGACAATGAATTTCCTTGTGCTACTTGGGAACTGAAATAATAATATGTTGCATAAAATATGTCTGCGTGTATTGTTAGTTTTAAGGTAGTCTTTGTTAGTGTTTCTTTGGAGTCACTGGTTCTAATTGTCTACTAGCTAGGATATAGAAAATAATATACCAAGAGAAACATCTAGTTGATTGACGTCCAAATTTCCATTGAAAAAACAAATTTCTAGTTCAAATTTAATCAATTAAATTCATCCTTTGTGACTGTTGTGCCATAACAATCTTGTATCTCATATTTCTTTTGTGTAGGCATGGTCATATGAAACTTGTATGTCACTTTTTGACTGTTCTATTGTACCTTATTATTAATGATTATTTTTTATTAGGACCTTTGCAGAGTGCAAAGAAGTTAATGCTGTGATTAGCATTGGATGCTGTTACAACTTGCTTTCCGAAGAAGGCTTCAGAAATATTGGCTCTAAATGTGGATTTCCAATGAGCAAAGATGTTAAGTCTAATGGCTTGTTACTAGGCAAAAGTGCACTTGATCTTGCGTGTCAGGTGAATTCATATGCTTTCTATACTTCATTGTTTCCTTTTGTCAGGTAACTACTTGAAATTGAAATTACCAAGTGATTATGATTGAATAAAGGACATAACAAGTAAAATGTGCCAGTGTTCTAAAAAATGTGATTCACCATCGATTAGTATCCATTATCATAGTTGTTAAAGGCGTGCTTAAGGTGCGCTTAAGGCGCACCTAGGTTCCAGGCTCTGGTGGGTGCTGGGTCTGCACCCTGTTTCGTCGCAGGCGACGCGACATCTGCTAAGCACAAATAAAGCATGCTTTTTTGTGCTTCTTCTCCAGCCTCAAGGTGTCGATAAGGTGTGCCTTGAGAAAAATGAGGCATCTTCTTTCGTAAATATTAAAAAAAAAAAAAGAAAAAAAAGGAAAGAGGAGAGAATTGAAGATCATAGTGACGAACGCATTCTCGATGACAGTGAACCCTAGTCTTGGTGACAGTGAACCCAGTATCATGGACAATCCTTGAGGTTTGTCTTCTTCTCTGTTTCTTTTTCTCTTCTCTCTTTCCTCGTCTCTCATTTCTCTTCGTTGTCTTATTTGTATCCTTTGTTCTTTTTTTTCTAGTGCTGCAAGTTGTAAGACAAGTCGTTCGTCTTCTTTTTCTGGCTTTCTGTTGCGATAACTTTTTTTTTTACCTAACATTGTTTTTTTTGGTATCCTAGGTTTTTTTGTCTGCCATCCATCTTCTCTTTGCTGCTCACTACTATAGGCTGTAGATTTTTCTTTTACGTATTTAATATATGTATATTATTAGTTAAGATGTTTAAGCTATTAGATATTTATAATTCATGAATTGTGATGGTTCAATATGGGTCTCATGATGTTTAGATTTATTTTAAATTTTTAAGTATTGGCAATTACATTTAAAATTTTATCATTTTGAATTTGTATGCTTTAAATTTTTGAGTTATAATAATTTTACATTTGAGTAGTTTGTTATAACGGAAAGTATATTTATTTATGTTTAAATTGTTTTATTTATTTTATTAATATATTTTGAATTATTATTTTTTAATAAAAATGAGTATCTCGCTTCTCTCGTGTTTGATTTTTTTTTTGCCTGGCCTTTACGCCTCGAATGCGCTTGCACCTTAAATAATGATGGCCGTTATATCATAATTTGGGGAATAAGTGTTTCATCGGTAAGCGGTAATAAAAGAGAAGAAATGCGGATAATCGTGTGTAGCAGTGACCCCCCATTTTTTTAATCCAAGCTATTCTTCTCTGTCAACGGTAAGTCTTATAATTGATCACCTTCTCCCGACGACCTGATCTGTGATCTACCTTTGCTTTGGTGACACCTACTTGTAATTTGCTCTGCCGACCTACAAAGACTTGTGCTGAGAGGAGATAATTATTTGCAAAAAAGTCAACGACATTATATAAAATAACGGAAATAGGGAAACTAAAACCAAGCAAAAAAGTAATAATTTAAATTAGATAGAAAAAATGAATAACTTTTATTATTAGAAGTTTTTCTAACATTCTATATTTAAAATCAACATAAATTATATACTTTGAATATAAATTTTAAAGATGGGTAAAAAATTTAAAATTACCAATTAATCCCTATTAATCTTTATTTTGTGCTTTATTGAACAACACCGATTAATGGTTTTTACATCCATGGAATGTGCATCTCTATATGAGTGTATGAAAATATATATCTAACATACAAATGAAGAATGTGATATCTCTACTCTGACTGCCTCAATTGCAGATGCAGCCATAGCAATGTTGTATTATGACCTAATAATTATCTTGTTTGGCGATTACCTTATCTTCGTATTTCCCCTGACCATCATGATTTGATTGCTAGAGTGCGGAGAGATGGAGAAATTTGGGTAAAGATGATGCTCTTCATAATTTTGAGCTTCATGCATTTCGTGCAACTTTTCAAATGGTATGGGCTTCTCCCTTCTTGTATATGTTCATTCCTCATTCATTTGCTTTCTCTTGTTAGGGTTAGTAATTAGATGTCATGCATCGACCTGACATAGGTCAGATCATGGCACTTTTTGTCTGACTAATTTATTACTTTGGCACATAACAAAAAATAAACTAAAATCATGTATGGGAATGGTTGTGCAAAGAAAAAAAAAGATGTTTACCATATAATCAACCAATATATTTTTTAATGCATGAACATGTACAGTTTCAGATTTGAAATTTTCTTTCTAACTTATGAAAATTACATTTCCAATATGGTTCAATTTGAAGCTTCTTTGTAGATATTACCCGGAGGCATTGATGAAGAGCCCAACAATAGGTCGAATAGGGAAGGCTATGCGGCGCAGACAACGAAGGAGGAATGTTGAATCTTCAATTTGTGAACAGGAAAGTAAAGAAAGGTGTCCTTGTAGAAGTCTCACAGAATCAACTGCAGGTGAGGAGCAAATGAATTGATGATTATGATTCCAAACTTTATAACTAGCCTCTCCACGTATTTTTATTAATAAGAATCATTGCTCATCAATTAATACACATATCACATGATGTTTAATGGAAAACATGTTTGTGTATACCTTTCCTTCAGTTGGTTGGTACATAGATATCATATATGTCCAACTTGTTAAAATTACAATGATTCCATTCCTTTTGTATCTGTGAGTTGATCACTAGACTTCATGAATGCAATATTGTGAATTCCATGTTCAAGTTTGTATCTTTGCATGTTTTATGTCATTTTGTTGCACTGAGTTTTGAGTAATGTTTATAGCATGTTTACTTCTTTGTTAAACCTTATAAGTCCAATTAAAATGAAATCTAATTCCTCTAGGAGTTTCTTTAGCCACATCATCTTAGAAATATCATAGGCTAGGATCTTAAATTCTGACTTGGCGTTATGAGCAACACTACTTTTTTCACTCTGCCATGTTGCAAAATCACCCCTAGGGGAAGATTTTCTATAATCATGGAGGCTGCCCAATTCCCATCTTCATAAACAAATGTTTTTTTTTTACTTCAGGATTTTTTTCATTGAGCCTAGGGCTTTTGACACAAAGGCCAAAGGTCTCCAAATGTTTGAAATGCTCTTTCATTGACTTAGAATAAAGTAACATGTCGTCAAAGAATACTAACACAAACTTCTATAAATATAATTTGAATGTAGCATTCTGGAAGTTTGCGTGTGGCACAAGCCAAATGGCATCACCCGTTATTCATATATCTCTGAGTGAATCCGAAAAGTTGCCTTGATGGAATTTAGTTGGCAAGTCGAGTTTGGTAAACACACAAGCCCGTGTTACTCATCCAACATATCAATCCATTCCTCAACCTACCTCTCAATCTCATCCTTTTGTATATACATTTATTTTTCGATAAGTAAGAAATTTTATTAAAATAATATATATATATATATATATATATTTTAAAATACATTTATTAAGAGTTTATAATTGATAATGACTAAATTAAATGTCTATTCATATTCAATACAAGACCTTTTATATGCAAAGATTGAGAATTAATAATTGAAAACTATTCATTTTCTCTTACATTTCGTGTTACATTATACTTTTCTTTTTTCTTGGATCTCTCTCCCATACCTCCTTTTTGCTAAATTAATCTAAGTTTTAATATAAGTTACATGATTCCTGGTGGGCTGCGGTCACCATGCGAATCGCTTCTTCGACCCTATGTGCATGATTTCTGGAGATAGTGTTCATATCTTTTTTATATGCACATAGTGGGCAGCAGTCACCATGTGCACGGTTTTTTTGACCTTACGTGCATGATTTCTGGAGATATTTTTCATATCTTTTTTATATGCATGTAGCGGGCTGCATGTCGCCATATGCATAGCTTCTTCAGCACTACGAGCACGAATTCAATTGCTTCTTTTTGGCTTTGGCACAATGTCTTCATCAGAATATTTTCAGCAATGTCCTGTTAAAAAGTAACATACTAAACAAATTAGGTACAAGACTAAAAATAAGGAAGATGGAATTGTAGCTAACAAAATTTAATTAGAAGCAGTGTGTAAGCGCCACTGCAGTACAGGTGTTAAGCATTCAAGCTTATTTACCGGTGTGGCACTGTGTTAGATACTGGTTTTCTAATTTTTCTGTTTTTAAATTGTCAGGCCCTGAGTTACGAAAATTGAAATTTAAGGTTCGTTGGTTTGCATTCCACTAATTAATAAACTCCCAATATATATACCGTTATCAAAGTTATTGTTTGTAGTAAAATGGATAGAATAAAGCATGTATTGTCTCCAAGTTCACCTTTATATTTGTACTTCAAAAATATAAAGTTTATTATATAGCCTTTTTGTTCCTGAATCCTTGCCTGCAAGTCTTTGAAATGTTTTTATTTTTTGTCAGTATTCAGATGCCCCAAAATGGCAGACGAGATAGACTAATTGAATGTTGTTCTTTGAGGACATTACATTTGCTTTCCCTGACACTTGTAACAGAGGAAGGCTCAACGGAAGATGCAGGCACCTCAATTCATGAAGCTTTTCTGAGTCAAAGTTCTAGATTTGAAGGAAGGTGGTCTATTGACAGATTTTCCAATTTTAAGAAATTTTGCCAGTCTGGACTATGTCGCTTGGGTCTTCAACCTCTGCAAGATATTGATTTCCTAGAAACTTGGCAGGAAAACGAACCCTTCATTGTATGTTCTCTCAAACCAATCAACTGCATTGTACACTTGAATGATAATTTATCTTATCATACCCACATAGGCTTAATGATTGTGAGCTCAAACAATGAAAATTGGAGTAATAAAGGTATTCTAATGCCCATGTTAGTAAAAAGCTTATTTTAAACTTCCTTCGTAGGTATATTTTGGGATGTCTGTTAGACTTCATCTACAAGGCACAATGGTCCAAAATCTAGGCAGTAAAAAGCTTTTTAAACTTCCTTGTAGGTCGGTATTTTGGCGAGACTTCATCTACAAGGCACAATGGTCCAAAATCTAGGCAGTAGAAAAATTAGGCCTTATATTAATTATATGTTGATGTTACTGCAGGAACTCATAGGTCCTTACTGGTCTCTTCGAGCTGCTTTGGGTCCTGTTGTGGAGACATTGCTTCTGCTGGATAGGTTGTTGTTCATACAAGAGCAGGGCGATTCACTTCAAGCCATCATGCTTCCCATTTTTGATCCCTCAATATCCCCCAGAAATGTGGCAATAATTGCCATTAAAACTTGAAGCTTGCATAAAACTTAAGGTTGAAGGTAGCTCATGTTACCATGGAGTGTAATTGGCTCTTTCGAAATTATGATCCAAGCTGAATGCCGTGTATGTGGAAGAAATTGGGATGATCGAATCAGCCCTTGAAATATGTTATTTGACTGCTGTGAAGGTATTATTGTGGTTGGCCTTTTGTTTTGTTTTAAAATTAAATAAAATTGGTATGCTCGCCTATTATGCTAATGATATTAAAGTACTTGAAAAAATAATGTGTGAATTTTCATGAGTGGCACTTGGGTCGGAGATGTCAAGGATGCTCGCATTGGAGAGGATGAAGGCTAGATAGCCCCCAAGGTGATTATAGTTTGCAACGAATATAAAGATGTGGAAAATAACAAAGCAATTGTTGATAAAGGATTTTATTAAAAGAAAGTTGCAATTTAATACAATGATTTGTTTAACAATGAAATCGTAGTCAAAAGATCAGTGGCACCACTTCATTATATGTACAAGGTCTTTGATATATATATATATATAAAGTTAGGGATTTGAAAAACCTAGAATTCTTGGGTGATTTCCTTTCTAAATTTTTTGAAAAATGTATATTCTCACATGTCTCTGCATGAATCAATGTCATAGTTTAAATTAATGCAGGAAATTAAAATGAAGAGGAAGGCATGTTTGGTGGATGGTTTTGTTTTATGTTTTCAGATCACTTTTTTAAAAATTATATTTAGAAACTGTTTTTTGTAGAATTAAAAACTGTATTTTTGTTTGGTGTGTGTTTTCTTGAAATTACATAAATTTGAACTAAATACTTAATTAAGAACTAAATTACAAAGTAGTAATTCAAAAATAAAAAAAAATTACAAAAAGAAAAGAGTTGAATTCATAAGAGCTCAGCAACTCTAAAACTAACAAAGCATACTAAAAAGCATCTTCAAGTAAAAGCTATTGTGCTTAAATTTATTTCTAATGTATTAATTATATGAAAAGCTAGCAAAATTTTTATTTATACTTGGATAAATTTTTAGCTTTAAAGTGTCACATTAGCCTTAACATTAGCTCAACCTTACGTGCCCTCTCCTCCCACGTCACCTTCCACCTCACGCCCCCCTCCTCCCTAATGGCAGTGCCCTCTCCCTCCCTCCACAACTTTCACCCTGTACGTGGCCGGCGGTAGCATTAATCCTTTCCAGGAGAAGCTCGTCCACCGATCCACCACCCCCCGTCGTTCTCACGGCCTCTCAGTTCTCATCACCGGCTTTGTCGACAGCCGACAATCGGCTACCATTCCTCCCTTGCCCTCAAAAAGCACGGCGATAGCGTCGTCCCATGTCACCCCCTCCATGAAGGCAACCCTGCTGCCCCCCTCCTCCCCCCAAACTTCCAACATTACCAAATTTCTCAGTTGTTGCTCCAAACTCAATTTGAGCGTTTCCAATTTCTGTTTTCATGTGATATCATTTAAAAGACGACAAAATACTAGAAATAACATAATAAATCAATTAAAACATGAAATGAAATTCTAACTCGATTATTGGGCTAATGGAGCTCTAACCCACCCCCGAACGTGCACACACAGCAAAAACAAGGCATATATATATAAAGAGATGCAGGGCTAGAGATGGTATAGGAGAGGATTGAGAAGAGATGATGGCAGCAGGAAATGAATGGATAAATGGGTATTTATAAGACATCAATGGTCCGGAAAAAACAATTAGTTCAGCTACCTACTTTGTCCAAGTAGTTTAGCAGCTTTGATGAGTATGCACTTTACCGCACCTGTCTCAAGGTTCTCTCTCTCTCTCTCTCTTCCAGGCGAAACTATGTATTAACTATATATTACGTTTGAGCGGGTAATAATTATAGAGATAATTGTACGCCTTTAATAAAACACAGCAGACAACTTGTGATAATCTCTGCCATATGACGTGATTCTAACTTTTGGATTGATGATCTTGTGGTGTCTGTTATTGATGTCAAACGTCAACTGTGAGCAATATAACCCATGAATGTGGATGGGGAAACAGGTAATAGCAACAAGAGATACTTGTGAACGCAGCAACTGGCTCGAGAACATGTACTGGTGCATCTGACACCTCGCCCACAAAAACACACAGGTTTTCATCTATGTATTGTGTATGTATCGTCCACATAATTCTCTGCAATGATGAATACAAGTGACAGGTGACATGGATAGAAAGAAAATTAATTAAGTGGGTTTCACATTTGAAAAATAGAAAAAAGAATGATCTTATATTACACTGGAAGGCTCGCCTTAAGAAATAATGGATTGCCAATTAGAATTCTATTTCTAGTGTAAAGATAGTTTTCTACAGGTATATTAACTATTTATTATATGACTAGTGTCCATCATAATTGAATCTACGTATAAAAATTCTAATATACATGTGATGTTAATGTTAATATTAATTCAGATAGCACGGGACAATTCACAAAGGCTAGCAAAGCAGCATCTTCAGTGCAATCAAGGCCACAATGATGCTGCTGATGACCTCTCCTCTCCAGTACTCTGAGGATGAAAAGGAGAAAGGAGATACTAACCTGTCATCAGAACCTGCCAACAAGGACAACATTCTAAGAATCAATTCTGAGTTGCAGAGGAGTTCGGATGACAGAAACTCCATGCACCTTTACATTGTCCTGATCAGGCATTTCCTATGTCCCTGACTTGATAATTTTATCCTATCTCCACATAGATTAAATTCGTTTCCCATCATGTTGGTTTTATGTAGTCTCCATTTCCTATGGAGAAAACGGGAAAACGTGAAACTTGGAAGAGATTCAGATATAGGTGGTCACTAGTCAGGCATAGTGATTCAGCAGAGTAACGCTTAACCTAGCATCTAATCCTTGTGCATATTGAAGATTTATCAGGGCCAAAATATCAGTGTGCAAGCATAGCCCAGCTCCAGATAAAATGTACTCTAGACATACTTGGCACAGCAATTAGGTGCACAGGATTTGCACTAATATCTTTCTGTTTTTGCTAGGTCTCATAGTGATCCTAATTACAAAGAAGTAATTGATTTCGTAATTTGATCATAAGATGGACACTAAAGTTCAGAGTTGTACCAATATCTTTCTGTTCTTTTGTTATTATGTTGAATCAGGTCAAATATGTTGTTTACCCAGCCAGAGCTTTAGCTAACACAAAAGGAGTTTATCTTGTCGATCTCTTGACTCAACAGATTACTTCACCAGAGTTGGACTCTACTTATCGGTTTAGCTAATACACTTGCAAATATACCTTTGACCGTTGTGCTTGATTGGCATCAGGTAATATGGGCCTGACTTAGCGAGAAACTATGGAAGCATTGGATTTGTCACAACTTAATTTAGAATTTTTTGATGCATTGGTTTGTAACAGTGGAAGTGAAGTGTACTAACCGTGGAAGCATTTGGTGGCTGATGTGGATTATGAAGCCCATGTTGAGCTTAAGTGGCCAGGTGAAAAAGTGAGATCCATGGAGGCTAAGCTTGCTAAATTGGAAGATGTCACCAATGACGACATTGTGGAGTATGCAAGCAAATGCAGTTCTCAGTACTAATCTTATCGGGTTAGACTATGGGGCAAGGTAAGATCCTGACACACAAACTTTATTTGTAGCTGGAGAATATAAGTCTACTTTCTATATTTATGGAAAAAAAACTGAATATTAGAACTCCCTTACCCCACCACTGCACTTTACCACAATCTTGCCATATACTAATGGCAATTAGATGCCAATGACAGCAGGCTCGAAAGATTGATGACCTGCACTAAAGGTTGTGGATGAGAGGCTATAGATGCAGCCTTGTTTACACACATGCTGCATCCAGGTTGAATGTGGTACCACTATCTGCATCAAGAGCCCAAGCACTAAGGTAAAAAAACTGTGTAAGCCCTCTTCTTTATGTAGTTGAACTGCATGAGCACAAGTTGTGATGAGAACTAGTTACATTTTGTGCTAGTTAATATCCAGGTATCTTTCAATTTAGTGGGAAATTGGCCTATCCAAAGTGGTTGTGTTTGTTGGGGAGGAAGGTGATCCATACTATGAAGACCTACTTGTTGGCTACCACAAGACTTTTGTCCTAACTCTTAAGAGGTTCAGTGGAGCAAGGTAGTGCAACGCTTCTATAAGATGATGATAGTTTTAAAAGGGAAGATACTGTCCCTCTCAAACATTACCTACCTTGAGGGATATCAAACTGATGAAAACCTTGCAGGTCTGCGCTCATGGAATTCAGTGACTTCTTTTCCTCTTATTTTCTCTATTTAGGAAGCTTTCTAGACAACTAAAAATCACTTTTGTTGACACTTGACACGAACAAGTCTTGCTATAGGGACTCCTTGCTATAACCTGTTCTTCATGCACTCCTTGTATGCTATTTTTTTCTAATAAAATTATCTTACTTATAAAAAAATATCTTGTTATAGGGACATTTACCTGTTAAAGGTTTGGGTATTGTATCATCAACATCATATATGAAGCCCAGCTTCCACTTGATATTCCACTCCACAGGCACATGTAACCATATGTGAGATTCCCTACAAAATGCAAATGAAATACGTGAATAAAAAAGGAAATTTGGATATGATAAAAACCAAAAGTTAATATACATTATTTCTCATGAATAGCCAATAAATACAGCTAAAACTTTCAGTCACTCATTTAAGCAGAATACAGTAAAAATTTTCCATGCTGAGAGAATTTCATTTAATCAAAGATCCTTCCATATCACACTTTATCACCCTAGTTTCATACATAGAATTACCTTAATTTTGTCCATCTGCTGCTGCAGAGAGCTTAAAAAATTGGTTTCCCCAGCTTTATCAGATAAAAGAGCCCTATATTCTTCCCCCAGTGTATCTATATCCATTGCCCATAGCTCAGGCTGCAAAAAAATAAAACAAAAAAATATATAAAAAATATATATAAAAAAAAAACAAAACAAAACAAAACTCATTAGAAACAATTTAATGGATCAATACTCATTATTCAGTTGAGTATACAAAAAAAATCAATAATATATTGCCAATTTTAAGAAATTTCAAAGTTCACATTAGTCCTAAAAACACTTTCAATTTACTAACACACACATATATTGCATTAAAATCAATACTCAATGATCGTAGAAGTATGTATTCTGATAGTGAAAACCTTTCCTAGAGTCATTTTTGGCAATCAAAGCTAGGATTCATATAAACTGAAACTTACTTTGAAATTATTCATATGACGTGCAACTTGTTCAGCTGACTCCTTCATCTGAAAATGAAGCAGAAATATTAGTCTGAAAAAATCCAAATTTTGGGCATTATGACAGTCTGCAATGAAAACTTAAATTCAGCAAAGTTTTTCTTTCTTCAGAGGAAAGAAAGAAAAATAAAACAGTTCTTCATTTTTTGAATGATATAATATTTACTGTCATTACCCAAAAAAAAAATGTTAGAGATACCAATATATAAATAAATAATAATTAAAAACAATAGTGCAAAAGATGGTATTATAACTTTTGCCACTTTAGGCTATCTTTCTTGTAATTTTAGAATATAGAATCTTACTGCAAAATATGTATGTAACAGTAGCGCATGTAACTATAACAGTCAAACACAAGTAACTAACCCTGGTATTCTCCATAACAAGTTCGAGCTTCATTTGTCTGATGTGGTAAAGCATAGCCTTAGCTGATTCCAACTCAGATATTGAGGATATTGAGTTATTTGCTTCATCACTCTGCAACTTTAATATATATTAGGAATCAGCTGCCCATCAACCTAAAAGACTAAAACAACAACAAATTGTGCATACCAAATTGTCTGCAGTAAGATGACTCTCAATGCTAGTATTCCCTGCAAATAAAATCTAATACATGAAAATTACAACGAGGGTTGTACCTTTGTTTGGAAGCATTATATTCCCTACCTACAACAGAAAATAGAGTGTGTGTACATTTGTAATTATTGTTAGAATATTAGTGCATGTGGGCTTGGCCCATTATCTGCATGTTAAGTCCGATATATGTACCATTTTCTACAAAAACAAGGTAAGCTACATTTTCTTCTCTGTTCTCTAACATGGTATCAGAGCTGCATTAGATTTAGGGTTTCTATAGCATTTGGCTGCCTCAGCTGGTGGAACCTTGCCAATGGCGGACATTCTCCTCTATTTTGTTTTTATTAGTTTTCTTCTACATTTTGATGTCATCCCGCTGGTAGCCACCACTGTTTCTTTGATCCAAAATACCTGGTTCTTCTCTCCCATTTTGTGCTGAATCAGGCCCAATTGGGTTTCTGCTTCAACTCCCATTTTCACGTTGATTTTGCAGTGCATAACCCTGCAGGTCTGATCACATCCTCTGCTGGTTCAATTTAGAATCGATGGTAGATCATCCAAGGCTGGTGGTGTGGGATTGAGTTGATTTATTGTGGTTAGTGACAAGTTTGCTTTCGTCTTCTTTCATTGGTGTATCTTCTTCTGGCCTGGCAATCTGGTGGGATCTGGTTCTTTGGGTTAGCTCAGTGGTAGATAAGCAACTCTGGCGTGAGTCTTGGTGTTACTGTGGAGTGTTACCCATAGAGTTTTCTTCTATAGGTTGTGGGTTGTCTGCCTGCTGAGATTGTTTATTGTTCAGCAGGTCTGAGAGTGTCGCCCAAGGCTGTGCCTCCCGCAAGTTTTTCAGGTTCTGTAGTTGCTTTCCTATTTATTTTCCATTTCCTTGACTGCTAGTGTTTAACATGGCTGGGGGACTTGTTTGATTTTTTTCTGTTTATTCTTCATTGTGGGTTGGTTGTTCACCTGCTTCATTTTTTTTTTTAAAAAATATTTTTTTAAAAATTATAAAAAAAAAAAAAAGAGTAAAAAAAAAAAAAAAAAAAAAAAAAAGGGGTGTTGTATATTAAAAAAAAATCTTCACAAAAACAAACCCCCCCCCCCCCCCCCCCCCCCCCCCCCCCCCCCCCCCCCCCCCCCCCCCCCCCCCCCCCCCCCCAAAAAATAAAAGGAAAAAAGAAAAAACCGCCCCAAAAAAAACCCGCCCCCCCCCCCCCCCCCCCCCCCCCCCCCCCCCCCCCCCCCCCCCCCCCCCCCCCCCCCCCCCCCCCCCCCCCCCCCAACCCCCCCCCCCCCCCCCCCCCCCCCCCCCCCCCCCCCCCCCCCCCCCCCCCCCCCCCCCCCCCCCCCCCCCCCCCCCCCCCCCCCCCCCCCCCCCCCCCCCCCCCCCCCCACCCCCCCCCCCCCCCCCCCCCCCCCCCCCCCCCCCCCCCCCCCCCCCCCCCCCCCCCCCCCCCCCCCCCCCCCCCCCCCCCCCCCCCCCCCCACCCCCCCCCCCCCCCCCCCCCCCCCCCCCCCCCCCAAAAACCCCCCCCCCCCCCCCCCCCTCCCCCCCCCCCCCCCCCCCCCCCCCCCCCCCCCCCCCCCCCCCCCCCCCAAAAAAAAAAAAAAAAAAAAAAAAAAAATTAAAAAAAAAGGGATATTAGTCTATAATGATGTGGCTACTGGAATGGTCTGTGGTGTGGCTGCTCGGATTGAATAAGTTATGCTGCAGTGTTGTTAATTACTTTTCTTTTTTGCTGGGTTTTACCAGTTACATTTGATATGCTCTATCGGTGTTGGTCTTCAAGTTGATTCTTTAATTATGTTATTTGTGTATCAACTTGGGGGGGAGTCTGGTATTTTTATGTAATGCCTATGATGTTTGATTGGAGTAGTATATCTTCTGGTGTTTTGTATCTTCTTTCGCTATGTTGTTTATCTTGTTGGACTGCATCTGAATCGGCTGGATTTGTGTTATTTATCTCGTTGGACTGTGTTTGAACCAGAGTAATAGCCTGATTTGCATCATTTGTTGAACCTGCATCTAAATCGGAGACAGCATGGAAGCAAAGATGTTTGGATTGGAGCACATGGTTATTATTTATTTGACTGCTGATTAATCGTGCACCCTCTATATCTGGAGATTATTGGTAGGTATCCTGGCTTCCATATAGTGTGCATGGGCTTGGCCCATTATCTACATGTTAGGCTCTATATATGTACCATGTTCTACAATAAGAGATAAACTACGTGTTTTTCTCTCTTCTCTAACCATTATAATTAAATTTTTGTGCTAGGTAGACTTTCCTAGTTGTCCATACCATGGATCCTTTGATGCTTTCCAGTGACACCTGACTGATTGGTAAATGTTACGAGTCTGATTGATAAATTAAGCAATCTTGCAATAGATATTCATCACATGGCAAGAATTTTCAAATTTGTTTTCTTCTTCAGTCCTTTTGAAAAGCATAGAGAAGATGATTAAAATATATGACAAGCCACTTGCCTATGAAATATGAAAAGAAAAAAAAGCATTCATGGATATATATTTTTAATTCAATCTGCAATTATAAAGTTCAATTGATTACTTCATGCTTTTAAACAACAATAGAACATTATAACGATAAATCTGAAGGCATACCTTCTGTCTCAGAAACTTGCTGGTCATATGTATTTTTACCCTGTATAAAAAATTATGATCAGTAGTTTTTATGAAGAAGCAAAATTCAATCATAAGACTATGAAGCATAGCTCATGTGTTTAGTTTTAAAATCCTATGATATTCTTAAATGAAAATATATGGTGACATGATGATCTGGCTTCCATTCCATTTCTCTCGAGTCCATCAAACAGAAAATAAAATAATCAATATAAGGAAACAAAAGCTTTGGCAAATATTTTATGCTGACTACTTGCCACAGAATGAGAAACAGAAGTTAATGGAATCATATAAATTCAGGTTGCCATCGGTAAAATGATGCATACATTGTGTTATGGTTTGGGTTTTTATTAATTGAGGAACATAGCTCTTGAACAGCCTAGCGCTTCTTCAATCATTCAAAAGAAAATTACGCATTATTAAATGTATAGAAAAGGACAGTGGAATATAGTTCAACTAATGGGATTCTTCACTTCTTTCAGACAGTAATTGGGCCCAGCTGAGGTTGAATGTAGCAGCTAAAAGCTGGAAAACACAATAAATGGACCAAAAACAAAAAGGGAAAGCAGAAAATACCAATACATCCTCTCCTGCATCTCTGGGGAGTTTGCGAGAACTGAACCAGTCCTATGGAAGAAAGAGAGAGACCCGCATTCAGAAGCTGGGAACATGTTTTTGTATATAAATGGATTCATTGTGTGGCTGGAGGCCAAACCTGTTGCTCGCGCAACTTGGCATTCATATGTTCAGCAACTTTGGAATAGTAAGCGCTGTCGCAAGTGGCGGATCCATGTCTCAGCAACAGGCAAGAGGCAGGTAGAGTAGTACGTAATTGTGTGCATGTATACATATTCTATCATTAATATGTACAAATTACCTTTTCTCCAAAAGCTTGGAAGATAGGGTGGCTCTTTCCTGCTGGATAAGATCCAATGCCTGTGTATGTGTGTGTATACGAAAAAACAAAACAATGATGAAATGAAGAATGTTTCTGAACTAACACAGTGGAACACAGAAGGAAACAAAAGTCAGGTCAGGTCACATTGATGAAGCAGCATGATATATAAACAGCAACTCAGACAGGGGGGGTGGGGGACAGCATAATAATAAAATAATTTAAAAAAAGAAAAGAAAAGAGGGACCAGACCTGAATGAGTGTGGAGGAATCAGATTCCAGAGAGGCGATCTTTCTCTGCCTGTCCAAAATCTGTGAGCAGATGTCACCTTTTGCCTTCACCATCTCATCAGCCTTCCCTTTCAGTTTCGCTAGATTAGATTTTGCTGGAAAATTGAAAAATTAAAAAGTGAATACATGATTGAGATAAAATTACAAGCAATCATTGATTTGAGAGAGAATAGAGACAATAATAGTACAAAGTGAAATCAATAATATATATATATATATATATATATATAATTTTAATGAAAACGAAAATGAAATGGGCGTGAATAATGTGAACAAGTAGCGAAGCGATGGAAGGAACCAGAAAGGAGGTCAGAGTCGTTGGTTTCAATGGTAGTAAGGAGCATTTGTTCTTCCACTGAGCTCTTAGCGGCTTCATCCTCCGCATCTACATACACGTATCAAATTTCCCAATAAGTAACCTAACAACAGCAATAACAAGTACGAAGAATATGAAATAGATAAGACAAGCGAGAGAGAGAGAGAGAGAGAGAGAGACCATTCATTTGAGACCGCAGAGTCCTCATGTACTGCAAGTAGTCCTCCATAGCTCCCTGATATCTGGTGAGACCGGATGGAGAAGAAGGCAAGGCGGGGAGGGAGGGAATCGCAGAGAATGGTGGTTTGATTAGTCCAAAACGAGAGAGAGAGAGAGAGAGAGAGAGAGAGAGAGAGAGAGAGACGGTGTGTAGCGTGACAGTAGATACTTGTTGGGAGAGAGAAAATGTTCCGTCCGGTCCGCGGTTGTTGTAACAAGTTTTGGTTTCTAGCTTCTTTCCAGAATTCGGTTAAATATTGGTTTGGTGGGGAAGATGTTTCAGATTGAAAAAAGTTATTATTTAGTGAGTAATAAAAATAAAAAAAAATCATCCGAATTAGATTTAATTTTAAAAAAAACATAGTTATAAACCGTTTCTAAATATATATTATTATTAAATTAAAATAAACTCATATCTTCTATCGTTTTTTTAAAGATAATTTAGAATTGAGTGTGTTTCAAACATATGCTAACTGTTTTATATTTTTTAAATCTAAACTCAATTCTGTTTAAAAACTTAAATATTTTTTAATTTTTTTGTTTTTCTTTTATTTTGTACTTGGATCCATCAAATATTATTTTTTAAAATAAATTTTTAAAACTCAAAACTTGTACCGAATGGGCTCCTTACAAATAGTTTTTGAAAACAATTATGGGGTTCACCATTTTTAAAAACAGTTTTCAAATATATATTATTATTGAATTTGAATGGACTCACATCGGGTCTATAATTTTTAAAAATAATACTAAAAATTATTGATACCAAACAGACACAGAGCTTATAGCATAATCCCTTAAAGTTTGTTTATTTTATTTAAAAAAAACAATGCAAACTTCATATTTAAGTTTGATTTTTATGGTATTTTTTAATATATTAGAAAACATTATTTATCCACTATAATTATTAAATTATAAATTTTTTATTTCTCTAGCCCTTTCTTCATTTTTAATATTAAATTATAAAAAAATTATTACTAAATTTAAATAATATAAACTATTATTTTAATAATATAGAAAATAATAAAAAATCAATTATGGTATATATTTGTATATAGAAATAAAAATAGTTTAGATACGTAAACTTAAGAGAAATGATTGAGAAGTTGTTGTTAATGTTCTTATACTTACTATTGTCACTAATACGGAGTACGATGCTTTTGTGAGTGTCAACCAGGACAATTTTTGGGTCAATATAATTATGTTTGAGATGGATTTGTGATGAGTTTGTTTGATCTCTCATGAGTTTTTCTTGTATGGGATGGGTTCCAGGTATGAGTGACATGTTATAAAGATAGTAATATTGTAGGTCAAATTGGATATTCGTCCCACCCCAATCTTATTGAGACAAGTTTTAAGTTAATGTAATCGGATTTAAGGTATGCTTATCCGATCTGTCACGAGTTTGGAACAAGTTCTTTTTAGATGAGACTAGTTTAGGGTAAAGATGATCCGTCCTAACTTTCTTACCCTTGAGCCCACCAATGCTAACTCCCCCCCTCACCCTTTTATATATATATATATTTGGTAGTTGATCCCATAAAACTAGCATGTTGTGAGGTTATTCTTACACTCATAATATAGGGAGTGTTTTATAGGTAGGAAGAGTGTGGATTGAAAACTTGCAACAATAACTTGTGTGATTGCAATCATATAAGAGTCATACTACATATAAGCCTTATCATACAAACATTTCATGTACCTTTGATATGACAATATCATATAAGTTCCGACCAAATCATTAAATCAGTGTAATGTTATCACATTATGACTACACAAGAGGCTTGAATAATGAGACTTCTATTTAGACTTTTCTATTATATAGTAATAAAATTTTAAAAAAGAATAAATAAATATTTTTATAAAAAAAAATAATTAGTACATATTCTCGCTTTCCATTAACGGTTTGTTTATATGTTAAAAGTAATCTTAAGTTGTGTATAACAACCGCTACAGTGTTATAATAAGGTATTTTCTTACATGCCAGGTTTTTCATATACTGATGATATACATAAACGTAACATCAAATCAATTGTTTTTTTTTTTTTTTTTGAGATCCATGCTACCAAAGTCCACAATCAAAGCAAAAGAGGATTTATCTCTAAGTCTTCGTCAATTAATCCTCTTCCAGATTTTCATTCCATCATTAATCATATTTTTGATTTTCATCATTTTTCTTGTACATCTAGGATTGGCTTCAAACGTCTAACCTCACTTCTTTGCTATAGAATTAACACAAATATTTGATGGAATGAAAATTGTGTGGCTTAAGCCATATATTTCCTCAAACACTACAGATATGCCAGCGGGGCCTCCATCTTCCATTTCTCTACTTGCTTTGCCACACCAATCGTGAGTTGCATAAGTAATGGATATAATTGTTTTCCTCCATTATTTAATCCATTCACGATTCAACTTTCTTAAATATCCTTGCTACCAAGACCCTTTCGAAGGTATAAGCTCTATGGGAATTTCACAACTATTTGGTTCTTTGGTCAGACAAAATACCAACTCCAAACGGGATTTATTATTTATAAAATTAATTAATTAATTAAGAAAAAGAAAAAGAAAAAAAAAGCTCTTCTTACAATTGCAGCTCTACGGGAATTCACAACAGGCTATCCAAAGATGGCAGCAGCAGCACACTGTCAATCAAAACAAGGTTCACCTTCCAGATTCATGAAACAGAACACCCACCGGATTGTAAAATTTCCACTAACAGCTTGTGAGCACCCATGATCTACCTCATTCCACAGCTGCAGCTGAATCTGAAGGGATTGCTGGTGAAGACAATGAGCATAAGAAAATTAATCTATAATGATACATGAAAATGATAACAGTTATACTGCAGGTAGAACCGATCATATTAATTGACCATTATACCAAAACACTAAAAAACAGAGAAACTACAGCAATCGTTGACTATATTTTGTACAGGCAGCTGTAGATTGCAAAGACAGATCAAAAGCAAGTAGATACAATTTTAACTGGCACTACGCGCTTGCAAATTTATGGACGCTCATTAAATGAGGAAAAACACTGACAGGAGATGCAGTTTTTTCCCAAAACCCTTTTTTTATTCCGTTAACCAAATGTGAAATGATATTAGTTTTCCTTAGTTTTCCTAAACTGGAGCATAGATAGGCCAAGGGACAAGGCATCAAGAGCAAGCTCCTTTCACCTGATACTTACAGCCAAGGCTACATGCCCACATAGGTGTAGACAATAATGCTTCATTCTTAGGACAAGCTATCATGCAGGTCCTAATGTTCCATTCCTGATACCAATAGAGAATGAAAATTACAATTAGATGAAAGGGTCTACTAGGAACGTTTATCAGATGGGAAGCACGTCACAACTACAACTAAAAGAGACAATACAGTAATCGTGAAAACAACAAAAATCAGTGCAGACCCACTTTCTGTATCACTGATGCAAGCCCCAGTGCATTTATAATGAAGTTATCATCAGCAACAGTTAAAAATTACAGAGAAGGGTACAAATGACTCATTGTATAAAGTGTTTTTCATTGACTAATCCAAATTTTATAAATGAAGGTACCTATCATCGTTGGGTGGCAGTCAGTCATCAACCTCTGCTTTGATTTCTCCCTGTAGCTCTTCCTTGTAATCCTCAAAGGTCCCAGGGAAAGTTCGCATGGTTCCATTTTCCACAATCCAGATTTCACTCATCTCATCATTCTCACAAACACTTGATATTAGCCTTGAATCATGACTGACCAAGACAACCCCACCTGTAAACTGATTTAGGGCCTTGGCCAATGCATCAATACTCTGCATGTCTAAATGATTTGTAGGCTCATCAAAGAGCAAAATGTGGGGCATAGACATAGAAATAGAAGTAAAGACGACCCGTGCTTTCTGTCCTCCCGACAGTTTCACAATAGGGGTCAAATGGTTGTGGCTTGGAAGTCCAAACTTCCCAAGCTTTGCACGGACAGCCTCCTGCTTGCTTAGTCCCTCTTGGTCTGGATGAAGACGAAGAAGATACTGAACCGGTGTTTCATCCATAGTTAGAAGGTCTACAAAGTGCTGTGAATACCTTCCAATCCTCAACTTCTGACTCCTCCGCACTTCACCCTCGGTTGGAAACAAATCCCCAGCAAGAAGATTAAGCAAAGTAGATTTTCCTGCTCCATTGGGGCCAACAATTGCCACACGAGTTCCCATATCAATTCCTGCATCAACATTTGATAGCCTAAAATCCTCACGGTTTGGATAGCTAAAACTGACTTCAATAAGCTGCAGGAGTGGTGGCGTAAGTTCAGTAGGTTCAGGAAAGTGAAATTCCACACTGTAATCTTTCCACTTCTTTGGAGCCTCCACAGGGGCCTCATCATCATCAACCTTGCCTTTAGCCTTGTTCTTTGATGCTTCCTTGGCCTCAAATTTTACTCGATCCTTCACCTTCTCCAGCTGAACCCTATTACCGCTCCTCTTGGCATTTCTCATCAGCTTATCATGTCTGTCAAAATTCTTATTCATCTCTACACGTTTTTGGTTAGACCCTTTTTCAAACTCATCATAATTTCCCCGATAAGGTTGGAGTTTCAGGTCATGAAGATGAATTATATCACTGCAAACAGTGTTGAGAAAATCCCTATCATGTGAAACAACAACAAGAGTTTTCTTCCACCTGCACAGGTATTCTTCTAACCAGAGAACAGCTCGGAGATCAAGATGGTTTGTGGGTTCATCCAGCAGAAGCAGCATAGGCTGCATGAAAAGTGCCCTCGCCAGTGAAATTCTCATCCTCCAGCCCCCACTAAATGACCGTGTTGCACGCCCTTGCATATCCTTGCTGAAACCCAAACCAGCAAGGATCTTGGATGCCTGAGCCTCAGCTGCATCAGACCCCATATCCATAAGTTTCTCATACAATTCAGCCAGCTTCTCTCCTGCACTATCCCCTTCAGAATCATCACCCTTGCTTTCAGCCTCCACAGGAGAACACAAATTCTGCAAAGACGCAACTTCTTGTCGGACCTTGACAAGTTCTTCATTAGCTGAAACAACTGCCTCCAGGGCAGTTTTATCATCACCGATTACTTCTTGTTCAACTAAAAGGACATCAATATTCTTTGGCACAGGAATCTTCCTCCAAGCAAGAAGCTTCAGTAATGTGGACTTGCCCATTCCATTAGGTCCCACCAACCCATATCTCATCCCATGAGAAATCTTGATTGACGCATTTTGTAGAAGTTCTTTACCACGAGCTTGAACAGAGAAATTAGTTATTGCTATATCCCTGACGTTAGCATCAGCTTCATCACCCTCGAGGGCAGAAACTCGGCTACCAATGACAACAGTAAAAGCATCCCTGTCATCCCGAAGAGCCTCCTGCTTGGCTAACTCAGCAGTGTGGGCGGTGAGCAGTTCCCTCTTTTCTCGTTTTTTCAACTCTTTGTCTGTCATGGCAATCTCAAGCGGCTTTTGCTGCTGCTCCTTCCGGCGGGATTCACTTTGTTGCAGTTCTTCAGGTTCGACCTCTCCATCTTCCTCGTAGTCATCATCAGATGGAGGAAGATCAATGTCTTCCATGTAAGACGGAAGTTGCCTTGCCGCTGATTTGGTCTTTGGTTTGCTTGTATTAGTGCTCGTGGAAGATCCTTTCTTGGGCTTATCAGTTTTCTGGTCCATGCTAGCAAGCATGGATGATACTGACATTTTCTCCTTCTTTCCATCCCTGCTGCTTTGCTGCTTAGCTTTCATGGTGGCACCTACCTCCTCTGTTTTCTTCTTTCCCATTAAAACAACTTCAGGTAACTAATGCTGCATTTGGAGCGTGGGATAAAGGAGAGTATAATAGGCGTTTTCCTTTACTGATATTGACAATCCATATGATAGAAAATAGAAAGACATAGTTATTTATTTTTCAAATAGAGAATGTAAAAGGAAATCATAAACTTAATCCTATCACTTACCAAACATTATTAATTAATCATTATCAAATATCATCATTTCTAATATCATTGTATATACTTTACTATCATGTGTGTGCTATAAGCTCCACCAAACTCCAGTTAGGCAATGCAGCAGAATAGAACCCAAAATTAATCTGTTGATTAATTCATTGAGTTTGGCATTGCGATATGTTATATGGGAAATTTGACAGTTTCAAGAAACAAATCACAAAACTAAATATACTAATATTACAGCGAAAAAGAAAACATAAGTCAATGAAAATCATAATTAGGAAACCATAAACTTTTTTTTTTCTTGACTGCGAATGATTTTTTTTTTTTTTTAAAACAAGGAATGGAGCTTGCTATCTATCTAGTAGAGGAAAGGGGATCGGGACAAGGAAAACAAACAAATAATTCAACATTCATGGCAAGTTATTATTAGGATTTACAAACGGAAGTGAAGGAAAGATGAAATTTTTAAAAAAAAAACCCATGAAAGAGAGCGAGAGATAGAATGGATTACCAGAGGCAGAGATTGAAGGCCGCTTGGTAGTACCCAAAAATGAGGTAAGGGGTAGAGATCTGAGATTTGGGGATTGATCGGATTAGGATTCCCAAAACCGTGTCTGAATTAATACGTGTGCACCAACCTACCTGCTGCCGCCGCTTCTGCAGTGGCGGGTAATGCAATAGACGAAATTTAATACAGAGAAGACAAGGAGGAATGGAATATACCCGGAAACATATGTCATACTACTACTACTTCTTCTACTACTGCATGCCTGATACTCTACTGCAATTTCCAACTCCAACTCGTGCGTGCCTGGGTCAAGGTAATGGAGGCTTATTTATAATTTTTATGATAAAAACCGTGGCGCAAGGGTAGCCTCTCACGCTCTCGACGCGTACCTGATTAAATCACTAATTAAAGCCTATTGGTTCGCATTTTCTCTAATTAAATTACTAACTGTACGTATCAATATTCATTCATTTACTTCTAATTAAATTACGAAAAAAGCCTAATCAAATCACTCGATTCTAAAATACTGATTACTGCCACGCAGAAAAATTAGCATAAAATTAATACACCAAATAAAAAAATATATATGGAATATATCCTTACGCCCGCGCACAGCTAACTATTAAGTATTAATTAATTGCTTTGCTTGCCTTGCCTGCCTGCCTGCCTCGCGCCTACCTACCCCTTTTCTTTTACTCTAATTTTCTACATCTTCATTTCTCCACTCCTCCCCTTATCATCATATGATATGATTAAGCAATAATACAGATAGTACTCACCTCCATGCTCCGATTCCGAATCCGATTAGTGACTAACCACCAATTTCATTTGATCTAGAATCGGATTCGGATTCATCAAGGAAGGAAAAGGGGTTCCCTTGAAATCGAGGTCGGCAGTCGGCAGTCGGCAGTCGGCAATCGGATCCGGTTCGATTGAATTGTTGTAAGAGAGGAAGATTTGGGTTGGTAGGCATCATCAAATCGAATCGAAGATATATATATATATATATATATATATATATATATATAGAGAGAGAGAGAGAGAGAGAGAGAGAGTAGATGCTGATAGCTAGGATGGGGTTCGGATCATGGTTCCATCAGAAGGTCATTGATCCTCTACTTGATATCCTCCGCAGGTACCACCCTCTCTCTGTCTCTCTACTTTGCTTTTCTCACCCACCCACCTTACAGAAGTACAGAACTTAGAAGAATACTATAATTTAATCTAACTTCCCACGACAACTCAAATGTTTCCCTTCCCTACTTTGATTTAATTTAATTTTAACATTCATCCATGTCTCAAAATTCTTATCATTTCAACTACCTGCCAACTCCCAATAATCAACTCAACCCCAGCTAACTCCAGATATATAATTTAGCTTAATTTATCCCTACTATTTTTTTATTTTTTTTTTTACTTTTGATCTTATAAATAAACATATGCATATGTTGAAGGGGCACGGAGCCAAACCAGCTGGCGTTCTCTGCCGCCGTTGGCATCACTTTGGGTGTATTTCCTATATGCGGTATGCCATCCATCCATCCCTCCCCATTTTAAATTTCTTTTTTTTTTTTTTGGTGTATTTCCTATATGCGTCTGTGTGTGTGTATACTTTTTATGCCAAGCTTGGATCATTGACAAAAGCTTTCGTAATTAATTTCAGTGATGTTGGCTGTGAGTTGGGTATGAGTTTTTGCAGCTGTTGACTTTTTAAATCTACTCCACTATAGTGGAAATAACATCTTTGTTCTCCCAATATTAATTGTATTAGCTCTTCTAAAGTGTCTGTTTTGGCATATGGAGTCCTGGATGACTCTTATTGTTGCCGCCACCAAGCTTTACCCGCTGGGGAGGCCATTCGGGTGATCTCAAATTAAAATATCAGAGTTTCACTTCATCTCATACTTCTCACATGAGATTTGGTTCCGTGAAGCCGGGCACATCACGAAATATCAGTTCATTTTTCCCTTCTGATATTTTTGGCACTCCTTTTAAATAGTAGAGTAGATTTATAAATAACATACTGGGCGATGAGTAATATTTTGTTGTCCAGTAAAAGGTGGAATTTCTTTTATAACCAACACCAACCGTGCTAAATTTCAATCTAATTTTTCGGTTACAACAGGGGTCACTGTGTTACTTTGTGGGATGGCTATTGCTGTGCTCGGATCACTTTGTCATTCCCCGACCGTGTTGCTTGCAAACTTCATTGCTACACCAATTGAGTTGAGGTACTGTAAACATACATCAATTCTTCTATTCTTCTATATTCTCTTCCTTCCTACAGCAACATGAAGGTAATTGTTAAGGTTTTTGAGGATATGATGGAACCATTTCAAGTTTTAGAATTCAACGTAATCTTATTGGTGTGCAGCTGTTTTACATTTATAGATTCATCCTTCTGACACTTTGTTGTTGAGAGACTCGAGTCATCTATAAGCATTTCCTGGATTTATTTATTTTTTTCTTTTCCCTTCCCCAAGGTCTTTTTAAATAATTTGTCAATTATGATTTCAAGTCTTTTGTTTTGGGGGTTGTTTATCTTCTACCCGTACTTGAATTTTTATATCAAATCGTGGTTCAAACAAGTTCACTGACTCATCTATATGGCATTGATGCCGCCCAAAATGTGTATTGCTATATAGTCTGGTGGTTCCCTTCCTGCGCCTTGGTGAACTTCTCTCCGGGGGACCTCATTTCCCGTTAACTTCTGACGCTTTAAAGAAGGTTTTTACTGGTCAAGCTTCTCATGAAGTCCTTATAAGCATTGTACATGCGGTACGTAGCTCTTATTGGCAACCACGTAGTAATGTTTACTGAGTTCCTATGGAAAATGCTTTGGGATATGAGATTTAATGTTGTTGATCTTTATCTTGCATATTTAAAGCAAAATTTCATATTACTGCATGTGTTGAAGCTATTTGTGAGGTCCAAACAATGCGTGAATCCCAAATCTTAACTCTGACCGACTGTCAAATTATGATCTTGAGTAGATGTGCTCAACTGACTTGTTCTCTATCGCAGCCCATTCTTATATCTGAAATGATGACAGTACCCATTTTTGCAGCTATTGGGGTGGCTTGTCGCAGCACCTTTCATCTTGGTGGTATTGTACATATTATTCTTGCCGTGCTTCAAGCTCCTTGTTCCCAAATTTAGCACAGTTCCTTTAAGTCCAAAGAAGCCATTAGCAGAAGTCAAGTTGAAGGTGAGGGATGTTTGATTAACACATATATCAGATTGCATTATGCACATGCCCCTTCTGTATTGATTTGAAAACATTATTGAATCATGAGGGCAAATGTTTCATGCAGTCTCCCACCTCATTTTTTTATATTCATTAATCAAATTGCACATGCAAATTCTTCCAACACAGTTATTGAAATAGGTTGAAAGCAACAACTTCCGGCCTTATCAATGATGCGAAACCTAAATACTACTAAGAACCTGGGTAGATATGTTCTAAAGTAGTCTCTCTATATGCACGAATGCAAGTTTATGGTGGTGGTTCTTCTTATAAGAGTGGAGCAACACGATGTTAGTATTAAAGCCCCTTTGTTTGAAGTTGGATCATCATGATCTGTAATTCACTGATGCCTTTCTGGACGTAATGTTATGCACGATGCGCTTTTCTTTTCTTTTCTTTTCTTTTTTTTTTTTTTTTGGGGGGGGGGGGGGGGGGGGGTGCCTAATTGTATATTTATAGCATAGTCCTGTGGCATGTGGGCAAAGCCTGGTAAACACCCACTGCAGGGACACACTTCCACGTGACGGGTAGGATGGGGTGGGTTGCATTGGGCGTATTATTGTGAAAATATTATTGTTATAAAAAAAACTGTCGCTCCTTTTTATGATCCTTTACTCGGCTTTAGACCCCATCCCGTCCGCCCGTAGTAGGATGGGGTGGTTTGGTTATTACAAGTAGTTCTGCTAAACTTCTTTTCTAAAAAATCAAAAAAAAGTTATAATTAATTTCCATTTTGTTTTTGGGCATTTAAAAAATATTCTCTTCGCTTCATTTTTGTCTTCGGATTTTTTGGGTTATTGCGGGTTTTTGATTTCTATATTATGTTTTTTGAATTCTTTTAAAATTAGATTTCATAAAAATTTAAAAAAAATAGTAAGTTCAAATAATAAAGATGAAAAGTAAAAAGAATAAATAAATTTATTTAAGTTTTTTTCATAAGTTTATTTAAAAATAAAAAATAATTTAAAATAATTCGTAAAAAATTACGAGATGTAATGTTTTTAAAAGTAATTTTTAAATTTATATTAATGTTAAATTAAAACAGGCTCGTTCATTTTATAATTGATATGTCCAATTTTGGTGCACCGAACATATGTTTCATTTTCAATTTTCAAAACACTACTCTCAAATCGAGATGGAAAATATGCTAAAATGTATATAAATGTTTAGGGTATATGTGTCTTTTGAATATACAAAAAAAAAAAAATCAAAGTGTGGATGAAAGCGAAGGTAAGTAGAGTGGGTTTATGTCTCTCCTTTCACCCTAATTACTATCATGTGACCGAGATATCGTTGCTATCATAATAAAGGAGAGCATCCTACAAAAATAAAAAAAAAACACTTTGTATGAGAAAATATTGTATGATCCGTTTAAAAAATGACACTATATCACAGATGCAAAGCTCGACTCTTCCTACTGTCTTTGTTTTAAAGAATTTTTTAAAAAATCCGTAAAAGATGACAACACGGTTCCATTAATCAAGTATCCATGTAAAAATAACATAATAATAAAAATCGTCGCAGGAGAAGTGAAAATTTGCTGACGACTTGAAAGTTAAAAATTGACGTTGAAGAAGGCGACGACGACTCCCACACTCACGCTCGCAAATGATTGAAGAAGCCTCCACCACCAACGCTCCTAACCACGGCGTATGCACTCCTAACGGGTGTTTAAGCAAAAGTGTTTCACATACTAATTTAGGGTGACGTTTGCAGCCAGATTTTTTTGATGGTCAATAAGAGATTTTGGTGTCGCATTTTATCATATAAAGAAGAAATTATGAGAAAAAGTCACATTCGAGGAGAGATTTTGAGCCAGAGGTTGTTCTCATTTCATTAACCGCATGATAGAAAAATAAATAAATAAATAATATGGCTTAAATGGAGAGACAATAAAACCAGTACAATATACCTCATACTAAACCAGTACAAGAAATTGATGATGTAACATTATAGGTGAGAGCGTCATTTGTTCATTTAATTTTGGTTTTTTTATTTAAAAAAACATTTAGAAAAAGGAACATTTAGGTGAGGCTTAATATTAAAGAGTTCCCATAAAATCTTTACTTAAAAATAAAGTTTTACATTGTCTTTGAAGTAGTAGCCACTTTAAGATCGAAGTTGACATACGATAAAGCAAAAGGAAGTCAACAAAACTTAACATAGTTATGCATAAAGCATTAACATAGCAGTAGTAAGAAGAGTAGTCATTCCCAACCAACGATGATGGAGAATGCTCTGGATAGCAGCGTTCCTAATATCACAATCCAAACCATAGGCTTATACATAATTCAAAGAGTATCAATATCCATCTCAAAGTAAAAGTACCTTGGGGAAGAAAGAAATAAACAAGTAGCAGAGAGGCTGATTGAGAGATATGTTGATGACGACGGAGACAATGGTGGCGGCAGCAGCAAAGAGATTGAGGTTGACCTAAGCCCTAACCATGGTTGAAACGTTAGAGAAGAACCCAAGAGACCCAAAATACCTCCCTTGGGTTCAGATGCATTGGATCTCCATATCCATTAATGGAGTTCCAAAATGATGGCTAACTAGGCTAAAAGTTAAATAGCAAAAACTAGTACTATCCCTCCCTAAATCTAAGCTCAGCAGGCCAAACTAACCCAGAGTTCAGCTGCAACAAAATATGACATTAAAAGATTTCCTTCCATTACGCTATGGGAAGATGGTTGGTTACCACGGATTAGACAGCTTATGTAAAAGTGAAAGCTAGTAAACGATTTGAAAATAGAAGTAAAGAGCTGCTAGCTTTTAGATTGAAAATCCTAAAACAAGCAAGGGCTCACGTTACCCAAAAAAAAAAAAAAACTACAAGGGCACCCCTTGTACCCCTGACCAATTAACTGCAACTACTACATATGCTCTAGACGCAACTACGGATATCTAAATTGGAGGGGCTAACCATTTAAAAAAGACTAGCATTGATAACCCAAAGGAGTTGCTCTGTGTTTCATGATTTTACAATAGTAATTTGCAGGTCATGTTGTCCAGCAAATTCCCTGCTTCCATTGATTAGCCTTTTTCCAAATGGGCTGGCTAAAAGCATATGTTTTTTCCCCACCTGGGCAAAGGCAATATGCGTCTCCAACAGAGGCAATACAGTGAAGTAGCCTGCGTTGGTACACATGCGTTTCCAACACATGCAATGCTTAATTTGGTTTCTTTCGAGAAACCATTTCTTCTCAAAAAAATATGATGCAAAGTGGGTAGATGATGAGGATGCTTCCACATTGGAAGGAGAATGATGGACTCCTCCACACTGGGAGGGAGATTTGAGTCCCTATGGGGGACTACAATGCAAGGAAGGGCCCATATTCCAATCATGGGCCTTGTGTTAGAAAGAGAGAGAACCATGGTTAGGCCGAAGGTTTTTTCATACTCCAGAAAAAGCATCTGAGGGAATCCGCAGTAACTAGGTCTGGAACAAGTCTTCTAGCGGTGTGGTATAGGGGCATGGAGTGGCATGGTCAAGCCTGTGGAATAGCAAAACAAACTGTCAAAGATATCAGTACGACAGGCCAACAATATAACACATGCATACATACAACTATAATGAATATAAAAACTCCGTTTAGTGTAATTGTAAAACAGCCTTCCAATACTGATTTTAAGGAATGAAACTTGGAGTACAGCATACAAATGACCTCACAGCAGCCTATATATATATATATATATATATAGCAAAGAAAATTAGATGGCCAATTTTTTTAAATCAATTTTCTTCACTACACCATGATCAATCTAAGTACATCACCTAGGGCTAGATAGGCTGAGATCTCCCAACAGGAGTATTATAAGAAACAAATGCTAGTAATGATCGATGAAAGTAAATCCACACTAGCATTAACAAGACATTATTTGGAAATAATAATATTGTTATATACGCGAATAAGAATGAACCTGATTGAAGGGGAGGAGCGGGCGCAAGGGAGATGGATGTAGTAGCGTAGTGCTGATGAGGGAAGGCAGCCGTGGAATTAATGGGGGAGTAGGAGGGGAAGAGGTGGTGGAACTGTGGGTGGGGGTGGTATTGGCCTCCGCCGCCGCCGCCACCTGTTACGTCACCAATTTGCATTTGCAGGTAGGGGTAGAATGCCGCAGCGGCGCTGCTAAGCAACCCGCCGCCCCCTCCTGCCGTAGACCCGTACATTGCAGCGTACTGCCCATTCACATTTCCTCCTCCGTACACGTTGTAGTAACCACCCTGTGCCAAGCCAAACCAAAAGCCCTTTTTACCATATTTTATTTTATTTTCTTTATATATATATATAATAACATTTTTAAAACCAAAACAGATATATTGTTGTTTGGATCAGTAAAAACATTCATCTTTCATACTATTTGATTTAGTATATTTAGTAAAATAAAAACAAAACATGACAAAAACTATTTACCGTTAAAACTAACGTTCTTTATGTGCACATAAATTTTAAGTTTTTCCATTTAAAAATAATATTTACAAAACATGTCTTCAAATGCAATTCTGAAAAAAGCTTCTTAAAGCTTGAACAATAATATGTTGGATTAAAGTGTTTTGTTTTTGTTTTTAAAATATGATTCATATTTTTAAATAAAAAAATAAAAAATAAAAAAAATCGTCTCCCCATAAAAAGCAAATTAAACAGTAATAAACGATAAAAGAAAAAACGAAGGGGACGAGGGGGCAACAGATAAAGTGCGTGCAACGAAAAATGCTGGACCAACCGTATGGTAGGGCGAGTAATCCGCCGAGTACGGGGAGTAACTGCAAATTCAGCAAAAGAAAATAAAAATAAAAATAAATAAATATGTAAATTTGCCATGGGATTGGCTATTCATCACTATGTAAATCATCCAAGGGCTAAATTAATTCATTGAAGTACAGAAAATTAATTATCCAAATCAGTTAATGTAAAGGGTAGACAAAAAAACATATTCTTTTATTCAATGATATTTAACTATTCATAGGAATAATTAAATATTTAAATAAATTTATTTACTCGAAATAATATTAATCATAAATTAGACTTAAAATTATATTTTAATTAAAATTTTTTTTAAATATTAAAATTTAAAATTTTAATAAAATGTATAATCAAAATACAAATTTCAAATTAAATTTGTGACCAATATTAGATAAATTTATTAAAATATTTAATTATTACACGATTGCTCTTACACACAATTTGAGTACATTTATATTTTAAGTATATATTCATAACGATCAAAATCATGAGATAGAATTAGAACACTTACTTACCGTGAAATAGTCAAATATTTCAATAAATTTACTTACACAAAACAATATTAACTATAAATTTAAAAAATGTGTGTTTTAATTAAAAATTTTATTAAATATCAAATTTCACCGGCTAGTTAAATTTAACTAATTGGTACCATAAAATTTAACATTTAATAAAAAATATGATGAATATATATATCTCAAATTAAATTCATAACTAATATTAATTTATATAAATAAATTTATTAAAATATTTAATTATCATACTGGTCTTATTTGTTAGTGTAACTGTACTCTAAATCTATACAGTTGATCGAGGATCGGTTTTCGTTGGAAAAAGCTTCGACTGCGCATTAATTAATGTACGTGTCGTACTATGTTTATCCGTATATTTTATGTGAGAGATGACAAATGACAGTCGATGAGGATGAATCGATGAGGAGACAAGAGCACGCGCTACATTACATGGTAGCGTGAGTTGATGTTATAATTAGCTAAATTGGAAAGGCCTTTGAGATTAGTTTTAGAATAATAATTAATAAAAATGTTGGGCGTGAAGAGAAAGCTGTGCATGCGCTGGCAAAGCAATCAGCAGTCTCCCACCGCCCCCACAGACCACATGCAGCATACAGAGATCATTGACTGCTGACTGGGGAGGGGCGCGCAAAAAGAAGACAATATATATTACATAGAAAAAAAAAAGTAGGTACATGGGGAAAAGTAAATTGTAATTTAATTATTGAGATTAGTAGTAGGATTTATGTGGGTACGTACCCAGCATAGAGGGGGTAAGGAACTCCTTGCTGGAGAGGATAATGAGGGAAGCAGGTGGTGGAACCAAAAGCTGTTGCTGCTGCTACTGTTGCACCACCTCCTCCTGTCTGCTGCTGCTGGAAATTGTTCATCATTCCTCCTCGATAGTTATGGCTGTTCCTCACTCCTGCACCCCACCCACCATATCAACCACTTATGTTTCCCCCCACCCCATATTGATTACATATATATATCAGAATCAATGGATATACGCACGCCCATATATAGTCACAAGTGTCTGTGTTGTTTTATTTATCTCACCATTCTTATACAGTTATATCCATATGGTTTTTGAAATCAGAAAATATTCGATGACCGAATTCATACACCCATATATAACTATATATCTAAGACCATAGATTGAATAGTAGTAAAACGGTATATATATATATATATAGCATTTACAAAATTAGTAAAATTTAATATTAATAAGAATATTTTTAAAATTTTAAGGGGAAAACAACAACAACAAAACATCATTGAACAAAAACCTCTTTGTTTAGGGAAAAAAATCTTACTAAATACAGATCGACCCGTCTAAATTCTAGATCGAAAGTACTAAACTGCTAGTTACTCGATATTTAATGATCTATGGATGTTCCTTTTGGTCTGTAGATCTACCTGTTTGTTAATAATTGAGTATATGAATGTGTGTATATATATATATATATACATATCAGATCACCAATCGTAATATCACCCCTGATCATGATCTTTGATATCTATATACTAGGGAGACAGCGAGAGAAACTCAAAAAGAGAGGGAGAGAGAGGATAGTAAAGGAAATGTGTATACCGTGTTTAGGAGTGGAAGGTTTAGATCTCTGAACGCCAAGAGAAGCGAGATTGCAATTAGCCCTCCGGCCGTCTATGATCGGAGCACCATCCACACACGCTCTCCGAGCTGCCTCCGCTTCCCTAAAGGTAACCTACAATTATAAAATATTAAAAACAAGCGCATGAAATATTGAAAAGGAGGATGATGAATATAT
This sequence comes from Taxillus chinensis, assembly GCA_023512835.1. NCBI lineage: Eukaryota > Viridiplantae > Streptophyta > Magnoliopsida > Santalales > Loranthaceae > Taxillus > Taxillus chinensis. Next base: position 16,526,806 of record CM042090.1, read on the forward strand.
ATATATATATATATATATATATATATATATATATATATAAAGAGAAGATAAGAGAACATCGGGAGGAGTAGATTTAGGTTGTTAAAAAGACATACAAAACCATAGCCTTTGGATCTGCCCGTGGCTTTGTCAGTGATGACAACAGCCTCGAGGATGTCACCGAACTGCTCAAAGTAGTTTTTCATGGTCTCCTTTTGGGTCTCCCATGCCAAACCCCCGACGAACACCTTGGTATATGTGGTATCCCCGAACGGCCCCCCACCGCCACCACCTGTTGCAGCTTGGTTCCCTGCCGCCGGTACAGCCACCGCTGTTGCTGTTGCTGTCGCTGCCGTCATCTCTTCTAAACGGTGTTGATCGACGATGAAAACAATTATCAGATTGATTGACTTGATCTCTCACTCTCCGCCCCTCCCCCCTCCCTCCCTACCTACCTCCCCCTCCCCCTCCCTCTTCCTTGGATTTGCCCTCCAAATCAGTTAAAACTAACCAGTCACCTCCTGCTGCTGAATATGATGATGATGATAACGACAGCTATATGATGAGAGCGAGGCGGCAGCAGCAGCGAGCGAGCGAACGAAGGACCGACCCACCGAGCGCGGGCATGATCTAACTGAAATTAGGAGGGATGTGGTGGCTTGCCGTTGTCAATCTCTTTTCTATCAGAAAATTAGGTCAGAGCTCTACGGCGGAAGGAAGCGAAAATATAAATATATATTTAATATAAAAATGTATAAATAAATAGCGAGAAAATCGAGAGAGAGAGAGAGAGAGAGAGAGTGGGGGTGGACAATATAAATGGAAATGGGATGGAGGGAAAAGAGGGGTCTGAGGGGATAATGGAGAAAAGAGGAAAGCAGCCACATCCTCCGTCAAGCGTCGAAATGGTTACCTCACGCTCTGTACCCGCGCGTGCGTACCAGTCTCTTGTCCTGTAAGAGCCCTCTGGCCTCTGCCGCCGCACTCACAGATAGTTGGACGGCGTACTCGGCAACGACACGTCTTAGTTTCGTATGAGACAGCCTCACGCTCTGCACTCGCGCGTGTGTACCAGTCTCTAGTCCTGTAAGTGTGTCACCCCGTCCTATCCCGCCGCATGGACAGATAATCGGACGGTTTACTCGGCAATGGCACGTTCGTTTGGTATCAGACAATCAACTATTTTTATTTATTTTTTTCGTGAACACAAATAAAGGCGGTTAGCTTATATTTTTAAATATATATATATATATATATCTCTTTAAAAATAAAAAATAAACTCAACTAAATTTTTAATATTCATAACTAATTTTAAATTCATTGATTCATTATTTTAAAAAAATAATTATATTTTTTAAAAAAATATCATTACATCAAATAATTTCATATATTATGCTAATGAACAATGTTGTTGATGAAATAATGCGAATACGAAATAAAATAATTATAACCAATTACATTGTAGATTCATATAACCAATTGAATTAAGTAAAATTCGTAATTCAACTAACGCACACAATTGTACATAGACTTTTATCATGAAATATATTAAACCTAAACGTATTCACACCATATCTATATTTTTCATTCCTAATTTAATAAATAAATAGTATATTATTTAATGTGTTTTATTTATTCTTACGTATTTCATTCTCCATTATTCTCACTACCGATAGCGTTTAGCCTTCCAATTACACCTCCGTATCATATTTTTAAGTTTTAAGAGATAACACCACTTGTACTGACTCTTGAACATTCATATGCAATCATACATTGCAATGTAATGCAACCCAACAAACCAACAAATGTCATACACCAATGACATACCACAAATATATCATAATACCATAATATGATTAACAATTAAAATAAATTATAAATATTTAATCTAATAAATAAACACATATGTCTAAACATTAATTGATTGTTATAGTGTTATAAATAGGATAAAAAATAAACCAATCCCATATACGGTAAAGTAATAGCTCTTTTCTTTGTGCATTAAAGCTCGTTACTCAAAAGTAATGGTTATTAATCTCTATATAATATGTGATCAAGATAATTTATTATTATTTAATAAGGTCAGAAAGTTTGCACACGAAAAAGTGATTGAAAGAAAACTTAAAAAAATATAATTTTACACGTTACTATTTATAGATACTCCAATGACAATACAAGTTAAGAAATTATACATTAAAGTTAATAAAGCTTGAAGAATCTAAAATTTTCATTTAATGCAATAATTCTCTTATCATATTGAGGAATAGAAATAAGTTTCTTATTCGTTACCCACATTAGAACATTAGAGAGGTTATCAACTAAATAGATCATAATAAAGAATCAATGCTAGCCTCTCTTATAGTTAATTGAATTTAAGACGTTGCTAATTAAATTTTAATATAATATTAGAGTAAATTATATTTTCACTTTTGAGAAGTCAGATCTTAATATCAATTTATAAATAATTAATTTTAAGATGGTAACTATTGGATTCTAATATATATAGACTCACATGAAACATGGAATTAGAACGATCTTCCAATTATAAATGATTATGTATGTTAAATATTGGTAATCATAATAATATTTATGTAAATAGTAGTAGTATGTGATTTTAGAAAATAAAATGTTTTTTAAAAAGTAGTTAAATAAATTAACATTCATCCGATGGAAGGAAGAAAATTTTAACGCAATCTGGCGCGTGGGATCAATGGCACATGAGTTTCCAGCCGCCGGATTGAATTTGATTTGATTGGATTGGATTGAGAGGTGAAAAAATTAAGGAGAAAGACAACCGAGGGCGAGCGAGTAGCGAGTGGCATTATTGGCGGGAGAAAAAACAGGAACACAGCTGTCTGCCACCGAGATGTGTTTGACTGGGAAAAGCGACAACCCATTAATTATTTATTAATTAAATATTATCATTATTTTAGAAAGACGGTTCTACCACACCTACATTCTCTGTCCAGCCAGCCAGCCAACCACGCACGCCACCACATGCATTCCCCTCCTTTTAACGCCCATGACAGCCCACACCACTGCCCTCCCCCCTGGCCCCACTTCCTCATTGGCCCCATACACACCCACCCACTTTCATCCGACCCCGCCCGTTGAATTTTTATTTGTTCCCGTACATATTTTTACCATTCATAAACCAAAGTTGCGTAAAGAACCTACAATATATAAATTTATTTGAATTAATAACCGAATTTATAATTACTAAGTTTTTATCTATCGATACATTTTATTTATTTTAGTTTAGTTTCTATATGTAATTGTCACGCCTACTTTATTTTCTTTTTCTTCATTTCACTATTCTTTTCCCTTTCTATGCACGTATAATTTAGAATTAGTTTTCAGTTTTAAGCTCTAAACCGCAACGTCAAAATATTTCCATCAAGGTTTTACAAACATATCCACTCTTACATATCAGGTTTTCATTTGTGTACCATTATTTCTGGTTTCGTCCCACCGTAAATTTTTAACTTTTGTTTTGGTTAAAACTATATAAAAAAATAAATTAAATTTCAAATCAGAACTTTAAAAGGGAACGGAAAAAATATTATATTATAAAATTTAAAATCAATAAGGCAGTGCATACAAAAAATTATAAATATTTTATTATTTTAATGTAGTTTTGAAATATATACATACTTCAAATTAAATATATAATATAAAACCAAATTACATATTAAAAATTAAAATATTTATTCATAAATTAAATAAATACTAATTATTAGTATCATATAATGAATATATTTGATATATTGAAAATATTTAATACTATAAAATCCATTTTTAACTAACTAAATTATTATATTAAATTAAACATATAAAAACTAATTAAAAATAAAAAAATGGAGCGCCATTTGTGGGTTTAAAGCACTAACATCAAACATTTAATTATTTTTCTTAAATTTATAATTTTAAATTATTTTTGACTTTTATATATAAATTTCTTATATATTTATTTATATTATTAAATAATATTTTATACTACTATTTTTATCTAATAATAATTTTTTATAATTTAATACGAAATAAAAATAAATGGTATGAGAAATGTAAAAGATAGAAATATGAGAAATTTTTTTATATAATTAAATAATTATAGAAAATAAATAATATTTTTTAATAAAAAAATTAAATATAAAATATCTGTCATAAAAATAATTTTATGACTTATATAAAAAATCCGATATTGTGCTGTCCTTACAAAACAACCTTTTCTCATCCAGATCTGGGTAGTTTACCCGAAAAACGGGGGTTACTACGGGTTTTGTCGATTCGCCCATATCCGCTTTTTTGTTTTATTCTTCTAATAGTATTAGTATAAAAAACTTGAATTTCCGATGACCCTACCCGACCCGTCTGTCCCAACTGCCGTCTATCCCTACTGACGAACAAAGTGACAGAGTGAGTGCTAAGTGTAAAAAAGTAATATTTTACTAGAATATATAAAAATGCTTATTATTTGATGTGCTGAAAAATAAATAATTAAATTTTATATAAAAAAAAGTTAACTAAATTTTAAATAAAAATAACTAATGACTTTAGTTATTAATATATAAAATTACAAGTATATTATATAAATGATAATAATTTTTAATAATTATTGTATGAAATTTAGAATTTACAATAATCGTCTTTAGTTTATTGTTTTTAAATCAATAATTTGTATTGTCAGGAAAATAAATTTATTATTGTATAACTTTTTACATAAAGCAAATAATTTATAGCCAATAAATTTCAATTATTAGTTGAAATTCATATTAATTATAGTTTAATAATTGATGTAAATCCATTGTGAGTATCATGGGATATAGATAGGGTGAGTAGAATGAGTTGTATTATTATTATTGTTTTAAAAGAATGAATTTCAATTACAAAATTGATCGCAAGTTAAAAATTAATATAAATTATTAAATAAAAATAACATAAATATATAGATAATAACATAGATGATGATTAGTTTGGGAGTGACCCGAGACTAGCCTACTAGCTATGACCTAATCCAATACATTGGTCGTCAAAAGTTCCTTTACTATGACCTACTATGATTAAACGATCAATCCGACCCAAATTAGTCAACACTGGACCAATCAAAAATCGATTTTTTAAGAACCGATCCAATCCAGGACCGAGGGTCATTTTGTTCATCCCTCCTATCGCCTGCCTTCATTTATTTCGAGCTCTCCAACGAATTTAATATTATAATTCTAAAATCTAAATCTAAATTTAATTCACCAATTAAATATTAATAGGTTGAATATGTCTTCTTCTTCTTCTTCTTTTTTTTGGTGGAGGTTACAACTGAAGCAATGATTCAGGATATTTTGTGGGTAGACGTGTGATGGCCCGCAAAAAATTTGAGCCTTGTACTTGTCGAATGTCGCGTTGTCGACCACCAAATGGAACAATGCTTGAACCTAAATTAATTAATTTTATAACATTATCAAGACAGGACTGGACATACCTTGCCTGTTGGGTTGTTAATATTATTATATAAACTTTTTTTAAAAATACTAAAACTTCACACACGAAACTCTTTACATTTTAAAATTATGGATTTAAGCCTATAGAATATTTAATCATTTTAAGTCTTATCGATCATTCCTAAAATTTGGGGTGTGACAGGAAATGGCATCGCCATGGTAAAAAGCCCCTCAACACTTGTAACATACTACATCCTCAACCCCCCTACACCATGGAAAGCTATTTGGAAAATGTTTGTGCAAGCAGGACATAAGGGAGGGACTGGGTCACTGGGTAATGGGGGAAGAAGTGTTAACACAGAAGAAGCTGTTTCACAAACATTAGTAGTAGGTATAAATTGCAACAGATAAAGCAAGAAAATTAGAAAATGAAAACAAAAATGGATGAGAGCTGGATATCCCATGATCATTGATCCACAACCACCAACAAAAGTTCAGTTGAAAAAGCTAATAATACAGGAAAGCAAAAGGCCCGGAGGGTTAAGCCCAAGGCGGCAAGCAAAATAAGAAACCCATCTCAAGGCCTGGCTTTGCCTTTCAGTAGCGACACAACAGGAGTGATCACAGAAAACATTGAGTTGCAAAGTCAGTCACCATCCAAGCGCAGCACAAAAGAGACGAAGGCTGAGCCTAAAAGAGAAGAGCAGAGTCTAATGCTGCAGCAGTGCAGCTGTTACATCGTATCCTCGTGATAGAGATGAAGGCCGAGCCCAAAACGTGCACAAGCACGACGAAATGCCATTGCCTCTGCCTTCTGTACCGGATCTCCGAAGCCAGTCGTTTCTACTGAAGCTGTCCCAGTCGACTCCCTGAAAATCTTTTAAGACAGCAGGAAAAACCATGTTAACTAGTTCCTAAATTTGAACATCAATATCACGTTTTCAAATACATACATATATATATATATATATATAAGTCATAAAAAACCTAACTTTAGTCATTTCTAAATATTTCATTTGGTTTAAGTGTATTATTTTTAAAAATATGATTATTTTTTAAAACAATAGATCTGATGAATTTTTTAGTATCTATGAGTGGTATAAATTTATATGAGTTCATAGTTTTTAAAAATAATTATATTTTAAAAAATAAAATAAATTAGATAAACAGAATAAATACACAAAAGTTGAATCTAAAATCAAGTTTTAAAGCACCTACACCAAAAGAATTATGATATAATAGGAGGTTCATAGATTTCCCATAATATTTCCAGAAATTAATTATTAGAGACGACAGTTGACTTGAAGTTGCGTCAAAATTCATATGCCACTAGTAATCCTATTTATCTGAAATTATTGTGTCAACGGGGTGGAAAATTCAAATCCTCATATTGCATATGCGGTGCGATGAGTATTTAGCAATAAAAAAATGCATGAATAGTTCGTAGGGGCTACTTGGGCTAATATGTTTTAATGAAAACTTTTAATAACTTGTTTGGTTGGGAAGAATTTAATCAAAGGGCAAGGACACGGGATTAGCGTAATGACATTCCCACTAAAATCCAATGTTTTCATTACCCCATATAACAGGTATTGAATGATTATTACCTATCCAAAAAAAAAAGGTATTGAATGATTATCATGTTCAAGGAATGAATTCCACCCTTGACATTTTTTTAAAAAATGATCACATCTCCTAGTCCTTCCAACCTTTCTGCCGCCTCTGCCAGATCTCACTGCCGTCGCACCTCACCATTGCCTACAAGACACCGGGCCAAATCCCACTCCCTCATTGTGCCATTGACCAACCCCACCTCGAATTGACTCTTCCAAAAAATCATCATAGACCAAGATGCCACTGCCACCATCGCTGGATCTTGTCAACCAGTGCGGCCATCCCAAATGAAAACACTCCTTTCCCACCCCACTGCAGATCAGCCTACTAAGGATCTCCATAGCCCATCGCTACTACTGTCACTGAGGCAGAAATGAAGTGGTTCTAGAACAGAGACAAAATAAATATATTTCAAGTGTAGAAGAAGACCACAACACAGGAAATGGGAGCTTTGACCTAGGATGGGAGGAAATTGAGGATTGATGTGACCAACAGAGGAGATGAAAAGATGAAGTAGTACCAGATTAGAAAGAGATAAAAGAAATAGGGTTGGTTATAGAAGAAGACCACGACAGAGAGAAAAGAACTAGGAAATTAGGTTGTGTTTTGTTTCAATTTATTATTAATTTCAATAAATTAATTCATTATTTTGTTTACCAAACATAGGAATACAATGCTAAAAGTTTCATTCTGATTCCATACCAAATGAGCACCAAGTATTAGGAGGGAAAGTGACTTATCAAAACAAATTTAAAAATAATAATTTAAAAAAACCGTACAACATCAAGATCTTAACTCATGGATCCCAGAGATTTATGAACAGAACAAATAAGTGGGCTAAATCACAACTGAACTCAAATTAAGCAAGCACAACCCAAAAGCTTATCATGGTTCAAGCAATCAATGGGAAGTTATCGATGACAGAATATAAAATGAGGCGGCATACAAATGAGCAGCAAGGTTTTATTTCATTATTTGGCAATTACAACTAATGAGAAAATCAATATTAGGATTGTATACAATTACAATAGCATTCAATCAGATGGTTGTGATTCCCATATTATTGCAGTTAACCAATCAACATTGCTAATGACAATATATATTCAATTATATAAATTTTGGATTATAAATGCACGAAGCAACACATCCACAAATGAATTTTGCGGCCAAATGCATGGTGAGTGATTATTCCATATTACACACATGACTGCAAAAAACGTACACATGCTGTCAAACAAAAGGTAGACATGATACCTCTGCATCAGTGCCGTAGAGTGTTACACGATAAACAACAGATACGATCTTGCCATCAGCAGAATAGATTATGTTTCGAACCTCACCAGACCATTCTATGACAGGGTAGCGAACATATAAAAAAACACTGATTGTTATGATACAATTAAAGCTTCAAATTCAATCATTTCAGTGTGTCAAAAACTAAAGAATGCCGGATTGCATACCTGGAGCATGCAAGTTCATAATTCTATTCACTATATGCCTGAAAATAAAAAGGCATTGGTGAGGAATTGATAATGAATGAAATAGAATTGGTGCAATGTCTCTTTTAATTGTAAACAGTAGATCCAAAAGCTGTTTACTTTTTGGAAGAGTAGAGCTAAAGGAAACTGCATTAAAAGTTTGAAGTTACACAGAAAAGACCACAAAAGGTCACATAAATTACAAACAAGGATGAAAAGCATGCTGCCAGTGCTGACTTGAGAATGCTTCAGTTTAGCTCCCTGGTAGTGAGAGAGAATGAATAAGCAGTAGTGAAGTTATGTGCCAATGGCCTATAAGAGAGCCATGTTGCAACGGGCAATCGAGATGTTGCGTTTTCGGACATTTAACAAGAGTCACTTTCTAAAGCCAGTAATTAACATTATTTTAAAAAAAATGCAACATGCAATGAAAATTGAATCCTGAATCAACCAGATTTTTCACCTGATTCACATGATGTTTGGGGCGGCAATAATACAATGTGTATTCCTAGATTTTTCATCCAATCGTGTGCTATTCAAACTTCTGATGGTATAGTGGCGGGAACCCAAAAGAAAAAGGAAAAAAAGTGGCTTGCAAGCATAATTTTGAATTTATGGGTCTTTTTGTATGTTGTTGTAAATCAAACAATACATTTATGAGGATCAATCGATATCTTTCTCACTCTAAATCTCTAATTGAATAATTTTTTAGCAAAGCGAGATAACAGTAATGGAACATCCGATTATGTAACCGAAGTCCAAAATTAGCAAAACATAGGTTTTGGGCAGTAACAATGTGACATCAACATGAATAGGTAAAAGGTGTGCGTACCAGGGGATGTATTTGAGGGATAATCCGTCTTCGACCCGAACTCGGAGAAATTTCTCGGGGATCTTCTTGTTGAGTTGTTTAAGGATCTCAGAGAGGGGTCGACATATCCCCGATGTTGGAATGCTAGCAGCATCATCATCTTCTTCTGCTGCCGCTGCCTCATTGGACGAAATCGAAGATGGAGAAGAACCACAGCCAGTCGCCATGGCGTATGATCGAGAATAACACAACCTCGCTCTCGTCTCACCTGATACCACCGTTTCCATACAAGAAGAACACAACCTCTTCATCCTCATCGCCATTTTCTCCCGCTTTCTCTTCCCTCTTCCGCTCTCTTATTGAACCATTTTTATAGCTCCCTTTTCCATAGGGTTTTGGCCACCGCATTAGCCTGACTGTTGCGGCACATTGGGGTTTGTGTTATCTGATTCTATTATTAGTTTTTTTTAAAACAAAACACTCTACCTTTCTTTTCCCGATTTTCACTTTTATTTTAATAATAGAGTGTAATTAATAAAATTTATTATTTTATATATTTATATAATGAAAAAATATATATGTGAACTTGTAAAAAGTAGTTAAAAATGATTGTTGGCAGAACATTAGTTGTAACTTTTTTAAGTTTTTAATTAAATTTATCTAAAAAAATAATATGGATCACAATTAATATTTTGACTATAAACTTTGTTAAAATTCAAACATTAAAGCATTGACTAGTTAAATTTGGCTCAACATGACTCTTTGGATTTTAATAAAATTTATAATTAAAATACTGATCTCGAATATAATTTGTGGCCCATATTATTTTATGTATACAAAATTAACTAAAATTTTATAAAGTTTACACCGACACTCTTATTCATTCATGATTCTCGGTGAATGCTCATGTTAGTGTTGTTCCTTTGTGATTCATATTTTCAGTTCCTTAATTTATATGTTTAATTCATATGCCATTATTTCAATATTATCCAATTGTAGTATGGTTTGTAATAATGTTGTTATTATATCACAAATTTAATTTATGATATAAATTAAATCACAATTTTATTTTTTTTACAATGACTTTGATTTATTTGATTTTCATGTTCTGAAAGCAATAATGTTATATTGGTGCATAGCTCTAATGATCATTGAAATCAATTGAATAATATATAATTCTAGTCAACACATTTGCTACTTGGCACTCGACACTCATCACCTATTGCTTGTTAGAGTTATCATTATTACTAGCTCAAATTCATCCTATGGTAATGAAAATTTCAAGCTTTTTGAGTCACCACAAGTAAGGTGAGTTGCGGTTGGATCACTTAAAGTATGATTTGTGCCCAAAGTTGAGTTCGGAAGTAAGTTACACGTGAGTAATTATCAGCACCCTCACGATACTCAAAATTGATACATATATTTAAAAAAATAAGTTTTCACTCATTTTAACTAATTAACACTATTGATGCGTACAAAATCAATGAGCTTTAATTATGGATAAGTTTCCTCATAAAAGTTGTGAGTAGAGCAATCACTTTTGTTAATTGGCTTTTCACTTAGTTTAATTTAAGGTTTATTGTTTTTTTATTTATGAAAACTTAGAATATATAATCTAAGTTCTATGTGAGAGATTTTTTTTTAGAATGTTCTAACATGCTTATGAAATAAACAAATAATTGTTTCAATTATTTGTATTTTATTTAAGCAGTTATAAAAAAATATTAATTATCTAATCCACTGTAACTTTAGACCGTGTTTACAGTAAGAGAACCACACTAAAATGTTGATGGGTGTGAGCGGAAGTTGTCTTCTGGACTATAAGGCCAGCGTTAGAAATTTTGTTAGGGTGTTCAAAAAGATTTGACGCAGCAGGGCGTGAACGACGCATCAGGAGGCGACGAGCTAGCAAGTGGGTTTGCGATAAGCCAGGCTGCGGCCGCTGAGTTTGGATTTGGGACTAAGAAACGAGTTAGATGACACATGCAAGTGCTAGCGGGCAACAGGCATAGGCGAATGATGGCGAACGGATGATAACGCGAATGACTGTGGACTAACGCATGGTATGTGGTATACGATGGCGTTTGTGACTTGTTCTCCAAATAAAATTTAAACTAAGTATAGCTAGTGGCTTAACCTAGATCGTTTCCTGGAGGACTTATAAAATTCAATTCAACTTATTTAATTACTTGTTAGACAAAAAAAACTAATGAAAAAGAATAAATGGAAAATTGGGGGATTTTTGATTGAATGAAAACTAATTAAAGCAAAGAATTTTAACTAAGAAAATCAATAACCAGAAAATCGATTAATTAAATATGTAACCGGTTTAACTTCACACCTGAATGCTATTTATCACTATCCCAAAAGATTAATTAGATAAATTATGGCCCCATAATTCAAATGCATCAAAACACCATGAATACAATCAAATTATGAATTTATTCTAACGAATAATTATGAATTAATTCTCGAAAGACCGCCCGTTCCCTACGAAACAAATCTTCCCACTCAATTAAAATATTAACGCACAATGAATTGCTAAATCAATACTCAACCGAGATATTAAATTAACAAATCAAAGAGAGAATTAAATCATAGACATAAAATACCGAATTAAATATTAAAACATGGATTCAAAACAAGCATCCAAAGTGTCGCGCTAAACCGATTACAAAATACTTACCCTCCATGGGTTGAAAAATCACAAATCTGTTTGGAAAAATTAGAATAACGAATTAAAGAATTAAGATAAATAGGCTGGAAAATTAATTATTCATCTTGAACTCGATCTGAAACTTCAATATTCGCCGCGCTAATTTCTTAAATTTCTGCTATTAATCGCGCACTGCTCGATGGAAAATTGGCTGGGCTCGCGCGTGAAGGCTGTGCGTGAAGAGATGATGATGGGATGAGCGGTGACGTGGGATGATGTTGCAGGCGATGGAGAGCTTGCACGCGAGACGTGAAAACGGGGACGTGCGCCAAAGGATGAGATGGTGTAGTGTTACGCCGAGTGAAGAGGCGGCGTGAAGTGTTGGACGGAGACACGTGAGATGGAGAGTTGATGGATATCGTAAGAGGGCCGCACACACATATAAATATATAAATAAACTGAATCCCGTGCAATATTGGAAAATTGGAATGGGCGTCCGCCCCAATCCTTGAAATAATGCATTGAAAAATAAGATTCTTTCCCTTTAGTTATCGTTTCTTCGTTAAAAGCCAAGTAAATTGGAAACATAATGCATTGAATTTTGTCGGACCCCACACATAATTAAGTCTTCTTCCACGTATTTGCTTTCTTCTTCCATTTAACTTCTCTCCAAAGTAATGCATGCAAAATAATAATAATAATAATAATAAAGTGAAACACAAAAGCAATTCAATAATATATCACAATAAAAATAAAAACCTAACGAATTAACCAAAAATATATATATATATATATATATATATATATATATATATAAATTATACTAAGATTAAAATTAAAATAATCAATTAAGTCCAGAGAATTAATACTAAAATTAAAATAATCAATTTAACATTAAAAACCACCAAAATCAATATTAAATCTAATAAAGTGATTAAAACAAGTAAATAGGGAAAAACATTATAAAAATGCATCAATTTAATAAAATATTCAATTAAAGTCCATAAATTACATGCAAATTTAATGACAAATTATGCGTTATCAAATTCCCCCACACTTGAACTTTGTTAGTCCTGAACAAAAACTAAGATTAAGCACCAAACAAAGATTATCCAAAAATGCAAATTTAAATATATAAAGAGAACAACTCAAGTATACCGAATCAAGTTCTAGTATGGATGTGAGTGTGTGCACTAAAATTATTCAACTTTCACACCTTCTTAATTTAAACCGTCATTCATAACACTTAATCAAGTTACACAAATATCAGTCCTCAATTAATCAACTTGAAAAAGCATGCTTAAAAATTAATATCATAATTTGTTTACACTTGAAACATCATGCCATGTACCATACCAACACTTAAGATAAAACAAATCGGTGATACGATGAGTAATTAAACAAGATATAAGATAAATGAATTGTTATCTTTTTTTTTTTCACAATCGCATATTTTTTTCTTCTCATTCTTTTTTTTTTCATATAATTGATAATGATGTGGATGTACTACAATGCTTTACAAAGGGTGCATTTTATGCTCCTTTCTCCTTTTGATGAGTTATGCATCCCCACAATCCATAATTTTCTCTTTTTTTTCTTTTTTTCTTTTAAGTACACAAGTTTAATTCAAAATAGTCCCAATTTGCAAGAAAAACTTTAAGTGAAGGCATGAGTAACATGTAATGATATCTAAAGTATGTCAAAATATATAACATTAATGATCAAGCATAGCTCAAAAACTAGCTAATATCATGATTTCTGAATTTGTATTTCTCAAATAAGGTATAAATTCAAGCTAAATCAATCAAGCATAATAGTTAAAAATTCTAGTTGTGCAAAATGTGGGTATCCATACTAGACAACTTAATTCTAACTACTCAAGATTCTCAATTATTATTTAAATAATACATAATCAAATAAACTCAAATAGAACTAATCATTAGTGCTCAAAGATTTATAAAAAAAAATTCAAGTGTCAATCAAGTTCAAGACTAAAAAACATGCAGCCTATAAATCAAAAATAAAGCACACAAAAACAAAAGAAAATCTTTTTGGTTTTTTTTTTTTAAAAAATAAAATAATAGCAATAATAAAATAAAAAAAAACTAAAGAAAAACACACGAAAAAAATGTTTAACTAAACTAAACTATGTGTTCCCTCCCCCAAACTTAAATGTTGCATTGTCCTCAATGTAATCCAAAAATAGAAGCTATGGACATGAAATGCAATTCTAAAAATGAACAATGAACAATAAATGAGAAGGAAAGAAACAACCTGATGGGCTCAAAGAATGACAGGGTGTACGTTGGATAAATCCAACGAGGGAGATAACCCCCATAGAAGTGCTTGAGCCGATGTCCGTTGACCGTGAAGTTATGTCCGATTCTTCCTGAATGATCTCCACTGCACCATATGGAAAGACACGAACTACGGATAGGGGCCGTCCATTCGTCCTCGGCTTACCAGGCATAAGCTTGGTCGTGAAGTATAAAGAAGAACAGCGCCTTCTTCGAACTCCCTCTTGTGAATTATCTTGTCATGGGCACTTTGGACTTTTCCTTGTAGAGCCTTGCATTATCATAAGAATCCAAACGAAGCTCCTCAAGTTCTTGAAGCCGAAGCTTCCCGTGCTCCCGCTTGGGCAGGTCCAGTTGCAAGCTTTGACCGCCCAATATGCTCTATGCTCCACCTCCAGGAAGATGACAAGACTTCCCATAAACTAATCGAAACGGGGACATGCCAATGGGAGTCTTGTATCTCGTTCGATAGGCCCAAAGTGCATCATCAAGCGCCGGCTCCAATCCTTCCTATTGGGTGAGCAGTCTTCTCCAAGATTTGCTTAACTCCCGATGGACACCTCTGCTGGCCATTGGTTTGGGGATGGTATGGTGTCGATGTTTTATGTGTCACCCCATACTTCGAAGTAGTGCTCGAAAGTGCCTGTTGCAAAAGTGAGTCCCTTGATCGCTAATGATAGCTTTAGGAATGCCAAACCTACAAAAGATGTTAGTTTTCACAAAATCCACAACAACTTTTGAATCGTATCCTTGTGGCTTTCGCCTCCACCCACTTACTCACATAATCCACAACAACCAATATATACAAATAACCAAAAGAACTAGGAAAAGGACCCATGAAATCAATACCCCAAACATCAAAAAGTTCACAAAATATCATAGTCGTTGAGGCATCTCATGCTTCCTAGATATATTACCTGTATGTTGGCAACGAGCACATGCTTTACAAAACTCATAAGCATCATGAAACAAAGTGGGCCAATACATACCGAGTCCAATACCTTCCTAGCGTCGTGCTGTGAACCAAAGTGTCCTCCACAAGCAAGTGTGTGGCGAATTTCAAAATGGATGGGATCTCATGGTGGGGACACATCGTCGAATAATCCGATCACCGCCAATCCGCCAAAGATAGGGATCGTCCCAAAAATAGTGCCTCGCTTCACTCTTAACTTCGCTACTTGGTGCTTCCTATAATGATCGGGAATTTTTAGAAGCCACCAGGTAGTTCACCAAATCAAGATACCATGGGAGGGTAGAAGAGACCGCATATAAGTGCTCATCTGGAAAGGTGTTCTCAACCCCAAGGAAGTGATGTCCTCGAAAGGTGGGGAAGTCGGCTCATGTGATCGGCAACTAGATTTTCGGACCCCTTCTTGTCTCTGATCTCTATGTCGAACTCTTGAAGAAGCAACATCCATCGAATAAGTCGTGGTTTGGCATCTGGCTTCTTCAATAGGTACCTGGGCCGCATGATCGGAAAAGACAACAACTTTCGATCCCAAGAGATAGGAACGAAATTTGTCTAAGGCAAAGATGATCGCAAGGAACTCCTTCTGGTAGTGGTGTAGTGGCACGAGCGCATCTAAGGTCCTCGAGGCATAGGCAACGACATGTGGAACTCCATCCACTCTTGTGAAAGAACAACTCCCACAAGAAATTGGAAGCATCACACATAAGCTCAAATGGATGATCCCACTTTGGTGGTTGAATGATCGGCGGGGTGGTCACTGCTTCTTAACTCATCAAAAGCTAACCTGCAAGAATCATCAAAAACAAAAGATTTCTCTTTTCTGCAACAATTGCGACAATGGGTGCGCAATCTTGCTTGAAGTCCGATGAAGCGCTGTAAAAAACCTGCATGTCCTAGAAAAGAACGAACATCTCGAACACAAGTAGGATAAGGTAAAGATGTAATAAGATCAATTTTGGATTTATCTACCTCTATACCATGCTTGGAAATTACATGTCCTAGAACTATGCCTTTTTCAACCATAAAATGACATTTTTCAAAATTAAGCACAAGGTTTTTTATCAATGCAACGACGCAAAACATTACCTAGGCTAGAGACATTCATAAATGAGGATCCATAAACAGAAAATCATCCATAAATACTTCCATGCAATTCTCAAGAAAATCGGAAAATATACTCATCATGCATCTTTGGAAGGTACCAGGAGCATTACAAAGACCGAATGGCATCCTTCTATAGGCAAAAGTACCAAATGGACAAGTGAATGTAGTCTTCTCCTGGTCCTCTGGAGCAATGGGAACCGAAAATAGCCGGAAAAACCATCCAAGAAGCAATAATGTGTCCTACCTGCCGTCTCTCTAACATTTGGTCAATGAAGGGAGTGGGAAGTGGTCTTTGCGAGTGACACCATTAAGTCTCCTATAATCAATGCATACTCGCCTATTCTGGACTCGCATAGGAACCAATTCTTCCCTCTCATTTTTCACCACAATGAACCCGGTCTTTTTGGGTACCACTTGGACAGACTAACCCACTGAGAATCGAGATAGGATAAATAATGCCAGTGCAAATAATTTTTCTACCTCTTTCTTAACAACTTCTAGCAAAGTGGGGTTTAGTCTCCTTTGGGGCTGCCTACTGGTTTAGCACCATCTTCTAAGAAAATCCTATGCATGCAAGTGGATGGGCTAAGTCCAGGAATATCAGCCAATGTCCAACCTATTGCCTTAATATTGTCCCTCAAGAGAGCCAGCAGTTTGGTCTCTTGGCTGGTAGGAGATTACTAGCAATGATAACGCAATCTATCTTCATTCATCAAATATGCATATTTCAAATTACTAGGCAAAGGTTTCAACTCAAGTGTAGGTGGGTGTTGTATGGAAGGAATCATGCTAGGTGTAGACATTTGTGCACAAGAAGAAATAGAGTGAACATGTGCAACATCATCAAAAAACAAAGCATTAATCCCTTAACATAATCCACCTCATCATCAAAATCATTCACATCACTAAAATTAAGGTCGAATCAATCTCATATGGTGGTTCGGTGTGTGAGAGGAATAAGACATTATGCTCAGAGGGATGCTTCATGGAGTCTAAAATATTAAATTTAATAATTTCATCACCAAACTCCATAAAGCGTACCTTGGTAAACATCAATGATGGTTTTGGCAGTTTTTGAGGAATGGCCTGCCAAGAATGATAGGGGCATGAGAGTTCGCCAAGTCCTCCTCCATATTGAGGACATAGAAATCAGCGGGAAAGAT
Organism: Taxillus chinensis; assembly: GCA_023512835.1. Taxonomy (NCBI): domain Eukaryota; kingdom Viridiplantae; phylum Streptophyta; class Magnoliopsida; order Santalales; family Loranthaceae; genus Taxillus; species Taxillus chinensis. Next base: position 16,544,313 of record CM042090.1, read on the forward strand.
GGCATCTCTCACTCTAACTAGAACATCCTCAAGAACGCCTCTGGTCCAACCGTGGATCTATTAGCCAATTGACTACCACCTGTGTTGGCTTAAGCTCCCCAATGTGAAGAGAAGAGTAGAGAATAGGGCATGACATTGATAGAGGCGCCCAAGTCACACAAAGCATCGGAAAAGTGAAGTGTCCCAATGGTACATGGAATAGTGAAGGTGCCAGGGTCTTCACACTTGGAGGCATGGGAGGAGAATGTGTGATGAGTGCTGAGACTATTCTCCCAAGGTTGACCCTTTCAACTCCCTTTAGGCTTCTTCTTCTGTTGATACATAGTTCCTTCAAGAATTTAGCAAATCGAGGAATTTGTTTGATGGCCTCCAAGAGTGGAATGTTGATCTCCACCCTTTTTAAATATATCCAGAACCTCCTGTTGAATTGCCTCATCCGTCATCTTCTTGTTTTGAATAGCCTTATATGGGAATGGAAGAGGTCGAGAGGTGGTCTCCTTCTCCTTCTTCGGCTCTTTTCCCTTGATTTCGGTTCCTGGTGGTTGAGGTAGGGGTGGCCCCTTGGTTAGTGGTGCAAATCCTGGTGGAGTAGATGGAACCTGTGGATCTCCAAGTTGCTTGCCACTCCTCAAAGTGATGAACCGACATTCCCCTTAGGATTGGGAGTAGTCCGAGAGGGAAGTGTGTTCTGCGATGACTAGTGATCTCATGTACAGCAGTGGCCTCGACTTTATTTGCATCTTGAGTTCCTTTAACTCATTCTGTTGGTTGAGCACAACGTTGAAGGAGATTAAAGTTATCTAGTTCTGCCTTTTGTTGAGGATGAGCTTGCTGTTGACCATTCGATGTTGGCCCCTCAGGCCTCTTCGAAAATTCGAGGATATGGAGGTCTCCGAGGTTGCCCTGTCCCGTAGCGAAGATTGGGATGATCTCTCCACCCTGGATTATATGTCCGTGAGAATGGATCATATTTCTGTTGGGGGACGCCGCCGTGCCGCTCATATGGGCGACCTGGAAAGATGCCATTGCACTCTTCGTTTCCTGGAGTTGTGGACATGCATCGGTAGGGTGACGGTGGTAGTGCGATTCCACAAACTTTTGCGGACTAGCGAGGGCTGGTAAGGCAAGGCCATCTGCCTTATCATAGTGAGATCTCATCAAGCTTGTGCGCCTCAAGGCTAGCCGTGTGTTGGGGCTCACATGGTGGACTCCTCGTTGTGTAGCAATGCTCGATCTCCGAATTGCTGCGTATTTTGTGCCATCTTGTCAATGAGAGCTCTTGCATCCACTGGTGTTTTATCAACTAGGGCTCCTCCTGCACCGCATCCACCATGCTCCTCTCCATAGATGTAAGACCCTCGTAGAAGTCCTGGATGAGGAGTTGGTGCTAATTTGGTGATGTGGACAACTAGCAACCAACTTCTTGAAGCGCTCCCAATATTCGTACATCGTCTCACTATGTCCCTGTTTGATGCCTGAGATCTCCTTCGGATTCTGTGGTCCTCGATCTTGGGAAGAATCGATTCAAGAACAATTTCTTAACTCATTCCAACATGTGACATCTCTGGTTGCAAGTAATACAACCCGTCTTTTGCCTCCATCAAGTGAGAATGGAAAAGCTCTCAACTTGATCCGATCTTCTGGGACATTGGGGCTTCATGGTTGAACGGACCACATTGAACTCTTTAAGATGCTTGTGTGGGTCTTCTCCAAGATAGCCCATGAAACTTGGGAAGAAGATGTATAAGACCAGATCCGAGCTCGAAGTCGGTCTCCAAAGTGGGTAGCAATACACGTTGGTTGATAGTTGATGTCCGGTGTCGCCAACTCTCGAATGGTGCGGTTGAATTCTCCATTGTGCCCTGCCATTGTTGGTGAGGGGCTTCTTCCTTTACTTGAGTGTGTCGAAGACGAGTCCTCAAGTTCGTTCAACCTCTGGATCCAAATCTAGTAGTTCCCCCTGAAGTGGATCGTGTCATAAAACCGCAAAAAGGAAATTAAGAGGAAGAGAAGAGAAAATAAAATAAAAGAAAAAGAAAAACCTGCAAAAAATAAAACTATGAGAAAAAAGGAAATAAAACAAAACAGGAAACTTGTTAAAAAGAAAAACTGCAAAAAGGAAACTTTATAAAAATGGGAACTTTTTTTTTTTTTTTTATTTTTTTTAATAAAATAAAGTAAATAAAATAAAATAAAATAAAAAGGAAACCTGCAAAAAACAAAGACAAGAAACTACCGGGTAAGTCCGAACAAAATAATCAATAAATTAAAATAAAAACAAATAATAAAACAAGCAAAAAAAAAAATAAATTGAATCAAATTTAATGCCTCCTGGCAACGCGCCAATTTGATAAGGGCGTTTGTCGCACACGCACTCCAAATAAAATTTAAACTAAGTATAGCTAGTGGCTTAACCTAGATCGTTCTCTACCGGAGGACTTATAAAATTCAATTCAACTTATTTAATTACTTGTTAGACAAAAAAAACTAATGAAAAAGAATAAATGGAAAATTGGGGGATTTTTGATTGAATGAAAACTAATTAAAGCAAAGAATTTTAACTAAGAAAATCAATAACTGAGAAAATCAATTAATTAAATATGTAACCGGTTTAACTTCACACCTGAATGCTATTTATCATTATCCCAAAAGATTAATTAGATAAATTATGGCCCCATAATTCAAATGCATCAAAACACCATGAATACAATCAAATTCTGAATTTATTCTAACCAGAATAATTATGAATTAATTCTCGAAAGACTGCCCGTTCCCTACGAAATAAATCTTCCCACTCAATTAAAATATTAACGCACAATGAATTGCTAAATCAATACTCAACCGAGATATTAAATTAACAAATCAAAGAGAGAGAATTAAATCATAGCACATAAAATACCGAATTAAATATTAAAACATGGATTCAAAACAAGCATCCAAAGTGTTCGCTAAACCGATTACAAAATACTTATCCCTCCATGGGTTGAAAAATCACAAATCTGTTTGGAAAAATTAGAATAACGAATTAGAACAATTAAGATAAATAGGCTGAAAATTAATTATTCAGTCTTGAACTCGATCTGAAACTTCAATATTCGCCGCGCTAATTTCTTAAATTTCTGCTATTAACGCGCGCGTCTTGATGGAAAATTGGCGGGCTGCGCGTGAAGGCGTGCGTGAAGAGATGATGATGGGATGAGCGGTGACGTGGGATGATGTTGGCAGGACGATGGAGAGCTTGCCGCGAGACGTGAAAACCGGCGGGACGTGCGCCAAAGGATGAGATGGTGTAGTGTTGACGCGAGTGAAGACAGCGGGCGTGAAGTGTTGGACGGAGACAGCGTGAGATGGAGAGTTGATGGATATCGTAAGAGGGCCCGACACACATATAAATATATAAATAAATCAATCCCGTGCAATATTGGAAAATTGGAATGGCGTCCGCCCCAATCCTTGAAATAATGCATTGAAAAATAAGATTCTTTCCCTTTAGTTCTTGTTTCTTCCGTTAAAAGCCAAGTAAATTGGAAACATAATGCATTGAATTTTGTCGGACCCCACACATAATTAAGTCTTCTTCCACGTATTTGCTTTCTTCTTCCATTTAACTTCTCTCCAAAGTAATGCATGCAAAATAATAATAATAATAATAATAAAGTGAAACACAAAAGCAATTCAATAATATATCACAATAAAAATAAAAACCTAACGCAATTAACCAAAATATATATATATATATATATATATATATATATATATAAATTATACTAAGATTAAAATTAAAATAATCAATTAAGTCCAGAGAATTAATACTAAAATTAAAATAATCAATTTAACATTAAAAACCACCAAAATCAATATTAAATCTAATAAAGTGATTAAAACAGTAAATAGGGAAAAACATTATAAAAATGCATCAATTTAATAAAATATTCAATTAAAGTCCATAAATTACATGCAAATTTAATGACAAATTATGCGATTATCAATAACATTTCGGTCTGCTCTGCCGACCGACTGACTTTTGGGACTCTAACGTCATGGTTTTGATTGGTATTTCTACGACTTGCAATGTGGACTTGTGGGTGGCTTACATACTATTACAACTACGATGCTTGTGTGTTAACAACTAACGTGAAAGGATGAGGCGAGTTAGGATACATATCCCTTTTCCCCTAATATTTTAACTAAATATTATTATTTAAAAAAATAATTACGCTAGGCCAAAGTGTGCAGTTGCACACCCTCAACATAAGGTAGCATCACCCCTGTTGAACTGGCCTTATTGAGATTTTGATAATCCACACACATAACCTTGTCTCTTATTTTTAGAACTAGCATAATGCTGACTACCCATATTAGATACTAAGTTACATTGAGAAAACTAGCATCTCATTATTTCGTAACCTTTTTAAAATTTTCAATATCATTTATGGGCTAATTCTTTTTGATTTTTATTGAATGGTCTACATTCCGGCTTAATGGGTAAATGATATTGTATTATGTTTATGTTCAAAGATGGCACGTTTGTGTATGACCATTGTAGTCTATGGTCCGGTTTATGTAACGTTTCCCTCACCCTTGTTCGACTCCTATTATAGCCCTTTCTCCTTTTGATTTGCAATACAAAATCATGCTTTTCAAAAATGAAAAAGCAACCAAATATGCCAATCTAGTATAAAACATCACATGTTATATAAATTTTATTATTCTTTAATGTATATGATTCATGAAAAACAAAAATGAAAGTCGAATGATTCAGATAAGAAAAAATTCAACGACTTTAGAGGGAACTTCATCAAAGTTAGATGACCATCGATATGATTTACCTGCCACACACACATGCGCGCACGCACACACACATGCAAATGCACACGCATGCACGCACACACCCGCACATAAAGATTTCGGGAAATTTTAGCTCCAACAACTTGATTAATGCTTGATTATATGTTTTTTAAAATAATATCATTTTAAAGTATTTGTCAGTTGCTAATGTTATTAAATCATATATTCATATATGTTATTTCGTGTTTGAGCATAGAGATAACGACAATGATGGCTCATATAGGTCAAGTGACGCCGGAAAACCCTTATCCACCTTTGAATATAACAACAGAGACTCAGGTTCAATACACCGCGAGGTTGGCGGGGGCGAAACATGGCCACGATGACATCAAGATCAAGCCCTCTGATGGATGTCGAGATAGATCAAAAATGTGATATTCATAAGATTTTAAAAGACACTAGAGCCATTATCAATTTTAATTCATTGGCAATTATAAATTATTAAATTAAATTATTTAATAAAAACATTCCATAACATTCAAAGTTGGTATGCATATTTTTAAAATATTGTTTATTACATGTATGAAGTAGGATATATAAATTTTTTAATTTTTATATGGTTAGAAATATGGATATAAGTTTTATAAATATAGTTGAATTGAAGTATTTATCCCAATGAGTTTTATGACAAAATATGTTATTCAACGAAGCATGTGATTTACTTGATTTTCTGTTATACCGACAAGTCAATTTACATTTTACTACAAACGAAAATTAATATGCTTAAGAGTGTTCACATTATCTTCTATAAAATATTTTTTTCTTTAAAATTTATAAAAAAGTTTAATTTTAAGATAAAAACTATTATGCATCAAGTCATGTAAACTGTAAAATTTATAGATTAAAAATAAATATTAGATAAAGAATATTCGATGATAACTATTTATTATTTAAATAATTTTTATTATATTTTTTTTACATTGATTTTAATAAATAAGTTAGATAAAAAATAATAAATACGGGAAAAATAATTTTGAAGAATAAAAATAAAAATAAAAATAAAATATAAATGATAAATAAAATATATCGGGCGATTATAAAGTTGATATGAATGCTTTAATAAATTTACGTACCGAAATAAATTGATCATTTCATATGACTTCGAATAGAAATGACAATTTGTCTTGTCTTGGAAGGAACCTATCCCATCCTGAACGGACAGCCCAAAACCTCCCGCCGCCCCATTGCCATGATGTGAATAATTGTTATTTTGCACGGACAATAAGTTGAAGAGGTGCGCACCCCACGAGAAGATTAAAAACGTCCGGTCATCCTATGCCATATCATCTCTTAATGGATTTTTATTGGTATTTTGAGCATTTGGTGGAATAATTTTAATTTGAATTTATTTTTAAGATTTAAATTATTTTTTTATTTAATTAGGACTATAATTTTAAAAAACAATTTAATTCGCTAAAAATAAATCCATAGAAACAGAATATCATGTAATATTTTTTGATATTACATAAAATATGAATTTATTGCTCCTTCCTCCTATAATTAATTATATAAGTCACGCCTTTTTTATTCTCTTACCTATGTGAAAAAAATATAAATATTTTGTGTATTTTTTTGTTTGCACAATACCGTATTTTATTGGTCTCTTAATTTAATGATGTCTTATTCATAATTTAAGTATAACAATAAAATATAAATAATTAAAAACTACTGTAACACACAGGAAAATCAAACACAGTAAATTAATTAATTAATTAAGCAATTTAAATGTACACGTAGAAAGTGATCTGTACGTACCCAGATCAGCCAATAAAATAATTGATTTTTGGAGAGAACATTCTTCCACATTTGACCATCGCAGTGAGTGGATCTCGGCCGTTCATGGCTCGGCATGACGCAATCAACGGCTCTAATTTCTCATTACTTCGGGCCTGCCTTCGTGTATTGCATACGTGTTAAATTTTAATTATAAAGTTTCCAATTTCAGGAAAAATTTAAATAAAAATAAAAACTCACTTTAAAAGGCAATTCCGTTTTACTTAATTCATAGAGATGACGACGACAATTACAAAACAGCCCCACGGACAAGAGTGAGAATAGTCAAATACCGACTCTCGAGGCAGCGGTTCGCTCGAGAGTAGAACAAATTGTATTCTAGTTTTAAATAGGGGCGGTCAATTCCGAATCCCAAGTTCAACCAAGGAGTGATCCAACGGCCCACAAATACCCGCCTCTTCGCAATATCCAAAACCCTAATCGCGCCACCTTTGTTTTTTGTTATTTTTTTTTTCTTTTCTATTTTTGTCCTTCTTCTCCCTCCTTCTCCGTCTCCGTCTCCGTCTCCGTCTCCGCCTCTCTCTCTCCATCTCTATCGATCGATCGATCTATCTATCTACCTTTTATCTCCAATCTACTCTGTAAATTATAACTTATTCAGATCCTTCCTTTGGGAGGTTAGTTTCTTCTAGTGATTCCTGGAAACAATATATTATATCGTCGCATGTGTATATAATATATATATATATAGATAGATAGATATATCTCTTCTTTATCCCTCGATGTATGTATGTTTATATGTACAAAACTGCTCGGATCTGACCTATTTTGTGGTATATAATCAACAAATCAATCAATAAATCATTCGTTCAGACCATCATCCCTGTTTGGTCGTCGCCGTCGTCGACGTTGTTGGGGAATACCTGAATAATGGTTATGAACGACCGGCCGTCAAAAAGGGCAAAGAGGATAACAGCTGATCTCCATGACTTTTTGACGTTTCCGGCGGCCGTAGCCGACTACGGAGACGGATCGTTCCGCTGTAACGTGAGACGCTTCCTGACGAGGCAAGCCAGAGAGGCTTTCACGCCTTCCCTTTTCCCCTGCCTCGTCTCCTGGCAGATCTTGTTCAGGATCGGAGATGCCATCATCGACGCCGTCGATTCCCCTCCGCCGGTCGTCGCTCTTGACGTCGTCGAGGAGGATGTCACCAGATCTAGATCCGTTCATTGTGACCAGTGCCGTGTCGTTGGTGAGTCCAACCACCCCACCCACTCGGTTTGGTTTCCTTTTTTTTTTTTTCCTTCCCTTCTTTCATCGTCGCCAAAAATATAAATATATTATTAATAAATTTAATATTAAGCAAATTTAAGTAAATCATTAAAAAATATTAATAATTTTATTTATTTTAATTCTAGTAAAAATATCACACCTCAAAAACAAAAAAAAAAAAAAAAAAAAAAAAAAAAACATTGACTAAGTGAGTGAATGAACGTGCTATTTTGAAGGTTGGAGTAATCACCCGGTTTGTTCGAAGCGATACCATTTCATAATTCGGGCTGTCACTGATCCTTACGATGCATATCAAAAGTGCTGCTCGAGATGTGGAAACCTTCTGCATTTGCTGGATTCAAGGTTTTTCTCTACTTCACCTACTTTCCTTTCACCCCTTTCCATCGTCTTCTCTGTTGATGCTGTTTGTGGTTTTCAAAATGAGTTTACGTTTTTGAGATAACTTATATCTCTTGGGTAAACTCATATCTGCTTCCTAAAGTCTACCGACTACATTATAGATGCTGTCATTTTTTTTTTTTAATATTTTTTTGTTCCCAACGGCTTGGTAGGTGCAAGTCATGTGGCTTGGAGATTACTGCAGACGATCTTGAGGACTGGTTGTATCTTCAGTTTGAGGATACCACCCATCTTTTGCATGGAGTAGTACACTCTAATGGCTACGGCCACCTTCTTAGAGTCAATGGCCGGGAAGGAGGCTCCAGAATTCTCTCTGGGTGCGATATTATGAGTTTCTGGGACAGACTCTGCAACCTGCTTGCTGTCAGGTTTGGATTCAAACTCCATGCTTGCCTTAGTGTATTAAAATTACCAAGTTGCTGTTATAAATTCACTTGGCTTTCAACAAGTTGTATCTCATTTGTAAGCTGTATCTTTATTTGTATCTATTCTAACTTTTCGCTTGGTTCAATTTTATAGCATTGCTTGCTTGCCCTGATTATTTATACTTTAATTTTATTTAAAAAAACTATGCGTTACCAAATTCCAATTCACATAAACATATAACTGTAAGAGTCGCCCCCAAATTCTAATTCATATAACCTAGTTTACCAATATGAGATTATGGCACATTTTATTTTGTATGCATTCTGACAACAAATACTGAACAGAAAGGTTAGTGTTATGGATGTCTCCAAAAAGTATGGTCTGGAATATCGGCTGCTGCATGCAACTATTAAGGGGCATTCCTGGTATGGTGATTGGGGCTACGAATTTGGGTCGGGAAGTTACGCCCTCACACGAGATGCTTATAAAAAAGCAGTGGATACTGTCTCCAACGCTCCTTTGTCTTTTTACCTTTCCCAAGGCCGCAAACCAAGGTCTCAGCTTCAGGAAGTAATTGCCTTCTACCAATCATTATCAGACACTCAACTAGTAACATTGAAGGACCTGTTCTGTTTTCTGCTGAGACTCATCCATGAAGGCCGCAAGTCAATTCTTCCCAAAACACATTCAAAGGCCTCCCCGGCAGGGACATCAAATGTTTTGTGTGTTTGGACAAGGAATGAGGTCGAACGTGTGCAGAAAGCTATGATCAAGGTGCTGCTAGCAGCTGCAGTTGATTCTAGTTGGGTGTCTCGACGTGCCCTTAAAGGCGCTTTGTGCAAGGCGGCTTCCTTGGAGCTCCTTGACTACTGCCTTAAGCACCTGGGAGGAAAATTGGCAGGAAATGGCATGGTGGTACATGCTCGATGCAATTCTACCTCAAATGTGGTTGAATTCAGGTACGTGCTACACCTAAATAAAATACAAATATTGCTTGTAGGAATTTGGTCCTCAGTTTCACTGTGGCTAGTAACAGTAAATAACATCCCCCTCGATTTTTAATGTTCTCAGGGTTGAACCTGAAAATTCTATGCTCCATGGAACTGCTGTAAATACAAACCGTCCCTCGGAAGAGCATATAATCCGTGATTTGAAAATTTTGTACGACTGTGTTCTCTACCCAGACACTATGGTGAGCTATAGGCCACCAGCAGCAAGGCAACTTATAGTTGATTCAGCGGTCAAACTGCTTGACTGCAAGCAGTTTGTGAAGGACTATAAGCCTGATAGAAATGCAGTTTCAAACCCCTTTGTCATTCAGTTCTGGTGTCACATGGAACTGGCAGAACACCCGAAGGAAGAGCCAGCGCCGCCTCCAGAGCTTATTGTCTTATCCCCGAGTGCAACTGTTGCCGATTTAAAACTTGAAGCCACTAAAGCCTTTCAGGAAGTATACCCAGTTTTTAAGCGGTTTGAGGCTGAGGATCTCCTGGACTATGGTCGAGTTGATGATTCTATGACTCTGAAAGTGTTGATTGGATCAAGTGGATCTGTACGAGTGCGTGGAAGGTGCCCTGGCGTGCAGGCGCTTAACTGTTTCCGAATGGAGAGGGGTACAGAGAACTGGACAGTTGATTGCATGTGTGGGGCTAAGGACGATGATGGCGAACGAATGCTGGCCTGTGATACCTGTGGTGTCTGGCTACACACTAGGTGTGCTGGTGTGGATAGGTTTGATGTCATCCCTGCAAAGTTTGTTTGCGCCAGATGCTTAAATGCTCATCACGAGGCCTCAAACTCGGTCACTCCCATAGGCGAGGAAGCTGGTAGGGTAGCTTGCAAAACTAATTATTGCAGAAACGAATCGGCCAGTAAAGGCTCTGGACTTGGAAATAGGCTAGCTCTAACTTTTGACATCCGCTAGTTGTAAATCTTTTGTACAGAATCTGCAAGCTCTTAAGTTGTGCCGTTTTTTTTTTTTTTTTAAATTGTTAATAGATGTACCCTCTCGTGTGTGGCTCATTTTTGTTAGCTTGCGCGTTTAGCCCTGTCTCTCCCTTCTTGCGTACGTTTAATAATGAAACGCATCAGGGGAGTGTGCACGGAAGGCACAATTATGGTATAATCACTAATCATGCAAGATAACATCTGTCATGCAAGATAATGTATTTTTGATTTTCGCATTCCAATGGAACATGGTTAAACTTGACTCGTTGACAAAGAAAAGTCAGTTAACCCCGTTCCCTCATTACCAAATATTAAACCTACCCCTGGCAGCAGTGGTGCTCACAGCTATCATGGTACACTCCAGAAGCATCTTTAGGGTGTTCCGTAAGCGCTGCGTGACACCAGGATTGGATGACAATTTGGTTTGCTACTGCCATTCTATCAGGATTTGCAGTCCTTACCGAGAGGACATTCTATTATCCGCTGAAAGTCAGTTTGAGCCTAAAATTTTTCATGAAGCATGACATTATACGGTTGAAGCAAGGTAGGATTGGAAATTGAGAAAGCCAACAGTTTGTTGATCCGAATGAAACAGAAAAAAACATTCTACACGTTAATTTTTTGTCCCATATTACGTACCAGTTTTCGAGGACGGTTGTGTCAGTGTCTGCCATCATACCCAGTGGCAATGGAGCTCTACAGAGGTCTCTTCACCCAACTGGAATCACCAGCAGCTGGTAGCAGCACCTTCGTCAATCGTCAGAGTCAACATCATTCTATCGAACAAGCATAAAGTATATCAATGCACTCACAACATACTCCTTGGGATGTGTGTGGAAAACTGGGTTTTGCAGCCTTCAGAGATCATCCCCCTAAAAGCAGAACCGAAAACCAAGTCCAAAAATAAGTTGGGAGACTGGGAGTACAACAATGACGGGGAATACGAACTTACCTTGGTTTGCCTATATTGTCGCATATTTTAGAACAAAAGAAAGTAGTCAGTCCCTTTTAATAATTAATACGCAGTTTCGTGACATTCATTATATATATAATAAGCAGCAATTTTATTTTATAATAACCAGCAACATATCATCATGCAAAGAGGTACTCGTGAGTAGCTCCAAAAGCATTGATTTCATATTTTTATGCAACACTTTCAAAGCAAACTGAATTATGAACAGGAGAGAAGAGACAAGGACAGAAAGGAAATATTCTAATTATTTATTATACACAATTGAGCAATATTTATTAGCAGTGATATGTTGGTTTGAGCTTTATGAAAGATTCGCTAACATCCTAATGACCATCAATATAATGAGAGAGTTCTCGTCACTTACAAAAACAGAACACCCCCCTCTCACATCTAATTAATAACACAGCAACAGAAAACTATGGGCCTCGTTGATGGATGTTGCTCAGTTGCTGTGTAGCTTGCAATATCGTTTGCAATGATGATGTTTTTGATCTTCTCATTATTTGCCACCTATAGCAATCTTTTGCCATATTCTCGGTGGCTCTAATATGTTTATTCTTCCTTTGTGATCTAACACGTAAGAAAAAAAAACACTATCATAACAAAATAAGCTAACTATGATCTAGGGTAAACAATAATTGCAGATAGTAACATGCGACGGCCCTCATCCACACTCTCCCTCTCCCGTGAAACTGTATCAATGTCTACATTAATCCCTTTGCCACATTGCATTCCTTTTTATAATGGAAAGGAGAAAGATATTGTTAGGAACTGCAAAGGCAGTTTAGCAGATTTGATTGCACTACTCTTGGTTCACTTTCTATACATGGGAAACAGAGTCGAGACTGATGGGGTGAGTTAGTTATTCAGACTGCGGGAAGGAGTGTAGCACAGAAACAACAAACCTAAGATCATGATGCCCTATAAACCCTCCTATATATAAAGATTTTGATTGCATTCGAATTCCTTAAAAAAAAAAAAAAGAACTTGCAAAATAAGCCAACAAATTCTCAAGATTTCCATAATAATACTGAATACACCAACCCATTGATCACAGCATCAACATATGAATAAAGCCTAAAAAATTGGGTAACGACATAATTTAAAATTTTGATGGAAAACAATGTAATGTAGATACATCAGCTATCGATATAGTTTGCAATCTGGAGTATATATCAAGAACATACATAAGCCTGTGTGTGTGTGTGTGTGATATATATATATATATATATATATATATATATATATCTAGAAACAATACCAAGAATTAAACGAACGGGGAAATCATGCAGGAAGGAGAAGCATACCTCTTTTATTTGTATGTAAAACAATGGGGGAAATCATAGAATGCGAGCGAGGGAGCGGCGATTTGTACCGCACATTATCAATTTATCATTATTATTGTACCAAAATTTGACTAATCTCTCACCTTCGATCCTCAATAACCTCAAGATCTTGCAGCAGCGTCTGCCTGTTTTTGGCTTCGGCGTGGAAATTAGTGAGGTTCAACGCGAAGCAGTAAAATTGGAGAACGAGAATGATAATGAACGTTGAAACAACCATGAACCATCCATTCCTCGTTTCTAATTTATTATCACTCGAGTCAAGTCAGTCAAGACCCATCCATCAATTCCACATCCATCATAGATTTCAGAACCGTAAGAAAAGTTTTTTTTTTTTTTTAAAATACACAAGTTGGTTCAAGCTTCAAAGCCCAGCGGACGTATTTAGGCTTTGGCGTGGGCTTTTCACTCGCCGGTTTTGCCGTAAGAGCTGCTTTGGCGTGCGTGGACGGGTGAGGGCAATATTGTCATCCCAAGTCATCACCCCCCTCCGCCCTGACACCGCCGCCCTCCAATCAGCTGTCCGACGAGTTGCCCGACGGCGACTCAACAGGATCTAATCGGGACGGCGACTGCCAGCGAGCGCTTGGACACGGGCACTTTGACCATTACTTCATCTTGTCATCTTGTGTGTAGTGTACCAAGCGTCCATTGCATTACGTTGCAGCTCACAACATGCTATTAGATAAAAGGAGAATTGACAAAAGTAACCGCATGATTGGCATTTGATCGCTAGTCGATGGTTTGCCGTTAGCACGCGGATCGGCTTTCCTCGCAGTGCAGATTGCTGAACAAGTTAACAGCTAGTAAGGGCATGAATGATGGTTGGTTCGAGCCTATTTAACCTAAACAATCACGTCTGGCGTTTACTGGAGAAATGCAATCATCTTAGCCATCTTAAGCAGCTCCAAACCTTCCTTATAGTCGCCGGTTATGGCCAGACGCAACTCTTCGCCTTCAAGCTTGTCCGCTTCTGCGCCCTCACACTCGCAGACCTCAATTACGCTCGATTCATCTTCGATCATCTCAGTTCGCCTAATGTTTTCCTCTATACCGCCATGATCACTGCGTATGCTTCGCACCCCAACCCCAATCATAGATCTGCACTCCTCTTGTACCGCAACATGGTTCGTCTGGGCCGTCCCCAGCCCGACCATTTTATATACCCGCATGTCTTAAAATCGTTCCCTGAAGTTTTTCAATCCCGTGGGACTGAATTGGTACATACCCAGATCGTAAAATCAGGTTTCGGTCAACACCCAGTTGTACAGACGTCCCTCCTTGATTCCTATTCCAGGTTCTCTTCCGATATTGGGACCGCCAGACAGTTGTTCGATGAAATGTCTAATAGAAACGTTGTCTCCTGGACTGCTATGATCTCTGCCTATTGTAGGCTGGGGGAGATTGGCAGCGCCATGCTATTGTTCGAGAAGATGCCTGAGAGAGACACGCCTTCTTGGAACGCCATCATTGCAGGTTGCACGCAGAACGGGGTTTTCTCTGAGGCAATTTCACTCTTCAATCGGATGATCTGCTACCAAGAACGGTGCAAACTAGTTCAGAGCAATAAACCTAATCAGGTTACACTTGCGTGTGCGCTGTCATCTTGTGGCCACAGTGGGATGCTTTTACTCGGAAGATGCATTCATGCTTACGCTTATAGAAATGGTCTTGGATCTGATTCATTTATCTCAAATGCTCTAGTTGATATGTACGGAAAATGTGGAAACTTGAAAGAAGCCACAAAGGCCTTCTCCAAAACATCGAGTAGAAGCTTGACAGCATGGAATTCAATGCTTAACAGTTTCGCTCTAAATGGCAAATGTGAAAGTGCAATTTGTTTGTTTGAAGAGATGGTGAAGCATGAAGGGCAAATAGAACCAGATGAGATTACTTTTGTCAGTTTATTAAATGCCTGCACCCATGAGGGATTGGTCGATAAGGGACGGTTTTATTTCAGATTGATGACTGAAAGGTACGGGATTCAGCCAGAAATTCAGCACTATGGGTGCTTGATAGACCTTCTTTGCCGATCAGGTCAGTTTGAAGAGGCTATGCAAATCGTGAAGGGAATGCGTATTGAACCCGATGAAGTTATATGGGGTTCATTGTTTAATGGGTGTAAGATTCACGGGCGTACAGATTTGGCAGAATTAGTTGTCAAGAAACTGATTGAGATTGATCTGAATAATGCTGGTTATGGTATAATGTTGGCAAATGTATATGGGGAGCTGGGAAAGTGGGATGAATCTGGGAAGGTGAGGAAGGTTTTGAGGGAGCAGAATGCTAATAAGACCCTTGGATGTAGCTGGATTGAGATTGACCATCATGTTCATCAATTCTCCTCTAGTGATAAGGTACATCCCAGAATCAATGAGATATACGCTGCCCTGGAAGGTTTGGCTGGTCAATACAAAGTTTAGGAAAAATTTAAGATAGAAAGAGAGGTGCAACACGAGACTTCCTGGTAGGCCACCCAAACAAGCTTAAGTTCCGATGGTAGTACATTGGTGCCGGTATGATGTTCCCTGTCTCCATTAAATTTATGACCATTGATTTTCTATTGGAAGTATGAGCCAGCCGTTGACATCCACTTGCGATATGAAATCGCGACGTGTAATTTTTAGCTAGATAAATAAACTCCGTCTCTGCAGCATTAGAGTTGAATCCCTAAACCACCTTTTGAATAGAATCGACAAGGTTAGTACTTAGTATATACAATTTTTTTGATCGTTTTTTTGATATATCCCAATATTTTTGGGCAGGGTCAAGAAAGTCAGAGTGGGCGTATAAATGTTCGGACGGAATTTATTTATTTTTGATATTTTTAGTGTTTTTCTTGTTTGTTTGTGGACTGTTATAAGTTCTTAGATTTGTTACTTTATGTTGTCAGATTTCTATAATGTTTTTATTTACTTTTTTGAAATGCTCGGACGGTTTTATTTATTTATTTATTTGGTAGATTTTAAAAGTTTTTTTTTTACTGCCTCTAACTTGTAATGATTGCGAGCTGATAATGGCACATAGTGTTTTCTGTTAAATTTTTGTTAGAAAGTTAATATACGAAAACCATCTAAGTTGGCGATTCATTCATGTTTTTCATGATTAATGTCTTTTTTCAGCCTAACGTATTTAAATTAGCTGTTTTTTGCAATTAATTTTTTTAAATTTATAATACTTTAAAATTATAATTTACTAAATAGTCGTCGATAACTTTCTTTAAATACAATATTAACAAATTAAGCTTATGTATTATTATATATATATATAAAATTTTTAAGAAACATATAGTAGCATAAGTACATGTACAAGATTGTTATTTACAACAAATGCGATATTACCACATCAACTAACTCATTTAAAAAAGAGAAGCGATATTGAACCAGATAGAATGAGAATAGTACTTGAGTTCTTAGGATATGCTCGATGGTGTTGCTCAAAAATAATGCTCATGATCTCAACAACACTCAACAATCAAGTTGTTAAGCAAATAGCAAATATTTCCATTTTAATATTGCTACTTTGTTGTGTCATTTCGTGCAAAGTATGAGACTGCTCAATTGTGCTCGATAACTGCCTAAGCTCAACCAATTTATTGGCCAATTATCAAGCATAGAAGAGGAAGAAGTATTCAAGCAATAAGGTGAGAAGAGATCCAAGTCCAAACTTGCTCGGCATCTAGTTGCATGATAAGAAGTTTATGCTCGATAATTGTTATCGAGCTAAAATTCTAGCACGTGCCTCAGTTTGTACGGAAATTTTATATTTCAAGACAAAATAGACTTTTTTTGGGGCTTTGACATTTACTTTAGGATTTTTGACCTTGCAGCCCTATTTATGGGGGGAGAATTAAATCCTCGGGGAAGCTTGGACCTGGTGGGAGAAGAGGACTAGATGCTTGGGTTTGGTGTTCTAGTGTTAGAATTAATCACTGGACGCTGAGCTATTAACTATTCATAGAGAAGAGCTAAGTTTAGAGTGAGAGGGAGTTTTGGGTTTGGTGTTCTAGTGTTGGAATTAATCATTGAACACTGAGCCCTTAACTATTCACAGAGAAGAGCTTAGTTCAGAGTGAGAGTTGAGTCAAGTGAGTTGAAGAACGAGAGGGTAAAAAATTAGAGGCTAAGAGCAACTCCAAGAGGCTCTATTATCTACAAATAGAGAGCCTAATGCCAAAAATAAGCTCAAACAGCTTCTTCATCAAACTCTCTACATTTACAAATCTCTACAGTGACTTTTCACAAATGAAGAGTCACTATTCATTCTTCACATAATTTTTTATTATTTTTTACCTTCTTTTCCTCTCTCCCCTCTCCTCTTTCCTGTGCAATTAATATTATTATTAATAAATTATTATTTTAATAAAAATAGAAATTAAAAAATATAGAGACTCTTAGAGTGTATGTTAAAAAACAGCTCTTTACATGTGAAAAAATCTGTATATGTGAAGAAAATTATGAAGAGGCTCTTGGAGTTGCTCATAGCATACGAAAAATAAAAGAAAAAAAATTTAAATTTATTCCTTTGATACAGGATGTAAGAATAAATTGATTCATGTTTACGGATAGCCTTTTTATCTATTTTACCTCCTTTATAATTATATTTAGAGGATGGCTTTGTTTTTGTCATCATCTTTAGAGGTGACTGGTCGAATTTTGGTCTGGGAACAACACCGAGAGAAGAGAGAGTGAGGCCGGCCCGGGAGAGAGCGAGAGAGGGGGGTAATAATGATTTTTTTTTTTTTTGTAATCCAAAAATAATATCAAATGAGAGGATATTTTTAATAATTATATTAATTCATTAGCTAATAGAGAGAGTTGCCCCGTGGCATAGCTTTTGCCTGATGTCCCTGTCACCACTCTCTAGTCGTAGATAGATAAGAGGGAGGGAGAATCCACAAGAGTAGCAGCGTGATTGGCATTTCCTCGCAGTGCAGACTGCAGAACAAGTTAACAGCTAGTAAGGGTATGAATGATGATTGGTTGGAGCCAAGTTAACCTACACGATCACGTTTTCCGTTTACTCGACAAATGCAATCATCTTAGCCATCTGAAGCAGCTCCAAACCTTCCTAATAGTCGCCGGTCATGGCCAGACGCAACTCTTCGCCTTCAAGCTCGTCCGCTTCTGCGCCCTCACACTCGCAGACCTCAATTATGCTCGATTCATCTTCGATCATCTCAGTTCGCCTAATGCTTACCTCTACACCGCCATGATCACTGCGTATGCTTCGCCCCCCAACCCCAATCATAGATCTGCCCTCCTCTTGTACCGCAACATGGTTCGTCGGGGCCGTCCCCAGCCCAACCATTTTATATACCCGTATGTCTTAAAATCGCTCCCTGAAGTTTTTCAATCCCGTGTTGGCACTGAATTGGTACATGCCCAGATCGTAAAATCAGGTTTCGGTCAATACCCAGCTGTACAGACGTCCCTCCTTGATTCCTATTCCAGGTTCTCTTCCGATATTGGGACCGCCAGACAGTTGTTCGATGAAATGTCTAGTAGAAACGTTGTCTCCTGGACTGCTATGATCTCTGCCTATTGTAGGCTGGGGGAGATTGGCAACGCCTTGCTATTGTTCGAGAAAATTCCTGAGAGAGACACGACTTCTTGGAACGCCATCATGTCTGGTTGCACGCAGAACGGGGTTTTCTCTGAGGCAATTTCACTCTTCAATCGGATGATCAGCTACCCAGAACAGTGCAAACGAGTTCAGAGCAATAAACCTAATCAGGTTACACTTGCGTGTGCGCTGTCATCTTGTGGCCACCGTGGGATGCTTTTACTTGGAAGATGCATCCATGCTTACGCTTATAGAAATGGTCTTGGATCTGATTCATTTATCTCAAATGCTCTAGTTGATATGTACGGAAAATGTGGAAACTTGAAAGAAGCCACAAAGGCCTTCTCCAAAACATCGAGTAGAAGCTTGACAGCATGGAATTCAATGCTTAACAGTTTCGCTCTAAATGGCAAATGTGAAAGTGCAATTTGTTTGTTTGAAGAGATGGTGAAGCATGAAGGGCAAATAGAACCAGATGAGATTACTTTTGTCGGTTTATTAAATGCCTGCACCCATGGGGGATTGGTTGATAAGGGACGGTTTTATTTCAGATTGATGACTGAAAGGTACGGGATTCAGCCAGAAATTCAGCACTATGGGTGCTTGATAGACCTTCTTGGCCGATCAGGTCAGTTTGAAGAGGCTATGCAAATTGTGAAGGGAATGCGTATTGAACCCGATGAAGTTGTATGGAGTTCATTGCTTAATGGATGTAAGATTCATGGGCGTACAGATTGGGCAGAATTAGTTGTCAAGAAACTGATTGAGATTGATCCGAATATTGCTGGTTATGGTATAATGTTGGCAAATGTATATGGGGAGCTGGGAAAGTGGGATGAATCTTGGAAGGTGAGGAGGGTTTTGATGGAGCGGAATGCTTATAAGACCCTTGGATGTAGCTGGATTGAGATTGACCATCATGTTCATCAATTCTCCTCTACTGATAAGGTACATCCCAGAACCAATGAGATATACGCTGCCCTGGAAGGTTTGGCTGGTCAATACAAAGTTTAGGAAAAATTTATGATAGAAAGAGAGGTGCAACACGAGACTTCCTGGTAGGCCACCCAAACATGCTAAAAATTGCTTAAGTTCCGATGGGGTATAGTATATTAGTGCTGGTCCTGTCTCTATTAAATTAGGGATTCCTTTATCACAACCGTTATAAGGACCACTTCACAAATTTATGACCGTTGATTTTCTATTGGAGGTATGAGCCAGCCATTGACATCCACTCATGATATGAAATTGTTACTGTTTTAGCTTTCTTTTTTGTTTTGGTTTTTGACCCTAGGTTTGGTCATTAACATGCCCTTTTGGCAGACAATTGGATGACACTTAACAAATTATGTTTTAGTCCTTTCACGAATTTTTATGGAAATAATTTCATTTGTTAAAGTGCCACGGCCCACTATTCTTCCTTTCTTGTTGTCACCTAACGTAACAGATTCTCCAATTTCTTCATTGAAGTTCTTGAGTAACTTAGGATTATCCATCATGTGTAGTGAGCATCCACTATCTACATACCACACGCTTACATCAACTTTTTTTTTTTTTTGTTTTTGTTTGGTGTAGCCTTCTTTTACTCCTACAAAACAAGTTAGGTTTTTGGTGCCCAAATTTGCTTTGGGCGGTTAGAAGAAACATAAATAATTGGTTTTTCATTATGTGTTTTAATTTTGGCAACCCAAACATCCTTTGCTCTCCTTTATGCTTCTTGAGTCACCTGGTTTGGTACTCCTTGACTGCCTAGTCTCTTGGCTCCTATTATTAAGGCTCTTGGACTTAGGGGGTCTTCGAGGTAGACTCCTAGAGAGTTGGTGAAGATGGTGCCTGTAGATAAGACTTTATGAACTGTACCATCTTGTTGATCTGTGCCTTCTCTCTAAAGTGATAGTGACCCATCTCTTAACATATGGAATATGCTTTTGGTATTGGAGGAGACTCAAGCATGTCGAGTTGGATCTTTTCTCTTGGTGCTCTTCTAGGTTCACCCCGGAAGCCTATGCCTTTGTGAACAGGTGGTGTGTCTTTGGCTTCTGACACTCCATCTTTGGTCTGTTCCTTTTCTTCTAGGTGCTGCAGCATCAACCTTTACTGCAACAGCCTTCCTCTTATTTTTCTGTACGAGTGCTACAGCTTTGTGGGCAATAGCAGCAACCAATCCTCCTCTATTCTCTCCATTGAAGGTTTTAACTCCACCAGAAACAAAGGCTAGTAAAGACTTCGTGGATACAAGGTAGAAGTGAGTCAATTTAGGCTCGTAGGAGTGAAGCGGGGGAGAATGTTCTGATTTGGAGAATGTTCTTTTTCATTGTTAGGATTTGGATTGTTGGATAAGTTGGAATAGATCTAAGTCTAGGAGTGGCTGATTTGTCAGCCGAAATGGTTTTAAACCGGACAGTAATTTCAGTTGAGTTATGCCATTTTTCAATAATCTCCTTCGCGTGCTTCAGCTCCTTCTTCAAGGTGTTGCAATATATATGTAGGTTGGCAACATTTCTATTCAGAAGATTTTCAGCCTTGATGTCTGTTTGATCCCATTTTATCTTGGTTGGATACACACTTGTAATTTTAATTTTTTTGTCACCATTTTTTTTGTAATTTATCTTAGTTGGATCCCATTTTTTTGTAATTTATCTTGGTTGTATAGTTTTGTAGGTCAATAAAAGGATTGTGACCATCGATTTGAAATTGTATAATTTTGAGGATTTTTTAAAGGCCTTAAAATGTTAGGGAGCCTGTTTTAGGTCTAAAAAAAATTAAATCTGAAGATCAATTCTTTGACTACTCTTAATATTAATTATAACCGAAAAAATTATGATCAAAATTGCATTTGAATTGCTAATAAATGATTAATCAATAATTAACGTTTAAAATAATACTTTGGATTAGGTCATGAGTATTATTATTATAATGTATTATATATATTTGCTGGAGAGATCACGAAAAACATGAGGGAGACGAAGGCCAAATTCACCACTACCCTAAAAAGAAAACAAAACCCCACGGCCGCTACCATCACTCTTCCCACGGCCAAAAAAAATAAAGTTAAAATCTCACTGCTGCAAAATTCCACTTTCCCCTTAAAGTGCTACTGCTGCAGTCATCCTCACCATCCCATCATCCTGATTATGGTAAAATTCGACTTCTCATTTTTCTTACCTGGATTGCTAAATTTGTCATCTCTTTTACTCAAAAAATGAATATATGTTCTTTCCTGATTCGGCTCTGTGTTCTCCCAAATCGAAGACAATCATATCACAATTAGGACACGAACACAAACCAAATCTCTCATATGCCATTAACTTCAATCCGGTTATCCCTGTTTGTGGATTTGAAAAAAAAGCTGTATTGTAGGGGTTTATTTTGATTCATGTGGTTTGATTTTCAGATATTGCATAGTGCTATTGATAAATGTTTACAGTCTTGAAGAATTAGAGATAGTTATTAAGTATGTGGATTTTGATTTTGCCGGAGGCCTAGAAGAAGTTTTCATACTAAATATCTTTACTATTGATGATTGTGATATTAGTTAGGAAGTCATCTTATAATATATGAAGTCCTTTAGTCTACTAGAGTATATGAAGATTATTGAGGCTTGTAAAGAAACTCTCCCGATAAAAGAACTATTTCTTGAAATGGGTGAAAATTTGTAAATTAATTTCATATCTAGTAATAGTCAAAGTGTCATATTTCTTATAAAGAATCTTACGATATCATGAGAGAATAAAACACATTAATGTTTATTATCATTCATTGCATGATGTTATTGCTTGTGGTGATATTATTGTGAGCAAAATTAGTACATTTAATAATTTGGCTGACATAATGACAAAGTCACATCCACTAGTAAAGTTTAAGTATTGCTTAAACTTAGTTGATGTTTGATGATTGCCCTTAAGGGTTTTATGGTAGAGATAAATTATATGTTTTGCTATTATTATTTGTTAGAGATTATTTTGTTGGAGTTTATTTTTTATCGATAAAATTTGTGTCAACATGAAAATTTATTGAAAAGTGAATCAAATTCTCATATGATAATTTTCAGTTTCTTCTAATTTTATTTATTTGCTTTTTTTATAAAATTATGTAATACACTATAAATGTGTTTTGAAACCTGTAATTAAGGTTAGTAAAATTAAAGAGATTCACTTTATTTTTATATTTCTTACGATTATAATGAAGTTTTTTTTTTGTTTTCCTATGATTTTTCTCAATTTGAATTTTCTATGATATTTTTTTTCTATTTTGATTTCTTTGCTTAATTTGTAATTTTTTTAACGTCAATACTCTATCTTTGTATTTTTTACATCTTCAGTCTATGAATTTTTTCAATTTGGATTTTCTCGTAAATTTTGATATTATTTTTCTGTTTTGATTTCTTTTATAATTTATTTTATATTTTGTGATTGATTTGTCATACACACTAATTTATGCCTATTTGAAAGAGTCAAAGTCGCAATATTAAGATGGCACCTCAAAATTTATAAAATTTATTTCATTATTACTAGTTACACCTTCCTATCCTCAAAAACTCCCACCCACGAAACACGGATCGCGACGATGCCACCTCAGTACGACCAGATTACGCATGTCGATGGCCGCCAATGGGCATCCGAGAAGGAGGTTCGACGTGGCGTGTCCGCATCCACCACCACGCTCAAATCTATCAGTGGCCTAGCTTCATTTCATCCTTCTGCGAAGTGGACTGCGCGGACGAATCAAAGCAACAAGACAAAAAAAAAAAAAAAAAACGAAAACGAAAAATGGCATCCGTCGTCGCATCAACGGCGGCTGGTCCCCTGGGGGCGTCGGAAATGCTAGGCAGCCGTCTCAACTTCGCTCCGAACGCGGCTGTCACCACGTCCAGCCCCTTCAAACTCAAGACGGTTTCCCTTTTCTCAAGGAAGAAACCTCCACCCAAGACAAAACCCGTTACTATCACTCCGGCCACCGATGAGCTAGCTAAGTGGTACGGTAAGTGTCTTTAGTTAGGTAGTAACTGACGTCAATTTTCACGCTTCTCATTGAATACCACCCTGCTTCTGTTTCCGTTATGTTTCGGGGTATGTCCTATTACTTGTCAAGTGTAACATTGTAGTATAATTTGTGTGTGTGTGTGTGTTTCTGTTTGCTATATATATAGCTGTTGAGTGTTAACTAATAAGTAGGAATGAGTGGCATTTATTACATCAGGTCCTGAAAGAAGGATTTTCCTGCCGGAGGGGTTGTTGGACCGATCGGAAATTCCAGAGTATCTTACAGGAGAAGTTCCGGGAGAGTGAGATTCTGATATCGCTTTTTCCAAACTTCTCCTTTATACATATGTTCATATTTTATGTGTATGCAGCGCATTCCAATGATTAATTTTCACTAATCACGCAGCTATGGCTATGACCCCTTTGGACTCAGCAAGAAACCAGAGAACTTTTCCAAGTAAGTTTGGAAAACATGCTTGGTTGATCTCTCTCTCTCTCTCTCTTCTCATAGAGGTTAGTTACTTATATACTTAAGTAGCAAAGAAAGAGGAAAAATTGAAGCCAAAAAATAATGAAATTGCAGATATCAAGCATATGAATTGATACATGCGCGGTGGGCGATGCTGGGCGCAGCAGGTTTCATTATCCCAGAGGCCTTCAACAAATTCGGAGCTAACTGTGGGCCCGAAGCTGTTTGGTTCAAGGTGACGAATGAGAGTATACCCTATTATATATATATGGGGTTAATGAATATGCTGCCAGACACCATTCTGCTTGGCTATCATCCGGATGGCATCATATGGTACCGGAACTGGATAATAGTCCTGCAGCATGCTGTCCTTGCAGTATATCCGTTATTTCCTACCTATGTTAATATAACATTATTAATTGTTCTATGAAAATGACGTGTGGGTGTACGTTATGACTTACTGCTGCAGACAGGAGCTCTACTGCTTGATGGAAATACCTTGAATTACTTTGGTAAGAACATACCCATCAACCTGGTTTTTGCTGTCATTGCTGAGGTTGTTCTTCTTGGTGGCGCTGAGTACTACAGGATCACCAACGGTTTGGTACGTTTCTTGGGATTATTGTATGCAAAATTTTATAATCTATAATATGTGCTATGCTATATCAGGGCATATACAATGTAGCATGCATATTTTCTAGTTTTTTTCCTTGAATGCCAATTGTCGTGAACGAGTTGAATTTGTGAATTGGGCACTGAATGGAATGGAATGGAGTGTCCTGTTGGCATGTCAGGATTTGGAGGACAAGCTTCATCCGGGTGGTCCTTTTGATCCGCTGGGGCTTGCAAACGATCCAGATCAGGCTGCGGTTTTGAAGGTGAAGGAGATTAAGAATGGGAGACTTGCAATGTTTGCCATGCTGGGTTTCTTTTTGCAGGCCTATGTCACTGGAGAAGGTCCAGTTGAAAACCTGGCAAAGCATCTAAGCGACCCTTTCGGCAACAACATACTCACTGTTATTTCTGGTGCTGCTGAAAGAGCTCCCACCCTGTGAGCTCACCGCGTTGGCTGATTGTCACCGGTTGCTTGTTTGACCACTCAATCAGTAATGTCTTCTGTGACGTATTAATGAACAAGAGACATATCAAGGCATTTCCCCTTCTTTATGTAATTTATAAATAAATAGTTCTGTGTTTCCCATTAAAACTATATTCCACATTTTCATTACAAGATCATTGCAACAAACTTCTCAAAAGGATTTCTTTCACATTGCACTGCAGCCTGCACCTAAAACATTATATATATACTGTGGAAAGTGCCATAATCATCATTACCGGGCTAATCTAGTCGGAGTAACCTTGGAGAGTCATAATAGAAGATGTGTAAGGCCAATTACAAGGTAATGACATTGACAGTTAAACTATTTTATCCTAATGAAAGTTTATACTAACGGATAAGAATTACATGTAAAATTTGGGTCCAATAAAAGTTTAAGAAGTTAATATATATCATTATATACTAACAATAACATATTTCCATTAGTATTTAAGAAGTTACCATAACACGATTAGTGTCCAAATCTGTATAATAGCCTAAACAAAACAAGATGTGAGCCCATATTATGCCCTCCAGAAGCATCACATAACACTTCATAGAAAATGAATCATTTTTCTTTTACATTGTTCATTGACAACCATAAGTGTTTAACAATGTTTCCAACATTCAAAATTACTACCAAATTGAAACACCAACAAAAGTAAGGAAAGCTTAATATGATAGTGGTATAACCCATCAACGAAAGAATCTTCTCTAATGGGTTTACCACCTATTACCTATAGGATTTTATAAGAAAAATGTAAAGTAGGAATGAGCAAAGTACAACTTAGTAAAGATCTAAGTCTCCCTAAGTCCAATTTATATGACCACACCAACTCATACTCATGTAGTGTGAGAATGCACATACAATTTATATCACCAAACCAACTTACCATATTAACTAGGTGATAACTATACAAAGTACTCCATGGAGTATACTTAAAAACCTCAATGTCATCCCATAACTGTAAAACCATTTCACAGTTGTCACACCATAACAGAAAATCTCAATATGATAATATCATCAAAACACAATATATGATCTCATCACAAAATCCACCCATTACAGTATATAACCAACACTACATGCATTATATAGGCATAATATCATCATTATAAGATACAAACACACAACTAACTAAGTAATTAATCTAAATTAACAAATAATCAAATTTTAGATCAAACCAACTATTTTATGGGGTTTCACTTCAAATCAACAATCAAATTACCATTTCTATCAATACTTGCATAGTAGAGACATAGAAGAGATGCAAATGAGTAAAATGACCTACCTGAAACTCACTAGAGTTGATCAGATCATTTAACTTTGGGGGTTCTTGAGGTTCTTCCACCTATAGCGTTTTCCTCTCTCCTTCTCTAACGTTTCCTATTTTTGTCTGGGTTATGAAGCTAGAACCCTTAGACTAGCAGCTTGCACACTCGTTGTGATATTTGTTATTATGATTTTGCTCTGTAAAATCTCACCCCCAATTATGTTGAGAAACATAGATTCCTAATAATTTCTTCTTATTTTTTAAAATATGATTGCTTTTAAAAACTTTAAATCCAAATAAATTTTTATCACTTAAAATACTTTTAAATTCATCTGTTCTATTATTTTTAAAAATAATTATATTTTCAAAAATAATATTATTATACCAAATGAGTCCATAATCGCCTAATAACAGTATATATAATTAAAATTTTAAAATATTTATTTGTAAGTATATTGCTAAGTAATTCACCTAGAAATATTATTCCTACTATTGGATTAATATGACTAATTTTTTTTTAAAAAAATTATCATTAATCTAATGGCATTAAATATATACTCGTGTAATTTATTTGCATAATATACCTATATGTAGTTTTTTTTTTTAAAAAAATTTAGTATTTTGTTTTATCCTAGAAAATAACAATTAAAAAAAGTGAACGGCCCAAGTTTTATTCATTTGAGAATAGGTGATCGAGTTTGTATTGGGCTTCTGATTTTAACATTCAAGCCCAGTTCTATGAAAATCTCGTCCATATAACTATGTTAGGAGACTACCCCAAAAGGCTGAACCCATGCATGTTGATGTTAGGAGCCGCAGGTATTGTTGGTATGGTATTGGACCTTTTTTTTTTCCCACTGATTAATATAATAGATTACATACGAAAGAAAGTAAGTACGAAATCGTGCGGTTGAATCAATCACTCCACATGGAGGGGGCGCCAACCCCAATTCTCGTTATAGCCAAGGCCGAATTGCTGAAAACAATTTCCCTCCCGGCTCAAACGTTTATTTATAATCAATTATTAAACTTTGTTTCTGACTATATGGCATGCATATATACATTTTCTGCACACTCCCTCTCTCTATATAAAATAAAAATAATATTCAATATTAGAGTTTAATTTAATTGTTTTATCTGGTATATATAGTATTACTGTTAAAAAAATAAAACTTTAAATTTTAATGTTGATCTCGTCCAAATTAAAATCAATCGCCTTTACAAATATATATATATATATATATATATATATATATATATAAAACTGTACGCCATTCAATTCCAATATAATACAAAAATTCAATGCCAAGGAGAGGCTCCATTGCTTCGGGAACAATCACCATTTCCATAATTTTAGTCATCTTCTTAGTTCTTATGTCATCGGGATCGTTTATTGCATTAAATATATAACGTGCATGCATCCCCAAGCAGCCTACATGACCTCGCGCCTACGCGTGGGGTTGGGGAAGGAGCCATCAACCGCAAGTAGGGGAAGGATAGCGTTGGGCAACAGCTGAGTTACTAGTCAGCGCTATAACGACTATTAAATGCGCGTATGGAAAACAGTAAGCATATTATATATATAATAATAATAATAATATCAATTTTCAGACAAATAAGGAAGAATTTATCCTATTTATGGAAATCCTGCACTTCTGGTTTATTTAATAAAAAGGAGATAAGAGTAGCAGGGAACGATAGAGGAAAGGAGGGGAATGTTGGGATTTAAATAGGGACCTGACGCGAGGACGGGAAGGAGGACTGGTATTTGGAGACTGGTTTTTCATATCCGTGTAAATTAGAACAGTGCATTTTATTGTTTTTCATATCGTTAGAGAAATTGTTTTCATCTGCTTTAGATTTCTAAAGCATGAGTAGAGTAGCTAAGTCCTCTTATTTTAGGGGGCAATATGTGTATTGGTAATCCAACTTATGTAACTATGTATTGATTTTGGAGCTTGAAATATTTTTATCGGATTTGTTTTACTTGTGAATTTAATGCTTTTAATTTTGATGAGTTGAAAAATTATACTTTTAATTGAGGGAATTGAAGTAAAACTGACGGTTAATTATTGTGGAATGATCAAAACAACATCCAAGTATTAAATCAATTTCTTAAATCATTTATCACCAAAAAGGATAATTGAATAAAAGAAAAATTAATTTAAGGAAAATAATATTAATTTTTTTTAAAATTAATAGGTAATTGCATAAGGATCCAATAGCATTGTTTCCGTAGAAGCTTTATATTATTGTCGAAGTAATCAATTGATAGTTTTCTCCATTCAAACCATATTTTGATATTTTTGCACAATTTCATTGTAAAAGAAGAATTATTGTGATGAGAACTTTAATTACGACAATAATTTAGATAATGATAATAGAATATTCAACATTAGTTCAAGTAATGAACTAAAAAAGAATAAGCTTTAACTGGAGAATTCATAATCTTCATGAATAAATAATTTGTTATATATAAGGCTTATTTATAGGCATAGACAAAAGCTAGAAATTACAATAAGAAAATTAAGGTAAAATACTAATATTATCCTATTTAATATAAACTATGAATTAAATAAGAAAAGAAAAAAAATGAAAGACTTCTAGACAAAGTAAATAACTTAAGCAATTAATACGATATAGTGCACTTGGCAAATAGCACATGCATGTGGCACTACGTGCATGGTGCCTCATGCACGATGCTATGTGCATTATGTGTTTGGTCCCATGGCTCTCCACCATCTTGTGTAGGTGTTTTTTTGTATGTTGTGCTTGAAATTAACTGCTTTGATACAAAATTTTCATTATTCCTCATCCTTTCAAGATCGTTCTTGTTCTTAGGGGAAAATTTGAGAAATCGCTTTTCTAACTTGATAGAGTCACTCTAAGAACCGTCAATCTTCATCACCTACTACTACAAAACATTGAGTGGCAATTTTGCAAGGTCATTCTAACATTTGAGCTTCAAACTGTTGTACATTCTTATGTGGCAAAGTTGCACAAGTTCTTCTTCTTTCGCCAAATTTGAATTCCATTGTCATAATACTATAATCAATAACTGCCTTGCCGATATGTTTCAACCAAGCATTGTCCAGTACCACATCAACTCTCATTATAGTTAGCACATAGTCAACAATAATCCTGACTCTTTGTACGTTCATTTTCATATCTCGAACCACCTCCTCACAACGAATTGTTATATGGTAATCCCATGGAGTCCAACCTTTTTTATGATATCAACATTGACAAAATTATATGAGAAACCATAATCCATTAAAAATATAACTTCAAAAGTTTCAATCCATGTTATAAGCCTCAGTATGACTGGCTTTGAGTCTCATGTCATGGCATCACGAGAGAACTCAACTTTACAAGCATCTTCTTTTAATTCAATCATCCTCGTCATTGATGATATCTTAATCAATAACCTAAAATCTTTGATCATATATACTTTTTTAGTTCAACACTGATGGTCCTCGCCCTATTTCAAACGTCTTTCTTAACCCACTACTTAAATTCATCATACAAAAATGTTTTAACGTTCATGTCATTCCTCTTGGATTCATCTTCAACAAGTTTTTTTGCTGAGAGTTTTCAATAGATTTTGATTTAATACTAGTGTCCCAAGAACTCTCCTTAATAAACCTCTTTTCATTGTGCAACCAACGCTTAACTGTCATTGGCCCATGCTCCACATGTCCACTATGCCTAGGCCAGCCAAGGATTTATTTGTAACAGTTTAACTGCCATTGGCCCATGCTCGTACGACTTTTATTCTTAATACTACTCGCCGCTTAAAACTCATCTAGAGAGTCATACAAGCGCTCCTTTAGAATTTTTTTGGAAATCCCATCATATATCAATTTTTCATAATCCTGTTTTGCACTTTGGGACACTATTATTAGAATCTGGCGGTCGCGTCGCCTCCGACCATCATATTGTGTCGGAGTTTTATATATATATATGCGAGCGCGAGAAGTTGGCACAATGAATGATTTTCCTGGATGCAGAAATTAGAGGAGCCGATTACACAATGCACTCGTATAAAACACAAATTAGAAGATGCTTGGTGTGAAGTTATAATGTTTGACTAATTGAACTGCTGGGATCCAATAAATAATTAATCCATGGATAATGTTTGTTTGAAATCAGGGAGCAAAGTTGCGGTGGTAGGGGTAGCGGTAGTAGTAGCGTCGCTACTTGCCATGACATAGGCAGGGGCCCAGAAATCCATCTCGCTCCGGAGGGACAAGTGATTGAGTTGGGGTGGCAGTAAATTAGATGCGTCCCCTTTGGATGAGCCGGGGACAGAGACTGAACCCTCGGGGCCGCCGTTGTTCCATTCGTTCAGCTGTTGATCATCACCCCTGCTCCGGGTTCGTCCTGCAACCCCGTGATTCACATCTATACGCTGCTGTTGCTGTTGCTGATATTGATGACGGCTGGGTTCATAGCTGGTGTCCATGTCCTGATCATTCAATTCGACCTCGCAAGCAGCTTGATGACATCGCATGCTCTTGCTCCCACTAGCCTCGCGCTGATCTCGGCTAGCTGCGGCCTGTTGCTTATTTATCATGATTGAGGAGTCGTCCGAGCCAAGTGGGAGACCCGTGGAGAAGTCGAAGCCCATATTGGAATTGAGCTTATCATATTGGCCGCCGGCGCCGGGGTTATTATTAATAAGACCTTGGTGGCCTAATGGAGCTTGAGGTGGATCATGATGAGTGCGGTACCGGCGATCGACATCAAGGTCATGGTCAGTGTCAGTTCCGTTTGAGATGTGGGCAAGCCCGGGGGGGTCATAGTGATGATGATGGAGGAGGGCTAGCCCGGGTGCCGGCTTATACTTATAAAACTCAAATGCTGCTGCAGCCCCCTCTGACTGCTGCTGGCAACCTGCATAGGCGGCGCCGTGGCCGTGACGCAGCTGTAGATCGTAGGGGAGATGACGATGACGATCCATGACACCACCACCGCGAGCAGCTGTTCGATGATCATTTGAGGTGGTAATAGGAGTAATGCTTCCACTGATCAGCTGCTGGTGATCTGCAGAGATGGTAGCCTTCAATCCACTACCAGAGCCACCTCCAGCCCCTTCGTTTCCAACCTTAATCGGATTCTTTTTCTTGAAAACCCTGCAAACTACCCATCCATCTTCCTGCTAGACAAAATAATTATAATTAATAATACATGGATCGATGGGGAGACAAATATGCAGGTAAGTAGGTGTATGTATGTATGTATGTATGTATATACTGTGGGGTTGGTGGCACGTTGATCGTCATTATCATCACCATCCTCGTCATGTTCTTCGAGGCGGTACTCGTGCATGATCCAGTCAGTCTTTTGGCCATGTGGAGCTCTTCCGAGGTAAAAGACGAGGGTTTTCCTCATCCCGATCTTTTTAAAGCTGCTCCTGATGCACTTGTCTCGCCCTGTTGCCTTCCAGAACCCAGCACTCGTGGCTCTGTTCGTCCTCGATCCGGTTGGATACTTCTTGTCCTTGTGGCTGAATAAGTACCATTCGTTTTGAGGCGTTGACCCAATTCTGCACCTCCCTGTGTGTACAAACCAAGACGGTTAATGTCATCACCAGCTACCAATTTATAACTAATGATGAACTATACGTATTTTGCTATTTTAAATTAAATTATTCATCAGAAACCCAGAAACAAAAAACAAAAAGCAAAAAGCAAGACTGGTTTCTCAAGTAGCTATGAAGGGAGTATAATGCTACCCAGATTTTTGAGACACAAATGTACTGGTATGTGAAGTACAGACGGCAAAAGCAAACTACAATTATAAACGAAAATTAACCTTGCAGATCCCATGGCTCAATGTTATTCAAGTCGACTTCGCGGATCACCTCCATCTCAAACTTTTGAAACGAAACCTTCTTCTTTAAGTAGTAGTGGAGTAGTTCTTCATCCGTTGGGTGGAACCGGAACCCTGGAGGAACACCTCCACTCGTTGAAGCCATCTATCGCAAACGCTTCCAAGCTAAACTACTATTTATGTACTAGCTAGCTAGCTAGATAGCCTATTAATTATGTGATCTCTGATCCCCATTTCTGAATTCAAAATATATATATTGCACGATCTGTTTCTTTCTCTCATATATATGGATAGATGCCTGGTGCCAACGGAGAGCATATTTAAACAAGTATATATATATATATATATATATATATATTAGAAGTCTAAAGACCTCCCACGCACTGTGAGAAGTGAGAACATGTCATATTACGGGTGTGCAGGAGGCTTGCGCAAGCAATCTTGTAGGTAGCATTCCATATATACACACAGACCATCCAGTGTCTCAAAACACCGCAGCAAACATATGGCTATGTGAGAAAGTTGATGGCCGAAGACTCCGCCGGTGGGGATGCCTAAAGCTAACGTACAATGCAAGTCTAGGAATGCAAACCAGCCAGCTATATATACATACATACATACATACATATATATACATACATACATACATATATATATATATATATACATATATATATGTTTAGTCAACCAGGAAGATATATAGTTGAATTTCATGTTTAATTTTTACATTTAAAAAAGATAAATATTTTCAACGGAATGAATAAATTGGATTCGGATATAATGCAAAGTTAGACATGTGATGTATTTAATGGTGTTCTTTAAAAAGTAAAAGTATTGACATTAGAATTAGTCATTAACATATTTAAATGTATAATTTGATAATTGATTAAGGAAAAACACATAAAAAAAAGAAATTAGTTACCAACATAATTACATATGTCTTAGAATTAATATACCCGACTATTTGTTGCTCATTTCCTACAATTTCTTGGAATGACCAACAATATTTCATATTATTTATAGATGAGTATTTACATAATGGGTATCTATTTCTTATTTATAAGAAATCTTGGTCTTTGAACGTATTCAAAACATTTAAAGTTGAAGTTAAAAACTAACTCAATAAAAGGATAAAGTGTGCTAGGACCATTTGTAAAATTTCTAGAAAACTATGGTATCATCTCATAGTACAACATGCTAAGATCATCTAGCATGAACAGTGTAGCTAAAAAATGAAACCAAACACTTAATAGGATAAAGAGTATAATTAGTTATTTCACCTTAACAAACTCTTGCTGGGAGAAGCAATAAAAATAACATCATATATTATGAACAGAGCGCTAGCTAAAGAAGCTACAAAAACACTATGAACTTTGGACAAGTAAAAATCCTATTATAAAGTATTTTTACATTTGAGGATGTCTAATTGAGGTCACATGAAAAGAAATTGGATTCCAAAACTATGAACAATTATTTTATTAGCTACTCTAAGCGATTTGGGGCTATAAGTTTTATGATCTCACACTTCGATCTATTTTTAAGACATGCATTGTAATATTTTTCAATGATGTTAAGTTTATGTAGAGAAATAAGATTAGGAATATTTGTTTTTTTAGGATGAATCAATCTCAATTCTCATTGTTTTTTTGATAATATACAAGATTTTTTGTTCATTATTAGTCGAGAAGCGAATTCAAATTTTCAACCAAATAATGTTGATCAAAATCTTATTAATGAATAACAAACTCAACAGCCTCAAGAGCTACTTTCATTAAGATGATCCACTAGAAAAAAAAAAAAAAAAATACTATTTTGGATGATTATATTGTATCTCCAGGAACATGAGGAAATCATAAAAATGATAAAAAAAAAAACGATCCAATTAGCTATCATAAAGCCATGCAATGTTCAAATTTTTAAGTAGATTAATTACATGAATGATGAATATCAGTCTATGCAAAATAATAAGGTTTGATAACTTGTCTCATTATTAAAAGGTGCAAAGTTTATTGGTTGTAAAAAAAATTTAAAACTAAAAGAAATTCGTAAGGTAATACAAAGAAGTATAAATCTCATCTTATAGCAAAAAAATTACTCAAAAGGAATGTATTAGCTTTAAAGAGACTCCAATTTTAAACTCTAATAATAGATTCCAGTACCCTACCAATTTATTATTTTAGGTCAAATAATTTTCTAAACAATTAAAAATCTTGTGATAATTT
The DNA here is from genome assembly GCA_023512835.1 of Taxillus chinensis. NCBI lineage: Eukaryota > Viridiplantae > Streptophyta > Magnoliopsida > Santalales > Loranthaceae > Taxillus > Taxillus chinensis. The sequence goes on from CM042090.1 coordinate 16,578,659, forward strand.
AATTCGTATGTGGGAATTGAGGAGGTTATGGTGCTGTTCTTTGAGGTAATAATATGTATAATCCAATCATATTATTTGTCTTTTAAAAAATACAATCTTGTGAGGAAAATGCAATCAATATCAATGGCATGGGTTTGGGTGAAATGCAATCAATAAATGAACAGATCAGCTATAAGCTAATAATAAGGCCATACAAAGTTTTAATTTTTAAGTGGATTAATGTTGAAAAATATAAGCTTATGTAAGATAATAAGATTTGAAAATTTGTCCCATTACAAAGCTCGTTGATGGTAAAAAAAAAATTAAAACCAAAAGAAATTCATAATATAATACGGAGAAATATAAATTGCATCTTGTAACAAAAACTTTTATTCAAAAGGAATAAATTAATTTTAAAGAAACTCTCCGATTTATTATTTAGGTCAAACAATTAAAAATCTTACGATAATTTATTTCTTACGTGAGAATTGAAAATGTTGTGGTGCTGTTATTTGAGGTGATAGTACATATAATTCATTACGTGCTTTGAGTGAGCATTTATTCTATAATAAAATGCAATCAATATCAAACAAGGTATTTGATATTACAAATTTTGGTTCAGAAATTTAAACCCCAGAGTCGGTAGGCCGCAAGCTTATTCCATAATAAAATGTATTACCTTAAATCTTGTGGTTTTTGGGCAATTTTCTCCAAAAATTAAAACGGTAATGATCATACAAGGATACGTGGTGGAGGTGCGGGTGTTGGAAATGGAGAGCCAAACATAGAATAATCCACCAATACATTATCCAATCATTACATAATCCCATCTGTGTATCTAATGAAAAAGGTGCCTTTTTCGCCTTATTACTCATATCTCTGTTTTGAATTTTCTTGCAGCAAAAAAAAAAACATCGAGATGACTTACCTGACCAAAATTCGGGCTCGAGAGGGACTGATCCTGCACATATGAATGAAATGGATGGCAACCATGGCAATGCAGAATTTTGCAGTTCAGGTTCAAAGGCATTTCTTCCTTCAGCAGGACATTATTCTTTGGATGAATACAGTGAGAGAGACAAAAATGAACCTACTTCAATGGCGAGAGGGAGCAATGTGCAGCTCCTAACCCATCCAATGAACCTACTTCAACGGCAGAGTTTAAACTCCAGGAGCATGAAAAGTCATCTCACACAATTGTAGTCCATGCGTTAGTGCATGGAAACATCGGTGACAATAATCAGGAGTTCCATCTCTCAAGTACAAACAATGAACATGATACGAGGGAAAGGAGCTCAATGATTACTGATGATCCAAGGCCAATTGGTGATACCATTTCATCGGATACTCATGTGTCTTCTTCCAATCTAGAACAAAAGCAACGTTTGAAAAGTGTTGCCCAGGGCTTTGACAGCATAAGATCAGCCAATATATTGCAAACAGTGGAACTAACAAAACATAGCGCTGATCTCTGTAACGCAGTTCAACTTGTAATGATTACCACGGCAAGGCAACGTGTTGTCCTGCAATGGAGCTGCTGATCAACTCCCTGACCTTAATCTACTTCAATCTATAACTTTCAAGGGTAATAATTTTGATGATAGTATAAAAAGGCACAAATGTGATGAATTTCCAGTAAAAAGCTATTCAGACAGGGAATATACGGTGAGAAATTCATCAATTTAATTCGATAAGCAATTATGGCATGGACTGCAGGTGCTATGAGAAAGAAATTTTTTAGAAACGCTCAGAGTGCAACCATTTGGCTAGAAGCTGGATGAGATTGGAGAAATATGGACTTAAGTCTAGGTTGTCATTCTGCAATAGGGTTGCCCATATGGGCTATAAAGTTTGCAGCCCCTCAACACTTGGTTTTAGTGAGTTCAGCTATAGCTCAAGATTTGAGCCACCTATCAATCTTGATTATGCTATTGGGGAGAACAGGATGAGGTTGTTAAGAATGGTTCAAGAAAAGCAGAATCAGCTTGACAGGAAGGATGCTCTGAAGGGTAAGGAAAATGAAAAGGGTCCTACTGGAGTCCCTTGGAAGTGAATGCAGGATCCAGCCTCCTGTTATTGCGAAATGACAATCAAAGGCAAGTGTCATGCTTCAAACCATCCACAATGCCCTGGAAGCTTTGAGCGACTCAAATGCTGGCCCCAGCAGCATCACTACCTACAAAATGCTTTCTCGGTAGTGGCTGCAAATAATTTGCACCACATTTTTGTCCTAATGGCTGGTGATGGTCGTCACAGATGCTTCCCCCACATGTTTGCTGTACTAGAGGGTTGTGCACTGCCCATTCCAGTCATGGTTATAGCGTCCATGCCTCTACCTTGTCTAGTCCTCGACATGAAATGGATTCTGAATGCTACCTCCATAGACATGGTATGAAGTTTGATGACCTGAGGCATCAAGATCATCATAAGGTGAATAATATTCGTATCAGGAAGAAACATCTGTCAGTAAAGCAACATTTCTGGCGTGTTGCAGGTGGAGCCCCCTTCATAACTTGTTTTTCTTGCTTGAGATTGTCGCACCTACCTTCTGATTTCCTTCTCCTTAGAAAAAGATATCATGGGCTAAGCTGTAGAGCTTGTTCTAAGGTGCTGAAGTTTTCATTTCAAAATATAAATCATATAGTTCCACATACACAAATGGTGACAGTGACATACCCTCTAGCCAGTGACAGTGAGGTTAGTAGTAGAAGTGCCATTGAAGGGAAGAGTTTAGAATTAGCATTGGATTCCAACGGTTTCCAACAACCAGATCCTGTGCCTCACTTAGCAAAAGCTGCTCAACAGAAAGGGAAACAGCTTGTAATTTCCCAGGCAATGCAGGGTACAGGAGTATGCCATCGGATAGTTCCTCCGTGCATATGGAAGACATCCAAACTTGAAACGACCTCAAAACAAATATAAGAATCCTTTAAAAACATGAGAATTGAAAGGTTTTAGGCACCCCTCTTATAAATCCAGGGTAGACAGATTTCCTCCAGAAATTGAGGAACTGTGATTGACTAGTTTCCCACTTCATCAACTTATGGGTTATACATCACCATATGAAGTGATAAATGGGACTGGTACAGGGACAAGTTCCTCAAAATATGCAGATAAAAGCCCAAGGTCTAAGAATGGAAATATTGCAGCTGATCCTGCAACTCAAAATACTAGTCTGTAGTTCTCAAAATTTTTGGGTTGGGGTTCAAATAATATATATCTACAAAGCAAAAAAAATAAATCAATCAAAAAGCAGCTTTTACAAACACGAACTGGTCAGTTAGGAATGAATGTGGCATAGAAAAATGTCCCCAACTGTGTTAAGCAAGTAGTCTGCATCTCTAATCAATATACCATGCAAGAAGCGGGAGCAAGTTTTTCCTATGTTTAGCAATAGTTGGTGCTTATCTGCAAGTATTTCCACCTGCAACAACACATATTCAGAAGCCTAGGTGTGTAAACCAGGCAACACAGTTAACTTCAAGGGAGTGAGTATTATGTAACTCTGTTAGTTGAGAGAGTCCACAACTGGTACTTATCTGCATGTTGCTTTGAACTCAGATCCCTTCAACAGAAATGCAAGTTGGTACCAATTCGACAACTGCCCTCATATGGTCTTATTCTAGTGCATTTCAAGTACGGTTTTGTGTAGTTTGAATCTTAGTATTTTCTTAATTATACAAACAAATGTCATGTATGATCTGTACATTAACAGAGCAAGCCTTTGTAAAATATTTCAAATGTTGGTCATTAAATCATTATGACCATACAAAAACATTAAAAAAAATTAAGAAAGTATCATCTTGATGGCACAATGAAATGTTTTGAAGCATGCCTTATTGTTGAGACCCGCACACATACTTGACATTGATTATGACAAGACATTCTGTCCGGTGACTAAAATCTATTTTGTTTGTGTTCCTACTTTGTTCACCAATTTTCATCGTTGGTTTTTATATAAATTGGATATGAAAATGCCTTCATTTATGGTAATATGCAGAATGAGGCTTATATGGAGCAATCACTTTGTTTTGCTAGATGATCCCCAAAAGACACATAAGTTTATAGTGGTTTAAAGTGAATAACTCCTACTCCACTTCTCACTAGTAAAGGATTCAACTAAAATAATACTACAATACAAAAACAGTTTAAAGAATTCACTAAAAAATCAGCTATTTTAGCTCCCAACCAAACTAACAATCAAAAGTCCAATGGACAGAGGTTTAGTCTAAACTGAAGGTCCTTGAGAAGGCTCTTAACATAGGGTTCTTAGAAATATTATGTGAAGAAATAAGTAAAGAAAAGATACTTTACAATTAATAATAAAAACAAAGTAAAAACTGCAATCTGATAATTCAGAGTGTTGCAGAAATGTTGTTAAAGTCGCCTCTTCAATCTGATAAGTCTTTGACAAGTTGCTGATTCACTTCAATATAGCTCCCAAAGACTGCATCAATCTGTAATTTAGAGTGTTCGAGGAAAATTGTTCTTTTTTCTTGTTTTTCTCCTTTCTCTCATCTCATCTCAGTTAGGGTTTAAATAACCATTTATTTAATGGACGATCATCAAAAAGAACTTGCCCATCGATCAGTCATTTGTTACTGTAGCGTGTCCAAGACAATTAAACGTTGAGCAAATTCTTTAAATACTAACTCCATCGACTTCTGAAAATGAATTCTTGCCATCAGAGATTATGAACAGTTACTAATTCTTCTAAGACCTTGAAAACGATGGCGTTTTAATTTATGTCCAGTTATGTAGCAAACTCCTAATTAAGAGATTCAAAACTAAATAAAATAAACATCTTTCTTATGTCACTAGACTTAGTTGGTATGTCATCAAACGAGTCTTGTGTTGATACCTGCATTTCTCATTGAACCACTATTATAAGCATCACTTATAAAAGAGTCGTGCTAGGTACAACCGGGATCGCGGCATCGCCGCGACCCCGGCTGATGTGGCCTATTCCACGTCGACGGAAAGAACAGGCGAGAACGACAAGTGGCTCGATGCTCTTGATCGAGCTGATGCTCGTTCACATGATCGAGCCTTAGAATCGAGCGCAACTCATTCGAGATGTGCTCGATGCTAAAGCTCGATACCATGCTCGACACGTAGTCTCGATCCGACTCGCAACACAAGCGCGAGCTATGCAGAGATGAGTTTTGCTCGATTCTTGTGCTTAATGACACGATCGAAACTATGCCTGTAGCATAGTCGTGAGCACATGCATCGAGCAATACTCATCGCCGCTTGTGCTCGAGACTCAGATCAAGACTACGTGTCGAGCCCGGTATCAGCGTAGTCGCGAGCACAAGCATCGAGCAAGACTCATCGCCTTGTGCTTGCGAGTCGGATCGAGACTACGTGTCGAGCATGGTATCGAGCTTTAGCATCGAGCACATCTCGGATCCATGTGCTCGCCGCCCGTGCTCGCGAGTAGTGTCGAGTTTATTTATGGTGTTGCGAGCACGGCACGAGCAGGATCGAGCGTCACGAGATTCGTGCCCGTCTCTTTACTTAAGTTGCTTGCGTCTTCGTCTCTTCCGATCGACGAGCAAAGCAAACCCTAAAACACATACGCGACGCTCCAGGCCGACACGAATACCGCTGCGCGTTTCTCTCATGGCTTCGAAGGCTCGACCGCTCGACGGTCGAAGGTGAAGACATCTACCGCTACATCCCGCGAGGTTTATGCCGGCCAAGTCCTTGATTGGGAAGCCGTTGTTCGGTGTACTATCCCATGGATGGAAGCGGTTCGTGATCGGCTTGAGCATACGGGACTCCGCCACCTTGTAGCCGACCCTTTCCCTCTTCCGGAAGATGACCTTGCAGAGTTTTATGATCACGTGCAAGTGGCGTTGAGAGATGGAGAGGAAATGCTAATATCCATGGTTCATGATTTAGAGGTAATTGTCAATTCTTCTATAATTAATGAGGCTTTTGGATTGGAAATTGGCATGATCCCTCCCCCAAAGATGAAAACGAGGGACATGGGCATGCAATTAGGCTATAATGATCCAGATTTCCAAAAAGGAGATATCATAGGAAAGTAGGGTTCAGGGAGTACACGCTTTGTGGCAAATATAGTTGGAAAATGTATATCTGTCGGATGTCGGGGACCGATTCCATCCCCAATGAGCATATGAAATTACTATATTGCTTTGAGCGTGGTATAGCGAAGGCCGGGGGTTATCATATTTGAAGTGTGGGCTAGCCACTGGAACATAGGGCCTTTGGTCGACTATTAACGAGGTTCTAGTGTATCGAAGCCGAGGTCTTCCGTGAGAGGGCACGATTGCGTTATCCTCAACATCACATACTCCGGTATATTTTAGAGGATGGTAGTGTTGTTGTTCGTCCAACCGGTAGATTGGGCAACGAGCCCCCCCCAGAGCACGTCCTTCCAGCTCCGGGCTACTTCTTCCCATACCACAACTCCTACCCACGTTTCGAGCATGAATCCGATGTGGCACCCCCCGATGAGACTTAGCCGTCACATGGTGATGTATCCGAGAACATGATGGATGCCCTTTGGGTTGCTTAGCCCATGATCGTTTGGACCCGAGGCTAGGAGAGGGTATGGTTGTATTGGGTAGGCATATGATCGCGAGTAGATCTCATTAGTTGGGGCTTCTCCAGGAATCGTATTTCGGACTATCGGCGTGATAGCGCAAACGGCATGGAGTGGACCCCAAAGCACCGACGAGGCCGCCGCCGACGCCTGAGCCATCCTATGTGGATCTTAGAGTTACTCGGTTAAAGATGACCTACGGGCAATGCGCCGTATGATGGAGGCCGAGCAGCTTGAGAACCGTCGTCAACACGATGAGATGATGTCTTTATTTCGCACCACGCATTCGGCCTCCTCCGGTCTGATTTTCGCACGTCGTCTCCGCTACATGCATCCGGGGAAGCCGCCTCTATTCCCGCAGAGGACCCTATTCCCGCGACGACTCTATTCTGCGCAAGAGGTGACGCCACCCCTCATGTTCATTTCACCGGAGCTGCCTCAAGTCCTCCAAAATTGGCTTACTTGCGAAAGAAGACGCGGAAGACGGGGAAGGCGCGGCGGCGCAAACGCGCCCCTACCCGCCGGAGGTCATTGATCCGATTTCCGCCGTTGGTCTTGATGTTGCATTACCGCCGGGCATTGATGACCCCGCTCGAAAGGCCGATTATGTTATTACAACCGGAGACCAAGCTTGGAGCGGATCGGGTTTTCTACACCCTTTACTCCAGCCCATGCTTCAGGATATCACTAGTACTCAATGGTTTGGGGAATTTGAGGTTCGACGTTTATTCATACCCTACGTCGAGCCGTGATTGCCGACCCGGCCTTATTTCCTAATGGCCCTCTCTCGACGTCCTCCCTCTCACCACGGTCACCCACATTCCATCTCCGAGGAGTTTAAAAATTACATTAATGGGAATGTGGCCGACGCTAAAGCATGGACTACACTGGATTTTGTCCTCATTCCTATTCACATGACTGACCATTATGTGGTCTGGAGGTTGATTTCATGAGGCATGTTTTATTATTTATGATTCCTATCTCAGGACCAATGCGCAAGCTAGGAGGGACAAATTAGTAACATATCAGCACAACATCTCGAAGCGCTTAGTGCATGTCGCTTTTTCCGTTCGCGTAATGTTCCCCAAAGTCGCGGTAACCTCCCACTCGTACTCAATGGTAGCGAGCATCTCCCCCAACAGCCGGATGGGGACAGTTGTGGGGCATTTGTTTGCTACTACATGCTTTCACGGCTCCACCGCTCGATCGAAATGGAGCGGTTCGATGTCGTACCCACGTGAGGCAGGGACTTCTACGAGAGATGGTGGCACGTTTCATCTACTATTACGGTGTAGCATGATAGTGAAGGCACTTGCAGTGTATATATGACAGTTAGGTTATTGTTGTGTCGTTATTGTTGTTATTATTATTATTATTATTCGACTTAATATATAGTTTTCCCTTGCGGTGTATATATGACGGTGTATATACTCTTCTATGTTATTACGTGTTATCTACGCACTTAAAATTGTGTTTGTTTACTCGCTTTAGAGACAATCGGGACGGAGTGTCGTGTGCGCCTACTCGCAAAGGTGGAGATGGGCATTGGTTTTTCCCAACATTGCTTAGTTGGAAATAAGGTGCCTGTTTATTTTATTACTAATCTAATAATACGAAATGTAGATCTCCTTCTTCCGCTCAATATTACAAAAACCCCCCCCGTATATTAAAAAAATTCCTCAATTTTTTGAATAATCCCCACCCCAAAACCACGTTAGTACTTCCTGTTCTTCTTCATCTTTCGATCTTTGGGTCTCTTGACAAGTGATCAAAGCCGGAGCCACTTTTAAACAAATATTGACAAGATCGAAATAGTTAAGGCACTTGGAGTGTATAAATTAGAGGTTAGGTTATTGTTGTTTTTGTTGATGTTATTATTATTATTATTATTATTATTATTATCGACAAATGTTTGCTAAATAAAACAGGGGCCATGAAAACACATAACACCCTTACGGTGCAACAGGACTCGTGTCAAACTTCGGGGATATGCCGATGTTGAATAACTCCTGTCACAACAATTTTGCCCCATCCGGTACGTTTACCTTCACATTTTGCCCCATGTCTTGAGTCGCTAAGCGTGAAGAGGCGTTCGTGTAGATCGGGCCGCCGCACCACGGGCAATAAGGCGACACGCTCCATCTCACCAAGTATTTTAGGTTTACGTTTGTTCTTGGGGTGGCCTTGCAATTAGTTATAAATATCTGTTTATTTCGCCGATATATTTTGGTCCGTTCTCTTGAGCATATGTTTTGTTTTATAGTGGAGGTGCAAAGGGATGAACATGATAAAGAAGTGCGTATATTCTCCGTTGGAGGAAGAATTCTACGGCCACATTGTTTCGTATATCATTGTTTAGTGTTTGCTTTACCGACATTTGCTACATTTCTTGTCCGCCATGCGGGTTCGCTCTCCTTGTCTTCGATATAAGTTCGAAGCATGCATGGACAAAAGAGTGTTCTCGCGTTTTCGGAGTCCAAAAAAATTTCCCTTTTACGATTCAAGGTATAGTTCCAGATATTATCCAGCTCCATCCCTTTGTGGTGCCGACTCGCATGTTTTGCAAATGTGCATTTCAGGGCTGGATTTTCAAGATGGGGAAATGACGAGTGTATAATGGACGAACCGCCTTATTAAACATGGTGCGGCGCCAATCTACACGAACGCCTCTTCACGCTAAGCGACTCAGCACATGCGGCGAAATTGTGAAGGCAAACGTACCGGATGGGGCAACATTGTTGTCACAGGAGTTATTCAAGATCAGCATATCCCCGAAGTTCGACACGAGTCCGCCGAACGAGAAGGATGTTATGTTTTTTCATACGAAAAGGGTGGCCCCTGTTTTATTTAGCAAACCTTTGTTTGAATATTCTCGCCTAATGGCCGGTCTTGTAAAAAGTTGCTTTTTAGATTTTCACTTTTCGGATTCTATACTATTATCATATTTCTAACATATCACTTTATATAATCATACAATAGGTATTTTGTAATGATACCTATTGTGTGAGTTGAACACAATGTGTTGGCCGGAGCTTAGTCTCGAGCACGTGACTCCGCTCGGCGTACGCTCGAAGTGAGTCTCGAGCACGTGACTCCGCTCGAGCGTACGCTCGAAGTGAGTCTCGAGCACGTGACTCGGCTCGATAGTTGCTCGAGACATATCTCGAGCGTACGCTCGAGTGAGTCTCGAGCACGTGACTCGGCTCGATAGTTGCGCGAGACATATCTCGAGCGTACGCTCAAGTGACTCGGCTCGAGAGTTGCTCGAGACATATCTCGAGCGTAGGCTCGAAGTGAGTCTCGAGCACGTGACTCGGCTCGATAGTTGCTCGAGACATATCTCGAGCGTATTCGCGAGCTTAGTCGCGAGCAGAAGTCTCACTAGTGACTTGCTCGAGACTAACCTCGAGCCGACGCTGGAGATATGTCTCCAGCAACTATCGAGCTGAGTCACGTGCTCGAGACTCACCGAGCCTACGCTCGAGATATGTCTCGCGCAACTATCGAGCTGAGTCACGTGCTCGAGACTCACTTCGAGCGTACGCTCGAGATATGTCTCGAGCAACTATCGAGCTGAGTCACGTGCTCGAGACTCACTTCGAGCCTACGCTCGAGATATGTCTCGAGCAACTCTCGAGCCGAGTCACGTGCTCGAGACTCACCTCGATCAGTACTATTGATGTAAATGTAAGTTATCCCTTATATTATAAAATACATGATATGAGACTCGACCACACGTCTTCAGCAGTCATACGACTATATGTACAATAACTGATACACAGCAATAGTTATAATAACTGTTTCAGACATACGATTAACGAGTGCTTTGACTTTTCAATAAATTAAACAGCTCACTATGGTAATAGATAAACCGAGCGATCTCTCGCGAGAGAATGCGCAACCCCCCCCCCCCCCCCCAAAACGCCCCCCCCGTCGCCCCAAAACCCCCCCCCCCCCCCAAAGGGATGATAGCATGTAGTAGCAAACAAATGCACCACAACCGTCCCCATCAGGCCGTTGCGGGATCTCGAGGCAGGAAGCCAACGAAGTTCAAGATGGTGCTTGATAAGCTTTTCACTAATGAGCACGTCATTTAGACATGCGAGATAACCTCCCCTTAGCACCTTGATGCGAACTTCAAAATTCCCCACGTGATACGAATCAAATAACTCCATCACCTGTCCTTGCAGGTTCACATAAATGAGGACGAAATGTTTGTCAATAAGAATAGAATTAGCACTACATCCAAGTGTCACCAAGGCGGATAATCTCGAACTTCTCCACGAACTTGACGCTCAATGCCCGCTCGGTCAAATGGAAAGCAAAGAGAAACACATGGTAACACAAGACCGTAGGGGTCCAAACCTAGCCGGCATAACGTATGTCCAAAATGGTCGATCGTTATAATAAAAAAATAGCAGTGAACTCGTAATCTCCTTGAGTCCCTCGGGCGTAGATGCATTGGAGACCCAGGAAATCGAGGTTCTTGCTTTTTGATTTCACAAAATTATTATACATGCTTCATACGGCTTTTGGGGTGCGCATAGGATCCGTAGAAGGAATGAGCCCCTCTAGGATTAAGCCTCCAAAGTCCTGGACTGGGGTAGACTTTAAAGGTGATATAGGACTGTCATGTGCGGTGAGGGTGATGACGGGAAGAAGGCTCTCCGGGTCGATGAGCGGGAACAAATGGTTCTTCTCTAGAATCCATACCCTCCATCAACTCATAGATCCGATCGATCTTCATCTTGTGCTTAGCCGATTCCGATATATGCCTCATAATCTCTTTCAAATCGCTTCTATCTTTGACATTCGGGCCTCGAGTTATGAGGACTCTCGCCTTGTTGAATATGTTGCAACCGACCTAACAATTGCTCACCCCGACGTTACGTGGACTGTCTTGTAGAAAGTCCCCATTGAATTAGGTCCTTCACGACAATCATAGTTTTCCCTTGCCTTATCCATAACCGACGGACTTGATCGGCATCGCTGAACTTTTGGGCATACTTCATCCACGATCTTCCAACGGGTAACTCATAGAATCCGTTGGCCATTTGTGGGATCTACCTTTGATTGTGCAATTGGTGGGTCGGGCACTCCCTTTGTTTTCTTATCGGGTGCATCAGTCCACTTCTCGGACCTCCTCTTGCCTGTCTCCTTTGGTTTGGAACCGAACGGCTTCGCATACAACCGCCCATCTTCATGTATACCTCTTAAGATGAATCTGCGCGGATATGGAGAGGCTGTTCTTGCACGAAGACACCAGGAAAACGGCGTAGCAAAATTTTGATTAACAATCTCCCATAACCTTTATAGTCAATATGATCAACCCAGTCATTGAAAATCAGCCACCCCAATCAATGCAATAGTTATTCAATAGACGATATACACCGCATGTGGGCTAAGGGGACGAATCCGTGCCGCTTCTTTGTGAGAAAATAGTTTTGCCAAAAGGTTAGCAACGAATCTAGTACGACCTTTGAAACCCATTTTCCGGTATACATGCCTAGTGTTGATTACTCCACCATCATCATATCCCAATTCCTTTGCCATTAAGTGAACATTCGATGGGGGAAACGTTTCAGCCGTGGGGAGATCAAATACCTCTCTAAATACATCACGGTGATGATTACGTCAACATCTCCGATTTGTGAAACTATCCGGCCCTCCTCTTCGGTTGCCGGCTCCTCAGGCCGCGATGATGCCGATTCGGAGTCGCCGGTCGCAAATTGCACATTCGCGTTCTCATAGAACGCTTTTACGACGTCTTCATACCAATCACAAGGCCCACAACACAATGCACGCGACGACTTTGCTCCAATAACGATTGATCTCCGGCCTCCATGGTACGGACTCGTCGTGAACGCTTCCCGCCGAGGACGCACCCCGGGATTGCAAAGTATCTTGTCTTCTTGTTTTCCGAGGACTAGTTACGGGACTTCGCCGGAGAAGACGTCATGGTCGAAACCTCAACGCCTCGAGAGGTGATAAACCCTAAACCCTCATCGACTCGATCGTCAATATTACATGCCTTGGGCAGCCTCGAAATGCCCCATACAAGGGGACCCACGCTCATCATATCAATCATCAATGTCAAAGTGATGAAAGAACTTCATGAGTCGAAAGTCACCATATCACACTCGACATTCGAATTTCGCATCAATGTCATATCATCGAATCCAATGGACATAGAGACCTCGATATTCGGCTTTGAGCCCTAAAATCGACTACAATGGACATTTCGATCGAGTATATTGATAAAAAGCGCACACCGATCGAGCTCGCTGAAAAATGAGTTAGATCGAGTCGAAAATATTCGAATATCGCACCCGACATTCGGATTTCGAGTACGACGGACGTCCCGGTCGAGTATATAGAAACAAACCGCGGACAGAAGTGGCTCGACAACTAAGTTACATCGACTCGATCGTCTGGAATGCATCCAACGACATACGACTCGAGACGTGAATAAAGACTTCGATATTTAAGATTTCGAGCCGTAAAATCATGTGCATTGGGTCCTCGTGCTCGAGACTATTGCTCGATCCTATTGGTCGAGCATAGTGCTCGAGTCCGAATCGGTGGGACTCGAGCACCCCTCGCGGCGTCGAGCATCGGCCTCGAGAAGTCACAAGTGATAACGGCTCGAGACTTGTGCTCCATCCTGCCGCTCGAGGCCCACTCATTGAGACTCGAGCGAATGGGTCGAGCACGACTTCATTTCCTGGAATTTGTTTTGTCTCTGGTTGCAACAACATTTGCACCTTTTTAACAAATTGAGGATGGTGTCATGCCTCAAAATGACCATGAAAGAAAAAGAACTCCATTTGTCTTTATTTTCCGCTCCCTCTTTTAATCGAACAACATTTGTTAATCGTAATAAGAATTTGTGAATCCAACTCGATATATTACTACAACGAGCAAACATTTGTTCCCAAATGTATGTTTAATAACTACATTTCATTACGATGCAAGCAAAGTACGGAATCCCATCGCCTAATCACAATGCATTGCGGTGACCTTGATGTAGAAGTTCGCAAAGCTTTGGAATGGTTGAGTCATATGGTGAGGCGTCGCCTCCAATGGATGGTTGAAATCATTACTAACAGGCACATGCGGAGATAATATGGGTGCATAAAAGGGACTGCTCGCGACATGGGGAGTGTGAGAGGGAAATCTACAATTAGCGGAAAGAATGAGAATGACATTAGTGTGGTCGATCAAAGTTTACGGAAAGTTAAATTTAATTCACTTGCCTCATATGATCGTGACGTTTGAGATGGTATGGGTGCACACCAGGGACTCGCTTGCAACATGGGGACCGTACGAGGATATCTATAATTAGAGCAAACAATTAACAACATAGTAGATTTTCGGATATATTAAATTTATCAACTTACACTTTCTTGATCGTGAATGAAGGTCTCGCCAGGTTGGGATCCGATAGTGTGAACATTGTGCATATCCATGTTAGTATTAGGGAATAAAACCCTGGCCACACTGGTTTGTCTGCTCCATCAAACTAATAATGAAGAAACACATTAGAACACATTAAAACACAAGACAAGACAATATAACATGGGCATACCTCTACATGTTTCCCTTTAAATCTTGTGTTCTTTGATTTTGCCCTAACTTTTCGCATTTCTACCTCCATCCTTGATGCTCTACGTGAAGATGCCGGTCTACCTTTCCCTGCACGAGATGTGGACTCCGTATGTCATTTCCCGTTTGACATACATTTGAAACCGTTTGTGGCATTGGTGGGAGTTCTTGGCTGGCATCGTACAAATTGATCATTGCATGCAACTTACATTTTGCATCCTCAGTATGCTCTATACTACCTGCCGCACGAGTAATCATCGATAACGAGATATGTAATAATTCGAATATCTATTACAATCGGACGTTGTTCCGCCGCATCATAGCTCATATGAATTAATCTGTATCGTCTTTTTAATATCCTTCCTCCATCGATGCAAAATATATTTATCCGACAATTCTTTAATCTCGTTACATCTATAAACGGAAAAAATGTGACGACACAAGATTCCCCTCGTCTCAAACAATCCACAAGAACACTTTGCGGTTGCATCCACCTCATTAAAACTCACAAAAAATGTCACTACCTTTACTAAATTCTTCAAAACTAATTTCGTCATGAATGAGATAGGTCTGTCACCGCACCATCACCCGATGTAACTTTGGGTTCAAATCAATCATGCCGGTGAATTGCTTTTGAACTTCTTTGAATTTTGCATGTGTGTACAACTCCTGGAATCTCTTCTCGATTGGTGATCTAGATATACACGGAATTGTGGTAGTAAATGAGTAAAAGTCTCGGCAATTTCCTTCTCAATTTTTTTTTCAAAGCGTTATCAAACTGGTCAACGAACTCTTTTTAAGTTTGTATTAGCATGAACATAACCATCAAAAAATGCATTCATGCTCTCACTCCATGGGTAGTACTCATTCCACCCAAAATGCTCTTTCAAATATCTTTGGGACCCAATACAAACGATCACTTGTATAGGCTTTTCAACCACGAATTCTCCTCTAAGTTATAAGTGGCAATCAATTGAACCCAAGACTTCTCAAACTCCTCAACACTTTGGTCGTCATAACACATCTCATCAATTCATTCTTCATCCCCGCTTTGTATGAACCATATGATGGAGTTTCTCTGGAACTTTCTTCATTATATGCCATAGACAATATCTGTGTTTCGTCTCCGGGAAAACAATAGCAATTGCTTTTTCATTGCTCTATCCTGATCGGTGATAATGGCTTTTGGAGCTATACCATCCATACACCGCAACCAAGTCCGAAATAACCACACAAAGGTCTCGGTGTCCTCACTAGATATCAAACCCGCTCCTAGCAAAATTGATTGCCCATGGTGGTTTACACCAACAAATGGTCAAACCATCCCATACCTATTTGTCGGGTAAGTCGTGTCGAATGTCACCACATCACCGAAATATTGGTACGCCTCTACTACGAGGGTCCGCCCAAAATACATTCCTTAACCTCCCGTCGTCATCTAAATCCATCAACGCAAAGAATCCAGGATTTTTATCCGCATCCGTGAAAAATAGTCTCTAAGTGCGCCAAGACCACCGCACCAAGTCTCGGATGTCTTTCCTTATTGATATAATTACGACAATCTTTTTCCAAAAAAGGAAGATTCTCAAATCCACCAGACCAACAACAAGAGATCCAAAGTTCTTATTCATTCGGATGCCGGCCAAGTCATTTGTATCCAAGATTTTTTTATTGGCTCACTCACTTCTCTATTACATCGAAAATACGAGATTTCTTCGGACTAAGTCCATGATTATGGATCTTATGAACCGTAGTCAACCGAAGCTTTCCATCAATTCTTAAGGCATTAATCTTAGCCTTACACTCTGTCTTCCCTGTTGGACGTGGGTTAGCCACATTGGAAGTCCTATTTCGAGCTTTCCCACCCCGAGCACAAGCAAGGGTGACATATCTAATCGCGTCATCTTCTCCCTTCTCGGTCCTTTTTGTCATCACCCCAAAACCACATTTCTTCCCATATTGTTTATAATAACTTAATAAATCTTCAAATGCATTAAATTCCATCCCCTTTATGGGCTCCTAACAATATCGTCATTCTCCACTATCACATTTGCGACATTCCCGGACAACCATTCCCTCGCGTCCGGTGTATTTTCTCTATCCTCCATGCATTCTTCATCCGATGGTTCTCGCTCGTTTGTCATCTTTGAAAACAACAATAAAATCCATTGTCAATATATTATTAAAATGGATAAAAAAACATAAAAGCAAACGTAAATGGCAAAGAAAAATTCGGTGGAGACGGTGCTCGAGACAGTGATCGAGACTTGCTCGAGTTATGTATCGAGCACCGTCTCGAGTAATGTCTCCACTCGACACTAGCTCGAGACAGGTGCTCGATCCATCACTCGAGCAAGTCTCGATGACATTGCTCGAGGCGGTGCTCGAGTCGTGCTCGAGCTAGTGTCAAGCTAATCTATAAACTCCGGACTTGCTCGAGCACCTTTCTTGAACTCGTAATGGTGCTACGCGAGTTGTGTGTTTTCTATTTAGTTTCGAAGACCTTCTTGAAAAAACACTACAGAGAGAAAGAGAGTAGCTGGAGATGAATCCATAATTGAAGATGTCAAAAGACAAACCTCACAGATCTTCAATTGCTTCCTCGACAGTCGAAGATGGCATGGAGCTACGACTAGTAGTGTTGAATTAATGAGTTGAAGTTACGCGAGCCGCAGATGGTGTCTCACGAGTGAAAGTCGAATTAATTCATTACTGAATTAATGAATTTCTCACGAGCTGAGCTGAATTAATTCATTACTGAATTAATGAATTGGGGCTTCATTTACGTTGCTGAGCTGGAAGACGTCACGTCAGCCGGGTGCGCGGCGAGGACGCAACCGCGGTTGCGTTTAGCGTTTTTGCTTATAAAATCATCATAGATGCTTGTGACATCATCGACACTACTAGTTACGTCATTAGCAAAGCTTTGTTGTGTGACTGCCATCAATGTTGTTTTATTAAGTCATCAGAACTGTTAGGTACTTCATGTGTTTTTTATAGTAACACAGTTATGAGCGTTGTTAGTTACGTCATTAGCACTGCTTGTTACCTCATCAGTAGACAAAACGCCGTTGCTCTACTTAACTTGTCTTCATCAAATAAAAGCTTACATCATAAGCAATGTTACTCGCATCATAAATAATTTTTAATTTTTAATTCGTCGTTCAAGTGATAAGAAGAAAATCTAAGAGTAATTTCCAACAACTGCCTAGTTACCAAACAAATCATTGTAACTTTATTGTATAGTTGAGGGGCAAAAGAGAAAAAAATGATTATAAAGGAGCAAGTAAAGGAGTGAATCTGAATGATGAGATTAATGATCCAACAATGAAAGAAGTTGTATGCAATTTTATCACCACACCACATGAGATTACCTTTAATGATTAAATTATACCATTTAAGAATTTTAGCATTGCATGTTAAAGTAATTGTTCCCATAGCCTCTACAACCAAAACATTTAAGCAATGATGACCTCTTACCTGGCTCCAATGCCAAATCCATATGGATCTCACATGATAACTAAAACAATTGCATTTAAGAGATAGATAGCCGCGCCAAATTTGATCTTAATCCACCCCAATGAGAGTGGGTGTAGAGATACAGACCATGGGAGAATGGTTAATGTAGGACATATTTTCTTTATGAAGTCTTCTTGCAAAATATGAAGTTTGCTAGCACTAGTCTTTTGCTGTGCATAGAGACAGACTACAATCACTTGTCATAAAGTTCTGAGTTTAAATTAGTGAGTTGTCATATATCATCCATACTTTATAAATTATAATCTATATTCTATATGATAAAGTTAATAGTCAATAATATTTATTGTGTGATAATAAGAGTTTCAAAAGAAGCATTTTCAATATGTCATTTTCATGTTGTAGGCCTCGACAATTTGGAGGCTGAAACATGAGAAGCTTTATACAGTTGCAAATAACTAGTCAACTCTGTCTCTTTAGAACGGGGTAGGTGGGTGGACAGGTGGTAAATCATCAAAAATACATTTTCTTATCATTTCCTAATTTCTCTTCCAATAAGAATTGACTCACATGCTATTATGTTTTACAAGGGAGATGATTACAACAAAATGTAAATGTCCTTATCACAGTAAATCAGAGACATTTTATAAGTTCAGAATGACTTGGCAAAAATTTACATGTTAATGGCCCTTGATGAAACATCGGCGTCTCCCTGCAGCAACTCCTTATCAGCCGCTTCTACATTTTTCTGCAAACATATTGAGCATGACTGAGCATTACAAAACTAAGTGGCCCACTAATAAGCACCCCGCTCAACCTTAATCGGGTGTGTAGGTTTACATCTACAATGCAGTTCATAGGACAAACTATATTTAGCTTTTAGGAGCGTGATTTATGTTAGCAGCAATTATTCCAAAACTAATGGCTTGGATCCCAGCTGGAAAGAGAAATGGAAAGATGTTTAAAAAATGCTCCGCTTTCAAAGGGTATGCCAGGCCAAGATTATGTATCCTTGCTCCATTTAGTGAGATTAATTTATGTAGCTCTGTGTCTCAACTCGCAAGGGATATAATTAAATAAAAAGAATTGCTATTCCAGTAAAGCACAATCCTTGAAATTGCACTGAATTGAATTCTGCAGCAATGTTCAGCTCAGTGAGAACCAATATGGTGTTTAGTTCTGATTTTGCTTACTTTCAAATTGTATGTATTATGACTTTTTTTTGGATAAGATAAATTTTATTAGAAAAAAATCGCATACACGAAGAGTATAACTTAACTCTCTCATAGTTAATTTCTTCTCATCAAATCATCAATGAAAATAATAATTAAACAAAGGATCAGCATTCTGCAGCAGTTACAATGATATAGGGAAAACGTACAGCAGAATTGGTTACCTTGGCATCAGCAAGGTACTGCTCCAGCGCACCATCTCCACAGAGAATTTTCCCACCACATCCAGGGGCATTAATTGAGCCCACTGACTCTTCATCAATCACTACTGCATCTATACTATCAATTCCAGTCTTAACATCTGGAATCTGAAAATACAAGGCACCAATTCCAAACAGTAAATGCGATAAAAAGATAAGGTCTACATATTCATTTCAAGCAGAAATGGTGGATTTCAAAGGGGTGATGCAAACAATTATATCAGGGACTAGCATACCTCAAACATAGCTTCAGTTAGAATGGTTTCCATTATCGCCCTTAACCCCCTGGCACCGGTGTTCTTAGCCATTGCCTTCTGTGCAATTAGTCTCAGTGCTTTTTCTGTGAAGTGAAGCTTTACCTGAAATTGGTGTTTCATTAAACACAGAAGCATGGCTCAATCAGGGGACCACTGCATGGAAGACCCCACACGTGTTGCCCACAAATACACAACACAAGAAAATATACAACCCTCCAAGTGAAAAGCTGACATGATCCTAGAGCTTCTCATTGGCTGGTGGGTGATATTGTCAGTAGTATTAAATTACAAAAGGGGAGCCCGTAAGCATTCCTCCTAGGTGACTGAATATTTGTTGTATGCACACAAATGTTCCAAATACTTACATTATTCATTCTAAACAGTTTCCTGTACTGCTTGCCAAGAGCATTTTTTGGTTCTGTAAGGACCTGTGGAATGGAAAACCAAATCATTAACTTATGAAGTTCAAGAACAAAAATTAGTACAAAATTAGGAACATTGGGATTCTAATATGATGCTGACTTTCAAATGAATGATAATAAGCCATGCACAGATAGGGAAGACTAAATATATGTAAGCCAGGAATGTCATATTCCAAATAGAGCGCAGAAGTCACCAAAATCCAAGCCTTTTTGAAATTTAAACTAAATTTAGTAACTTAAGAGCTACATCCCGTCAGACCACACAGGAAAAAAGTACAATTTATGAACTTAAACAAGGAAATTAACTATAAACTCATATCTGATATTAAGATTTTGGTTCAAAATGGGAGCATTAAGGAAACAAACAATCTCTAGGCATTGGTGGCTAAGTTTGCAAACAACTTACAGATGAATTTCATGTTACCCCATGTTAGTAGCAAGCCCCTAAAGGCATCACAAAACAAATTAATGTAGGGAATTGATGATTACCTGTTCACACAATACAGCATGTAAAATGAATCGCAAAAAAGTATGAAATAAGCAACACATGTCTACCCAGATACAACCAATGAAGGATAAGAACTAAGAGCGGGCACACAAAGTTTTCCCAAATTCACCAAATGTGAGTGACAACCTACCATAGGTTTTCAGGATACAGCACTCAATATTACAATCTGGCACACACCTACGTAGCAGGAACATTAAGGTCCTCGTTCACCAACTAACTTAACCATACCTAATAAGATGCAACCAACATACCAGCCAATAAGTCGTTCATGGGCCTCTACAATTACTACCCAAAACCATTGGAAATTGCCTAGCTGGCTGAATTGTCACCTAGCACCTAGTTTCTTGGGGATGCTGCTCCCTGCAGCCTTCGTCTACTCACTCAGAAGGGAGAGACCTTGTGGTCCCCATAGGGCTTTCCATCTAGGAATCTTTTGGCCTCAGGTATCTCGTCTCGATCTAATGTATGAGGCATATCCAACAATTAACAATATAAACATGCAATTTCCGTTTTTCTACCAAAATAAAATGCAAAATCCTCATGTTGACTTCCATCAAATTCGTTGAATACATTTCATTACTATGAGCAAGACTGCAAAACATTAACAGCAATGAATATACCTGCACAAGTTGATTCTCAGTTAATGCTGACAAACTGACTAAAATTGGAAAGCGCCCAATAAATTCTGGAATGAGGCCATATGCAATCAAATCGCTGCTTTCAACCTGAAAAATGACAACTTTAAGGCTCATTTGTTGTGCAGTGAAAGCATAAAATGTAACTGAACAGCAGATAAAAACTCTACATATTGATGGACGGCAAGAAAAAAGTTCTTAAAAAAACCGATGGTAGAAACACGCCCACAGCTCTGGTGGGTATGGACTGCTGGTTAAAGGCTTTATTATGAGAAATATAAAAGCAAGACATACACAAAAGACCTACCATGTGTTAGGAAGCTGTGTATAGATATAAGAGCAAATTACAAGAAGTATTTCCAAACGCCATCATACAATAGATGTGCAACGAAAATGAACATATAATAGAATAAATAATACTGCTTTCCCCATCTTGAAAGATGAGAAATTTTTATTCTTACTGATCCCATTAAGGATGATGTCACTGCAGAATTACTAACTCCACCAGTTCTCATGTTAGCACGGACAGGGGCACCAAATCCAATTGATGAATCTTGTCGTCTGACATTAAGAGAGTTGAATTTAAACCTCCTTGTTCCACAAAAATAATAGGGAGCATCATAAATTTTTCAGCAACGTACCTATCTGAAATGGTTTTCTCTAGATCAATAAATGCTCCACCACATATGAACAGAATATTTTTTGTATCCATCTGCGTATCATTTATTTGCAAATAAAGTCAGAAAAATAATAGCTGACATGAAAGATAAGTACATATATTATTTGCATGTGAGGACATTTGTATTCCTTATTCTGGTGAATAACTCAATGCTTGAACTGAGGCATGTGATACCATCACAGTCCAACAATTTACCAGGTATACGCATCAAAAGAATAGGAATCATGCTAACAATACATGATGTTATATCAAACAAAAAGTTCGTAATGAAAAGGAGTCCTACATGTACAAACAAAAGATCCTCAAATCAGTATCGAATGAATTCCAAACCTCCAATCCTCATGTAACACGAATTCATGTAACATGGGTCTGCATTTCTATAACGCAATTGATAGAAAATCATTCCTAATATTTTAGCTAATGAAATCATGCTCAATCTGGTCAACTATCAACTTTTTCATTGTAATAAAGGTTTTACTTGTGTATAAATTTCACCTGTGCTATTTACAAAAGAATCAGTGGTCCTATAGGACCAAAGATTTGATATCAATCATTTTGACTATGGAAAAAAGAATTTCCAAGATTTGATATCAATTGTGTTTTTGTGTGTGTGAGTGAGAGAGAGAGAGAGAGAGGATGACATATGTTAATCCTATGTGGATACAAGATTATTTGTTATATAGGTCTCAAACATTAAATTAATAAAAATAAATTTAAGTTCCCTGACTAATTGACAATACTTGTCAGGTGGGAGGCAAATGCTCTAACTTGGAACAGTCAATTGTTCACCCACTATCCAGTGGCAGCTGACTGCTCTAAACTATGCAATCCTAAAAACACCATTAAATCGTAATGTCAGTATTATAAATATTGACAGCCACCATAACCATCGAAATAAGGGGAAAAGGAGGAATTAAAAGACAATGTAGCTCCGGGGTGGGGGGAGGGGAGGGGAATTGCAAGAAAAGCCACTTCATATTTACCGCCATACTAAATGACTTGAATCCTTATCAAACACATTAAAAAGTGTAACACTGAAAAAAATGTTTTACTTTCACCATGCGCATGGTGTAAAAGCATGAAAATACACAACTTCAGGACAATAAATGCCACCAAGAGAATGCAATTTTATAACATTAATTTTTCAACACGTACCTGCTGCTAGCATGTGTGTGTATGTTCAGACAATAAAATATATTTATATACACACACTCATCTCTATTATACCTGGATATTATCACCTCGAGGATGCTTCCTTGCTCCTTTCTCAGGAACGTTTACTATCTGGATGTAAGGATTCAACGTTCATGTCTCAATATAGAATGATAGTAATTTAAATTATTAATTTACTTAATTCAAGTGTTGTAAACCACACCATAGCATCAGCACAAAATCACAAGAGACTGAATACAATGCAGATGGAAAAAGCAGTGACATCTCCATGGAAAAAGCATTACTATGTTTAGATTGCAGGTGGAAATTCATCACTTCTAATCTATTTGTGGAATTAAGAAGGCTATTTAATTGAAGAAGAAGCTCTCATTGTGAAGTATGCGAAAACACTTTAAACAAGATAAGCACAGCATAGGGCATCAGAGTTAAATGGTTGAGAATGACTCAAAATTATCCCATGTGGCCATGTCAATGTAGAACTAGTTATGAAGATTGATATTATGCAAATTGACAAGGTAATATGATTTTTCTAAGCAAAAGTATCATCAATGACCAAACTAGTAGTACTCTCAAATCAAAATAAAATGACAACAAGATGAATTGTAGTTTCACTAGCCATTTTATGCTTTTAAGAATACAAGTTATTAGAACTTAGATGAGGTGAATTTGGATTTGAATGATCAAATTCAAATGCCTCCTTTACACATCTAAAAAGCTATGGGTTCGTATATGAAACAACTTCACACTAAATTTAGTAAATAGTCACCTGATTTTACTCTACTAGTAATTTCAAGAATATTTCTCTCTGAAAGAAAAGCTTAAGGTAGAAAAAGTGACCCATGAAGCACTTGGATCGTCTAAAGTCCACATAATTGGTACATTAGCCCACATAGTGCAACAAATATAAAATGTAGATACCTTTTAATAAAAAAAATTGTGAGAATCATAATATATCAAATCAAATAGCCCAGAAAAACCTACACAGTGAGCAAAGAGAACCGATCAGAAGACAACAAATTAGTGTACTCTAGTCTCTAGACGCCTAATGGTTGCAGTGCCCAAATAATTCTGCAGTGGTGCCTAAAATTTCCACCTCCACCATGGTAGATTTGCATGAAAAAAAATCTTTTTTTATTTGGGTTATTTTTGTGTAATAAGTGGGGGCCATATATCACAAACCAAAACGTTTAGTAATTACTGAAACCTGGAATCCCAAGAGTTCTGCATACGTGTAGTATTTCTAGTTATCTCTGTCATCTTAAAAGAGCAATTTAGTTAGTTAAACTTAATTTATTCAGCCGTCCTAACTAGTTTAGGGTAGTTCTAATACCAATAGATGAATCCCCACAGTCATTGTGGGAACAATATTGTATGACTCGTATATTTGCGGATCAGGTCAGTAACAGTAACCTTCAAGGTTGTTCTCAGTTCATCGGAAATTTCCATTCAACTATGTTGGTATTGTCACATATGACTCTTTATGGCGTTCTCAAAATCATCCTAACTGATCAGCTGAAGATGGCTAAGCTAAATGCACTTCCCATCTATCCCACAACTAGTATGATCAACCCTATAATTATACATATTCCATAAAATCAGTTTATGCAGTCTTCTTTCTCGGGGCATAAAAAGAGAATTCACTTGTACTCGTAACCTGTAACTGAATTAGTGTTCAATTTTCACACTAGCAACAAGTACCATAGAATAACCATATCTCATCTAAAGCCAAATAAGCTAAACTGTCCAAATTGAGATTGTACACGAAAATGGAAGAGGTATATAAAATTGTGGTCTAGAAATGAAATGTATAACCAAAACATTTTACATTGATTGAAAATAATACAAATTTGATTAATAACTAATGTCATAGACTCAATCTATGCATAATTGATTAAGTTATAGATTTGCCCATAAGTTACATAGAACTATTTCAAGTATTAAAACATTAGTATTTAATTTTCTTTAAAAAGAATATAAAATAATGTAAATGAAAGGCTTGGTGAAACTAACAGAAATACACACATATATACATATAAAATGAAAGGATAAATCTACTCAAAGTTCCTACTTTACATAATAAGACGTTCCCAGCCAAATATGCAGGCACAGGAAGAACAAATGCAATCGAGAGCTTGCCATGAGATGACGTCTCAGAAATGCAGGAAAAGAGAGGAGCAAATGAGGAGAATGGGACTGTGATAGAAGAAGAAAGAATATGAAACTCAACGCTGGACTGCTGGAGCATGACAAAAAAAGAGGAACTTGAGGCTTTTGAAGGGAGATTGACTGCTGGAGAGAGGCACAACAGATGGACTTTGGAAGAGACATGTCAAAAACCTTATAATTTTAAAAATATATTTTACAAAGGGAAAAATTGAAAATGTGGAAAAGTGCCAGAACTAATGTTTCAACTGTTTCATGAGGTTTTGAACAATTTCACCCTCAATTTCAACAAAAAAAATATTCGTGGAGCTACTAAAGCATTCTAAAATCACAAAATCATGAATTTTTACGACTTGAATCACAATTTTTACGGAAAAAGGAATTTCAAATGTGCGTGATTGTCTGCAAAATTTACAAAAATCTAGAGTATCAGTACTTATTCTAAGGAAGATGATTCAAGACTTTTCAACAGTTTACTTACAGTTCCTTCAAGCATTTTCAATAATGCCTGTTGAACACCTTCACCAGAAACATCTCTGCTAATGTTTAAGCTCTCAGCCTACAAAAAGAAATGATAACAGACTAAATGGACTATAAAAACACTTAAAACATAAAAATCAAATATATCTGAAAATTCTAAAACCTTCTTTGTAATCTTATCAACTTCATCGATGTATATTATCCCTTGCTGAGCAGCTTGCACATTAAACTCAGCAACCTTCAAGTGGCAAAATCATGTAAGTTAACCAGCAAATGCAAAGGAATGGATCCTACCATAAAGACAGATTTTGGGGCTAATGCAAATTTAGGAAGCTCAAGGACTCTTTCTAAAAGCAAGATTAAGAGTATCATCAGCTTGAAATCGTGTTGTGGAGTATTAGAGCTTCAAGCCATTAACCTGATTCAAATTATTTTGAAGCATGGGCAACAATTATCCTGGGGAGCATGGGTTCAACTTTCAATTTAGAGTATTAATTTTTTGGACCCAACAGTTGAGATGTGTTTTCAAAGCTGTTGGCCCAAATCCAAAATGGGTATTCATTTGAGGTAATTGGGCATTTGGTATAATTATGGTACCAACAATGTATAAAAAACTTTTTTTAAAATTTACTATCAAGGAGAAAATGGCATCTATTGACATTGATTTCTCAAAGAATTTAATCAAGTTGCCTCAATCACTTTTGACATTAAGCTACAACCTTGGACAAAATTCCCATAAGGAAAACTTTTTTCAAATACACATAATACAAAGCCTTGTTTTCTATCATCGGTTAAACAAGTAACCCACCCAAAAAACACCCAACAAAATAAAACAAAAATAAGATATTTTTACACTTGCTTCAGCCTTCAGCAAATATGAAACACGAAATTGCTAAAAATTAATCTGAGAAAATTTTACGAAAAACCTAAAACATGAAGTAGACACTCATTTCTAGTAGAAATCAAGGAAAAACAAAACATACCGTAAGTAATTTATACAATATTGATTCAACGTCTTCTCCAACATAACCAGCCTGCATAGAAAAATTATTATTTTATAGATATTAGCAGTAATTAATAAAAATGGAAGCTGAAAATCTCCAAACAGAAAGACAACAAGCATTGGCAAGTTGAAGGCCACATTCAGAACAACAATAAACAAAATTCTTTTTTTGCCCGCTTTAGAAATTAAAGTTCAAACCCGCAATTGAATCCTAAGAAGATGCTACACGTGGGCTGAAAATATACTAATATGATGCAACACCGTAAGCAAAATTGATGAAACTGGAATTGACTAGAAGACTTGAGCCATAAAACAGATCCATGCATCATATCCATTCAGACAAATGATCATATTATTTATGAAGCAATGTCTAATGGAATTTTCGCAACAGAATGTGCTTGGTCCTGGGATATGTTAATACCGCCACAAGTTGAAAAACATAAAGCTAAGTAGAGTCACTGTTCAGTAACTTAATAATCAATTCCTCTAATGGGAGCAGACAACTGCTGTGACAGGAATCAAGTTCCTTTTTATCTTATTCTATTTCTAGCAATAAACTCTATATAATAAATGTTATGTATCCATTTAGGGATAACACGTCCTTTTTTGTAGATTGACATAAAGATATTGATCTACATATCTGCATGCACAGGGAAAACGTAAAATTCAAAGTGACAGTATTATGATGGATATTTTAGAAATCAAAATAGATAAAACTACTCACTTGTGTTAAACTTGTCGCATCAGCAATAACAAATGGTACATTGACAAAACGAGCAAGTGTTTTTGCGAGTAAAGTCTTCCCTGTATGTCAAGATATTCATCAAAGTCAAGAATCTACATTCTGAAGCTAACAAATCAGCAATGAAGTTTGCAGTTAAAAAAATGGGGAGAAAGTACTAGAATGGGCCATAGTTCAAGCCATACCAGAGCCAGTTGGGCCCATCAAAAGTACGTTGCTCTTTTCTAGCTCTACACCATCATCATCTACTGCCCCCGAAACACTTGATCCTGACCTAGTATTCAGACCCACAAGTTCAGCTCCACCAAAAGAAAAAGAAAAATTAAAATTCTTGTAAAGACAAAAATGCAAAATGCAAATCATCAGTAAAAATGAGTAGCACACTAAGATGAAGGTATTAAGTTAGTGAGCGTAGGACAGTGTAAGTAAAGCGAATACAACTAACCCTTTCTGCGAGGAGGCATAGTAGATTCTTTTGTAGTGGTTATATACGGCCACAGAAAGCACCTGCAAGCAGAAAAAAGTATCAAGCAACTACAATTAGAATTCTACAAGAAACAAGTAAGATGAATAAGCATATCCCGAAATGATGAAATAGTAGTAGAAAAACGATTGTGCATTGCCGCTGAAAACCAAAATGACAAGGCAGTCTGGATCCGGGAATTAGTTAACTCAAAATGATGGCAAAATTGAAGGATGTACAAACACACACACACACACACGGAGAGGGGGGACAACCTTTTTGGCATGTTGTTGACCAATGACGAACTTGTCGAGGCCCTTGCATATCTGCTTAGGAGTGGGGAGGTCTTTGCCCATATTAGAGCCACCCCAGGCGCTCTTGTCCCCAAAAGAAGTAGAAGAAGAAGAAGAAGCTGGTCCATCTCCAAGGTTGGGGTTGGGATTGGGATTAGGGTGTTGGGCTGCACCAGCAGTAGGCCTAACAACATTGGCCCCAGGAGGGAAAGGAGGACCTGGGGGCGGGGTATGAACGGCAAGCCCATTGTGAGGGGGCCGTACGGGATGAGTAGATGGAGGAGGGGGCGGCAAACAGTGGGGAGGGTCACCACCATAGGATCTGAGGGTATCCCAAAAGGACTCACGAAGCCTGCCACCACTGTTGGTAGCACCACCGACACGGCGGTTGGTGCGCTTCTTAGCATCGGACGAGGACGGGGACGAAGAAGAATCCTTTCGTTTTGGAGGAGCAGGAGTGGTGAGGACCCTGCCAATCTCGAGGAAGCTGCCTTGGAGGGGAGAAATGCTGAAGGGGCGGAAGTAAAAGGCAGTTTTACAATTGGGACATAGGTTGACAGCCTGATACGATGAGGAGGAGGGATTGCTGTTGTCAGGATTACTGGTGGTGGGGGTGGTGGTGGCGACGGGATTGGAAGAAGGAGAGGATGATGATGAAGGAGGAGGAGGGTTAGAGGAAGAAGGAGGGAGGTAGCGATTTGAAAAGAGAAGATCCATTTGGATGGAACAGCGAGGGCAATTGGCTTCCGCCCTGATCCTCCGGGTATACAGAAGATCATCGTCCGAATCTCCTCCTTCTCCTCCGCCGCCGCCGCCGCCATGGCCTTCCCACTTATACCTCTCCTGCTGCCGCTGCATCGCCACCATCGTCGAATCCCTCCTCCTAATTCGAATTCGCTGCTGCGGCGATTGCGAATGCGAATGCAGACCCATCCAATCAGTCTTGAAGCAAGAGGATATCCCTGACTTCCGTGAGAATCGATGATACATCATCATCTTCTTCATCATCAACGCGGAGGAAGAGGAAGAGGAAGAGGAGGAGGAGGATGCGTCCTTCCACCCATGCTCCCATATCACCCTACTCCATCTCCAAATCCCCGACATCATCCTACTTATTCTAAATTTATACAACTTATAATTACTATGAACCACCCACCAACTTTGTCTTGTCTGCAGAGAAAGAAAGAACGACGGAGA
Organism: Taxillus chinensis; assembly: GCA_023512835.1. Taxonomy (NCBI): domain Eukaryota; kingdom Viridiplantae; phylum Streptophyta; class Magnoliopsida; order Santalales; family Loranthaceae; genus Taxillus; species Taxillus chinensis. The sequence goes on from CM042090.1 coordinate 16,607,741, forward strand.
GTGATTTGAGATCTACGGTGGCTTTGGTACAAACTCGAACTCACTACTCACTCATAGAAAAATAACATTAGGAAATGGATCCTTTATATAGCGGAGAATGAGATCATCGTTTCGGTGGTGGTTGGTCTCCTTCTCTCCTACTGGGGAGACCCGAGGAGGGTATCATGGACCGGGAGAAATGCATGGAGAGGAGAGAGGAGAGAGGAGAGAGGAAGGAGGGGATCGGGAGAAGCAAGGGATCCAAGTCTAACCAACAGTTCATAAAATAATTAACACCCCACAAGAAAGAAAGAGAAAAAAAAAAAAAAACTTGGGAGCGTTCGTAGGAGGGGAAGAGAGCAGAGAGAGGGAAGGGGGGAGAGAGAGAGACTCGCTCTCACTCGAGAAATAAAACAGACCAAACTCCGCACACCCCGCACGCAGTTGAGAGTTCCCTCCTGGCCGCAAGCCATTCAATTTACTCGGTCTTTTCCCTCAACAGCCAACAGGTACAGGTGAAAAGGGTATGACCACATTCTCCCCAAAATCTACTCCCCACCCTCGCTTCATTCTTCAACCCCGTGACTTTCCTGTTCCTGATGGCAGCCATGACATGAGGCTCCAGGCTCCAGGCTCCAGGCTTGCCTTGCTTGCCGCCACCTGCTTCAACCATTCTTTCTACTTTCGCCAATCCGCACCCACCTCCGCTGTATAAACAAGAATTTGTTACTGCTCTACCAAGTTTCTATTCTTTCCGGGTATTTACAAAAATGATTTTGTTAAAATCATTTATTTTGCTTTTTTTTTTTATTCACCTTTTTATTATTTTTTAAAATAATAAGTACAATTAATTTTATATTATTTATAAATATTTTTAATTTATCGGAGCTCATATATTTTAAAAATAATTTTACTTTTAAAAATAATAACATCTAATTAAATAAAACATAAAACTAAAAGACAAATTTCACTCTCTGTTTTTCTTTCTTTTGTAAATTCAATATTATTTGATTTTAAATATATATTTTATAAAAATAATTAATTAATTCACTTTATTAAAATATAACATTTAATAACATAATATTGTAGAGGGTTCATTTAGAGTTTGGCTATATTTAATAATGCAACACTTACTATGATTAAACTTATGACAATTTAAATAATAAATAGTTATTTTTTTTTACTTTTTATTTTTATTTTTTTAAAACATATATTTAAAATATTTCCAACAATAAGATATATTTTATTTCTACATTTTTTATCTTCATTTATATAGAATAATTTTTTGCTTTCTCTAAAAATTCTCTCCATTATAACTTTATTTTATTAAAATATTAATTTATATCTCGTTCCTTCGCTTCGTCCATGGAGTTTTGAACCTATTTTGTTATTTATACTTATGTAAATGATATATATACTTATTATATCACATATAAATAAAAATAATTATAATATTAATATTAATATTAATAAAGAGTGTATATTTTATTTTTTGAAAAAAGTAATTATAAAGTATATATGTATTTGTATTATAATAAAAACTACATATACTATTACTATTTTAATATAAAATATAAATTAATTAGTTTTAACTTTATTAATAAGTTAACTTATGATTAGGTGATCCAATCAAATATTATTTGATTGAAAATGTATTAATATTTAAACTAATAATATCATTTACATATTTTATTACTTTTAATTTAAATATGAAATACATGCTATCAAAAGTCAAAGTCACTCTCATAATGCATTACTCGTATCATGAATAAAATAATTTGTAGATGGACATTAATTAGATTCAAATTAATTTTGAAAAATATTAATATATTAATTTAATACTAAATAATCTAATTAAATATTATTTGATCAAATAATTATAAGATTATTTATGTCAAACGTAATATATTAGTTCATATTAATATACCATATAATTATATCATTTGTATTTTATATGCTTTTATTCCATATTAAAACATTGATTCAAGTTTTTGATGTTATTTTTATTAAGATATGAATATATATATATATTGTAATTAATATTCTTTTTTAAGTAAAATATTTACTCTTTATTATTATTATTATCTATACTAATATTATTTATATGTTATATTTAAAGTATATACACTAATTATGTAAACACAGTAACAATAATCATCTATGACATATATAATTATCAACGAACTCCCTAATGATATCAGTTATTAGACTTTAAATACTCAACAATTATCATATTACTTGTGTTATATATGATATATATATATATATATATATATATATAGTTATATAATTGTGTCTATATATATATATATGTATTTATAAATTATATTAAATGAGTAATAATTTGAGCATCAAGTAGTAATAGTTTAAATAATATAATTATCATTGGTAATAAATGATAACACATTAATAAAAACCTAATTAATATAATTATATAACATAGTTATCGTATTATTTTTGTTATAAGTAATACAATAGTATGATAAGTCATGTCTCTCAAGCTTGTTTTCTTTAATGTAATTAAAGTTATTTTTCTTATAAGTAATAGAATAATATGATTATTTTTATATAATACTAGTTATTGAGTATAAGTGTATATATATGTATATGCATATATATATGTACCATTATAATTATAACTAATGTTACTAGTTAATTAAACAATATTAACAAGTTTGATATACTAAAACAATACATCGTGAGAATGAGTTGTGATTTTTAATAGTATGTATTTTATATTTAGGTTAAAAGCTTAAGTAATAAATTATATAAATGATATTACAAGTTCAAATATAAATGTATTTATCGATCAAATAATACTTGATTTGATCATTTATTTTTAAACCAACATATTAATAAATTTAAAACTAAATTTTAATCAAATTAATATGACTAGTATCCATAATTTATTTTATGCGTAATATGAGTTATCCACGGTGAGATTGAGTTTTGAGTTTTTTGACATTTAATAGTATGTATTTCATATTTGAATTAAAAGTAATAAAATATGTAAATGATATTAGTAGTTTAAATAGTAATATATTTTCAATCAAATAATATTTGATTGGATCAACTAATTATAAATTAACTTATTAATAAATTAAAAATTAAATTTGAATCTAATTAATTTATGTTTTATATCAAAATAATAATGGTACATTTATTTTTTTTATTATAATACAAATATATATACTTTGTAATTATTATTTTTTAAAATAAAGTATATAATCTTTATTAATAATAATAATATTATTATAATTATTAATATTATTATTTTTATTATTTTATATGTGATATAATAAATATATATATCATTTACATAAGTATAAATAACAAAATAGAGTTAGCCTGATAGTATGGCAGCTACACATGCAAGGGAGAGGTCTTGGATTTAAAACTCTATGACAACATTATATTTTGCTTAATTTTCGGGTGGGGGGGCTAGGTGCTGTGGGGTTGGGTTGTGACGGGGATTACCGGGGGGGTGGGGAATGTTGGTCCCATCCTCGCCATGTGCACCGATAAATTTAAGAAAAAAAAACCCACCCCATTCGGGGTGGGGTCGTGTCCCGTAGAGACGAAGCAAATTGCCATCCAGGCAACTATTTGTGTGTGTGTGTTTATAATTGGGAATTGCTAATTAATTATGACAATCGGCTGTTTGAGAAAGCAGGAAAGTCAAGGTTGTCAATGGTGTGCTAGGAGGGAAGGGGAAGAAATAAAAATATTAATATAATATTACATGAAGAGTAAAGAGTGTCTTTTTAAAAATAGTCACAATATTAATTTATAAATATGAAAATTACAATGAAGAATGTTAGAAGTTATTTTTAGTATTTGACTACCTATTCGTGGACAATAGAAAATTTTATATGAAACTTTATTTATTATTTATTTTACATTATAAGAATTTAAAGAAAAATATTTCTAGAATTTATTTAATCTTGGACATCTACTTTATATAATAATTAATGACTGTCGGTTCCAATTCTATAAAAGATTGTAATCGTTGTTAACTCAATGGTAGAATTGTTGCTAACATTTTCAAGGCTGAAAATGTTGAAGTTAAAGTTAACATTTTCATAACGCAGCATCAGCATGGACCTGCCCAGCACACAAGGGAATACAGAGGTGGGGAAGTTCTCGCCAGGAAAACCACATTTGACATATAGCAGCATCAAATACATTACTTAATAGGCACCATCCCTGCAGATTCCCAGTTCCGCTTAGCTATCAAATAAGAAGGTGCAATTAGATCAATAACTACTTAAATTTAAATGACTACTTGTGGTTAAGGCTCCATGTCTTGATAGGAAATCTATTCGCCGAAATTTTATCTTAAATAATTAAGTAGTGTTCACCAGCTGCCCATTTTATCAGGTCTTAGATAGGGTCCAACCAAATGCTAAAGCAGATCTAAGATCTCGCATGGGATGTGATACGGGAGTCAAATTTTCCACCTTTTATGACTTCTAAAATTCTCTCATCATTCCTACATGGAGATCTCTCCCAAATTTCTTATGGCAGTGAACTCCTGCTGACCATGTTGCTCCACCTCACTTGAAAGAACATACCCGGCCAGCCTCATCTCCTTAATGAGAACATCCAGCCTCTCATATATCTCTTCACACCTCGAATGAACTTTGTCTGCGACAATAAATGTATGCACTTCATTAATTATCTCAATCCAGCTGCAACCTGGCTCCTTCTTTAGCCCATTTTCCCTTATCTTCTTCCTCATTCTTGAAACCTCATCCCACATTCCTGCATCTGCATAAATGTTAGATAGAAGAATATATGCAGAGGAGTCTTGAGGATCTAGATGTAGAATAGAAGTGGCTGCTTTTTCAGCCACCTCAATGTTCCCATGGATTTTGCAGCTACTAAGCAAAGTTCTCCAAATGACATCATCAGCCTCGAAAGGCATGTTTTGGATAAGCTCCAAAGCTTTGCTAAATTGGCCTAAGCGCCCAACTATATCCACCATACAAGAATAATGCTCCAACTGAGGCTCTAATCCATGGTCACTTAACATTGAGTTGAAGTAATGCCACCCTTTCTCAACAAGGCCCACATGGCCACATGCTCGGAGGACTGCAACAAAAGTTGCATGGTTAGGTTTCACATTTTCAAGATGCATACTCTCATAAACTTGGAGGGCATCTTTGGCGAGCCCATGGCAAGCATAGCCAGCAATCATGGCATTCCAAGTCACAAAATCCCTCTCAGGTGCTTTATCAAATAATAACCGAGAATCCTGCACAATTCCACACTTCGAGTACATATCAACAAGTGCGCCGGTAATATGCACGTCAGATTGCAATTCTTGCTTTATAGTCTGCGCATGAATTTGTTTCCCAAGTCCACTGTTTGCAAGATTAGCACAAGTATCTATTACTGTCGCATAGGTGAAGTTATCAGGCACTACACCCATTTCCAACATCTGACGAAAAAACTTGTGAGCTTCTTCGGCATGTTTCTGCAGTGAGAACCCAGAAATGATTGAGTTCCATGAAACCTTCGTCTGTAACTCATTTCTGCAATGGAGCTTCTCCCCTTCTTCCACCATCCCACATTTGCAGTACATATAAACAAGAGAGCTTCTGACAAACACATCCAACCGCATCCCAGATTTAATAACTCTGCCATGAACCTCCATGCCTTGAGTAAGGACTTCCAACCCAGCACAAGCCTTCAAAACACTGCCATAGGTGAAGTCATCGGGTTCCATTCTTGAACGAAGCATCCAAACAAATAAGGAAAGGGTTTCCTCTTCATTCCCATTCTGCCCATGTGCCGCAATAATGGCATTCCAAGAAACAGCATCCCTTCTAACCATTTCATCAAATATATGCTGAGCTTCAACCAGGGCACCACATTTGCCATACATGTCTAAAATGGCATTTGCAACACAAATATTAAACTGGAGGCTGCTCTTGGCCACTAAACCATGCACTTGGAGTCCCTCTAAATGGCCTTTAATTGATGCACAAGCGCAAAATGCACCAGATAGGCTTACTTCATCAAAACCAAGACTAGAGTTCTGAAGATGCTTAAAGAGCTGCAAAGCTTTGAATCCTTGACCACTTCGTGTGTACCCCACAATAATGGCATTAAAAGTTTGCAACTTTTGGTTGGGCATAAAATTAAATACCTTCTGAGCATCTAGCAAACTATCACACTTTGCATACATATCCAAAGTGGCGGTTCCCACTATGACATCAGATCCAAAATCCAACTTCAAAGACAGTGCATGTAACTGAGAGCCTAACTTAACGGCAGATAACCCCGCACAGGTCCTCAAAACACTGGCATATGTAGATTGGCTCACCCCAACTCCTGCTCTCCGCATCTCAATGAACAATTCCACCCCATGCACTAACTCGTTATTCTGCACACAACCTGCAATTACAGCGCTCCAAGAAACCCTATTCTTCACCGGCATTTGGGAGAAGAACCGAAGGGAATCATCTAATTTATGACACTTTGAATACATATTCACCAAAGCGCTGCCAGTTACCACATGGCAGTCAAGACCCACCAGGACGGCAAGCCCATGAATCTGTATCCCCAAACTATAGTCTCTCAATGCTGAGCATGCCTTTAAAACGATGGCGAAAGTGGATTGGTCAAATGATATTCCGGATTTGCCCATTTGTGAGAACGCATCAATGGCTTTTCCCAAATCTCCATTCTGCAAGTACCCATAAATTAAAGAGTTCCAGGAAATTACATCTCTTCGAGGCATCGATTCAAATAATTCCTCCACCAGCGCCATCTTCCCACACGATACGTAGCAGAACAGCATGGCATTCCAGGAGACAGTGTCTCTCTGTGTCATTTCATCGAACACCTTAAAGGCAGAATCCGAATCGCGACATTCCACGTACATCTGAATCAGACAGTTGATGACAAACACGGTGGGATTGAAACCAGACACGACCATGCGACTATGGCCTTGCTTGCCAGCCGCCAGCGCTCGTTTTGTGGCGCATTCTTGGAAAATAAGGGAAAACGTTCTGTTCTTGGCCGGTGAAATCTGGGTTGATGTAATTGCAGAGAACGTGGAAAAGGGTGAGATGTGTGGAGATTGCCGCACAAAAAAAAACAGCCTTAATGGGGAAGAGAGGCGATGGGCGTGAGCAGCCATGAACATCACACGACATGCTTCTAACGTTGAGGCGCGAGAGAGGACCACAGTCCACGCGTTGAACATCACACGACATGCCCCTTTATTGCAGTTCACCGTGGGTTACCTTCACCGCGGCCACATCTCACTCGTCCACGAGGGCCGCCGCCTCACCGACACCGTTGTTGTCTCTAACTACGTAAACCACGGCCAGTTCTTTCCCTCCGACGGTCTCTCCGCCCTCCCCGTATCCGCTGTCTTCTGCCCCCACAATCTCTACGACTACGACGGCGGCGGAGGCGCTGAATTGAGGAAGAGCGGGGGCGAGGCTGAGGCCAACCGATATTGGTGGAGTTCACAATTCTTAAGTGGAGTTTACATTTTAACAAACACGGTGTTTCATCAAGAGACAAACAGGATAAATGGTTTCGGCGGTTAGGCCAACCGATCCAGCGGGTGAAAATTAAAGTTTTGCAGTCTCGCTTGCTGGGGTACCGGAAAGAGCGCAACTTCCTTTCCCGCGTGATATTTCGCTGGCAGGGCAGGAGAAGTGACCAAACCACTTCTTAATTTGAGCACCAAGCGGAGGCTGTCTTGTCTCGAGCGTCTTATTCTTATCTCGAGCGCGAGCTATTTTATCGAGCGCATGTGGCTAAACGGGTCAGTCACTAATCAATTTCTTTGCAAAAGAAAACATAGCTACAATATATTTCTTTTAAAAAAACTTTGAATCTTTTTAAAAAGTTAAAACGATGAACGAAAATAAGGAAGAAAATGACTGGTGGCGTAAGTAAGGAAGAAAATGCCTGAACAACAACATGAACAATTTTTCATTGACCCGTGAAGTTGAGCTGAAATGGGTGCAAACAATTCTCAATTTGATGTAGAACCATCTGATCAGTCATTCTCAACCAACTGGTCAGACATATATAATCACTGAGTTTACTTAATATAATAAGTTTTAAAAATATACTATTTAAAATTTTAAATTATAATATTTGCTATGTTTAAAATTATTTAAAATTGTATACAGTAGTTTTATAGGTTTAATTTTATTTTATTTTAATTATTCATGGATTACAATTTTATTTTTTCAATCATTAATTTTTGTGTTTATCATTTTGCCCTTCTCTTTAGTGTTTTTGTTGGTTTCTCTGTTTTTTTCTGGTTAGTTTCCTTTCGGCTCTTTTCTTTTCGTATCTGTTGATTTTATTTTATTTATCTTTCGAATTTTTTAATTATATTTATGTAAAATTTAATTGTTAGATCATTTATATAAAATTTATGTAAAATTTATCGTTAGTAACACGCACCTGCAATATTCATTGTAGACTGACCGATCAGCTTTTCTCATAACTTCATAAAGCACCTAATAAATAAATAAAAAATTAGAAGGAAAATTATAAGAGTTCAGCAAAAGGTTATCCAAAAAAAATAAAATTAAAATTAAAATTTAAAAATACCTAGGATTGGGCCTGGCATTGTTAGGTTCAGAAGGTAGGATGGGTTGCGGGGCTTGAGGGGTTGGGAGCATGCGAATGAGATTCAGGGGGATCAATAATTTTAAGGCAATAATAGCAGACGGTGTGGGTGGTGAATAGAGACGGATGAGAGACGACAAGGTTAGCGGTGTGGATGAGGCCTCCGGCTCCAATGCGTCGAGTCGCGAACACTCTGCCCGCAGACTCCGTCAACGAAACTCTGATTGGTGCTGGACGACCTGCAACCGTAACTAATTGTGAGTCTTGGCACTAGGAATGCAGCAGCTGCTTTCTAATCCCAAATGCCCACCAACGTTTGCGGGCTGGATTACGGGGTGGGATGGGCTTGGCAGGGCATTGGCCTGGGTGTGGGCTATGGCATGAGCCTGTATAAGGCCATAGCTAACGGGCTGACTCATATTTATGCGAGTCAAGTCCGTTTAAATTGTGACTCGCGAGCTCAAACTATATAAACTTGTTATAAAACAGGCTTAAAATATCAAGCCGGGCTCGGTCTATATAACGGGCCAGCCTGCGCAGCCCGTCACCCTCTAGCCTGTTTAATACTCTTATTCCTAATAATGCCATTAGTCCATTGACATTCTGCGCAAATGCCTATTAGCCTAGATCTTGTCCAACTATCTTTTATTTTCCTTTTTTTTGTTTGTTGGCGGGGCGAAATCATTTGAATGAAATTGTTTAAGGTTATTTTTCATATCATATGTATATTTCTAATTAGTTGCAATAAATGAAATATATGAAAAAATAATATATATACAATGAAAATATTATCATTTTAAAAAAATAGATATAAGAATAAAAATAAGATGTAAAAATATAAATAAATTATATTAAATACTATATTATTTATCTCTTAAAATATGATTCATTTGTAAGTGTGCTTGACGGTGTTCTTTGAGGACATCCACAAAATAACAATTATAGTATGAACCACAACTCCTAACAATAATATTAAATTATAAAATTTTTACTTGTAGATAATTATTTGATACAAAATAGTAATAGTAGAGAACACCGATCTAGTTTAAGTTGGTAGTTGTGGGTTGTTCTCATAAATCTTAATAGCTATTGTATGATGGGTCATTTAGCAAACTTTTTCTTAGATGACTCGATCAAGCGGATCTATTTTAATTAATCAACACATTATAGTAATTAATTGTATAGTGAGTTTATCATAATTAATAGCTCAAATTGGTAGTAATGGTGATAATCAATCATGATACAACAATTAGAGACTGTAGGATGTTAAATCATGAAAGATAAACTTGATACCCATTAAAAGTTAAAGGCAATGGTTTTTTATGATAAGGTTGAATCAAACCAAGACTTAAGTCAGATCGAACCAACACTAATGTCTTGAATCAAACTAGCACTGAGGTATAAAGTCAAATTAAATCAACATTGAAAGTTCAAATCATATTAAACTATATATGTTTTACATTCAAATCGAATGGAGCATAATTGGTTTGAATGAAAATGAATCAGAGTGAAGAGTTCAAACCGAGTGGAGCATAGATAGATCAAATAGTTAGAAAGAAAGTCGAAGTTAAGAGTTTGAACCGAAACACAAAGAGTATGACAATTCAAAGAAAAATTATAAGAGTTCAAAGATTCAAGTCAATTTAAGAAGGAATTAAACTAGGATATTTAAAAAACAAAACGGGTTTAGAGTGCAATAACAATTGCACTTAACGATAAAGTTATAAATGACACAAAAGCAACTTAAAAGTTGCGAGTGCAGTTGCACAACAACTGCACTTGAGTCAAGGATGATGGGGCATTGATAGGGCATCAAGGATGATGGTTTAGTGGACGGGGGTCATCGGATTAGGGATGACAAGGCACCAGGGATGATGAGGAGGCAAAAAAGATGAAGGGTAGTCTTTGAACTACTAAGTCTATGAGACGACAACTAATATATGTGTTATACAGATTATAACGCCGACGAGGAAAGTTAGTGTAGGGAAAACTTTGAGTGTATTGTGTTTGCTGTATTAGGTTGTTGCATGTTGTGTTTATGCCACTAGGTAAAAGTTATGGATTAAGATATACTTAGGTTATTGAGTTGGGCCTGATGCTTGGGTTTAGGCAGGGCTATCTGTGGCCTGTGGGCTAGCACATACCTATATAAGTTAATCCCATTTAAATCATAGTTTGTAAGCCCATACCCATTTAAACATAGTTATGAACGAATCTAAATTAATCGGCCCGATCTGCCTACAAACACGAGCCAACCCAAATAGAAGGCCAATTCAAGCATAGTAGAGATGAAAATATATATATATATATATATAGGTGGTGAGCAATTGAGACATGAATAGTTATCGAATGATAATATATAGTTGTCATAATAATATATATAATTTTGTTAAGAACTATAAGATGAATAGTAGAAAACTATTATTCCGTACCCTATTAGTTTGAAGTGTGTTTGATTCGATATAATTCTCTGATTATTTTTTAAAATGATAGGCTTGATATGAGTTCATCTTAATTTAATAATAATATAATTATAATTTTTTTTAAATGATGAATCCTATAATTATTTTTAAAAATTATTTTAAAATCTAAATTTAATTTTATTAGGAGATTTAATTATTTTTTTATTACTTTTTGTTTTCTATTTTATTATCTGGATCTATTAATTTTTTAAAATTTTTAGATTCAATTTTAAAAATTTATTTGATACCATCTCTATTCCATCAAGTAAATATTAAATTTAAATTATAATTTAATATAAACTCTATCAAAATACCGAAAATACAATACAAAAATTGATACTGCTACCAAACAGGCTGGACATAATCGTGTTTGTATACGTTTTATATTATCACAAAAAAAAAAAAATCAGTGAGAAATTTAAACATAATTCGTGTTTTAAACGGAACCATGATTGTGAAGTATTAAAATAGGAAAAAAAATCCACATCTCCCCAACCTTCCAAATTACGTTATCAAATTCCCTTCTCCCACTTCCCAATCCCTCGCAACAAAATAAAACGGAAAAGAGTGAGGGTGAGAGACAAAACAACAGACGGACAGACATCAGGCATGGATTTGGGAGTGACGGACGACTGGGAATTCCTCTCCCGGGACTCTGCTTTTCTCGATGATCAACCTCCTCTTCCACCTGCTGCTTTTCCAGTAGGCACGGGCACGGGCACGGGCACGGGCACAGCAGATAATATGCCCCTCATCATGGACATGAATTACTTCATATGCCCCTCATCCCCTCCCCCGGATCCAGGTGTAGGACTAGGGCGAGGAGGTCCACGACTCCTCCTTCCCTTCCGAATTGATGATCAATTTGAGGCGTATAAGAAGAAGAAGGTCCCTCCAGATCCAAATCCAGATCACCGACAAGGATCATCCAATTCTAAACAAATCATCCCCAAGCTTCCACCAATTGAGATCGCCGACAACAACAACAACAACAATAGCAGCTGCAGCTGGATCAGCACCATCAAAGAGAAAGAGGTCCCAAATAGCACGGAAGCGAATGATCTAGACCCCGTGTCCCACGTTTTCTTCAAGAAGATGAAGGAAACCGAATTCGTCGACATCAAAGTAGAATTAGAATCCCCCAAGTGTTCGTCTTCGTCATCAATCGTCCTGCCCCTGCCTCAAGCCCAGCTTGTTGTGGTACCGCCGCCGTCTCTCTTGATCAGCGATGTCAACGGTGTTGGTGATCATCGGGATATGATGAGATTTGAGGACAAGCCGCCGGTGGACCCTTCAAGTTCAGAACAAGAGAACATCGTCCCCACCTCCACCTCCACCTGCGGCAAAGTAGCAGATGGCGGTGGCGCCTCCTCCGGCGGCAGCGGCTTCAACAACCTGTGGAGGTGGGGAGTCGGGGTCGCGGCTACTGCCGTCTGCATTCTTATCTTTGGTCCCCACCCCCGTCGCCGCCGCCACCACCACAAAAACAAAAACCAACTTAGAATTCAGTTCTTCACCCACCACAAGGTACGTCTATTATCACGTTTTTATTTTATTTTTTTATTTAGTTAGTTAGCTAGTTATTGTTGCCCTTAATCTTAAATCTTAATTGATAGATGATACGTATGAAAAACCAATAATATTATAAATACTTTTTTTTTTTTAAAAAGTTATCCGAATCTCTCTTTCTCTCTCTCTCTTTTTCTTTCAATAAAAAAGTAGTTGCCACTTTATATATATTTATATATATTGTTGTACAAATGGTCATAGATGGGGTCCTCAGTATCGATGGACCCTGCTTTTAATTTTAACCCCTTTGCTTGACGAGTTGTGCTACGCACACATGCTTGACTAGCTAGTGCAACGCACACAGCTTTTAAGATTTCACCCACTTGCATCCCGCAGGGTGGTGGGATGAAGCAAGTGGTACAGCAGGCGGCTACATTGAATGGGGCAATTTCAGCAAGAGTTGCAGGAGTTCCTTTCACTCGTGCTTGTGCTCACATTACCTTTGGCGGTTACTATGATGCTCTTTGACACTGGACTTTATGCCTGCCCCTTGTTTTCTTATCAATCATATATATATATATATATGGGGAGAGATTTATGTGCATTTCGAGTGTGTCAGTTTTAAATTCTGGACTGTAGCTTTACATTGTTTGCATGGGTTCTAATTTATGGGATTGATTTTTATATGATGAACCAATCAATGAATTATTGCTTCGTGGAAGAACTTTAGAACATACTATATTATAGGCTCGGAATGACTACTAAAAGTTGTTAAGATATTACAATATAAAGTCGTGTGTAAAAGTTGATAATGTAAAAATTCTTTTGATTAATTTAAATATATATATTTTACGTATTTATTAGATTGATGAGTATTAAATTAATTCTTGTGTTTTCTTTTATCACCGAGTATTATGATATTTTTTCTTTATTAAAGTTTATTAGTAGATATGTGTGAGATATATTTAATAAATTAATTAATTTGATTAACTGATTAAGTATAATTTTAATTTATAATCAGTGAGTGAATGGAATTTGAAACACTTTATTTTAATAAAATTATTGTGCAAACTATTTTTATAATAATGGTGATATGATATATGATTATTGTAAAGAGTTTTAAAATGACGCTACAAATATATAATTATACATATTGAATAAAATTATGATCAAATAAGTTTTTAACTAATTAACTAATATTATTGATTGGTTTTAATTCAAATTGTTTGATTAATTTATATATATAATTTTTATATATATTAACTTATGAAAAGTATTAAACTTCAAATACTTATATATATATATATATATCTTAAAAACATAATATTATAGATGGAAAGAATTTCAAGTTCATTGCGTTAAATATATTGGTTTGTTAAGCAAAGAGTAATGATATTTTCATAATGTTTAATTCATGATTCTTTAGTTAATTAAATGCATGTAACTATATTAAATATAGTTTAATTATGAATTATAATTCATGATTGAATCATAAATAAGTCATTCATCATAAAATTAATAGTAACACATTAACAATGATGCAAATGACTAAGTCGCAATATTATTAAAATTTTAAACAACCTCATCAAATAATTTACTCTTTAATTTGCCACCGGATATTACTATAATATCATAGGATCATTCAGATTTTAAATAAAACCCTTGTATTCAAAACGACTATATTTTTATCCATGGTATCAAAATTATGTTCTCAAATCCAAATACAAGTTGTCTCTTATCATATGTTAGGTATGAGATATTATACTAATGAATCATGATACTTTATGATCAGTTTGTTAATTGTACTTTTGATGTACGCTTTAGCATTGAGTTAGAAAGATTTGAAGGAATTTGTGACCTTATTCGAAAAATGGCCAAGAGTGACAACAATGTGATTTATCTATTAGTTTATTTGTTAGTGCCTTTGGCCTTAACTTTATAAGTGTTAAACGGGTGAGTCAAGGCGGGTTCAGCTCGCGCGGGGCTATTTTTAATTGGGCTAAAACTATTAGGCCCAACTCAGCATGTGAGTTGTCATGTGAGCTAATCCGCATGGCTCGTGTGTCTTGTTTAACATCTCTAATTAACTTTACTCATTAAATTATAAAAAATTACTATTAAATAAAATAAGTAATATAAAATATTATTTTAATAATATAAAATTTAATTTGAAGAATATATTTTAATAAAATAATAAAAAAATAATTTAAAACTATACATTTCATTGAAAAGTTTCGTAAGGCTACTCTATTGTAATAAATATTTTTATCCTAATCATATAATCGGATAACCGGGTGATACCGTGATACAATACCATTCCATTTTTATAAACAGTGCGAAGTGCGGTGAGGGACAGGACAGGACATGTGTCAAAAAAAATGTGGAATAACCAAACCCAGCGTATTTCTCACTCACTCTCCAATACTGAAAATGAATTGAGCAAATCCCGTAACAAACACAGAGGGAAGCTTCTCTCACTTCTCTAATTTAACTCTACTCGTGATGTTGTTCATGACGACGGCGGGACGGGTAGCAGGAGCAAAGCCCCACATATCAGCCGCCCCTGTTGCTGCCGCTGCCGAAAGAGGAGGAGGAGGAGTGTCATCAATAATGTCACTGCACGGGTTATTGGATCCCAAATTTAATTCCAGGGGCCCGGCAAAGACAAACCGACATCATTATAGGGTTAAGGTTTTTGATATTTTGACCGTGATGAGATTGGATGAGGATACTCAGCACCTAGACCCAATTACCAGACGACGTCTCAGGCTCTGCTTCCTTCCTTCTACTTCTTCATCGTCGTCCTCTTCCTCCTTCTCCTCCGTCCTAACCAACACCAAAACTAAAACCAAAACCAATACACACATCAAATCCACCGCCCGCTTCCCTCATCCTCCCCCGGAGGCCGCCTTGCATGTGAATGTCACCCAACAAGATCGCGTCTTTGACGCTGATGATTATTATGGGGCAGACGACTTCTCTTGTTTCAGGGGTCTCGTCTTGGACATCTCGTACAGGTCCTTCATTTTCTGTTTGCCTCTTCTTCCTTCCTTTCCATAACTCTGTTTCATTTTATTTCTAGTTGCTCTATTTCCAATTGCACTTTTTCTCTCGTTAAGTTATTGTTATTGTTATTGTTTTTGTTTTTATTTTATGTGTTATTGTTATTTTTATTGTTTTTCCATGAAATACCTTGCACCCCAACATCAAAATATGGAAGATAATTTTTTTTAATACTGTAATTAGCAGCTGGAAGAGAAGATAATGGAAAAAATTGGGTATTTGGCCTTTAGCCGCTGCCTTAATCATACCATACTCAAGCATAAGACCTCTTGAAACTTCTATTCGCAGAATTCAACTTGATTTCAATTACAGGCATGGCCTATTTATAACCAAGCTAGGAAATACAACATTGCCAACTGTAAATGAAATTAGGAAACTAAACGATAACTAGAAACACTAAGGAGTATGAAACTATTGTGAAAATGGATGCTAATAGAAACTGGAAACCACTAGAATTAGGAAACTAGTAACCTATCGTATGGAACTGGAAATTACCAGAAATAGGAATTTAGTCGAGTTAGTAAACTATTCAGCTAGACTTTTATGGAAACGAATGAAGTTAAGGACCTAGTCAGACTGGAGGGCTACCACTACCAGAATGGGCGGTTGAACAGGCAGGGAGAGGGGATGGTGACAGATATGGTGGTCAGTGGAGCTAGAGAGCCAGGTGATGTGGTTTTAGGAGGCTGTGGGGGGTTTGGATGCTGGAGGGGTGGTTTAGGGTTGCCGGAGGTGTAAGGCTGGCTGGTGTAAGTTGATGGGCAAGAGTGGGGTTTCGTTGACTGCTTCCAGATGATGGTGGCTTGCTGGAAATGAGATGGAGGCATGTGGTGATGGGAAGTGGAGTTAGATGGGTTGGACAACGGTTGTTGGTTGGAGTTATGGGCAGCTATCGGGAATGGGATTATGAAGGTTGGCCCTCGCCTGGTATGGGCTCTCCCCCCTGTGGTTCTTCTTTTCTTCTAGTCTGCTATCAAAAAACAAAAATAGGAAAAAAAAAAACAAGACAACTAAACAGCCAACATCATGCTCACACAGTTCCAATATTCCTCCCCCAAACAGGCAAAAATAAATCCACTGACTGTTCCTTTTATTTTTATTTCTTTTAACAACAAACAATAGTAATAATCATAAAAATAAAAATACATACCGTTATAATAATAATAATAATAAAACTAAAAATTCCCACAAATTTCCTCTTTCTGGAATGAAGGAACTGCAATTTGACTCTATTGGAATGCCCATGCGCCTCCCAGAACAGAACCACTAAAAATCCCAAATTGAGCAACTCCAGAAACACTTGTAATTAGTGAAATACAACAACTCATGATTTTTTAATCAATTTAAATTAATAAAAATTAAAAAATATAATTAATTGGTTGTGTTTGCAATAAGTTTACCCTGATCATTCCAGGACAAAAAAATTCCAACTCATAAATCCCTTTAAAGAAGCTAGGATATCTTGTTGCTGATAGATTTTTTTTTTAAATGCAATTGAAACCATCTGGTCCTACTGCACTAAAATTGTCAACGGTGCAGAGCAACAACACAATTTCCCCCTGCATCATCAGTATTCACAGCATGGGCTAAAGAGGTTTGACAGCCAATATTCTATGGCTGAGTGCATTGGTCAGGATGATGTGCATCATATAGCCATTCAGTATAAATATAGTAAGATGAGGGAAATGAAATTTTTAATGGAAACGCTTTGATTAAAAAGCTGAAATATGCAGTTAAGTGCAAACGTGCTCATCTGGGGAAGTATGTTGAAGCATTGTTTTAGAGCTTGATATACATGTGAGCAAATGTTTTTTGGACATGGTAATGGAGCCACATGACTTTTTGTTTGATTTTAACTCTTTTATGTGTGTGTATGGTTTTCATATGTTATGTTTTAAACATTATTCTGGTAAAATATTTCCCTAACAGAAACAAATTACTTAAATCTTATTGTGATTGTTCTTTGACAGGCCAGTCAATGTTGTCTGCTGGAGGCGTGCTATTTGTTTGGAAATAATGGAGAAGGTTATCTATATTGTGGTTCTCTGGGTTTTTTTAGACGCCTAGACTATTGTAACTAACAGTATAGTTTCTATATATTTCAGTATTAGTCCCTTCTGTAACTATATGTACTGTCTAACCTTATTAGACAGTACCTATATTTCAGTATTAGTCTCTGGGTTTGATTTCACATTATTAGTAATTGATTGAAGTGCATTTTTCCTCGCCTCTGCTTAAGATGTTGACTTTATTTCTGCACAGGCTGATGTTCTGGAATATTATGACCAGACTGTAAAGTCTCCAAGTAGTTCTTTCTATATACCAGCTGTTTTGAGGGTATGCTAACGAGTAGTAATAATAGTTCACTGTTCATTTCTTGAACATGAGCTCATTTCTAGATGCTCTTCTGTCATCCAGGTTCCACATTTACTGCAAGTCATCAAGCGGAGAAGAATAAAGAACACTATCAGTCGCAAATGTATACTTTACCGGGACAGTTACATGTGTCAGTAAGTACTAAGTAGTTTGTTGATTGGTGTTATTTTTTGTTAATCAATTTTACTATTCAAATGAAATACTTTTGAGTAGAACATAAAATCTTAGGCATTATATTTTTGTTTTGAAGAATGGAAATTAGTTGCATTCGAAGGCTAGCAGCAAATTTGGGCTCTTGTATTATGTCACGACCACGAATATTCACACCCATCAATCTAGTAAACACACCCATCAATCTATCAGTCGCAAATGTATACTTTACCGGGACAGTTACATGTGTCAGTAAGTACTAAGTAGTTTGTTGATTGGTGTTATTTTTTGTTAATCAATTTTACTATTCAAATGGAATACTTTTAAGTAGAACATAAAATCTTAGGCATTATATTTTTGTTTGGAAGAATGGAAATTAGTTGCATTCGAAGGCTAGCAGCAAATTTGGGCTCTTGTATTATGTCACGACCACGAATATTCACACCCATCAATCTAGTAAACACACCCACCAACCATGTGCAATAATTAAAAAACTCATTAATAATAATAATAATAATAAATATTCGAATAATGATATTTAAACACTAATATAATATTTAAAAAATAATATCCGAACATAAATATTTCACGGTATTATTTGAATATAAATTAAATATTTGAATACTATAATTTGAACATTGTATTTATGTTTTAATAGTTGTTTTTGAACAAATAGTGATAAGAATTTTAAACTAGTGTTCAAAGAACATTTTAGAATATAAATATAATGTTCGAAAAATGAATGAGATGTCTAGATGAGGATGAGATGTCCTTATCTAAAGATGTTCGTATTAGGATGAAATGTCTATATCAAGAGATGTTTGGATTAGAATGATTTCTCCATGGTCCATATAAGGAGATGTTTGGATCAAAAGATGTTTGTATTAGAAGAAGTCCATATTAGGACTAATGTTTGGATTGGGAAGTAAATCTGAATAATAGATAACCATATTTCAAGGATCAATGAAGGTATGTTTTGCAACTTCACATTTTGATGGTTGACCAGTGTTGACTCAATGGAAGATTTCCAAATCAAGTTGTTATCAAAAATAGAATTGGTTGGTTACATTGTAAATAAGGTTTTTGTGAAAGTGTTACTAGGTTAAGGATTCTTGCGATAGAATTAACAAACCTTATTATAAAGAAACCCTGGCATAAAACTCGGTTAGCTTCTTTCATCTTATTTTGCTATTCTTTAAAATATGATTTCATTATGAAATAGTATAACAAACTTGTTGTAATCTATTGGGACCCTACATCACCGAGACACCATCCATACAAGAGAAGCAACGTCGAAGAAGAAGCATGAAAGAAAGCAATTGCACAGAGCAGTCAATGCGCACGAAACATATGCTTGTAACGTATGTGACGAGCAATCCATGACTTGTGCAAAGGAAGGTTGATAGTCCAGTGCAACGTGGGAGACTCTTGTCGTGCACTTCTTGCTTCATGCATGTTTTGTGCAGGGTTCGAGCATCACCATCCGTGTTACGTGTGGATTTTCTTGTTTGATGTTTATTTATTTGTTTTGAATATTTCATTATTTATTTGATTAATGCTAGGGGAAGAAAAGTTATTAGCTTCATCAGGGTTTTCATTATTTTATGTTAAGCAGTTAAAGGTAGTGAAGTATATTATATTATACTAGCGTTTTCTATGCCAATATGCATATATAAGACTAACTAGGCCACAAATTTATGTACTCGAAAAGTTCAATAAACTAGAACCTTTTAAAGTTTTTCTTATCAATCAGTTTTTCAGTTAATTACTTGAATCACTTGGAGTAGAATTTAAGTAAATTCTGTAATTTATCTCGAATTCTAATCAACATCCTCTTTAATTTAGTGATTTCATTGAGAGACCTTAATTAAGATTTATTATTAAGTTATCAATTTCATAGAGTATCATGATTGAATCATCAAGATATAATTTTTTCTTCATTGTTCGTCATTCATCGTATATTTTCATTGGACATCAAGATTGTATATTTGGCTATTAAGGCTTGTGATTTGAGATAGCAACTCTCTTGGAAATGACACTGTTAGGGCTAGAGAAACCCTAGGTTTTCTTTGGCTTTGATATCATCTTTCGATCAAGGAAAAAAAATTACTTTTTATTATCCTCAATACTTCACAATATGTTTATAGAGAAAGAGAGGACTAATTTAACCCAATGGGCTAGGCTCACTCAGCACAAACTAATCTTCTTCTTCTTTATTGGTAGTAGTAGTGATAAGTAATATATTCAACATATTATAATTTTTTAAAACACTTTAAATGTTTATTTGTGCATGCCAAGCCCACATATGGGCTTTAGCTATGGAGATAATTTTAATCTTCCAGTGCACGCAGACACGGTTTAATAATATGTTTTTTTCTATTGCGCATAGGTACTGCTCTTCCAGTCAGGACTTGACCATTGATCATGTCTTGCCAATTGCGCGAGGTGGAAAACGGACATGGGAGAATTTGGTAAGTTCAGGAGAGCAGGTGTTGAGCAGAGAAAAATGTGATTATAATTTTCCCTTTTTTTAATGTCAATTAGTTTTTGATTTATGCAAAAGTATAAATAGAATATATAATTCTCAAAAAGGGAAGTATGATCCCTTTTTGGTCATTTGTGGAGTTGATCATCTGGACTTCAAGGCAAAATCAAGAATTGGTTGGTGGGATTTGAAGGAAAACTAGCTTATTGGTGTTAGGTTGATTGTATTTTTCGTCCACAAATACAAGTATATCCTGAGAAACAGAATTTTTGGAGATCACCCTCCATTCTGCTCAGCATCTTTATTTTACCGAGGTGGTCTCCATTCACTTGTCAGTCCGATACATGTTGACAAGTCTTACTGCAGAGGTCTTATTTTGATATCAACATTGATAAGCACGTTTCATTTATAGGATATGATTAGGCTTTACGATCAATGATGTAAACAAAAGATAAATGGCTCCATATTTTCTTGATTGTGTTTTGAGTATTTTTCTAGCGGCCATTTTGCACTGCATGTGGTTTTCTGCTGAAGCAGGTCACAGCTTGTGCCAAATGCAACTCAAGAAAAGGTCAAAAAACATTAGAGGAAGCAAACATGAAGCTATTCACTATTCCCAAGGTATATTCTTGTTCTGTAGTAAGTCAATATAACACTCGAAGAAGCCTATGTTAGCTTTGAAATGGAAGCCAGTATGAGCTAGTGGCTGCAAGAAAAAAATATTGATATTACATATGTGCCCCTAGTGGGGGTAAAAAGCAGGTTGAAATAAAAATCGTTTAACATGTTTGGTAAATGTATTTTCTATTTTTGTTTTTGAAAAATTAATAGTTGTTTTCGAGAAAAAAAATTAAAGCTAAAAACAATAAAATTTTATTTTTAATTTAGAAAATTTCTAAAATAAAAACATTATCTAATTAAACATATTCAACTCTTAATTTCAAAAACAAAAACATAAAACACTCTAATTAAACATATTCAACTCTTAATTATAACCAAATATATTTGAGAGCGCACTTTTTCTCTCTGTATATTAGAAATAAATCTTCAAAGTTCCATTGCCCCTAACAGAGCTGTCAGCAGGTTCCTAACGACTTTGACAAACTTAGCATACCCATGACAAGCACAGCTTTAAATATGCTGAGTATTAGAAAGAGAACACCACGAGAATGGCACCAGTATCTTTAAAATCTGTCTGCAGAACCAGAATGTCATGAAATCTGTGGCGGCAGCAGCAGCCTGCAGTCGCATGCCAAAGTTTACAAATTTTATTAGCAATGTAAGCTCACCAGTTTTTAATATTCATGTACAAGACTTCAACTGCTGCTCAAATTGTAAGTAGCATTTATTTGGTAATTGAATTGTAAAATTGATTATAACACAAGAATCTTCCTTGGTATTGTTAACTTCAGTTTGATGAAATATTTAGGCTTATAATAACTGAGGGGTCAAAAATATCGTTGAATTTTATTAAAATGGATTCATATGAATTAATAAACAAGAATGACAAACGAATAATAAATGAGTATGAGAGAATGAATCACAGGTCCTCTGCAGCCTGAACCCGGCCAGCGGCCACCGCCGCGTCCGATCAGTCACAGGACGCCCGATCGAAAAAACAGAGCCCCGACCTCCTCTGGCAGTACCCGAATGCGCTATCTCGCCCAGATGGCCAGCCGTCCAATCCGACACAGAGAGCCGAACAGGAGGGCACTGATCGGTTCAACCAGAGCTCCGAGTGTCCAGAGAAGATCCCGGAGAAGATTGATCCAGCCGAAACGCGGCCTCACTACGCCGATTAAACACGGGATTTCAGGTGCGCGATCTGGCCCAGATTTCGAACCCGAGACGAGGGAAAGGACCCCCACGCGTGCAGAAATCGGGCCAATACAATACTGCCGCCCGCGATCCACCAGCCACGCCGTGGACGATCGCCGGATGAAGGCACCGGAGCAAGAGGAATATGAGAATCGGAAATCGCCGGAGCGTGTTTTTTGGTTTCTGTTTTTGTTTAATTTTTTAGTTTTATTTAATTTAATATTCTTTTATAATTTATTTATAATTTTTTATTTTATGTTTAGGTCTAGTTTTATTTAGATTTTTAGTTTTTATTTAGTTTAGGTTTTTATTTTTATTTTTTAGGTTTTAGGTTTTTTAGTTTACTTTAGGTATTGGTTTTATTTTATTTTTTTAGTGTATTTATTTTATTTATTGTTTAAGGTTTATTTTATTTAGTTTTATTTATTTTAGGTTTAGGTTTACTTTATTTTTAATTTTAGTTTGTTAGTTTTTAGTTTAGTTTTTTTAGTTTTAGTTTTTAGTTTTTTATAGTATTTTTATTTATTTTAGTTTAGGTATATTTTTATTTAGCTTTGTTGTTTAGCTTTTTTTTAAGCACACCAACACTTATTAATAAAGAAAGAAACATATAAGAACTCATAGGTAGAGATAAATGACAACTAAAAATAGAAAAATATACACATATAAGAGTATTCATATCAACTCCTTTAAAAATATATATTTCTTTAAATTTTGAAGAAAATTTTAAATTTTAAAAAAAATACACGACATCGATTCTTTAAGTTCTATAATTTAAAGATTAATAATATAATTGTTATGTGAATCTTTATATTTTGAGATTTACTCTACGATAATACTTTTCTCTTTGTAAAGTTTAGTAGTTTAGTGTATGGATATATAGAGATTAGATAATTAAATAATTATTAAAAATATTTATTATTATTATATATAGATAAATATAAATAATCTCATGTATGTGATTTTTTAAATATACTTAAAATTTTATTGTATATCCTCCAAAATAAAGATATAAAAGATAAAACTGGTGTGGGATCTTAAATTTTACTAATGAGCAATTGAAGGGTATTTTTTTAATTAAAATTGTAATTTAATTTTAGAATTTAAGGTTTAAGGTCTAGAGTTTGAGGTTGGAGTTAGGGATTAAGGGTTATGGGTTAAAGCACTAACATATATTTTTCATAAATTTAAAGATTTAAATATATATCACAATAGATTCTCAAAATTACTATACATACTTAAAATAAATTTTTATACTATTTTGTTATTTAATAATATTTTTTTATATAATCTAATATGAAATAAAAGTGAATATTATTAAAAA
Organism: Taxillus chinensis; assembly: GCA_023512835.1. Classification (NCBI taxonomy): domain Eukaryota; kingdom Viridiplantae; phylum Streptophyta; class Magnoliopsida; order Santalales; family Loranthaceae; genus Taxillus; species Taxillus chinensis. The sequence continues at coordinate 16,631,517 of CM042090.1, forward strand.
TATAAATGAGAGAGATGAGGGAAAAATTTATATATAATTATTAATTATAGGGAATCTTATTATTTTTAAAATATGATTATTTTTTAAAAATTATAAGTTTATTTTTGTCACTTATAAATATTTTTAAATTTATTTGATCTTAATAATGCCCTCTAATCATAGGAAAAATAAATAAAAGCTGTAATAGTTAAATTATTAGACATTAGTTATATATATAAATTAATATATAAATGTAAATAAATGACATAATATATATATATATATATATATATATATATATATATATATATAATTAACATGTGTATTGACACACTAGCGGTAAGAAGTTTATGATATTTTAGGCATAGGTGCTTTCCAGCAGCCTGAGCGTTGTGTTGCCTCGCCTGGATAGAAAAAGGCGTATGCCCCGACAATCTAGGTGGCGCCATGGCAAGCTAGGCAACAAAGGTGATGCCTGGGTGTTGACCTTTTTGTAATCACGGTAGTGTCTGACGCGGCATATGTAGGAAAACACGACATGACATGTCATCACCATTTCGTCAACAACGGCACAGAGGGCCACTTTGTGTTGTGTCACAAGAGTGTTGCGACTGGGATATCGTCACGTTATGTTGCGTTTGCGAGACGATCGTCGAGGTTGTCGCGATCATTGTCGTCACATAGGCAGGGGAGCGTTGCAATCTCTCTCTCTCTCTCTCTCTCTCTCTCTCTCTCTCTTTTAGCACAGCAACAATCGTCATCTCTTTTCAGCACAACAGCGGTCGCTGCTCGTGAGTTAAAATGTTAAGTTAAGCTTAACTTAATAGTTAATTTTAAAAAAATTATATCATTTAATTTAAATATTTATTTATGACATCTGTATGATTTAATTTAACTATAAACATTAATAATTAAGTATGTTGTTCATCAATATTATTATTTTTGTAATAAAACTTCTCATATAATATATATATATATATAAATTATAAATGTCTCGACTGTGTAGGCGACATTTGTCTAGCTTGGACCCTCAAATGCTCAGGTCGTCTTGACGCTTTGAAAACTATGACTTTAGGTTTCATTTGGTATATCACCTTTTTTAAAATAAATTTTAAATTTTAAAAGATGTATTTTCAAATAAAATAATATTTTATTTAAAAATATAATTTTAAATAAAAATTTACAAAAAATGGCTCAAAATTAAGGACAAACGTCACACTAGTTCCATCAAAAATATATTTTTTTTAAAATTTAGAAAAAATTTTAAATCTTGAATAAAAAGTATTCTATATTAGGTCATTCAAACGCTAAATTTGTAAGAATAAAAATAGAAATCGGAGAGAGAATCTCCATATCTGAATGATCACTATTCATACTTTAAATATTTTTTTATTATATTTCTAAATATATGTATATTTTTAGTTGGTTCTAATAAATAAAAAAATAAAAAATAAAAAATAAAAAATTATATTGTAAAAAAATAGAAATAGAAAAAATAAAATGTATTAAATAAACTATTATGAATATCGTGGAGCTGCTGTACGAATTTTCGAAAAAGAAACCCACCGAAGATAAGCGTGCTGCTGGATGACAGTAATTACCTCATAACATAATGCAGATTGTGCCATGTCATGTGGATTTTCCCGCGCGACCACACGGAGAAGTCCGAAGGACAAAAGGCAAAAGAAAAAAAGAAAAAGAAAGGTAGAGGGGCGTTAAAGTCGATAGCATCTGAAGATCGGTGTTAGAAATAAGTAGATAGAGATCACACGGGTTGGGCTTGAGACTGGGATCGCGATTCGTTCGCCTACGAGAAACCCTTATTTCCAGGGCCAACCGATTTATTGGTCCTAGGGTCTCTTGTCTTTTTAGTTTACATTATAATCGAATCGAGTTTCAAAAACGCACGGCAAGTGTCCAGCTGCTTTCCAGATTCCAGGATGGAAGACCTAAAACCCTCCAGTTCTCCTCCTCCGGCCACATGTAGTGATCCGGCTGCCTTCGAAGAGCGATTTACAGAACTCTGCAAGGTTGGTCTTCTTTGTTTCTTTAATCAATTGTTTTAGATCTCAACCAAGGTTTAATTGTTTCTCTTATGTTGGGTCTAATTAGTTGGCATTTAGCCCTTAGCACACAGTGGTAATATTTGAGACTTGAGCCCTGTCTGTGTGATCTTTCATGATTTTATATAGACTCAAGACGCGTTACCATTGGATGACTACACTACTACACAAGCCATTAAACTGCTCAACGACAGTTACCACATTCTCTTGGCAAATATGTCGGCCTTTGGAACTGGGACGGTATTATATACTTTTATTGTTTAATTAATTCTATTATAATTCTTTACGAGTAATAAATACACTGATGTTGATGTTACTAACAAAATTGAAAAGCATCCTTCCTATTCATTGGTGGTGGGTTTTTTTTACTGTGTATCATCAGCCAGAAGAAGTAGAGCGGTATTGGTTCGCCTTCATCTTATACACTGTAAAAAAAATTTGGCCAGTCCAATGCAAATGAAAAGGGGCTTTCATTGTGTCAGATTTTAAGAGCCACAAAGCTTACGTATGTTGCTCCTCCACTTAGACGGTGATTCTTAGTGTATAAATAATGAACTATCTGTAAAATCCTTGTTGTCCTCCCACCTTTTTTCCTCAGCATTGTTGATTTTTTCAAAGAGCTTCCTCAGTTCATTCTTAAGGTTGGTACAATCTTAGCTAGCACATATGGCTTAGACTGGGAGAACAGGCTTGAGGTATTGTTTTTTAACACAAGACAATATACTGATATGACATTATATATACTTTTTTTCTTTTCTTTTGGTTTGCTGGTATGATATTGTGGTTCCTTTCTCCAAACAGGCAAAGGAGTTGCAGATGAATTTTGTGCATTTGAGCCTTCTAAGCAAGTGGGTGTGTCTTTTCTGCTTAATGTTTCAATCATTGATTGGTTGCTAGATGTTTCAATTACAAATTTGGCATTAACACGTCTTGCTATTCTTTTTGTTACCATTTACGTCATTATGGATTAACAAATTGGTCAAATTTGAAATTCCCCTATCTTCTTGAATTGGTGATTACTTTTTCTACATTCATATGTTTTGCAATCTCATATGGTAGACAATGTTGCCATGAATTTTAGTTTCATTCCATACTATGGTGATGTATGGTTATTTGTTAGCAAAAACAACAACAATTAATTTTACAATGCAAGATATTTTTAAGGGAGCATTGCTTGGGTTATATTGTGGGGATGGATTCCCCTTTGCATTCTTTTAGCATTGTTTGGTTGTTGTGCAGTGTGACGTCATGGGTGTGCACACATAGTTTTAGAAGTATTATCGGTTTGAGCGGAGTCTTAACGCTACTTTTCTGGCCCTCATCCCCACTAAGCCATCGGTAGACGATCTAAAAGATTGTTGGCCTATTAGTTTGGTGGGCGGCATGTATAAAATTCTTGCCAAAGTGGGATATTCAAATTGGGTTGAATCACTTTCATTCTCTTATTAAATGTTTTAGAGAGAGAAGCTCCTCCTTCTATCTAAGCCCCCTCTTTTTTCGGCGTGCCTCCGGCAATCGTCGTGATGGCACCCTCTTTCGGTGTCCCTTCCGCCAAAGGCTCTACCCTCCCTTCTCTCTCCGGCCCTCTAAGCATCAAGGCTTATGCATCCACCAAATCAACTTCCTTTAAGAGATTTTCCTCTTCCCTTTCTTTTGGGGTGAAAGATGGTTTTTCGGCCATTTTTTTCTCAGAGGATGATCTTCTCAATCTAATCGGGATTTTTCCTTTACGGCCCTATTGAAATTCTTTTTCGGCCGGCTGCAGCTTCACCACCTCCGCCGTTATTTTGATAATGAGCAGTTTTTCGGTGACTTTGTTGTAGGCTTCCTTGCCTCTAATACTCTCATGATTCGCTTTGATTTGAAAGATGACTTTGTCGTTGGGTGGCCAGCGATGATCTTACCAATGGTGAATATTTGACTCCCATTTGGATCACTCTTCCTCACCTCCCATTGCAATTTTTCCATTTCGATTTACTTCGGCCTATTGCTTCCACCTTTGGCACATTATTGGCCATGGATTTGCCCACCACCACGCTTGCCCGCCCAAGTGAAGACCATTTTTGAGTGGAATTGGACATTTGTTTTGTTCATCACCCCCTTCCGCCATTTGGATTGGGTCGTCCATTGGCTTTTTTCAAGCTGTCCGATACCATAAGTTGCCGACAATTGGTTTCGAGCGTCCCGGCTGTGCCCTCGCCCATGACAGACTGGTTGTTCCTCCGTCGGTTGATTCCTTGCCGCGTCGGCATTGGTGTCCACTCTCGCACGACGCATCGCTTCCCTCCTGCTTTGAGCCGGCATCGCCTTCGGCCCGGTCTGCGTCGATGTCACCCTCCACCCGGTCCGTGTCGGCCTCTCCTCTCGCGGTGGGCTGCCCGGATGCACTATCTTCGGCTTGATCCTTGTTGTTGGCGTCTCATAGATCCAGGTCGGAGTCCGGCTCGTTGGTTTTGCCGCGTTGGACGGCCTCAGATCTTGCCTCCTCGTCCGCCGCGGCCTCTCTACTTCCTCCACGTGGCGTCCCGCCTGTTGATGCCTGTCAACGACTTTGAGGACTCTAATGAGTGGCTTCATCATAGCACGAATAGTCTTAGCTCGTTGCTAGAATTGTTTAGTAAGAATGAGAGTAGATACCTTTGTTCTCAACCCCTTCTCTCACGGTTGCGTGAGTATGATAGCTCTTGCCCCTCATGAGATGAAAACATCCTCTTTAAAGCTTGTTGATGTCTCAATAGGCTCTCAATAGCTATGTATTCAATGGCAAATCATGTGATCCCCAGGCTGAGGATCTCTCCATCACCCGTGAATGTCCTTATTAAGTTAATAAGAGCATCATGTTATATATGAAACTCGTTATTTTACGGGCATCGTTGATCATAGCTTTTACGTTATTCATTTTTCTAATATTCTCCAGTATCAAATCAATGCGATGAGCGGCGCATGGAGACCAAAACAAGTGTTTCCTCTTCTCCACCAATTTAAGGCCTACCGCCTTATATGAAGCTTCAATTATCCGTGACAATTTGAACAACATATTGTTCACCTACCTCCTCCACTACCTTGTCCATAAGCCTATAGAGGTAGTCAACCGTTCTTGATCCTGCATTAGTGTTGTCAACAGATTTATGAAAGACCATTTCACAATCACAATAAATCATAAGGTTCGTGATGGGGTGTTTGTTTTGCAATGACCATCCATCACACGTAATTGTGCAACCATATTCAGGCCACTTTCTTGTAGGACCAACCACTCCTGGGCCACACTCAGCTATGGTATCTATCATGACTTGATAGTAAGAACCATTGTTTGCTGCATTAAATGGTATTACATTGAAGTAAAAGAATTTTGATATTGCCTTTTCCATTTTCTTTGCCTTCTCTTTGAAAAAAGAAGTCTACAACTTGTTTTTGCTTTGCATCTTGTGGCCTATACATGTAGGGATCAATACCTCTTAATTCGGCACATAAAGTCTTACGTGGATCTTGTACGCTGAAAGTACGGTGAGGGGGAGCAGAAGGACCACCTTGAGAAAAACCACCTTGAGAAGGCCCAAGACTAAACTGTGTAGTCGAAGGGGATGACATGCAATATCCGATATAGAATACCTACGAGCATCATTCTCATAAAATGCAGTCCTTCGACTCTGTTCCATAGCATATTTCATTTGTTCTTGCTCTTGTCTAGACATTTCATCTCCCCAATCACCACAATCAAAATCATCAATGTAATGTCGAGGTTGGCGCTCAAACTCGGCCTCGTCTCGTAAGCTGTTTACTAATTGTTCTTTTTTTCTTTTTTGAGCCTCTCTCATCTATGTAGCCTCACTAAGAGCTTTTTTCATCATTTGTGAAATCTCTCTAGAATACTTCGTGTACACCACCACCTTACCCAAGTACACTAGCAAAATATTGTTTCAAACGTGTGATTCCTCCACTAACAACTTTGTAACAATAATTGCATCGGATTTTCTTTTTATCTTGTGAGAGAGCTATACCATGTTCCCAACCAATACCTGGTAGCTTATTCGACATCTTAAAAAGGAAATAAAAAAAAATTACTTAAAATATAATCATAATGAATTTAAAAAATATTTATAATTAATGAATTTACTAAATAACACAACAACTATTAAATAATATAACTATTAAAGTATCTAATTATATATATATATATATTCTTAATTTAAATTTACACCATATTAAATATTTAGCAATCAATATTAAATGTATACCATGATAAATTTATACGATATTAAATATTCAGCAATTAGTATTAAATTTATATCATAAATATTTTTAAATTTACAGCAGTCCGTATTAAATATTTTTAAATTTAATTAAATTGTCTAATTATATATATGTAAGTCCTCCGATAGTATCTATTACTTAAATTTATTAAAAAAACACATACGTCATCATAAATTAACTTAATTTATATATCTATTGTTAATTTATATCGTATTAAAACTAAATAAATTTTACATCATATTAAATTTTCAGCATTTAGTATTAAATTTATATCGTATTAAATTTTTTTTACTTTAATTTATACCATAATAAATATTTTAAATTTCATTATTACATATTTTATTTTAAATTTAAGGACTAAATTTAAAATAAGCTTATGTAATTACATATAAACTTAAAAATAAGTTTTTATGTTATTATATAAATAAACTTATTTATAAGTTTATTTATATAATTAGATATAAATATTTTTAAATCAAACATATAAATAAATAATTTACATATAAATATTACATATAAATAGTTTTAATCAGATTTTAAAACGTATAAATGAGTATAAATAATTTAAACAAAAGACAGAATTAAATAAATTAGTATAAAATGTATTTAAACAAATATATCTTGCTATGTTTTTAATTTTCATTTGCGCTTCTTCCTTGTTTGGTTTGAGGCCGCTTCGGGATTGAGGATTAATCTCATCAAATCTGTTTTGTTTCATGTTGGGGATGTGCCTTGATTGTGGGATTTGGATGACATTTTAGGGTGCCATACTGCGCAGTTGCCGCTTTTGTATTTGAGTCTTCTTTTAAGGGTTCCCTTTAAGGCTTTCACTATTTGAAACCTGATTATTGAGAGGATAGAGTGTCGTTTAGTTGGCTGGAAGCGATTTTACCTCTCCAAGGAGGTTGCCTAACTTTGGTTAGGAGCATCCTTTCCAACTTCTCGTCCTACTATTTGTCATTGTTTCCTCTTCCAGTGGTTGTGGCTTCTCGGTTCGAGAGGATCCAAAGAAATTTTCTTTGTTGCGGGTAAGTTCAAACCTCATTTGGTTCATTGGTACAGTATGTGTCGCTTTCTTTTTCAAGGCGGCTTGACCATTAAGAAGTTATGCTGGTTAAATGTCTCTTTTGGGAAAGTGATCGTAGCGGTTTGGGATGGAGCAAGAGTCTCTATGGTGGGAGGTGATTGCGGTGAAGTACGGAGTTGCTAGTGGGGTTGGGCTTCTTTGATGCCTCGTGGGCCACATAGTATGGGTTTATGGAAATTCATCCAAGCGTAGTGAGACTCTTTCTATCAGTTTGTGGTGTTTGAGTTGGGGGATGGTATTTCCATTCGCTTTTGGGATGATATTTGGTGTGATACATCTCCCCTAAAGCTCAATTATACTGGATTACGTACTCTCCTGATGCTTTTGTGGCCAACGTTTATTGTCTTTGGGGTACTACCACAATACCATGCAATGGGAGGTAATGTTTTTGCGAGCTGTCCAAGATTGGGAATTAGAAACTTTTTCATCTTTTTTTTTATAGGTTGTATTTAGTTGTCCTAGCAAGGATTGCAGCTGATAGGCTATGTTGGCGCTCCAATCGGGCACTCAGTTTTCAGGTTAAGAGCATTTGCTCTCTTCTGATGCTTGTTCGGCTTGAGATATTCTCGTGGCATAGTGTGTGGAAGGCGCGAGTTTTGTCTTGAGTAGCCTTTTTTGCTTGGATTGTAGTGTTTGACAGAATCTTTACTGTTGATAACTTGTGACGCTGGGATTTTGTTCTTGTTAGCCGTTGTTTCATATGCAAGGCAACATATCCGTGGATCATTTATTCCTTCAATGTCCATATGTTAGTAAGCTTTGGAATATAATTATGGGCTTGTTCGGCCTTCTTTGAGTGATGTCATCGTCCCTTCATGCATTGTTTGAGTGTTGGCTCGTAGGCGTGAGGTAGCATTCGGTGGTGTAGAGGGTTGTCCCTCATTGCCTTCTTTTTTGGCACAAGTGGAATACCCGTGTTTTTGACAATAGGGAGTAATTTGTTTCAGATATCTCTTATTTGTTTTTCGGGGTTTGAGGGAATGGTTATTTGCTTCGGGCAGGTTTTTCTTCTATTTCTGATGTTTATAGCTGCTCATTTTGAGTTTGTTGTTGTTTTTTTATTTTTCATGCACTCCTTTTATGCAATCTTTTTATTTTAATAAAATTTCCTACATATAAAAAAAATGTCATTTGTGCACAACATATTGACAAATCATATGTATGTACATGAGGAACTCATAGCAGATTTTACTCTTCCTTTTAGTTCACACTGTTGTAGATTATATCTGTTCTGTATATTGCTTGCATATGGATATGAGGATTGATATTTTTATGGATCAGTTAAATTTAATAGCTTTTCTTTATCATTAGTTGAATTATAATAATGCTTTATAATATGGAAAGGAAAAAATTAATGCAAGTAAAAATTCCAATAAAAAATGTCAATGAAAAATCATTAGCATTGTTTTCTGTACAAGCTTTGAGTGTATGAAATGCATTTTATGCTTAGTTTTACGTGTATCTGAATATGCCTTATCTTCCATATAATTGCCTTAAGTAGATGAGCAATGGGGAGCCAATTTAGGGCATTCGTGCTTATGCCCACAAGAAGAGGGGAAAAGAAGTTTAATTTCACCTTTTTTTTTATAATTATTATATTTTTCAGGATTCTTTGGAAGCACATGGGTCATATTAGTTTTCTGATGTTAAACGGGTCACTTGTATAATTCTCTGATGTTAGGAATTTCTTGTTAGATCTGGGAATGACTCGTTAAGTGGGAGGCTTTTAATTGATTGATTAGTTTAACATAAATTAGCGCTCTCTCTCTCTCTCTCTCTCTCTCTCTCTCTCTCTCTCTCTCTCTCATGTCAAGGCATTTATTCAATGTTTACATGCTAGTTGACTGTACTCCTTTCTGTAAGATCATATTACCGTATTCTGTGATATGAACAAGTGTGATCCATAAAATGTTTATGTATATGATTCTATATAGTATATTCTTTTATATTGGATTTAGCCACTGCATCTGATGGCATACTAACTATACATTTTTCTTAATCATGTCTGAATATATGTTAATTAATAACATTAGATCTTATAAATTTGATGAAATCAGGCACTACAAAGAGGCCTTCTTTGAATTCTTCCACGTTGTAAGTGCTGATAAGGCTTCAACAATTCATAGTGCAACTGCTTATGTGTCAGATTGCTATCGGTTTGGGTGGTTGCTTTTTATGGCACTTCGCGTCCATGCATTTAGCCGTTTTAAGGACCTAGTGACATGTACAAATGGTTTGATAACTGTACTGGTAAGTTTTAAATGTCATATATTTTAGTCACTGCCATTTGTGCAGCTGTTTGATAATCATATGCAGACTGTATTATGCATTTCATGAATCATGATAGGTAATGGCATATATTACTACTAATATATCAAGATTTACTAAGTGTATATTGTTTATATTTTCAGCTCTCTCTCTCTCTCTCTCTAGCCATAAAATAAAGTGGTAACAAATGAAATAGCATCTTCCTAACACATACTAAAATTCATGACAGGCAATTCTGATAATTCATGTTCCATCGCGCTACAGAAAATTTACTATCCATGACTCCCAACGATTTGGTAATTAGCATAAACTTCATGGATACCTTCTGTTTCTCTTCATTTTAGGTTTTTGCTTGGAGAAAATGATTTTTTATCATTTACATAGATGCTGATCGAGCTTGTGGTTTAGTCAGGAAAAGTGACAAGAGTTTGGACCTGGTTGCATCACTTTGTAACATTTATAACACTTCCGAAGATGAGTTGAGGAAAACAATGGATAAAGCCAATGAGTTGATAGCGAATATTTTGAAGAAGATACCATGTGCAGCATCTGATTGTAGAATTGCTAACCTTGAAACTATCAACCCAGGTTAAACCTGAAATATAACTATTTATTATATTTTGCAGCCTCTTGACTTTGTGCTTGTATATTATTATTCTTCGTGGTTCAATTTTATATTTCCTCCAATGCAGATGGCTTGGTCTATTTTGAAGATTTGATGGATGAGTCATCTTTGTCATCGAGTATCAGTTCTCTTGAAAAGGATTATGATGATGCACTTCATAATAAGGGTGAGCTCGACGAGAGGATATTTGTTGATGAGGAAGATAGCTTGCTTGCTTCTGGGAGTTTGTCCGGAGGTTTCATGCATTTAAATGGTGCCAAAGTATGTTTCCTACCAAGAACATAATTACATAAAAAAACCTTTGGTTATTAACAATTTTGTCCTTGCAGAGAAAACTTGATTGCTTAGCCTCCCCAACTAAGACAATTACAGGCCCTCTATCTCCACTGCATTCTCCTTCCACTTGTCAAGCAAGCAACAATTTTGGTAGTGCTAACTCAAAGATGGCTCCTACTCCAGTTTGCACAGCAATGACAACCGCAAAGTGGCTTCGAACCATCATTTCTCCTGTTCCATCTGGTCCTTCACCAGCACTGGAAAGATTTCTATCATCATGTGATAGGGATGTAAGTGCTGATGTAATGCGCAGGGCTCACATAATCTTAGAGGCTATATTTCCAAGCAATACTTTACAGAGTGCTAATCTGATGGACAATATATGGGCAGGGCAAAGGAGAATAGAAGCACAAAAGTTATATTATAGAGTTCTGGAATCCATGTGTAGGGCAGAGGCTCAAATTTTGCATGCTCATAATTTGACCTCTTTATTAACTAATGAAAGATTCCATAGATGTATGCTTGCTTGTTCTGCTGAACTCGTTTTGGCAACGCATAAAGCTGTGACGATGTTGTTTCCAGCTGTATTGGAGAGAACTGGCATTACAGCTTTTGATCTGAGCAAGGTTATAGAGAGTTTCATTAGGTATGAAGAATCTCTTCCACGAGAATTGAGGCGACATCTGAATTCATTGGAAGAACGTCTTTTGGAAAGCATGGTATGGGAAAAGGGTTCCTCAATGTACAATTCTTTGGTAGTTGCCAAGCCAGCCTTAGCTTCAGAAATAAATCGCCTTGGGTTGTTAGCAGAACCAATGGCATCTTTGGATGCAATTGCAGTTCACATGAACATTTCCTGTGGAGGGCTGCCTCCTGTGCCTTCTTTGCAGAATCATGATGTTTCACCAGGTAGCCTTAATATATTTTCAAGCATACAATCAATGCCTGTTATTATTTGACTTTTCTTACTTTTGTATGTACATGCGAAGTAGTGTTGACAGATTAGTAGATTATGGTTTGATGATGCATACATGTGAAGATTACTTTTGCAGTGTTTTTGCTATATTATTTTCAGGCCAGAATGGAGAGTACCGATCTCCAAAGAGAGTATGTTCTGATTATCGAAGTGTATTGATAGAGCGGGGCTCTTTTACTTCAACTGTGAAGGATCGCCTCCTTGCCAATAATCTCAAGACAAAGCTGCCACCGTTACAGTCAGCATTTGCCAGGTATGGGCCCACATATTTTTCGGTGTGAAGTAGCAGTTACAATCAACTGAATGTGATGTAGGGCGAGTTTTAAATTTTAAAGAACAATATGACACAATGAGTTTGAAGGCTAGGGTGATTTACTACCCCTGGGATTTTCCAACAGCAAGAGGGATAGAGAAATTGATCACAATCAACTTTGAAAATATTTCAATAGTGTTGTGTTGACATCACACATCTTATCCCTATTTATAGGGTTGCAACCCTTGAATACAAAAAGGAATTAAAGAGCAAATAAGACAATGTTATTACATTCTATGGAATGAGGAATAAAAAGGCAAATAAGAGAAAATGAAAATACCGATGCATAACCCAAAATAGGAAACAAAAAGGTCCAAAAAACAAAACACAAATCTAAGATAAGCAAATAAGTAAAATAATAAATGCTTGCCTTCTCCATGGAAGATGAAAGACCTATTGATTCCTATCAAAATGTTTTATTCCTTCAATGTTCTCTGATTTGGAATTTTGTATTACTTAAATATGTTTGCAGTCCAACACGACCAAATCCAGGAGGTGGAGGAGAAACATGTGCAGAAACTGGAATTAGTGTCTTTTTTAGCAAGGTAATTCTAGTTTTTCATGTCTTTTAATAAGGCTACTTTTCTTGCTATTTTTTGGAAAAATTAAAATTAAAATGCTCCCAAGAGCATGATTAGATTTTATTTGTTATTTTGGGAGATAATATATATACACACAATACATGTATTTACGATTCCATACTTTACCATGGTGAACGTAAGGGAGAGAAAAGGATAAAAGTGCATAGGGTGCTTATCCAAGTAGGATTCTCACATATGAACATAGTTAAATCCTTACTTGCTCTTTCCTAGAGAATCACCATTTATGAAATTCAATAATTCATACACAAACATGTAATTATGATCTTTTGTGGCACATGTTTGATGTAATCGGTCAAAATCTATAACACTTATAATTTTTAAGCACAAAAGAAAGAAAAAAACTTATGCGAGAAAAAACAAAATAGGCATCAAGAGAGGCCCAATAACCTTTAAAGAAAAAGGAAAAAATCAAATTTTATTTGGAAAAATCTCAATCACTAAACTGTAAATAATTTACATATATATGGGAAATTTTAGCCAACAACATCAATTTCAAATGAAGAGAACCTATTTAATGTCCCGATGAAGAATGATGTCAGGCTTCTTGTCTATTACATGGTTCTAAAAACAGTATGGATGGTCATTTAGCCGGCCATCATAGACAACATTTTTTTCTTTTCTTTTTGATTTCATACCCTCAGTCAAAATGATGCTTGATAAGTGTTATAAAATTTAAGGAAAAGTCTATTCAAAAATACATTATAAAAGTAATTCGTGCAGAAACACCCTCTTACCATTAGATTGATATGAATATTTTTTAAAAAAAATTAATATCAATTCTGGCAATGATTGTGTTCTTATACAATTTACCTACACAATATATGTGCATAGAACTTTACTCAAAATTTAAAATAAAATAAAATGGAATTAATTTGATGTGTCACTTTAGTTGGGGAGGAAAAAAAGGCAAATCAAATTGGCGATTGACCCCCATATCTCTAATTTGATGAATCTCATGGAAAAACCATCGAAAAGCTTTGATGTCATGGAGAACCAGCAGCACCCTCAAAGCTGCCACAAACTAGAAGTCTCCCTTGATGCCACTGTGAACCCCAGTTAGGCTATCATAGTGGTAGAGTTATATGTATGTGTGTATGTTCAATTAGCACGTCGGGCTGTTGTGCGTGTGGTGTTGATATGGTAGGGGATGAGCATGATACAAAATTATTAGAAAATAAATGTAATTTTTTATAAGAAAAAAAATCATTAAGCACACCATGAAATTTAGGTTAAAATTAATTTAATTGGATATTATGTATTTCCCCAATGGTTTCTTTTTTTTGAATGGGGTGGCAATGTCTTTTTCTTGTTTTGGAATGGGGTGACAGGCTCTTAGTTGTATTGAGTGTTGTATGATTTTTTTTCTCATTTAATTTTGTTTGTTCAATTATCCTTTTTTTGAAACTCAGAAATACTATTTTAAAAAATTATTGATGGGTTGATAAGGGAATAATCCACAAATAATATAAATTAGATCTATCTTGGTTAATTATGTTAAATATTAATTATTGTTTAAATTGTTTTTACTTTTTTTTAATTTTTATCATTACTATTAGTTTTTTTTTAATACAATATTAACATAAATATTAATTTCAAATCAAACTTTGCATGTTAAGTTCATCAACAAATGCCATATGGTGAAGGATTCGTATGGCATTTGTTAAGAAGTTTTACAAGTATTAAAAGTAGGCTTTGTAGCAATTATTATAGGTATACCTAACCTAAAAGGTCCTATATATAGAAAGAATTGAATATCTTTGAAGGTAATTGAAATGTGATGTATAATTTTAAATAATAATAATAATAGTGAATAATGCATACCCAAAAGAAATATCTTTTCAATAGTTTAGGACATCAAGGTTTTGATCTATTAGGTATTTGTTGTCTATTGTAGTTTTTTTCACTTTCTTGATGATTTTAATAAATAATTCCTTTTTTATGTTAAAAAACTTTAGGACGTCAAATCTAATTAAATGATTCAAACAAATTGAATTACCCAATTTTCTTTCTCCTAAGCAAAAGCCCAATTCCATTATAAACTCCATTATATTCAATATGAAAATTCTAAGAGAGTGATCCTCTATTTCATTTTGGAACGATGTGTGGGGTTAGTGTTCAGTTCCTCGCAATTGTATGGGTTGCAGAAGTAATAAGTGGATTTTAAGTCTAAATTGTCGAACCCAAGAAAAGGTTTAATAGGATAACAATTTTAAATCTAGTGATGAGAGGATGAATTTAAGGTTGAGAAATAACATATGAGTAGAATAGATTTCACAAAATTTAAGAACAAATTTTTAAATTAATATAGGAAAGTGTTATGTGATTATTGAGTTAAGATTTCATTTGATGTGTTCACAAAGATAGGTCCTGATTTATCAAGTTTTTACCTTGCTAAATGTTCAATATCCAGCTACAAATCATGAGCTAACCTCTCTCGAGTAATCCAACCCTGTGTACGCCCTAGCTTGAGGGACAAGTGACCCATTAAGTTCAAAATTATTTGATTATGGGATAGCATTGCACTAACCCACAACCTGGTATATTATAGTTTGCACTGGTTTTCGCAAATTATGCAACGGATAGTTTAAATATTTTGATTATCCAATATCTTGCCTTATTTTTCAATCTATAACAAAATATTTTTAAACATTTGATGAAGCAGCTAATCACACCTTATGCATTAAAACTCAAGATAATCAATGAATCCCAACAAGGAAATTACAAGATCAAACAAAACCAAAAGTTTAAATCATTACATCAAATTTCATCCTCAAGCTAGTATGGTTCTATTTTTACAAAATGAAGAATTACAAAGCATGAAATAATTAGAATTGCGAGCTTGCCTTTGACCCCCATGATTCTTGGAGTCTCAGCTTCTCTTGGAGCTTTCCTTCACAAACTTCTTTGGTTTCTTTTTTTCTTTTTTTCCCCTTTTCCCTTGGCTGATTCTTTCCCTATTTATACATGTACTCCCTATTTCAGTTGTCTTTTCCTTGCCGTTACACTTGTATTTTCCTCTTCTAGCATTTGAAAAGGGCATCAGATGATGCACTTAATCTAGTGGTTGATTTTTTTGAGAAAGCCAAGGGTCCAAATCAAACTAAAGAGCTCAAATAAATGCAAACGGGTTGTAATTGTTTGTTTGAGTTAAAAGTTTGCCCGACCAAGAGGCTATGCGTAGGGGGATGGGAGGCAATGTGTACCAACCAAAACAAGGGCAAGAAAATAAAAAAGGTTTCCTAGGGAACTTTTGTAAACCTGACGGATGAGGAAAATGAATTTATTCCTATTTGAGGGTATAAGATTTCTATCGTAATCGTTGATTTCTTTCTTCTTCACGTACCAAATGCGAGAAAAGAATAAACTTTGATTCATTTCCTTTTCTTTCTTGTGTATTAAACTTGCTACAAGAGCTTGCCTTAGGGGCTTAAAATGCATTGTGAGCTTTTTTATTAGATATTGCTGTGTTTTGATGTTTATTGTACGAATGAAGTTTTTGACCTTCTGTCCTTGTGTACTTTATATCTTTCACTTTCTTACTGTTGTTTTAATATATGTTTTTTTCAAATAAAAAAAGCTCTTTGTTTTAGAAATATTTGTCTTGCATTTTCAAGACATTGTTTAAGGTATTTTCTTAAATTAGCGGTATCATCAGACTTGCCACCATCAGCGATTGCAGATTTGTTTTCTCTTACAATGTTTGCACACTGCAATATGTGTCTTTTCAAACATTCCCGTCAATGTTTAAACTTGATCCATGTCTACAACACATCAATTAGGGGACATGTCTCACTAGTAATAATTCTCAAATTTGCATACTCATTTGACTTTAAATCAATTGACATAGTTCCAACAATAGGAGAATGAGACATGGTATACCAATGAAGATTGTTACAAAAATCAACTTTTGTTCTATCTGTTAAGTCACTTATCTTGTGTATGCAATAAGATCTATTGTGAATGGCAAAACACCATGGAAAAACGTCAATATACTAATATCATGAAATGCAATCAGTATCACATGGAAATTTACCAATATGCTCCCCTTCCAACCATGATGTAAGGTGAATGGTTATTTAAAAGAAAAGTAGAAATCTCAATTAAGGCATTTGGAGATAATTATTCAACAAATAAAATCTCAAATATGGAGATGAATGAAAATTTTGGAATGTTTGAGGGCCAAATTTAAATTTGTAAAAGAATCTGAGATTGAACAAAAAAAATTAGTGCTTGGGGATTGGAGTAAACTTTTGAATAAGTTCGAGGATACAGAGGAATAAATGTTTTCCACTTGCTAAGACCAAATTCAAAATTGTTCATAGTGACAGTTCATGATGGGAAAACTTCAGTCGCCTGCCTCTCATGCCGTGTTAAATGGTGGGGAAGAAGTAACAAGATTGCATAGAGGGCATATCCAGCGAGGCTGGGTTCACAGTACACCCATTTATAATATGATACCTAGTCCTACACCCTTAAGAACTCTAAGGGCATGTTCTATGTCTCTAGTTTTTATGTCTATGTTGTGTTTTGATTGCAGAAGTTTGAATAAGATTTACAATTGTAACATATTTTTGAAACATGGCTTTAAAATATTTAAATGTTATTTTAAGTGTTTCATTTTTGAAGCACATTTTTTAACACTTTCAACACTCGATAAATGTGTTTTCTAATTAAAATTTTAAAAACAAGAAACTAACGACATTCTAACGAAAGCCATTATATATCCATAACTTTATTATTTCTATTTATATTAAACCTAATAATAGTAAATCTCTAATGGGGAATAAATTATCCAAGTGTTCGTTGTACTTTCTATTTGTCTCGGCCTTCATCAAATGCTGTTTTACACCTGTGATTTATCTTGTTATCATAGCGAAATGAAAATGTTATGGGCTTGATTTTGCTCTTGCTGTCTCCCTCGATGATTCAATTTGATTGCATGAATGCACTAAATTGGTGTTCAGTTTTTCTTTAGCATACAATGTACTTTTTGTGACCCTAACTTACGTCAACCATGTGCTATCTAGATCGTAAAGTTAGCTGCTGTGAGAATCAATGGCATGGCTGAACGGCTTCTCTTATCTCAGCAAATAAGAGAGAGTGTCTACTGCCTTGTCCAACAAATCCTCAGTCAGCGGACAATTTTATTCTTTAACCGTCATATTGATCAGATCATTCTGTGCTGTTTTTATGGGATTGCTAAGGTTTGTGGTCAGAAACATATCCTGTAGTTTATGGAGTTATGTTCAGTCATTCTAACTGCTGTGTTCATGTTTATGCTACCAGATCTCTCAAATAAACCTTACTTTTAAAGAAATTATTTACAACTATAGAAAGCAACCACATTGTAAGACGCAAGTTTTTCGTAATGTCTTTGTTGATTGGTCATCAGTGCGTTGCAATGGGGTAAGTAGCTTAAATTTGATTCTTAATCTCACAGTTTACTGTAAAGGCTGAATTTTTGAATGACTTGGAACAGCAAATTGGGAAAGAGCATGTTGATATTATTACATTTTACAATGAAATATTTATTCCTGCTGCAAAGCCTCTACTGGTGGAGCTTAGTCCAACTGCAACAAATCTTAAACTTAACCGGGTTCCAGAAGTTCACAATAATAATGATGGTACGATCTCAGATTGTATCTGATTATGATTTACATGTTCCTTAATGCTGGTTGTTACTGAAAATACCTTAAATATGAAATAATTGGATGCTTTGCTTTTCGATCCCGAATTAGTAGGTCAATGTCCAGAGTCACCCAAGATGTCTCCGTTTCCAAGTCTTCCTGATATGTCCCCCAAGAAAGTATCTGCCACACACAATGTCTATGTTTCCCCATTGAGATCTTCAAAGGTAATATTGTTCAGTGTGTTTATGACCTGGGACTGCAATTATGTTTTTGCACTCATTTTGATATTGCTATCTATTTGTTACACATGCTGTTCCTTGCTTATGAACTCAATGAATAGAGTTGATATTTTATGTACCCTTCTCTATACTCTTATCCATTCGGAGGATATGAGCAAGGGAGAGATGATCATGTAGCACCTCTGTTCATCCACATGTCCTCCTCCCTCCCCCCTCTACTCTTCTCTTGTATTGCTGGTGTTGCATTCTACCAGATTTACCATCACTTATCCGTTTGGAGAAGAGCAAGGAAGGGATGATTATATAACCTCTGTTCATGCACAGGTTTTCCTCCCTCATCACCTCTACTCTTCTCTTGCATTGCTGGGGCTGTGTGCTACTAGAATTACTGTCACTACTTGAGCATTGTTAAAGCTTTGACTAATTGAGCACGATGGTAGGGAGAGGAAAAAACTGAGTACAAAAGGGCTGGTTAACTGTCTGCTTGGTAGGGGCCAATTGTAAAATGTCGAATTTGTATTTGCATTATAAAAAATCTGCCTTCTAGTTAATGGAGAAATGCCATATAGCTGCTTAACTGACTTAGTTGTGAGTGACTGCAATGAAGAATATATTCCTCAGCATCATCTTCATTGTCGCATCCTTTTGGTCGTCGTTTGCATTTGGTGTGTTGAAGGTGACTGGTGAGCCTCATCCAACAAATTTACCTTTTGACTCTGACTTGGATAGAAAGCCAAATGTACTTGGAAATGATGTGTCTAATGGCCCTTATCCGTACATGATTTATGCCCGTGTAAGCATATATTATATTTATCTGATTTTTTCCATTAAAATAAAATTAATGTTTTCATTGATACTGTTACAATATATGGATATTCATTTTGACAATGGCCCTTGCACCAATGGGTGTGCTCCGCTCTTGAATTTAGCAAAGTCCATTTATTTTTGACTCAGGTGTCTACTTCTGAAGTTTGATATCCACGTTGAAAAGTTTGTATGATTATACAAATTAAGATGCTCTTCTAAATATCTAAACATGTAACGTGGACTAAGTTATCGTCTTAAATTGTGTACAGATGGATGCATTAATCTCGCACAGCTCAAAAAGTTACTATGCTTGTGTGGGAGAGAGCACTCATGCGTACCAGAGTCCTTCAAAAGATCTGACTGCCATTAATAAGCAATTGAATGGGTACAGATGCTTTGTGCTAATACTTTTGTTCAGTATATGAACTGTATCATAAATTGATACTGTTGTTTTTTTCTCTTTATTTTTTACCCTGTTCTCTTCTAATTTCCAGTTCCCGGAAGCTTAGAGGCATACTCAACTTTGACGATGACATTGGCTTGGTTAGTGACTCTCTTGTTGCCAATAGCCTCTGTATTCAAAATGGAAGTAGTACATGTGCATCAGGTGGGCCCATGAAATCTGAAAAGCCCGACCAATAACATTATGGCTAAAAAATTGTGTGATTGTAAAATCCAATGCTTGTAGGTATACATACATATATATATATATCAGGTCTATAGTTTCTGTAGGCGAGAAGGGTGTTGTATGAGCAGCAAGTTGATGTATAATAGCCGCTGCTGCCTCCTTCTAGTGCTAGGATACTCCCGAGCTATAATGTAGTTAAGTTTGATCTTTCTTTATTGACTATAATGAAGTTTTTTTTACCAAGCAAGAATAGGTATAGTAGAGCCGCTTCTCAGAATAATTTGGGGTGGAGATGTGCCCATTCTCATACTGTAAGGCTTGGGGACTTGCAAAATAATTCTTGTTTTTTGGTTTTGGTTTTGTTTTGTTTCGGTTTTTGTTTATTAGATAAGCTAATGGATTGAGTAATTTGTTAATTTTCATTTGCAAGGGAATCCGACCAGAAGGCTTGGGTTTTGGGAGGGGTGATGAGAGTGCCATTGATAATTTTCATGTTGAGACTGCCATTGATGAGAGTGCGTTTCAATGAAGTTCTCTTTTTAAAAAAGTGAAACACACTCGTTGAACAGTTGTTCTTTGGCTAACATACGCGTAATGGCGGAAAGCAATGGGAATCGAGACTATTGGTTCAGACGAAAATTGGGTCTAGGAGATGTCCAAATCTTGTTCCTTGCTCATGGCATCATTGGGCTATGAGTTGATCTTTATTCTGCTATTGCTTTATGAGTAACGCAGACGAAATGGCAGAAGAACAAGATTTGCTGCGAAAGAACAAGAAAGAAATGGAAAGGCAAAACAAGAGACAGAAATAGAAACGGCGAGTTGATTGTTCAGCTCTGTCAGGCTATTGAGGATCAATATTGTTACGAAGAGGCTACAAGCAGCACACAAAACATAGATTTTTTTTATGCCAAAGGAACAATAGGCAAGTGACAAATGAGTGGGATACATAAAAAATAACTTATAATCTATTCCTTTATTATCCGTATGTTAGGGTCATGTCGTAAGGATTTTGTTCTTGTTAGCTGTTGTTTCATGTGCAAGGGTTCTGTGGCGTCTGCGGATCATTTATTCTTTCATTGTTCTTATGTTAAGGAGTTTTGGGACATGATTATGGGCTCGTTTGGCCTTCTTTGGGTAATGTTGTTGTCCCTTTGTGGGTTGTTTGGGAGCGTGGGCGGTATTCGGTGGTGTGGAGGGTTATCTCTCATTGTCTTTTTGGTGTATTTGACATGAGCAGAATGTCCATGTTTTTGACAATAGGGAGTGGGCTTCTTCATAGTTTTCTTTTATCTTTTGTTCGGAGTTTAAGGGAATGACTTTTTGCTTCAGGCATATTTTCTTTTTCTTCCATTTCTGATGTTCTTGGGTGCTCATTTTGAGCCCATTGTTGTATGTTCATTTTGTGCACGTAATAATGGGTGTGTATGTATATAAATGGGGTAGCTGAAAATTGAGGGTCGTTTGATATTTAGCTTGAATTATATCAACCTTTAGGACCGTGTAATATTTAAGGTCGTTCAAATTTTATTTTTTTAAAACTAGCAATCATAATTTTTTATTTTTATTTTATTTTTTTTTCATGTTATTAATATGTAGGAGTGTAAAATGGACCATTGGTCAGCGGATTAGCTCGCAAACCATTCGGACTAGACTATTAAAATTTTGATATATTTCAATTGCGAGTTTAAATAGACTGATCCGTATGAATGCGTACTAGTTTGCGAACTTGTTTTTTTTTTTTTTTTTTGTTATTTTTAAACCATTAGTCGGCAAGAATCGTTTACCTCTTTAGTAGGCCTTCCTATACCCTAGTGGGAGAGTAAAACAGTGATGCATGGCACGTACAACTGATGAAGGAACTATGGGGTGCTATCACCTATAGACTAGCGGTGAAAGAACTATAAAAGGAAACATAGAGTTATTCCATGGATGTTTTTCTTAAGAGTAATGTTATGTACAAATAGATTGTACAGGTAATTCACGCAAGGGCATCTTCATTACTGCTAAATTGATATTATTGTTTTTTAAAACTTTTTATTCATACTAATACCACAATAGAGAGAGTGTTCCTGAACGGATTTTCTACATAATTTATCTACAAATAAACTTTTTCTTTTCTCTATGAGCTAATATATTACTCATATGTCTTAAATTTTGTTGCTAGGGTAATAAAACATAAAATTTAACCCTTAAGTCATGGAATTTGATGCATGAGCCTTAAGTGTGAAAATTCACATTTTTGGCGCTTTGATCTTCTATAATTGAGAAATTGAGGTTAAGACATGGTCTGTAGTATTTGGGTATGAGTTTGTGTGATTTGAGGTTTTAAACAATTAGATTTTTGGGTGAAATGGCTGAAAAATGGCGGATTTCAGCCTTGTGCAGCGACGTGGTCGACTAAAATGGACTTGGTCAATCGACTGGGTGGTTTGGTCGACCATTGATTAGTTTGATCGACCATTTGATTGACTAGTTTGATTGACCAAAGCATTTTAATTGACTAAGGTGGTCGAGTGAACCAAAGTGGTCAAGTGAGATGTGGTCAACTAAATTTAGGTGATTTCAATCGACCAAGGCTTGTTTTGAACCGTTTTTTCGTGTTTTCTTTGGAGTTTGGTCTCATGCTTTGTAGACAACCCAGTGAGGGGATTTAGCACTATGAGTCTATGAGTTTGAGAGGATTTGATAAGTCTAGCTTGTCTTTTGTATTGCATGTATGTCTTGTTTGATTTCATGTGTTTGAATAGGCATGAGATGTCATGGTTGTTATCTCTTACCTATTAACTATGTATGGTAACTGCATGAGATATCATGTTTGCGTGAATGATGGTATTTAGTGATCACGTGGGCATGCGAGACTACTTTGATAAGCCCGGGAGGCTACTGTTGAGTGCAAAGAGCCCTCAAACTCCTCCTCCCAATGGTTCTCTAAATCATTCCTCTCCTCCTCCGCCTCTTGTTACTCTCCTTGTTTTAGGTAGGTCCTCTCTTACCTCTTGATTAACACCCAAGTCTTCAACATTTGATGCTTGGGCTAGTGAGGTGTTTGCCTGATCATGCTGCCCATGATCTTCAACAAGCTCATTAAGATTTTGAGATTGATCTCCGTGATCAACAGCTTGATCTAGTGCACCTCGTTCACTTTCGAGTACAAATGATTCCTTTAGAACTTTTGAATTTCTTGTAATAAGATCTTCAACAACAATTTGTTCCTACACACATGAACTATTTTTGTCTATTGGTGAACCAAGGTTAGTTTCATCAAAAACATGTAAAAACTCTTCAATTATTTTGGTTATTTTATTAAACACATGATAAGTCTTGCTATTTAAAGAGTATCCAACAAAATAACTATCATATGATTTGACATTAAATTTATTCAAATAATTTTTACCATTATTCAGAATATAGCAAGCACACTCAAAAGCCCTTAGGTAACTAATATTTGATCTCCTCTCCTTTCATAATTCATAAGGTGTTTTCATAGCTCGTTTATTTATTAGAGTCATGTTTTCACGCAATAGGCAATTGACCCATAGTGATTTGGGGAACCATGCCCTTGCTAATAAAGTTCTAGCAGCTTCAACTAAAATTTTATTATTTCTTGTTGCTACTCCATTTTATTGTTAAGTTTTGGAGACATAGAAATTGTGTTGGATACCATGTTCTGCACAATACTTTAATATATTATAAAATTCAAACTCCTTGTCATGATCAATTTTAATGTATTTAATAGAAAGATCCTTGAAATTTGAAATCCAATTGTCATGGTCAATTATAACATGTTTTTATATTTTTATATGATTAAACTTGTTAGAGCATTCACAATGAGCTCAATAAACTTTGATTATAATTTAACCTAATAATTTGCTTTTAAAATTATAGCTAGCTTAATTTTAGGCCATGATACAAAATATTAATACAAAATTATATCTCTCTCTTCCACCATCATAACTTTAGCATTTCAATTGTCATTGGGAGAAAGCAAACCCATTAAGAGAGAGAAAGGAGTTATTGAAAAGTAAAATAAAAATAATAATAGCCATATAACTTGCCTCGCCAGATTTAGGCAGCAAGATTGCATTTGGTTAAATATATTTGTACATTTGATGAGCCCATTATTAGCATTTTTTTCCATCTTTAGCTAAAATTTGGCTATTTTTTTAAAATAGTCGGCCAGATGCAAATGCTCTTATATGATTTCATTCACTTAGAGCTTGTGCCAATCCGGTTAAATGCAGGGAGCATGCATGCCCCAAGCCGTGAACTTGACGATGAAGAGAAGATTTGGCCATTCTTATACAAATTAATCAAGAATTAGAGTTGTTCTCCTGACGAGCCTAAGGCCAAGCGAAATAGTTTAACTGTGTCCCAAGCAATAAGGCTTACTTAAATTAGGCATGACTAACCCAACATCACCTCCATATGCGATGGTCTTTTCCCTGCATCATCGGCTCCTCCCTTGCTCGACCAGACACCTCCTTACAACTGAATTAAGCCATACCCCGAGAGATCGGGAAGGAGATCTCTATCCCACGAGATTGGAGAGAAAGATTTTGCCAGATTTCTCTCATGATTGGTCATTGCGACGAACATTGAAAGCTATTTCCCCTAGGATAAAGGCCACCATGCCCCTCTTTGACTACTCCCCTCTACATCGGCTATAAAAGGAGAGAATGCAGACAAAAACAGGGAGGGGGGGACATACAGAGAAGGAGAAGGTTACAAAGGGCAATGTGAAAAGAGGGGAAAAAAGAAGATAGAGAGACAAGGAGGCATAGGTGGGGAAGAGGGAGAAAGAAAAAAAAAGCAACAGAGAATAATAGATGAAAATCCGAATGTTTTAGTTAGGATATTAAAAAAAAAAGAAACGAGATTAAAGATGAAGTGTGACATTTAAAATATAAAAAAATTAAATTATTTTATTCTTAAATGTAAAAGTGCATAGGAATATTTTTAAAATTATAAAATTTTGGATGTAATTAAAAAAACAAAAGTTGATATAACATCTTTCTTCTTATTGTTTGGTTTTGCTATGTTTTGCTATGGAGCTTTAATGGCAAGAGGAACAGAGGCGTACACACTTTAAAGTGGGGAATACCAGGGGAATCCGTGCGGGTTTGTGCCTTGGACCAATTTCAGTTGTCCCCTGTTGGCTAATAGTTCCTTAGTTGGCACAGTTGATACCCGGAACACATGGTAATTACAGCCTGTTTGGTAGCTCTTTCCTAAACGCGTATTCTGCATTTAAATGCAGAATACACATCTCCTTTTTTGTTTGGCTGGAGTTTTTGATTTTCAAAAATCATGTGTTCTCAAATACAATAAAATGAAAACATCTTTTTAGTGTTTTCAATTTATATTTTTTGTTTTCCGGCCAACCCATTGCAATCCGGAAACTGCCCCCCGCCAGTCTGGCAACCGTCCTCTTGCCAGTCCGATGGCACCCCGCCTAACAGTCCGGCAACGACGCGGCAGCCCCAGTTCTGCACAGCGACGGCCTCCCCTGCCAGTTCGGTGACGGCCCAGATCTACGTTGCAACGCCCCTCCTACCAGTCCGGTGACGCGCGACAGCCCAGATCTGCATTGCGATGGCCTCCCCTTCCAGTCCGGTGACGGCCCGGCACCCCCCCCCCCCCCCCCCCCCCCCCCCCCCGTCAGTCCGGTGGTGGCACAGCCCTCTCCCGGCGACCCCGAGCTGCATTGCCATGGATCCCCCCTGCCAGTCCAGCGATGGCGCAGCCTAGTCCGGCAACCCCGATCTGTGTTGCCATGGCTCCCCCCTGCCCGTTTGGCGATGGCACAACCCTGCCCCAGCACGCAACCCAGATCATCACCAAACAAAAACAACTGTATTCAATTTACCGGAAACGCTTTTCAAATGCTGTTCCCAAAAACCTTTTCTGAGAACAAAAAATGAAAATGGGCACCAAACATACCGGGGGTATGTTTTCACAAATTAAAACGAAGGCCAAATCAAATTCAAATAGTTTTCTTATCCAAAATATTATAAAACCACATATGATACAATATTCATTATTCATCTCCACGACACGACCGCTCACGATTTTATTGCATGTCCATTTACAAACGCAGAAAGATTAAAGAACGCCCACTTTAAGAGAGTTGGCCTTCTCTTGCAGGCTCTCAAGCAAACTCTCAAAACTCTTCTTAAATGACCCTACTCCTTCAAGCTCTAGCTGGTACCCAACTTCATCCCAGTCAATACCCAATTTTTCAAGCGCACCATAAATCCCTTCAGCTTCAGAAACATTGGAATCGATCGTCCTTGACGCAGCACCATGGTCAATGAATGCCTGCAGTGCTTGATCGGGCATTGTTGAAACCTGGCACCCCAAAAAAAGACAACAGTGATAAAAATTAAATCAGTTTTCGGCAAATTATTACTTCCTTCCTTAAAGCTCAAGCTCAATCAAACACAAAAACACTGAATCATTAGGTTATCCGTATGAAGCAAAAGCGGTTCACCGTGTCAGGCCCGATGAGGGGGGGCAACATATAGGGTATCAGGATAGGCAGGGTTCTTCACACTGGTTGAGGCCCACAACAGCCTCTGTTTCTTAGCACCTTTTTTCACCAAAGCATCCCATCTAGGCCCAGAAAATTTCTCCTCATAGAGCTTGTACGCAAGTGCAGCTTGAGCTACTGCAGCCTAAAAGAGTATGAAACTATCAGATCAGGTCTTTCCTACATTTGCAATCTCCTCATGGGATGAGGATATGGAATTTTAAGATATTTACTTTTCCTCGAAGATCGAGGGCCTCCGGGGTCCCAATATCTTCAAGCATTTTGTCAATGAGTGTGTCCACTCGGCTAACAAAGAAGGAAGCAACGCTTGTAACTCTTGAGAGATCACTTAGCCCAGACGCCTCAAGGCCTCCCAAGTAAGCATCAATGACGGCCTCGTATCTAGACAAAGAGAATATGAGCTGTTCATTGTATTACAACAGAAAACAAAACAGTTAGTTGCCACTGTCCAATATCCTTGATCATCATACATGTAGAGATCAACCATGTACTTGCACAAGATGCATAATCTACATGGAAAACAAGTTAATAGCAGTAGCAACCAACAATGTAGCCAACAATAAGATAAACATTAAATTTGGTCCTAACAAAGTCCAAACACCCCGATGGCCTCAGCTCTATTTAACAAAGGCTGCATTGATCAAGTAGACAGAATGAAATTTTTTTTATCCCAATCTATTTCCTTAGCTTACCCCATAGGTAGGCGTGATCAAGAACCGAACCAAACCGATGAACCAAACCAAACCGAACCGAATAGACTAAAAAATAAAAATTTTAAAATTATATTGATTTATTTGGTTTTTATTTTGGAAGAACCGATGATATTTGATCGATTTACGGTTTCGGCAGTTCGGTTACCGAACCGACCCAACATATTGTCATTGAATTTAATATAGTTCGATAAGTTTATACATCCCTCACTGCTCCTAGTATGTTGTTTAGCAAGGTTTGAACTTGATAATATTTATCGTGTCTTGTGTTTTATTTATTGGATTTTTGGATAATAACATTACAAATTCGAATTTAAAATTTCATTTTCTTAGGTGAATGTTTAATGCTTTCATATCATTTTTTTATTGGTGCCTTAAAAGCTTATAGGTAATGATGTTTGAGATGAATGTATTTTTTTAAAAATTTATCGTTAAAATTCAAAAACCGATTCAAACCGATGAACCGAACCAAACTTTATGCACCGAACCGAACCAATAACCAATGGTTTTTAACCTTTATTAGTTGGTTTTGGTTTGAATTTTTTTCAAATCGAATGTCCTTGGTTTGGTTTAAAAATTATATACAAACCAACTGAACCAACCGATAATCACCCCTACCCATAGGTAGTAGCATCATGGTTTGAAGTCGCAGTCGCAGACGTCATTGTGTTGCGGTCACGGTCGCGAATGACTTATCGCATCTCGGGTGAGATGCAACTTTAGACATGAAATAATATTTAATTTAAAAAATAAAAATCAAACTACAACCATTAAACAAGTAAAATAAATAGTTTGAATTGTATGCTATGACTTCAAACGTACAAAATAAGCAATAGAATACTACTATAATATTAAAATAAATATATTATTATGTTTTACATGCTTTATAATTTATAAAACAAAATTATCATTCAAGTTTAACTTTTATTAATTTTTAAATTTTAAGTAGCTACTAAATTTTAAAACGTAGTATTATAGAAGTGATGCTCCTTAATAACTCCTTTAATAGTTCCTTTAAATTTATCGTCTTTAAAATCATATATTTAAAACAAGGTAAATGTATAAAATAGATTTAAAATATTTAATAAATTTATATAAATTTAAAACATGGTAAATGTAGTTAATATAATAGATATATAAATTTATTAAAAATATTTAATAAAATACAGCATATAATTACATATTTTGATTAAATATTAATAAAATATAGATTAAAAATAAAAATACTAACTGCATCGGGCATGCGTGAATGTATATATTAAAAAGCATATAAATATTGCAGACACATTAACGTAAATGTATATATTAGTAATCATATAAAATAATAATGCAAGATTAAAAATAAAAACAGATGATCTCGTTTGTGTCAAGCATGCGTGAATTGTCAGAAGAGCACAGCGATCGATGGGCGAGGAAGAGACAAAGCACAGCATCCGGCGATCAGCAGCGAGCGTGCATGAGGCATCAGCAGCGAGTCAACACAAAGCAACGCCCGGAGAGGAAGAAGAAAATCAACGTCCGATGATCGGCGACAAAGAGGCAAAGCACATTGTCCGACGATCGGCGATCAGATCAAGCGTCATGGAGGAGGAAGAAAGGCATACTACAACAGGATGGAGCCATCCCGTAAACTTCAGACGAAATTTCATACAAGATGGAACGCATCATTGAGAGAACGGCCGTATCATTGCTTCTTGGCCGAGATGTCAAACGAGATTGTCACGATGATGAAGATTCATGCGATCCATGTACCGGCCTTGGATATTGGATCGGCACCCTCCGATACCGTGATGATTCGAACGATACTTCACCGACTTGGATGATACTACAAACCATGAGTAGCATTTCGATCAATATATTCTTGAAGCCACACTTTTTTAGTAAAAATTTTTAAAATAAATAAATAAATAAAAATGTAAATGTGTGATGAGAAATTTTTTCTAAAGAGAAACACTGCCCTATTGGTTTTGAAGGGCATCAAATTTTGGGACAGATAGGACTTGATGGAATTTGACAAGGGACAAAGGAAGATATATCTACAAGAAATATTTAAGAAAAAAAACTGATAAGAGTCCCAGATGACTGTTTCTAAGCAGTCTTTGCAGTATAATGGCCTCTGTTAGGATGAGTTCTATACTCAATAAAAAATAAAATAAAAACAGCAATCCATCCACTAAATTCAATAAAATGATTATACTAAGAAGAAATCCATGCCATCAATTTTAATTTTAAAGCTCATCAAGAATACATTAGAGCAACTTACAGTTACATTAACGCTTATGCCAAGAGAAATTGTTTCTTTGATCGATGTGATGCATTCAGCAGTAGCAGGAATCTTTATATACACATTGTTTCGAGTGACAATCTTGTGAAGCCATTTGGCAGCCTCCACAGTGCCTTTAGTATCATTAGCAAGCATTGGAGAAACTTCGACAGAAACATAACCATCACCCCCATCCGTTTGATCATATATTGGCTCAAAAAGCTTGCATGCATCCTGAATATCTTTCACTACAAGTTCCCAGTATGCAGACTCTATATCTTTTCCTGATTGAACAAGTTCCCTACACATTGCAGCTGCTTAAAGTGGCATGAAAAATTGTTTATTTTACAAGCAAAATTGAATTGTACGGCCATTGGAAGGCTAAACAGGATTGTTGAATTCTGATTCTCAAACGAAACATACAGGCCAATTAGCTTGTAAACGCATGTTTGAAACACCCAAGTGTTTGACGACATGTTCATAAATAATATTGTGCACATAAACAACCTTTTTATGCATTTATATATAAGCACCTGATAACAAAAAATTGTTTATTAGAACTCGAATGATGTTTATAAACAAAATTAAAACTACGAATCCACTAATCTAACCTTATTCTCACGACGAATTCATGATAGGCAATAATACGTCTAGAATATTAATAATAAATAAATAAATCTCCTTACCTAAATTGTTCATTGTAAGCATTTGAAGATGATATTGCTTTCTGGAAGATCTGCAGTGCACCATCGAGACAATAAAATAAAACATCAGAAAACAATGAAGAGAAAAAAATACAAAGGAAGAAAGAATGTTGAATTACCGCTGGATTGCTAGTTACACCTCTGACACCAGCTGCTATGAGGGGAAGCAGATCTGTAACGGGTCTGCAGAGATTATCATACCATGGACTTTGACCTTGCTTCTCGTAGAGATCATGGAGAACCGTTTTCTTTATCTGGGTTCCACTTCCATCAAGTAGGCAGCATTTAACACTGCAATAAAATTGAATTGAATAAATTCAAAGTGGTTCAGAATTATAAGCTGTGCGGGTTTGATCGAAAGTACTAGGCACACGAACATCCAAAAAAAAAACTCGAAAGTAATTATTAGAGCACGACGGACACAAACAAGATAAAGATTGGGGGGGGGGGGGGGTGCTTACACCAAGCGGCCACACAGAGCAGGGTTGTTAGCAGCGATGGATAACTTAGACGATGCAAGCGTTGCTGCGCTGGAGCGGGAGACATTTTTGTAGTGAAAATAGACCGAAAACCTCGTCTGATGAGATCTGGGTTTGACCGAAGCGATCGCAGGAATGGGGTGGGGATTCGATAGGTTTGAGATCAGACCCATGGGATCGAGATTTAGAGCGACCGAGAGAGAGAGAGAGAGAGAGAGAGAGAGAGAGAGAGAGAGACGATGACGATGAGACAAACAGGCGATGTCGGAAGGGGGAAAGAGTCGGAGGGAGGAAAGAGACGGAAGGTAGGTAGAATAGGGGTTGATAATTTAAATAATATTTTATTATAACTTTTAAAAACATAAAATAATTTGTCAACAGGAGTGTGCGTAGGGAACAGTATAGGGTTATGTTTTATATTGTTTTTTGTTTTTATAAATCATATTTAAAAATAGTTTTTAGTTGAAGTAGAAATATAATTTTTGTTTGGGGTTGTTTTTAACGTTTTTCATTGGTAGTTCAATGTCACGCTCCAAAAAGCGTAATGCTGGCGAGTGTCTTTCAGCTGGCACAGATGCGTGCTAGTTAAAGAAGGGACAAGACAGAAAGTTTAGCTAATACAGACGAGAAAGGCTTCACAATAGTTCGCGTGAGAGATCGATATAGTTCCTTCAGAGTTCAAACATAGCAATTCGATTAAATCTGACTTGATGACGAAAATGAGACTTAACCATCCCTATACAAACTGAAGCCGTTCTCATAATGAGCTCAAGGCATGGTGAAACCAATCTACGTGTATTTCAATCGGTATGACTTACTTTGAACATTCACAGTGTGATCGAGTGTCGCATGAGTGAAAACCCAAACCCCGTAACATTACACTGTACTAGAATAGATCCACTAAAGCACCACACCAAACCACGACAAACCGAACAGGGAGGATGACAGTGAATGATGAAAACAAAAAACAAAAACATTGTTCTTATTTTTATGCATTTGAAAACTAAAAATAAAATTAGTCACCAAATATAAAACACATTTAATATTTTTTGTATTCTAAAATAAAATTATTTCATTATTAAGGTTATTAAACTTTAATGTATTTAATATCCATAAACTTGTTAAGATTATTTCATTTTTTTTGTTTAAGTGTTAACTTTAATATTTTTGTAATATTTCTTCACACATTTAAAGAGAAGTGGTAAATAGTGATTCACCAACTCTATTTGACATACCTATCAGCTCATATCAGTCATTTATTTTAATAAAATTATTAGGGTTAATATAAAAAAAATAATACGTGCAATTGGCTTATGGTATTACTGTAAAACTATAGTTATACATGCGCTTGTAATTTATTTTTTTTCTTTTTCACCCAATGATATGTTATGCACGGTTACTTATCGATTACTCTAACTCAAAAAATAATCAACTAACAAATAGCAAATCGGCCGGTTGATGATTTGGCTCTCAATCCGATACCAAATAATTTTATAACTTTTTTAATAACGAAGTTCATGAGGCCTCCGTCATCGTGCGCGGATAATCTAACAACACGAATTATAACCGAATACCCAAACTCTGTCATAATTGGACACAATGGTTATAAAACAATTTCCTAAATTTTTGCAAATTTTCCCCTTCATAATTGAGCATTAATTGTTGATCTATTCACTCGTTCACTATGCACGTTAAGTCCAATTCCTAAGTATACCCAATTGCTTATTGTGTTGAATAGGCAACGGTTCCTCGACACATTCACTCGTTCACGCGTTTTAGTTTGCATTTGAAGAAGAATAAAGAAAAAGAAGAAGAAATTTCAAGGAAATTCATCACATGCTTGCTGATTTTCTTGTTGGTTTGAGGCGCCAAGCTCCTTCTCTTGCTTTTGGTAACCAATTTGATGGATTACCTCTTCTTAAAGGTAAAGTTCATTTAAATGTTTTGAGTTTTGCCAACATCCGTTATCATTGACTTTTTGTTAACATTGGTTTTATGGTTTGTATTTTTCTAGACTCTTGTGTTGGCTTGTATTTTTAAAACATGTTCTCTTGTATTTTTGTATCTTTTTTTGCTTTGGATATGCTTTCTATCTCTAAGATGAGTTATGGGTATGCCCTGTCCTTTGGCTTATCTCTCCTATTTATCTTTGATGAGTTAGGTTTATGTCCTTTGTATATTTTAAGGTTTGAGTATTTGTCTACTTTTTTAATTAATAAAATAATTTAGGGTGCCGTCTCATTTAAAAAAAAAAGTAAAAGAGAAAAAAAATAAAAAATGGAATAATATACTGGTTCATATTAAAGAAAATAGGAAAAAACAAAGGAGAAAGGAAAATTGGAAAACCCAAAAAGAAAAAGAAAAAAGAAGGCTCCAGTCCTCCGTCGTCTCCCTTCCCTCTTCCCTCTTCGGCTCTTCCCTCCGACGCTCTCTCAGATTTTCTGTCTGGCTCCCTGAATAGGAATCTGGACCCAAAGCGATCCGTTTCCAGTGGTTTTATCGCACCTAATATAAGCTTTTCGGTCGTTTCCACTGGTTTTATAATTTTTTTATTTATAAAAATGAAACGAAATATGTTAGAATTGTGTGATCTAGGGTTTTGATTGAAAGAAGGAGAAGGAGAAGGAGAAGAAGAAGAAGAAGAAGAAGAAGAAGGGTGGAATAGATTAGGATCGATTAGATTAGATCAGGGAGCTCCTTATTGCCGATCTTTCGTTGCGAACTTGTAGTTGTGATCTAAAAAAATCATTTAATAGTTTTTTTTTGAAAATATTTTTCTAATAAGCTTCAGAAATCAGATTGGGGGAAGGTAGATAGTGCTGTAAAAACAACAACAACAATAATATTAGGAGGTTAAAGAGATAGAGTTGGAGTTGCGGAGGAGGAGGAAGAGGAAGAGGCGGTGCCTAAGCCTGCCCGCGTGTTATACAAATTTCGAAATGCAAATTGAATGAAGAATTGGAGATGAATGCGAGATCTGGTGTTTACCACCAAAATGCCAACGTGACTTCTTTTGAATGCTAATCTACATTTGTTTGCATCTACAACCATCCAAAACAGCATGAATTTCCCAAAGCTCGATGACTCCCCAATGTTTCGCAAACAGGTCTCTCTCTGTCTTCTCACTGCACGTCTCCATTTTCCTTTAAATAAAAATAAAATTAAAAATCCTTTTGCATTGGGTTGGGGGTGCCTAGGTTTGCAAACTTTATTTTCTGACCCTTTACATTTTCAGCTCTCCCTTCTTGTGGGTGTGCGCGGTCGCGTATGTGAATCAAGTAAAAAAATTTGAGTTCTTGATTTGCAAATTAATTCCACCTCTCCTGCTCCTGGATGGTATCCGTTGTGGGCTATTTCTAATTACTCTCAGAGGATACTTCGAACTGCGCTTTTAATATTTATGAAATTATTAAAATTTGGTGTACACACTGGCTGGCCTAACCTACCGTTATTTGTTACTTCAAGGAACTCTTTGCATACACTACTCCTGTTTAATGTTATCGTACCCAATACTCGAGAACACAGTGCACGCATCAAATTCAACACCAACTCGGTATCTTATGCCAACCAATTCAAACCCAATTTTTTTGGTCACTTGCTACCTCGCGTCAAATACACGGTATTCAGGTGGACTTATTTTAATCAATCTCATTATTCTCATATTGGCCTTGGATTCCCAGACCCTACATGTGCAATTTCCTCAAAATCAAATTCTTCCAGTCAGATTGTAGGAGTACTTCAATTTTTAGAGTCTCTTGTCCAAATCCTCATGCTCGAAATTTACTTTAATCATAGTTTTTTTTTTGGATCCTCTGGTAACCCAGAAAGCAATAATGATTATATATATATATATATATATATATATATATATATATATAAAACCATTCTCTTTCTCTTAGAAGGCTCCTCTGGTTGCCCTTTTCCCTGCTTGTCTGTGCCTACTGCTCCTAGTTTAGGTTATTGATGCTTCCTTTCATGAAACAGATACAATGCATGGAGGAAAGTGCAGAGACACTAAGAGAAAGGAGTCTAAAATTTTACAAAGGTTGTCGGAAATACACGTAAGTTTACTTCTAATATCCAACTTGTTATTTCTTTATATCATCAACAATTTTTACAAGGGATGCTTCTAAATACAGATTCCATTGCTGCTGCGGCTGTTTTTGTTTTTTGTTTTGAAAAAAGGAAATAAAATCAGTTGGGCTTTTCTTTCATTAATATTTACATCAAGAAACCGTGAGGTGGCATAATCATGAATGTTGAATTAAATTATTTTTAAATGCCTTTATAAATCCAGTGGTCCTGATGGTGTTACATCACTTTTCCCTAATTTTGCCATGATTTTGTTGGTTTAAATTGGCAAAATATGGGATGTAAGCCATATCTGCTTTTATGTTGATGTAAGTGATGGGCTGAAATTTCCTTTAAATTTTAAAAATTATTATTCGGTCACCTTGGTTTGCTCAAGCATTTTCTAATTAGATTTGTCAAATTTCGAAACTATTCTCAATTGATAATGTTCTTCAATTTTGACATGGCTATGGTCTTAGGGCTCCACAGATTTAACTTGTTGATCTTTCTTTTCTGTAATCTAGAACATAAGATTCAATTAGATAATTAGGCCCATGCCGCTAGCATGGTGATAAAGACATGCCCACTGGTTGTGAAGTTATGGGTTCAAAATCATGCTTCCGCATGTAGGAGAGGTTTAGGGTAGAAAGAGGTGGGAAGAGTCTAGGGGGCATTATTGTAAAAATATTTTTTTCAATTGGATAATTCAAAATAGATAAATAATATGAACCATAAAATATTGTTGGTTTACATTGCAAAATATGTGCTGTAAGCCAGGTCTACTTTTATGTCGATGTAAGTGATGGGCTGAAATTTTCTTTAAATTTAAAAAATTATTATTTGGTCACGTTGGCTTGCTCAAGCATTTTCTAATTAGATGTGTCGAATATGCACTTGTTTTTCGGGCATTATGATTGTTTTTTTAATGATAAGCTATTGTTTATTTAGGTATACGATCAATATTTTAGTTAGTTCATCACTCGATTTGTTTCCAAAGTATTTCTTGTGATAATGTGCAGTGAAGGCCTTGGGGAGGGGTATGATGGGGATATTGCTTTTGCAAGTTCCTTGGAAACTTTTGGAGGAGGACATAATGATCCTATTAGTGTGGCTTTCGGGGGTATGTCTGATTCTTGTAATTAAGTAATTTTGCCTTTGAATTTACTTGCTTTGTGTCTGCAAAATTTTCTTGGGTTAAAGTTTTGTTGTATATTTATTGTATCAATCACGAGAAGGGAAATATATGAATGCTCTTTTATATGTGTCTAGCTCATAAAAAAAACAAAAACAAAAAACAGAGGGTTCAAAACTGTGAAGCCTTGTAGTCATAAATAAGATATGTATATGCATTATATATGACTTCTCTATTTTTTTTTAACTAGGTCCTGTTATGACCAAATTCACCATTGCATTGAGGGAAATTGGGACATACAAAGAAGTTCTACGTTCCCAGGTAAAGCTTTCACACTGCTAAGCTATATTATGATGGGATCATATTTAATATATGTATAACACACCTAAAAGCTAAAAGTTGGGTCTAAAACATAATGGGTTTTATATATATTAGGCATAACTCGCTAATAACGTGTATACTAGATGACCATCTACTCAAGCTGGAGCAGATATGTTATGGAAGCCTTTAATTTTTCATTGTTGTCCATAATTGTTTACAAGATAAAGAATAGTTGAATTAGATGTTATATTATGATGTGATCATATTATATAGATACATACATAAAAGCTTAAAGTTGGGTCTAAATATTATGGGTTCATTAGGCATAACTTGCTAATAACACACATGCAAAATGACAACTTACTCAAGTTGGAGCATATATATCATGGGAAATATGATAATGTGTAAGAGGCTTAGATGGTGTTTGTTTAGTCTTAATTAGATAACGTCTTATTTTGTAAGCTGATGTTTGTTTGTACCTTTTACAAACATGGTTTGAAGTCGCGGTGGTGGATGTTATCGCGTTGCAGTCACAGATGACTTGTTGCATTTCGAGCGAGATACAACTTTAGACATGAAATAGTATTCAATTAAAAGAATAAAAATCATAAGAAAATCAGAAAAAATTAAATTATCACATTAGAATCATTAAACAAGCAAAATAAATAATTTGGATTGTGACTTAAAACATAAAAAAGGTGCTAGAGCACTATTTTTTTTATATTGATAAGTAATAAAAATTTTATTAGAAAAGAATTATACACAAGGAATGTACAAAGAGCAAAAATACAATAATAGGCTCAAAAGGACAATAGTCAGTATTAAATATTCTTTATTTAATTTATAGCGTATTAAATATTTTTAATTTAATTTATAGTTGGTAGGAATAAATTTAACATATTTTAATAGATAAATATAACACATTTTTAACAGATTTTATAGTTTATTAAATAAAAGTTAAGAAATTTTAAATGTTAATAAATGCAAAATAAAACACAATAAATTACAGTTAATTTGAGTAAAAATATTAAAATGACAACAAATTACAGTCAAATTATAACAAAAATAGTCAAAATAAAGCACATTAAGTTATAGTTAAATATTACGGATGGCAGCGAATAAAAATAAAATATAATTAGAGTTAATTTGAATAAATTTTAATAGTATTATTTATTAATAAATATAAATTAAAACACACCTCCAGCATGTGTGTGTATAGCGAGTTGGCAACGAAGAAGAAGAAGTCGGCGTGCGTGAGTGCAGGGAGAGAGGAAGAAAAATAGAGGGGATTCTGGCGATCATAGCATAGTGCCGAGGTAGCAGATGCTCTAGAATCCGACGATCGGCTACGAGTTGGCACTCAGCAGAAGTGTTGGCCACGACTCGACAAACTACAATTGGCGTAAAGCGTGATGCGCGTGTAGAGGAAGAAGAAAAAGATGAGAAGGATGGTGTTGATGGAGTCGATCGACTGTCAGCGTGAGGAATATAAAGAAAAACAGAGAAAATAGGAGTGGAGAAGGAAGAAAAGCAACGTACTAATTATTTTTGTTAATTTCAGACGAATTTTTGTCCGTGATGCAGCGTGTCGGTGCGACAACACTTGTATCATTTCTTCTTGGTCGAGATTTCCTAGATGGAGAAGAATCGTGAGATTTTCGTACCAGGGCTGGATGTTATATTAGAACCCTCCAATATCATGACAGATCAGATGATGTCTCGGTGAGACTTCAAACCATGTTCACCAGTCCCTTAACAGTTCTCATAGGGTTAGACAACTTTTTAAAGTAAATCTAGTAACCTATTGACCTTTGTACCCTTCATATAAAAGTTGCAATGGACATACATCAACTTACACATCCTCAGACAAGGGTGTTGTAGAAAAGAATGCCTTGTATATCTGCTGAGTTACTGGTTTCAGTTAGGTCTAGATCATACTTCCGTTACGATCAGGATACTTCCTGAGAAAGTATTTTAAACCCCAAAGTCTTTTATCTCAAACTCCTTTGTTAAATACAATGAGGTTGTTTTTATTCATTTATCTTATTTCTTATAACAATTATGTTATCAACATAAACAAGTAAGGTAATATTATTACCACCTCTTTTATAAAATAAAGTATGATTTGCTCAAACTTTGCTTGAAAGCATATCTTTGCATTGAATGGCTTAATCGATCAAACCAAGCTTTTGGTGACTGTTTCAAACAAAGATAGATAGTCAATATTTTGATGTTTGACTTTTAACAAAGTTTGTAGTCAAAACACAGATTTTGAGTATAGTTTGTGGCCCATGTTGTTCCATGTAGACAGATTTGGCTAAAATTTTAGAGAGTCTACATCTGATGTTCTAATGCCTTCTTTGACCTTTATACCTTTGCTTTGTTGGGTGTAAGACCTGAAGGAGTATTCATATATACCTCTTCTATCAAATTAACATGAAAAATGAAATTCTTCATATCAAACTGATATAATGGCCAGTCTAAGTAGCTGCGAGAGAAAAAATAATTCTAACAGTACTCATTTAGTCATATGAGCAAAGGTTTCTTGATAGCCGATCCCATACATTTAAGTGTATCATTTGGTGACTAATCTAGCTTTGTATTTTTCACCCATTTTATCTGGCTTATACTTCACTGTAAATATTCATTTGTATCTCATTGTCTTCTTATCTAGGTGTAATTTAACTTTTTATTCCCTTTATCATAGTAGAATTTCATTTGAAATTTTCAAAAGCTTCTTGAAGATGACTAAGAATAGACACAGAAACAACTAAATAACAAAAACAAGATAAAATTTAGATAGATGATAATAAGAGATAGGATAAACAACATTAGAAGATAATTTTAAAAACCCCAATCTATTAGGTTCTTTATGGTCACAAAGAGAATACTTCTAGCCTGCATGATTGTCGAAACGTGTAGGGTTAGAATCTAAGGTATCATTCAAATGGGGAGCTATAAGTGAAGAGACAAGTACCTCAGTAGGAAATTGTATCATATGGTCAATCCCAGAAGAATCTTCCAATGACATGGTAGTATTATTGAGAAGAGGATCAAAGTTGAGAGTAACATTCCGTCTTGTGTAATATTTATCAAATACCCAAAGCTGGCCTCTCATTATTACTTAATTTAACTACTACAGGATTAGGATTAGAAGCAATGAATGATTCTCCCTCACCTGAATTAAGATGATAATAGTCGAATTCTCCTTCTCCCATGAAATCCAGACCTTATTTTCATCCAATCATATTTGTTCCTCTTACTTACTACAAAATTCCCCTCCAAGAGGGACATTAGAGATATCTCTTGAAAAATAAGATACCTTCTCACAAAATTGAACATCTATAGATACAATATTTACTCGTAGGAGAATAGAAACATTTATAGCCCTTTTGAGAATTAGAGTAATCTAAAAACACATTTGAGAGCATGAGTCAAGTTTATCTCGATAGAGTTGGTGTACACGAACATAGCTCACACAACCAAAATCCTTAGGGCAAATGTTAAGAGTTGAAGGGATTTCATGGAAGTGTAATAACATCCTAAGGGGGTTTGATAGTTAATAACACAAGCAGACATTCGATTGATAAGATAGACAATAGTCATGATGGTATCTACCCAAAAATATTTAGGAAATTTCATGGTAAAGCATAAAGCTCGAGCCATCTCAAGGAAAGTTGATTTTGGTGTTCTGCTATGCCCATACTATTGTGGTATGTGAACACATGTTATCTGATAGAGGATGCTATAATGTTTAAAGTAATTGGCTAAAGGTTGATTCACAAACTCACGATTGTTGTTAGAATAAAACACTTGAATTGGGATATGAAACTTTGTGACAATTATGTGATAGAATTGATAAATGATATGGATAACATTATTTTTAGATTTCATCAAATATATTCTATTTACCATAGTACAATAATCAATAAAAAACACAAAATACCTATCCCGAAGTAGGAGTAGAAAAAGGACTCCAAAACATCAGTATGGATAGAAGAAAAAAGTAGGAACGAGAGAAAACAACCATTCCAATTGCGCCAGAAAGATCGTGACTCCCTCTCAGAACGAGTGGACCTCGAACTGGGCAAGATGAAGGCTAGCTATCTTTGTCAGACCAGAGCTCAGCCAGGACACAATGACCTGATTGAGCAAGATGGCACTGAACCACGTTCGGCTACGCTCCACAATGCAAACCGACTGGCCGAGAATCTTTATTTCGAAAGTCTTGGATTCAAAGTGGATGATGCGCGAGGAAGCCGTGACTCCGTCGCGAGCATGCTGATGAGGCGAGAGAGGAGATCTGGCAACCTTAGCAAGTTGACTCGAGCCACCATCGCAATGGACCACTGTGATTGCTGGGTCACCATCAAATTGCCTGTTATCGCATGCGTGTTGCACATATAACATCTTTTAAAGACACTTTATGTTAGCGCGTGACTCCTTTTGCAATGTGGTTTCTGGGATCGTTGGCGTCAGACAGGAGGTGACCCGCAGCATTGGCGTTGGCATGATTATCACCTTGTCCATTCGGGTGACGCTCAGTGTTGGGGATCATGGCAAATGGTCAGTGGTCGACACGTGTGTGGTTTTAGGGCAGAGAGTTTATAATTGATAATAATCAAAATAGTATACATAATTCGTCATATGCAAAGCTTACTTTATAGGCTGAGACAGAAGTTAGGAATTGAAAATTTATTATAATTAGGAAATTAAAGTAAAATATACTAAATTAACCTTAATACAAAATACAAATTAAGTAAAGAAAACTAAGGTAAAAGAATCTGCATTTCATTAATTTATAATATGTACATGCTTGCCTGCTTGGAAAATTTTCTACTCTAGATTCCCTGGCCTTTACATTGAGTAAAGTAATTGAATTTTGTAATTAGCTTGCCTTACACATGCAGTTATTTTTTCCTATGTTCCTATCATAGTTGTGAAAAGCGCGCAAGGTGTGCCTAGGTGCAAGGTGCACGCAGGCGTAGAGCTGGGGCATCGTTTCATTCTAGGCAAGGCAAGATCCAAAAAGCCCACAAAAGCTCGCATTTGAGGCTTGTTTCCCAGGCGCATGGCACAAAAAACTATGCCTGAGGCTGTCTTCCCAGCCATACCTGCATCACATTTCTTTTGCAACTTAGGGTTTAACAAAATTAACACTTGTTTGTCTGTCCTCGCTTTATTGACGAAATTGATGAACATCATCAACTCTTGTTGATTTCCTTTCTCTATGGTCTGTCTGTTGGATTCTCTCCTCCTCCCCAACAACTCTCTCCTGCTCTAGTCCTCCCGACGACTTCTGTCACCATTGCTGCTGCTGTCTCCCTCCCCAGCGAATGTAGGACACTGCTCGCCACTCTTTCTCTGTCTGTTGGTTGCTGCTCATGCCCTTGCTCTCCCTCTCCAGCAGCAATTGAGCCTCGGTAGAAACAGCCTACGCTATATCTCCCCTCTCCTCTCTCACGAATGTCCCTCCTGATCTTTGTGCAAAAGGAAAGATCAGCCGGTTGCTGTTTCTATGATGAAGAGGAATGATTTTAGATAAGATCCAGGATTTTTTTACTGAATTTTTCCAAATTTTTTTAGTTAGACTGCCATTTGTTCTTTTAATTGTTAGATGGCCATGTTTATCTTTTTATTGCTTTGAAAAAATTTATTTGTGCTTTTTGTTAGACATTTTTCATTCATCTACGCCCTAGTGTCCACTCACCCTTCCCTTGCCGTACATCCCATTTATGATAAATAACTAATGTCAATACAACAATTTGAATTTTAGTTGAATTGAAGTAAGCGTTGCATTTTTGGTGTCTTCAATTTAGTTTTTTAATGTTTTGATTTTGCTTGAAATATTTTAAACATCATAATTTGCTTTATTGGCAGCTAATCAAGTATTTTAAAATTATTTTTTATAAAATATGCGCCCGCCTTTTTCTCGTGCCCGCACTTTATTCTGCACTTTGTGCCTAGAGTAAGCCTTGAGGCTTTAATAACTACGATTCCTATAAAGCCTTTGGCTGGCCTTTAATTTCTCTGTCCCAATGTTTTCTTTTTGTGTTGAATGCGTAATACCCTGCTCAGTAATCTTGTCCCATAAAAAAAATGCAACAGTCCAAGGGTAAGTTTGGCTAAGCTTTTTAAAAGAGCTTACTAAGGAAAAGAGCTGACCCAAATTAAGTAGCCGTTTAGCTCTGGCTGTCAGTAGGAGCGTTGTGATTTTTAAGCACTTCTATCAATGATTTTTTTATCTTCTTTCAGTTTTAAATTTTTTTTCCTGTATTCACATTCAGGCATTCATGGCAATGGGCTGCTTCTTTGTCTGATAAACTTTCCTACTGGTCTTTATTTCAGGTTGAGCACATGTTAAATGACAGATTGTTACAATTTGTCAATATTGATTTGCACGATGTTAAGGTACTGTATATATTTACTTACCATGTTTTGCCTTTTTTACTTGACTTCTCTGCTCTTATGTTATTTTGTTGTGTTTTCTTAACTTGGACACCTATCTAGTACAATCCACATAGTTGATAATTATGCTGAACCTTGACCTGTTGCTTCCTTAAAGTATGATTTACTTTATTAGTATGATGCTTTGCCCATATATATGTTTGAGATCTACCTCATAAATGCATCATTTTTGTTTCCAAAAGTAAGGATGACGTTAATACTTTTTATTACAAGTAATAGTTTTTATTACAAGTATTCTTGTCCTGATGTAGGAAGCACGAAGGCGTTTTGATAAAGCTAGCGTTCTATATGATCAGGTACAATCACATAGAACGTTACTATGTATATTCAGAAAAAAAAAAAACTAACATGCTTCAAACGATATGAACAAGGTCAAAGTTAGTTCCTTTCTTTTTTATCATTTGTTCTTTATTTATTTTTTTCTTTGAATTATTATGATAAGATATATGTAAAGTGAGGTTTGAGGGGCCACAAAAACATGCTAGTATCATAAAATCCCTAAATCTGTATATGATCTGAAAATCAGTGTAGTAGCAGAATGTGCTGCTTATTTTCTAAGGTTTGAGAGCTTACATTTCAATCCTTCCCCCCTCCCATCCCCATTCAGTATTTTAACTCCCAGAAGCCAACCCTGCTTTGTTGCTTGGAAGGGAGCAATCTTCTTTACATGGCTATTGAACTCGAGGTTCACTTCCTTAGGATCATAAGGATTCAGATCCCACCAAAGTCTGTGGACTGATCTATTTTTGTTTCTAAAAGAATTGCAATGGATCTGTTGGCGCATATAAGATTTACAGAAACATGATTAGGCACCCAGTGATAGTCTTAGAGTGAGTTTAGTGTATTTTTTATTTTTAAATTTTTGATGGACGCAATTGTTTTTGAGTTTGAAATAGTGTCCTAAGTTGATATTATGTTCTATTATTTATAGGAAAGATTTACTTGTGTGGCTTTTATGGGATTGATGACCATTTGGATAACCTTCAATGAAAGTTGACTTAAACCTACCACAATTCTTGCTTTTTTGACTAGAGGTGTTCAAGGAAAATTGAAGACATGAAAGGTCCAAATTAAATAATTTGGTTTGTGTTTCGGCTTGAGGATTGATACAAACTAATGAGAATAATATTATTTCATTAAGATTTTTTCATACAATATATGTCTAGATATACATACAAAAAGGAAAAACTATCTATGGTAATATAGATATTAGAGTATCAAATTTAATTATACTGCATCCCATAATATCCACTAATTATACAATATTATTCTAGTAATACTCCCTCTAAAGTTGGAGCATAGATATTAATCATGCTCAATTTGTTAGAAAGATAATCAACTCAAATTCCGGTGAAAATATCCCTGATTGTTCTTGTGGATAAAATAGCAATTAATTTTAATATGCTTGGTTATCTCATGAAACACAGTAGTAGAGTCAATATAAAGTGCAACCCGATTATCATATCATAATTTAGCTAGTGTGAAAGATTTAAGACCAACTTCATTTAAAAGATGAAATAGCTACATTATCTCACACGCAGATTGTGTCATGGCCCTATATTTTGATTCAGCACTATATCGTGACATAACATTCTTTTTCTTACTCTCGCACGAGACCAAATTTCCTCCAACAAAGACACAATAACCTGTTGTGGATCTTCTATCCACCATGTAACTTGCTTAATCTGCATATTAGAAACATTTAATCTAACTGTGTCCATGATTTGTATATAGGAGACCACATCCAGATGCTCCTTTTAAGTAACAAAATCTGTTCCAATGCTATTCAATGATGAACTCTCGGGGATATCATGAATTGACTAACAATAATAGACAATATTTGAACAAATGGTAAGATAATTTAACTTTCCAACCAACAACAAATGGTTTCCGATCTCCTGTAAGATGCATGTTTGGAATCCTTGGAGCATTATAAGGCTTTGCTTCTAATTTTCCGGTCTTAGTTAATAAATAAAGGACATATTTCCTTTGAGAGAGAAAGATACCTTGTTTACTCCTTGTAGCTTTAGCACTTGAAAAATATTTGAGCATTCCCAAGTCTTTCATGTGAAATTAAGTATGAAGAAAAAACTTTAGAGATGAAATGCCCAAAGTATCAATACAGGCAATAACAATACCATTCATATACACCACTAAAAGGATAAGACCACCGTTTGATTGCTTGTAGAACATTGAATGGTTAGCGTTGTTCTTAATCATATCCCATGTTTCTATAGTCAAATTAAATTTGTCAAACCAAGCATAAGGACTGTTTCAAACTATACAAAGATTTTCGAAGACGACAAACATGCCCAGGACGAAAAGTAGGGTCTGATTTCCATGAAAGTAACATCAATTGAGATAAGATATTTGTTAAAACTCAAATAATAACATCGATTACCTTTTTTGAATAGCTTAGAAAAATACACGGACTTTGGATTTAATTTGGTAACATGCGGGCAAACATTAGCGCAAAAACAATATTTGGGTATATTCTTTGGCATTATCA
Organism: Taxillus chinensis; assembly: GCA_023512835.1. Taxonomy (NCBI): domain Eukaryota; kingdom Viridiplantae; phylum Streptophyta; class Magnoliopsida; order Santalales; family Loranthaceae; genus Taxillus; species Taxillus chinensis. The sequence continues at coordinate 16,676,471 of CM042090.1, forward strand.
TTGCGTAAACAATGAACAAAAATATTAAATTGAGTTTTGATTTCAGCGCAAAAAGTACAAACAATAGAGAATAGTTCAGAATAACTTTTCATTAAACACGACCAAGTGACCCGAGAATAGTTATCCACAAAGGTAAGAAAATATTTAAACTTGGGTTTAGACATAATAGGTTAGGACCCCAAACATCGGGATCAACTAATTCAAAAGGAACACACACATTTATTGATTCTTGCTTGGACTCGAACGATAGTGATACTGTTTTGCATACTAACACAACTCATAATTTAAGGAAGACACGACTGGAATGGAAGTGACGGATGATCCAACTTACAATGCTACTTGAAGGGAGATGTAACGCCAGAGCAAGTAACAACTGAAGTAGTGGGGTATTAAGAGTGTAGAGGTCCTCAGATTCATGTTCTTCTTTACCAATAACCCTTTTTGTCGTAAGATCCTGAAATAAGCAATGATCAGGACAAAAAGTGATTCAACAATTAAGATGAGGAGTAAGCTAGCTTATTGAAATTAAATTAAGAAAGAGATTAGGTAAATATAAGATAGATGACAAAGGTAGGAGAGGGGTTAATGTAATGGTATCAGACCCACAAACACAAGATGATGACCCATCAACTAAGGTAACAATAGATTGAGAAGTGTGAGACTAGAAATTAGAAAATAGACTAAAATTACTTGTCATACGATCTGTGACACTAGAATCAATGATTCATTTGTAAGATAAAGAAAGAAGGCACTTATGTGGAGTACTTGAATTAGCAAAATTAGTAGCATGAGAAGATGAAAGCTTTAGTAATTCTTGATATTGGGAAAACTTGGAAAATTTATCTGCAAAGATATGAGCCGATTTTGCTGAAGTATTAGCAGGAGCTTTTTGATTTTTGTATTGATGCTTGTGACATTTATGGTTCATCTGTCAAATGATCATCTTTATCAATACTCCGAAGATAAAGGCAAACCATTTTATTCTAATCCTTATAATTGAAGCCGTTTAACTTATGGTTCATGATTTTAGACATTAGATGCATCATATTCAACACAAATGATGAGTTTGCATTTGTAACTCCAAGATTGAAATAGAGGAAATCACAGAAAGGAATGTTACCCCACAACACACACAAGAGGCAGAGTCGATCACGAATAGAATGAGGATGGTCCAAGATTGACTGTGAATATATTAGAGACAGTTGATCAAAGACGAGGGGGCAAAGTCCTGATGGGAGCAGTAGAAGTCGATCGACAGAGATGTCATCGATTTGGGTTGAGATGTTGAAGTCGTTGGGTGATCAACGACACAAAGTAGCGATTGTTGAGATGTTGAGGTCGTTAGAATCGATGTCGTCAAAGTTGGACTTGTCGAGGTCGGTGTCAAACGGAGATGTCAAGGCTGACATTAGGCTGAGGTCGAGGTTGGCGTCAGGTGGAGTGTTGATAGAAAAGGAGGAAGACGACAACGGATGACAGACACAATAAGTTTTTTTTTTTTTTTTTGACATTGCTTTGATATCATGATGTAAACGGAAATAATATTATTTTATTAAGATTTTTTCATACAATACATGCCTAGATATATATAAAAAAAGAAAAAGTTATCTATGGTAATATAAATATTAGGATATCAAACCTAATTATATCATATTTTATAATATGATTGGTTGAACTACTTGAACTCCCAATGTATTAATAAAGTTAATATTTAATAATACTAATATTAACATGTGATACTATATTTAGTAATTTAATCACCTAGTCCCTACCTCTCCCTCCTTAGTCCTCTCTTTTTCTTGTCCTATGATATACTTGAACTAACATGGTATGACACTATTGGTGGTACATCATGTGAAGCTATTGCATTTTTGACTAAAATCTATCATTTTGTGGCTGAATTGATTTATAATCAATCACAAACTAACACGAATATTCCCTGAGATCTGGATTCAAAAATTCATTTGGACCAACTTCATTCAGTGGGTTTTGGATTTATTAGTTATAAATCCAATTCCTTCTCTGGAAAAAAAACCTAATTCCTTCTGTTCAGAAAATTCCCCACCTTATTGTCGCAACCCTAATTTTTCTGAATAGCTTCTTAGATGGCTAATAGATACTTATAATGATGCTTTATTTAGTGTTGTTTTGATAGCTTATGTTTTCTATCTTCCACACTGCAGGCTCGTGAGAAGTTTCTGTCTCTTAGAAAAGGCACAAAGTCTGATGTGGCTACTGTTCTTGAAGAGGTCTCTCTCTCTCACACACATTAATGTGTCAGACTGTTTTAATGTTAGTTAAAAAGTCAACATGTTAATCTTTATTCCTCTAATTCTAATAGTGAGTTTATCTCAGGATCTTCACAATGCAAGGTCAGCATTTGAACAAGCCCGGTTTTACCTGGTAGTTAGTTTTCCTGCTTATATTTACATCACAGACATTATGCTTATTTCATTGCAATTTGGATTTAACTTTTATGGTAAATGTCACGTTTGCACCTTATGTCTAGATAACCATTCTTTCTAATGTTGAGGCCAAAAAAAGATTTGAATTTTTGGAAGCAGTTAGTGGGACAATGGATGCACATCTTCGTTACTTCAAACAGGTAATTCCCGTGTGAACGCTCTTTGGCTTTTTCAGCTAGCTTCATGACATGTAACTTGTAAGCTTTTGCTGACCCTATGTTCATGCAGGGATATGAGCTGTTACATCAAATGGAGCCTTACATCAATCAGGTTTCTAGTTAATTTTATTTCCCTTATGAAGCACTATACAGGATGGTTTCTAATATTAGAATATTTATCTTCTATGAAATTTTTTTTTTATAGATAAAAACTTTATTAAAAACAAGGAAAAGAGAACAAACATTCAACAAAGAAACAATCAGCTCGAAAACAACAAAAATCTATAAGTTCAAGCACATAAGAATCTATAACACATAGTGACTGACATCCAATCATGAAGAGGACCAAACAAATGAGACTTAAGTGTGTCCACACCAATTTCACGCTTTTTGAAAATTCGCGAGTTCTTCTCATGCCAAATACAGCAGAAAAGACAAAGAGGAATTGCTTGCCAGATCATAGAGTGCTGATCCGCTAGAATGAGTTAGATCAAAAATTTTACTAACCTTTGATATCTCTCCTTGTTCGTTAGAAGTTGATCAGGATAGATAGTGGGACCATGATTCACTTCAATTGGAACATCTGCAGGTTCACAAGCCAAGTTATTAATTTCAGTCAGGACACCTAAAATATATTTTGGTTGAGAGAGAAAAATTACTTGCCTTGATTGGTATATTTCAATGTCTAGGAAGTATTTTAGAGTTTTCAAATCCTTCATCTTAAACTTTTCTGTTAAATGACACTGAAGTTTTTCTATTTCACTTATGTTATTACCTATAAGAATAGAGTGTGATCAACCAAAGCTTGCTTGAAACCATATATCTACATTGGTAACTCAATCGACCAAACCAAGCTCTTAGTAATTGTTTCAAATCATATAATGCTATTTTCAGTTTGTACACCTTAGCTTCTTTTGGTATAAAATTCAGAGGTTTTATATATACCTCTTCCATCAAATTACCATGAAAAAATATTCTTCACATTAAACTGTTGTAACTCTAACAGTATTCATTTTGGCCACAGGAGCAATCGTTTCTTGATAGTTGATTCATATATTTGAGTCTGACCCTTAACAATTAATTTAGCCTTGTATCTTTCAAGAGTGTCATATGACTTGTACATTATGATAAACATTTGACTCTTAACAACTAATCTGGTTTTGTATCTCTTAAAATTTTTATATGACTTGTACTTTACCGTAAACACTCATGTACATCCTATCCTCTTCTTATTCAGAGGTAACTCAACCATTTCCCAAGTGGAGTTTTTCTGAAGGATTTAATTTCCTCTATCATAACAGATTTCGATTTAGGATATCTAAGAAAAGACACAAACGACAACCAGAGAATAAAAGTTAGGTAAGACTTAAATATGCAATGATAATAGATGAAGTGAGAAATAGGATAAACAATATTAGAGAAGGGGATTTGAGAAAACCCAATCTATTAAGCATTTTACGGTCACGAAGAGGATATCTTCGACCTGCTGAATTAGAATTCAATGTATTATTTGCATTTAAAGATATAAGTGAAGTAGTACCTCAGTAAGAATTTATGTCGTACCATTAATTGCCGTAGAATCTTCTGACGATATGGTAGTATTATTGAGTCAAGAGTAGCATGTGTCTGTCTTGTGTAATATTTTTCAATCACTCAAGGTGGCCTCTCATTTTCACTTGATTCATACTCTCCCTCATTGATAACAATCGAATTCTCATTCTTTCTTGAAATCCATACTCTTTTTTCATACTATTGTTCTATTTCCTTACTATGAAGCTTCCCCTAAAGAGGAACAAGGGATATGTTTTCAGGAAAATAAGATACTTGCTTACAAAATTGAACATCTATAAACACATAGTCTTTACTCGTAGGACAATGAAAACATTTAACTCTTGAGATTTTGAGTAACCCAAAAACACACCTTTGTGAACACGAAATTAAGTTTATCCCTATGAAGTTGGTGTACATGAATATAACACAATCAAAAATTTTAAGGCAAATGTTGAAAGTTGAAGAGATATGGTGAAAGCATGATAACATTGTCAAGGGATTTTGATAGTCAATTACACAAGCAATCATTTAATTAATTAGGTAGACATAAGTTATAATAGCATTAACCTTGAAGTGTTTAGGGATATGCATAGTAAAACATAAGGCCTGTGCCACCTCAAGGTGATGTTGGTTTTTGCGTTCCGCGATGTCATTTTGTTGTAGTGTGTAGACATATATTACCCCCTCAAGTGTTGTTGGTAAAGAAAAGTAATTCCAATCACCTTTCGGATGGGATCCTTGAGTGATATGAGAAACATAAGAGTGATGACTCTCAGATAAAGCCACAAAATATGATTTCTTATTGTTTTTTTTCTCTCAGCTTGCTTGAGTTTATATAAATTTTGGTAGCCATGCTTCTTCTACTAGGTGTCTATTATATGTGTAGTACTATTGCAATGAGTGCAACAATGAGTGGAGAAACTAGTAGGAGGGGCTGGCTGAAACAAGCACTAAACTTTCAGAGCGATCCTCATTACCCGTCTCTGCACTTCATGATGAACCAATGAATATACTTTCTTTAGGATAGGTAACAATGAGGTAGCCAAAATATGACTAATGGCGTGATCTAGGTTATGATCAACTGCTAGAAACATGTAAACTTAATCCTCAACTATACACTTCATGTAATTTTTAGAATCAACTGGACACTCCATGTTGTTGGATCGCCGATAATCTAATTTCATGAATATAGAGTTTAGCTTATTGTAGTATTCTATGAATGGGTGATCAAAAGACTTCTTTATTAGTTCATATACCTTAAAAGGAATTAGAGCATTGACATTGGACTCACCAAATACTTTTTTAAATTATGCATACATGATTAAATATTAATCACATATGACTATAATTTTTTTTAAAATACTTATTTTAGCTAAAAACTTTAGCAAATTATGATTTTTAGAAAAATATTTAGTGAATTCAATGCTAATACTCTTATGGCTCGTTTGGTACGTGGGAATGAAATGGGAGGAAATGGAATCATTAAAGGAATAACATTGACATGGGAAATGGAATGGATTTGTTAATTATCTTTAATGCATTTGGTATACAAAAATAACCAAGGTAATATACTAAGCAATTACTGAAGTACCCTTCATTTAAATTTATTAAATAAATTTTTTTATTAAACAAAATACTCTCTCTCATCACTGGATCTTGTCAAGGCGCCCGCCGGATCTAGACGGGGGAGAGGCGCGCAGGGGAGAGGCACGCAGAGGGGAGGGGGGGTTGCAGCGGTGGGGCGCAAGGGAGAGGTGACGGGGGGAGATCGAAGGTAACTCCTCTAAACTAATATAACAACATAAGATTACCCCCCATGTGAACTATAAGATTACCATGGTAATCTTATTATTTTCCTTATTTTCATACCAAACGCGAGAAAGAAATGCAATTTGATTCCTTTCCCGTGTACCAAACATGCCATTAGAGACATCAAGGTAACTCCTCTAAACTAATATAACAACATCTCACACTTTCTTAGCTATTCCACAGTATACAAAATATGATATTGGATTAAGATTCATAGAATTAATAAGTCATGACTTAACAAGTGCATTTTTTGCTTTCCTTTCATCATAGTGTTAGTTGATTTGCAAGTGTACAAAATGTTACAAGTAATACAGTGGATAACTATGTCCGGTTATCGAACTCTATGAAAGGTGATGGAATAGAAATTCTATTTTATCTCAGATGACTTAAATTGATTTTGGTTTTTCTTTTAGTTTTAGCTTAAAAAATAAATTATAGTATTAAATTGTTAAGAAAGTAATCTGATGTGGAGTTTCTGTTTAATGGGAAGTAGATTGGAGTTGGGACTTCATTTGATGTATTTTCTCCTAATAGTAACATAATTTGTAGAGTTCATATTTCTTTCTGTTTTTCATTTATTACCCAATCACAATGCAAGAACTAGTCTCTTTCGAGCATAATACCTCTGTGTATACCCTAACATGGAGGCAGGTGACCCATTAAGTACTAGATTGTTTAATCTAGAGCTAGCATCACACTCACTCTTGATTTAGTAACCTAGGTTTACACTGGTTTTCACATATTATGTAATTTCTAGTCTGATCATCTTGAATTTCTGGTAATTATATTTCATCTTACAATCCATCATATAATTACCTAAAATACAGAACAACATGGCCAATATCATTCCATACAATTAATCAAGACTTTCAATAAGTAGAAAACAAAGAATACGAATTTGCAGATTATTCCAATTAACACATTACATCAAATTCTATCCTAATCCAAATCAAGGGGTTCTAAACCAACATACTAGTTTTAAAAGATACAACAGAGAAGTAAGACATGAAGGAAAGGAAAAGAGGGTAACTGTGGCTGCTTGAAGGTAGAAATGACCCCCCTAATGACTTGCTCCCAGCTAGTAGTGTTCCAGAATGATGCAGATGCTCCAATCCTCCAAAAACTCCCTGAAATCTGCCCTCAAATGATAATTACGATTTTTTTGTATTTTTCTCTCATTTTTCCAACTCCCATCTCTTCCAAAAACTCAGCTTATATAGCCTCCAGAAATTAGGGTAACAGTAAAAACGAAAATGCATCCTCACAGCTAAGTTTAATCACAGCCCTACAGGTGTAAAACACTGCAACTTGTGCAACTGTCTCATTAAAAATGTTAGGTGTGGGATGCTGTGCCGCAGACTTGGAAATAGTGCATTTAGGCTTGAGATCAATGCAAATCTGGCACAGAAACGATTTGGTCGAGTGAACGAAAGCTTCACCCGACCATCTTCAAAACTCACTCGTCCAGAAGCAAAAGTAGTCTCAAAATACTTGAATCAGTTGAATGTGACAGAATCCCATTTGGTCGGGTGAAAGTTCTTTCACCCGACCGGCTTCAAAGTTAACCCGACAAAAAGACAAACGTATCCAGGATAACTCGAATCGACACCATGTAGCTTTATCACATTTGGTCGGGTGAAGAGAAGCTTCACCCGTTCATCCTCAATGCTCACCCGACCAGAAAGCAAAGTTGTTGGAAAAGGTTTAAATCGACGGATTTCATCTTCATATCACGTGGTCGGGTGAACATTCTTCACCGGACCAGAACAATTCTTCACCCGATCAGCTTCATTTGTAGTCTGTGTAATCCGAATGCGCACTAATCATATTGGTCGGGTGAAATTTTATTTCAATCCAGTCTTGGCTGTCTTTTGTTATGTAACTGCTGTTAGCCTCAATTTCTTGCTTCCATGGAGAAATCCCTGAGTTTAATATAAATAATACAAAGAACAAGCAAAAACTCCACGGAGAAACTCCAATTGGTGGTTAGGGTGTTAGATAGAAAATATAAACATTTTCGAGTAACAAAGATGTATAATTCATGTCAATACACACCCAAAATGGCCCTAAATAGTGGTCCAGATGATCACTATCACATGGTCTGGGTAACTTTCTGAGACTGCAACCTTTTTTCTTGTGAAGTATCCTTTCTTCGCCAGCAATATGTATCTCCAAAACCTTAGACTAGACATAATAAATTGTATCATCTAGTTTAAGAAGGATTGGTATATTGGTTTATATAATGGTAACAGTGGTTGCACTTTGCTGTCTGAAACTACAAAGAGCTTCTCAGTAGTCATGATGGTGTGATGATGTATAAGTCAAAATAAACATACCAATGCACCAGCACGCCTGAAAACAAGTTTCACAGGAGTGCAGACTGTCGCCCAAAAACAGAGACTGTCTATAGTAATGGTGGCATTAGAGACAATGGTAGCGGTTCGGGGCATGTAATGGGTCTGTGTATTCAGGATTGGGACATTGGAATGAAGGCAAGGGTTCAGCTGACGATAGCAAAGCTGACGGCGACAGCAGTGACAGTGGGAATGGTGGTTGCTCTTTGTGGGACACAGGAATGATGGAGCAAGCAATTCTTGATCGCTGTGGATATTGTCAAGGAGATCAATTACTAGGGTGCCTCTTAGGTTTAGGGTTGTTTTGCTATAATACCAAGTAGAAGTAGAGAATAATGAAAATAATAATAATTCTCTCTTACTTCACAATTGAACAATACAGCGTAAGATTGAAAAACCTAATTAGGAAAGTAACTAATTTAGGTAATTAGCTAATATTTCATTAAATTACAATTCATTCCATTTGGTTGAAAGCTTCATTTATGAAGTTGAAGAGACGTGCTTGCTTGCGATGAAATTTATGTTTTGGCACATTGCATACTTTTTTATGCAGGTTTTGACTTATGCACAACAGTCAAGAGAAAGATCCAACTATGAGCAGGCGGCTCTCAACGAAAGGATGCAAGAATACAAAAGGCAGATTGATAGAGAAAGTAGGTGGTGTTTAAATGGGTCCAGTGAATCCCCTAATGGTGATGGTATACAGGCTATTGGCAGAAGCTCACATAAAATGATAGAGGCTGTAATGCAATCTGCTGCCAAGGGGAAGGTCCAAAGAAATTTTTGAGCAATTGAGGAGCTCTGCTAATAAGTGTATATGGTTTCTGTAAATCATTCTGTCATACCCGATTACTTCAATCTTTCAGGTTCAAACCATTCGCCAGGGTTATCTCTCAAAACGCTCTTCAAACTTGAGAGGTGACTGGAAAAGACGATTTTTTGTTCTTGATAGCCGAGGAATGTTGTATTACTATCGCAAGCAATTCAGCAAAACATCTGTAAGTATTTCATTTGGAAATGAGCTAGGATGTAGAAAGTCAAATTTTGTTGACTTTTGTCTTTTAAATTTTAATTTAAATTTTTATAATGTTATCTCCCTTCGTTAGGGACACGGAGGTCAACTTGCTTGTCAAAGGACCAGTTCTGATGGTTCTGGGCTGCTCAGTCGGTGGCTTTCTTCTCATTACTATGGAGTGCATGATGAAAAGTCTGTTGCTCATCACACAGTGAACCTGCTGACATCAACTATAAAAGTTGATGCTGACCAGTCTGATCTTAGGTTTTGTTTCAGAATTATTTCACCAACAAAGAACTACACTTTGCAGGTATACCTGCCGAAGTCTGACACTTTTAGGGGAATGCTTCTGTAAATTCGGTTGATGGTTGTAACATTTTTTTCTTTTCTTGTTCTGTTGATATCATTATTATTGGTTGTATTAGTATTAGTATTAGTATAATTAGTATTTGGTACTAAAACCTTCATAACTTATATTTTACTTCAGGCAGAGAGTGCACTGGACCAAATGGACTGGATTGAAAAGATAACAGGGGTTATTGCTTCATTACTCAGTTCCCAGGCCCCTGAGAGGGTAAGTAGTCTGAGCGTGTACGCTATTTTCCTTTGGTTTCCAGCCATACTGATTATTCTATTAATCTTTTGTTTCAGTGCTTGCCTGCTAGCCCTACGGGAAGTTGCCATCAATATTCTTCCAGTGAAAGTAGTTCCTTTGGAAGTTGTGATTTTGATCATGTTCCATTTGAAGATTACACATCTGAAAGGAGCCATGCTACTGCACATTTTGAACGCCCATCCAGAAGATTATTTCAGCAGCGCTCCTGTGTAAAAACTGAGAAACCAATCAATGTGTTACAGAAAGTGTGTGGGAATGATAAATGTGCTGATTGTGGTGCTTTAGAACCTGATTGGGCATCATTAAATCTTGGTGTTCTTGTCTGCATTGAATGTTCAGGTGTTCACCGTAATCTTGGGGTACACATATCAAAGGTGAATTGTCTGTCTCGGACTACGATGCCTCATGTACAAGTTCCTTCGTTTCAAAAAGGATCTCTGGTTGATGGAAAAATCCATGACTTATCATTGATCCTGATATTGATAGATGTTATTTTGGTTGCTATTGTCCATTTGCATATTTGGATCTTCCTTAGGCTTGATCTCATTTTGCATGCTACTCTTTGTCTTATTTTGACCCCGCATGCTCAGCAGAACCACAAATGATGCCACCTGTCACACGCTTTGGGAATATATTTTCTGTTGTGTTTGTTAATTTGCAATGTCTTCTCTTTGTGTTTGATTTCTCTTGCAGGTAAGATCACTGACACTTGATGTTAAAGTGTGGGAGCCTTCTGTTATATCCTTGTTTCAATCTCTGGGCAATACATTTGCCAACTCAGTCTGGGAGGAACAATTGCAGTCTCGAAGTGCCATGCAGGTTGATCTTGTCCTTACAGGGTAATTATTTCCCCGCATAAACTAGGTTGTTTCATTGTACCCAATTACAGAGTATTTAACCTTTAATTTTGGGGTTTATGCAATGTCACTAATATTTTAATTTGTTATTTGGTATCGTAGCTCGCAGAAGTCTGATAAATCACATCTTTCTTTTGCCAGCAAACCTAATCCTCTTGATACTATTTCAATAAAGGAAAAGTTCATTCATGCCAAGGTATAATAATGTATATTTTTCTTCCGGTGTCTTCATATTTGTTGCTTGAAAATAATGTCATCTTATAAGATTCACTGACGTGGTTCATGAAAGTTGTATACATTTCCATGCAAGTCAGATAACTTTGGTAATCATAATTCATGCTGGAGCAAAGGAGGTTGGCAATTCTGGTCTATAAAACAATGCTTTTGCTTGGACAAACGTAATTGAGGATAAAGACTGCACTGATTTATTAGATCAATAATTACAATTCTAATTTTGCCTCGCTGTGCTTTCTTTATCACAAATTTTCCTTAAACTTAATGTTGCTGTAATTAGAATGATAATATGTAATATTGTGAGATACGGTATAATTAGATTTGATATCTTAATATCTACATTATGATCGATAGATTTTTCTTCTTGTATCTATACCTTGTCATATAATAAAATATAATATTATCTTTTGTTTATATTATGGTATCAAAGTCATTCAAATAAACGTTTTGTTCATCATATATAACTCAAAGCCATTCAAATAAATGTTCTGTTTGTCGTCTATAACTCAAAGTCATCTTTGGCTTATTTTTGTTTATATCCTTTGATATTCTTTTCGTCATTCGTCGCCGATATCATTTGGAGAAGCTCTCTATCGACATTGACAACATATATGCCAACCAGAGATTGTCATCTCTGCCCAAATTTGCCATTGACGTCTTTGTTCGTTGATGTTCTGTTTGTCGACACCTTTACACAATTCAACGTTGACTTCAACATCTCTTCCCGACGAGGATTTTGACATCGACAACGGCATGTCTCTCTCTGTCCATTGTATTCTATTGAGTCAAAGAACTAATGGAGTATTTGGATTTCTTATATTATGGTAAAGGGAATCTTACTCACATATATGAGGTTTTAAAGCATTCTATTGAGTCAACAAACAAAATTAGTCTCTTAAGACTTATTTAATGTCTTTTGAAACCCGAATTTAAATATTATGTTACTTCGGTGGATGACTATTCTCGTGTTACTTGGTTATATTTAATGAAAAGTCGTTACGAACTATTTTCTATTTTGTGTTAAAACCAATATTCAATTTAATGTTTTCATTCACCGCTTATGCAATGATAATGCTAAAGAGTATATCCAATTCTTGTTTTGAAATTTTATAGTTCAACGTAGCATGTTTCATGCCCTCTTATTTCAAATGATACTCGATCTCAAAAGGGTGTGGCCAAATGTAAGAACAAACATTTTCTTGAAATTATCCATGCTCTCTTATTTCAAATGAATATTCCTAAATCCTTTTAGACTAATGCAGTTTCTACTACATGTTTTTTATCACATGCCATCATCTATTCTTTATAGGGAGATCTCTTACAAAACCCTATTTCCCCACGAGCCCATGTTTCCAATTGACCCTCATATATTTAGTAGCACTTGCTTTGTTCATGATGTTTGGCCACATGTCACCAAATTAGATTCATGTTCTTAAAATGTATTTTCCTTGGTTATCCTCATCTTTAAAAAGGTTATTGATGTTATTGTATTAGTTTTAGCAAAAAAAAATTCTCAATTGATGTTACTTTCATGGAAGATATAATTTACTTTTCATTTTTTTCTCCTCCACATACCAGGGGGAGGAGGATGATTTATTGGTATATACTATCACACTTTCCATGGTAGTCCCATTTATCTTGCCATTCACAAGAATCCTATTATTCAAAGTCGACACTAACCTCTTGATTTATATTATGTATATGCTTCTTTGCCCTTGAATCTAAGTCTCAATTGATGATCTTCCTATCACATTATGTAAAGATAAACATGCATCTATACTATTTCATCTAATCTTGTGTTTCATGAGAGAATCAAACATATTAAAATTTATTGTCATTTCATTCGCAAGAAAATTTATCTTGGATTTTCCACAAGATATCTGAAGACTAAAAAACAATTAAGCGATATCTTCACCAAATCTTTAAATGAGATTTAAGTTACATGATTAATATTTATGCTCCAACTAGTGAGTATTATTGTAATTAGAATGATACGGTATAATTAAATTTGATGCCCTAATCTACATTACCATAAATTTCTATTCTTTTATATATATCTAATCATGTATTGTATGAAGATAATTAAAGAATATTATCCTTCATTTATGTCACTTATAACTATCCCTAATGTAGAGCCATTCTGAGTATTGTCCCCATCCTCACCCCTTCTCTCATAATTTTTTTTATTTAAACAGCTGTCTCTGAATTCAGGATGGGTAACAAATATAATCAGTCAAGGATATGCAATTGGAAAGTAAATGAAACCATTGTGGCTTTAGAAACTGGCTCTTATTTGCATGCTTTATTGAATTAGGCTGTGATCTCTATACAGTTACACGTGTCTTGGTCGTCTTTGATACCAAGAATAGGCTTTATGGATGTCTTACCTTGGTTGAGACTGTGCTCAGAACTGTCAAACAGCCAAGCATTCCTCTCCCGCCATAAACACCAAATAACACAATGTGGGACAGCCCTCCAAACGATAGACCACCGCCCGACGAGGCCCATCCAGCAAGAGAAACGGCCGAACAGGCACTGAGGCATAACCTAATGAAGCCCAAACAGCCCCAACACCAAGTCCCACAACACACAGGCAACTGGGTAATGAAGAAGCATATGATCCACAGACTCACCTATTGCCTTACACATATAACACCAACTAAGAGCCACCATACCCCACCACCGCACGTTTTCAACGGTCAAGATCTTCCCACAAATAGATGTCCAACCAAAGAATGACACTTGGGGGGAACCAAGGCATGCCACATACTATGCCATGGGAAACCCTCCGAACCACCTAAAGAAAGGACAGAATGGAAAGAGTGGACCGTAAAGCCATGAGCCTGAGCAGGAGCCCAACACATGGAGTCAGCCACATTCCACCGGAGCTTAGAGTAGTACAAAACCTCAAAAAAAGTTGTGAAATCCTTTAGCTTCCAATCATGAGCATGTCTAGAGAAGGTAACCTCCCACTGCACCACACCACTCCCACACAACAAAACAATAGACCACAAGAGCGTCTTGAGAACAAGCAAGACGCTACAAATCAGGGTAAACCTCCCTTAGAGAGCCTGCAATGCACCACACATCATCCCAAAATCGCACAGAGGAACCATCCCCCACTTGAAAGACCACATGAGGTGAGAACACCCCCCACTAGGACTAGATACCCTTCCACAAGCCCACCCCATGAGGCCCCAGAGGAGCCCAGAGACCCACCCCCCCAAAGGACACCGCCGGATTTGCTTAATGCCCACACCCCCGCTCGCAAAAGGCCGACACACGACATCCCATTACACCAAATGAATCTTATGAGCTTCCTCCGTGGACCCCCAAAGAAAATTCCTCTGGAGTTTGCTCTATCCAAGAGGCCACTGTAGCTGGCAAATTAGAGAGGGTGCTCTTAAGGAAGGTAAGCTTCCCACCCGAGGAAAGATAACCCCATTTTCACCCTGCTAACTGCTGCTCTATCTTCTCTAAAATAGGGTTCCAAATAGAAAAGGACTTGAACCGAGCCCCCAAAGGAAGCCCCAGGTACCAAAGGGGCAGCATAGAAGTATGACACCCAAGCATGGCAGCAAGCTCTAAAGACGGCACCTCCCCAACTGGAGCTAGAACTAATTTACCCAATTTAATTCGGAGGCCAGAAGTATCTTCAAACTAGACTAGAATGGACCGCAAAAGGCTCAATTGCTCTACATGAGGCTCACAGAAAAGCAAAGTATCATCTACAAACAATAGGTGGGAGACAACCACAGGTGAAGAATCCAAATCCCCAACAGGAAAGCCCGCAAGCAAACCAATGAAAGCAGCCTTCTGGAGCAGTCAGCTAAAAGCTTCCATAACGATGACAAACAATGACTCATTTGATACGCGAGAATGAAATAGGAAGTAATAAAATTAGCATGGGAATGGAATGGAATGGAATGACATGGGAATGGGAATGGGAATAGTTCATTACTTTACCCATGATTGGTATACAATACCATGTATAGAGTATTTTTTGTCAAATTACAATACCAACCCTTTTCCCCACCCTAGTTGCGTAGCAACCCCAACCCCCACCCTTGGCCGTCGTGCAACCCCCAACCCTCACCCATGGCCGTTGCGCAGCTCCTCATCCCCACCCTTGGCTGTCACATAGCCCCCCAACCCCACCCTCGGCCATCTCACAGCACCCGTAACCCCCACCCCCGACCATTGCGCAGCGCCCCCAACCACACCCCACCCCATGCCGGCCATTGTGCAAAACCCCCAACTCCCACCCCTGGCCATCGCATGGCAGCCCAACCCCCACCCTAGCTGTTGCAGTACCCCCCCACCCCACCCCCGGCCGTTGTGCAGTGGCCCCATACCCATGGACGAAGGAGATATGGATGAAGAAGCCGAACAGATGAAGGATAGACGAAGAGCAGTGTTGTAAAGTTTATTACCCTAGGCAAGGTAATAATTCAATACTAGGGATGTGGGATAATCAATATTACCTTATTTACGGTAATGTTTATCCCAAGGTAATGAAACATTTCATTTCCTTGGCTCTATCAAACGTGAAAATGGGAATGAATTTCATTCCATTGTATTTTTATTCTCACGTACCAAACATACTATAAGGGGGAGAAGGGGTTTCCTTGGCAGCCCACAACTACTTGAAAAAAAACCACACAAGTTCCCATTCACAAGGATAGAGAAGCAGACTGTGAAAATGCAATAAGATATCCATCCCTGCCATCTAGCCGAAAAGCCACACTGCCCCAATAAATAAAGAAGAAAATTCCAATTGACGTGATCATAAGCCTTCTCTATATCCAACTGGAAGAGAGGCCTTCAAGCGGCTGGTTAGGCATTCATTGGCCACTAAAACTGAATCCACAATGTGCCTGCCCCTGACAAACGCACTTTGAGCCAGAGAAATAATCTGCCCCAACACCAACTTGAGACCATTTGCTAACAATTTAGCAATGATTTTGTACACGCTGCCCACAAGGCTAGTCGAAGAGTATCTGCCCCAGCTTTCTTAGGAATGAGGGTGACAAATGTGGCATTCAGGCTGCATTCAAAATTGCACTGTGGGCAGACAAATCTCAAGCACATCAACCTTCACCACATCCCAACACTACTAGAAAAAAGCCATCGGGAAGCCATTCAGCCTTGGGGCTTTATCCCCTACACAATGCCTAACCACCTGCGCAACCTCCTCCTCAAAAGGGCGATCGAGCCAAGCTGCATCCTCCACCGCAACAATGTCAAAATGAACCCCATCTAGAAGAGGCGGAACCTGCACCTCCTTGGTGTACAAAACCCCATAAAAAGCCACAACATGAGCCCGAATACTAGCCTAACACTCCGTATCCACACCATGAATATTCAACCGAGAAATAGTATTCGAATTCTGGTGCGAATTAGCCACACGATGAAAAAATTAGAGCTTTTATCCCCCTCATTAAGCCACAAGGCCCTCGCTTTTTGCTGCCATGACATCTCTTCCATCAACACAAGACGTGCCAACCTAGTAGTGACACTGCCACGGCTGTCCTCCCTAGTCAAGGGACGCTGCGCCACCAAGTCATCAAGCTCTTGAAGCCTCGCCATCATAGTGATACGGTTCCACCTCTTTTAGATATTTAATTTAATTTTCATGATTTAATGGATAGTTATTGAGTAATTAATTTATGTAATGGGTGGTTATTTCTTTTTAGTGGAATAATGAGTAGTTATTTCATGTAGTGGGGAGTAGTGGGTAGTTATTTCATGTAGTGGGAAAGTTATTTCATGTAATGGGATCATGGGAAGTTTATAGGAGTCATGGGTTAGTGGGTTGTGTGTTTGAAAGGCTATATATAGCTATATCACTTTTTATGTAAAGCATGTCTTGAATTAATTGAAAAAAGAGTCTGTGGGACTGTTTCCTACAAATTTTCCTCTTGCTAGATTCTGGCATTGAGTGGTCATTATCATTTGGTATCATAGCCAACGGTCTTCATGGCCAAAACACGTACTTCCCATACCGACCAACCCACACAACCATCACAATCCTCCACCGACGTATCCATCCTTAATCCATCAGATCCCATTCCCCCTGATGTTCCAGACATACATAAACAATTGTCAACCATTGTGACACGTCTAGAACTACTTGATGGCCTGGCGAACAAGGTTGCATCCTTGGAAACACAGTTCCGAGCTACCTCGCAGCAACCATCCCTTGATGCCGTGCCTGAAACGTCTTGGCGGGGTGAGACTAGGAATCGACGCCCGCACCCCTATGATCGTCCACGACCTCCTTGGTGGGATGATTCGGAAGCTAACGGCAACACACCTTTGCCATTGTTTCGAAAAACTCGAGCAAAAATTGATTTTCCCAAATTCGAAGGTGGCGATCCACGTGGTTGGGCTCTCAAGGCGGAAAAATATTTCCGTTACTTTGAAATTGCCGGCAACTTGAAGGTTGAAGTCGCAGCGATGCACTTGGAGGGAGACGCTTTAGATCTTTATGCCTGGGCTTCGGGAGAGCAAGAATTGGTGCATTGGGAGGACTTGGTGCGATTATTTCAGGAGAGCTACGGCCCCCTTGAGTTTCAAAATCCCGATGAAGCCTTGTGTTCCATCAAACAATCCGGTACGGTGGCTGAGTATCGGTTGGAGTTTGCAAGAAGGGTGGCTTGGGTTGCTGATTGGCCAGAAAACGCTCTTTTGGGAGTATTTATGGCTGGTTTAAAGGAAGAATTAAAAGCGGAGGTGCATATTCATAAACCGCGTTCCGTTTATAAGGCCGTGTCTTTAGCCCTGGAGTTTGAAGCAAAGGCGACATTACACAAAAGCCAAAAGCCCAACACATTTACACAGCACAATGGCACCTCAAACATAACTCCATGTCTTTCTATTACGACACCTTCACGCCCACCGCCTATCCCGTCATCCAACAATAACGAGCGACAATAGAGACGTGAAAAAGGTCTTTGTTTCCGTTGCAGCGAACGCTTCATGCCGGGACACCAATGTCGGCCATCTTTATCCCAACTTGAATTCACTGACAACCCGGAGAAAAGCTGTCTCGGTGACGATGATGGTAGAACGGTTCATAAGAACGAAGAAAAGATGGAAACTTCTTTCTTTCCGCCTTGAGGACAAATCGGTTTTCAAGGGGGATGCATTGATACGGTTCCACCTCTTTTAGAGATTTAATTTAATTTTTATGATTTAATGGATAGTTATTGAGTAATTAATTTATGTAATGGGTGGTTATTTCTTTTTAGTGGAATAATGAGTAGTTATTTCATGTAGTGGGGAAGTTATTTCATGTAATGGGATTATGGGAAGTTTATGGGAGTCATGGGTTAGTGGGTTGTGTGTTTGAAAGGCTATATATAGCTATATCACTTTTTATCTAAAGCATGTCTTGAATTAATTGAAAAAAAAGTCTGTGGGACTGTTTCCTACAAATTTTCCTCTTGCTAGATTCTGGCATTAAGTGGTCATTATCACATAGCTGTCTTTTGAGTTGCCACATGCCCAAACTTGGAAGCATTCCCCAACTTCAAATCGCCTTTCAACATACGAAGCTTGGAGGCCAGCACAAAACTAGGGCTACCGTCCACAACATAAGACCTCAACCACCTCTGAACTCTCTCACTAAAATCCTCGGCCATTAGCCACATAGTTTCAAAATGTAAGGGACGCTAACAAGGAGGCACAGACCCACAAGCCAAAGCCACAGGAAAATGATTAGAAAGCCACCGACAAAGCCGCGACTGAACCATGAAAGGGAACCCCTCTGCTCAATTCGAAGAAAACAAAAACCGATCCAACTTGGACCGAGAGGTCGATTATTGCTCCACGTAAAAGCTCCTCCTGTCAGAGGAGGATCAACCAGCCCATGACCACCAATAAACTCCGAAAATCGAGCCATGGAGGGAGAGAGATCCACAACGCCCACTCTCATATGGAAATGTTATGAGATTGAAATCCCCACCTAAACACCCCGGAACATTCCACCACATCTAAAGACTGGAGAGCTCATCTCACATAAGACATCTAGCACTGGCATCATGAGGACCATACACCTCGGAAAACATCCATTTCTAATGATCCCTCACATTCTAGAATTTAAAGGAAACCAAAAAAGTCCCAATAGCCTCATCCAACTTCTGAACCACGTGGGGCTAAGGGGCCAAGGCACATAAGCCCTAAGGCAGCAACGCGGTGCCTCCACCTATTTTTCCGAACCTTGAATCTAATATATTAGCAATGAACAAAGCAGAGTCCCTATTTATTTTCAAAGCTTTTGTTGTGGCAACAAGGTCCTTTATGAGAATGTGATAGCCTCAAAACTATATTTTTGTGCTGTTTGCTGCTTTCAAATTTTATTTTTATAGTTGTGAGAGCTTCTGTAGATTTGTTCATGTATATAGTATTCTTCTATTTGAAGTATGCAGAGAAGTCATTCATCCGTAGACCAAAGGATAATCAAAATTTTCACTTGGTAGCACAACAGTTATGGGATGGTGTTCGTGCTAATGACAAGAAGGCTATATATCGTCTCATTGTGAGTTCTGAGGCAGATGTGAATATTGCGTTCAATGAAGCATCTTGCGATCAAACTATGACCCTTGCCAAAGTGATGCTATCACAAAACCAAACTTGCCTCGATTGCAACTCTAGCTACTTGACAGGGAACTCTTTAAACAATTCCTCTGCAAGTTCGTCCAGCCTAGCAGGAAATAGCAAATGCTTATCCTTGGAGGATTTGGATGGATGCTCTTTACTTCATCTAGCTTGTGAAACTGCTGATATTGGGATGCTAGAGCTTCTCCTACAGTATGGTGCAAACATAAACGCATGTGATTCAAGAGGTCGGACACCTCTCCATTGTTGTATTCTCAAGAGCAGGGCTGCATTTTCTAAACTATTGCTTTCAAGGTAATTATAGCGTTGTTGTGTATTCATGATTGCAGTGATACTTCTGTTAGTGAATCTAGTCTCAAGTTGTCATTCTCTGGGTAATGAAAAATATGGTTCTAGATGTGGAGTCATTATTGTTTATATATTCAAATTTTGATCGAGATGGGGAGGTTGGGAGACTACTATCAGAACTCCTATGTTCATTATCTCTGTACTGTCGAGCTTTCTCACATGCTTGGACATTCACCCATTCTACATTTTGCTCTGCCTTATCCTTCAATTGGCATGACATAAAGGCAGTGAACTATTGAAACTCCTGTGCTCTGGATCTTGTTTTACTTAACATCTTGATTTTTCCCCAGTTAGTTGCCATGTCTGAAACGATACTCTGCAGGGGGGCGAATCCACATGCTTTGAATAAGGAAGGGATGACCCCTTCGGATCTTGTGGCAGAATCAACTTCTGGTGATGCCGAGGCTATTGCCCTTTTATGAGAGATGCATATGATGACATTTGCTTACGCCAGGAATACCATTTTTATTTTTTGATTTGTTTATTTTTGTTGCCCGTGTAATATTATTTTTTCCTAAGTTGGAGGCTTCCTTCTCCAGCATAGATAGTGGATCAAAAGCGGGGTATATTTTGAGGGGTTTACGTAGCAGAGTTGATAGGCGGCGCCTCTGGGCGTGGGTACAATTTCAGATCAGGTGCTTTGTCATGTAAAATATTTAGATATTTATGTTTCTAAATACCCCATTGTAATTATCTATTCATTTTTATTTGATTTTATTCATGATAGATAGTCAAAATACCCAAGTTGGGATGGAAATGTTAGCATTATATTAGATCATTTTGGTACATCCCTAATGATAAATGAACGGTTCACTTCGATGTTCAAGAAGAGAGGCGTTAGCTTATTGGGTAAGACGAGGATGATGTCCAATTGCCAACTGATCCAAACAAAACAAAGTAATATGAGAAAGAAAGCCGAAGCACAAGGTCTGTGGACGCTGCCTATTCATATCCATAACTCTTCTTCCCTTCTAAAGCATTTCAGAGAGCCAAAGAATGTAATATGAGGTCCTTTCATCAGTGAAATTCCCGTTCTTCTGTTTGCTTGCGCATGTTTTAACATGAAGGTAAAAATCTACCCTTTTTTTGGTTCTTTTCTATCGGGATGGTTTCAGATAATCTCGAGCATATTTAGGGCAATAACTAGTAAATATAATTGTTTTCGATAAAATTTCTATAATAATATTGTGGTCCACGAAAATAAAATAAAATTAATTTTCATTCTCATGTTTGGCAGAGCTAAAGAAATATAATCTTATATTACTTTAAATAAGATAATATTAATTATATCCAGAGTCATCATCCTATTCTATGTAGGGTAATTATAATCTTGTCTTTCATCATTCATGATTTTGTGTGCCCTCTAGATTGACGCAAGATGTGGGGAGGTGGGCGGGGCTGGGGGGGCGAGCGCCATAGGGGAACAGGTGGCATGGGGGAAGGGCGGGCATCAGGGAATGCAGAGGGAGGGATTGGGCGGCAGTGTGGGAGTGGGGATCGGGCAGGCGTGAAGGACAGGTGTCGTGGGGGATTGGGGGGGGGCGTCGGGGGAGGTAGAGGGAGGGGATTGAGTGGTGGAGTGTGGGTTGAGCATGAATTATTTTATAATTTTAAAATATTCTTTCATGGTAGGTATTGTATATCAATCAATAAATCATTTTTATTTATATTTCGTTTCACTCTCACATTAATTTTATTATCTCTAATTTTATTCATACCAAACATGCTATAACATGTAAATGTTTACTTAAAATTTAGAAATCTATTTATGCCTGTTTTTTAAAACTATAAAATTCTACTAGTATAAATCAATGACTAAACTTGCAATTGTAAGCCTCTAGATCCTTTACAACCCCCCCCACGTGTAAAAAAAAAAAAAAAAAAAAAAAAAAAAAAAAAAAATTTTAAAAAAAAAAACAAAAAAAAATCCCCCCCCCAATTTCCCCCCTTAAAAAATAATTATTTAAAAATTATAAAAAAAAAAAAAAAAAAAAATTTATTTTTTTTTTTTTTTTAAAAAAAAAAAAAAAAAAAAAAAAAAAAAAAAAGTGTTAATAAAATTTCTCTCGCGATAACATTTATTGATAAATATATCGATTTAACTCACCAAATGTTTAGATTATTGAGTGTTTACAATATGAATACAAAATTTTAACCATGGCTATCGATTTAACCATTAGTGTTTTTGACATCAGTGGATAATTGGTATAAAAAAACATTTTATTTACGATTCGCATTTCGAAAATCGAAAAAATATGGACTCGGAGCTTCAGCGCACTTCCATAATGATATACAATGACAGATGGCATCTACCTCTCTCACACACGCATAAATATCTTGCTTCACCTTATCCGTTGCAGCTAATAAATTGGAACCGGTGCTTTCTCATTCTCATAACTCATATGCTTCAAACAAGTGCAGGCCTCGGCGGCCGTAAACCATTTTCTACCTTATCTTACACGTTAGAAGAAACATGCAGACAGCTCTGGTCGTCGCCCCATCAGCCCTAGCAGTTGTAACCACCCCCACCAAAAACCTGGCCGTCCCGACACCATGGAGGACCTCTTCCATTCCATTTCCAAGATCACTGGGAACTGCTTCCCTTAGATCCAGACTACTCAGCAAAGCGAATCCCACCAACTCGGACACTTCCTCCACGGTGGATTACAGCTCAATCAACTCGTAAGTTCATTTACGAGCACCATATACAAAAACTGCTAGAGTTGATTTACCAGTTCTAATACTCTTCATAGAACTGTGTGTGTGTGTGTGTGTGTGTTTGTGGGGCGCACGTCTTACCTTGCTTGTGGATGGATATAGATGAGCTTATAAGGAAGGATACGCATTACTCAGCTTCTGTTTGTTTATCCAGAGTTTTCCCCGCAGAAGCCTGTGATACCGTTGGAGGAGAAGCATGTGATGCGGAGATGCATCCAGAGGTGAAGCTCAAACCAGACGCCAGGAACCACACCAACGCAGTACCTTCAGAGCCAGTGGATAGGGAATATTTTGAGTACAACAGCCCCAAGACGTAAGACCTTGTAACACAATCTCAGCATACATGTTTGAGTTGCATGCGAGATTTTTTTATTTTTAAAGGTCGACTCATGCGTTGTTAACTAAAATCTGCAGGGTATTCCCAGCTGAGGCATGTGATGATCTCGGGGGAGATTTCTGTCAGCCCGAGTATCAGAAGGGTGTTTATTAGGAGAATTGTTGTACAGATAAAATAACTCATCTCCTTATGAATTTGAGATCTTAGCAAGATCCTTTTAAGGCTCTTTTGAGTAGGCATGGATGGGTGAGGGAATATGGGATATATAGCAGGCTAATGCCAGAGCACGATGTAGCAGCAGCTATAGCCTATAGAAATAAATTTCCAATCAATAGCAAGAAAAATGAAAAAGATCCACAGACCCACCAAACCAGGAGGATAACAATGTGAAATGGTGGCCCCAACTTAACCTATATAAGTTGTAAGGAACGTAGTACTCACTCGGGGGTGACAAACCCAGAAGAGAAGAGAAGAGAAGAGAAGAAAAACGTTATATTAAAACTGTTTGTGGGGGGGACACTATTGTGGTTCCTCCTCGTCTTCAGTAATTCCCTCCAGAACCAAATACTGAAGAGCTATAGAGTATTTTGCGGTTTTCTTCTGGTCGGGGGAGCCACTTCCTGAGAATAAGCTGTTGTGTTTGAGAAGAAAAGATCCAAATCCATCACCTAATTAAAGATTGAAGCAATCAGTGCCTCTGAATTGTGTTTTCATATGCTGGAATGGGAATTAATATAATTCGCGGACATGACGTGATATGCTGGAATTAGTAGATACTTACATACTTACATTAGGAAACAATCTCAATGATATATAATTCAAAATATATGAAGAGATGAGATGAGACAAAACCTTTGATTGTAAAAACACATGGAATCCATCTCTTGTAGATGAATAACAGCCTGGGGGAGTCTCCATGGTTGGTATCGGACAGCAGTAGTCTGCACGGCTGGGTTTCACTGATTGTATTGTAAAGTAGGTAGACATATATGCAGACAGGCATGCGTATGATTCTTCTTCTTCTTATTACTATTATTATTAGAAAAGTGGTGTGTGTGCTGGATTGAGATATGGGAGCAGCGGTTACTCACTTGGCATGAACAAGGGCATTCGAGCACAGTGCTAGAGTGCGAACCATGGCCATATCCCTCCCGCGAGAATTGCTGTATTTCTCCCGGCAATTGCTTCGACCGAAATATTAAATTAAAAAAAGTTCAAATTTTAAAATTTAAATGAAGAAGCAGGGAAAGAACAGAAAAGAAAAGCGGTAAGAGTACATTGCCTTACCTATCATGGAAGAAATCTCCAAAATCGTCGATAATAACTGAAGTGGGAAATGCATCGAACAGGTGGAACGCAGCGAAGAATTTCTTGAGCCCTTCATCGTCATCCACATACCTTAATTTGACGACAACTACTGTTACTTAATTGGCATTACTTGACTTGTAATAATATATAATACCTCAAATTTGGAGTAAGAACGTAAGCTACTTGATTTGTATGCGGTTGAAGACATGGGAAGAAGGATCGAGGCCCTGAAGATGGAGATGAAGATGAAGATGAAGATGAAGTAGTAGCAGCAGTGCCAGTAGTGTGAACATAATTAGGTATGGGAATCAGTAGGTGTGTTGGGTAGAGGGGCTACCTGGGAGAGGAAAGGGGGTTTGCTCTCTAACTTGCGCCGGTTGCATATGAAAACCACGGTGGGATTGGGATTGGGTTTGGGTTTGGGTTTGGGAGAGTGGTTGATCTCCTTCTCCTCAACTGATGCGGAGTTGAAAGCAAACTGGAAGAGTAAGGAAGTCTTCCCACTGCATCAGATCGATTGATTACATTACATTTTTGGGTATATACATACACACAACATACACAAGCGCGCGCGCGCGCGCACACACACACACACCAAGAAAAACAAAAAAAACAAAAACAAAAAAACAAAAAGACAAGCAAGGCAGCAACCAGGAAGGAGGACCAGAGAGGAGCATTAAGTTATGGCTGAGACCGGGGAGCTGTTCACTTGGTCGCCCCCCGAAATAAAACATCATCTCCACCATCTTCCGTCTCGTCCCCTCCTCCTAACCCTCACCACTCTTTTTTTCATCAGTTGACGGCTTGACGCTCGCTGCTGAGTGTTTCTGAGACTCCTTGAGTGTCGACGCTAGATTAAGATTGAATACTCAACTAAATAAATGAATAAACATTAAAACAGAGTTTTTAAAATAAATTTAAGATTTCTAACCCCAAAAATCAAACTTCTCTTGTGATATATCTTCTTTCACTTATGAACGATCCATCAATTATTATATTAATTCAATATTTGAATTAGATTAAGTTAATTAATATAAAAGTTGTGACCACACATTAGTGGTATTGGATTAATGATTGATATATTCAAAAAATCGATGAAAGTTATAATTTTTTTTCTATAATTTTAAAATCTTTAAATTTATAATCTTACATTGGATTAGTCATTATATTTATTAAAATAATAATATAATATAAAATTTTGAAAAAAAAAAAAGAGTAGAAAAAAATAAAACAATAAAATAAATTTTTGATGAATGAAATTTGAAGAATCTTATCAAATTATTGTAGCTCATAATTAAACTTCGAATCATTAGCGAATCAAATGCAATGCAATTGTATTTCTCTCACATTTATCAAATTATTCATTTAAATATAGTAATCCAATGTTAATAGTCTTGATTGTTTTTAAATTAATTATGAATTGTAAACAAGAAACTAATTGTATACTATTGTTTACTTTTTTAAAACTAATCAATTATTATAAATAGTGAATAATAGAATTAAACTAATTTTAACTTGTAGAGTTAGGTGTCCTGTGACCTTATGAAAGAGCAAGTACAACTCTCAGTGTATTGAAATCTCAATTCATAATTTAGATTATAGGAGAGTTATAAAAAAAAATTTCATGACAGTGGGCAATCGTGGTGACATGATGGTAGAGGGGAAGATTGAGGAAAATGGGCCTGCATGATGCCAAGGACACCAGTATAGTATTAGAGAAGCATGGGGTGAGAAATGGGCCTTGTTTGTTCCATTTTGACTTATTGAATCCATTCTGATGTGATGTAAAAGCATTGTTTCAATGATATTTGACTTAATATGATGTTAATGGAGGGTAATTTATATGGGGAATCCAATGATGTGATATAATGATAATACTTTATTTATAATGTTATGTTTGTATATGATATTGGAGTCACGCTTGGCTCGAGATAACTGTTATACATGCTTGTATTTTTTATTGATGACTATGGTAGGCTATTTAGCTCGAGATTTGTGTGGTGCACTGGTTTGGATAAGTGGCGTTTAAGGCTCCTACTGCTGAAGTATTAGAGGGACATTTTTTTAGGCAATGACCTAATGCTAGAGTATTAAAGGGGTGTTTTAACAAGCAACGAACAAATGTTATAGTACTATAAGTATGCTTTGAGTGGATAAGCCTAGTGTTGGAGGATTATGATGTTATTGTGATTGGCTTGATGGGCCTAAGCCTAGAAGATTGAGTGATGTTGTGAGACACAACCCAAGGCTTGATGATTGGTAATGGTATAATAGGCTAAGGCCTAATGATTGGTAATGATTTGACATGCTAAAGCATGATGTTTGGTAATGGTATGATAAGCTAAGGCCTAATAATTGGTAATGATGTGACATGTTAAAGTTTGATTTATTTTTTGATGATTGTGCTATGATATGATAGACTAATGCCTAATGATTCGAATTGTTATGTAATAGTGACTTGTTGGTAGGCTTGTGACAAATGATAATGACACATGTGTGTGAGGATGATTATCTAATATTTATATGTGAGATTATGTTGTATTGTTGGTACATGGTTAGTGAACATTATATTGACATATGTATACAAAAAACTTAGAATCTAAGTATTAATTGGGTCATACGATAATGTAGAGTAGTAGGTTACCCTACTGAGCTTTTTGCTTATCTTATGTTATTGATTGCTTTTTTGGGTGCTACTAGAAACTAGTTGAGTTACTGATAAATGAGTATATCTTGCCCTATTGGTGTAATATTTTAGGTTATGTATTACATTAAGTACTTTGTCTCGAACATGGGTTCATGAAAAGTTACCTAAGGTAATGACTCACCCGAACAGAAATGCATTGCTTGTATTAAACTTTATCAATACTTAAGACAGGACATCAATAACTTGAAAAGTTTACCGACCAAAGTGTGATACACAACAGCATATTGATAAGACATCTTATAATACATTTCGTAGGAGTAACCTACAAGTAATTCTAAACATTCTAGGAAATAAAATAACTAGGAAATCAATCAATACAATAATCCTATATATACAATTCCTTAATTATAGGACCCTTAATTGCAGGATAAGTATAAATCTCAACACAGCAACCTCAGGCAGTGACAAAAGTCTCATAAGCATGGCTCTCCATCCACTCATAAAAATGATCTGCATAACACTAAGCTCATAAAAATATCAATAAAAGCTAAAAATCCAGCTGCTATCATACTAAAAATGGTTTTTAGCTTAAACAACATGCTTTATTGAATTGATGCAAGATTTTTTTTAAAATTTTTGTGTCTCAGCATTATTCCTAGCAGCAGCAAGAATAATTGGATCAATAAGAACAATATAAGTTAGTTACCTAGGGCTATATTTTTACAAAAGCATGTGTGTGCATACATGCCATTATTGGACTCAATATATACAAAAATACGGTAATAAAATAGTAAAATATTATATTGCAATGTGCTGAGCAAGAAACCGGTCCACCCACCAAGCATTTCCTCCAAGCTCCCGCAGCAAAAAACATGCCGCGGTAACATCAAGCGTATGCAATGACAGTATTGAAGTGCATATCCCCCCAGTAAGTTGCATAAAATTACTCATGAATTGTCAGATTCAATAGGGGAAAAAAAGAGTTGGATAAAGACCATTACTTCAATGATAAGTAGATGGTGCGTTTCAATCCAGCTCTCAGCAAAACGCCCTTTCAGATAATCAGCTCTTCTCCACCTGCCAAAACTCTCATTCTTGTTCATGCAAGGCATCATCTCTTTACTATTTTGTTGCTTAAACCTGATAATCATCCATGACTGTATTTATCCACATCTCCTGAATGGGACATGGCTGATACCATCTAACCATTTTATCAAATCTTGTGTGGGATCTCCCAAGCGGCCATTCAACGGTCTCCTTGATCCTTGCCTCAATTGAATCAACTTTTAGAACTACTCTTGCACCATTATGGTCCTTGTATGCTTAACATATTTCTACTTTAGCTCATCATCAACACAAAATGCCTGCATATGGTCCAAACGTTAAATTTGAAGCTAAATATCATTTTGAGCTTTAGTTGCTCGTGTGAGTCTGTGTTTTAGAGTTTTTCTTAAATAAAAGGGAGAGAAACTTGTTTGGTCATGCTCTAGATTTCAGCAGGATTCTTTGCTTGGCTGATATATATAAAATGCCATGTTGTTTTATGAATATAAAGTTCTATCATGTTCCTTTTGTTTAGTGTTTTTAAAAGCTTATCTCAATTGAGCTCTCTACTTTTTTCTGCCATTTTAGCGCTCTGTTTTTGTTTTTATTCATCATCTAAAATTTATAATATTTTTGATTAATTAAAATTTTTGCATTAATTTTTTTGATTAATGATATAGATTATAGATAGAAATAATTGTAGTTAAATTAAATTTGTAAATTCATTTTAACTAGTTTGACTCTCTTGGGAGCACAATTTCTGTTTTTTCAAGAGGGAAAAAAAGAAAAAGAGAAGGCAGATGAAGAATCCACAGTAGATTAGAGTGGAGGCTGTCTGTCTGTCTGTCCTCCCCGTACCTCTAAGTGGTGGTCACTGGTCAGTGTCGAAATCCATGGGATCGGGTTGAGGTGACAAATAACTGAATCCATGGAAATTATTTATTGGTGGACATCCGAGGATCTGGATCTCGTGTCGCCTGAAATCACTGATTCATTCAAATTCAATAATTTGGTAGGGTAGAGTAGAAATAGATATCGCAGGCCAGAGAGAGAGAGCTAGCTCATTCGTTCATGGAAGTTGTAGCAGGATATGGTAAACCGCCATGGGTATTCAAAGGCCGGTACGTACCTTGTCTACAGCTTACTTATTAATCCTACGTATTATACATATGCGTATACTCATGTTGGTTCGTTGCTTCGTTCTTGCTAAGATAAAATTCCTTATTCTGCGACTGCGATTCTTGTCTGCAGTGCCCTCTATCAACTTCACCTCGTCAAAGCTAAAACGGCTCAAGCTTTCATCCCAAAAGATTTCAGATTAGTGCAAGCTTTCGGGTACAATTACACACACACACACACACACACACACACACACTTATTGGCAGTTTTATATATTTTATTCAAGGTATTTGATTTGACTCTATTTTCTTTCCATTCACTGATTACGTGGAATGGCTACACTTGCCTTGTGCAGATACACTCTTGGAGGTTTCTTCCTTGCAAGCTATGATGACAGCCCAGCTGGAATCTTTGATGAGGTTGTGTAATCTTATGTTTAAGCTGTGCACTAAAAGCTGTCATTTAATTTCTGCTCCCTAATATCTAGAATTTAAATTCAATAGTAAGGTATCTCCATGTTTGTTAACTTTCATTTTCCAATTTCTTACAACATGCTATTTAGCAGCTCGTGGTGATTGCAGGACTCATCTGGAACAAGCCAAAATCTTGCGCGTAAATCCTCCGTCCTTTTATTGTCATTTGTCTGTTTTAAAATTTTGCTTACATTGTCTGTCTCCCGTGTTAAATCTTTAATCTTTCCTCTAGAAAAGCATTTCGCGCTGCCCATCACTCTTGCTGAGGTCAATTGTTGCTTCGCAAAATCGATCATGGATGATGCTCCACTACATCTTGAATAATAGCCTATTAAATATTTGTACATGATTCTTTTAGCGCACTGATGTATTTGGCTTAATTACCCGTTATGCCTTGGATAGCCTGCTCAGCATTTGTAAAAGATTCTTATAACCTTTGATACATTTTGCTAATAACCCATTCTGTATTGGATATCCAATTTATTGCTTGTAAAATCTTCTTTTAACATAATTAATTTGGCCTTATTACCTATTATGTTTTGGATTATCCAATAAACAAATTGTAAAAGCTTCTTCCAACCTACAGATGCATTTGGCCTAATAATTAGTGGGACCAAAGCACTGTTTTAACAAGCCAGAAGCAACTCATAATTATTTCATCCCCAATTATGACACCATGCAGAAGTGCACACTTGTTTTATGCTGCCGGCAGGAGTACTGATTCAGATAAACAATGACACATTGTATGGATTGTGAATATGTACAAATTCAATCCTAATCATAAGATGGGTGTTGGATCCGATGGGTTCTAAATGGTTGTCTTTTTTCTTTGTGCACAGATGGGCTTCTAGGGTGCTTGTGAGCAGTGATGAGGCTTGTGTTCACGGACGAGGGGTAGGAAATTTGTGCTCTTCCTTAGCTGTAATATTAATATTTCAAATTTTCATCCAGTTTCAAACCCTATTGCATTTTGAACTTTATTGATGAAACGGGTGATGGGTTAATTGGAAAACAAACTGGCAAAGGAGTAGCAGTGCAAATTTGAAGTAAGAAGCAGTTTTAGAAAGTAGTTTTCTATTAAACACTCACTGTCAATGCACTACTGCCATCGTTATTTTTTTAATGTGATTTATCTAGATGATTGATCCTACTTGCATTAACACTTGCAGGCTGTGGGGCTTCCTAGTTACGTTGCCAGTTTTTCAAAGGTTGGCCATTTTGCTGCTACTTCTACATTTCTATTTCAATATATAGATTTTGAAGCCTTTGCTTGACCTACCATATCTGATATGCTAGGTCAAATTCCGAATGAATAGACACTTTGGTAAATATGATATTAGGAAATGGTAGTCCTAACAAACTAAGGTGAATTACCATTGAACAAGGTCTTCCACCGCTGGTTAGAGATGTCATTGTTTTTCTGCTCCAGGAATCTTACAAGCAAGCCAGTCACTTGAAACTTATCAATAATACACTTACTTATTACGTTTTTATCCAATGCAGACAGGCAAAGCACTCCCAAAGCAACCAAAGCGTAGCGTGAATGGCTTTCCAAATATCCTTGGCTGTGGTTTTGGTACCAATTTAAGTGTGGAGAATTCCATTGATGTTCGAGTGACCGAAACTGAGGGCCCTGTTCCAATGGATCTCTGCACGATCAACCTTGCAACTGATCGTGAGTTGATTGCATTTATAATTTATTTCTATAACACGTATAATTTCTGATTGATTTCCTTTTCCTGTCACAACCTTGGCTTGGCTGTGGTAGTATCTGCATTGAAATCAAACAAATGGATGGGGCCTGCAATTAAATTATCACTTCCAAGTTTTAGGTATAAATTTTAAGATGACTTGTGCTTAGGAAGACCCGACATTGTTGAGAAACTGGTTCGTTTCATGTTTGTGTTACTGCAGTGGCCATACGAAGCATAATCCCAACATTCTCCGGTATTCTTGTAAGATTGATTGCAGGTCGTTTCTCCATTTCAAGTTCCTTTTTTGGGCCCTCCCGTCTCTATAAGTCAAATACAGAGCTATTTTATTTTATATATAAAGGGCATCCATGGTTGTTGATTTGAAGTACTCACTATTTTATGTCATGTAGGGTACGAGTGGTGAAGCCAGCTAATGTGTCGGGGCCATCATCTCCCAAACCAGATATCTCTGGAGCACAATGCCCCCAAAACCGAAGTTTGAATCTTGTGGGCTCTGTAACTGGAGAAGACATTGAAATTGGAAGAAAGCTCAGCATTTCTGTGATGTTATCCCAGCCCATCTTTGCTCTGGAGTTCGATTGTATGAAGATGGAGGTTGACGCCCCCACAATTGTAGTTTCCAAATACTCCGGGAACACTTTCAAAGTATGTTCTTGAATTGTTTGCGTAAGCTCCATTTATAGTTTATATTTTCCTTTATGGATCTGCCGTCCGTATACTGCGCTGGCCTGTACTTAATTTCATGTAATTGCAATGGGAATTCGTTTTACTTATAATCACAGGTTCAAACATGTGATTTTTCTAGAATTCAATATGAATTCTAGATTTTTCTAGTCTACCATCGCCTTTCGAGCTTAAAACATGGAGAACGAAATAAAATGTGATGTATGGAAGATGATATTTTACAATGTTCTCCAAAAAATCATGGTCATGGCACGAGCAAACTACTAAACACACACAACAAAAACATCACTTGCCAG
Organism: Taxillus chinensis; assembly: GCA_023512835.1. Lineage (NCBI taxonomy): Eukaryota > Viridiplantae > Streptophyta > Magnoliopsida > Santalales > Loranthaceae > Taxillus > Taxillus chinensis. The sequence continues at coordinate 16,708,841 of CM042090.1, forward strand.
AGGCGATTTTCAACCTGAAAGCCTTCAGTTTCTACCACATCAGAATGCCTCTGGCAGAGGCATCACTTGCCTTGAACGACTCCAGTGATCTCCTTGGCTGACAGAATGGAGCTTCATGCCATGTTTCCTCTTACGGTAGCAAATGAAAGGATACACCCCACACTTCTAACCACAGCCTGAAATGAAAAGTGGCTTTTTTTCTTTTCTCATTAATTATTTTTTAAAAAAGTGGATATATATATATATATATATATATATTCTATCGGGTGATAGGTGTTGCAGGAAGTAAGAGCATTCACATTGGCCTCACCAAAAATAAGTTATGATTTAATTAAATATTACCTTTTATAAATTATAACTAACTTAATTTTACAACATAAAATAATAGGCTCTTTAAACTTTTACTATTTCAATTGAAATATTACTTTATTTAAAACTTTTGTGAGAGAGAGGAGAGAGAGATATTATTGCCTGTTTCAAATATTATTAAAAGATAGAAGCGAGAAATATTATTTTACTTTTAAAAAAAATAGCGAACACATAATGGCTCGCCAAATCTGGCGAGTGAAATAAGACTCTTCAAATTTATAACTATTTTTGTTGAGGCTGATGTAAACGGTTTTTATTTCTTTTTAATTAATATTTAGCTAAATTTAAGATTTATTGAGTCGGATGCGAATGCTCTAAAGAGTTACGGGATTGTAAGTCCCAGACAGTCATTTATTGCATTGTCCATACAATGCTCGTGTTAGAGGGGAGACTATTGGTGCTATTGTAGCACCACTGTGTATTCTGTCTATTTTTTTTATATTTTTATGTTCCTCTTTCTTAAATCGGATGACAACGGGACGGATCAAAATCAGATAACAGGTGACTTGAATCCACGCTAAATGAGTTTGGGTTAAGACGGGACAAAATAAAGTGGTGGGTCGGAACAAATTAGATATTTTAAGCTAAAATTAATTAAAATTAGATATTTTAAGCTAAAATTATTTTAAAAGAATAAAAATATTGAATTGGAACGGATCAGTCAATATTCATACATGTCCTGTTATCTATTCGAAATGGATAAAAATGGCCCAAGGCTAGAATTTATATTCCTACTCAAATGTAATTTAAGATGCAACTTGAAATACATAGGTGGAGTTAATTTCTTTGAATATATTTTAAAAAAAATAGTTAGATAGTGCTTCTTGAAAAGTAAGAATATGAATGAATAGTATTAGAAGACTACCATTCAACAGCCCGTCTAGCTCAGTCGGTAGAGCGCAAGGCTCTTAACCTTGTGGTCGTGGGTTCGAGCCCCACGGTGGGCGATTCTGATTTTATTCGTTCATTTTATTTTTGATTTATAAAAATATGTCTGAAATATCCTCTTTTTGTGTTTTCGAAAACCTACCTAGGGCATGAAGCAAACGGCAGCGTTTTTGGTTTGCAAGATTTCCTCTCACCAGTCATCAACAACTACAAGGACGGGACAGAGCTGGGGATTAGAAATGACTAAATGAGAAAGGGGACGAAGGGGAGGAGGAGATGGGTTCTTCAGCATGGGTTATTAGTTATGTTCATCACAGACTTCCCATCTGTCGCTCTGTCGTCTACACCTGCATCTACTTAGTCCCCAACCCCAACTCCAAGGTTGTTCTTCTATTCTGTTTGTTCCCCATAATAATTTGCTTTCTATCTCCTATTCTCCTTCCCTCTCTTGTCCTGTCCCAGTGTCCCGTCCTGTCCTCAAAACGAAAAACAATATGTATAGGTATATATATTTCTATATATGTTGAAATTGCAGGTACGAGTACGAGTACGACACAAAAGCAGCTGGGTTGGTGTTGAATCGCCTCGGCCTGCTGTCACCGTCGGGGAAAGCAGGCGTCTTGTTCCACCGTTTGTTTCTCACGGAGAAGGTTTTTATTTTATTTTTACTATATATATATATACATACTTATCTCCGACAAAATTCATACAACCTCTCTTTCTATGCTATATTTATTTAGATATTATTACTATTACTACCCTCCTTACTCTCATTCTCTCATACATGGACTGTTGTACCCTAACTGATTGCCTGGTTTCTTCCTCAATTCTGTATGCATTGCATATACATATGTGCGTCTGTCTGTGTGTGTGTGTGTAAATGAATATTTTGTCTCTACGTATGTAGTTCACCGTGAGAAATGGGAACCTGAATGGAAAAAAATGAACTCAACGGATCTCGGCATTACCACGTCCATGATTGCAAAACCCACCAGATATGTTCTCAGTGCACTCACAACAAAGGGTATTCATTTCCTCATTTGCTTCCGCGTTTTTGTCTTCTCTCTCTCTCTCTCTCCTTCCCGCCTCTTCCCCTTATCATCCTTCTTCCCCTTTTTTGTCATTTGTTTGTGCCTCCTTCCCTATTTCTTTTTATCTTTCAATTAGATTACATAATCCGTCCGTCTTTTTTTTTTTTTTTTTGGCCTACAGGATATGATGTCTACCTTGTTGGTGGCTGCGTGCGAGATCTTATCCTAAAAAGAGTTCCAAAAGATTTTGACGTTCTCACTTCAGCTCAACTTGAGGAGGTTTGCTCTTTTGCCCTCCATGCTTGTGTGTCTATCTGTGTGTGCGTGTGTGTGTGTGTGTATATATATGCATGTTTGCGTGCCTGTGTACTGTGTATTCCTTTATATGATAGCTCACCACATACTTCATTCATTCCAGTTCTACATGTAATAATAAACATCTTCACTGCCCGTTTCAGTCAGTTGAATAAATTTATATTCTCTACAACCATTTGCAGGTTAATAACACTTTCCCTCGATGCCAAGTAGTGGGGAAAAGATTTCCCATATGCCATGTGCATGTTAACCATACCATTGTGGAGGTTTGTCATTGAATTACATCTCATCTGTCCGTTGATTCATCTATAGACGGCAAAATTCTACTCAGATAATGCTTCAATTTAATAAAATGTACAAAACAGTATATGTTGTTCATAGCTGAACATCTATTCAATCACTGCAACATTTTGTTCCCCCTTTGCTGGTTTGCTTCCCTCCTACTTATTCTTAATGTTGTATGAAATAGGTTTCGAGCTTTAGCACGAATGACAGGAAATCTATCAGGAACTTTAGACATTTTAGAGAAAAGCCTTCTGGTTGTGATAAAAATGATTACATCCGTTGGCAAAATTGTTTGCAGCGTGATTTTACAATTAATGGGTAACTGTACTAAATTCCTCATCACTGGGAACTATGAAATTATCACAATGCACGTCCTAACATGGATATCTGATTTGCTTTTTGTTTTCATTTTGATATCACTTTTTCCTGCTGTCAGCAGTTTGATGTTTGATCCTAATGCAAAAATAATATATGACTATCTGGGTGGTCTGGAAGATATGAGAAAGGCCAAGGTTAGATTGAATCTCTCTGTTAGTTTTTCCAATACTTTTCTAAGCTTGTTAACAAGGCATAGATTTGGTGTTTCTTACAGTGTTTTTAACTGTAGGTTCGGACAGTAATCCCTGCAGGTATATCTTTCACAGAAGATTGTGGTGAGTGTCAATCTGCCATTTGAGTTATTCATTTATTTTTTTAAAAAATAGTTTATGCTTCATAGTTCACAATGTTTTTTCCTTCAAAAGTGTCGCCTTATTTACCATGTTCCTTGTGACAAGGGGGATCTTACTAAATGCAATAATAATTCCACAGCTCGAATTTTGCGTGCAATTAGAGTTGCAGCTCGATTACATTTTCATTTTACTAAGGAATTAGCTTATTCAGTGAGAGAACTATCTTTCTCAGTATCTAGGCTTGACAAGGTGACCATAATTTTGCCTTTTGGTCATATTAGTTTTTTGTGGACATTATTAATCAAAATGTGAATGTTTGCCTTTTCTTTCTTGCTTCCAAATGCTGCAGGGAAGGATCTTTATGGAAATCAATTATATGTTGGCATTTGGATCTGCAGAGCATTCTTTGAGATTATTATGGAGATTCGGACTCCTTGAATTTCTTTTGCCTTTCCAGGCAGCGTATTTTGTTTCTCATGGTTTCCGAAGACGTGATAAGAGGTCCAACATGCTTTTGGTAAGTTCTTAGTAAATTTTCATTTTATTGTTTCTTGATAAATAGCTAGATGCATTTTAGTTTAGTCGATGAGCCAACCAATCAGATAGTTTCTAAATGGCGTGCCTACTTTTTGGTTACTGATACTATAGTGATATGATGTTATATAGACCCTTCTCAGTTTTCTATTACATAGCATTTCTTGCAATGTAGTTTTATTTTATTATTATTATTATTTGTTTATCTATTTCTCAAAGCTAAAATGATTTTTCCATCTCATCTCTCTCCCAAGTTGTTTTATTAGGTTTCATGATCCGTTTCTCATATAAGGTATATGAGGTGTCTAAATTTTGACTTATTTGTTTTTTTTAAGAGGAGAAAAAACAAACCTAACTGCACATATGGAATAGTATGCTGACTTTTTTGCTAGGCAGTAAAACCAAACTTAGGTAAGATGGTAATAATCAATGCCATTTTAGGCTTTATTCTAAGCAAGCTGAAGACTTGATGAATGTTTCTGATTTGTTTTTGGGTTTTGCTTGTATGCAGTCCTTGTTTTCAAACCTGGACAGACTTGCAGCTCCTGACAGGCCATGTCACAGTAGTTTGTGGTACAGACCATTGTCAGCAATTGTAACTTGTTCATATTACCCAGCTTTATGAATGGAAATTCCAAACCATCTGCCGATGAGGTGATCACTTTTGCAGGGGTTGTATCTTGGCGTTTCATAAGGCTCTGGTAGACCGGCCTCGCAATCATCTGGTTGTTGCTGCTTTTAGCCTTGCCATCCACGGTGAATCTTTACTAGAAGCTGTGAAGATTGCAAGGAGCATCTCACACCCACATGTCACCAGCTTCCATGAATTATCTGAGTGCCATACACTAGATACATATGAAGCATTGATAAATGAGGTCATGGATCTGGCTGAATCAGTTAGAGTTGCATTGGGTGATATGACCAACGAGTACTTAGTATCCAGGGCAATGGCTAAATACCCACAGGCACCTCGCTCAGATATGGCAAGTACCTAACACTGATATTCTCATGTTTCTTTCTAACCTATCCTGCTCAGCTACTTTACTGGTTTTTAGCAGCTTCCTTGTAGTGTTGTGCGCCCTTTTGAACCTTGATGAGAGTGATTTAAAAAACTGATCTCTTGAGTTGGTAGTTAATGTTTTGTTATGAAATTTACAGGTTTTTATCTCTCTAGCAGCAGCATTAAGAATAAGCAAGATCTTTGAGTGCATCAATGAGGGCGAGCACGAGGGGTTCGTGCCAATACCCATTGGTGGGATTGATTACCAGAGATTAGTGTCAGATAGGGAACATGAAGTTAGACAATTATTTGCAAGAATTGTTTTTGACACCGTCTATCCTCTCACAATAAACAGGAGGAACACACATTCTGTTACATGAATGTTTTACGTAGCCTCCTCTAGTGATTAATGTTTGGTTGATTCATGCTGTAGTTACCGCACAAGAAGTCACTAGCTTTTTAAATCTAGTTGATCTACATATTTATCATTCTCAAGTAGGGTTTTTTTAAATTTGGATGAATGTTATTATGTTAAAAAGGTCGGGAAGGGTGTGGTTCATATTACTAGAGTCACTGGCCACATGGTTGGGGAGCAAACCATTTTACTGGATAAGAGAAGCCATCATAATTGTAGTCATTGGCATTTCCCCCTAATTCCTCCACATGAACCCTAAATATGCAATTCTGGATTTTGTTCGTGTTTGATTTTGTTTAGTTTGTCCTCGTATTTTTATTTATATTATTTTGTATATACAATTGTATGATTATGTATGGTCTTTAAATGTTGATGGGTGCAGAGATGCTGAAACCAACCTTCATGGGATCATTTCCAAAAGATTCTTTATTTTTAATAAATAAAGAGTTAAATTTTAATATTGTTGGTTATTCTCGGAGTCAATGTCATTTAACATGGTGGTGTTTGAGATGATGTTTTTTTTTTTAAAATTTAGAGTACGAATTTTGAATTTTATAAAGGACAAAACTTATCTCTTTTACCAAGGAAAGAGGTGGCAGCAGCTAGCTGTCAAGAACAAAAACCAGTTACGCACATATGACATGTTAACCCTTTCCGCGGTTGTAACGGACAGTTCAGGCGACGGAGAAGAAGATAAACACCTAATTCATAGTCCTGGTGAAGAAGAGGTGGACGATAGACGGTAGAGGGAGGCAGTGTCTGGCGCTGGTGGCGGACGAGACTGCTGTCGTCCACTTGGAGTCTTGGGGCGACGATTGCAATGCCTTCAAGCTCGGCATTATGCGGCTGACCGACGGCATGTTCTTCCCCATTTGACCCAAGGAGCACGTGCTGAGGGCCGACAAAAACGGAAAGGTCAAGAAGGTGGGGAAGTTCACCATCAGCGAGATTGATTGGGGTCCAGATCTTACCAATCCTAGGACGATGTTTGTTTTGTCCCCTTATTCCCGCTTGTTCCCTCCCCTCTCCTGAACAGAGCAGATTGTATTCCAGCCCCATAAACAAAACTGCCAAACCATTTACCCTCGAACACCAAAAATTCTTGCCATACAGATCCAATGTTGCACATACTGGCTTACATATGTTGACCATTATGTAGTTGGTAGAATTATAGTTTTCGTTCAATCAGGATATTGAATCAAGTCGTCGTGTCTGAGCTAAGATCACAAATGAGATAGAAGTGGCTGTCTAGCTCAAACGTTCTTGTATTTTGGATGGAAAACCTGGGGCTGTGGCCTCTGTTTACCCTCTAGTTGAAGGCGCGCGGGATACCTACCATATTTTCAATTTTTCATGTTGGAAGGTAGCAATGAATATTTTTTGATTGGGTCTGCCGTCTGTGGTTAACCTTCCACTTAGTGTAAAGATTTGACGAGTATGTACAGCAGTATACATTATTCGGGTCAGCACGAACAGGGGCCATGTAAGTCATCTTATGACAGATAAAATGCTAGCCAGTGGACCAAGGTAAATCGGTAGGAAGCAAGTATTACTATTTCAAAGAACATGATTCAGTTCTCTTCAATTTCTTCATTACTTCCATTGTCCTGTGGAGTAATTACACCAGCCATTGATTGCGAACGTCATGCAGTATTATTGCAGGCCAAGGATAGGACTTGGCTTTTTGCCTCTCTTTTTTGACTAAGCAATGCTCATTTTAGCAAATAATTGTAGATTTTTTTCTTCTCTGCACTGATATGTACTTTCAGGCCACCCTACCCTGGCTCTCACCCCGATCTGAGAGGGCGAGAGTCAGTGTTACGAGGGTGCTGTGTCTGGGAGATGAGTTCAATGCGGCTGGGCTGCTGCGATCTTCACGAAGAATTATTCACGAATAAATGTTATAAAATCTTAAAAATTTTAAAAAAATCACACCAAAAATAATGTTATTATTTTTCTTTCACCTCAACCGTTCTGTCGATAAGTGGTATGATCGCGATCGGCGGGCGATGATCGCGATCTGTGGCTTTAATTACAAACCCAACTTTATTTTTACTTTTCTTCTTCTTCTTCTTCCTTTTTTTTTTTTTGTTCGGGGGACCAAATCTCTCTCTGTTTTTGATTGGTTGACTGGTATATTTTGGGACGTGGGGGAGATGGGGGTGGCAAAAGCATGACTCGTAAGATTTGTTTATTAACAAATTGAAAACTGGTGGTATTTGGTACTAAAGACGAACCCATTAACCCAACATAAGAGAAGAGAAGAAAATAGTATCTGTGGAAATTATTGGTCTGTGGGTGCTCCTCAATTCATTCATCATCATAATTCATAACCCAAGTGCGGGTGTGCGCGCCCTCGCCCGCGGGGGTCGAGGGATCCAATAATCACTCATTTCAGTCATAAAAGAAGTTATTGCTTTGGACCAAGAAGAAGAAGAAGAAGCGAGACCCTAATTGAGTATTGTGTCTGAGATTTCTTCTTCCCCTTCCTTTTAACATGGTGGAAGCTTCGGCTTTGCTATACCGACGGGCTAATGAGCAGAGCTTTTCCATTAAACTATGAAAATTTCAACCCTCGAAAACTTTCCTAACCCATCCATGAAACTAAAAATAATGATGAAAAGGATAAATTCACAAAATATTGCAGTTGGGGGTAGCTGGCGAGACTGTTGCTTGGCTTTGTTTGTTTTTTTTTTTTTTAGAGTCCGCCAGAGAGCCACCACCAGCTACTGCCAGTCCCTGCACTGTCCAATTTGCTAAAAATAGGGCTGCCATGCCATGCTGTCTGTTTGTCTGGTTCAGACAAGCAGACCTGGGACGCATGCACGTCCTTTAAAAAAAGAAGAAAGAATTTGTGGCTCGGGGTGTTTCAAATTTGCAATAAAAAAAAACGAGGCTGTTGCTGGAAACTTAACCCTTGCTTGGCACGGTATGAAAAATGGATGGAAAAAAGAACAGGCGGAAAATTTTATAATAAATAAATTTTATTATAGAATTAGATGGAAAGAAATTTGATTAGGATAGAAAAAAAGGTGTAAAATAAATAAATAAATATATATTGATTATTAATTTTATTAAATTTTATAATTGTATTTATACCATTTACTTTTCATAACTTTTTTTAACCTTGAGTTGAGTTAAGGAAAATTTATCATACTTATCAATGTTATTTTTCTTATCTCCTCTTACTTTTGTGTATCATTCAAGTATAAGAAATATTTTTTCCAATAGCTTTTTCATATGTCCAGTAATTTTCCATGCTTTTCCCTCAGCAACCAAACACTGGGTAACGTAAATGAGTATAAATGTCATCGTACTTGGGGGTAGTACCAGGTAATGAAATTCCAAGTCATTTGGGGGAGCTGTGGACACCTTTTTTGTGGCATATGATACGAAATGGAGCCGTTCCTCAACAGGTATTGACTCCATTGTGCTGCGTAAGGTATGGAGTGGTTTCCTATTAAAAAACAAGGAAGGAGGATATGGTCACCAACTAATTAGAGTATTTGCATTGAATTAACTATTGTTATTTTTAAAATTAAATAAAAATTATAATTTTTGTATAACTCTAAAATTTAAGGTATTAATGTTTCTAATATAAAATTAAATATTAATGTTTAAAATGTTTAAGATATTTTTTTAGATATTAATGTTTAATGTTTAAATATTAACGTTATTTTTTTTCCAATTTTTTCATACGATTAATGTTTCTTCAAAATTGGACAATTTAATATTTTTAAATTAATGTTTCTAAGATATTAAATTGATGGGATAGGTAGAATTATAAGATATGGAAATAAGCCAAAGGGAGATAATTTTTTTAAAATTTATTCTTATGCTTCGACTATAAATTTGTCAAAGTATTTTTTTGTGTAAGCGTCCTTTCTATTTAATTATTAAATAAGAAATAAAAAGCCTAAACTTTGAATGCTATTAGAGACCAATGCCATATAACCATTGTCACTATGGCCATGGGATGAATAAGTATTAAAAGATCAATTATATAAAATATATGGCAACCAATATCACACATTTCAAGCTCGAGCATAGTCACAAAGTAAATTATATCACTCCCTAAATTTAGGAGTTGGAGCAATGACAAAGAAAACCAAAATTAATTTGCTGGATAAAATTATAATTTCTAATTTCAGTGTTTATAATACTTATGATCATATTTTTCTAGTGGAATCAATATTTGTAGTGTAATTGGACTATGCTTTATTAAGACTCAAAATGATGAAGAATCAACCCACTTTAATGGTGAATTGGCCTTTTTGGCGCATTAATCCTACATTATATTAGCCTCAAATTGACCTAGCCATAAACATGTTAAATGGGTCACTCGCTCACAAGCTATGCAGGCTAGTTTACATTTTTTTTTTTTTTGCAAGTTGAGCCTATAAATTTTGGTCTGTTTAGTTGTGGGTTAGAATGAGCTGTGGCTTGCAGGCTATTTTTTAATATATATTTTTTGTAATTTTTTGGGTTTCTTTTATTAAAAGTTTGCATAAAGTATATATTTTATAATTTTTATTATTATTTAAATGTTGTGTTTAACCATTTAGAAATAAGAATCTAAGATAATGAAATTTTTTATAGAAAGTAAGATATTTAAAGAAAAAAATATTTAAAAATTTTAAAATGAACTAGCTCGGCCCAAAAGGAGGTTGGATCGAGCCTAAAAATTATGGCAATTTAATATCCCTACCTAGCCATGAAATGGTCTTTGGAAATTGGAATCAACTTAAGCAGTGACTAGAATCGACCTAAGCAGGTTGCTTTATGTAAAAGTATGACTCATACAAGCCCAAATTGACCTTCCATGTCTACCTAGCAAATTGACCTAAGTAGGTAAATTCATGTGAAAATACGACTCATACAAGCCCAAACGGATACCTTCCATGTCTACCTAGCAAATCGACCTAAGTAGGTAAATTCATGTGAAAATACAACTCATACAAGCCCAAATGGACCTTTCATATCTACCTAGCAAATTGACATTGTTGCTTTCCTTTTTGCTTTGACTAGTCTTATTCCTTAATGACCTGAAATAGATATGAATCCTTCAAAACAATACCTGAAACACCACAAACCCTCTAAAAACCACATTAAGGTGAAGAAAGAGAAAAACTCCCATAAATAAACAAATAATCGGGTTTTTAAGCATTAATGATATCTAATATAAAAGGATAAAACAGGGTAAAAGATTGTCCAATTATTGATAATAGTTACAATACACTTGTTGCATTATGAACAACATAATATTTAAATAAAACATTTTAAGGAGATTAAACAACAAATTGATCAATAACTATATATCAAACTTGTATAAACAGATCAACACTCCTTGTGTATACAAATATTTGTCCATGACTTTGCATATAACTTTCACGCTTAAAGAAGAATTGACAAGATCTATGCACAAAAAGAAGAGGTGCTTAAAGCTTAGTTTGTGCTTTTAAAGAAATCAGTTGTTTCACCATCAACAGTTAGAGCTTTTTCTTAACTTTTTTTTGTAGTTTCAATGTTAGGATTGGAAGTCCTTATCCTATATATTGGACAATTGTAGAAGTTTGATTGCAATGTTAAAAGGCTGCTTAGTTTTCAGAGGACTCACAAAATTGAATTGTTAGCTTATAATATTATTTATACTCTATTTGTTTTTACTTGCATGTTTACCATGCGGTATTAAATGTTACTATGAAATGGAGAGTTTGGGCTAATATTTTAAACAAACATTTCAAAAATGTTTGTATTTTTTTTCATGGGTCAGGAATAAAATATTTTAACATAATTCCATAAAATATCTTTCTGATGGACAGCTTCAATAACAATTTTTTACCCTCTTTTTCTGATTCATTGGGTGGGATAAAGGGCAGCCCATATATGTAATAGGTCCATATATACCTATCTGGGCTATATTGCTGATTCATGATAACATTATAACAAAGATTTAATAAATAGCCTTCCAATTATAAGGTTGAAATTTCACTTGTTAGAGAAATACACAAAAGAATTGGTTAAGAAAATTGAGACAAAATAAGTTTTGAGGTGGGTGACATGTAATATGACTTTTAAACATATAGTACCATCTCATAGAAGTATTAAACCCATTTCATAGAAATACACGAAAGAATCACTACTATGTTATGCGCTATTCATGGTAAAATAAGGGGTTTATTTAATCATTAAAGACTCCCAAACACGAAAATTCCAAGGGGGGGGGGGGGGGGAGTAGGGATGGGTTTTAAAAAATACAGGCCTATTTGATTACTTATGGTAAAATAAGGGGTTTAATATAAATTCCAAATGAATTTATATTATTTATAAATAATTTTAAATTATTTGAACTCATTATTTTTAAAATAATATAATTAAAATTTTAAAAATAATACTTTTATACCGAACACCTCATATTTATCAAGTTACAAAAGATTAAATTGTAACCGACTAGTGGCATCACTATAAAATCATAATTAATTGAATGATTATAATTTTTTTTTTTATCTTTTACCTAACCAGTTATACACGTAACATTAATCAAAAAAACACACAACTCGGAAACCATGAGTATTGAATGCAACAAACAAATGCAGTAGTAGAAAATTATAAAGTCAATACCAACGTGTCGTCAACTCCTAAATGTATGTAAGCCCCTTACGGTATTTGACGAATTATAATTAACGGATAAAACAATTAGTTCATGAATTAAATTAAATTATGAAAAGTTGGGTTATTCCAGTCTGCTCCTGCCGTTCTCTTGGCTATATAGAAGGGTGTAAAGATACAAGACAGTCAGCAGGGAAACAAAACAATAAGTTACAGAAAAATTAAGAAGTTAATAAATAAGTGATATGGAAGTGGGACGAGGGAAGAGAGGCAAAAAAACCGATAGATCTATCAATGGCGATGACTCCGATGATAGTGGAGCAGCATAACATAATGGGAGGGATCGGAGTCCGGTGGAATATTGAACGTAAATGAAGTGATCAAGAGCGTATCTGCAGCTGTAGGAGGCCTCCACACCGTGTCTCTCACGTCTTGTATCGTCATCAATGGCTGCAGCTGCTGCCCTCTACACCTTATCTCAACCTGCTCATTTCATTTCCCCCCATCCCGTCACCAAATATTCATTACATCACCATATTGCATCGTCGCCGCCGTGCATATGCATGCATGGCCATAAGAACGGCAAATTCATTAATATGTATAATAACTGTAACAACAACGGCATAACAAATCCGGAAAAACAACAGAGAGAATCAATGACAAACAACTAATACACTAATATCTTATATAAATATGGCGTTCAAGTAAATATATTCACCAACGTATGAACCAACCACGTACGTTAGGAATTATAACAAGGCTTGACAGTGAAAACCCTTTAGGGGGTCTATACAATTGCATCTTCTTTCAATGGATGTGATTGAAAGTGCAACTCTAGCAGTGTTTGAATTAATTAGGAGATCACGTAGTTTGCCACAATAACCACACCATTAACCTATGGGGGACTCCTGGAAACCAACTTTCACCATGGCTATTATCAAACACCTAACACTTTCAATCTGGACGGACTACTTCAATTCGTGTGTAACAAAGAAAAAATAAGTCATTAAAGACTCTATTGAACACAATCTATTAATTTAAAACTGCACTATAAGGTCTCACTTCCCAATTAAAATTTAGAGCCTTTTTGAACAGCTTAACTTCTCATCAAATTTATTTTCAACACCCCATCCCCTACGTGAGTCATTTTAAGTTGCATTGGCCGCCAATTTTAACCATTAATCCCAAGTAAAATAATAATCAAGCATCTCTATATTGTAAGAGGTTCAAAAGCATACTATTAGACCCAAGAGTAAACCAAAATTCAACCGTTTCAACATGCTCAATGTTTAAGCTCGAGGCCTAAGATAAGGAAAACATACGACAAGAACGTTGTTGTCTGTTGAAGGGAGAGCATCAATGTCACAACCCAAAATCTATGTGATATCATTGAGTATTGAACTTCATGGTTATGAGTGAAAATTCGGAAGCATTTATTAATATATCTGCATCTGTATTTAAAATTTTATCTGTATCCGACAGATTAATATCAAACTTGGATATTCATATTTGTATTCAACAAATATTATTTAAATTTGAATAATATCGAAGTTCAAATGTTCGAAAACCTATATCCATGATAGGCTTCACACAAGCCGATAAACTAAGCTAAGTGGAAGAGGATGCTTGCTTTTATATATCTTTGTCAACTTATAAAAATCAAATTTCAAAAGCTCTCAAATTACTAAAAATCTAAAGACTACAAGCGATCACAGGTTGCAAAAGGACTGGCCTTAAATGAATCAGTCATCAGTAACTACATGTAAACAAAGTTTGTAAATCGCTCATTCAACCGTATAACATTATTTCCTTTCATTAATTTAAACTATACGATGTTTATTGCGATTAAAAATTTATCATCATATCTATGAATTTCCAAATTCAGCAGCTATATCAAAATTAATTATCACTATTTCCCACTCAGATGTTGCTGGAATTCTAGAAAGTAGGTTCAAACCAATGGTGTGCCTTTATCCCCCAATATATGAATCGAACTTTAAATAGACATGAAGGAAAGGGAAAAGTTAATTAATAATAATACTAAGATTCCCATATCGTGGAAAATAAAACAACAGCTCAAAGCAAAGAAATGACAAATCAGAAAATAAATAAATAAATAAAAATTAGTTACTGTGGCCAGGCTACGTCCAATTAACTGTCCCTGTCGGCCAGATACATATTATACATATTAAAATAATATGAGCATGCACTCCGTCACTAACTTTGCCGCATGTAGACTATATATCATGAAGCAAAAGCTAAGCTTATATTAGTTTTTGGGTGTGTATATATATATATATATATTATGTCAACGGCTTGGAATGATTCCTTTATAGATAGATGACTTGCTTTTCTCCAACGTAAAAAGTGAATATGGCGAAGACATTAGGGTTTCGATCGGTGTGTGTGTGTGTGTGCGTTTTTCTTTTTCGGTTGGATTATTAGGTAGTTGTGTTTGTGGATGACTCATGACACGTTGAGATGATGACGAACAAAGTGCAGCACTCTCTCTAGTCACTACTACTACTCATACACACTAGCATGGCTCAAGGATGGGGAACTAATTTGATGGGCCGCAATGAGAGCATAGCAGCCCCCGTGGGAAAAGTGAGTGCCACAGCCATGGTGTGGGCCTTCCAGTAAACAAGAGCCTATACTATACATATTATAATAAAATAATATTACTATGTTACTATTTTTCTAAATCATCTACTACTTCTAGTATTTATTAGGTAGCTGTCACCTGTCTATCTCCCTGCTAGGAAGAAAAAGCTGATGACTAAACAGTGGCGAAAGCGTGACGAAAGAAGAGTGGGAAGTGAGTATTGTATGTGACCGAAAGAAAAAAATATGATCAAAAAGATGGGACATATATATATATTTATATATGAATAGGGTCCACGTATGATATTCAAGGCCATACGATCTCATCATTTCGACCTGTTTTTATCAAACTTTATTTACACTATTGTTTCCCTTTTCTTGGTGGCTGTCGTGAGCGTGCAACAATGAAGAAATTATAGGGCCTGTGTTACTCTTCAAAACATGATTTTATTTTAAAAAACAATTTGATTTAAAAAAATTGTTTGGTACTTCTATTTTTTCAAATAAAATAAAATACTAATTTAAATAAATTAAATATTTTCTATTTTGAAATTTAAATTCATTTTTATGTAAAATTCAATTTATTTATTTTATTATTATTTACTATCTTTTGTAATTTATAATTAAAAAATAAAGTTAAAATTTCAACTTCAATAAATCAAAAAAGTAAATTTTATGTATATACACACACACAAAAGTTAGAATGTTTTTCTTTTTATCGTATCTTCAAAGTCAATGCGCCATCTGAAACTCATGAAACCATTAAGAGCAATATACCTTCTGAAATTGCGTGAATGCATCCGTTTACCTTTATTTTTTTCTTGCATTGAATATTTTATTGGCCATGCATAGACACTATATATTAGTTATCATGTATGCCTTTTTTAAAAGAAATCTATCATCCATTCACCGTCATGCACCTAATTAATAGATTGTCATTAATCATTACTACTAATGTCACCACAGGGGAAAGAATCATCACTACACAATTAAAAGACGTACACTGAAATCATTTTTGACACATGAAGCTAAATAATTAAACCCAAGAATAGTTTAATCATGGAATGATCATTTGAATTTTTGCTCTCAAATGCAGGAAAATTAGGAATTACAACTTTTTATGTAAACACAAACAATATTTTGTTTCTTGAAAGCATTTTTTTTTCAAAATTATGATACTTTCTAAAAATAACCTAATAACCCATGGGAAGGTTGTACGTAGCTGTAATCCATTGGTAGGAGGTTACGTTTCGTGTTCTAAACATTCATGAATTATAATCACTCCCTAGATACAATGGGTGACTATTTAATTCTATGTATAGCCGCAAACCCGAGCTGGCCTCAACAAATATACATGCATGGGAGAAATGTCCGTATTTTATTTGTTAATAGTACTATAATTTTTGGGTACTTCAAATACAATAAGTTAGCATATAAAAGAGAGAGAGTGTGTGTAGATGATATTATTTTGATTAGCCAGTAGCTTAACAAACCGATAATTAATAAAACTAGTATCGTCAGCTTTCATTATCTTTCCCCCAAAGGCAAGCAACACTAAAAGAAAGTGAAAAAAGAAGGAAGCAACATATGTATGCATCCAACTCACTGTAAAAAGGGGTTGTCCCTCGTCGCCATACATATATAAATATAAATGCTAACGTGTGTAAAACTAAATAATCATTTTTAAGTAAACACTGATCGATTTGGAAATCAATGTTTGATATTAAAGTTTTATTTAACTTTTTATTTATGCTATACTATCATATTATAGTTAAATAAGACTCTAATATCAACCGTTGATTTTGAATCAAAGTTGCTCACATATCTCACATTTGCACATTATCATTTTTTAATGTATACATACATGAATGTATATAACAAAAAATAGAATATTTTACATTACAACGCTGATTATGCTGCCCTAATCACAATATTTACTATTCCATACCGTTCAAGTAAAGAAAACAATATTTACACACACATATTGTGGCTTAGTTGATGAGAAATAAAATTTGTTACTATAACTAATGACTTTTTTTAGATGAAAATAATTAATTAGCCTAATATACCCCTAGTATATATTACTTCAAACACTAGCCAATTTCTTTGCGATTAATATATAGACACACTAAAAGACTTCTATTCCGTTTTATTTCAGTTTTTTTGTGTGTATAAATTAATAATCTTAATTAAATGGAAGCGGATAGGCTTGGAATCCACATCAATAAACACAGGCGCGCATATGGTGCTAATTCCATATATATATATATATATATATAACACTTCTACTCCAAGTTTTCTACTCAACATGCACCTACCCTTGTCGATCTCTTTTCTTTTGTACGTTAATATTTTACTATTATTGTGCGTTTTACCATATAATTTAATTCCATCTAGCTACGTACGTCTATGAAAAATCAATGAATCATTGCAAATGAGTATGTATATGCGTATTAGATGGTGGAATTAGGAAACAGCCGTGCCCCTTCCCACACAAACACCCAAAGGTGGCCACCGAAGATAATTTTTCCCATGTTTAGGGAGGGACAAGGCCGGACCGAAAGGCGGTGAGTGGTTTTCGAGGTCACCATTCTCCATGACTCCATGCATATATGCCTTAATCCCACCACGGTAAAACATTCATTAACTAATATATTAACCACACCCGAATGATTCTAACTAATGAACAAGGGCAGATTTGAAAGACCCATTTCCTTAGTTGTCAACCAAAGACAATACATCCATTCATAACCTTAATGTGCCCCGAACCCCGAAAACGGCCGTGCAGATATATACCTTCCCACCTAAAAACTAAATGCCACACACACATTTACAATGCAAAACAAAAAAGAAGATACATAAACTTAATTATTTGGTTATGCTGTTCCTTTCATGGTTAATGCACTGAAGTAGATGCGTCTTGCATCGCTATATATATCCATATGTCACCATGCATGTAAATCTTCAAATCGTTAAAAAAAAAAAAAAGATTTTACTTTGCTTTCTTGTTTTTTTTTTTTTTTGGGTTGTTGAGTCGATATATTTTTTTCAACATCTTCATCATCTCCGTTATTATTATTATAAAGAAATTTTAATCCCAGGTTGAAATATTTTTCAAAAACAAAGGGAAGAAGAAAAAAGGGGGCTGTAAGCAGTGAACTTAATTTAGATTTTTGAAAAGAGGACTATAAATACCTCTGATTCAGCTTCTAGTCCCAGCTTCTTAACAAGATACTTCATCAACAATAGAACTGGCATCCTTCCATCTCTGACAAAATTTATATATAAATGAAAAGAAAAACAAAATTTGAGACCTACAGTTGAATTGAGTTTGATCAGCAGTCAAGAAAGGTATATATCAAACTAATGCAAGACTAATTTCAAACAAAGGAAGAGAGTGAAGGGTTTTAAAAAAATTACTTAATTCTGAGGTAGCTCTTGGATATCTGAGGCAAGAAGGGCTCCTTATCTCTGCAACGTCCAAGCAAGTTATTAAAGTAGATGATTTGTAACAAATTAAGAAAGAGGAAACAAATAAAATAGAAGGAAGCGGAGAAAGACTATATTATATATATAGGGAATGGTGAAGCCGGCCGATCGACACTTACTGATTGGGTGAAGCTTGTAGTATACACCAAATGCCGGAATGAGGCCTCCGAGGGACATCAACAACTCTTAAATTCAGCAGGGAGGCGCTGGGTCCGGCGGTGTCTCCTCCCACAGAGGCGGGAATTTGTTGACATATTGAGGATGAGCGGGAAATCAAATACGGCCTTGTTGGCATCGAAGAAGAAGAAGAAGTAGGGGGAGGAGGAGGAGGAGCGGGGAGAGGCCTAAACCCCAAGTTAATCTGTTGCTGTTGCTGTTGTTGTTGGAAGAAGAAGGTGTTTGGCGGCGTGGTGTTAAAACCAAAGGTGGCTGTAGGCAGCAGATGCGGCGGGGCTTGAAACTCGGTTGCCAAAAGGTGACGAAAAGCGGGAGACGAACCCGCGGCCTCCGTCATCATCATACCTTCTTCCAACACCGCCTGGGAACGACCATGGCCGCTGCTACAACCGTAAAAAAGGTCAAGCTCCGCCGCCGCTGGTGTTCCACTACTAGAACTAGCAGTAGAAGTAGCAGCACCAGCACCATGGTGACGGTGATGGTGATGGTGAGGGCGATGGCGAGGCCCTGACGGTGATGATGATCTTCCGATGCCTAATTGAAGCCACCCTTGGTCTTCCTCCGTCGTGGGCGTCCCAGTATGGATCTGCTCGTTGGTGCGGGTGGTAGTTTCTTGGAGTACTGTTGCAAGGTCCTCCTCGTACTTGGAGGTGGAGCCTGCCTCGTGCTCGTTGTTATAACTACTTGTGTAATTAGTTGCCGCGGATTCGTCCTGGTGATGATCTGGATCCATGTCCGCAGCTCCCTCTGCCGCAGCAAGATCCGAAGATATTCCTAACGGCGGCGCGCAATAATCCCAGGTCGTCCCCCGCCGGTATTTATGGCTGCTGCTGCTGCTACTACTAGTACGATTAATATTATTACTAAGACTTCTGGTACAAGAAGAAGAAGAAGAGCAACGATTGCAGTAATGGAGGCTATAGAGTTGATCACGATGATGATCATACGTGCAGTTATACCACTTTAATACCCCCATACCACCATAGCATCCCTCGCAACCAACAAGATTGTGTTCTTTTTGCTGCTGCTGCCGCCTTCGACGTCCACCATGCGCAGGGGAAACGATATTGGTCATCTCCAACTCCTAACCCCAAAGTAGCCCTGCCCTCTCCATGTATTTCTCGCCTGTGATAATAACTCCTCCTCGATCGTGTTGGTGTTGGTGTTGATGATGATGATTTTAATCGGTAATAACAAGCCCATGTCCACTTTTATCGGGGGATTAAGTTGGATCGACTAATGAGGGAAAAGAGTAATAATCTGGTGCTGCTGACGATAACATGGTTACTCGCAATAAGGTTGGTTTTGGATTTCATGGTGGATTTCGCATAGGATTTGACTATAAATTGATTACCTCGAGCGATCGATCGACAACGAGACAAGGATGATGTGGTCCAGAGAGAGGACGGAGGACAACGTCCGACAAGCACAAGCACACTATAGGTAGCACAAGAGGAAGCATGACAAAGGGGTCTCGCAGATCTTACTTTCCATTAATTCTTTTTGTTTGGAACTTTGTGGATGTCAAATAGTTGCATTTCTTAAAGGAAGAGAGAGAGAGAGAGAGAGAAATGGATGTTGGTGAGCTACGAGCAGTAAAAATATTATATATATTGAATATACCACTTACCATTTACTTATTTATATATGGCCCCGGGGTTCACGTCCAACAGTACACTAATCGTAGTGGGGATTAGAGAATAGTTTTTTGACTTTACCAGGACGAAATGAAATTCGGAACCCATCTGTTATTGAGTTCGGATCTCAACCATTACTACACTATAAAGTTTTAATATTTTTAAAACAAACCGCAACCGTAATTTTTAGTGTAAAAAATAATAAAACCATTTTAATCTACAATATCGTAATTATGAAGGTTCCTAGTTCCCTGTTATTTTCTATCGGGAGATTAAAATTGACTATTTATATATATATATATATGCTAATGCTTCAGTGTAAAGTTAATTAATTATCTTAAAGTAATTATTTGTAATTCGAGCTGTTTGATTTCATTAATTATCTTAAAGAATTTTATCCGTTGTGATGGATGTCCTACACGCTAAAGGATGTGCTGTAGGTGCTTTTATTTTTGTATTTCGGTTTTAAAATTTTAATTTTTATTAACTTTTATATTTTGAAAATATATTCATAGTAAATAGAATGTTTTAAAAAAATGTATTTGAAAAAGATTGATCACACAGAAATTATTAAACTAAAATAAAGAGATGAACTTTTTAAAACAAATTTAATTAAATTTTATAAAAAAAATAAATTTTAAAATAAAAAATAATTATAATATAATTTTCAAAAATAACTATTTTTTCAATCGAAAAAATACTTTATTTATTAAATAAGCATACCAAAAAAAATTAATAATATAATTCTATTTTTAAGCATAATCACGTTACGAGTGTCATACTGTAAAAAGATGTAAATTTCAATAATTCTTGTAATTATGCTTTGGTTAGCCTCAATAAAAAAATTTAAAATAACATCACGCTAATTATTATTTTCAAAAATAAAATAATCTCTCCCTTTTATTCTAATCACCACCCTCCCTAAAATTGATATTTGCAATTGTTGTGTCTCTGTTGTATTTTTGCCCGATGTAACAATTGTCATATCATCAAAATTACTTAAAACTTTAAAGCACAATGCACAACATCCGAGGGAAAGGGAGAGAGGGAGGGACCTCAAGTACATCTTGGACAGGAGGATGTAGAAGCATAGCATAATTTCAGGGTTTGGAAGTAAAAAAGTATATTTTTTGGAAATCTAAGAGCGGCAAATCCCATATGAGTGTTTGAGCGCCGTAACACTCATCTATACCTACAAATCAAAGAAAAGGCCCAAATCGGATCACTAGCGCAAAGTTATGGCCATTTAAAGTTTTTATCGGAAATTACAGTTGAAATAACTTAAAAACCCGTAGATCTAATCGTGGGAGAGATAATTTATACCTGCTCGAGCCTTGCTCAATACCTGTTCAAGGCATGCTCGAGCCTCAAGCTCGAGCAAGGCTCAGCGTCTGATGCAGACGCTACTCGAGCCTTAAGCTCGAGCAGGATTCAGCGTCTGTAGCATATGCACTCGAATCCTTATTCAAATCTCGCTCGACATCTACTCGAGATTGAGACTCGATTAATAATCCTGAAGCGTGTCAAAACATGAAAAAAAATACTAATAAAAAGTTTTACTCGAAGATATATCGTGCTGATGATTTGCTTTTTTCCGTTGGATTAGTTTTTTTAAAAGTTTTTTAAAAATTTAAATCATTTTAATAATGGTAAAAGTATTGCCTTGACGGTGTAACAGAGGAGCAAGGATTCTTGTGGACAACCGAGATGCTGTACACCAAAATGGCGTTATTTTAGGAGTTTTTTTTTAAAGGATATATATTAGTATTATTTTTAAGGTAAAACGATGTATTTTTACTGTACTGTTTCCGTGCTGTTACAGCGGATTATCCTAATTAGTAATATAGAGTCTATTTATAAAAATCTATTATATAACTAAATTTTAACAATGTTGGACCTTGTGTGTGTGTATATATATATATATATATCTATACAAATATAATAGACTATGATGAGAAAGAGTAAAAGGCCACTTTTAGCCCTCCAACTTTGCACTTTGCAGTTGGTGTAGGATTACTAGTCCACGCCTCCTCGGCCCAAGATAAACGCCTCACTCACGTCCTGTCTAATTGTCCTTTTTCTAGGCAACGTCTTATCCATTCATACATGCTACTTGGGAAAGCCAACGCGTCGATTCCAAGCTTTTTCTTAAAATATACACACATTAAAATATTCATCAATCCTTTTTGCTTTTCTTTCGTTCAAAATATTGCATTAGCGATGTAATCTCACCTTTCGAGGTCTTGTTTTTAAATATTGAGAGCAACATATTCTGGGTAAAATGAAGAGGGAGTTATATTAAATTAAAAAAATATTTTAGAATTTACACCAGCAAACATATTTAAACTAAAATTTTGTTTAATCAATTGGATATTAAAACTGGTATATATTTATATATAGCATCAGTACTGTTTGAGTGACTGCACATTGAATGCCGGCTTTTAAAGAAAACCCGGTTGTACAGAGGGGCTGGCTATAGTACAATAATGATAGAAACAGAGAAAAGTGGGCTGGACACTGCCCCTGAATCAGTGGCATGGCATGGCATGCCATGATGACATTACCAGTCCTGACAATGCATATAAAACTATTTAATGAAATAAAATAATAGGTGAGGAGAGGATGTGAATATGTGATCGCCAATATTAAACCATAGATATATATATATATATATAGGGAGAGGGGCTGGGTTGGAGAATGATGAATGTGATGATATGGTCAGGTTTCACCATAAATAAGGCAGAACTCAAGGCCTGAAACCCGAGAGACAGAGAGAGTCCGAAATAAGGCGACGTGGCGTTGTTGTAAGAACAAGACTCTAGGCGTGGGATTTTGGAAATGAAGGACATTCGCTGCTCGCAGACTTTACATATATATATATATATAGCATGTGCCTCCCACAATCCCTGCAGGCTGCAGTCACTCCTGTACGGTGCCCCTCTGAAATGTCAAATTATATTCTGTGTTTTGCGTCGCTCAATCTAACTTTTTCTTATTCTGCGGCTTAACCCATATCTCTTTCGTTGCGGTGGAGTGGAGCACTGGAGCATTTATGTTCATTCCATAAATACTTGTCTTTAAATAGTTGATTGAGTGAAAAAATTTTAAATAGTTAGCGGTAGATAGTAATAATGAGACGGATTATGCTGGACATTCGCTTCCGTCCCAAGCTTAATGGGATGAGTTCAAAATTTGTTTAATCAACGGATTTAGGATGAATTTGTCAACTTATAATGAATTTGAGACATAGGTGATTTATTTTAAACCAGTTATAATGTGTATATAAATGATAACATTGTGTATCATATCGGATAGTTACTGCTTCGAATTTATTAGAATTGATTTAAAAATAATTTAATTCGTTTCGAAGTTTAAAACAGATTTTTCACAATGAATTTGAGATAAGGTTGATTCATACTAAACTCATTTTATTGTCATCCCGTGTAATAAGTTAGGAGGGAGAGTGTGCGACCATATTAATTAAAGTGTTTATGGTCACAATAAATCAGGTTCCCACTAACGGGTGAAACATCTATATTAAAAAAATAACTAATTTTATTTGACTTATAAATTAGCCAGTGTAATATTTACTTGTGTCATGAATTGGGTACTGTTTTTGCCAAGCTTATGTAACTAAAAGAGCATTGTTCATACAAATTTGCATGATAAGTGCAAATTTTTAGTTACTGACGCTGTGGGCTTATTTTTATTGTTATACATTAATAAATTTGGATTTTTTCTTTTAATTTTGTAAATTAATTATATAAAAATTACAAGATCAACAGGTTGCTTGTGAGGACAACTCTCTCAAAGTCAGGAAGAAAAATATATCTAAGTTGTGACTCTGTTCTTCTTGGATGTCTAAACGCAGGAAAGGACTTTCTCATTTTGTTGAGCTAAAAAAGTGTATGTATATAATCTTCAAACATACAAAGGGAGAGATTGTTATATATTAACAAGTTATAGAGAACTCAATCGTGTTACACTTGTTATTATTTGTTTGTTAATTGCTTTATCGATCCAATTCTTTTCTTTTTTAGATAAGATTTAGAACTAAGAAAAAAAAGACTAGAAAGTCCGAGGGGTTGAAGACATTCACGATGAAAAATCATCACTCTACGTGTAGGAAGAGTGATAAAAAAACCAATGGTATTGCCGTTTGACTCATAAGTTTTAAATTTTTTTTAATAAATATTATTTTATTTAATAACGTTGTACTTGTTTGATGGATTTCTTTTAATAAAAAATAAACATGTATATATATATGTATATATTTATAATATGAACGAATAAAATAAAAGTTATAGGTAATTAAAGTTGTTTAAAAAAAGTACGAGAGAACAAAAATTTAGGGGCGGGGGTTGGTGTGAGTTGCATTTGGCTATCCTTAATGATAAACCCTTTTGAATTGTGAACATTACCCGTCTTGCGCACTATAGAAGTGGCTTTTCCCTTCTGGGTGAGTAATTGAGTGTGAATTGGATGCGTACATTTAAAAAATAATAATAATAAATTAATTAATTAATTAATTAAAAAAGGTGGGAAGAAAACGGTACGCAAAAGCAACGTTGGTGCGATGGTAAATTTTTGAACGAGAGCCGTTCGTCATCGTGCCATCATCATCCTCATCGTCATCTCCCAATCTTCCATGTATTGACGACGTCGACGGAGCGTGTCACCCAAACACATGATACAGCGGTGGGGAGTGCAGTGCAGCATGTGCATGTGGCATAATAATGAGTGCACACCCATGTCAGCCCGTGCATGTGAGAGAATTTGTGGGCGATCGAGAGAGCGACCATAATATAAATGCATGGGAATCGTGTCTGCCAGATTCTGGCTGCCCAGAGCACGGCTTAAACTCACCTTTTAACCCTTTGCTCGGCAACGTGTAGGAAACAGAAGAATTTGAGGTGGTAAAATAGTAGAAAAGAATAGGTCAAAAAAAAGACCGGAAAAAATAGTTGCTGAAGTGAAAAATAAGGATAAAAAAAGTAATATTTTTAAGTTTTATTGATACATTAAAAAAATTTAAAAATGTTAATATTATGAAAAATAACAATTTAACCATATTAAATATGTGTTAAAAGTTATCGATGTCAAAATTGAAAAAAATAATTACCGTGTAATTTTTCACGTTACTTAGCTAAAAAAAATATTACATGAACATCAAGAGCAATTTTACATACTCATTTCATTTTTTGTCTCTATTAGGCACTAGAAAAGTAAAACTCTATAACTTTTTCATGTCAATTAAAATTTGTAGTACTTGCCAAGTAGGGGGGTAAGTGTTAGTCTCGTAAGATAACTGGCACTTTTTTTGTGTCAGAAATATAAATTACATATACAACTAACAAACGTAAATTAAAAATTTAATACTAGTGTCTTGCTCTATAACTTGTAAATCATTACCTAATTATTGTTAAACGATTTTAAAATATTCACTTCACCCTAAAAAACTTACTTAATTCATAAAGTTATATTAAATGACTAAGTGTCACACAAGTTAATTTGGCATAAGTCTAATTCTGTATTTTCATATTTTAATTAAAAATTTTAATAAATTATAAATTATATTAATTTATTAAATTTAGAGAACTAATGAACCAAAAATTTATAATTTATTAAATATTTTAATTAAAATATAAATGTCAAGAACACTTATAATCATGATATTTATTCAAATCTTATTAAATAATAAATACAAGATATTGACTAATTTGTTTGTAATAATTATTTGAGACGAAATACTTATAATACCCTCATTAATTATTTAAAAAAAACACATAAAAAACAAAACCTAGCTCTCATTAGAGTTGCAGCCTTCAAGATGACTGGACCTAGATCTCATTAGAGTTGAAGCCTTCAAGACGATTGGTGTTTGGTGTGCTTCAATGCTAGGCGTCATAGATGGTAGAGAGATGCAAGTTTCAGCGACAGGCTTCCGCTCCTACTCCGCTGTAGCAGTGACAAGATCGCATGCATATATTAGGTTGTTGTTGATGATGCAACGGGTGGAAGTTGTGGGCATTTTCTGTTGATGATTATGGAGCACTGGGCGCTTGTTATTGGTCGATCGATTGTGTTGGTGGGATTGTGGCCGTGAACAGTGGACGACGGTTGTGGGGATAGACTGTGTGGATGGCAGTCACGGCGGTAGACGAAAGTCATGCGACATACTGTTGTGACCTGTTATTGTGGATAATGGTTGTTAATTAATGAGTTTCTTCCTTAATTCTTTGGTGGAATACGATGATTGAAACCCAAAATGGAAGCAAAATCAAGAGATTTCGGTAAGAATATAAATCAAATCTCTTCAAGCAAATCTGTCAGGAAAAAGAAATAATGGAACACTTTACAATTCCCACAATAGAATAGTATTGCAGAAAAGCTGAATTTGAAAGAATAAAAGTTAAATACGATTATAAAAGATAATAGATTCTTCACTGTTCAGTTGTTTCATAAAAGATGAATGTCAATTTTTTTTCTTAGAAACGTAATGAAAGATAAAAGCAAAGTCTACAAATCCTCTAATCCACAATATTTCAGATCAAAAGAGATAAAGAGATAACAGTTGATCGTAGTTGCGAAACGGTACAAGCATATTAAACGTACAAAGAGACAAAGAGATAAATCTCATGATCTTGTTTACAGAGACCGGATTATCGATTGGAGGCATAGAAAGTCGTAGAGATCGGAGATCATACTGGAGGCGATGAGCAGATAGATCTAGGGTCTTCATGTCATCCATCTATGAACGAGAGGGAGCATACTATGTTTACTGCATACTAGATAATCTATGCCACGTTACGCGATGTTGCTGCCACCAAGACTATATATAACATTACTCTTGTATAATAAATAATAGAGTAAAAGTGAGGTTTTGAGGCACATATAATATTGGAGTTATTAGAGCTCTACAATAATTTAATGTATCAATAATTTAGTGAAAGATTGTGTTAGCGTCTTTATCTTTTTGTGTTTTAATATTTAAATTCTGCGTAACCAAAATTATGGCAAAGAATTAAACCCAACATCATTTTCATGTTATATATCCCGATAAATAATGTAGGCTGCCCTTGTTTGCTAACTTCTCTCCATAAATTTAACTTTCAAGTGTTGAAAAAATTACCAAATATTATTTGATCACAAGTTTAATTCATTAAATATCTAAAACCATAAAGCAGGCGTGGTGGTGGCGTATGTACTGGGGGTCGCGGATCAGGAAAAAACGGGGGGATTAGAAAAGGGAGACGTGGTGGATAAGGACGAAAATGACCCGGGACGTTGAATTCTAAGAAGTAGCTGTCACGTTCTCCTGTGGACCGTGGACGCGGGGTATGCTTACCTAAAACAATAATTAAAATTATAAAAAAAATAATAAGAAGGAGAAGACCACGTCTATTAAATATATTTGCTATTGTTTGTAAAAATAAAAAAAAAGTATATACCGAAATGAAAAAAATATAAAAGGAAGCATTTTCAGCCATTAGATCCGGATCGAACGCACTAAATTCAGATGCATTGTCACGCGTATCCTCGTGTAATTAGCACGCGTATATACTTTTGTCATCATATACTCCGAGTGTGCAGTACACGAAAACAGAGCAAAACTAGACAAACGATGAACGGCGCGCCACAAGGAACGCCGGCCCATAATCACCCCTCATCATCTCCTCCATCTTCCAAATCTTACCAACCAGATGAGACTTCCTCGTATCACAAAGTAACATTCGAGACACCTCATCGTAGTAATAGTTATGGTGACCAATCCGAATCTCAACCCGTAGCAGCGGCGGCGGCGGCGGCTTCGGAAATGGAAGATGAGACGAGGAAGAAATGGGGTACTCACTTGATGGGGTACCCGGCGGTGCCCACCGTCCACCCAGACAACCAGAAGGCGGCCACCTGGAACGCCGGAGACCATCACCATCCCTACCTCATCTACTCCCCCTTGGATAAACCTCCCACCAACAATCCCCTGGACCCTCTCGTGCGCAAGTTCCATGCCTGGACCACACAGGCTGAGACCCTTGCCCAAAACATCTGGCATAACTGTAAGTACGTATGTATAACCTATATATATATATGTATATGTATATGTATATGTATATGTTATTGGTCTGCTAGATCTGTTTCATTTTTACTTCACTAATTGATATATATATCTGCTATTATTCATCATCAGTTGAGCTTGTACGTACGTGTATTCATTCATGCATCAGATGATATAGTTAGGTAATTAATCAAATACTATATATATATATATTAATGGATAAATTGGCCGGGGGCGAGCATACAGTGAAAACGGGGCCGTCGGTGTCGGAAGCAGCGTGGGGGAAGGTGAATTTGACCGCCAAAGCAATTCAGGAGGGAGGATTCGAGTCTCTGTACAAACAGGTTTTCGAGCCCTTTCCTAATGACACCCTAAAGAAGACGTTCGCTTGTTATCTGGCCACCACCACCGGTCCTGTCGCCGGAACCCTGTATCTCTCAACCCATCGCGTGGCCTTCGCAAGCGATCGTCCTTTGTCCTTCACTGCTCCCTCAGGTCAACAGACTTGGAGCTATTACAAGGTAAGGTGGGTCGGTTTGTTCGTTGGCACCTTTTATTTTTATTAATTGGTTTTTATTTACCACTCAAGACTCAACCCAACCCATATAATATCCAATAATTTACACATATTGAATCGATGGACAGGTATTGATCCCTTGGGCAGATATAGCCACAGTAAATCCGGTAATATTACGGGAAAATCCATCAGAGAAGTACATTCACGTCTTGACCGTAGATGGGCATGAGTTCTGGTTCATGGGGTTCGTTAACTTTGACAAGGCGTCGTACCATCTTGCAAACAGCCTGGCCGTGTTGAAAACCACTGGACAAGGATTTCCATCCACGTTTCCTACTGCATACTAGAATGAACTAATGAAGAATCTGCCACCTTAATTCTGTGCGCTGATGTCTCTGTTTCTTTATGGTAATTTCATATGAGCTCTGATTGTTGTAAATTGTGTAATTATTTTTGTGTGTTTTTAAACATATGTATTGTGCGGCTCAATAATGTGCGGACACGGGCTTCTGTTGGATTAAAATTCATTTTAGACGAAAATTATCATCATTCAGACCCTAATATTTATGTTAAATCAACGAGTTCATGGTAGTTCACTAATTGCACCAACTGATTGAGTTGTTCTGTGATTGTTTGCCGTGAAATCAAGACTAACAGCTATATTAGCAGTTTAGCACCATTGCTACTCGTCGTTGAACAAATGAAGCGCAAATCAAGATAAGTGCAACAGACCTACAAAGTAACCGTACAATATTTCCTCTTCCACATCTCAGAGATGATAATTTCAAAAAAAAAAAAGAGGAGGTTTCTGGTAATTATAAACTCTACTTAAAAACACAATAATTTTACATTTGACTTTAATCCAACTACATGTCTCAGCATGCTACAGCCACTTATCCCTCATTGAATCCACAAATATTAAATCAATAAAGTACCTTCGAAGTACAAAATGATTCAGCCAACTTCTTCATCAATGAAAGGCAGAGATTAAATAGATAAAAAAAAAGCCTGATTGAAGGCAAAATCATATTGTTTTTGGTATAAAAAAAAACCAAATATAGAAAATTGTTACAATGTACCGACGAGGATATGTTACACATACAGGTTCCAATAAAAACTGGTTTACCAGGGGAAGGGACCATTTTGCGACAACTTGTACTATGAAATTAAACCTGTAACGAGCCTGGTTAGGAAGAGGTGAAAGACATCACTTTCCACCCAACCCATCAAGGAAATTTCCTGCTAAAAAAAGCATGAATAATCGCCTGACAAAAAATTTATGAAACATCGATTTAGTGCATCCCTCTCACCTCAAACATGTCCTTCTGTGAGCATGATAAAGAACAGAAACATTGAGCAAAAGCGTGAATATTAGTAAAACGGCAACTGAATGCCAAACTTAAAATGAATGCTAGTAAACCAGTAGTGAAGAGAGGCTTATGTTGCACGGAAAAGTTGAAACCATCAATAACACAGCAATAGAAAAATAACAGATGAACCACAACGCAGGGACACCATCACGCATGTAGACATGTCTAATCATCAACCATCATTAGCAAGTAGACATGTAGAATAAACTCAATAGCAGCAATAAGAACCAAGCAGGGATGAATTGAAAATATAGCTTTTGAAAACAACATACAGATGGGGTTTAGGAACCAATTTCACCAAGGGTCAACTATGGCCTTAAAACATGATAAAAGAATAACAAAACAAAACAAAAAAGGCGCACGGAAGAAAACATACTAAAACCAAACCTACAGAACAGAATATAATCAAAGACGCGCAGACAGAGGCGACATTTATCCGCGACAACAACCTACAGAGGTGGGAATAACAAAAAAATGATAACAGACAGAGCATAACCAGAGACGCACAGGCAGAGACAGAAAGCAGGAAACGCAAACACAGCAACACAGAATAACAATCAGAATGATTGAATATGCATCATGTATCTAAATAATAAATTGGTGAACGTATCAGAGGTAAACAACAGATCAACAATAAAAGAGGTAAACGAAGAACAGGCTAAGACATCACAGACGGGATAAGAAATTATCAAAATGAATTCACTCAATCAATATTCCATCAAGACCAAACCTCATCAACAAACACAGAACTTAGAAAACGAAATTAACAAATAAATAAATAAAAATTAGCAAAACAGATGCTTCCAGTCACACCTTTCTTCAACAACTCGAACTAAACCGCCTTCGGCGCTCCTTCGAGCATCAGCAGCCACGGACTTCAACCTCTCCTAGACCCTTTGAACGAACAAGTGAGTGCACACGATCTACACCCATGAACTCCAAGCTCCTGCATCGCGGCTATTGGAGAGCGATAAGGAGGGATCGCGACAAAAACAAAGGGGCGCGAAGTTTACACGGATGTTTTCAACCCCTCGAAGTGTAGGGGTGGTCGAAGTGAGGCGCATTAGATGTGATACGTACGTACGTGGAGGAGACAAGAGCGACACGCAAAGAGAGAAGGCAAATGGGAGAGTTGTACGTACGTCATTAATTACGTGTGCAAAATCTCAAGGAAAAAGGACAGGTCACCAGGAGAGCAGGGTCACTTTTGTTTAATGCGTTTCTGAATTTTGCACTGGCATGCATAGTGGCATGCGCAATGCACGTGGCGGTGTGGCACTCGCACAACTCATTTTAAAGCGCTCCGCTCCACTCCACTCCACTCCACTCCGTGGCATCCTCTCAGGGACTCCGTCGTCCGTCGCACCTTCCCAGTGGTTCCCACTTATTAAAACTTTCTTACTTTATTTATCGATCTAATATTTCTATTTTTTCTATTAATTGGCGATAGAAAAAGATAAATAAAAATAAAAATATTAAATACATAAGGGGGCTTTCATTGATATGTATCAACTCAGCTTTGGGAGACGGCTATACCGTACCCTTGCTGAGTAGCTGTAAAATATTATTGGTCATGCATTTGATTCCCGTACAAGTTATAATATATAAATCATCAGATGGTGAGGGATGATTGAGGGGTCCGTGCTCCTTATACAATCTTATTTTGCTCCCATTCTAATGTGAGCAATATTTGATGCACCCAGCTAAAATCTTGCAACAACCACAAATAAAACATACAATAACTATAAATGAATGAGATTTAAGGACGTTTTCATACTTTAATCTTAGAATTAACACATAATTGTACACACATGACAACACAACAACGAACATCAATAAAATTACCCGAAAAATGGATCAGATTTAAGGACGTTTTCATACTTTAATCTTGACACTTTAAGGCATGAAATTAGGTCCGTTGTAATAATAGGTGAAATTTTTTTTTTTTAAATTTTTTTTTAAATTAAATTAAATTAAATTTCTTTTTTTTCCTCCCTTTTTCCCCCCCCCTTTTAATTACATTCCCCCTTCCTTCCCTTTTCCCCCATATAAACGGTAACAACCCAAATGAAACAGGCAGTAGCTATAAAGCACTTTAACCTTAGAATACCACTGAGCACACCAGCCAACACAACATGTCCCAACACTAGCACCAGAGCGTGCCACCACCAGCCCGGCATGTACGACAGTACCAATCTATTTTTAGCCATTACCCTGATTCTATAATTAAAAAAGCTCTCCCTATTTCTATAACTAAAAAAACATGCAAAATCCAATATGTGAAGTAAAATTTCAATATATTTTTAGCCATGCATATTTGATATAATTTTTGATCTCTGAATTTTATTTTTTTAATTTTATTGGAATTCGTATTATATTATAATTTAAAAATAATTTTTTGTTTGACAGAAAAATATCATCCCCCCCCCTTTTTTTTATAAACCCAATTTTCAAAAAGAAACAATACCCCCAGCAGATGAGATAATATAAGAGTGAGAAAAGAGCCTGCTACGCATCCAACCTTGGCCTTTTAACATGTTGGCGCCTCTAAAATCCATTTGGAGACAACATTCTCTTTTTGCTCTAATAGGTTGAAGCCTCTAAAATTAATTTGAAATTTCAAAATTAAAATCAGCCAAAGTAATATTAAAACCAGGAACATTAACTTTTACTAAGAGGATATTCAAGAATGTAATACTAAAGTTACGGCTATCAAAAAGTATCATTAAAAAATTACTTCAATCTTTTACAACTTTAGAATTAGACAAAGATTATTTGGAAAACCGTACGAATAGACTAAAGTTCAACTTTAATAAAAATTGAAGAAAAATCTAAAAGTTATCAAATATAAAAGGTATAAGCCACAAAGGAATAACAACTAATATTAAAGCTATAATGTATTCACTCCAAGTTCTTCACAAGTTACTAAATAAACCAAAGTAATCTCGGCTAACAGCAATAACAACCAATATTAAAGCCTTTCATATAGCAATCTTACGAGGAATAAATTGAAAAAGCAAGCAATGCTTGGAGAAATTAGAAGAGAGAAGAAAAATCTACATTTATTTTTTACTTATTATTATTCAAGAACGTAAAGTATATGGGGAGGGGTTGGCGATGTTCAGAACTCACACCATGCTTTCCTGATTGCCACGGTGGCGTTGGCGATGTTCGTGGCGCAGGGGACGGGGATGGCAGATACGGATCAGGAGTGCTTGGTGAACGTTGTGACGAGGAGGGCGGATATGGGGAGGGGCTGCTGCCGGAGATGGCGGGGCTGTTGGGGCGAAGGAGGGCGGCTACTGGACGGGAGAGGGGCTGCTGCCGGAGATGGCGGGGCCATCGAGGCGAATGAGGGCGGCTGCTGGACGGGGGGGAGGGGCTGCTTCCGAAAATGGCAGGGCTGTTTGGTAGAAGGAGGGTGGCTGCTGTCGGAGATGGCGGGACTGTTGGGGCGAAGGAGGGCAGCTGCAGTGGCTGGACGGGGGAGGGGCTGCGTACGCACAGCATAGAAGGAGGGTGGCTGCTGGACTGTTATTAGGTTTTTATTTTTAATTTATTTTCAAAAACGAGAAGAGGGAAGTGGTTGGTGTTGATGCTAACGGCGTGAACCTGTCAAACGACATTAGGTGCAGCATTTTGAGATTATTTCACGATCAAAGTAAAAATCCGCAGCCAACTCAAATCCAACGTGACGTGAGTTTGTATTTATATATTACTTGTTTAATTTTAAGATTTAAAATTATTTAAACCTTTCATAAAATTTGACGTACGTGTCAAACAAGTAGATAATAAAGCACCACCCTGGTACGATTTGATGACGATGCCAGCGGTGCCTCACTATTAATTTTAATTTTAGTGGATAGATTAATAATTTTATTAAAAATATTATTTTATAATTTATACCAGTCATACGATAATAAATTTCATTCCCACCCTAATTCTATTCCTATATTACCAAACGAGCCCTAGAGTCTACCACCGCGCACGCTTTCATACGAAAGCCCAGCTCACACACAGCCGCTAGAGAGCCGACCCTTCGTCTCCCGCATCTCATCTCGTCGCCTCTCTCCTCAGTTCGTCTGCGTGAAGCTGAGAGCCGAGAAGACCTGATTCGATCCCTGCAGATCAGTGTAAGGTACCTCTCATTCCGATGAATTGTGTGGTCGATTCATTCTCATGGCTCTTATTTGTTTGATTCTTGAACTGGTAACCAATGGAATCCGCTTGGGGTGTTTTTGTTTTTGTTTTCTAGAGAAAAGGTAATGGCTTACTATCAAAGTGTAATCAATATATATCAAGAAGAAGAGAGTGAAGACTTGGATTTCATTTTTAGCATGTTTTGTATCTTTTTGTCTGTTTTCATTTTTAGAAGCCCAAATTAAAAACCCATTTTGGTATTTGACACGGTGCGCGTAAACCCTAACCGGGAAGCTGTTCGGTGCTGTTCACTGTTCCGTGTGGTTCAGTGCTCTCAGGTGCTCTCTGTCTCTGTCTCTGTCTCTCTTCTTCTTCTTCTTCTTCTTCATCACCTCACCACCGTGAGTATCTCCGTTGAATACTTTCTTTATATGTTATATTTTATTTTTTTGAGGTGATTGGCATACTTGAAGTGAACTATATAATATATTAGTAGAGCTAGGATAAAAAATCGACATTGGTTCTTATTGAAAATAGATTAATATAGGAAGGAACAAGATATTGGGTCAGGCTTATGTTGTCGTCTTGTAAGTTGTAATTATAAATGAATGTTTGGTTTAATTATTGAGCTTTGTAACCATCGTTCTTTTTCTTTTCTTTTTTTCATTTTCTTTTTCATATCTTTCTTCCAATGTAAATAATGCAAGCATTGATCTCTGGGGTTTCCCTCCTCCACAACCACAAGTTGACTGCTGGACGACACCTCCTCCCAGGTGAGGCCCCTTTGGTCAACCACCCCTCTGTTGAAGTTACTTCTTCTCGGTTCTTATGGAACTGCTAGTGTGTCTGTTAAACCCTGCAACTACATTGTCAATTTTGTTGTAGCCAATGTGATTTGGATTCCAATTGTTTTTTTGGTATTCAAATGCCTCTTTTTTTTTTTTCTTTCTGAAACCCATGCTTTGAATAGTGTAACCACAACACTGGATTCAATTTATCAGTGCTGATGCTGCAATCTTATCCTGCAATGACTTTCAGACATAACTGAGATGCGCATTCCATGAGTTTTGATATATTCTTGTTAATATTTACAGCTTTGATTATCAATTGTCTGAGATTATATCCCTCTAATTTAAACCTGCGAACCCCCCCCCCCCCCCCCCCCCCCCCCCAATTTATTGTACCATGTATCTTTTGACAAAATGTGGTGTTACATGTATGAAATCTCTTTAGGAGTGCAGTATGGACCCATATTTGCTATATGATTTTCCACTCTGTTTTTCACCTTATCATTAACCTTGAGGGCAGGTGGATCAAATGGAAGGTGTCCAAGCCAAAGCAGATGAAACATCTACAGAAATTCCACATAGCGTGCCTCAAAAAAAACAAGAAAATCGTGATGAAATGCTTGCAAGGCACAGGTGGTGCATCCATGCAATAACATAGGCTTTCATTTTATTTATTTTTAAATAGATCGGTGTTTGTTTGGTTTGAAAGTCATGGAAAAGTGGTTATTGGTTTGCTATTATAGTTTATTAAATTCAGCTTCCCATTGCTTTCTACCCCTTATTTTTCGGAGGCATGAGGATCCAGTTTTATTAATATTTGAGTTGGTTGATTATGACATTTATAAATCATAATCCGCGTGAAGAGCTTATTGTTATCTAAACTTGAGTTTTTTTTTGTCAATTATTCTAAACATTGCAAGATTAACGTTAGAGTTGCAAATAGGCCTCTTGCAATTAAATTAATTGCAAGGAAGGCTATGTTCATATTGACTGTGGCTCGATCCCTTCCCGAACCGGGTTTTCCCTCATTCTAAACAATATCTACTCATACGTATAATCAATTGAGCTGTTGAGTTTTGTCTTTCTATTTTCTCAAATATGTTTCATTTCTTTTCTTATCGTGGCAATCTCGTTATCTTTGCAGGCAAGAGATAGTTCAGTTGCAGAACAAGGAACTTTCACTGAAAAAGGAAGCTGCCAAGGGCAGCAAGGCAGATCAGAAAGCTAAGAAAAAGCAGGTGGAGGAAGAGATCTCTAGGCTTTCCTCTAACCTCAAGCAGAAACACTCGGAAGAACTTGCTTCATTAGGTTATAACAACAACAGCAATGGAAATGAGAAGGGAAATATTGACAATTTGGTAAAGGCTATTGCTGGGGTTTCCATTGCCACCCCTTCTGACCACTCAAAGCCTACCAAGAGTGCCAAGAGGCGAGAGAAAAAAGCGCAACAGGAGGCAGCAAGAGAGCAAAGGATACAGGAAGAGCAGAGCAACATTGTGAGTGACCGGGTGATCGAGAATGAGAAATTGGAGCGAAAACTCGAACCCTTGGGATTGATTGTTAATGAAATAAAGCCAGATGGGCATTGCCTCTACCGGGCTGTGGAAGACCAACTTGCCATTTTATCAGGCGGTGCTTCTCCTTACACCTACCAAGAGCTTCGTGCAATGGCGGCAGCCTACATGAGGAAACATTCATGTAATTTCCTCCCATTTTTCCTGTCAGAAAATGCGACAGAAGGAGATTCTGAAGATTTAATTATAGAGAAATTCAATGACTATTGTAGAGAGGTAGAGTTGACAGCGGCATGGGGAGGACAGCTGGAGCTGGGTGCCCTAACCCACTGCTTGAGAAAGCATATCATGATATTTTCTGGGTCCTTCCCAGATGTTGAGATGGGGAAGGAGTACAAGCCCGGCAATAGCACTTCTGCATTGGCTCATGGCAGTGTTGTGCTGTCATATCATCGGCATGCATTTGGTCTTGGTGAGCATTACAATTCTCTGGTCCCCAATGGGGCAAGATGAGGACTATTATGGATCTTAGGCAAAGTTTTTACATGATAAATTGAAGTTTGGTGCTCATATTTAGTTCTATTCCTTGAAATGAAGTGATTCAAACTGCTTATTATCTCTACCAAGGAATTGTTCTGATGGCTTGTATCAGAATCGGGATAGGCGTTGTATTATTATTTGGCTAATGCTTGTGTATTATTTTTATTTTATTTTCTCTGGCAGATGAAGGAAAAAAGAGTATTGAATGCTAATTATGTTCACAATTTTTGCGCCACAGGCAATTTATTGAACGGAGTATTGAACGCCAATTTGGCAGACGTAGGCGTTTGATTGTTTGTGGTAAAATTCGCCAAATATTGGTTGAATCTCAACTGGGATCAATCCATCAGAGCGAATGACGCATGAAAGAGATCAAACGCGTGGAAGATGAAGTCTAAGTTTTTGTGAGCATTCTCTTGTTAAGTGTGATGGGTTTGGGCATATTGTTATTGCAAATATTTAAAATAGACTGAATAAGGTTGAACGGTTCGACAAAATATGACAGACTAATGCGTTTTAGATCCATCTCTTTTTCCCAAGCATCAAAGATGTCGTTTAATGTGGGGCTAGGAGAAACCTAAAAAAACAAAACACAAACATGATTTGTTATATAAATAATTTTAATTGTGTAGCATAATTGTAAATAAATAAAATTTTACATAAAAAATACAATTAAACATTATATATATAATCCTTCATATTTAAAAATATAAAAAAGTTTATACTAATATAAATTATATTTGTATTTTAAAGTAATATTTTAGTAAATAAAATCACAATATTATATCATTATACTAAACAAAAAGATATCATTAGACAAGTCTCAAACCAAATAAGAGGCCTAAAATTATATATCAAACACAATTTAAAAAAAAACTATAATTTCAGTAATGAAATCAAAATTATGTATGAAACATTATATTTTTCACAATCTCGAATTACAAATTAAAATGAAGTTTAAAACTTAAATAAAATAAGAAAACATGAAGAAAAAAAACCCTATGAAGTAATGATTTTGATTTTGGTGAGATCTTGACCGTACTAGCAAATGTAGCTAAAGTTGGACTTTATATTTTTGAAGCAATTTACACAAACTCTATTTATACTAGGACCTTTCTTTGTTGAAATTAGTAAATCAACATTCAAAACCAAATCTTTATTTGTATTGATTTTGAATTGAAACTAGTGAGAGAGGGGGGGAAAGGGTTTTTGGAATGAAATAAAAAGATATTTTTATGGGAAAATAAATTAGAATTTGTGCCCTACCATATTTAATTGCGGTGGGTTTTATTAGCTACCAATATTATAGCATAACGTAATTAACATAAACAAATAAAAAAGGATGAAATGTCCCAAACTCAATCGTGTCGTTTTGGTTTCTCTTGCTTTTGTTTTTCGCACTGTCTGTGTCTTGGTTGGACGAGATCAGAGAATCAATCGAGTCAGCCGAGGAGGAGGGAAACGCAAACGCAAAGATGCCTCTGGCAACGTTGGACGCCACCGTGTCAACCTTCGAGAGCGTGTTCGAGAGGTTCAGATCTGAAGCCCCCCAAGTATAAGGCCAATTTCATCCTCTTTTTGGCCGATAAAGACCCATCTACTCAACTCAGCTGGTGTCCCGGTAAATTAATCTCACTTTTTATTTATATACATCTTGTTCTTCATTTCTAATCATCATTATTGCCAGCAAGCCTCCCCTTGTAAAAGGTTTGACCTCTGTGGTTCTGACATCAGCCAGTGCTCCGTGGCGAAGTCATAGGACATTTCTGAAGCAGCAACATGTAACGGATATTGCCCGAGTGAACAGGGATGGTTAGGATTCAAGGTTAAACCAGTGTCCCCTTCAAGCAAAGCAGTGGCACAGTTTACTGCACGGTGCATAAATATGAAGGAAGCGATGGCCGTGCCCGCAGTGCAGTAAGGTTTGTGAGCATCCTTTTCCGCTGCTTCCAGAGATGTGTATCCATTTTGTGGACATGGGAATATCTCCATAAACTTTTCCACGTCATCAAGAAGAATAATATCTTCAAGCCAATCTGGCACGTTGTCATATTGATCCTCAAAAAGCAAATATTCACCCTGAAAAGGCACAGTAATTGTTGCCACTGGTGGAACAAAGGCAGTATTAGGAAAACAAGATGCTAGCAACTGGATCAAATAAATCAAATTGGGGAGAAAAGTAAGAGAAGAAAATAATGCAGGATCCATGGACCTGTAAGGAAACACTGCCCATGAAATGCCAAAATGAAGGTGTTTGTGGAATTTCATATGTGTTTACAGCCTTCTGTTTCATCCGAAAAACATGCTTCTATGCGATTAAAGTAACGCTATATGATATATATGCACAACATTTACTTTAGGCAAAACATGATTTTTCATGTGACCAGGCGTTTTGAGTTGAAGGAATTGAATACCTCCCAGTCAGATTTGGTCATTCCGTGGCGAAGTTTGTGTCTTCTTTCACAATAACCCTCAGCCTGCGACTGCGAGGAATGGCAGGACAAAAGTATTGGGCTTTAGGAAGCTGAAAAAGAATGGGAGGACAAAAGTAGTATTATGTTATTGTTAGAAAGCAGCAGATGTGCACTGGAAGGAACACCGCAACAACATAGAAAACATTTATAACCGCCATTGCCCAAAAGCAGAACACAAACCGTAATAGCATAAAAGAGAAGATGCAGTAGCCTATAAAATATCAGAATAACCACAATTCTCGTATTCCAATAGGGAACCAAGGCAGAGAGCACCACGAGGCCTAGTGAAGGAAGGATCGAGGGTGAAAACCGTGCAATTAATATAATTGCTAATTTATTTTAGGTTAATATAATAATTTGTACATCTAAAAATAATATTTCATATATGTTTTTGAATTCTCATAGAGGAAAACCTGTATTTGATATTTAATTCTAATTTTAAACTCCTATTAAATTAAATTTTAAATAACTTCAGTCGTATTATTTTTTAGGGAATAAAATTGATCACTATTCCTACTCTTTACCTGAAATTATATAAATATCTTCAAAAAATAAATTCATTTTTATAAATATTTTTCCATAACGTTTGAAATTAATATTAATAAATAAATAAATATTTTAAAATTATTATTCAAATATTTATTAATATTCTTTGGACAAGTTTATTTAAAAGTTTTATTATATTTATTAAAAATAATTATTTTAATAATAAGTTTTAAATATTTTATTTATGTTAAAATAATACTATGAAATATTTATGGTAGGTGTGTTAATAAAATCGGCGGCTAAAAGTTTCCTGTCCCTTCAAAATTTAGCAATTCATTAGAGCATAGTTAATCAAAGCTATAAATAAAATTAAATTTAACTAAAAGCTCTCCGCATCTAGTAAAATTATTAACAAAAGTAATAATAAAATATTTAAAAATTATTATTCTAATATTTATTAATATTCTTAGGACAAGTTTGTTTAAATTTCTTATTATATTTATTTAAAAATAACTATTTTAATATTTTATTTATGTTCAAATAATACTATAAAATATTTGCGTTCGCAGTTGGTGTGTTAATAAAATCGGTGGGTAAAAGTTTGCTATGCCTTCAAATTTTAGCAATTCTTTAGAGCATATCCGATGGTTAATCAAAGCTATAAAAGTAAAGTTAAATAATTAGCAAAAGTATCAATAAAAATGCCGTGAAGAACATATAAATTTAATAATTTATTCTATATCACGTGAGACCGGAGTGGTTTTATGTTTAACATTTTTATTTAAAAAAAAAATAGAAAAATGAGAACCATTGAAGGCTTGGAACGGTTTGAAAGTGGAACATCTAGAATGGGGAGCTTGGAAATCATACCCCATTTTTGGATACAAATAAACACTGCCTCGGCTTGAATTTGGAGATAGACGACTGACTAGTCTAGAAATACTGCCTGTAGGTTTGAATTTGAATATTTGATATTTTGGTTTGATAAATAATATTTTCTTCTTGGTATTAGTAATTGGTAGTTGATAATACAAAAACTCTAAATGCAACTGGTGTCGCATTTTTTTTGCGTAATCGGTGACGTGGCCCATTCCAACTCAAAGAAAAACACTTAAAACTTAACGCACAACGGTGAGATAGATAGAAAGAACGCATGGGGAGGGAGAGAAGAGGCTCGAGCAGTGAATCTGGACGGAAAGAGATAGAAATATGGCATAAAATCCGATTATAGAGGTGTTAGAGAGCTTTTTTTTTGAAATCCGAGGGCGGAAAATCCCCTTTGGAAATCGTAGTTCTCGTCCATACCTACAAATCAAAAAAAAGGACTTAAATCGGACCACTATATGCAAAGTTATGGTCATTTGAAGAAATTACGGTCGACGGAACTCATAAACCCGTAGATCCGAGCGTGGAAGAGATGATCGATGCCTGCTCAAATCGAGGCTTAAGCACGCCTCAGGGCTCGAGTTGGAATCGTTGCTCGAGGCTAAGCTCGAGCATGCCTCGCAGAGATATGCTCAAGCCCTTGCTCGAGCTTAGCCTCAAGCAGAGGTTCGAGCAGGGTTCGAGCAAATATGCTCTAACCCATGCTCGAATTTCTTCTTGAGGCAAGGCTCG
Organism: Taxillus chinensis; assembly: GCA_023512835.1. Lineage (NCBI taxonomy): Eukaryota > Viridiplantae > Streptophyta > Magnoliopsida > Santalales > Loranthaceae > Taxillus > Taxillus chinensis. The sequence continues at coordinate 16,750,367 of CM042090.1, forward strand.
AGCACGCCTGAGCGATGATTTGAAAGCGCACCAAAATCATAAAAAAAAAAAATCTGAAGTGGTTTAATCCACACATCGGGTGTATCTAGCATAATAATTGGTAATTGGGATCAAACCAACCCCACCCTCCGCCCCCTAAAATTCCTTTAAAAAGTCATTGGGAACAAACCTTGACCACCCCAACTCGATAGTCGATCCATTCAATATTTGAATTCAATTCAATTCAATCCCGTGGGCGTGCCCCTCCTCTCGAGTCTCGAGTCTCGAGCGAGCGATTCCTTGATTCAATCAATTTTTGTAAGTCAATACTCAATTACTCATCATCATCATCATCACCATCAGAATTCAGAAGGAGGAGGAGATGGGGAGGAAAAAGGGGAAGGAGGATGCATACCAAGCGGAAGTGATGGGGATTCCTGCGGCGGAGTACTTCGCGGCCCAAAATCCATACCAAGCCGGCGTCTTTCCCCCAAACGCCGTCGTCGGTGATCCCAAAGGCATTCCTCTGCAACAGACCATTTACAGAGACACTCCTGCCCCTTTCAACTGCATTCACTGCGGTAACTCTGGACTCACCAATCTTAGGTCGGTACCTACTTTGCTGTCTATAATTTACTTCCTTCAATTCCCTCTCTCCCTCTTTACTTCAAAACAACACCCTCCCTTCTTCTCAGTAGTCAGTACTATTTATTTATTTAGATTGAACCCTCTTTTGCTGCCGTCAAAATCTCCACCACAAGTAATAAAATGGCCGGAAGCAAGCAAATTAAACCTTTCTCTCTCATTGGTTTATTTGTGTCGCTTCTGTGTATTTTTGAGAATATCTTGTTGAAGCTTTATTCTTGTGGGTGGGTAATTTTATTTATTTATTTTGTATATTGCCCTGATGAGTTTACTTCGTTTTGATTTCTTATTATTTGCACCAACTCTTGATTACTTTAACTGCCATTGTTATAATATGAATGACTGGGTGCATTTGATATATTATGCTTTTTGATGTTAACTTCAAAAAAAGTTAGGTGCTAACTGCTGCAGAATAGGCCTATGCCATGAGCGAGGCACCTACATATTAATTTGTTCGTGGATAAGCTTTTCCTTGTTCCCCTCCACAAACAATCAAATTAATTGAGAATCCATGGTTCATAGTTGTGTTCTTCATTATGCAGTTTTTTTCTTCATTAAGCTTTTCTGCAGTTATGCATGACTTGTTTGTTTAAAAAAAAAATGATTTTTATGTAAAACTGAAAACTAATCCAGGTCGAAACCAAGCCTAGCAGCGGTTGTTGGATGTGCAATGCCCTTTTTTCTTGGGTTTTGCTTTCTTTGTCCATCAATGGATTGCCTTTGGCATAAATATCATTATTGTCCCAACTGCAGTCAAAAGGTTAGAGATTTATTAAAATAATTTCTTACTGGTTATATGCATAATAGTCTGTACATTGAAATGCCGGTTGTGATGTTGGGCTCATTTGGTTGCAGGTTGCTGATTTTGAGAAATCAGATGCTTGTGCAGTGATGGATCCTCCACACTGGACAGAGGAGAGCTTTGCTTTGCCTGCCTGATACCTTGTTACAAAGGCTACCCGTCTCCATGGGTGTTGTGCAAATAAAGATAATACTAGTGTTGGGAATTGAGACGCATTCAAATAAAATGAGGGTTTCTTTGATTTTGGGCTGTACACTATTTTTGTGCCCTATTGGATGACTCCCTTAAACTGCTGCCTCCCTGTATGACTGCTGTGGGCTTTATCATGTAGTGTTAAACATGTGGAATTCTGATGCGTGTTCTCATAAACTGTTGTGAGGGTTTTCTTTATCTCTCCCCAACCCCTTGCTTTCTCTATATAACCTCTGTGGTTCTTCATCTTCGATGCCACTTCAGGGCAAGACAGCCTGTGGCAGTTTCTTCAATGAGGTCAAAGGTTGTCCTAGCCTGTTGGTTCCTTGGGGGGTTCAGCAGACCAGACCAGCAATGTCCAGTTTGCCATGCCTTGGGTCCTCCCATCAAGCCGTCAATACTTCAACACGTCTCCTCTCCTCTGCCTCCAGTGCTGCAGCCTGTAGAGCTCTTTTTGTCCGGCCTCTCCTCTTGCCACTGCAGTTCTCCTAACCCAATAGGTACTATGAATTTTCCCCATAAACTAATACTTATACTGGAGTTTGGGATGATGAGATATTCCTCCATTCTTATTCGGTTTTGAAGATGAACAGGAGCAGTTATAGTATACAGAGCCATAAACAAAGAATTAAACCCGATTGGGATCTCAACTAGCAGAAAGCAAAATCATTCTTCAAACCCATAAAATTTTCTAAATCGATCTTCAAAATTCAGTACTCTACATGAGCCTATGAATAGAAGGAAACGAGAGAAGTATGTTAGAGCTTGACATCAGCCGAAGCACCGTAGCGTTTCCCCACTCTTATCAGCATTTTTTTTTAAAAAAATATTAGTAGTATATCCACTGAAACTGCCAGAACCTGCCATTTTTGACTCGCTGGATTATTATTATTTAAAAGTGAACAGTTAACGTTTTCAAATTTTGTTTTGTTTTGTTTTTTTTTTTAAATTTAATATGTTTTTTTCATGCATATTTGATTACGTGATAGTGTTTTATTAATTTTAATTAAATTATGAGTAAAATCTGATCAAATCACTAGATTAATGTAATATTATTGCATTAAGTTTGCATGATCATTTCACTATTTTACATGCCCTCAGCAAGCGGAGACCTATAATGGCACAAGCTCAACCTTACTGGGCCACATTCCTTCTCCATAATTTTGATCTCCTATGTAAAAGTATCTATACTACTCTATATTTTCTATTTTTATTTTAAATGATAAATAGTATATTATTTGAAGCATTCAAACTAGTTTTATATTTTTTATTGTTATTTAAGAGATAAATAGTATATTATTTGATATATTTTTTTATTCATCCATATTTTATTCTCTATTTCTATTTATATTCTTTTAATTTATATTTATATCTTGTATTTATAATTTTATTTACATATCTTTCATTTATTACAATAAATTAAAATAGCATATATATCAAAAAATATAAAAAATTCTTCGATCTCTTTTTCTAAACTCTATTGATGTAGATTATTTTTTATCAAAACTCTAAAATGATTTTTAAATTATATAAAAAATATTATTATAGAGTAACTAATGTGTTTGCTCTTACATTTCATTCTTCATTTCTATCTTTATTCTTTAAATTTTATTATTATTATTTTTTTATCTTATGTTGATTACAATAAATTAAAAGCACACATATATCCGTAAATATATTAATTTTTTTAAAAGATAAATAATAATATTTTGAGATTTTCTTTTTAATTTTTATTTTTAAATTTTATTTGGAACAACCTGATGTAAGTTTTTTTATCAACACTCTAAAATTATCTTTAAATTATAAAGAAAATATCATTAAGAACCAATGATTGTTCTAAGATTGTTAAACGCATAGTATTCCAACACGATAGTTGATTTTCTAAAGGTTGAGTTCAATGTACCTTAAAAATTTAAAGCCTTTTTAAACTCATTTTAAAAAACAATTAATTTCTAGTAAATTCAGCTTTTAAAAAAGTAAAGTTTAACCAAATTTGAAAACTTTCCTGTAAATTTAACTTTTCCTAAATCAAGTTGATACAGCACTTTATTGTACCAAAAAGGCCGAGTAGTTGTAGTTGTTGTAAAAATTCAACTTTTCCGATTTTTTTATTTAAAAAAAAAACTACTTGCAATGGAGAATCTAGTCAAAAGAAAGGAAATCAACCCATTCATACATGTTATTTAAATAAACATTTAAATAAGATTTAACATATATTTCAAAGTTTCAATAATCATATTTCCGGCTATACGATTGAAACTTAACTTAGAAAAAGTAAATATAAAATTGGAAGGGTGTGAAAAAGAAGGCCAGTTGTGCTTGAGAGGCCGTCACTGATGAATAAGAATTATATATTTATATGCAGGGAGGACCGTACGGCCACCGCCCCCGCATCGCCTATATACATATAAAGTAATGCGCAGATTCAAATGGCCGACCACAATGGCGTTCTGTTCTGGCCAACAAATTTAAATTTTGGTATTATTATAATATTCTGGGAACAGGAAAAAAAAAAAAAAAAAAAAAGAGGGAGCTGGAGATGCCCCCCCCTTCCCTTGTCTTATGGCACTGCCTGATGAGGAGCGGCGTGAGGTGAGGTACTGCGGTGAGATTGGGTTGTCGCTTCGCTTGTCCCTCCAAACTGCGAAGGGGCGTCCCTCAGTTCTCACGCCCATTTAAAATATATTTTATTACATAATTTACACAACACACTTAATTTATTAATTTTCAATCTCTTGAAGTTGAAGGTGCTGTTAATCTATGTCCATGGAGAGCCTCATGCATTGCCAAAATTTAGCCGCCACTTTAACAGAGAATGAATGAGAGAAAGGCCACCCCGAATCCTCCACCACTCCCCCCACACACGCACTCTCACACACCGTCCGTCCTAGACCAGTTTTTATTATTTTATTTGAGGAAAAAGAAAAAAAAAAAAACATGACCGTCCAGATTCTAATCCTTCCTGTGACCCTGTCCACTCTAGACTCTAGCCAGCCAACACCAGAATTGTCTTATGTTTCTAAGACGTAAAGGTCAGTCACTCACTGGCTCCTGACTCCTGAGTGAGTCCAGTGCCAGACTCAATGCTCAAATGCTCCAAGATATTTTTTTGGCCAAATGGTTGAAGGGACGTCTCATGTATATATAAAACTATATTTATTATCATTGACCCAAATCGATTATCGATGTGATATCCCCCTTCCACTCTCACCCTCCCTCTCGCTTTTTGTTTTGACCCACTGCCCCATGCCCATGCCTCTATGTGCTTATTTTCCCCCAGTTCTCATGCCATGTGCGCTGTTGCTGGTGCTGCTGTTGCTGCGGCGGCTTTACCTCTACCTCTACCAGCAGTCCGCATCTTACATTTACTACTGCTCTACCGCTACTGCTACTGCTCTACTGCTACTGCTACTGCTCTACCCATAGATAGCCTTCTGTCACTCACAAGGCAATCAAATTTCAACTAACTAGAGTTGCACTTGCACACGCCCTCTTCACGCTCTGTTTTTCTTCCAAATAACATTATTTGCTTGCAATATCATTTCACAATCCCATTCCCACGTATCCAAACTCCCACCAGGAAGACTACTCCGCTTCTTCTTTATTTTTTCTACATATCTCACACACACACAAACACAAACACAAACATATATATATATATATATTTGTAGGAGGCTTACAACAGTTAGTTAGTCCCCAAATTAAGGATCGATTCCCGTTTTGGAGTTTTTGGGTCCCAAATAAAAAATCGAAATGGTTAGTCTCAAGAGCGACACCTGCGAATACTGCAACGACCAGGTGGCGGTTCTCTTCTGCAGAGCCGACTCCGCCAGGCTCTGCTTGTTGTGCGACCACTACGTCCACTCCGCCAACGCCCTCTCCCGCAAGCACCTCCGTTCCCAGATCTGCGACAACTGCCGCTCCCACCCGGTCTCCGTCCGATGCTCCACCCACAGCCTCGTCCTCTGCCAAGAGTGCGACTGGGATGCCCACGGCGGCTCCTCCTCCCACCTTCGCATCCCCGTCGAGGGATTCTCCGGCTGCCCCTCTCCACTACACCTTGCCTCCGCCTGGGGTCTCCACCTCGTCCAAGACGACAAGTCCAGCGATAACAACAAGCCGCCCCTGATTCCATCGTACATTGATACTGATGGTTTCGTGAATATTAATATGAATCCTGATGAAGACGACGACGACAACAACTGGGCCTCTCAGGAGGAACCTTGGATGTATGGAATTGGATCTGCTGCGGCGATGCAGGATCTGGTGGTGCCCAACCAACGTGCCATGATTTACTCCAATGTTAGTTTGGGTGACATGGAGTCGTCTTCCAAGAGGCACAGCCCTGCCTCCTGTGGGAAGCAAAAGCAGGTCCTCCTGCGGCAGCTGATTCAGCTTTTCAACAGTAATTTAGAGGAGGAAGAAGAAGAAGGTTTCTTTGGGGGCCACCAAGACCACGACCACGACCCTGACCCTGACCATGAAGATGGAGGTTTGGTTCCAGATGGGAAGCTCAATACGAGCTTCTGGCAGGGTAGTGTGAGTGGGGAAGAATCAATTGGTTTGGCAAGGGCGGGTTGCCATGGAAATGAAGCAATGCTGCAACAGCAACCCGCATTACCATTCGCGCCTTTGCTCAGTTTCCCAAATCATTCTCCACATCAGAAACATAATGATGATCAGATCGATGAAGCCGATATGTTGTGGGAAAATAACCTCACCGATCAGTCGGCTACTCAGGTTTCTTCTTATTTCAACAACCCCCCCCTAATTTTCCGTTGGTAATGAGGTAAAGATGTAGCTTTCAAATTGCTAATGCGATCTGTGAACTATGACTAGTGTTAACTTCGTTTCCTGGAATGTGCATTGACGGTCTCTTTCTAATCTGATAGTAAATAGCTAGAAATGCAGTTGTCGCATTTTATTGCTTGTATTCCTATACAAACTAATACGCATCTAAGACACATTTCGCTTATGATACTGATACAAACTACAATGATGATTTAGACAGTGTGTACTGAGTAACAACTGTAGAGTTCTTCCATACTCTTTCTTCCTTAATTGCATATGGTTTTGAGTTCAAGGACAATGTCCAATCAGACATGTTTTATTTTCTTTCCCGGGGAAACAAAGAGTTGATTTTAATCCCTTCTGTTATTGTGTTTTTAGTATATAAGTTGATGGGAAGGATTTCACCTCCCCTTAAATGTCCAGAGTTGGGACGTTGTCGCTTGGTGAAATTCCAATTGTCGTCCTATGTCCTCAGGCTACTGGGTTTCCTTTTTGTTTCTTCCATGACTCTGATTATATTGTAAATTAGTCCGATAGAGAATATGTACCAGTGACACTGAGTATCATTTTGGAATTGCTTTCTGTTTTGCAGATATGGGATTTTCATTCAGGACGGCTGAGAGATCACAATGAGTCTGTTCCATTAGAAGTTGAGTATGATTCAACTGGTGGTCTCTTTAGGGGTTACAGTGAGCTGATCAACGATGCATCATTGTCATCCTCAAAAGCAATAGGAGATATGCCTCGTGAACATTTTGCATCATTTAATGTAAGCAGTTCTGACAATTTGATCCTTTCTTCTACTCCGTAACCCATATATCAGTCAAGTTTCTTTGATTGTGTCAAGGAATTGCATTTTGAATGATTATTTTCCCTGATTTATGATTAGTCATTGGACCCCTAAAAGGTGTTAAGTGGGGATCCACATGATGTTGAGATCGCAACACCACAAACACACACAAACAATTTGTGAGATAAAAGAAAGATTAAAGAGACGACATACAGAGATTACGTCAATTTGCCTACATCCACGGCCGCACTAAAAGTTTCTTTGCACTCAACTTAGGGTTACAAGAGGTTACATCATATATATATATATATATATATATGATCAGAAGTTATATATGGGTCAAAACAATGGACTTTAGAGCGTCATTTGTGGCTGTATGGCACGTGCATGTAGCGAACGCTACATGCCGTGTAACTTTGCATGCTCTGTACGCCTTTTAATCTTTACACATAGGCTTCCGTGCAGGCTCTATGCTCCCGCCAAGGCACTCACACCCTCGAACTCCCGCAAGCGACGAGATCAAGTTCCTGATAGCATCTCTATACTCAACACATGACTCACTTTACATAATTATCATAAATGTCGAAGTTCAATGAAAAATTACTACATTGGACATACTGGAAATTTCTCACTATCCATATTCATTTTCTTTTCGAGAAAGCATACGAAGAACAATGAATTTCCATGATAATTTATGTTCCAGGGTAATCAGCTTTAGTTGAATATCGGATTATTGAATTTCAATGTGGTAGATTAAACCAGATAAGCATGTGTTACCACACACTGTACTGACCTGCCACGGGGATCGAAGTCAGGCAGTTATACTGTGTTTAGTATGCAGTGCTTGGGTTTGTCAAGTATGCAGAACTAAGGTTATCTGGACACCAACGAAGCAACCAGCCAAGGAAGATGATTAAATTGACCTGTCCATTTCAAATGGGGTGGCCTATATAACTTCTCCGTTAAATGCAAAGAATGTTCATGTTTTATTTCAACATGGCATTTGGGCTTTCACATTTATGGAAGGGGTGGATACCTTTTGCCTGTGCTTGATCTTGGAGAGGGAGGGCCTCTTGATCTCATTTGATCTAGATTGTTGCATAATGTCATTTCAAATTTGCCCTGCATTTGCTTTTAATATGCTCTAGGGGCCTGCTATTATTATGCCTGATGATATCTCGATAGAAATTGCAGAAGAAACGTGCAGTGAGTAAGGGTGCAGAGAGCAACCACTTACCAGGAACACGGACATCAACAAGCTCGTGTTTTGGTAAGAGTAACAGCTGCGGCAGCTCAAAAAATATCCAGTTCACGGATCAAGCTGTTTTGGTAAGTGGTGAAAATGCAAGAAGTGAAGCATCAGCCAAAGCTGATGCGGAGCTCCTCGCACAAAAAAGAGACAATGCTATGCTTCGGTACAAGGAGAAGAAAAAAACCCGGAGGTAGGCCTTGTTAACTTATGGTGTCACTATCTCATTATTCAACCTGAACATGGGTCTTCCCCTAAATTTTGGTTGAAGCCTTCTTATTATGTTATATATATATATATATATATATATATATATATATACATATAACAGGTATGACAAGCATATAAGATATGAGTCTAGGAAGGCGCGAGCGGATACTAGAAAGCGTGTGAAAGGACGGTTTGTGAAGGCTAATGACGCTCCAGATGGTTTAACATGAAAGGGGAGGCGAAGATGAGCTGCTATTCTCCTTGCACCGTTTAATTTGTAAATATTGCCCATATTTTTTTGCCACTTCTGATGTATGAGTATGATCGATCAGAGCAGTTTTCTTTTTCTTTTTCTTTTTCTTTTTTTCACATCGAGTCTTTCATTTTTAACGTTCACTGTTTAGATCGATCCCCAAATTTGTGTAGAAGGGTAATCAATAAAGGCGTACACATGTTTTTCCCCGGGCTTTTTTTTTTTTTTTTTTACGTATTTTCCTACATGTGGCTGCTATTATAAAATAAATCCAACCCCAAATTTGTGTTTCTAGTCCAGCCATAAGAGGAAATTAATAAGGTTAGCTGGTTAGGGTATCTCTAGCGGTGAAAAAAAATATAAAATTCGGCTTTAGTAGTTTTTCATATCATTTTTTTAGTTTTTTTATTTTGAAACTCTTGAAAAGTAAAAAATATATATTTTAAGGTGACGTGATATTTATGGTAGAGAATAAAAATAATAACAAAATAGGGGTAAAAATAAAGAGAATTGTTGGATTTTTTTAAATAAAGAATTATAATTTAAAAATAAAAAAAATAAGTTCTGACAGTCTACTTTAGTCTTTTAATCATGAAATTAGTCTTCCACGCACGCATGCCTTGTAATAGCGATTTTGTTTTCAAAATGCTTAAAGGAGGTGAGGCGATTGAACGACATTCACCTCATTCATTCAAACTGCATTAACCGTATATGTGTACCTGATGCCTCGCCAACATACAATATACAATGAGAGATAAAAGATAAATACGTCCCTTTAATTTACTATTAGAGCTAAAGATGATTTTTTATTTACTTTTAATTAATTTAAAATTTACTTTTATTTATCTTATTAGTTTTAATTAGCATGAGATTTCTTCGAGAATTTTTATTTAACTTTTAGGACATTAATTATAAATGTAACTCGAGGCTATAAGAATTACTTAAAAAATATAAATTTTATTATTATGTTGATCAACTTAAAAGTTTTTTTTTATCAATTTCTTCTTTTTAAAAGACACTCTTGAATAAAATTTATTTTTCAAATTCAGAATTTAAAAATTCAACTCCAATGAAGCCAAGTTATAAAACCATAACACAAAATCGAAAATACTTAACAAATATCCCACAAAAGTTTTTTTGTTGTTCATGATCCATTTTGATAATATAATATTAAATTCTAGATTAGTTGAGATTATATGAAATAATATGACAATAATAAATCAAAACTATATTTTTTTGAACGATATATATATATATATATATATATATATATATATATATATATATATAGTTTAAGATATAATTTTTAACATTGCATGCATGATATGTAATTAGTTATCTGTACTTTGAAACAGGGACGGAGTCGGGATCTCGGATCTGGGGTGGCCAAAAAATTAAACGGGATTGACCGCCGACGGATTAACAATCGGGACCGACGAGAGGAGGGGTGAAAGTGCTACACCCGCGCCGAGCAAGAGAGAGGAGGGCGGAGGGTTGGAGGCACTGCCCGTGCATAAGCTTAGCCCCTACCTGGAGGACGACATCGGGCGCGATGGCGTCTCTAAGGTGCTAAGGAGAGAGGGGTCAACCGGTTGGAGGCCTTGTAAATCACGTACAATTGTACGAATGCCCACACCTCAATCCTACAAAGCAAGATGCCAAGATAGCAAGATTGGATGTCTCCCTACTAACCTAATGAATACTACGTTCAATCTTGCAACCAATTGCCCAAAGAAGTCTTAATTAATTGCTTGCAATGGTTGCAACTTGTACTATTATCACTCAAATTGGATGGCATGGGGGAGGGAGAACATCGCCGCATCTTCTGTCTACTGATCTGTGTCTCTACTGCTTGGGGGAGGGAGAACGTCACCTCTGCGTAAGGATTGAGAGTTGCGGAATTGGTGAATTGCGTGAGACTGACATAAAGAGAACGAGTGAGATAGCTAATTTAAAAAAAACATTTATTAAAAAAAACCTATATATTATAGGTGATAATAACACTAATATTTATATTTGGGTTCCTCTTTACCAGTGAATATACAAACAAAAATAATATATATATATATATATATATATATTAAAATAATATATTTATTTATTTCGGAGATGGGGTTGGACATAATTATTTAGGCTCCTTTAAAAATTTATTTGTATATAGCAATTTGATTTTCTTTATCCCGTGATCACGCAGGCCACCAAAGCTCAGTAAAAACTAATTAGTTAGAATGATGGAAAGGGGGGGGGCCATGGCCCCCTTTGGTCCCCATGTCCCTCCGTCTCTGCTTTGAAACATATTTTAATGAATTCTCACGTAATGACAACACGGATGTAGAGGAAAAGTTAGAAAGCCCTGTATTTAGGTTGAAAGATAATATCTAAATAGTATTGGAAATATTTAAACAATAATATGGTCATGAATATTTTGATTTTAATTGGATTTGATTTAGAGTTGGAAAAAATAATTTCTAAATTGACCGTAAACAATTTAAAATTTAGAACTCCAAAATGTTATTTTTTATATTTTGATGGATTTAAGTGATTTTTTGGTATTTAAAATAAAGAATATTATTATAATTATATCTTTACTCTGCTCAAGGAAATCTAAAGAAATTTTCAGCGTGGATTTAGGCTCGCTCAATTAAAATATCAAATGCATAGATTTCATTGGAAAATTTTGAATATTTAGGCATACAAATTAAATATATTACTAATTAATTTTAAATAATAATAATAATATTAAAAATCATTAACGCTATAATATGATATTGTCAATTCTAAAATTAAAAATAGTTTCAAGATATAGTATTTTAAACATAATTATTTAATAAGATACCTCATTAACTGAACATGCAACTTTTAAAAAATTATTAATAACAAATTAAAAAAATAAAGATTATTTAATTTAAACAAACCTCAGTAATATATTATTATTTCTACAGATTTAAAACAACATTGAGGCCTTGTATTTTTTTCTCATATATCTACCTCTTTTTACATGTAAATGTTAATGTATAATAATTAAAAATAACTCTTTAGGTAAAATTAAAACTAATTTGGTTAGTTTCCTTTTTTTTTTCTTATAGACAATTTTTTTTAATTGACCAATTGTGTCTACTGATCCTATTCCCAGCCGGTTTCAGTTTTTACTTACATCTGTTTTCTTTTCTTTCTTTCTTTTTGGTACACCCTTAATTCTGACGTTATTTGGTTGTTATATATAATCATAAAACAATGTTCATTATTTTTCTCAATAAAAATAAATAAATAAAAATACAGGCGCTTTGAGGAACTCTACATCCATGAACGAGTCAGAGGGGCACCGATCCGGCAGAGCTTGAGAATCTAACGAGCTTGGTGTTGGTGAGCCAGTAATCCTAGACCGCCTCACCGTTTTCATTTTTCTTTTTATGGTTATTGAATTGAATATGAATGTGAATAATAAAAATTGTGAGAAATTTAACTTTCTTTATTATATAAAAAATAGTTATGAGAAAATCTCATAATTATGAATTTTTTTTACATTTTTTCATTGTAGGAAAACTTCTATTTAAACATGAAAAATATAAAAATTAAAAACAGTTTATATATTAAAATTTTATAATAATAAATTCAAATAATTTTTTAGTATATTCATGTTACACTTCTATAAATAAATAATAATAATAATATTAATTAACATAATATTAATTTAATAAATATGAACATGAATTCTAACTATATTGTCTTACCTCTAAATATACGTTTTGGTTAGTGATATGACAAAACAACATTGTTTTGATTATTTTTTAATGTTGTGTTTGATGCATCATACTTAAAAGGATTAATATAAAATTATCATATTAGAAATCTTGAATACAATTTAATTCTTAATTTATAATATTAAATTTCTTCTATTCCAAATATAATAGAATCAATTAAAATTTATTAATTATAGAATATTTACATCAAATTAAGTAATAATATTTTAATAAAGTAAAACATATTATTCATTATACACCAAATAATGTTTAGATCACATAATTAACAAAATCTAATATCAGTAATCACATATACCATTATATCCTAATAAATATAATACCATCATACAAGCGAGATAAAGAGACAGTATGCTGCAGCGAGAACACACACTGTGTGTGTGTGTGTGTGTGTGTGTGTGTGTGAAAGGATATACACTAAACCAATGTATGTGATTTCTAAAGTAATTTATTTGTATGTATACGGCGGAGGCAAAGAAAGGGAAATATTAACTAAAAATTCCTCACTTTGATACAAAATTTTGGAAATGGTGGAACAGCTAACAGTTACTTCATAAATTTACGCCAACAAAAGCAGGCGTACGTATATATGTGTGTGTATGTATGTATGTATACACACACACACACATATATATATATATGCATGTATGTGTATGTATATCCATGTACGTATATGAATATGTATATATACACACACGCAGACAGTATGGAAATAAAATGTGTCAGAAAACATTTGGTTCTATTCTGACTTCTCCCTACTTGACGAGCAAAGTCTGGAATTGCCTCCTTTTAGCTTGCACGCTTGTCCAACGAACATGGTACTACTCAATTTGCACCTGTGCAATGAATATAGAACTCAGTATGGCGAATATACATCAATTCTTAAAATTCTGCTTTTTTTCTAATAAAGCAATGATTAATTGTAGTGTGCAGTTTTGCTGGTTTGTAATCTATCACATTAAGTTAAATTTGTCTGGACTTGTTCCAAATAATCTTCACACTTAAAAGCCTGGATTGTAGCTCACAAACATAAGGACACGAAGTTCCACAATGTCATTTCTCCTCATTTAGGATACTGGAAATTATACAAGCTACGTCAATAAGGAAATTTTTGACAGGAGCACTACGTCAATAAGGAAATTATACAGCCTCTAACCATGTGAATATTTATACAAGCTATTAAAATTTGGCATCTAGAAGGCATTGGCTTGATATGCATCCAATTCAAATTAAGCACCTGAGTCCGGATGACTTCCCACATCTGGATTAAGCACTTAAAAATCACCCATCTTTTGGTTGGATCCCTGTGAATTATCAATAAGGCCGCTAAAAATTCATTTCACGCACTTGCTTTCAACACAAAGGAAGATGAAATCCATAATCTTTAATTACCTCTTCTCTGAAATGCGACTGTCACCGCAGTTGATGGCAGATGGAGATTTGGTAAGGAAATTGGTGTCAAAGGAGGTGAAGCAATGTCTTCAGCCATTCTTAGATTCTGAGGGCTTTCTAGTGGCTGGGGCACCTGTAATGCAACCATTCTTTGACTGCTTGAGGGTATGGAAAAACTGCGCACGAGGGTTTGAGGGGGAGTAGGCAATGGAGATGCTGCTTTTGATACCACAAATTTATTTGTAGGAGAAAGCCTATTAAAACTGGACAGAAGAGGGGCAGAATGATCACTGGACAGCAAAGGAGCAGAGTAACCAAGAGAACCTGAACAGCTTGTAGATGTTGAAACACTGGAAGGAGGTCTAGGAAGTTCATGGAGCTCATTTATCTTGGGAGAATTGCTTGGGGATACTTTGGGGGATGATGATGGATGAAGCTTTGGATTCTGCAAAAGTGGTCCAGAAGAGAGTCGGGGCTGTCCTTTTAATTCAATAGGACTATTAGCAGATGAAGCAAATTTGGCCGACCTTGCCAATGGACCAGAGAAAGCATGTCGCTTGCTTTTCTTGGAAAGAGCAGAGGAACGCTGATTAAGCCGAGAGAATGAGAGCTCCTCGGCCAAAGGAGGCAGTTTAGTATTATTATTACCTGAACCAACAGCAACTGAATTCTTTGGATCAATAGGGGTGGGAAGCACATATGCATGAAGCTTCCTCCTCGGTTGTCCTATACGTTCAGCAGGATCCAATTTCTTCTCAGATAACAGTGGAGCTGATTGACTAAGCTGGGGTTCCTTAGCAGATACATAGGAATTCATTCGAATTTCATTTAAATTTTCCTGCAAATACCATCCATCATTTTAACGGTTAATCTCAAACACAGAAAATTGTCTAATTAATAAAATTATAAATGAAAAAAAGGTTGCCAAAGGGTTTTGTGGGTTCTGTGTTCATTGTTCACATACAAACAGAAAGGACCAACTGAACCGTACCTTGCAAACTGAAATCCATATTGACACAATTGTATGTGTTAAATTTTATTTAATAATTGGGATCCAAGTACAACCACGTTAATAATAGAAAGTCAACTAGAGCCATACATGTTCTATAACTTGTTTTATTGATACAAATAAGAAAGCAAATACAATATAAGCAATGAAAAGTTCAAAAAGTTAAAACCCCATTATTTTCTAAAACCACCTCAGCTCAATTTTTTTTTGGTAACTTCGTAAATCAGTAGTTTGGTTTTATCATTTATGCAACATTTGTAGAGAATTGATTCATTGGATTATTATATAAAGTTTGTCCTTCCATTGTTTTTATAGCAAGAATTACTTTCGACAATTATTCTACATTGAGCATGTGATGAGAATTAGGAACGTTAATGTAAAACTAGTTCAGTTTTCATGCTGGTTAAGTTTGGAAAATTGGAAAGCTGGTTTTTTACAAGTTCATCAGAGAACAATCTTCTCTTCCAAGTAACTGGCATGTGACAAAGAGCGCAATTCTGTTTACTTAAACATACCATGCATGAACCTTGGTCAATATGGAACAGATATAAAGCATTTTTCCATTCATAAAGAGGCCATAAAAAGACACTCTATGAGTGCACAAATCTATCACAGACTAACAGACAAGTCAGGTTCTTTACCTTTACAGCTTCCACTGCAAGAACTCGTGGAAAAGTGAGCTCTGTCTGATCCACCTGCAGGAAAATAAATTATTACAAAGTCAGAAGATCCTGAACGATATAAATATGCAAAACTAAAAACAAGTGATACAAAAAGCCACCTAGGAAATTCCTTGAAGACAAAATAATGCACCAATACAGCATAACATTACATTAATAATTATATAAAGGGAGAAACCTAATCCATGAAGCTCCCACTACTCAGGGTCCAAAAAAAGGGTCGAACCACAAAGACTAATATGGATGCAGTCTTTCCCACAATTAATTAATTAATTGTAAGAGACATATTCGCGAATCAATCTTTGACCTTCCGGTCATGAGCAATAACTCTACCGTTATGAGCAACTATAGTAAAAATCAACAAATGAAAAAATAGTATCTTGGTGATCTTCTCATCCAAAAGAAACACCTTATCTTTACCTCCATTAACTTTCTTGGTGTAGATATAGTATCTTGCCCTTCAGTATCTTGCCCTTCAGTGTCTTGTCCATAGTCAAAACTCAGCTCCCCGCAATCTAGAGTGCTATAGCTGCCATCATCATAATTATTGTCTTCACCATCTTCTTCTTCTTCTTCTTCGTCAAGGCCAGGGAAATGATAATCAATATGCTGCCGTTCAGCGACTACTCTTAAATGTGGCTCAACTGTCTCAAGGGACTTGAGTGCCTTTCTAAAGAAACACAACTGCATTCAAGCACAAAAACCGGCATACTACAATTATATAGCATCAAGAACAAAATACCAGAATTGAAAGAGGAATCAGAAGAAGAGGAAACCTGAGCAGCATGGTGTCGAGCAGCTTGCGTAAGAAGACTACGGGATTGCCCTTGTTTAAGAGATTTCAAACGGAAAACAAACAAGGTTGCTTCATCATCATATTCATCATGAGCAGCTTTCAGCTGGCGGGAAGAAAAACTTGACCTACTGTGTTTTGTAAGCAAGTGCTCATATATATTTCTGAAGATTGTACAGCCAAGGTTAAAAATATTAAATCCAAGCATCTAAAAATAATAACAAAATTTGATAATAGTACTATAGTGAAGGATGGAACCTTTTCTCCTCACATTGTTGCTTCATCTCCTGCACCCACATAAAAAGAAAAAAATCCTAGCATCATTTACTGCACTGCAATGCTTGGCCAATGTTAGAGACATCAATGTGTTGAAAATATTAATATATATCAATATATTAATTATGTTAGTGTTTGTTGGTTATTTGGTCCTTAATCTACTAAGTTGAACCTAGCTTGGAGGGCAGAGCAACTAAATCTCTCTCTGAGAACAGCTTTCCATATTCCTTTTTATTATTACCATTATTATTCAACTATTTTGTTTCTAATTTTCAGATGAACCCCAAAAACCTAAAATATTTTTATTTATCAGAAAATAAATTTATTTAAAACACCACCGTGAAGGTAAAAAAAAAATTACAACAGGGGAAAATTACTTAGAAGATCAATGCCGTTATCATTACAAGAAATACTGCAACAATATCTATAAACAAAGTCCATGATTCCCCTTTGAATACTACTCTCAAGATTCTCAAAAAAACTCCTACAATAATGTGTACTTCATAGCAATAAAAAAAAAAACAAAACAAAAAAACGATAGGCCAATTGAAGAGCATGAAGCAACCACTCCCCCCTACCCCCCTCACCGCCACTAACTTAGGGGTCAAAATACCTCTAGCAACTCATGTCAAAAAAAGACCCCACATCTGCAAATTGCACAAATATGTCTTTTTGTTTCCACAATATGTAGTAGCAACGCACATATTTACTACCACTTCAATAATAATAAGTCTTTTTGTTTTTTATTACAATCAACAAATAGAATACCTATGCTACTACATAAATTTCAAATGAAACACATAAATTCAATAGTGTCCAAGTCCAAAATGTTCCTGTTACAAACTTAAGCATGTTGCAAATAGACGCTTATATTTTAGGAAGAAAAAAATTATAATGACAACTATATAAATTACCGATACTAAATAATAAATAGATATTCAATGTCAACATCGATGGGATGAGTACGAAGATCACAACTAGAAATTCATTCATTTACTAAATTTTATAAAATCATAACCATAAATGAGGAATTTAAAGATGGCATAATAGTTGCATATGCTGACAAGTAGAACAAACGTGTCATTTGTACAAACCTGAACTATTTGAAGTTCATTAAGAAGTGACTCCGATGGGATTGTGATTGTTTGGACAATGTGAGAGCGCTGAACATATGAAACGATAATTCATTATACAAGAAAAATCTAAAACTGATTTTAATACCACTTGCATAGATCAAAACATAAGAACTCACATAACCATCAATAAGTTTTTGAAGTTCAAACTGCAGTTTTCCCAGCATAAATAAAACCTTACCTGCATGTGAACAAAAGATTTGATACTCTTTCTCTTGCTTTAATTTACTAAAACAGGAACAAATCCTAAGAAGCTTAGATGATAAATGAACATCCAAGTGGCAACCTTTTCCAAATCAGGAAGGCAATATACTGATTGGACAAACAACAATAATAAACCACAACAAATAAATGTTGTTCACCCCTGAGATTGACCCAAACTCAAATTAAGCAAACAAACATATTTCCATCTTTAAAGGGATTGCTAGAAATGGCATGATATTTCAATTGTTGAAAAGCATAAAAAAAACAGAAACAAAGCTACATAACACTCCCAGCCTCCCACAGATCAAGTATATTTAACAATTGCACAAGATGAGCTACGTAACTAAGTACCCGACAAAAACTCATAAAAACATAATCATGTGTATGTGCAAGGAAAAGTATTTATAAAATTTAAAATTTAAAAGAAAAGTTTCCCATTAAAAAAAATAATGTTCACTTACCACTTTCTTCATCGTGATTCAAGGTTGTTTTCTCAAAAAGACAAGCACCCATGTCTCGCAACGACTCTGAGAATTCTGGAAACAGATGCAACAACATGAGAAGAAAACATCAATGAAACATGGGCACATATTGAGAGCGATAAATGAAACAAAATAGGTTCCAAGTGGATCAAATGAAAACTCATTCCAATAGGAAGAGGAGAAATGGAATCAATGAAAAAACATAATTCAATATTGCACTGCATGAAAACTGCTCCTTACTCGCCTCTCCATGGCAGAAAAAATGTAGTGTAGAACATCTAATATACTATTAAAAAAATTAGTCAAGGAGCAAGGCAATTTGCCTGAGATGTTAAAGCTAGAGAAAGGAATCAACAACATGGAATTCTGCTAACATACTCCCGACACATACATATATGAGCCTTTGCCTTTTTTGTGAGATCATGATGATGAGAAGAGCACAAGCTCTTCAGAACGTTTAATATGCAGTATATGCAAGGTTGTTTCCTAGTCATTCAACTATGTGATTTGAAAAATACAAATACGCCTCATTTGGTGAGGCTTATAAAATAAGGGACTTTATAAGGATCTAATGGCTTTCTAAAATATGAAGTTTATGACTTTTTTTTTACAAATAAAAAAAAGTGTTTGGGTAGTAAAGTATTTATAACTTATATGCGGGCAAAACAATCAATAAAAGTATAAATTTTAAGTTTAATAATAGGTTTAAGGGTATAACAAACTTTTGGTTAATTAAAAACTAACTTAAAAGACATAAGCACCACACTGATAACTTATAATCCGTTTTTAACTTATAAAAATAAGCATAAGCTATGAGTGACGTTTACAAGCCCAACCAAACAGGACCATAGTGAATTCATACTAGTGTTATCATAGGCAGATTCTCAAACACATATCACGGTGCACAAAATGCAAAAAAAACATTCCTAGTCTACACTTTTTTATATATATTATCACATTACATACATAATGAAACCGGTTAATAACGTAAATGATTTGTTATGGGTCATGCTATACTGCGAGCGACAACTTTCAATATGAGCAACCAGCGGTCCAGAGTAGCGTTTTAGCTCCACTAAAGTAATTCAATCTGGACAGCTGAAACTTTGATATTTGAGTTATAATGAGACCAGTCCACACTCTCATTTTAGCAAAACCCATTGTTATACATTTATAGATGGATGAATGGGGTGAGGTGAGGCTGGAGACAAATAAACAAAGGTTGTCACCTGCCGTTGATGGGTGATTTAAAAAAAAAAAAAGTAAGTAAAGATGGGTACCGTATGCACTGTTGGTTGTAGCAGCAGCTGCAGAGAGTAGGGTATCATAGCATTCCCTCATGTCTTCCATGTCCTGAAAGCCAAAAGCCAAATTCAAAAGCCCACGGGATAGTTTAGAGCTATAATTGAACAGATAATGAAAGTTGTAGGGGTCTATACTAAATAAATAAGAAATAAATAAAGGAAGGAAGAACCTGAGTGAGATCTTCCCAATGAGGCAGGGGGTGCGGGTGAGGCGGAGGCAAGTGAGAAGGGGGTGGTTGGTGAGTGTGAGTGTGAGTGTCCCTGCTGCTGCAGGTAGGGGGTTGGTGCCTGTGGTGAAGCACGAACCCCCGTAGCTTCTTTTTAAGCGAATTTTTCATGCCTCGTCCGAGTGCAGAGAATGAGAGAGACCAAATTAAACAGAAACGAACAACAACAACAACAACTAATAAGCGGTTCCTGATAATGAAACTTGTTGGTTTCTGTTGATGTTCCCAGGAGGCAAATCGCTGTAATCGAATAGAATCGAATTGGAGAGGGAGAGGGAGAGGGAGAGGGAGATAGAGGGGGTGGTTTCCGTGGTCGTGGTCGTCTTTTACTTCTGTCCCAAGGAGAAATACCGGAGCCTCCCCAGACCCATCTGCCGTTGCCTTTATTGCCGAGAAACTCTTCTCATTTATTTATTTATTTATTTATTTGAACATTGGCTTCCCGCATTCCCACTGTGTTTTCCAGATGCCTTCCTTGTTAATTAATTGTTATCGTTGTTAACTAAAAACTAACTTCGTTTAAAAGAGATAATATTTTGTCTCAAGCAAGTATTTGGAATGATTTTAAATTGTTACTGTCATAAAGTTTTTTTTTTTTGGAACAATTGATTGATGCCGTCTCAACATTAATATAGTTAAATAATTAAATTTAATAATACAACCTAAAATGCTTAATTTGAGTGGGGGAATGTTGAATTAATAACATTTTAAGCATGTAGTTGGATTTTGATGTTTGGACTTTGGAGAAGACACGTAACGCGTGAAAATTAAATTAGCTTTATATAAAAATACTAAAAAGTAACGGGTGGAGGCATAATTGGTGGGAGGAGGTATATGAGTTTACTAAATTTTTTTTTTTTTGTTTTGTTTTAGTTTTAATGGGGGAAGAGGGAGGAGGAGAGGGGACATTAAAATTTCAGAACAAGTCATGTCACGGTGGGCGCCCACCAAACGAACTGTACACAGTATACACACCCCCCGCAGCCCCGCTCTCTATATCTCTCTAGTCTCTAGAGTCAGATTTTGATGGAAACTGTGACTCATTTTGATGGAAACGGTGATGAAACTGAAAAGATAGGGAAATAAAAATATACGATCAATTAGCTCGGTGAAATCATGAGTCATAAATTCATTATTTTCACGTCCGAATATATTATATATACACATATATATATATATATATATATCTATCCATAAATTATATTCTCTAAAAAAGACAAAAGGAGAGGAAGGTTTGGAGGAAGAAGGAAGGGACGCGTGTTTGAAGTCAATCGGATCGGGTCGGGTGAGAAGTGAGAAGGAACTACGTACGTCGCTACTACGTACTATGCCAACGCGCATCCTGTTTGACTCATTGATTCTGAAAATATTTTTAATTTTCCGGCGATTGACCGGCCGGTGGGAGGGAAATTGAACTCATATATCTTTGAATGCAAAAAGTTATAGAATCAACGTTGCCATCCCTTCAACCAATCATTCATTAAAAAGAAACAATTATTATTATTATTATTAAAACTCCACACCAAAATTATTATTATTATTATTATTGCTTTTGTTGACCTTAATTCTCAGCTCCAATTTCCTACAACAAAATTTGAAACTTTTGCAAAGGAATCAAATCTACAACTTCCCTCCTTAGATATATTTTTACAACAAAGAGCTCAGGATAATATTAGCTAGCTAGCATTAAAGAGGGAAATAAAAAATCAATATTAATAATACACCGTAAATTTATTCATTTATTCAGTACTCTTTTTTTTTTTTTTTTTTTCAATTACACGATCCCTAATTAACCATGCACTTTTTACGATGGGTAATTCTAGGTACAACCGGGATTGGGTAATTTTTGAGTAATCGTGACGACGTGGCAGCCTATCAATTCATCGGGAGAGAGAAGAGAAAAAAAAGAATAGATCATTGCCGTCCAATCCCTCCCGGTTACACGAAGATGCCACGAGCCGGTTGTATAAATATTTATTCTTTACACGATGAACATTAAAGGCTGACATAAAAAAAAAGATGGGAGAACCAATGAACCATAATACAAATATTTTCCTCAAACACGTACACCGGTTATAATTCAAACCAAAAAATATATACACAAGTTTGAGTCTCTCACTCTCTTTGGGACTGTCACCTGCAAGATGGAGATGTGTCTGGACACTTGCTGGTGCGGGGTCTTCGACGAATGATGTGTCTTATAATTTATTCAACAGTTAGTAATGTAATCAAACTAGCATGAATATTATACTTACTAGCTTTCATACTTTGAATGGTTATAGATTCACATCAAGAGAAGAAATAGGCAAGAAATACAAAAAAATGAACAACTTATTTTTGTGAAGTACAATCAAGCACTCAAGGCTCGATATGATTGTAAGGATGTCATTGATTCAATTGCTTTAACGGACATTAATAATAATAATGAGTAGTTGATTAGAAAAATGAGAGTAGGAAATGGTGAAGACGAAGATGTGAAAACAGATGGAGTTATTGGTGACGACTTGACTTAAGGTATTGTGGCTAGAACAACAGGGATTGGAGAACCATCAAAATTTAGATGGAGCAAGTCAAGTCAAGAAAAGTTAGGCATTGGTAGTCCTAAAAGCTTTAAAGAAAAAGAAAGATGAGGATTTTAATGAGTTAAAAGAGAATACAACTCTGACAACAAAACAATTCATGATAGTAGTTATGATGAGAATTTTGCAGATGAGATTAGGAAAATCACAAATTTTATTTGATAAATCATGGGTTATGAGTTGAGAGTTTCACATTAATAGTTTATTCGGTGAAAATAGTATATATATATATTACATCTATAAGATTCACTTCCCTATGCTGAAGCGAGCACTTATCTTTACAATTCAAGCAATATGATAGCCTTTGTGCCTCAAGTGCACTTTACTCCTCTGACAACTTATAAAAAGATGAGTGAATGTCATTTCACTAACAATTTTTTTTATTACTAGTTTTACATGTCAACACATTGTCCTGCATTATTTTTAATGTTAATCCATCAACTAATTACTATTAATTCTATGGGATGTAATAGCTTTGAAGTTTCCACGAGCATGTAAAGCTTCTCACTACTAAAGAAAATGTTTAATTGAGTAACATGTTGTCAGAACCTAATTCTTGAGTAATTAATTAATTAATCACAAATAACTTCTTACTCAGCTCTGAAAAGGTTTAGCAGATATCAATAGTTGATCATGGAGATTGACAAAGTGGTGAATTAGATGATTAACCTATACAGTTAATCCAATGGTATTGCAGTGTGATGTTTTAGCCTCCTGCCTCCTCAATTGAGATGTTTGGGACCACCACCAAATGTGCCTTTGGTAAAGAGGAGTTAGAATAATAAATATATCAACTGGTCAAAAGGCAACTTAGACAAGCTCAGCTGTGCCACAAGTTCCATCTATAGGAACAACAAGATCACCATCCATTGTTAAGTACACTCTTTTTTTATAACTACAAAACAAACAGAATATGCATCATATGAAAAGAAAGGGGAGACAAGAATAAAATAATATGGGCTGCAAAAGAAAGGCTAGGAAAGAATACATGAGAATGTTGAGCCCCACCCCCCGCTGCAGCCCCATTTGGTCCTCTAAAAACAATTGGTACAGATATTTGGCCAACAAAAATGTAGTATGTTTTCGCAGCAGGATTTATTATGTGGTCAATCACCTGTGAAAAAATCCAGAGTTGAGAACACCAAGGATAGAACTCCCTCTTCACACATACAAAAGGAAGATGGCAATGTTCAAAAAATGCTAGGGGTTCAAGTCAGCTAGCTCCTCGTGGGTACACAGAGTGGTCAGCAGTTTGCCTAATCGATCCTAGATGGTTTGCATTTTTTTTATGAAATCATAAATATCATAGAAAATTTTAGGTATTTTGTGTCAAAAAACTACAACTTTACTAACTTTATAACGGATGCAACCAAAATGTAGATAACAATCAAATTGAAATTTGAGATATTGTAATCAAGGATAAATCACTATTCAAACACAAAAATCAGGTGAAAGTCAAAATGACAATTGATAAATAGTAATCAGGGACTTCAAATCAATTAGAGTATGGGTGGTAGTGAGCACCAGCATTACATCTTTGTAGTCATGGTCTCATAGTGGGGTAAATTAAGCAAAATAGAGTGATAGAGATGAGCAACTAACGTCAAAAGCAGAAACAAAATACGACTTAGGGGGAAGGGATATGACGAAGATTTTAATGGAATTAGTTTGACTTTTTTTGCTCCCAAAAAACAAAACAAAACAAAAGCAAGAACAAAAAAGAATTGTAATCAAAGTCAGTCAACAAAAATGTATTAACCAAATTTTATTATAAAAATCAGCCCTAAGACCAATTCACCTAATTGGGAGTAGACAGATTTTTAGAACACGCAAATGTGTCAAAAAAACATAGTAAATGCACTTGGTGCTACAGATTACGTGTTTGGCTTGTTCTTTCACTCAAATTGCAATGAAAATCCAAGTCAATCTACAGTTCCAGTTGTATTAAATTCACAATAGAATCATTGATTCAAACTATAAATTATAAAAGAATAGATTCAACATTGAATAACTCAAATGGGCCATGAATACCCTGATTATTCTTATAATGTCAATAACCAGTGTGGCTTATCTTTTATTGCTCCTTCCAAAACATTATATGCCACGGTTACACCAAGTGTTGTTTCATCATTTCACAAAATAGATGTATTATTTCTTCAATGTATTGTTTTAGAAACATAACTGTATAGGGAAGTAGGAGTAAAAAAAAAAATCACAAAGCCGAGATATAGGAAAAGACCATTAAAAAAACAATATACTGACCTGCATGGAGACGTTAAATGTCATAAATTCCACAATGGGCTTGATGCCATAGAAAGCAGCACCCACTGCCATAGCAGTAAAGCCAATCTGCAGAAGCCAAAATATAAACCAAACACATGGATCCAACAAAATATTATAACATATAATAATAAGCAAAGAGGAAATAAAATGTATTCGAAACAAATAGAAATTGAGAAATCTACAGGACTCATTATAACATATAATAATAAGCCACTCTATGATTGGAGTATCAATAACTCTATCAGGACCATACTTTTCAAGAAGACTTTTGGAAATCTACATAAAAGAGAATCTAGGATCTAGTTATCAGATAAAATAACTTATATTTCTAGGCAATCAAAATTAAATAGGTAATTAGCAAAATCTCCCAACAAACAAATCTCACGAACCTTGTATGCTCCTTGATATTCCCCAACTTGTAGAATTTTTCATCAAATCTTTTTTCTTTAAATGGGGCAATATAGTTCAGGAAAAAATTCTCTAGGTTATGACTTACCTCTTCTCCCATCAAGAAGACTTCAGAGTCAGCTGACATTTCCTCATCAATGGTAGAGTTAAGAGCATCTCTAACAATACAAATTAAGTTTTAGAGGCCATAAAAAATCGATCTCCAGAGAAAATAAATTTTGTTATTTGGAAAAAACCTAAACTAAACGCAGGCATGATGTAGTATGCCTATCAGAATATCAGATAGCCTTCTATGGAAAATGATTAAAAACAGGTGTATAACTTTCACTCAAATCAGGAACAATGCATTAATTGGGGAAAATGCCCATCTCACTGCAAGAAGAGTTTATTTATGGACAAACCTTCAACCTATGATGAAGGAAGATCTTTCAACTTGGGTTAAGGTAAGTTTTGCCCGTTTGTTGTCGAAGAATCATGTGCATACTGCATATATAGCATATGATTGATTGTGTGTGAACGTGATAGCGGGTTAACAGAGTTAGTCGGTTTCTGTCTAAGACGGTCTGAAACTAATTAAAAATTTTAATAAATTTATTTCCGTAAAATTATACTTGAAATATATATATATATATTTACTATAAATTTTATTAAAATTTTAAATTTCAGGACATTATAGCTTATTAACTAATCAACTATCCATCGATGTTATTGTTTAGTGGTTGGTAGGGAACACGGTTTAGAATAAGCGAAGCGACCCATGATCCATGTGCGTGGCAGTAGTACTACTATTATTAACCCGACCCATCATAGGATAGAAAGTAGTATAAACTGGGTTTATTTGTAGGGTAATTACGGCTGGCTATATAAAAACACGGGGACGGACGTTCGGATGGATCTAGGGTTTGGGGGAAATTGAGGCGTTGCCTTCTTCTCGTTGTTTTGGTTAGCGAAAGATTTTGTTTGTTGGTGGGTATGGCATCAGAAATAGATTGGGTTACTAAAGATTCCGGGGGAGGGAGCGAGGGCGGCGGGTTTGGTTCTGCCTACGGCATCAGATATAGATTCAGAAGAACTTGTCTCTGTAGGAGGTCCTTTCAACGAAGAAAGATTGGGATTGGGATTGGGATTGGGATTGGGCTGCTCAACACCCGAACCGAAAGAAGGAAAAAGGGAAAGAGGAGAAGAAGAATCAAGAAGAAGATTGGAAGAACGGAGTCGGAAGTTGAAATCAGAGGAGAGATTGGAAACTATCAGAAAAGATGAGTCGGGACTGGAATCAGCAGATAGATGTTACCCCAGTCACTGTGAATGCTGGGTGGTTTTCAGAAACGGAGCCAGAGAAAGAAGGAGCGAGTCAGACCCAGATGCGAGACGCGGGAGGGCTCTATTTCTAGACTTTGTCCCAGACGATAGGTGCAAGCCTAATGTAAAGTTACTGGGAACTTTCACTAGTCCTGTTGAACAAGAATTCCCATGGCCTTTAGAAGAGAGGGATAAGGAGGAGTGGTATCTAGATTTGGTGCGACCCGTGGACTACGTGACCCGTATTCCATCACCCTTCTTACCCTTGTTTTCATTCATCAGAGTTATTGATGGCTTTACATCGATTGATGTGAATGGAGAAGTACTGCAAATAAGGAAGTATCGACTTCTTGGGAGATCCTTTTCCTTGCCCCTTCACCCTCCACCCTCCCTTCTCATTCCCTTCAAAGAGCATCCTTTACAAACCAAAAATACCGAACAAATGATGGTTGGATCCTGCAATGGGCTCTACTGTCTGCGAGCCGATTGTGTCACCAATGAGGTTTATGTGATCGTGTGGAACCCTACCACTGGAATTTTCAGACGATTGCCATCTTATCTCCCTTCTGACCCCGTCTCCTCCAATGGTGTTGTTTTTGGGTTCGGTTACGATCCGTCCTCTGACGATTACAAGGTGGTGAAGATCGATGCAGACGTGCGCCTGGTTGAGGTCTTCTCCCTCTACTCTAGTTCTAATTCTTGGAGGAGGGTTCAGGGTTTTCCCCAAGACGTTCTTGATATTCAGCGGATTTTCTGTAATGGGGCCGTCTATTTTGAGGGATGTCTGAATTGGCTCGTTTCTGCTCGTCCCAGATTGCTCGCTTCATTCAATCTAGCAACAGAAAGTTTCCAATTTCTTCCCCTGCCTCCTACCTACGGCACCGGATCCGTTTCTCTCAAAAGGTCATCACTTTGCATTCTGGACGGAAGCCTTTCGTTTGTTGGCTTACATGATCTTTCGGCCGAGTCGGGTCTGAGTGTGTCTAGACGACGTTCTAGGGTGCTTGATATCTGGATAATGAGAGGATACGGCGTTGAATCCTCGTGGACCAATGCTGCCACAATAGTGTTCCCCCATTCGATTTCCTTTCCCTATCGAATTCTCTACCTTTCCAAGGATGTCTTGATTTTGGCTGTCGAGAGGGTCCTTGTATTTAACCTCAACGATAACTCACTCGTGTGTCCTCACATTGACGGCATCACTCTTGGGGTTGAGCCCTATGTGGAGAGCAAGGTTTCCCCTAACAACAGGTAATCACCCTTCGCCATGATAAATATGCACCCTTTGCTTCTTGTACAAATGAAAATAGCAATGATGCTCACCCAGTGAACATAGGTTTTTTTTTTCTTACATAAAAGATATCTTAGTAAACAAAAAATAAATTATTAATTTCTAAATTTCATAATTTAACATAATAAAAGTAATAATCATATGCATTACATAGTCACATAGATAGTGGCACTGACACGAGTCACACAACCCTCTCAAAGATGTCTTGTGAATTGGGATGAGGTTAATTGCTAATAACCGGTGAACAGGCATTGAGGTGACTGGCAAACGCAAATTCAATCAATCAATAAATTTAAAATTTAATTTTAATCTAACTATTAATAAATTATTTCGTAATATAAAATATACATGATTAAATATAAAATATAACATAAAGTATTTTATATTTAAATTAAACATCATAAATCATATAAATAATATTATTAATACAAATATTAATATATTAATTAATATTTCAACCTATTAACCAATTAAAATTAAATTTTAAATATAATTAATTTATATTTTATATTAAATTATTATTAGTACACTTACTTTTATTACTATTTATATATATTAAATTTTAAGTACATATGCGAATTGAATCATTGTTATAATTAAAAGAAGGTTTTAGATTCAATCCTTCCTAGTACTATTTTGGTAAAAAAAAATTTAGACAGGACAACTTCATCGTCACACTCGCACATCCGTCATTAACTCTTCTCGAGCAGGTTAAAAACTAACCCAACCCCCAGAATCCGTTTAGTCACAGGCCTATATCGACTAAGACCAGCCCAACCCGTGCGTTTAATAATCCTAACCCACTCATTTTCTTATTATATTTCATCCGGCACTCGTGAAACTGAAAAGATAGGGAAACAAAAATATACGTCCACTTAACTCTTAGCTCACAGCATCACTGCACAATTGTGACTAATATGATAAGTCCTAATTAATTCACAAATTTATTATTTTTACTTCCAACCTGTTATGTCATCAATGTAACCATCAATTATATAACCTCATTACCAATTCATCAATGAAGAAGCAAGGGACCCGTGTTTGATGGCGGAAACAGCACCAATCGGGTAGGGTTGCTACTACTACTACCAACGCGCATCAGGTTTGACTCGCCGTGTTACATTTCTCGAGTAATTGTTTGTTCCACTCCTACCTTGATGCCCACAACATAAGCCATACGACGTACGAATCATGCAACACATCAAACGGGGTAACCAATAAATAAATAAACTGCATCCCCCATGCACCATTCAAAATCAAAACCTCTGCGTTTTGAAGGAATTTCATTGAGAAAGGCCCCACAGCCATGATTTCTTGCGCACACTGCTGATTAGCGACATCAGTAAAGCCAAAGTCATTTTCACGTATCGATGAAAATGAAGCAAGCAAAAAAAAAAAAAATACTGCCTTACCTCAGCCCTGATACCTTCCTTTGCAAGTATATCAGCTGCCTGAAAACCAAAAGATACACACTTCGGAAGTGAAAAGGCAAAATCCAAATGTTGTACACTTCGAGTTTATACAGGTGAGACAAAACTTTACAAAAGCAAATTTTGTATACTGAGATCTTTCTGGTTCGAACTCAGCCGTCACTAAAGGATAACATGGCCCCAAATTTTAAGAATTCTCCAAACAGGAGATTAGCAAACCAAAGCACATATAAAGGGAAGCAAGTAGATATATGACCATAATCCAACACCAGTATGTAAACCAACTTACCCAACTCATAATATAAAATATTGACGTACACACAAACTAACTCACTCCAGACCATAATGCAAAGGCTCTAGGCTTACTAAAGTAAATGCAAACAGCAAGAAAAATCAGAAATACAGAAGCATGATGACGGACCCAAAAGCAAAACAATAAATAAGGGTGACAAACCTTGAGAGAGCATAGCCAACCATTTTAGAGAAAGCTGTAATAGTCATATCCTTTCCTTCTCTCTCAACCTGTAAATAATGGACACAACAAAAAGGTTAGAAATAGAGGACAAGTAAAAAAGTAGAACACGAATATTCAATTCGCTGGTGAACTTCAAAGAGAGAGAGAGAGACAAAACCAAAAAGTAAAACAAAAAACAAAAAACACTTTAGCTTTCCCTATGGGGAGGCAAAAACTGGAGTCAAAAACTTATGCGCTGACTGGGAATGACTCCATATCTACAGCGAATAGAAACAATGACAATTGAATTCTGACCAGATATACAGGTGCATGCCAGCCTCACTATCACCTTGAACTTACAAAATTCATTTTCAAGGAAGACAACTGGATCAGGGTCCCGGATAGAAGCTTTTAGAAGTCCACGAGCATCCTCTGCCGAATATGGGGCCAGAACCTTCAAACCAGGGAAGGAGGTATACCATGCTGCAAAACACTGCATATAAATTTTTTAGGGCGTTAAAAAAATATTCTTTGCCTCCGTTGTGGCAGTGATATGAAGAATGTAACAATCTTTCCAATTTAAGAGTAAATCTTTTCAACTCAGAACTAGGATACTGGATAAAGCAGCTGATATACGTTCTCATGGAAAAATAGTTGTGTCGTGCTTTAAAATGCTTATGCACATGCATATATTATCAGACAGTTTAAAAGAAATTTTGTTCCCTACAGCTACTCCCACCATGTCCGTCCCAACCAACACCAACTTCTGTCCATATTCATGTCACTCAAAAACCCTCTACAACCTCAATGAGGTGTAAAGCACCCAGTGGTAGACCTATAAAAGGCCAGTGCCCCATGGACATTTTATTTCTTTTCAAAAGGGCATTTACAGCAGGTAATAAACCTACCCTCTGTTGGCCCTTCTTTAACCTCGATAAGCCTTGGCCACTCCTCACTGTGCAACAATGGCATTGCCTATTTGAGGCTTCCAGTGCCTTGATTTTTAGACTTATTGCACGTTCACTCTCTCTCACCACCTTTGATTTTGACTGAATAGACTCATTCTCTCTCTAGCTTTGACTTTTGATTGAAGAATATAAAACTAATAATGAACAAGGATCTCAAAAGCGACGACGCGAGCGATTAAGCGCGGCACCATGAGCCATTGGCACTTCAACGCAATCAAAGCACAACACCCTTATTGAAGTGCATGCCTTAGGACGCTGCGTGTTTTTTTAAAGCGAAAAGTGAGTGCTTTAAAATTTTGATCAGGATTCTGGGCTGGGCCAATTTATTAATGAGTTGGGCCAAAATTAGCCCACTCGCTTATTGCAGTCTAAAAAAAGAAGAAGAAAAGACTTAGAAAGATTGAGTAATTAGGATTTTATTTGTCTTTGATTCTCCCTGCCCTGAGCTGCCTCCTTATGTGTTACCAAAACAATTGGACAATATGGTCCAAATTCGAAGCCCCCAAGTTACAACGAAGTTAAAATGAAATGTTTGAAAAAAGAGATTTCTCATACTCAATAAATGTTAAAGTCTCATAAAGACATGTGGGAGAAACATGGGTGCTCAATAATGGCCGATGGTTAGAGTGGTAATAGTATCAACTTCTTAGTTAGCTCACTTGTTAGATCCATATTTTTGAAATCCGTTGATTATTTGGTTGGTAAACTGTCAGAAGCCAAGACGTCCAACATATATTAGACACCATGTGGTCTTCTAGAAGGTATTGGTAAGATGCCTTAAGTATCAAAGACTTTGGAAAGAACCACATTTTTGACGGGTTATTTATAACCATGTTAGTGTGTTGAGTTTGATGAGAAAGTTTACAAAGCAAACAAATCTAATTTGAGCAGAAAAAACTAAATTTTTCACATTGCACATTGCAGTGTATTCACAAACACAAAAATTTGTTGAGAGTCATGTTTGTTTCTTACAAGTGGGGCTCAAACACAACAGAAGAGGCAGAGGAGCATGCAAAAGAAGTCGTGTTGATAATGAAAGGAAACTAATTATGGGCTATGTTTATGAAGCCATGGATAGAGAGAGCTAAGGAGACTATTATGAGCTCATTCAATTAAAGAGAGGACAAATATAAGGATGTTCTCAAAATCATTGATAAACGATGGGAAGTTTAACTCCACCATATGTTGCATGCTGCTAATCACTTCCTTAATTCCAAGTTCTTTTGTGATAATAAAAACGCCGAGTTTGAGAAAAAAGTAACAAAAGGTTTTTTTAGCTTGTATATTAAAACAAGACTAAACTTTTAAATTTTTTTATTTTTAAAATTTCTTTTACAACTGAATGGTGGGGTACGTATGAGAGCATTACTCCTAATTTGCAATGATCGACACGCAAGATTCCACATAAAGGTGTAAAATCAACCATCAGTTCGCGAATCGTGCAGACCAGAGCAAACCGGATCCAAAAATTATTGGTCCATCTTAATCGCACGGATTTGGTCTAAATCCATGCAGATACGGACTAGTCCGTTGACCGGCTTATTATTTTTAAAAATTTATTACCTATTTTACTTAATATATTAGTACTTATAGCCTAAATCTATTATTTTTAAAACTAAATTTTAAAAATATGTACTCGTTAATATGGTTTAAAATTAAAATTTTAAAAATATTTAACAAAAATTAACATATAATATTTATTTTAATTAAATAAATAAATATGGATCAGTCCGCGGACTGGACCGGACCAATCCGTTTAGGCCCGCTCTATGATGGACCGGACCGATTTGGTCCGTTTTACGCCCTTAATTATACGTATCGCATACAATGCTTCTGGATGTGAATGTAATTAGAGTGTCTTTGAACAGGTAATTTTGTCTTATAATTTATTCAACAGTT
Organism: Taxillus chinensis; assembly: GCA_023512835.1. Classification (NCBI taxonomy): domain Eukaryota; kingdom Viridiplantae; phylum Streptophyta; class Magnoliopsida; order Santalales; family Loranthaceae; genus Taxillus; species Taxillus chinensis. Next base: position 16,783,150 of record CM042090.1, read on the forward strand.
AGTAATTTAATCGAACTAGTATGAATATTATACTTATTATCCTTCATACTTTAGATTCACATCAAGAGAAGAAATAGGCAAGAAATGCAAAAATTGAACGACTTGATTTTTGTGAAGTACAATCAAGCACTCAAGGCTCGATATGATTGTAAGGATGTCATTGATTCAATTGCTTTAACGGACATTAATAATAATAATGAGTAATTGATTAGAAAAATGGAAGTAAGAAATAGTGAAGACGAAGATGCGAAAACAGATGGAGTTATCGGTGATGACTTGACTTAGGGTATTGTGGCTAGAACAACAGGGGTTGGAGAACCATCAAAATTTAGATGGAGCAAGTCAAGTCAAGAAAAGTTAGGCATTGGTAGTCCTAAAAGCTCTGAAGGAAAAGAAAGATGAGAATTTTAATGAGTTAGAAGAGAATACAACTCTGACAACAAAACAATTCATGATAGTATTTATGATGAGAATTTTGAAGATGATTCATAAACATTAGAAAAATCACAAATTTTATTTGATAAAGCATAGGTTATGAGTTGAGAGTTTCACACTAATAGTTTATTTAGTGAAAATAGTATATATATTGCATCTATAAGATCCACTTCCCTATACTGAAGAGCACTTATCTTTACAATTCAAGTGATATGAGAGCCTTTGTGCCTCAAGTGTACTTTAATCCTTTGACAACTTATGGTACTTGCAGACGACTAAAAAGATGAGTGAATGTCATTTCACCAACAAATTTTTTTTATTACTAGTTCTACACGTCAACACATTGTCCTGCATTATTTTTAATGTTAATCCATCAACTAATTACTATTAATTCTATGGGATGTGATAGCTTTGAGGTTTCCACGAGCATGTAAAGCTTCTCACTACTAAAGAAAATGTTTAATTGAGTAACGTGTTGTCAGAACCTAATTCTTGAGCAATTAATTAATTAATCACAAATAACTTCTTACTCAGCTCTGAAAAGGTTTAGCAGATATCAATAGTTGATCATGGAGATTGACAAAGTGGTGAATTAGAAGATTAACCTATATAGTTAATCCAATGGTATTGCAGTGTGATGTTTTAGTCTCCTGCCTCCTCAATTGAGATGTTTGGGACCACCACCAAATGCGCCTTTGGTAAAGAGGTGTTAGAATAATAAATATATCAACTGGTCAAAAGGCAACTTAGACAAGCTCAGCTGTGCCACAAGTTCCAATCTATAGGAACAACAATATCACCATCCAATTGTTAAGTACACTCTTTTTTTATAACTACAAAACAAACAGAACACGCATCATATGAAAAGAAAGGGGAGACAAGAATAAAATAATATGGGTTGCAAAAGAAAGGCTAGGAAAGAATACCTGAGAATGTTGAGCCCCAACCCCCGCTGCAGCCCCATTTGGTCCTCTAAAAACAATTGGTACAAATATTTGGCCAGCAGAAATGTAGTATGTTTTCGCAACAGGATTTATTATGTGGTCAATCGCCTGTGAAAAAATCCAGAGTTGAGAACACCAAGGATAGAACTCCCTCTTCACACATACAAAAGGAAGATGACAATGTCCAAAAAATGCTAGGGGTTCAAGTCAGCTGGGTACACAGAGTGGTCAGCAGTTTGCCTAATCCATCCTAGATGGTTTGCATTTTTTTTATGAAATCATAAATATCATAGAAAATTTTAGGTATTTTATGTCAAAAAACTACAACTTTACTAACTCTATAACTGATGCAACCAAAATGTAGATAACAATCAAATTGAAATTTGAGATATTGTAATCAAGTGAAAGTCAAAATGACAATTGATAAATAGTAATCATGGACTTCAAATCAATTAGAGTAGGGGTGGTAGTGAGCACCAGCATTACATCTTTGTAGTCATGGTCTCATAGTGGAGTAAATTAAGCAAAATAGAGTGATAAAGATGAGCAATGACGTCGAAAGCAGAAACAAAATACGACTTGGGGGGAAGGGATGTGATGAAGATTTTAATGGAATTAGTTTGACTTTTTTGCTCCCAAAAAACAAAACAAAACAAAATCAAGAACAAAAAAGAATTGTAATCAAAGTCAGCTACTACGGTCAACAAAAATGCATTAACCAAATTTTATTATAAAAATCAGCCCTAAGACCAATTCCACCTAGTTGGGAGTAGACAGATTTTTAGAACATTCAAATGTGTCAAAAAAACATAGTAAATGCACTTGGTGCTACAGACTATGTGTTTGGCTTGTTCTTCCACTCAAATTGCAATGAAAATCCAAGTCAATTTACAGTTCCAGTTGCATTAAATTCACAGTAGAATCATTGATTCAAACTATAAATTATAAAAGAATAGATTCAACATTGAATAACTCAAATGGGCCATGAATACACTGATTATTCTTATAATGTCAATAACCAGCGTGGCTTATCTTTTATTGCTCCTTCCAAAACATTATATGCCACGGTTATACCTAGTGATGTTTCATAATGTCACAAAATAGATGTATTATTTCTTCAATGTATTATTTTACAAACATAACTGTACAGGGAAGTAGGAGTAAAGAAAAAAATCACAAAGCCGAGATATAGGAAAAGACCATTAAAAAAACAATATACTGACCTGCATGAAGAAGTTAAATGTCACAAATTCCACAATGGGCTTGATGCCATAGAAAGCAGCACCCACTGCGATAGCAGTAAAGCCAGTCTGCAGAAGCCAAAATATAAACCAAACACATGGATCCAACAAAATATTATAACATATAATAATAAGCAAAGATGAAATAAAATGTATTCCAAACAAATAGAAATTGGGAAAGGTATAACCTCTGTGATTGGAGTATCAATAACTCTATCAGGACCATACTTTTCAAGAAGACTTGGAAATTTACATAAAAGAGAATCCAGGATCTAGTTATCAGATAAAATAACTTATATTTCTAGGCAATCAAACATCAAAATTAAATAGGTGATTAGCAAAATCTCCCAACAAACAAATCTCAGGAACCTTGTATGCTCCTTGATATTCCCTAACTTGTAGAATCAAACATCAAATCTTTTTTCTTTAAATGGGGCAATAAAGTTCAGGAAAAAATTCTCTAGGTTATGACTTACCTCTTCTCCCATCAAGAAGACTTTAGAGTAAGCACACATTTCCTCATCAATGGTAGAGTTAAGAGCATCTCTAACAGTCATCTGCGACAAATTAAATTTGAGAGGCCATAAAAAATCAATCTTCAGAGAAAATAAATTTTGTTATTTGGAAAAAAAAACCTAAACTAAACGCAGGCATGACGTAGTATGCCTATCAGAATATCAGATTGCCTTTTATGGAAAATAATTAAAAACAGGTGTATAACTTTCACTCAAATCAGGAGGAACGATGCATTAATTTGGGAAAAAGACAGTAACTAAATTTTTAGATACCCAGAAATCCCAAAAGTACCACTTCACCTTAAAGCTGCAAAGCATTGAAAACAATCAAACACATTGCAACAAAAAGAATTGATGTTAGGATTAAAAGGGTAAAAGTAAAAAAACTGGGAAGCAGGGAGTTTAGCTAAACAAGGGAAAAGGAATAAGACATCGTCACAGACATATGAAGCATCAAATGCACAAGCCATTAAAACCAGGGAAGGAGGCATACCATGCTGCAAAGCACTGCATATAAAATTTATATGAGCATCATAAATATCTTCTTTGCCCCCATTGTGACAGTGATATGAAGAATATAACAGTATTTCCAATTTAAGAGTAAATCTTTTCAACTCAGAACTAGGATACTGGATAAGGGATTGCATATCTAATACATTTATACATATAAAAATACAAATAGCGTTAAAATAAATTCACACGGAACAACCAACAGTACTAGGGAGGGAAGGAAGGAGCTTCCTTTACTTTAGAGGGCCAGGAGCGGGCTACCTTCCTTGATGAGCACAAACACACAACCATCATCCCCTCTAGAGATACGTAGTTCTTGGTCGAGGTATGTAGTCAGCAACCATGATTCGGCCTTGCTGTTTGAGACAGAAGAAGTCGTGTCTTGCACGGTGGTCAATGTTTTGTCCTAGAAACTCTGCCTACAGTCTACACTCTACAGAGCATTGACGGAGGGAGAAGCTCCTAGCATAATTAATAATCGTCAGTTCACCCAAATTACAATATCAAAAATAAAAATAAAAAAATCAGAAACCCAAATTACATATCAATATCTGTAAGATTTCAATAACTGTTAGCTATAGGATATCAATATCTGTTAGCTACAGGATTTCTGGGGGATGAATCAAGTAGTCATGGTAAGATTTCTGAAATCCATTTGCCGTTGAGAAGGGTCAAGGTCAACGCCTCGGTGGGCGCCGGAGTCGGGTTCTTGGCTTCGAGTTGGGTGATGAGCTCCACAATCTCCGTCCCGTCCCGCTGGGGTCGGGTTCTTGGCTTCGATGAGAACGGCGCCGCGACAGAGGAAGGGACCTGCCTAGGGAAGGCTGGCGTTCCTGCAGATGAAATCTATCGCGGCTGCGCCACCTCGTCGACCTCGCCGCCGGGCACCGCGTGGAGCAGAAGATATCTCTCACGCTGCTCATCAAGTACGGAAAGGTGTCTAACGGAGATAGCACATTTGCTGCTACTTCATCATCATAGGACGAAGGACGAACGACGAAGGACGATCTTTCAACCTGGGTTAAGTTAAGTTTTGCCCGTTTGTTGTCGAAGAATCATGTGCATACTGCATATATAGCATATGATTGATTGTGTGTGAACGTGACAGCGGGTTATCGGAGTTAGTCGGTTTCTATTTAAGACTGTCGAAACTAATTAATAAATTTATTTCCGTAAAATTATACTTAAAATAATATATATATATATATATATATATATATATTCTATTGTGCGTGGTGGTTGGTAGGGAACTGGGTTTACTCGTAGGGTAATTACGGCTGGCTATATAAAAACACGGGGACGGACGTTCGGATGGATCTAGGGTTTGGGGGAAATTGAGGCGTTGCCTTCTTCTCGTTGTTTTGGTTAGCGAAAGATTTTGTTTGTTGGTGGGTATGGCATCAGAAATAGATTGGGTTACTAAAGATTCCGGGGAGGGAGCGAGGGCGGCGGGTTTGGTTCTGCCTACGGCATCAGATATAGATTCAGAAGAACTTGTCTCTGTAGGAGGTCCTTTCAACGAAGAAAGATTGGGATTGGGATTGGGATTGGGATTGGGCTGCTCAACACCCGAACCGAAAGAAGGAAAAAGGGAAAGAGGAGAAGGAGAATCAAGAAGAAGATTGGAAGAACGGAGTCGGAAGTTGAAATCAGAGGAGAGTTTGGAAACTATCAGAAAAGATGAGTCGGGACTGGAATCAGCAGATAGATGTTACCCCAGTCACTGTGAATGCTGGGTGGTTTTCAGAAACGGAGCCAGAGAAAGAAGGAGCGAGTCAGACCCAGATGCTAGACGTGGGAGGGCTCTATTTCTAGACTTTGTCCCAGACGATAGGTGCAAGCCTAATGTAAAGTTACTGGGAACTTTCACTAGTCCTGTTGAACAAGAATTCCCATGGCCTTTAGAAGAGAGGGATAAGAAGGAGTGGTATCTAGATTTGGAGAGACCCGTGGACTACGTGACCCGTATTCCATCACCCTTCTTACCCTTGTTTTCATTCATCAGAGTTGTTGATGGCTTTACATCGATTGATGTGAATGGAGAAGTACTGCAAATAAGCAAGTATCGATATCTAGGGAGATCCTTTTCCTTGCCCCTTCACCCTCCACCCTCCCTTCTCATTCCCTTCAAAGAGCATCCTTTACAAACCAAAAATACCGAACAAATGATGGTTGGCTCCTGCAGTGGGCTCTACTGTCTGCGGGCCGATTGTGTCACCAATGAGGTTTATGTGATCGTGTGGAACCCTACCACTGGAATTTTCAGACGATTGCCATCTTATCTCCCTTCTGACCCCGTGTCCTCCAATGGTGTTGTTTTTGGGTTCGGTTACGATCAGTCCTCTGACGATTACAAGGTGGTGAAGATCGATGCAGACGCCCGCCTGGTCGAGGTCTTCTCCCTCTACTCTAATTCTAATTCTTGGAGGAGCCTTCAGGGTTTTCCCCAAGGCGTTCTCGATATTCAGCGGATTTTCAGCAATGGGGCCGTCTATTTTGAGGGATGTCTGAATTGGCTCGTTTCTGCTCATCCCAGATTGCTTGCTTCATTCAATCTAGCAACAGAAAGTTTCCAATTTCTGCCACTTCCTCCTACCTACGGCACCGGATCCGTTTCTCTCAAAAGGTCATCACTTTGCATTCTGGACGGAAGCCTTTCGTTTGTTGGCTTACATGATCTTTCGCCCGAGTCGGGTCTGAGTGTGTCTAGACGACGTTCTAGGGTGCTTGATATCTGGATAATGAGAGGATACGGCGTTGAATCCTGGTGGACCAATGCTGCCACAATAGTGTTCCCCCATTCGATTTCCTTTCCCTATCGAATTCTCTACCTTTCCAAGGATGTCTTGATTTTGGCTGTCAAGAGGGTCTTTGTATTTAACCTCAAGGATAACTCACTCGTATGTCCTCACATCGACGCCATCACTCTTGGGGTTGAGCCCTATGTGGAGAGCAAGGTTTCCCCTAACAACAGGTAATCACCATCACTTGACTGTCCGTCCCTTACTTGCTGCACCAGTTCCACCATGATAAATATGCACCCTTTGCTTCTTGTACAAATGAAAATAGCAATGATGCTCACCCAGTGAACATATGTTATTTTTTATTTTTCTTGTTTGATTTTTATTTGTTTATTTTGTGCCCGTTTTCTGCCATGCCTTTTCATTTGTATGTGTGTATATCTATAAATAAACATATGAATAATTTTGTGATGTTTACTATTGTACAATTGAATTTGAAATCAAAAATTGTTTCCTCCCTGCAAAGATGGATTTTGCACAATTGAATAATTTTGCGAGTTATTCTTAGATCAAATTACTTGGCTTAGAATATTATTATTTTTGGTTTTAAATATTATCTCTTTAGTGAGAAAGCATTTACATATGCTTAACCTTTCATCTATGCCTCTGTCCTGAAGTCATTTTCCTTCTGATTCTTAATTCCCGAGGGATATGATACATTGCTATCCGTTTTTCCTTTTGTTTTTTTCCTTCTTTTTTGTTTATATGGCAGGTGTAATTTTAGTGATAAGACTCTGGAAATCAACCCTGGTTATTCGCTACAAGGTTTCTATTTGTATTTTCAAAAAAAAATTATTAATTCTACGTAGTAATATATTTTTTCATTCTGTCTCACATAGAAGAATCAGATGGCAAGTAGGACGAGAGATGAAGTAAAGCGTAACAAAATATGTGAAGATAACAAGCCCTGCTTGCGGGTGATATATCATATATATCTACTTTCACCTTTGTCCGTCTATGACATTATTTTAATTTTAAATTTTAAAAGTAATCTCAACGTTAAACAAAATGGTGTGTTTACCCCTTGTAATGGAATATAACGTGGGATGATAGTTTGGATTGACTGTAATCCTATTTTGTATTTATTTTGTGTTTTTCATGGGTTGAATATCTATTATTATTGTGTGGATCTTATTATGCTTTTGTGTTACTCTATAAACATGTCTTATATACGTGTGTTTTGGCTCGCTTGGAATTTATATATGTCTTCCACTTTGAAACATTGTATGATGATGATACATTATGTTTCTTGGGGATCCTTATTCCCTCTTATAATTCATCCACTCGAATTTTGCACCTCAATTCTTCTGTAAGATATTTTTGACTACATCCATTTGTTTGACATCGAATAACTAATTAGGATTAATTTCAAATGAGGATATGATCCCTGTAGTGAGAGTAATCAAGAAATGCAAATAAAGCATGAAAACGCTTTAATACATGTCATGGAAGTTTCCTTCCGGTAGTATTGATACTATGATAGGGGATAAGATGACTCTTTTTTTTTTGCAACTTTCTTTCCTTTCTTTTGTGCTGAGATTAAAGATTAATGAAAAGCAGTTAAAAAAATTGAGCGCCCTTTTCCTTATTATTGCAGCAGCAGTTGTTTGATACTTCTTACATTTGTAATTTTCAATTATCGATTAATTTCTATTTTTCTAATAACTCTTTCTCAATTCCATACCTAATATAATTTATGTCATTGCAGGTATGTATAGCCAAGAGTTTGTTTTATGCGAGAAAGTGAAGGAGAGATTATGCAGTTCTGATGAATATCAGGAATTTTTGAAATGCCTTAATATGTATATATAGCCGGGATATAATTAGTCGAGATCAATTGCAGTTCTGATGGTATGATCACGTGTTTTGACTTTCATTTGCTTATTTATTCTTTTTATTACAATATTATTGAATTTATCATGATAACTTGGATAGTCTGGCCCAATAATAATAACAGCCATGAATTATGTAGTGCAAATTTAGAAAGATGTGGTTGGAAATCCATCCCGGTGATAGATATACCGACTTCAGAAGTCTTCACAAAAATATCTACTTGAGCTAACATCATTCGTGAGGTAATGCAGTATGAGATCATACTGCATTAGAAAGATGTGATTGACACTCCATCCTGGTGATAGATACCCTTCACAAGTCTTCACTAAAATACATACTTGAGCTAACAACATTCATGAAGTAATGCAGTATGAGATCATGATTAAAATCACATTTGCTTTTAATGCTTGGCATAAAAAAGATGACTTGTTCCCTTGAGCTCCTTAATAAATACTATATCTGGCTCATTTTCAAGAAATTGAAAGTGCATTTGCAGAGATACTGCTAAAACTAACTTCTGTTTGCTTGTGCCAGGTAGGTGAGATACTTGGAAGACATCCAGATCTCATGAATGGGTTTGATGAATTTTTTGGCCCATTGTGAGAAGATTGGTAACTTTGGATATCCATAACATCGTATTCTAATTTAGATCTTTCCTGCAGATGAATTTCTTGCCGGTGTTATGAGTAAAAGTATGTATGCGCTTTGTTCTACCTTTGTGCTATTACATTATGGGCATATCTTACTTTCGTTTTTAAATCACTTTTTCTTCACATATTTATAATCTATTATTTAATTTTATTTCTGTGTTCTAAGCCGTTTTATTTATTGTAGTATTTAGGGCCGACCTGGTGATTTTGGTATTCCCTAAGACTCATGTACAAATATAAACTTCTACAATATATATATATATATATGTATGTATGTGGTTCTGAACTAATTGAACAACAATCCTATAATTGGTGTCATTTTTTGCTTGCTTTAAATGATATGAATTTATAAAAATCACTGTTTTCTGGAACAGGACAGATGATTGCTTTGTCTGAACTATTGTCACCTGGAACTGTCTTTTCAAAATACAAGCACATTAGATATACATTGTGGCTGTAAATATTATAATGCGCCATAATTCATTTCAGGTTCTTTGTGCTTTGATGGCTCTGTGAAGTTAGAGGATAAAGAATAAGATGTGGGATCGTGAGAGGGACGATAGGGATAGAAACCGTGAATGGAGAGAAAGGGGTAAAGTGGTAAACATGACAAAGGTCTCACATTTGGCAGTAAAGATGTAGCAGGCCAAAAGATGTCTTTATATTCAAACAAGGACAAGTACATTGGAAGCCCATTCAAGAACTTGATCTGTCTGACTGTGAGTGCTGTACTCCTAGCTATCGTATTCTGCCTAAGAATGTAAGCAACCCACAATACTTAATTTTATTATTTTTTTGATGTTTGAAGAAATGCATAATCTCTATAGTCGTCTTGTTTTTTGTGCTCATGTAGCTTTGATGTCTGTATTACACAATATACTATTCCTTCTGTGAGCCATAGAACAGAGCTTGGTGCTGAAGTGTTGAATGATCATTGGGTATCTGTTACTTCAGGGAGTGAGGACTACTCTTTTAAACACATGCGCAAAAACCAGTATGATGAAAGCTTATTTCGATGTGAAGATGATAGGTACCAATTCGCCTAAGATTTCTTGGATGCCCTCTCCTCCTTCCATTTAACTCGAGGAAAAGAAGAATTTTTTTGAAGTTGTCTGCCGTCCAGTTCCTTTTATCCCAGTATCCCAATTAGATGAGAAATATTAGTAAACCTATTTACTTACTTTTTTATTTACATTATCTCTATACTATTGTTTAAGCAAAGATATTTGATCTTTTTTCTTTTCCAAGATTACCCTTCTAATATTCTATATATAAAATCATCCTCATCCCCATCAAAGAGCAGTTATATAATTTTAAATTTACCCCCATTCCCATTAAAACAGCAGTTCCATAATTTTAAATTTTAGAAAACAGTTCAAAGAAAACAGTTTAAAAACAGTTCCTTGTTTATTTTGATATTGTACTTTTGTTTTGCCAGGACTTGGTTCTGCTCAACATCAATGCATGACTTTTCAATTGGCCCTGCTTCAAGTCCAATTTGTCAATTGAAGCCAATATATTGACTCTGCAATAGACAAAATGTACTGGGGGAGTAGGGAGTTGTTAGTTGCAGTACATTGGGGAATGTGGCATCCTGGCCCGTTCGTAGGTTTGACCCTTTTTATGCTGTCTTTTTAAAGTGGAGAGAGACCAAGTCTAGAGTTGAATCTATGTCTCAAAGTCATATTTTTGATGAATTTATCTAGCTGGACAACCAGTAACATTCAATTGATGTTGTGTAAAACCTGTTTCTTTTGTATCATGGTCTTACCCTGACTAGTAGAATGCTTAGATGTTAGCTACATTACCGATTGACCTCATGTCTGTTGACGTATAAATGCCAAATTCATATATGTCAGTCTGAACTCATTTTGTAGCAAGGCTTTTGAGGGCGCTTCTTCCTGTTAGGAGGAAAACTTATATGAGAGCTGTTAACTGTCAGATTTTGTCTTTAAAAACGATAAAGGAATTTCTGTTTATTTTCAGACAGAGTCGAACACAACCAAAACAAAAACATGAAAATGTGAAACGGCGAAGATCACAAGTTTTGGGGCTGTCACTCTCTTTGGGACTGTCACCTGCAAGATGGAGATGTGCCTGGACACTTGCTGGTGCGGGGTCTTCGACGAACAGGAAGCAATAAAATTTCACAACGATGAACGCATCGGCATGCATGCATGGACTCCAAAGCCTTGGGGGATGGGAGAGAGCTAGCACAGCCGCAGGATGTGAGACCCTGGTCCCACTTCGATTGCTGAGAGAGGGAGACGGCCTGGGCTTACAGGAGGCCGCAGAGGGAGGTGGGGTTGGGAAACTGCATTGGTGAGGATTGGTGGGGGTCGTTGTCCATGGTGCGCTGGAAACCGCAAGCCGTTCTGGGCGCAGGGGGAGGGGGAGAGGGAGAGGGAGGGTATTTTGGGTTTACGAGATTTAATTTGAAACCGTTCGTTTCGTTGAATTTAAATAAAATCTGACTGCGCTCTTTTTTTCTTTTCTGTTAGCATTATCAACTTGAAATTACGTGTCATTAGATAAATCGCCTTTTGTTGAGTATTTGATTGTCGATGATATAGAAACAATTGTAACAATTGACTTCAGTGGAGTCCACGGAAATATGTTTGGAGGCCAACTACGAATTAGTCCCCTTTTAACTCGTTTTCCTCCCGTTTTTTTCCTCTTGTCAGTGAATTCCCGCTTTGTTGAGATAAAAAAGGAAATAGTTAATGTTCAATATGTAGTTTTTTAATGCTGAGGAAGCGTTTAATTAAATTTCAAATATGGAAATAAATATTTTTTTCAAATATTGATTTGTTTAATATATTTTATATTTTTTTAATGCTAAGGTTTGTATTAAGCTGTATATTACGTTTGTATAATTTATGACTAATATTATTCTATGTAGATGAATTTATTAAAATATTTAACTATTTTATTATAAATACTCTAAATGTAAAAGTAGTAATTGAATTATTTGATTTTCAAAAATTGTGTGAAACTTGATTATAAGAGTATTTAGTGAGCTTTTTATGCTTATATGTCATTATTTGTAATTTAAATAATAATTTTTAAATATAAATTACACAATTGTATCTTAGTTCTTTCTAATTAAACTTTTTCAATCAATCCCCGATAAAGAATATGTAATAATATATATATATATTATAATATAAAATATAAATTATTTAAATTTTAATTTTAATTAGTTAATAGATTGAAATATTAATTAATACTTTAATATTTAAATTAATAATATTATTTATATGATTTATGACATTTAACTTAAATATTAAATAACAAAATCAATTTGATAATAAACATATTAACTAGATTAAAATTTAATTCTGAATTTACTAATTCGATTGAATTTGCATTTTTCAGTCACCTCAGCACCTGTTCACCAGTTATTAGCGGTTAACCTCATCCCAATTCACAAGACATCTCTAGGAGGGTCGTGTGACTCATGTCAATGCTACTATCTATGTATGTGTGACGAGGCGGTATTATACTCAATGATGCATATAATCACTACTTTTATTGTGTTAAATTAGGATATTTAGAAATTAATAATTTATTTTTTGTTTACTAAGATGTATATATCTTTTATGTAAGTTTTTAAAATAAATATAATAAATTTAAATATATATATATATATATATAAGAAAATTAATATTGTGAAATAAAATTTAACAATATTAAAGGGCACATTTTTATTGCTGAGCAAATTTTTGTAAGCCTTCTTACGGCACCCACACAAGACTAATAAAGACAACAATTTTCCTGCACGCATCATACGCTACGCACGTTCTCCGGTCTCCAAAGTTCAGATTGCTGTTCAGGTCCAATCTCCAGACTCTAGTCTGCTGCCGGGTGACGACTGCCGCATCTCCCCAGAGGCCAGAGTCCCAAACCTCAACCGCTTGACGCCGATGCTACTTCTTGACGGCTTGACCCCGGCCGGCTTCTCTCTCATAGTCTCACTCTCAAAAGTCAGATCCGGCCATCCATCCAAAAATTCAATGACAGCCCCGAACGGTGGAGAAAGATATGGAATATTTGACATGGGATTTTTGAAAAACGATAACATATGAGGACCTGAAAGAATTCAATACATACCTAGAAATGGATCCTGGATTGAAAAGTTGAGTTGAAAAACGAAAAGATATGGAGAAAGTAAAGTGAATGGCTCAACAATATTTCAGAATAAACTATATCACCCGCAAGCAGTCCCCTTAACTTCACATATTGAAGTCCAAAACTAATGCAGCAACTGGGAATGACTCTCCATGCTTCAAACCAGGTCAGGAGGCATACCACGCTGCAAAGCACGCACTGCATATAAATTTATAAGAGCGTCATAAATATCTTCTTTGCCCCCATTAATTGTGGCGGTGATATGAAGAATATAACAGTCTTTCTAATTTAAGAGTATATCTTTTCAACTCAGAACTAGGATACTGGATAAAGCAGCTGATATACTTTCTCATGAAAAAATAGCTGTGTCGAGTGTCGGGCTTTTACCTACAAGCATTAAAAGTGCTTATGCACATGCATATATTATCAGACAGATTAAAAGAAATTTTGTTCCCTACAGGCTACAGCTACTTGCACCATGCACACAAATGCATATACATATACACATAACAACATATATGGAAGAAATATTCATATTATATGGTCAAGAGAACAATAATCAACGAGGGAATTTGATCTGGCCGTGATTTTTTTTTTATTTCTTTTTTTTGCTCCACTCTACTCTCTTCGTAACCAATTTTATTAGTGAGCTTCAGTTATATTGTGCACAAATTTCATACCTTCATCATCATTCCCCAATAACAATGGCTCCTCAAAAGCGTCTCCTTCTGGATCGTTTTCATCAGTTTCTTCAATTTTTTTTACAAATGTGAGCCCAACTTGATCTCAGGAGATAGGCCAGTAGAGTCATCGCACTCGTGAACTATACTACTTCACGCTCGAAGTAATAAAATATTACAGCCTCTGGAATGACATGTAGCATTATATAAATTGCCTTTTGTCGAGTAATTCGATTGTCGGAGAAGACCGTCCACAGCTACACCAATATTTTCCTAACCAAATGTAGGCCGATGGTCTTGCTTACCGTCAGGCGATGTCCTATACAGATTGTCCATAAATACATATTGGGACACAAAGCCTGCTCTTTCTAATGTAGTGTTTGGGAAGCAGTAAATATCATCTCGTGGGGCCTCATCAAAATAGTAATTTGTATTCTCGACCTTAAAACTATAAAGGTATGCATTCTTTGTACTAAGCGCAAACAAAAATCTCATAAAAGAAGGCCAACAAAAAATGTGCCTGCAATATTGTTAAATTTTATTTCACAATATTAATTTTCTTATATATATATATATTATATTTATTTAAAAAACTTACATAAAAGATATCTTAGTAAACAAAAAATAAATTATTAATTTCTAAATATCATAATTTAACAAAATAAAAGTAATAATCATATGCATCACCTGAGTATAATACCGCCTCCTCACACATACATATATAGTAGCATTGACACGAGTCACACCCTGCCAGAGATGTCTTGTGAATTGGGATGAGGTTAACTGCTAATAACTGGAGGTGAGTTAAAAACCCAAATTCAATCTATCAATAAATTTAAAATTAAATTTTAATCTAGTTAATATATTTATTAGCAAATTATTTTATTTGTGATATAAAATATACATGGTGAGATTTATTTTGACTTTTACTATTTCATATTTAAGTTAAATGTCATAAATTATATAAATAATATTAATTAATATTTCAACCTATTAACTAATTAAAATTAAAATTAATTTATATTTTATATTAAATTATTATTAGTACATTTATTTTTATTATAATATAAATATATATATATATTATTACTTACTCTTTATTACTATTTATATATTAAATTTTAAGTACATATACGAATTGAATCATTGTTATTATTAAAAGAAGGTTTTAGATTCAATTCTTCCTAGTACTATTTTGGTAGGATTTTTTTGGACAGGACAACTTCATCGTCACGGTCGCACATCCGTCATGAACTCTTCTCGTGCAGGTTTAAAAATAACCCAACCCCCAGTATACATTGAGGCACAGGCACATATTGACTAAGACCAGCCCAACCCGTGCGTTTAATAAACCTAACTAACTCATTTTCTTACTATATTTCATCCGGCAGTGGTGAAACTGAAAAGAAGGGAAACAAAAATATACGTCCAATAAACTCATGGCTCACAGCGTCACTGCACAATTGTGACAAATACGATAAGTCATAATTAACTCATAAATTTATTATTTTTACTTCCAATCTGTCATGTCATCAATGTATCCATCAATTATTTAACCTCATAGGCTATCACCAATTCATCAATGAAGAAGGAAGGAACGCGTGCTTGATGGCGGAGACATAGTCTATCGGGTAGGGTCGCTACACTACGCCAATATACCTTGATGCCCACCACATAAACCATATGACGTACGAATCATGCAACACATCCAACGGGGTAACCAATAAATAAATAAACTGCCTCCCGCATGCAGCATTCAAAATCAAAACTTCTGCGTTTTGAGGGAATTTCAATGAGAAACGCCCCACAGACAAGATTTCTTGCGCAAACTGCTGATTAGCGACATCACTAAAAGCCAAAGTCATTTTCAGGTATCGATGAAACAACCTAGGAGGCAATGGTGTGCTCATCCCTTATTTCCAACGAACCAAACAGAACAAAACGAAAAAACAAAATTTCCCGCCTTTATCCCAATATACTGCGGAATACTCAATGCTGCACCGCTGCAGTACGCTCCCCAGTTGTCGCAGGAAGAGTAATACAGAATGTGCCTCCCCTTTATTGTCCTAACGAAAAAATGGGCAACAAATTAACCATTCCAGACAGATAGTCGAGCAAACAAAAGTAGACATGTCCCAAACGAGAAATAATATAACCAACCTAGATTTATGGCAGCAATTGGCGATACCAAGTTCAAGCAGTTGCAGCCATTGGCACTGATCTGTAGCAAGCTCTCTTTGCAGCACGAACGATATCTTCAATCTGCACATTAATTATGTCCTGTTAAATCACCCTAGGGAAATAAATCATGTAAATGATTTGGCATGCATTTCGCTATCCAACCTGTATGCCCGCCTAACAACATCAACAACAACTGCTGCTAGATGGCAGAGTTCATCATTGTTTTAAACCACTTCATCAGTGTTAGAACAGAATTTAAAAGTAACCAACCTGCGGGACAGCCACTCTCTCAAGGTTTGCGGCGTAAGGCATGGGAATATCAGCCCCAGCAATCCTCTCCACGGGCGCATCCAGATAACCAAAGCTCTCTTCAACAATAGATGCACTATTTAAGGAGAGCAGCAAATCATATTAGTACAAATGAAACCTGGACCATTAGAGCAGAACAAAAACTGACAGTGGAAAGAAGATAAACCAGATTTCGGCACCAACACCATGCTGAGGGAACCCTTCTTCAACCGTTACCAGTCTGTTGGTTTTCCGGACTGAGGCATTGATCGTGCTTCGATCTAGTGGCCTGATAGAGCGCAGATTTATGATCTGCACCAACAAAAACAGTTATCGCCACTACAAAAGAATCAAGCAAAAAAAAAATTACTAGCTTACCTCAGCCCTGATACCTTCCTTTGCAAGTATATCAGCTGCCTGAAAACCAAAAGATACACACTTCGGAAGTGAAAAGGCAAAATCCAAATGTTGTACACTTCGAGTTTATACTTTATACAGGCGAGACAAAACTTTACAAAAGCAAATTTTGTATACTGAGATCCTTCTGGTTCGATCTCAGCCGTGACTAAAGGATAACATGGCCCCAAATTTTAAGAATTCTCTAAACAGGAGATTAGCAAACCAAAGCATATATAAAGGGAAGCAAGTAGATATATGACCATAATCCAACACCAGTATGTAAACCAACTTACCCAACTCATAATCAAAGTTCAAAAAATATTGACAGACCCAAGAAAAATAAATTCAAACAGCAAGAAAAATCAGAAATACAGAAGCATGACAGACCCAAAAGCAAAACAATAAATAAAGGTGACAAACCTTGAGAGCATAGCCAACCATTTTGGAGAAAGCTGTAATAGTCACATCCTTTCCTTCTCTTTCAACCTGTAAATAATGGACACATCAAAAAGGATAGAAATAAAGGACAAGTAAAAAAGTAAACACAAATATTCAATTAGTTGGTGAACTTCAAAGAGAAAAAAAACAAAAAAAAAAACCTTAGCTTTCCCTATGGGGAGGCAAAAACTGGAGTCCAAAACTTCTGCACTGACTGGGAATGACTCTCCATATCTACAGCGAATAGAAACAATGACAACTGAATTCTGACCAGATATAGAGGTGCATGCCAGCCTCACTATCACCTTGAAATGAAAAATCTAGCTACTTACAACAATTCATTTTCAAGGAAGACAACTGGATCAGGGTCCCGAATAGCAGCTTTTAGAAGCCCACGAGCATCTTCTGCTGAATATGGGGCCAGCACCTTCAAACCAGGGCAGGAGGCATACCATGCTGCAAAGCACTGCATATAAATTTATAAGAGCGTCATAAATATCTTTTTTGCCCCCATTGTGACAGTGATATAAAGAATATAACAGTCTTTCCAATTTAAGAGTAAATCTTTTCAACTCAGAAATAGGATGCTGGATAAAGCAGCTGATATGCTTTCTCATGAAAAAATAGTTTTGTCGTGCTTTAACCTACAAGCAGTAAAAATGATATGCACATGCATATATTATCAGACAGTTTAAAAGAAC
This sequence comes from Taxillus chinensis, assembly GCA_023512835.1. Classification (NCBI taxonomy): domain Eukaryota; kingdom Viridiplantae; phylum Streptophyta; class Magnoliopsida; order Santalales; family Loranthaceae; genus Taxillus; species Taxillus chinensis. Next base: position 16,800,897 of record CM042090.1, read on the forward strand.
TTTTGTTCCCTACAGTTACTTCCACCATGTCCATCTCAACCAACACCAACTTTTGTCCATATGTTACTCAAAAACCTTCTTCAACCTCAATGAGGTGTAAAGCACCCAGTGGTAGACCTATAAAAAGGCCAGGGCCCCATGGGCATTTTGTTTCTTATCAAAAGGGCATTTGCAACAGGTTGGAAATGGAAAAGTTAACAAAATCCTCAAATTTTTGTCTACACCTCATACCCTTACCTCCTGCAATAAACCTACCCTCTGTTGACCCCCCTTTAACCCAATAAGCCCTGGCCCCTCCTCACTGTGCAATCATACAGCACACTAGCATTGCCTATTTGAGGCTTCCAGTGTCCATTGTGCCTTGCTGTTTAGGCCTATTGCACGCTCACTCTCTCTCTCTCTCTCTCTCTACCTTTGATTTTGACTGAAGAGACTCATTCTCTCTCTAGCTTTGACTTTTGATTGAAGAACATAAAACTAATAATGAACAAGGATGTCAACAGCGACGAAGCAAGCACTTAAGCGCAGCACCATGAGCCAATAGCACTTCAACACAGTCAAAGCACAGCGCCTTTATTGAAGTGCAAGCTATAGGACACTGTTTTTTTAAGCAAAAACTGAGCACTTCAAAATTTTGTTCAGGATTCTGGACTGGGAAAATTTATTAATGAGTTGGGCCAAAATAAGCCCACTGACTTAATGCAATTAAAAAAGAAAAAATTAGAAAGATTGAGTATTTAGGACTTTATTTGTCATTAATTCTCCCTGCCCTGAGTCACCTCCTTCGTTTTTACTCTCCTCTGCTGCTACATCAGCCAGGTCCTGTCCTGCTACCGTTGTGCTTCTTATCACTTTGCTTCGGTTGATGCCTCTGCTCGGCTTGGACTCTAATGCGTCTCAGTTGCTGCATCTGCTACTGCTTAGCTGTGGGTTTATTTCTTCTGCTCTGCTCTGCTTTTGCATCTGGTCTGTTACGTCTGTCTACTACTTCTACTACTTCTGAACTGCTTTGTTGGCCTTTGTTTTGTCTGTCTACTTGCTTCTGCAATCTGCTTGCTTCTGCTGCTCGGTTATTCTGCTCATTAAGGCTTTGTTTTTGTTTTCATTTCAGCTGGTTAAATTGTGATATGGAGGCTGGAAGTGAATGTGCATCAACATCAAGTCATTCTATTTGTGCAAGTATTAACAAAAAGGATTAGAGAATCCAGCTAATACTGAATTTTCTAAAAGTTACATATATATATTCTGTGGACAAGTTACAAATTGAAGCATTTATACAGTAAAATTGCAACAAATTTGATGTAACGGAAATGACAAAACGCATTTTAAATGTCTTGAAGATATGAGAAACGCGCTTGAAGGCCATATGAATAATATAAAAAAGAGAAAATTAATTATTACCGATTATCTGACTTTGAAGATATTGATGACATGTTGGAGGAGCCGGAAGAAGTTGCCGAAAAGATTGAATTGCAAGTGAAATCGTAAGGAAAAAAGGCCAACTGACAAGGGCAAAACAACTTTGGTGCCACAACCAAAGAAAGCTAGGAGAAAGTGTCCAATGGATCCTTTTGTTTAGAAAAAGCGTGACCGTGGTTGAACTTTACAAGCAAGAAAAGTTGAAGCAAACAAAGATTGATGAGAAACTTGATAAGGAAAGAGACATTTTTATTCAATACATAGCTCAGTTTTTGTATCAAGTTGATATACCTTGCTCAATCGGAATCTCTCAAATGTGTTACTGAAACAATTGGATAATTCGGTCCAAATTTGAAGCCCCCAAGTTATAACGAAGTTAAAATGAAATGTTTGAAGAAAGAAGTTTCCTATATTGAAGTTTGATAAGGAAATAACAAAAAACTTTTTAGCATGTATATTAAAACAAGACTAAACTTCTCATTTTTTTTATTTTGGAAGTTTCTTTTACAACTAAATGGTGGGTTATGCATGTGGGGATACATATGGGAACTCTATTTCTATTTTGCAACGATTCACATGCAAGATTCTAAATATCACATGTAGTGCTTTTGGATGTGAATGCAAAGTGTCTTTGAATAGAGAATTTTGTCTTTTAATTTATTCAATAGTAATTTTATCAAACTTGCATGAATATTATACTCACTAGCCTAAAAACTTTAAATGGTTATAGATTCACACCAAGATAAGAAATAGGATAGAAATTCAAAAATTGAATGACTTGATTTTTGTGAAGTACAATCAAGCACTCAAGGGTCGATATAATTGTAAGGATGTCATCGAACTAATTGCTTTAACGGACATTGATGATAACAAAGAGTGACTGATGGAAAAAAAGAGTAAGAAATCTTGAAGACGAAAATGCAAAAACCGATGAAGTTATTGTGATGACTTGACTTGGGGTGTTATAGCTAGAACAACTTAGTTAGAGAACCATCAAAATTTACAAGGAAACAAGTCAAGTCAAGAAAAGTTAAACATTGGTAGTTCTAAAAGCTATATAGAAAGAGAAAAATAAAAATTCAAATGAGTAAGAAGATAATGTTGAAAGAATACAACTATGACAACAAAACAATTCATGAAAATAGTTATGATGAGGATTTTGGAGACACTTTGTAGACATTAGAAAGATCACAAATTTTATTTGATAGATCATGGGTTATGAGTTGATAGTTTCACATTAGCAGTTTATTTGGTGAAAATAATAAATATATGGCTTCTATAAGATGCACTTCACTACACTGAAGCAAGCCCTTTTCTTTGCACGTTACACTTTAAGCGATATGAGGGCCTTTGTGCATCAAGTTTGTTTTACGCTTTTGACAACCATATGGTACTTGCAGACCACAAAAAAGGTGAGTGAATGTCATTTCACCAACAAACACTTTTTTATTACTAGTTTTACACATCAATACATTGTCCTGCATTATTGGGATGTGATAGCATTGAGGTTTCCACAAGCATGTTAAAGCTTCTTACTACTAAAGAAAATGTTTAATTGAGTGATATATTGTCAGAACTTAATTCTTGAGTAATTAATTAATTAATTACAAATAACTTCTTACTCAGCTCTTGAAAGGTTTAGCGGATATTAATAGTTGATCATGAAGATTGACTTCTACCACAAGCATGTTAAAGCTTCTTACTACTAAAGAAAATGTTTAATTGAGTAATGTATTGTCAGAACTTAATTCTTGAGTAATTAATTAATTGATTACAAATAATTTCTTACTCAGCTCTTGAAAGGTTTAGCGGATATCAATAGTTGATCATGAAGATTGACAAAGTGGTGAATTAGAAGATTAACCTATACAGTTAATCAAAGGTTATGCAGTGTGATGTTTTAGCCTCCTGCCTCCTCAATTGAGATGTTTGGGACCACCACCGAATGTGTCTTTGGTAAAGAGGTGTTAAAATAATAAATATATTAACCGGTCAAAAAGCAACTTAGACAAGCTCAGCTATGCCACAAGTTCCATCTATAGGAACAAAGTATCACCATCCATTGTTAAGTACACTTTTTTTATAACTATAAAAACAAACAGAATATGCATCATATGAAAAGAAAAGGGAAACAAGAATAAAATAATATGCGCTGCAAACTAAAGGCTAAGAAAGAATACCTGAGAATGTTGAGCCCCAACCCCCGCTGCAGCCCCATTTGGTCCTCTAAAAACAATTGGTACAGATATTTGGCCAGCAGACATGTAGTATGTTTTCGCAGCAGAATTTATTATGTGGTCAATTGCCTGTGAAAAAAACCAGAGTTGAGAACAGCAAGGATAGAACTCCCTCTTCCCACATACAAAAGGAAGACGACAATGTTCAAAAAATGCTAAGGGTTCAAGTCAGATAGATTCTCGTGGGTAGACAGAGTGGTCAGCAGTTTTCCTAATCGATCCTAGATGGTTTGCATTTTTTTATGAAATCATATATATCATAGAAAATTTTAGGTATTTTGTGTCAAAAAACCACAACTTTACCAACTCTATAACTGATGCAACCAAAATGTAGGTAATAATCAAATTGAAATTTGAGATATTGCAATCAAGGATAAAACACTATTCAGCACAAAAATCAGGTGAAAGTCAAAATGACAATTGATATATACTAATCAGGGATTTCAAATCAATTAGAGTAGGGGTAGCAGTGAGCACCAGCATTATATCCTTGTAGTTATGGTCTCACAGGAGAGTAAATTAAGCAAAATAGAGCAATAGAGATGAGCAACTGTCGTCAAAAGCAGAAAGAAAATATGACTTGAGGGAAGGAATGTGATGAAGATTTTAATGGAATTAGTTTGACTTTTTTTCTCAAAACAAAACAAAAACAAGAACAAATAAGAATGGCAATCAAAGTCAGCTGCTACAGTCAACAAAAATGCATTGACCAAATTTTATTATAAAAATCAGCCCTAAGACCAATTCCACCTAGTTGGGAGTAGACAGATTTTTAGAATACTCAAATGTGTCAAAAACAAACATAGTAAATGCACTTGGAGCTACAGACTACGTGTTTGGCTTATTCTTCCACTCAATTGCAATGAAAATCCAAGTCAATCTACAGTTCACTTGCATTAAACTGACAGTAGAATCATTGATTCAAACTATAAATTAGAAAAGTATAGATTCAACATTGAATAACTCAAATGGGCCATGAATACCCTGAAGATTTTTATAATGTCAATAACCACAGTGTTGCCAATCTTTTATTGTTCCTTCTGAAAATTATACCTAGTGTTTTATCATTTCACAAAATAGATGTATTATTTCTTCAATTCTAGAAACATAATTGTACAGGCCAGTAGGAGTAGAGAAAAACAAAACACAAAGCCGAGATATAGGAAAAGACTACAAAAAATAACACAACACTGACCTGCATGGAGAAATTAAATGTCATAAATTCCACAATGGGCTTGATGCCATAGAAAGCAGCACCCACTGCGATACCAGTAAAGCCAGCCTGCAGAAGCCAAAATATAAACCAAGCACATGGATCCAACAAAATATCATAACATATAATAATAAGCAAAGAGGAAATAAAATGTGTTCCAAACAAATAGAAATTGGGACAGGTATAACCTCTGTGATTGGAGTATCAATAACTCTATCAGGACCATACTTTTCAAGAAGACTTTTGGAAATCTACATAAAGGAGAATCCAGAATCTAGTTATCAGATAAAATAACTTATATTTCTAGGCACTCAAAATTAAATAGGTGATTAGAAAAATCTCACGAACCTTGTATGCTCCTTGATATTCCCCAACCTGTAGAATCAAACATCAAATCTTTTATCTGTAAACGGGGCAATAAAGTTCAGAAGAAAATTCTCTAGGTTAGGACTTACCTCTTCTCCCATCAAGAAGACTTTAGAGTCAGCCGACATTTCCTCATCAATGGCAGAGTTAAGAGCATCTCTAACAGTCATCTGCGACAAATTAAGTTTTAGAGGCCATCAAAAATCGATCTTTAGAGAAAATAAATTTTGTTATTTGAAAAAAAAAAGGAACCTAAACTAAACTCGAGCATGACGTAGTATGCCTATCAGAATATCAGATAGCCTTTTATGGAAAATGATTAAAAACGGGTGTACAACTTTCACTCAAATCAGGAGGAACGATGCATTAATTGGGGGAAAAAAACAGTAACCAAATTTTCAGATAGCCATAAATCCCAAAAGTACCACTTCACCTTGAAGCTGCAAAGCATTGAAAACAATCAACACACTGTAAATTGCGTATACACCCAACCCATAGCCATAAAAAAAAGGAGAGGACTCATAACATCAAGCTGACAAATTTAACCATATCTTTAGCATTGTGGTTTGTCGGCTGGTAGGACTCGCAGCGGATTTAAATGACTCTAGTGTAGGTAGAAGAATTGATGTTAGGATTAAAAGGGTAAAAGTAAAAAACTGGAAAGCAGGGAGTTTAGCTAAACAAGGGAAAATTAAGATGCAGTATGCAGAATTGAGCGAGATGTAAATGAAAACAGTGGGGACAAAAAGAAAGGCGAGATGAGCCACAGTTACCTCCTTCGCTGCAGATGCATAGCTTCTTAAGGTTGACAGGGCAGGCCTAAATTTCTGCAAGGACAACCTCGAATATCTCAAATAAAGTTACAGTTTATAGTTATATATATATATAATAGAGTATTTATTGATAGAAGGAACATGGACAAACCGGAACTGGTAAGCCACCAGCAGTGGCTTTCTGCCTTATAATTCCCCACATCCTCTTTCCACGGAAATAGGATACACCTAACCAAACCAAACCAAACCCAATAATAAGAAGAAGATTTAAAAGAAACTAAAAAAAACGAAAAGCGATGGATCAAATCCTCAAATAAATGTAACTACTATGAACCCTAAAATTGAAATTGATGATGGGCAGAGAAGAATCTAATGGAGACAAACCCTCAACTCAACCGCAAAGCATTATAATTGAATCAAAAACAGATCTTGGTAATAAATTTTTAAATTAAAAAAAAACCTGGCAGCAGCGATGCAAGCAAGCAACAATTTTTTTTAAAAAAAAAACGAAAACTCGCTCTCTCTGATCAGTGATCACATTCACAATCACACCAACTAGCTCTGAATCAAAAACACCCACCCCACTACTTCTATGTTTTTTTATTCGTATTCTCCTGCGTCGGTTTCACGATTCACCCACCACCTCTCCTCCTCCTATGTCCAATCTCATCTGTCTGTCCCTCTCCGTATATATTAATATTATTATTATTTTATTATTATTCGCGCTCGGACCATTTATTTTCGTTTTCATTTATACATTCCACAAAAGACCGCCGCGTTTGAACCAATCGGGTGTGACGGCATCAACAGTCTTAACGTGTGTTCGATCGACGCCTGATTGTCTCGTTGCATTGTGTGTGTCCCACATATCTGAACGACGGACCAAAGCCTCTCTCCCATATGATGACATCACATTAGACCGATGCGATCGTTTCATGGGACTTATTTTAGGATTGTTTTAACGCCCCAATATTATACTATTTTCATATTTATATATAATATACCGATGACGATGAGAACGAGGGCGTCGATCCCTCTTGCTCCCGCGGCCAAGCAACAACGTTAACGACGGTACGTACGGTGTTTGGTGCCCGGTCCAATCCATTTATATATATATATAGTAAAATCTTAATAATAACATAAGATTAATGAAAAACAGTAAAAAAAAAATTGAGCACTGTATATTTTTCCCTTCCTTAATCCTTACAGTATTCTTCCCCATCAAATATGCAGCAGCAGCAGCAGCAAGTTCATTAAGCAACAAATGATGTGATTTCCTCTCCAAAAATGCAGCAGCATGACAACACTGCAGATGGTGTCATAGTCATAGCAGCATTGTGGCTGGACCTGTCCTGTGAATACATTATACGTAAAAAAAATACAGGAAAATCAGATATTACAGTAGAGACAACAAATGTATAATTTTGTGCATAGATATCAACAGATAACAAATGCATTTTGTGGCCCTAATCTAATCTGTGTTAAGTGTGGTGATTTTGGAATCAAGCTTTTGGGATATGGCCAATAAGGTGTGAAAATAATGGCCAGCCCAAACGGCAAACGAACCATACCTTAACACCTAACATATTTTTTTCATATAATACTTTTATATATATATATATGGCCAATGGACACAAGCAGTCAAGCACTGTGGGGTGGGGGCACCCCTTCCACGGGAAGTGGCCAGTTTGTGACTCTAGATCGAGGATATGTGAGTTTTACTGGATTAGCTCAACCGGGGTAGAAAGTAGATATGAAGAAGCTGTAGTGATAGTATGCGAGAGTTCGTAACCTGCATGTGGAGTGTAATTTCTTTTTTTAATATATGAGGATGATACGCATATATAACGGTTTTAACATGCACGAGACAAAAGCTACAGACAAGAGCTTAAAACAGAGTCAAATTTTAGAGATAGTATGATGCGCATTGACGGGTTTGATTTATTGTGGTGTAAGAATTGTGTCAAACCAATTTCAGAAACACTACACACGTGGAGTGAGAAATGTTCTACCCAGCAACTTTTTTTATTTTCACACCTTTTTGTTCTTCATTAAATTCAATTACAACATAAACTACGACATTGAAATGCAAAACAACTACAAGTAATACGATTAATTTCCTAATTTCCAAAAGCATAATGAATACGTCAGAGACTTCCGAAAACTGGAACTGGAATATGCATGACTTCCGGTCGAGAAATGCTAATCCGATAAATCCATATGATAATACTGCTTGTTCGAGACTCAAACTCATCCGATGATGCTCACGCCCAATGATGCTCCATCCCAGATCAACACCCAACAATCATTCATCCGAGACAGCAATCCGATTCCGAGTTATACCCATCTGATTTCGATATTACTTAATGCGATAAACAGACTCAACCTCCTTTTATTTTTTATTTCAAACTTCAACACCCCCTCAAATAAAAATTGCTTCATACCAAGCATTTAACATCACTTGATAATTAAAGATGGGTTCGGGAACGACTTCATGAATATATCAGTTAGTCGCTTCTTTGGTATTATAATATTTTAGCTTAATTGTCTTTCTTCACCTTATCTTTCTCTATAAATGAAACCCCAGGGTATTGGATATCCAGCCCCGTACCCACTATCCCGCTCGTTATTCGCTATACTTTTTCTGTGCGTGACGAGTTATCTCAAATAAGCAAGAACATAATACGGTTTTAAACCTAACACTCCACATGGTCGACAATGGAGAGCAGTAATAATTAATATCTCATTCTGCTCCGTCATCCCTTAATTTTAATAATTTTTATTTATACTTTTATAATATTCCAACTATTATTATTTGTGATTTTTTGAAATTTTTAAATAGTATTTATTATTGTAAAATTAAATTATTTTTTTATAATTTTTTGGTTAAAAATAATGTAAAATTAATTTTGGTTTAAACCAAAAATATTCATATGGGCAGATCTAATAAAAAGTGATAACAAGATGTAGGCGGATGGAATCTCATTTGCAGACACATTAAAAAATGAAATATCCTGCTCGCCTATATATGAAACGAGATATAATTTCAAATTTTAATTTACCGCCTAAGAGGGATAAGAAGCGCTAATAGGTTGATTCTACCCCGATAAGACCCGAGTCACTCATATATATTAATTGCTTTATGAAACATCTAAAAGGCAACATTGTATTAAGAGATATCAATAAAAGCCGATAGCGGAAAACGAGTTGATAAAGCCTCCCCTGTCAACCTCGCCATAGGGCGGGGTACCCCACTCTACCTAAACATTTCTTTTATATATTTTTATTATTAATTTAAGTAAAATGTCTAAAATTATACTTTTCATACTCTATTATACTTAAAATTTAAATAAAATAAATAGTAACTCTTTAAATTTAATCCGATGCTATTCATTTTCTATTTATTACAATATTTTATTTTCTATTCCCACATTTATTTTCTATTTCCTTTATCTTCAACATTTACTTTATGAATTAATAACTAAATATTTTTAGAAATAATATTTAATTAATAAATGTTTAGATATAAAGACTAAAAATGTGCTTTTAAAAAAAATATGTTATTAAAATCAAAATATGTGTACATTTGGGTATTTTGAATAGTCAATTTTAAGAATGAGCTGTATTAGATACTTTATGGTAAATAAACTCTATTATTGGAGAAGGGGCAGGTCAGATAATAGTATAATAATAATAATAATCATCGATTAATAATATGGGTCAAATTTAATAACTTTTTCTAATATCATTTACTATATCTTTTTTAAAATTGGATCAACAAAATAAACAAAAAGTATCGTTTTACTTTAATAACCTACTTTTTAAAACACATAGTTTACAATTAAGGTAGTACTTCATACCTCAATAAACATGTGCATTTTCCTTTAATAAGGGGGAAATCCGTATACCTCATTAAATCATGCCTTTTATATTTTTTTATTAATTTAAAACATATTTTAACTAAAATGCCTAAAAATTACTCTTTTGATGCTCTATTGTAATTAAATTTTTAATAAAATGAGTAGTAATCCTGAATTTAATCTAACACCATTCATTTTTTATTTATTAAAATATTATATGTTTTTTCCTTTCACATTTATTTTTTTTATTTCATTTTATCTTCCCACATTTACTGTATGATTCAATAAAAGAATTAAAAAATAATATTTAATTAACAAATTGTTTAATTATAAATACTAAAAAAACGTGCTTTTTAAAAGACAGGTTATCAAAATCAAAATATATGTACTTTTGATTATTTTGAATAATCAATTTTAAAAAAATTGCATTTGATACTTTATAGTAAATAAACTCAATTATCGAGGAAAGGGCGGGTGAGATAAGAGTATAATAATAATAATAATCAATACTTAAGATTTTAAAAACAATAATCAATCAATAATGTGTGTCAAATTTAATAATTTTTTATAAGAGCATCGAACGGTGGCATTTTTGAAATTTGATCATCAAAATAAGCAAAAGTATCTTTTTATTTTAATAACCACTTTTTCAAACACATTTTTAAGTTTTTTTATTTTAATTATTTATCATCTTAACTGTTATTTTGAATTTTTTATTTATTCTTTCAAATAAAAACTAAATGTGGTAAAAATATATATAGTATTTTATTAAATAAATAACAAATAATATTTAATTAAATTTAAAGAGTTGCTATATATTTTGTTAGAATTTTAATTACAATAAAGAGTTTAAAAAGTATATTTTTAAAAAATATTTTTATTAAATTTACTATATGAATTAATAAAAATATATATAAATAAAAATATGTAATAAATGTAGGGGTATAAAATAGATTGTTGGTCGTGGACCTGACGGACCAAGAGTGGACCAACCACTTCATATTGGGTCCATTCAAATCACGGGCTTATATGGGCTAACCCGTTTGGCTAGTGATATGTGTAGACCAAAATAGGATCGAGCGGACCAATCCACTGACTTTGCGGCCCTTGCGTGCTGCATGACCACCCCAAGTCCGGAGTGTCCTTCTCCCTAACTCATTTACATTAAACATTTTTAATGTCATTATCCTAATCAATAATCATCACTATTCAAGTATTAGATTGGGACAAAGCACACAAGTCAGATAGCCACAAAGGCTCAACCGCATAAATCTCATCTCCTCCCTCACTCATCTAGTCATCCTCATCCCATCCGGTCGTCATTCGCCTCAGATAGGCTCTCCTAGCTCGTGGCGTTGATTAAATAGATCTCATCTATGCTTTGCCCCTCTACTTGAACTTCCCAACGCATAGCATACCATCGACCATCGACCGTCTGACACTTCTAGCATCGATATGTTTTGGTGGTGTTGGTGCAAGAATCCAATTATGAAGAGACGATAGTGAGCAAGAGAGAATATAGGATTTCGATACTTCCTTTCTTCTATATATATATATTGTTTTTTTTTTGTTATTGTTTACTTGTCTTTGTATTTCAAGGTTTTTTTTATATATTTAAGTTTTTGTTGGTCCACTCGTCCAACTAAGGCTTTTTTCTCATATAAATTTAATAATTAAAATAAAAAACAAACTGATTTACAGACATATGCAGATTGGATTCGACCAATAAATTTTTGGTCCATATGAAATACGGGCATTTGTTTAAGCTCGCCCTGTGAAGAACACCGGACCAATTTGTTTTATACGCCTAGATAAATGCTTTAAGTGATGAATATTTTTAATAAACATTTCACAGCACCCAATAAAATGGGCCGTATGATGGGCCACAGTGTCAGCCGTGTCCTGCCATGGGCTGGGTATTGTTTCATGTTGGAACAGAGGCCATTGATATAAGTAGCAGCCACATGGTCCCTTCCCTCTTACTTTGTCCACTTCAGCTGTCCGGCTTTGTCATACAACTCTGTATGTTTGGGTGGAAGTACCAATAATGCTTATTGGGCCCATCACATCAATTATTTTGGATTCGCCATTTTTTTATTTAAAAAATAATTCTCGAATTCAAGAAAGAATATGAGTAATTGAAAGTTTGAAATTGAAACTCTCTGGAACACAGGCGTGTGTTTCATCTCACCCACGGCTGGCATGTGTGTGAAAATTGGGAAGCCGCAATTTTTATTTTCCTTTTTAACAGGCGGAAGTTGAATGGCGCAGATTGACGGGCACGGGCACATCCCTCGAATGGGACCTTCTCTTATTAATTCAACGTTTCCTTTTTCAAAAGTTATATATATATATTCTCCCTATATAATGTGTGGGAGCGTATATGTATGTATATATTATAATATTATATTGAAAGACAGGAAAGAACGTAACGTAGTTGAGCAGATGGGGTTTGGTGTGGACTGTGGAGTTTAATAAAAATGGGAGAGGTCGTTGTTGCAGTGATACGAAGCAACCCCTCTTTTGAAACTCGATCGTTTCTGTCCAAACATTGTAATGTGTTTTGAAAAGTGGTTGGCTGATGTGTGCGGGGTGCACGGCCCATGACCCTGATCGTGCAGGGACAGCAGTCGGTCACGTCCCAGTCGTGCAGGCCGGCTGTGGTTGGACCGCGGGTGATGCAAAGCAGAGCACGATCACGTAATGGGGTTGATCGGTAGAAATCGTTGCTAATAAATGGCCACGTTGTATGCAACGTGAGTGTATATAGGCTTGTCTTTCCTTAATTTCCGTAAGTTTGTTTGGCTCGTTTGTATTGTACGTCCTATAAAAGGACAGTCTTTTAATTGAAGGTTATGCAGAATTTATAATTTCCCAATATCTCTCTTCTCTTCTTTCCTCTCAAATTCTTTTCCCCTTTCGTCCTTACCATTTGGTATCAGAGCGTCGATCTATGGAAACCCCCCCGGGCCCCCCCCCCCCCCCCCCCCACGAACCAAATCACACAAGGCCGAACCTTCCCAAAAAGAAGTCAATGAGGTTCTGACTCGTCATGAGGCAGGATTTAATTAAATAGATCTCATATATGCTTTGCCCCTCCACTTGAACTTCCCAACGCATAGCATACCATCGGCCGTCCAACACTTTCGGCATCGATATGTTTTGGTGGTGTTGGTGTGAAAATCCGATTATGAAGAGACGATAGTGAGCGAGAAGAGAATATAGGATTTCGATACTTCCTTTTTTATATATATTTTATTTTTTTGTTATTGTTTACTTGTCTTCGTATTTCAGGCTTTTTTTCTGTATATTTAAGTTTTTGTTGGTCCACTCCCATATGGCTAAGGTTTTTTTTTCTCATGTGAATTTAATAATTAATATAAAAAACAAACTGATTTGCAGACATGCGAATTGGATTGGACCAATAAATTTTTGATTTATATGAAATACGGACTTAAAAGAACAGATCCGTTTAAGCTCTGTAATGAATTCGACCGGATCGATCTGTTTTATACGCCTAGATAAATGCTTTAAGTGATGAATATTTTTAATAAACATTTCACAGCACCCAATAAAATGGGCCGTATGATGGGCCACAGTGTCAGCCGTGTCCTGCCATGGGCTGGGTATTGTTTCATGTTGGAACAGAGGCCATTGATATAAGTAGCAGCCACATGGTCCCTTCCCTCTTACTTTGTCCACTTCAGCTGTCCGGCTTTGTCATACAACTCTGTATGTTTGGGTGGAAGTACCAATAATGCTTATTGGGCCCATCACATCAATTATTTTGGATTCGCCATTTTTTTTATTTAAAAATTAATTCTCGAATTCAAGAAAGAATACGAGTAATTGAAAGTTTGAAACTCTCTGGAACACAGGCGTGTGTTTCATCTCACCCACGGCTGGCATGTGTGTGAAAATTGGGAAGCCGCAATTTTTGTTTTCCTTTTTAACAGGCGGAAGTTGAATGGCGCAGATTGACCTGCACGGGCACATCCCTCGAATGGGACCTTCTCTTATTAATTCAACGTTTCCTTTTTTCAAAAGTTATATATGTATTCTCCCTATGTAATGTGTGGGAGCGTATATGTATGTATATATTATAATATTATATTGAAAGACAGGAAAGAACGTAACGTAGTTGAGCAGATGGGGTTTGGTGTGGACTGTGGAGTTTAATAAAAATGGGAGAGGTCGTTGTTGCAGTGATACGAAGCAACCCCTCTTTTGAAACTCGATCGTTTCTGTCCAAACATTGTAATGTGTTTTGAAAAGTGGTTGGCTTTTGTAAATTATAGACACTACAACAGACATACTCTCTGGAATCTGCATATATATATATATATATATAATGGAGAATTAGTACAATTGCATTCCCTGCACTGCACTACTGCCACCAACTCTGTATGTCAAAATGCTTGTCACGGGAGGTGTCCTTTACTTTAGATCCATTGTTGACGGCGTCAACTGGGTATAGCGAGGGGGCCGGGCCGGGCCGGCCATCTTTGAAGGGCATAGCGTAGCAGTAGCAGTGATACTGATATATAGCACTGATTTATTAATTTAAAAACGACGTCTTTGGATGCTTCACCAAGTTGTGTGATGCCAGTCACATGCGGTCAGGAATGAATGAACATAAAGTTGTGTGCGGTTCAGTACGCTTAATGACGCTGATGTAAATGGTGTTGCTGGTTAATTAAAACGTTGAGTACTACGTACGTACGCTCCCTTTGAACGGGCCTGCTCGACTTGAGAGCTTAATTGGACGTAACGTTCTAGGCTTCTAGCAGCTAGCTATGCTATCGGATCATTATTTATTATCACCCATCTTCACCTATAAATGACAACAAGGCCCACCTGCTCTTACAAAATAAATATAATGGGTTTGTCATATATTTTTTAATCATTTATCATTTTTAATTAGTTTTGGTTGGTGGGATAGATGATTAGTGTGTGCAGTTAACAGTAATACATGATAATAACATAATAATAATAATAATGATATGGCTACAATACTTAACACGAGTTGGGCTTCAACGATCGTCTATCGATATTTTTGAAGTCACAAAATTAAACGAAGGGTGGTGTGGTGTTTCAAATGATCAAACTTAACAATTCAGTGGTCCAACTGGGCTCAATAGATATTATGGTTGAACTGCAGACAGGGAGACGTGAACAACACATACAGCTTTGAAAATGAGATTCTTAAACCACTGTCGCACGAAACTCCGGTCGGCGAATTTTTTGGTTTTTGTTTTCCCCATATCGTTGTAAGTTCTCTGTACGAGTATGGTCCCTGTTTTTGCCTTCCTCCTCGTAATCGTATGACAAATGTCAAATGGTTTATTATTATTATTTATTTATAATTTTGTATAACTATCATTCAATTATCGCTTCCTTAATCTAATTCGCTGGCTTCGCCGACCCTTTCCCACCAAGCATCCACCTGTCTCCTCCTCATAGGCCAGAGGACCACCGATGACCTACTTTCCAATATAATAATACCCTTTTAATTAAATTAAAGCATGTCCCATTTTACGTATCATTTTTTAAAACCATATCTTTACGCATTAATTAATTCTACACGGGCTGCGCTTCAATCATCCAATCGGTCGAATTTTGTCATTTTTAATTTATTAAATTATGTGTAAGACAATCCACGAGTCACGATCTTGACAAGTTAATTTGGCATGTTTAGGGGACATGCTAACGTGGCAGTTCGATTATTTGATTATAAGGCATCTGATTTGGTATTATTACAACTATTATTGGTTTATAATAATTTGGGTCAAAGTTAGCATATTTGAGAACGGACCGGTGGGATAACTTTTGTCCGGCTCCCAAAAAAAAAGTTAATAGATTATATATATATATAAAGAAAATTATTTTTCTTTTTCATTTTTTTTAAATTTTCTTTTATATATATATATATACACATACATACACATACAGTACGTTGAATTATATATTATTACAACAGCTTAGGATGTTGAAAAAATCCCTTCCCTTGGGCCTGAGGATCCACTCCCGCGTTTGTTGAAAAATAAATGGTGTGGTCAGTTGCTTAAATCTGGCGTCAACTGGCGTGACAAATTCAAACACAAATGTATGAGACATTGGAATTGTGCAAAGTGGTGGGTCTATAGCATAGTTCCTCCCTCCCTCCCTCCCTCCTAGTCCCTGCCTGCACAAGCAAGACATTTTGTTTGGAATTAGCATGATGGCCGGGTTGAAGAAGCAAACCTGAATGAAGTTTATTGTTATTGAGACCAATTCTAATTAGTGCGGACCCACTTCTTGTAGTTGTAGCCAATATCCATCCCTGTGCGCCTCTGCCTACTACCCTTCAGCCCTGTAATTTTACGGAGAAGCCACTGCTGTTTACAAGCAATTAATGCGTTTATTATATACATACAGTTATCTCAATACAGGGTATGTACTGTGACACACGTTGTACTTTGTAGAGTCAATATCTCCATCAATCATTGGCAACCAGCTTCAATATATATATATATATATATATATATATATATATTAATGACCTCTATTATCAGCTGAGCTGGATTTAGGCTGCTACTCAAGCTAGATTTTGAGAGCTAAATGCAAAGGTGTCAAAGTTTCCTTTATCAAAGATAGTGTCTGCGGATTAAAAGTCAATCCCAAGCAGGAATGTGTGTGCCTTTTGTTTATTTTAAAATAATTCACGTAACTTGATCTTCACACAAACTAGTAATAACAACAATAAAAAGGAGAGGATGATAATATGATACGTCTTCTGGTTAGTAAGGTCAAGTTTTGATTCTATGCGCCCTTTTCCTTTTTAAAGTTAATCTTTTGACAAAGTTGTATTGCATTTACATGCAAGTCTAACCCCAAATTGAATTCCTCTTTCCAACTCTACCTTTCCATGGTGTGCTGCGTACTCGAGGATAAATGTTTCTGCCTTTTTTTTCCCCCTTCCCTCCTCCCCTGTTTTTCTTACCTCTATTTTCATACAAAATATTCAATTAACTGTATATTTCTATATATCTTTTTTTTTTTAAATTATAAATCTTTATATTTCTATGCTTCTGAGGATTCCTATTGATAGGCCTTCAATGATCATGGAAGTACATGTTTTGGTTTGCTTCTGTTGAAAACCAACATGTTGGTCATATGTTTTTTTTTTTTTTTTTTTTACGTTATTTAGAAGCCTTTCATTCGGCTTAACAATCTCACACTTCAAAATTAATTTCAATTTGTCTGCACACCTATAGTAATTCTTTTCGTCCTTGACCATCATGTGCGGGAACCAAGGGCCGTTGAAGAGGCACTGCGCTTCAGCCTTCATCGTCACCGGCGATGGCATAAGTCTCCCCCGCCTGCTGGACTGTGCAAACGCAGATCATGGTTCATGCCTCACGGGGCAAAGAGAGGCAAAGAAAGAAGACCGTACGTTTTTAAAAAACACTGCAACATATTTTTTAAAAATAAGGTTGTTTCGTACATACAAGTGTAGATATCGCGTAATACATTTGGCGTGCGTGTGCCTCTCCCGGGGATACTAACAAGAAACAAAGTTTGCCCTCATCACGTTAGCGTGTGGTGTTGTGATTGCTAGAAAATTAATAACTATCTGTTTAAATAAATAAAAATAAATTTAATATTTTATTAAATAAAAAATAAAGAGTATTGAATAAAATTTATAGAATTATAATTTATTTTATTAAAATTTTAGTTATAATAGAGTTTTTGAAAAATATAATTTTTAAGTATTTTCATTAAATTATCTTTTAAACTAACAAAAAAAAAATTCTAAGAGAGTATGCCCTAATATTACTAAAACCAAAATATGAATATTAGAGTTGTAGAATTTAAATTAAATTCGAAAACTCAAAAAGGAGTGCAAAGGAGAAAATGGGTATTATCATTAGCGGTAGAGGGTAGTAGTAGTTTTTGTTACAAAAGAGACTTAATGAAGGGCCTGGTGATAGAGATTTCACTATGAGCGAGCCGCGAGCATATACTAGATGAAAGAGAGAGAGGGGGGGTATTATTTATTACATTACATGCGATGCGAGTACATGGCGCACTTATCCAATTGTTATGTCACCATCGATTACGCTGCAAATTACTCCTCGCATCGCCTTAACTCATCGTACTACAACAAGCTGCCACCAGAAATGTCCACCTGCATGCGCAGTGAGGAACAATCACTGCGGAGCGGAGTGTGGACAGTGGACAGTGGACACTCTAATAATAAATTACTACTAATAATAATTATTATTGTTATTTATATTAATTTTTAAAAAAAAAAAAGGAAAAAAATTGAAACTTGGGGCGATTATTTTTTATCTCAAATTAATACACCTACTTAATACTCAATTATTAGAAGAACAGAGCACAATGAGGGACGACGACGTCAAGTCATAGATATATTTGAGAGGGGACGGCGAATTGGGTTAAAAGAGAAGGTATAGCTGCTGCTGCTCTCTTCGTAATCCTCCTCCTCCGGCGGCGGCGGCGGCGACTGCTCCTGCTCATTGCGGATGGAGACTTGCGTGACCCCGCTGGACCCCGAAGAGGACGACGACGGCCGACTCTGCAGGCTCAAGCCCGCACCCGCTGCGCCATCTTGGGTCATGAAATCATAGTAAACGGGTCCTTGCCCATCACCATCACCAATCCTTCGAGTCTGAGTCCGATTCCGATTCCGGGGAGCTCCTTTCTTGCCGCCGTTGGGTCCTACTATGACTACGCCTTCTTCCCCTTCTTCCTCCTCTTCCTTTCCGCTTCTTTTCTTCAAAAATACTCTGCACAGCACCCAATCCCCGGAGCTGATCTGCAGTGCACCCCAAAAATTCAAATTTACACATACCCTGTTTAAGTTCATCATCAATCAATACTTGCTCCCCATCACCCCATAAATAAAGGTTATATTAATTGGCGAACGTACGGAGAAAAGACAGAAGGAGAAACAAGACCTGAAATTGAGGAGTTGCGAGGCGATATTCGTGCATGATCCAATCGGTGCGGGAGCCGTGTGGGGGCTTTCCCCGGTAGAAAACCAGAGTCTTCTTCAGACCAACCACTCCCACATTGGGTTGGGGTTGGGGTTGGGGTTGGGTTTTGGTCTTGGACGCAGGAGCTATGATTTGCTTGTCTATTCCGGTGGCTTTCCAGTATCCAGAACAGGTGGCTCTGTTGGATCTGCTCCCGTTTGGGTATTTCGCTTCCCTTGTGCTGAAAAAGTACCTCTCTTGCTTTCTATCCCCTGGTGACCATGAATTTAAATGAAGTCCCCAAAATTCCACTATTAATATTTTATATCTATATATATTTGTATGTATGTATGTACTACAAAAAAAAAAAAAAATACCAGGCAAGTCCCAGGGATCAGATTTGCAGACGTCAACTTCAGGGATGATGGAAGCGGGCAAAGGGCAGGAATAGACCTTGCGCTTCAGGTACTGAAGAACCAGTTCTTCGTCCGTGGGGTGGAATCGGAAACCCGGGGGCAGTCTTAACACCCCGTTCCTCACAAAATTAAGCTTCTCCATCGCCTACTCCTTAATTTGATCTCTCACCCCCACCCACCCACACCCACAAGGAACGAGTAACAACACGTACAACAAATTAATAAATAAACAAATACAATTAACCCAACAAAAAAAAAAGAGCCCTCAAATTGAGCAAGCTAAACTAACTCAGTCCGATAGACTCTCGGACGACAACCTCGGCAACACAATAAACAGTGTACCCGACGAGGCCACGACTCTAGTTCGCACGCACCGGGGCGCGGATCGTGTGGACGAGCGAAAAGAGACGTAAGTAGGGAAAGAAAAGATAGCTTTTCATGATAATGAACGTTATGGAATATTGTATGGCATTAGGATTTAGGGGTGGGGGTGGGGAATCATAACTAAGATGAAATGAAGAGGGAGTTCAAAAAAACAAAAAAGGGGCGATCCCGATAAATGAATTCAAACACACACTTACAGACGAAACGGGATTGGGGGGGTTTGCTAGGAGGGAAAGCAGGGCGTCTTTATAGCACCGCTGTTGGCGGAGCAGCGAGAGACAGACAGACACAGATAGAGAGAGAGAGAGAGAGAGAGAGAGAGAGAGAGAGAGAGAGAGAGAGAATCGGACGACCCTTTTGGCGTAATCGATACTCCACCTTCCTCTCCTTTCTTAAGCCAAACGTTTAGGTCTGATTAATGAATTTAGGCATCTTCCAAAATCATATATTAAAATTAAAATATTTTTGGGTTGAGTTGTCTTACCGCATAGGATTTGTTTTTTTTTAATAAATTGAATTGTGAAATACAAATAAATTATATATATATATATATGTGAAAAAATGTTTATAAAAAGTGGTAATAGAAAATTAAAATAATTACTAATGGTTATCCTCTTTTAACTAGGACTGTTTTTATAGAATAATACTATATAAGTAATTTACACATAAACATGCTTGATATTATTATTTTTTAAAAAAGTTTATTTATATCAATCCCTGACAGTATTTCTGTATGAATTTTCTGCACAATTTAACTGAAATTAAAATTTTCCGAGTTTATATATATATATAGAATTAACTGTACAATCTAATGTATATAACATTACTTTTATTTTTTAAAATTTTATATTCATATTTATTCAACGTCCAAAATAATATATAACATTCATGCACTAATTTTTTAGACAATATAACTAAGAATAGACTTTTCCGTTTGTACATATATACACAGCACACTCAACATAGTTAAAATCATAACAGAATTATTAACTCATGGGGATACGGGTTTGGGGAGAATAGATTTAAAAGGTAGGTAGGTAGGGCTGGGACCGGGCTTGTTTGGGAAATACGGGTTACGAACACGGAACCAAACCAACCCGCTCCGCATGAAGAAGCAAAAGAAAGTGTAATGAAAAAGTGGGTTGGAGTTGGGTCTCGTAAGGGTGAAGTCACCTAACGTCACGCTGACAACTGGAACTCACTAGCTACTGGCCCGATGCCGATGGGTTAAAATGTGGTAATGATGGTGGTGGAACTGCCCTGTGCCTGTGCCTGTTGTGCCTGTGTGGTGGTGGTGGTGGTGGGACTGGTGGAGGCGCCCATCACCGCTTCATCATCAACATGCCCTTTGAAATCTATCTGCTCGTCCCTAAGGAGACAGACAACACAGTTGAGATTTGAGATTGGTTTACTCTCTCTCTCTCTCTCGCACCCACACACACGTATGTACAAAAACACGCACGTAACGTACAAAAACACACACGCACACCTCAAAATTTTTTAAAAAACACAATGGAACAAATAATCTTTATCTAATGGATAGAAGAAAATTAGAATCGGTATATGTCATTTTTAGTCCATCACAGCAACACGTGACGTACCATATTGGCTTGGGCAAAAACAATTCACTGTTCAATCAGACAATTTTGAAATTAGTCTGTGAAAGAAATTAAAGCGGTAATTAATGGTAATTATAGATTGATCTTGGGCTTGGCACTGTAAAATATCTTCTTCTTTTTTTAATTATTTAATTTAACAAACTTAATTAAGATATGCGATGCCAGGTAGGAGTTGGTGTACACTCAAAAATATTTGATTATATTAAAAGAGTTAAATCCCCACGCAAGGTCTTTGACCAGGAAAAGAAAAGAAAAGAAAAGAATTTTAAAAATTTGTTGATGAACGTCAGAATCTGGAATATGGGCGACACAGGGAATAAGCAAGCAAATATGTTAAAAGGAAGACGCATTGCAGTACGGAAAAGTCATTTTTATTTCTTATTTGCCAGTTGAGAACGGCGATGCAAATTAAATAATTTAGCAAGCAATATATTATTCTATTCATTCAAATTCAAATTCAAATTCAAATAAATGACTACCAAATCTTGCTTTTTCACTGATAAATATATACGCTATTGCCTATAACAGAAGGTGCATTGAAAATTAAATGCCCGTTCACGCGGTTAATGTTGACCCTCAATCTAACGCGCTAGCTGCCCCTCAAATGAAGTGGTACGTTAATAAGCTCTTCCTTCGTCACCGTCCTATATGACTATATCTATAGGCAGCCGCTGCCATATGCCTACATCTACTTTTGTACCGTCTTCGCCTTCATCAACTCCTGCAGGTTCAGCTTCGTCACCTCCGCGTTGGGATTGTCAACACCGCCTTGTCCACTGCCCTAGCCACTTCATGCGTGTGTACGTCTTCAACTACGCCACTATCGACCTTCTTGCCCGACGTTGAGGACGAGGCGATACTGATCCATGCATGAGATCAAGCTACGTACCTACCTTGGCTACACATCTAGCTATTCCCAAGTTTCATCGGCGTTTCCATAAATATTAATGAAAACGTTTCCATGCATATATGGACAATTTAATTTTGAGAAAATATTGATTACTATATAGAGGCCTTCCTTCGTCATCGATCGCGGAGGCGGGTCTTCAGCTAGCGTACGTACGTGTTGAGGAATGCGCGCGCGATGACGTCGTTGAGCGTTACCGAAGAAGATGGAGTCGGCGGTGCCGCCGACGGCATTGGCGATCGACATGTGTGTCGTACGTGAGGACCAAGGGGCGGTAGTCTTTCAACAAATATATATACATGAACACCACCAACATGGACGGACGGACAGCATACATGAACGAAGGAAGGGGTGGTTGTGTACGTGCGGGCTCTTATATGGTCCCATGGCAGAGGACGGTGACCAACCGCTCGTAGACTCGTACTTAGTTTAGTGTCGCTCACCTCTGAATGACGAAACAAATTTCGTCCTTCATATTCTCCTCCAATTAATTCTTCGAGGTTGTTCGTTCATGTCCATGTTGGTGTTCATCAGCAGTAGAAATAGCTAGCTAGAAGACACAAACATTATATATATATATGAATGTCTTGCACTCAATTAAGATCGAAGAAGACGAATAGGAACCCAACCAACAACAAAATTAAGTTGTGGATCCGAGTAAGGGTTTGTAAGGAGTCGAATTCCGGTCCTGTCCTTCCTACATCAATGACGTCGCACAAATGTGCCACATTGTTGACCATCGTGGAGTCCCCCGTAATGATCCGATTGACAAATTTAGATATAATTAATTATGTAAATGATGTGTGTGTGTGTGTATATATATATAGAGAGAGAGAGAGAGAAAGAGAGAGAAAATTAATTATCATAAAATAAAATGGATTATATATAAAATCACGGTAGAATCTCACTGGGCAGGTAAAACAGGTTTAAAATAATTACAAAATGCATTAATTAAGTAGAAACAGTAATATGCTCCCACTTATATACAGATCGTTATAATTGTTTAACTAGATGAGCCCATGTGCCATGGTCAACGGTGGTGAAATAAAAAGGTCTATAGTATTAGGTACTACTGACTACTTACTACTTAGGATAGGGCCACCGCATACCATCATCTAGAATATAATCAGTACGCTATATATATATATATGCAAAAATAACGTAAATTATCAGAATCTTCATTCCTTCCCTTAATTTTCAAGGATTCAGATACGCGAGCAATAAAATAAAATAAATACAAATGGATGGGGGAGTACGTGACATTAAAATTAATAACGTAAATATGAGGAGGGGTGGTGCACCCACGTACGCTGCATTCGGCTTTGGGATGCGTGTCTGCCTACGCAGGTTAAGATTACTTGGTAGAAACATACCACGGAAGCAGGAGGAGGACATGGACCCCTCAAATTCGACTACGGAATGGCCCTACGTATACATTTGTGTTCCATACGGAAACAAGACGTACGGCAATGAATGACATTGCATGTATCAAGTATTATTGCGATGATGTGGTGTTGGCTGTGGTGGTGATCGAGGACCGTAGAAGTAAATTAATAAACGGGAAAAAAAAAAGATTTTTGATAAGATAATTGACATATGGAGCCCCAAAACATTGACAAAATGGAAGCATTCGAATGCCGTAGCCACAAGGGAAGTAAATAAAAATAATCATATTTATATAAATACTTTCAGAACTAATAATATATATTTTAAAAGAAAAAATAATCATAAAGACGATATATAAACCAACCAGGCAGGTCAGGGCATATTAGATATATGTAACCAAAGGAAGGAAAGAAAAAGAAGAGGCTATTTCCTTAATGTTTGGCAAGCTTTATTTTTTTTTTTATAACATGATTGTTTTAGAAAATTATAATTTAAATAAATTTTTATTATTCATAAATAATTTTAAATTTATTTATTAACTGTTTTAAAAATAATTTTATTTAAAAAATAATATAAATAGTTATTATATATATTAATAATGTAATATGTTATCACCATTATTCGCATGGCATAATATGAAAAGAAAAGATTGGCTTTGGTAAGCCCAAAAGGTGCGGTTGCGTGTGGGTGTTGGAGAGGGCTTGTAGGAGGAAACGTCAAACGTGTGGAATTATTGGTATGAGTAAAATATGTTGTCTGCTGGAAAAGTGTCTACGCCGGCCGGTTCCTAATTAAATATTTATCATCTTCCACGCACGCACACACCCCACTTCTACTCCAACTCCCGTTTGGGTCTCCCTTTGTCCAAAAACTTTCACTTTAGTTTAAATTATTTATTCGGGATTAGTAAGTAGGTTATCATCATTTCTGGGTTGACGGCCCTCGCCTGCAGGGGTATTTCTCATTAAATTTTAAACACTTGTAAAATAATTTGAAAGATAAATGAATAAATAGATTTGATACCCTCCCGTCCTACTCCTAGCTACTACCTAGTGTACAATATATATAACTATTTTACCCATGAAAACGTGCTCCGCGTCAATCTATAAAAAAATTAAATATATCCACTTAAGGGGTATCATTCGCTTGGATTCCAATAGGGTTTGGAGTGGGTTTTCAAGGGTTAATGTTTTTTAAACTATATATGTATGTAAATATCAAAAAAAATTAAAATCATGGTTCCAAAAACTTAATATGAATGACTTGACTTATTTTGAATTATTTATCATTTTTTAATATTTTTAATTTTTACCTTGTTTAATTTTTCAACAAATATATTATTATTATTATTATTATTATAAATAAATGAAAATCTTTCAACTTCAATCCCCATTCCGAAATTTGGAGCAATAAAAACACAGTATCTTTATTAATTATCAACAATATAGAAATAATAATTGACCGTAAGTATAAGCAACATACAAATTAAAATAATATCCAAAGACGTACAGGCACAAGTGAGAGAAAAAACCTCGACTTATAATTTTCCTGCTAAGCAATTTCTCATTAGAAAAATTCTTGCCAGCTCAAAGTAACTCTATAATTGGACAATAATAGTCATTTCTATTAATTAGAAACCTCTTATTAATTAATTTCCAATAGTGATTTAAAAGATATAATAAAAATTTATCCGCCCTTTTTTATTAGTGATTTAGAAAATTATATATATATATATAAATATATATAAATCCCAGGACATGTTTATTTGCTGTTTTATATAAAATCATTATTATATTTTAAAAACGAAAATATAAAATAAGTAAAACATGTCCCATATTTTTTAATGCCTATTTACGACTTTAAAATGCAATTATCAATTATTTAAAATTTTCAAAGCCGTAATTGCTATTTATAGAGCCTTAATAATAATGAATATCCTTATTTTTTCAGAGTACCGTAAATATCACTTTTGAAAAATTATACACACCCAATAAAATAGAGAGCCATAAAAGAGCTTACATAATGGGCTTGGTTTTACTTTTAAAATTATGTTTTATGATGGACAGTTGTGGGCCGTTGCCACAAAATTGACGAAGACGTTCTATTGCGCTTGTTTACGCATGTCCTCAATTTTCGTTAAGGACATTACCAGCTCTATGCTTAGTTCTGATTCTTTTGGATACGAACAATGGGACAAATATATGTTGCTTTCTTTTTAGAGTAAGTGGCTAAATATTTGGTTGTAATATTTTTTATATTTATTTTTAAAAAATAATAATAATTTTCTAAATTAAAATATAACTTTTATTATTTTTAATTTTTTATTTTCTGTACTAAAAAAATTATTATTTTTTTAAAAACAAAAACAAAAAATATCACACCAAAACATACTCCTGGAGCAAAAATACTATGTATTTTTGCTCTCTATTCTAAATAAAACTATTATTTTATTGTTAGTTCATAGCATAAATAAATAATCAAAGTATTTAAAGTGCCAAAAGCAACTCACTCTCATAGTAAGATCGATCTACAATTCTAATAAGTGAGCAGGTTAGAGAATTCCTTGGCCTGGAAACCTAAACCACAATGATGGCCAATGGATCCAAAATATAATAATAATAGTAATAATAATAATAATATGAAACACATTTGTTATTTGAATTAAATTAAATGTGAAGGAACGTATGCATTCTCTCCCCCTCCATCCCTCCTGCGGTCCTTCTCACGTGCTCATAGTAACGGCAGGATTTTTTTTTTTTTTCATTTTAAGAATACAATTACTGTGAATCAACAACTTCCACAAAAAAAAAAAAAAAAAACACAATCTAATGAACATATGACATTTCCATTCACCAGGTTTGGATAAGAATGTGTACCAGAAGAGGCCACTCTCTGACGACTAAACAAGCTAGAGTTTAGGAGTAGTCATAGGCAATCTGCCATGCAATATAAGGAAACAGAAGCATTTTGGTTGGTAACATGAAATGATTACTAAAAGAAGTCAGAGGTTATTCAAAGAAAGGAACCAGGTTGTGTTCATGACATCTATTGTTTGAGTATAAAAGAGGAACAAAGATGGTGCCCAGGAAATAATGCCAGTCACTTGCTGCTAAAACATTTGATCCACAACTTAAAACAATACCAAGGTAGACAGTTCTCTGGACGTTTTTAAAATTGAAAACCCAGCATAGCATGAATTACCAAATGTGGTTTTTCCAAGTATAAGTCAAGCGTCAGAACTCAGAAGATGATGTGATAGGTCACTGTTATTTATCAAAATATAATCTTTTAAATTTGAAAGCTATACAAACTCAGGCAGCAATCACAAGCTAATTCGTCTACTAGTGTTCCCCCAAACGGAAGTGTTCGACATGCTCAGATGACCATATAATAGTTCGCACATGATCAAATTTGTGGTAACCTTAATCAGAAGGCAATGGGAACTGGGATGAAATGTGTGCTACAAACATTGTTCCTTCTCCAATCTGGTCTCCTGGCATCAGCTGCTCTAAATTAAGGACTTGCAAAAATAAAATGAAGACAGTAGGATTCGAAGAACTTAGAAATAAGAAAACAAAAGAACATCAAATTAGAAATTAGAAAACATATTCCACATTTTCCTAAGCCTGCCGAACAAAGATTTGCATGCTTTATAGCAATAGCATTTGTCATTTACAGAGTCAAACCCACGGAACTTTTCAACATCATCTAGTAAATATTCCACGAAATTGAAAAAAGAAAAAGAAATGAAGAAGCTTACTTGGGACCTTTGAATTGAAACCCACTTGACGTTTCGATAAAGCATTTGAAGGCATAAGGGCAAAAAAGAATGGGGTACACATAGTAACCTGACACTTAGTTATTTGAAGCACCACCCCAAAGCTACAAATTAGAGAAATTACACGGACCCCTAGGAGGCCATGGCAAGAGAAATCAATTTTCCAATATGCTGAGTATGGGAAGCTTGAAACACAGCATTCCTAGGATCTCTTTGCCTGCCTCCAAACTACGGATTACTGCTCACACAAATGCATAAATAAATAAATAAAAATTGGGTAAAGACAGAGCAAATCAACTGAGCAATAAGCATCAAACATTGCCCAGTTTGGAGATGGTATTTAACATGGGAGACAAAAAAAATTGAGCAATTCAACTTTATCGATTGTTGAGCAATTAAATCAAGGCAGTTACTTCATGCTCAATATAAATTTAACAAGCTTATGTTCTACAAGTGCACATCTGGTCATATAAATAAATACACTTTCGAGTGAATTGAAATTGCTTGGGTTTCGAATAAATAAATAAATAAATACACTTCAGATTGATGAACAATATCGAGTGAAGTTTATTATATCTTGGAGGTTGCTCTGTTTTCAAGATAGATCATTTTCAGGAAACAACTTAGGGTAATTTGAATTTACAAAGAACAAAAAAGCTAATTGAAACCCGCAAAATCAAAATACTAAACTAAAAGAAGCAAATGTGAAAAATAACATTTCATATATATTTGTTTGTTTGTTTGTAAGCGAAGCGACCCATGACCCATGAGCGTGCCTACTATCATTAATCTGATCCATGATTAGAATAGAAACTTGGATTATCTATATGGTAACGGTTATGTTAGAGCTAATCCCATTCTATATTATTTAAAGGTAGACATTATAATTTAAAATTTATGCTTTAACGGCTTTAGATCCAAAAAAATTACTATAATACCTTTTATAATAATAATGAAAAATTAATATTTATTATTTATATTTTATTTTATTATTTTTTCTCTTTCTCCTCCCTAAGTGTAACCCTCTATCCCCATTCTGTCACCCTGTCTAGGCCTCCCATCCCTACCGGCAAGGGATCGTAGACCTCTAGTGGCTTCTTGAAATGGCAACGGGGCTGCGGCAACACAGATCCAGCAGAAGGACTATGGTGGTGCAGGAAACGACAATGTGGGTCTTGCAGCGGCCATGAGCAACATGGGTGCGGCGATGCATCTTGCTGCGGCAATGGCCAATGTGGGTCAAAACCAAATAAAATAATATTTTAATAAAAATATAAGTAAACTAAAAAATATACAAAATAGCTATCTATATTTAAAAAAATATAAAAGAAAAAATATAAAATATTATTTGAGTTGCTCCTCTTTAGTCCTAATGGGTTCGGGTCATCCGGATCCGGCCGCCCCGTTGCCATTAGGATTGTTGACCTTTTCCTTGGCTCTGGTTCTCCTTCGTTGTTTTGGTCACAAAAGATTTTGTTTGTTTGTGGTGGGTAATGGGTTGTCATCGGATATAGATTGGGTTACGAAAGATTCCTACGTAGGGGAGCGGAGGGTTTGGTTGTGCCTATGGCATCATTCGGAAGAACTTGTCTTTGTAGGTCCTTTCAACGAAGAAAGATTGGGATTGGGATTGGGATTGGGGTGCTCGACACCCGAACCGAACGAAGGAGGAAGGAGGAAGGAGAAAGGGAAAGGATGAGTCGGGACTGGAAGAAAGGAGGTAGAAGTTGAAATCGGATGAGAGATTGGAAACTATCAGAAAAGATGAGTCGGGCCTGGAATCAGCAGAGACATGTTACCCATGTCACTGCGATTGTTGGGTGGAATTCAGAAACGGACCCAGAGAAAGAAGGAAGGAGACAATCTCAATGGGAGGAGGTCTAGGGCAAAAGTTCAATGGAGTAACAAAATTAGAATTAGAGTAACCTGGCGCGTGTCTACATCGATCTTCACCACCTTGTAATCGTCGGAGTACCTATGGTAACCGAACCCAAAAAACAACATCATCGAAGGAGAACTCGGAGAAGGGACATACGACGGCAATTGTCTGAACAATCCGGTGGTAGGGTAAACCTTCTTGGTCGAAGTCCCACGAACAGTAGAGCCCATTGGGAAAAGGGAAAGGGGAGAAGAAGAATCAAGGAGATTGGAAGAAAGGAGTCAGAAGTTGAAAACAGAGGAGAGATTGGAAACTATCAGAAGAGATGAGTCGGGATTGGAATCAGCCGAGACATGTTACCCCAGTCACTGCGAATGCTGGGTGGTTTTCCTAAACGGAGCCAGAGAAAGAAGGAGCGAGGGAGATCCCTATGGAGACGCGGGAGTAAAATGCCTCCGCTGATTCCAGTCCCGACTCATTATTAGAAGCGCGAGGGATAAGGATGAGTAGTATCTAGATTTGGTATAACCCTTTTCTTACCCTTGTTTTGATTGACCCAAGTTTTTTGTGGCTTTATTTGGATTAATTTGAACGGGGAAGTACTGCAAATAAGGTTGGATCCACTTCTTAGGAAATCCCCTACCACTGGATTGTTCACACAATTGCCGTCTTATCTCCCCTGTGACCCCGTGTCCTCCGATGGTGTTGTTTTTGGGTTCGGTTACGGTCAGAGGATGTCCTGATTCTAGAGAGGTTGCTTATGTTTAACCTCCACTAACAGCAGGTAATCACCATCACTTCACTGTCCGTCCCCCTACTTACATATAAACAAACATATATGTAATGTTGTTTTACTTTTTGATTCTTCATTGCCGGAGGGATATATATGATACATTGCTATTCGTTTTTACTTTTGTTTATTTTTCCTTTTTTTTTTTGTTTGTATGGCAGGTATGAATGGTTATCCACTACAAGGTTTTTATTTGTAATTTTTTAATTCTACATAATGATATAGGTTTTCATTCGGTCTCACATGGAAGAATCAGATGACACGAAGGATGAGAGATGAATTAATGCTGAACAAAATATGTAATGTTCACGGGCCTACTTGCTTGCGTGTGATATATATTTATTTTTACCTCTGTCCATCTAGTCTACAACATATTATTTTAATTTAAGATTTTAAAAGTAATTTCAACGTGGGATGATAGTTTGGATCGACTAGAATCCTATTTTGTATCTATTTTGTGTTCTTGATGGTTTATCTCAGAACAAATACAAGATTAAAAATGATGTACACTTCATTGGTGCTAATTGAACTTTCAACTTAATTTGATTAAATAGTTATTTTATTGTCTCCTTCTTTCAGATGTGGTGGTTTATGAACTTCGGATTTTTACTGAATTGGTCTATTACTCTTGTGTTTATGTGTGCTAACCGGTAATCTGATATGATTACCGGTTTTTTTCCTCCCGTAGAACTCGAGGCTCACAATGAAGGTGGACATTCTTTCAAAGAAAACATAAAAGAATTATAATGAGAAGGCCTTTTTTGTTTAATCTAGTAATTTTGATTTTTTGAAGTCTTTTTTTCTATATTTTTCTCAAAACGAAAATTTTGGATTCTACCACCCATATCACATTTGTATTTTATATATGTAGTGGTGCCGTAGGTGATAACACACAATTCAATCCACAAATCGAAATCAACTCCTCCATGTGGAAGCCCGTGAAGATCAATGCCTCCAATGCTAGGCTCTGGCTCGTGATCGGCGTTGGCGTCTACGAAGAGAAGACTTGGGCACCTTCATCCATTGGTTCGAGCTTCTCCCTTATCCCCCTCTCAGTGCTTGCCTGCAGCCTGCTTCTCTTCGGCCTCACATTCATCATCAAAGACACGTTCATGTTTTTGCTTTATATTCTTTTTATGTGGATATGAATGGTATTGATCAAGTGAGCATTTTTTGTGCGTATGTGGTAGATTTGATGTGCAGGGTTTCGTGAACGGGTTAGGGAGTCCAGAGTGGAGGAGGATGCACTTGCATGAGGCTGCCGAGAAGACCGCCGTGGTTGCTTATAGTTTGCTGAAGAATGGAGATACTTGTGTCGGCAATCATGGATGAGTTTGTCGTTGGGTAAAGGGTTGTCTAACTCTCTATTTCTTTTATATTAAGGATTGTTACTTCCATGCCATAATAAGATATATATATATACACACACACACACAAATTACCAATCCATGTATTTATGTACAAATTACCTGCACAACAGTAACATTTTTCTTTCATTTTAGACATACTCTGTGTGAACACAGCTACAAGGAAATTTATGTTAACCTTTTAATCATTTGTCTAGAAATGAATTTTTTGTGAATGTTTTTAACATTTGTTTTGGAAGCTGTAATATAGCCTGACTGGTGAGAATGTGCATTATCCAACCCCTTCCAATCCCTGAATGCCGACACATGTCCTTGGAGCCTGGAGGGTCTTCTAGTGGTTCAGCCGTGACTGTTGGTGCAGAACTTGTTCAATCTGTTTTTTTTTTAACTTGTTCAATCTGTTTTCGAAATAATGAAATTTGATTTTCACTTTAATTTGTGACTCTGTAGTTCAATTTCCCTTAGAAAAGTGCATTTCTTGCTCCACTTATTATTCTCGTTCCCATTTTTCATTGAAACTGCACTTGTTGATAAGAAAAAAAAAATGTACTAGATATCATTGGAATTGCTACATGACTAGCAAATGATAAATATGCACTCAACCCTTCGCTTCTCGTCCAAGCGAAAATAGCAACGATGCAGTGAAAATATGTATATGGTTAATTTTTCTTATCTTGTCTGTTTTTTTTAAAATTTATCTAGAATAGCATAGACATCAAAACATCAACTAATAATGTTATATGTTAACTGTTAATTGATTGTGTATATTAAAAGTTAATAAGATAGGGGAGAGATTTTGATACTATCCCAAGCCCACTAAACCTTAGTTTGGTAAAGGGAAGATAAAGGTCAAAAGAATTTTAGGTAGAAAAGGGTAGAAAAGAAAAAAAAATTATATGGTTGAGTGAAAAAAGTATTTTTATAGTTTATTTGAGATTAACAAAAGTGTAAAGAACAGTATTCTTTAAAATATTATTTTTTGCCGTATACAATTGTATAAGTTTATGTAATAGGCAGAACGGAATAATTTTATAATTTTAATGGCTTTTCATACCTTTTTTAACTTGGCTAATATTATATTATTTTTTTTTTTATTAAAAATTTACATGAGTTATTCATATTTTATAAGTTTAATTATTTTATAATTATTTAAAGGATTGGATAGAGTTTTAAACGAATCTAGCCGAATTCAAGTTATCTTATGACCGAGCCGGGTAGAGTTTTAAATGAGCAGTAATATTCAAGGTAAAATTAATTCAGGTTGCGAAATATTACTTTATGACCGGGAGAATGAATGTTTGACTAAAATATTACTCTGCCGCCGTTCACTGGCCCTCCGCCACCACCGGTGTTGAGAGCTCCGTCGTGCGGGATAGCGTCTACTCGGTTCAGATCGCGCGGTGCGGCAACTTCTTGTCCCTCTGCCCCATCTCCTTCTTGATCCTATCACACGCAGTGCAATGTTTGCACTTGTAATTCCTCTCATTGGGCAAAGAGAAATTGCGTTGTTGGATCGTGAAGGAATCGAAAATTAGTTAATCAGAGAAATCATGCCCAATTCGCCTTCTTATCCCATAATCCAACTCAACTTGAGCTTGTCTCAAATATTTTAGTTATATATGTAAAAAATTAAAGTTAATTAAGTATTAATGGAATCACTAATTAATAAATATTGGATCTAAAACACTCATTAACCCATTAAAATATGAGCTTTACATTTATAACCATAGAATTTGATGTAAAATATATGAGATAAAAATGGTTTCATATAATTTTAATTTCTTTGGACATGTGATTGTAAAAATAATAATAAATTAATATAAAAATACATGAGATAAAAGGCACATTTATAAAAGCTTTTAAGTGATTTTTGAAATTTTAAAAAATAATAATTTAATTGGACAAATCTTAATTAGATAAAATATTTGTAAAAATTTAAATTTTAATATAAAATAGGTCATCATCCTCTAAAGTAAAGAGGAAACAAGAAAGAAGACAGAAGGAAGAGAAGCGAAGCGTGTAAACGGCGCAGTTTGCGCAATTGACGGGAGTGCACGTTGCCTTCTTGCGGTAATGCCTTTGGTGCGCCGCAATGCATTGACATCGAGCCATGGACTGCTTTCGGTTTGGAAACGTTGTTGGGTTGGTCGTCAAACACATTCCCCGACAGTCAGCGGCGAGATTTATGCCTCGATGTTGGTCATCACATGTTCTCTCAATCTCTCACCGCCCACCCTGCCCCGTTTTTTTCTTTTCTTCTTAAAAAATAATTTCTCCAGCTATCAAATATAACATGACATTTTATTAAAAAAATATTTTTAATTGGATGATTTAACTTAATTAGAAGCTAAATATTAACGTGTTACAGTCTTTTCTATCGGTATGAAAAAAAAAAATTAAAATATTATTTACAATTTAAATGTTAGTACCTACAATTCTTCTTTAAAATAAAATAATAATAATTGGCCAGCGGTGGAATGAAAAAGGATGCACCACAACCACCCCCTGCACCATGAAATATGAATGAATGAATGTTCGAGCAACAACCCTTGTGAGACCTCCGTGCATTTAGCGGGAAAAGGTTTGATCTTTTGCATTACTTCAAAACATCGTTTTCATTAAAATGAAAATACAAAATATTTGTAATAAACTCTCCAGTGTCCGGAAACATATTTGAGGAACAAAAGCAACTAAGAAAAAAAAAAACATTAAACATAGTGAGTGTTGGGTTGGAGTTAAAGAAAAGACAAGAACAGCAAAGAAAAAAGAACATGGAAGCGTGTTTGCGATCAAAATTTATTAAATACGATACGACCAATCTCTATCTCCCTGTGTCTAAAAAAGGGGGGGAAAAAAAAGATGTGCATTTCACCATGCCCGGACAAAGCAGAAGAGTTGAGGGAGGGGCGGGGCGGGAAAGAAAACTAAGGAAAGTCCCCTCGCACAACCAAAGGCCCAACCATCAGAAGTTCAGAACGTAACTGGCTATATTCAACAAGATACATAATGAACTGCATAAGTTGGAGGAGCCCGTGTCCTGGCATTGTACAAATGAAACCATTACAACACCCACCCTAAATGCCATCACTTTGCCGTCTTTTTTCCCGCCAATTCTCTCCCCACATTTTGGCCTCTGCAACAGCTCGGTCCCTATCTGTATCCCTGTTCAACATCCTCGCTGTTTCTTTGGGGGAATTGTCCTTTTCAGAACCATCCAAATCCCATTTCCGACAAGGCCCAACCATGTCTACCTCAGCCCTCTTCTCCCCAAGGTTTCTTGGGGTGTGCCCTGGAACAGGAGTTGGGTTTGGGTCGTATGCCTGGTTTGCCAGATAGGAGAGTGCTGTGACCACATCTCGAATAAGGGGGCGGGAAGCAGCCTGTTCTTGAATACACATGGAAGCTACGGCCAGAGCCTGGTAAAGACCCCTCATCGGGAAGTGGCCCCGCAGCCTTGGATCTGCTAATTTTGGATACTTGCGTCGATCACCGAACAAGGGGTGCGCCTGCAAATCCATTCACATTATTTAACACCGTTGAAAATTTTCAGATAGGTATGCATGCTTCAGAAATTAGAAAGCTAATTACCCAGGCGACAAGATTCTGTTCTCTCGGGGGTAAGGTGCTATCTATGGCTTTCCGACCAGTAATGAGCTCCAAGAACACCACCCCAAAACTGTAGACATCAGACTTCACCGTCAACTGTCCAGTCATAGCATACTCTGGAGCACAATAACCATAAGTTCCCATGACGCGGGTGGAGACATGTGACTTGTCTCCAACAGGGCCAAGCTTTGCAAGCCCGAAATCAGAAAGCTTTGGGTGAAATCCTTCATCTAGCAAAATGTTGGATGATTTGAAGTCCCTATAAATAACTGGTGGATTTGCCTTGTCATGCAGGTATTCCAAACCTTTTGCAGCACCTGCGGCAATCTTCATTCTTGTGTTCCAATCTAGTGGTTCCTTTTCAGGTGGAAGATCTGCAAGCACATCATTTAGCAGCCGCTTGTGATGAACATAAACAAAACAGCTAGTCATCAAACTGATGAAAGTAGAAACTACGAGGGTTTTGCCATTGTATTTACAGAAAATCATCTGCATGGGCACCTCAAATATCTTAGCTTTCAACAAAAGAAATCCAAGTTCTTCCCATTGGACATGGAGTAAATGTTACAATCCAAAGAAACAGTATAATATAGCCAACATCATTTACCATGGAGGTGATCTTCCAAGGAACCAAATGGCAAGAATTCATAGACAAGAAGGCGCTGGTCCCCATCTGCACAATAGCCTATCAAATTCACTAGGTTGGGGTGATGCAGAAGGCTAAGCATGAGAACCTCCACCAGAAACTCCCTGTTTCCCTGAAGTCCATTCCTATCCAATTGTTTAACAGCAACAACCTGGGGAAAAAAATGAATCACGTTCACCAATTACAAGTAATAAGATTTGGGGACAACTCAATCATAAAAGCTAGTACCCACGCACAAGCTAAAAATTTGATCATAATAGCATTCATTCTTAAGAGATGCTAATGCACCATGCACACAAAGTCACAAATCGATGCTGAAATTGAACTTTAAATATGATATTTTAAGTTTTATGTATCAACTTTCACATGAATTTGATCAAAGTCTGTGACTTCAAGTCTTCAACTACTCAAATGATGAATGAATAACGCCCGTCTTATTTATGGTGACAGGTGACATGTTCATACCTTTTTTCTTAGAAAGGAATTCCTTAGACACCTTTCAACTAGATATGCTCAGATGGCACCAACCCCTGCTCCTACTTGCACTTCTCGCAACAGGGATTCTTCCAATAAATGCTTTAAAGGCGAGGCAGCTCGTGCTTTCAAGTTTAATAAATCATATATCTCCAGTTCATTCATTTTATTTCCCAATCCCATACTTGGCAGATTGGCAATCTTCAGCCTACTACATCCTTCAGTTATGCAAAATGAAAATCCACAAAATGGTTTTTACTTTTTTTTTTTTTTGAAAAAATATAGTGAATTTGATTAATAAGTATATCCTAATTTAATTCCCAATGACAATATACGTCAAGTGCTGAACATTAATTAGTCTTTGATGGATCTTCTTAAATTTTCTACTACAAGGTCTAGATAGATATAGGAAGTATAACAGACATTGATATGTAGAGTAGAGTTAAATTCCTTAATAAAACAATTGGGAATCAAGAAAGATAAAGCGGGAAGAGGAAAAAAAACTACCTTTCCAGTGCTTTCAAGCCGTCCCTTGTATACACGCCCAAAACCTCCTTCCCCTAAGAAGGACTCTGGCCTGAAATTCTTTGTTGCGGCTGCAAGCTCCTGAAATGTGAAAATGTGGGCAGCAATAGGAACATCAGGCCCATCCTTAAGACCACAAACTACTTCTCCTCTGGGATCTGCATTGCTCCTTGATTTTGACCGGCTAGCTCCTTGCAATTCAACACAAACTAAAGAATTTCAATCCATGGTTGCCAACAAATTAAGTCAAGCCCAGCATCTGCCCTATCTTGCATAGCTGAGATCATGAAATGAACACCTAATGTTCATTATGTTGCTGCTATATTCCTAATGAGATTTCAAATAGAGCGAACCCCAATAAAATGAAATCCAAATGACGACGACCCAGTAAGAAAAATCTTGCAAATTTGATCTCAACGACAACAATTCAGTAAACCCAATAAAAATGAACGATCACGTCGACTATTGGACGATGAAACGGATCAAAGCAACCAAAAATACTCACGAGATCTCGACTGAATTGGAGGAAAACCTTTTTTAAACAGAAACAGATACGAAAACGGAACACATTGACATGAAAAGAATTTACAGATCCGTTCAAGCGGTAAACTGGCGATTTAAATAAAATTGAAAGAATTTTAAGAAAAGAACAACAAAAAAAAAAAAAAGTGAACCAACCAACCGGAAGACAGCTTGGGGATGTTAGGCGGGGCAGTAATTGGGTGAACATTTGTTGCATCAATTTTCTCAGTATCTGGATTCAGATGTTCCTCCTCCCTCGAATCAAAACAAGGGAAACACCCCATCTCTATCCCCCTATATCCAAAGCTCCCCCACCCCCTAATTTCAATGATATGTTGGAGTAGACGCTTCTGCTCCCCCGATCAGGCCTCCTTCATTTTACTACTACAAGACAATTTGTCACACTACCCACCCAAAAACATATACTATATATATAAAACCGGTATGGGGCAGGCAGATCTCTCCCTCTCCCTGTCCCTCTCCCTCTCCCTCTCCCTCTATATAAATCTATCTATCTATCTATGTGTGCCCGTCATTGTTAATATCTATCTATCTATCTATCTGGTCAGTCAGGGGAGCTCGAATCGAAGGCGAAGAAGGCAAAAGGAGAAGTGAGACTAACGGCGTTACAGAGACAGAGCCAACAGATTAAGCAGTCTTTAAGGTAAGTGTGGGCACGCGGATTGTGTTTTAGATGAGAGAGAGATAATAATAAATAGAGGAACGGAGAAGGAAGTCGTTGAAAAAACGAGTCATCAATAATATCATATTCACCCCAGGTTTTTCACTTTTACCATTATATACAATTGACCGACCATTCCTCTCTTCACTGCTATGGACCAACCGATTAAGGAATGAAAATATACGTATATATATATTACCTCTTCCAAAAGACCATTGGATTGGATTGGATTGGATTGGATTGAGCAAGGCCAGGCCAAGGTGGTCAAGGTGTATGTGAAACATAATTAAAATTATTTAATAATATTATTATTCATTACTCAACTAATTAAACAATCTGTTTCTTAGTGATATTTCAAATTTATTGTTTTCGTGCTGCCCATATATTTCTCTTTGGCCCATTAATTTTCCTACCATTTAATCAATAATAATACTACTACTAATGTAATGTGTCGCGTGCTACAAACAATGATTGCATTTTCTTTTATTTCCTCCCTTATCTTTTGCTACTTGTATATATAATTATATATATTTCCATTCTTATGGAAATTCGTACTCTTAATGAATGCATTCGATGTGCTGGCTGCCAAATTCTCATTCAAAAGCCAGCAAAGTTTAGTACGCCTGTGCATGTTTTCTATGGTTGCTAGTCAACCTTAAATATCGGCAACCATGAGCAACTTCCAGTGCAAACACCATGGTACGTAGATTTGGTCCATTTTATACCAATACTCACATCTCATATTTATATCGGATGGACACTTTTTCTTTATTTCTTTTTCATTTGTATGTGTGTATATGTATGTATGTATGTATGTATGCAAGTGAACACCGGGAGTTTTTGACTCAAACAAACGTGTCCACTTGAATTTTGAACACCAAATATTGGGCTTATTACCTTCCCAAATGGGAAGCGTGAACTTTGAGGTCTAGTTAAAAGAACATTCAATTTTAACCAATTGTTTATTCGGGCTAAAGTATAAATGTTGTCTTTCGACCAAAAATTATGTCAATAATGTAATATAACATGAGTGGTTAACTATATAAAAGCACAAAGTCAAACTAAAACCCATCAAATGATACCATTAATACATTGCTTATTATGCACTAGTTGCAAATTTTAAATTTAAAAACAGTCAAAAGTTTATTACGTTTGTGTATAGGCTATTAGTTGGAAGTAAACAAATTTTTAAATTGGAATAATTCTCTATGTTGCTACTAAAATCGTACCAAGATATCAATCATGTCTCTTGACAAAGTTTTTTTTTTCAATATTGCCAAAGTGGCAATACAGGTTTTTCCGTTCTTAAACTATTACTTCTTTTTAAATAGAGACGATTTTCTTATAACCTCTCCCCATGATTGGACAGCAAACCTCTTGAATGAGAAGAAGTAAAAGACCTCGTAGAAAACATAGAACCAAATCCTTAAAGAACCTTATAGAAAATATTTGAAGATTCAAACCCCTTAATAACACAAACAATATTTGAAGAATCAAACAAATTTTAACACTAAAAAAATTAATTTGTATAACTTTGTATAGTAAAATCTTATAATCCAATTGTAAAGTAAAAAAAAACAAGAAATTGAAAGATATCTCAGAGTATGATCAATTATAGATGAAAAAAATACAATTTTAGACCCTATGTAAAAAATGATGAAACTTTTTTCAAGTCAATTTTTTTAATTTTAATACAAATTTTACTTGTGTTTTCAATCCAAATTTCCTAACTTTTCATTAAACCATCCACTCTTGTATTACTTTAATATATGTACACTTAATTGTAAAATTTTTATTCTAACACTTCATGTTTTATCACGTGTTATGTTAAAATATAGAATAAAAATACTTATACCATATGAATTATAGCTTATATTTCAGTAACTAATGATTTTCTTTTTCTATTTTTTTCCTATCAACAATAACTTTTCTTAATTGTGGCCTAAAGTTACCCTTAAGTCAATGCCCAAAATGTTTTTTTTTTTTCCAAAAAACAAGAAGAGGGGGAATATTTTTTATATTTTATAATAATGCCTATCTAGACCTTTTTTACTCTTCTTATTCCTAAAATTCTCATCATATCTGACAAATGTAAGATTCAAACCCACATCCTCACCACATGTGGGCGTGTACCTCTCTCACCATGCATGCTACCATGGGATTGGGAGGGAACCACTTAGGCGATGTAATTTGTCCATTGCCTAAGCCTAAGTGGCACTCTTAGTTTACTCAATCCACTAGCTCGATCAAGCATCCTTGCACACCCTTGAGCTCGGTTATGCATTACACTTGGTCAAGCTTGTAGGCAGTATAAAATAAACCTTTAGGAAATGGCCTAAAAGCTATCACCTAAACGTACATTAATAATGACAACCTATTATTTTAGAGTAGGCTTGAGACCTAAAATAAAGTTATGAGCTTTTAGGTCCTCCCTTAGAATAACTTTTAGTGAAAACCTAATTAGACTTCTAAACTCACACTCACACTTTTGAACTGCACATGATCCCTACCTCGAGCATTCACATCTCTCCCTCATTTGCCACTGCAGCAATTCGAGGAAGTATTCCTTATTAATTAATAATTATAGCTAGGAACTCCTCTTATAACATGGTTTACACATCTTGAATGCCTACTACTAATTACACTTGGTTGGTTGTTCATTTCTGAATTGCATAATGGAATTTTCCTTCTCTTACCTCGTTGATACTTCCTAACCGTATACTCTCTCTCTCTCTCTCTCTCTCTGAGTGGTTAACACTGTTTGTTGCACCACCTTCTCCCGGCTTATCTCATTTTCGATCTCCTTCCTGATACTATCTTTCATTCCTTGGAAATTCTCACACAAAGCTTAAACCTAGGTTATGATATACACTATTAGATTATTACTCTAGCCTGTTATCCTTCTTCCTACATGAGCGTAAGACTTCGTCTGCCACAACAACAATAGCATAAGTCATCACTCTCTTTGGAGGCATCGTCTATATGAAAACAACACGAAGTTCAATAACTCAAACTTTATATATCTTCAACCCTAGTTCACATCCTATCACAAACGCACATATCATCCCCAAATAATTTACGGATACAATTTACAAGAGTCATCACACAAGGTTACATACAATACGTATGTTCAACGATTCTTAATGAAATCTAAACTAGTATCCCCTAATATACTATCACCCTCACGCGCGAAGGACAACGTGAGCAGTTTCTAGTGGAACGAATGTGATCATATGTGGCTCCAAGTACCACCAACCAATACAAGTTGTAAGGGTCTATTCATAATCCGTGAACCCTTGGCGAATGGCGATTGATCTACTAGCGTATTTTAAAAGGGTGACGAAAATGTTGTATATTATCTGTTTTAAAGGAAAGGAAGGGCGTGGGGCGGTGTTACATTTGTCCTTTGTTAAAATTGAATTGTCCTACTCCTACAATAGGAATAAAAAGGGACCACAGAACTAATAATTGAAAGTTTCAAAATGCGAGAAAATGTTGGATGGAAGCAGGACAAGGATGGCCACTCGTTAAGTTAAGTTAAGTAAACCACAAAAAATATTGGATTAATGGGAACGCCAGCTAGCTATGCCTTGGGCCCTTGGAGTAGAGAAAATAACATTTATTTCAGTAATCGGTAATATTAATGTATGTATTATTAGTTGATATTAAAAAAAAGAACGGATTAATTAATAATCCTAATAATGGATTAGTGCGGTGGCAATCAGAAGGGAAATGACCTCAAGCCCAGTCAGCGGTCTACGACCCAACATCCCACAAAACGGACAGGGACAAACAAATGAGAGCCAAAGAAATGCGTCCAATTCGGCTCCAAATTAACATGCCCCCTCGCGCCTTTGATTGATTCTTGACGTTCCCCGGAGGGAATTCCTATTGCAGACCCACCAATGTCACAACCACAACCACCTCTCTCTATGATTGATTGAGACATACGGATCGAGAAGTTAAGAAAAGAAAGAAGAAAAACTGGATCCATCTGCAGATATATAGCTAGGATCGATCTCTCTGATGGACATGGAAACGGAAAAGGAGAAGAATGATCCTCAGAAGTCCAGTAGCTTCAACGCCAACAAAAGCTTCAAAGACGCGGAGGTAATAATTAATGCCTCTCCGACAGCCCCGTTGGCAGAGCCGGAGTCAATAACCGTTGTTGATAATTCCAACACCGACCCTCCCAATCCCAAAAACAATGTGGAGGAAGAAACAGAAAAGGCTGGTGATGATGACGTGATCTGCGCCGTGGATGAAATACCTCCCCGTGAGCCTGATCTCACCCTCCCTCAACTCTCTGAAGAGATCGATAAGCTCATCATTGATATCTCCGCCGCTGCCGACAACAAGCCCAACGCCGCTGCAGCAGCAGCAACAGCAGCAGCCGCGTTAGAAGATGAAGAAGAAAAAGATGATGGCGATCATGAGAAGTCTAACGCTGCAGCAGCCCTCGAAGGCGCTGCCGCAGGGGATGA
The DNA here is from genome assembly GCA_023512835.1 of Taxillus chinensis. NCBI lineage: Eukaryota > Viridiplantae > Streptophyta > Magnoliopsida > Santalales > Loranthaceae > Taxillus > Taxillus chinensis. Next base: position 16,843,211 of record CM042090.1, read on the forward strand.
GAAATCAAAGGCGGCCCCAGAAACAACCGCCGGCCAGGCTGATGACGACGACGACTGCGTGTGCGTAGACAAGTCTAACAACAATAACAACAGTATTAATAATAATGCTGCGGAGGAGGCAGCTGCAATGTCGGCAGAATCATGGGTGAGCTCGGTGGAAATATTCTGCGGCATGGTGGAATCGATGGTAATCAAGTACGAAGCTGGGGACGTAAAGTTCGGGGAGGCTGGGGAGGAGGACTCCTCCCTGGTTCTGATAGAGGCAGTGGATCGCATGCACAGGCTTACGAATGCGGTGAGGAAGATGCCGGCTGGTCCCCAAATGGCGTCGTATCTCAACCACACAACCAGTGTCCTCCAGCGCGTCATGTGCTTTTTCGAGGAAGAGTTGCGACGGAGGCTTTTAGAAGAAGACGATTCCAACGACGACACCACCAACAAGAAGGATCATTCTTCTTCTTCTTCTAATAACAATCATAATCATGGTAAAGAGTGCAGAGACAGCAGGGACAAGGACAAGGATTCCCCCTTTAAGGCCCTGAGGAACAAGCAATCATCCTTCAACTCCAAAACCCACCAGGGGGAGGCCGAGCACAGCTCGGAGGCGGAAGCGGAAGCGGAGGAGGATCAGGAGGCGTTTCCGGGATTCACGGAGGAGGCGGTCTCTGCCATCAGCCGAATCGCCAAGACGATGATAGCGGCGGGGTACGAGACGGAGTGCTGCCAGGTGTACAGCCTGTCGAGGCGACACGCGTTCAAAGAGGCGCTCAACAAGCTGGGCCTGGAGAGGACCAGCATCGACGACGTCCAGAAGATGCAATGGGAATCCCTCAACGGGGAGGCCGCCACGTGGATCAAGGTGGTCAATCACTGCACCAACGTCCTCTTCCCCGGCGAGAGGAGGTTCTGCGAGGCGGTCTTCGGCGACGCCCACGCGTCCACCCACCTCTCCCACACCCTCTTCACCCACCTCGCACGCGCCGTCGTCAACCAGCTCCTCAACTTCGCCGAAGCCGTCTCCATGACCAAGCGGTCCGCGGAGAAGATTTTCAGATTCCTGGACATGTACGAGACCATTCGAGACCTGCATCTCCCCCCCACGTCCATCGACGGCTACGATAATATTCATCCCGCCGACAATATGCGCTCCGAGATCGTGGCCGCTGCATGCAGGCTTGGCGAGGCCGCCGTCGGCAACTTCTGCGACCTGGAGAACTCTATCAAGAGCGACACCGGGAAGACCGCCGTCCCCAACGGCGCGCTTCACCCCCTCACCCGCTACACCATGAACTATCTAAAGGTCGCCTGCGAGTATAGGAACAGCCTGGAGCAGGTGTTCCTTCAGCACCAGCGAATGGAAGGCACGTCCAGGGATGACCCGGACGTGGCCGAGGTGGTCGACCCCGCAGCTGCAGACATCAACAGCGAACACGTCATGATGCGAAACAATATGCCTCCGAGTATTCCAAATAGTAAAAATAAAAACATTCCGGATCCGTCGCCGGCGTCAACTTGCGGATCAATTAATAGTAATAATACTACTGGGGTAGCTGATAATTCGCCGTTTGCGGCGGAGGTTGGGAGGGTGATGGATCTGCTGGACGCCAACCTGGAGGCGAAGTCGAGGCTGTACAAGGACTCGTCGCTGAGGAGCATATTCCTGATGAACAACGGGAGGTACATACTGCAGAAGATAAAGGGGTCGGCGGAGATACACGAGGTGATGGGGAACACGTGGTCCAGGAAGAGGTCCTCGGATCTGAGGCAGCACCACAAGAACTACCAGCGGGAGACATGGGTGCGAGTGTTGGGGTGCCTCAAGGACGACGGCCTCACCGTGAACGGCAAGTTGCAGAAGCCTCTCCTCAAGGAGCGCTTCAAGAGCTTCAACGCCATGTTCGAGGAGATCCACCGGACGCAGAGCACGTGGGTGGTCACCGACGAGCAGCTACAGTCGGAACTCCGGGTGTCCATCTCGGCGCTCGTCATCCCAGCCTACCGCTCTTTCCTGGGCCGCTTCCAACAGTTCTTGACCCCTGGGAGGCAGACTGAGAAGTACATCAAGCTACACCCCGATGACATCGAGACCGCCATTGAAGAGCTCTTCGATGGTAATCCTGCCAACCTGACCAAGAGAAAAAATTAATTATTTCTCATTTTTCTTTATATAATTAATTCGTCTCTCTCTCACTCACTCACTCGATGCACCTACTCCATGCATGATGCAAGTGCTTGCATGCATGCATGCAGAGATCCAGTACGTATACGTACGTACGTTAGTTAATTAGAAGAAGAAAAGAGATCAGAAAAGGATTTAAAAAAAAAATCTATCCCAATACCAATCGATCATTTTTCTGATCATGATTTGTTAATGATCAATCCATCGAGAATTATATATACTTGCTCATTTGTTCTGTGCGTACGTATGTCGTCGCATGTTTTTCCTTTCATTTCTTTTTCATATCTTAATTAATTTGTTGTATATCTATCTTACTGCGTCTCTGCTTCGGAATGACGCTGTTTTGATTGATTATTTAATCTCATTTTGTCTTTCATAATGTAATATGAGAGAACATTTTTGTTACTCGTTCCTTTGTTTTTATATATATTTTTCTGTTTCCTATATATACCCGTATTTACTTTAAAGGTATGCCATTATTCCTATGCTAAAAGTGCTCCAGCAAACAAATTTTGGTTCATCTTCTTCCCTTGGAAGCTCAAGATTGATTAAGACTAGGTCTACAAAATATGTGGTTTTTGTTAGACCGATGTAGTTGGTGAGAGGGGTGAGTTTGATTGAACATTGACTATGGAGTGAGGGAGAGAGAGCGTGTGTTTTTACTAAAATGAGGATGTAATGTTATATTCTAATTTGAATTCGGATGTTATAATTAAAGGTTTAAATTAGTATTTCATTTAAATATATAATTTTGTAACAGTAAATTACTAATAATAATAAAAAATCAAATAATAATATTAAAATATTAATAAAGTGTTGGAAGATTATTTTTAGAATATAAATATAATAATAAAATAATTATTTTCTAATAAATATGATAAAAAATTAAATAAACGTGTTCAAAGAATATTATTAAAATATTCGAATAATATTTTTTTAACATTTTATTTGGCTTTTAATGTTAATTTCAAATATTATGAAAAAAAGTATTTATAAAAACGTATTTATTTTGAAAAGATATTTATATAATTTGACGTAAAAGATACATCACGTGGGGCTACCAAACACAACACGCATTCCTGGTCTTTGACGGTCCAATGCCTCGCAGTCCCTCTTCCTGCCCTACCTAGCTCTGTAAATTTCCTTTTCTCTCTCTCCCCCACACACACTCTCTTTCACTCTGCCTATCTCCAACCCTCTCCATCTTTAAATCGGAATCGGCCTTGATTTGATGGAGTAGGGAAAAATTAGGAATTTATTTTGAAAAATTATACATTTAATTATAGCATCATTTTAAATGAGATCAGAAAATAAAATAAGTTAACGAGGGCTGCCCATAAATATATAAGCCATAAATAAGTGTGGAATGGAAGGGGAGAAAGATAAAGTAAAAGTATTTTTTTTGTTTTTTTTTTTAAATTAAGTTTTTCTGGTGCTGGTATCTTCTTCCCGTATTATTGATTTATTATAAAAAATAAGTAATAAAAAAGAAAAATAAAACGTGAAAAACGTGGGAATCTTGACCGAAAAGAGAGAACGGGATAAAAATCTGACAATAGTCGCCCCTCTTATCTTCTCCCCCAGCAGTGTTGTGATACCAACAAAATCGTGAAAATCGTATTCGTCTCCCTTTCACATCTCTCCAACCCTCGCCAACTCTAAATCTCCTCTACACCCTCTTCCTCCCACACAATCTCTCACTCCGCGGCCGCCATCCATTACGGATCTGGTGAGGTCGTCTGCCGGACACGCTCGATCGCAGTCGCAGTCGTACATATAATATATTTCCAATCGCAGTCGCTTGCCGCCAGATTCCACCACGGCAAGGCCGATCTGGAGAGGTTCAGCGGCAGGTGCGTCTTCTCCGGCCGGTCTTCACCTGCGACCACCGGCTGCGTTTGCAATCACCGACACAGGTGTGTTTCAACCTACACAGGCTCACTCTTCAAATAATAATACTATTATTTTTATTTTTAACACCAAATTGACTTCGGTCACTCCCGTGAGCTCCCAGTTCCTTCGATCTACCCACTCTTCCCGTCATCTTCTTTGAAGTCAGATCTGCACCCTCATCTGACTTCTACCGCCGTTGACCGCTGCTGCAACACCCAACACCACCTCCTCTTGCTCCGTGCGCTGATCTTAGCCTCCATAACTGTCCGGAGTACCTCTCCAACCCAGATCTGACTTCTACTGACGTTGTCACCGCTGCTACGCAGCACCTCCTCACCTTTACATCTTCTTCCGTAGGGAATGGACTGCTGGTTCCAACTTCCATGCCAATAGGAAGTGAGTTAACTATGTTTTCTTTACTTCAAGCTTTAAAGGACTTTCGTTTTATTATCTTATTGTAACTTCTTGGTCTGTCTAGTATAGTATTTTTGTCTGGCTAATCTGCTATGAACTTTTGCAACGTCTAATAATATTTTAGTTATTTATTGAAACTATTTTACTCAATAAATTATAAATATAGATATTAGCCTAAAGAGTCTTGATATTGGACCGATAGATCACCGTAGCACTGTTAAAAAATAGACCCTGCGTACCATCTCCTACCCTCTAAGTTCCAGCTGCATCCAAGCCCGCTGCAGATCTGTGTCGCTGGCGTTACACTGGCTGCGTTTCCAGTTGCCGTTCATATGCGTTGCTGCAAAGACCACCACCGGCAGTCCACCCCTCTCCTTGGGCTATATCAAAACCTCTTCCTTGGGCCGTTCATATGAACATGCGTTACTATTTTACATAGATTTATTTTTTTATGGGAATATGTTTGATCCTGATTATCCTCTTGTCATTGGTTTTTTTAGGCTGGATTATGTGGGGATTGTCAATGGAAGAGGTTTTGATAGGTATGGTAGGGATTGGAAAGATTTTCAAGTTGAGCCTAACTGCGTTTAGCTCTGCCGAGGTGAATATCTTCTTTCATACATATGTTATATGATTGTACTCCATATTTCTATTTCATTGCCAATTGGTCATTTATCTTCAGCCTGTTGTCTATCTTATTATTGTTGATGTATTTTTATTTATCATGCCACCTTGTTGGAGTTCTGTGTACTCCTTTATTTGTCATTGTTGTGTGACATGCTTTATTGTTTGATATATGTTATTAGCCTCTTGTTTTTATTAGATGGTCATGTTATTGCCTCGAAAATGATGGTTACTCATAACTTGTTTGGACGGGTTATTGCTAATGTATTTAAATGTATTTGCCAGTGATTTAATATTTTGCGATATTCTTAGATATTTATTTAAGGAAGGGCTGCGTGTCATGTGTTGGCATAAATTAGATATTTATTTATTAATGTTTAATTCTAGTTCTTGTGCTTAAATGTTGAGTATTTTAGCATTGGCAAAACAAATTAGCAGGTAAATTATTTTATTTTTTTGCCTCAATTTATTAGACTTTCTCACTCTCAATAATTAATTCTGTGTGCAATTCTTTCATCATCTATTCTAAATTTTATTGTGGGACCTGAAAAATATGGCCATGTATATTGTGCTTGACTTCTCTTATAAAGTCTTTGTATTAGTTATGACATTATGTCTTAAGGTCATTATTTTCATGAGTTGTCGCATGGTACTACTCAATTATAATTTAGTTATCTTACTACTCCCACTAGGGTGGATCAAATTCAATATCGATGCATCATATTCGCATCTGCCGCATGTTGGAAAGTGTGCACCTTATTGTGTTTGTGTGCGAATATATTCAGATGGTCGATTGCCTGACATCCACTACAAGGAATTATTGCAAGCAACATGTTCGGAACATGCCGAGCTCTATGCATGTTTAGAAGCGCTGACTATTGCCAAAAAAAAAAAAGAAATAACGTGTGATTATAGAGACTAATTGCCTTTTCGTGGTAAGAAAAATTTAAAGCATTCTTTCAAACGATAGTTTGACATATAGGTTAATTATATAAATACATGTGTTAAATTATTTGCTATATTTCTTTAATATTGGTATCCATAATTTCTTTAATTGTCAAATTGATAATACTTATTTTTGTAGTACAATTTGAAATTATATAAATATTTTTGATGGATTTGAAATTCATCATATATATTGGGAGGTGAATTATATTGCGGATTTCATTGCAACGTCTTATGCATATGGCAAAAAAATCAATAACGAGCAAATTCATGAAGCAGTCTGTAAAGGATTTGCCTGTCCTTTCCGATTTCACAATTTTCGGTCAAGGAGTCTTTAAAGATCTTTGGTGAGTTACATGTATATGAGTGCATCATTTTTTTTCACTTTTTTGTTGTCCTTTGTGGAAGCACTTTGATCTTATGTGTTATATGCTTTAATTGACTGTCTTTGTCTGTCTTTCTATGGTGATGTAGGAGAAAATGATTGTGATAATGGAGGAGAAAATGATGCTGATGCTGATGATGAAGGCGAAGGTGATGAAAGTATTCATAGGTCATCAAAGGACAGTGTGAATGCTTCTGAAAATGTTAATGTCTCAGCAAGTGAATCTGCTGATGTGGAGGGCTGCTCTCATGAAGACCATGAGGAAGATGGTGACAATGGTGAGCATGATATTAGGAATTGCCCTATCTAAATTTTTTCTTTCTTTTTTGTAATTCATTAAGTTAGAGTTGAATGTACGTAAGGGGAAAGAAAGATGTTAGTAGAGATGAGCTGGTGAAGATCTAAGCTTTTAGTTTAATGCTTTAACAATTGGTAAATTTGAATTTCTAGAAGTAGCAAAGTTCCAAAACCATTTCTGTTCGTGGGATTTAATTTTAATCACAGTGGGATAGAGGTTTTTTTGTATCTTTTTCAAAGAGATAATGATTAGAATATGTGAACAAACATGTGATTTTGTATGTGGTGCCGTGGGAGAGTCATCTCCCTTAGAAAATATGGGTATACAGTGTCACATGCCACTAAGCCCTCGCATTGGCTTTCAAAAATCACCGTCGTCCTGGATTGGGCTGTCCAATCTGATGGTTAGCTCCACGGTGGCCTGCCTAGCTCTTAGCTAAAGCTCATGAGCCTGTCATGTTTTTTTGGGAAGTGTACAAAACATGCCTAAATATATAATGTACTGTGATTTGTCCATTTCTTAGCTCAATTTTTACAATCCTATAAATATTTTCCATTTCCTTTTCTCAAGTTAAGACGGGACTAATGAGACGTCATACATAAGTCACATATATTCTTTTATTTTATTTCTTTTCTTTTGTTTTCACTTTCAAATCTTTTCCGAACAGAATCGATGTTAGCACAACTACATTTTCTGTCGCCCGGTTTTTATCGATGGAAATGAAATTCTATAAGAATGTTATTGATTAATTTAAGGATCAGTAGCAGACTTTTTAAAAAAGTTTGTATCGCCTGGGTATGAAATCCTGATTGAACTTCTATAGGTAGAAATCATGCGTCCACTGTTAGGAATTGAGGACAGGCATAACCCATTCTTACATTTTGGTATAAATTTTCCATGTCTGTGGCATCACTATGCACCCCTTTTCCAACTGGCTTTTCTTTTCGTACGGGTTGATTATTTTGTTGATTGTTACTTGGGAGAAGATGATCAAATGTGGGTGATTGGTGGGACTACTTCTGGGTTTCTTCCCTGTAGATTACAAGGGAATGAGAGGTATAGGATCCACAGAAGCTGTTCTCAAGGGTGGCCATTCACATGTTGTTCGGAGTGTGTTGCCACTTACAAACGAAAGGGGTAGGTCTGCCCTAGGCGGGGGGCTTATTAATTACCCTGGTAGTCGACACTCATGCAGGCAAAAAATATTAAACTGTAACATTAAGAGGGAGACTGCAGTTTCATGATTGATAAAACCCAAAGTACCATGAATGAACTGATCATGATAGAATAGCATAGATAGAGCGGGCAGCATAAAACAAGACAAAATTTAAAAATCCTCAATTCAGACAATATAAAACAACAAATCAGAAAATAAAATAGACAACTCATTATGCAAGCAAGATCGAAGTAAACACATATTAAAGAAAAATAAGATCACAATCAATAAACAATGAGTCTCCAGCCTCATATGGAAATAAGCACACAACCAAATGATAATAATAACAGAACACCATCACAAGAGTAATATAGACAGGAAACGTACTATTAGCACTTGTCAATTCTTGGAAAACAGAACAAGCTCAGACGAAACCACCCGCCCCGCCTGATCTGATTAACCGCAGCTGAAAACGCCGAAAGACCAGAGGAGCAAGCCTAAGTCCGGCTAAGACACGATCGCCGTGTTTTGATTTTATAATTTTTTATTTTATTAGAGTCAAAATTTAAATTTTATAAGTGAGAAAATGTGTTTTAAAAAATGTTTTTTTAAAAAAAATGAATTACATAAAAATTTTAAAAATAAAAATAAAATGAAAATGGAGACAAATGTTTTAAAAGCTTGATCCCCACCAAAATTGAGGAAAAAACAGAGAATAAAAAATAATTATGACCAATATTATTTTATGTAAAAAAAATTTATTGAAATATTTAGCTATTTTTTATTTTTGTCTAAAATTTGAAATTAACACTTTAAAAATAAAGTTTTCTGGGTATATTATATTGGTTTCCACAAAACCCAACAAAGGTGCTTTTATATCATAACAAATTTAACCGTACGTTTTTTTAAGACTAATATTGAACAGCATAAAAATATAAATGGTGTTTCCAATCACTAGCAACAAAGCAATAGAGTTGGATCACATATTAATCAAACCCCCTGGAAGACAGCATCAAAAACTTCCAAATTCCCTTCAAGTAAAACAAAACGACCAAAACGAAGGAAGATTAGCAACAGTATACGAACAATGGAGACAAAAATGATAATTTTTCATTACAGGTGACCGTAAAAAGTTCCCACTGCTACAGATTACATAGATGTACATTGAAGGAATCGGCGTTCCCTCAGTCTCCAACCCGTAAGTTAGTACATAAGCTAGCATGCATTTCTATCTAGTAGTATCAGCTTTGAGATGGTTCCATTAAATGAGTTTTTATGGTTCCTCACGTTGCCTCAACCGGGTGATAAGCTGGCTTATGGTACGAGAAGCGTCCTGCAAGAAGTGGGCAACCAAAACAGGTACGTCAGTTTGGAGTCTTTTTAAGGCTTAACAGGGTTGGCTGATGAATAATAATGTGGGCCAAGAAAGACTCAAAACCTTCAATCTGTTCCTCAAATTGTTCTCCTCCTCGTCTCTCCTTTCCCTCTCCTCTGAGAACACGCTAATCAAAGTTTCTCCCTCCATGTCCAATTCCTTAATCTTGTTTTCTGATTCCAGCAGCTGACAATTATAAACAAGGGAAAAACAATACAAACATCATCAATCCTACTTTAGTATTGAATGCCATGAGTTGCAATATCTACTGAATTATAACCATAGGCAAAAATGGGGTACAGCATTTACATACTCTATCTTGAAGTTTTTGACACCTCTGTACCTCCTGTTTCAATCTACAAAAAAAAGAAAGAAAGTTTTTTAATAGCCAGCCCTTTTGTATAACGACCAGTTAGAAATTTCTGATCAACAAACAATTACATCAAAAGAAAGTTCCATTGAAAAAGAAACAACCACCTTTCTCTTAATTCATTGTTCTCTCTCTTCAATATACTTAAGGCCTCATAATCACTGGTCCCAGGTAAGTCTATGACCCCTTCAACTTCAGTTCCCTGCAAGACGAGATATAACAAATAAATAAACATGGGGCAATGGTAGTTAATAATCCTAAAACATTTCTAATAAAAAATATTATAATTACCCAACTATACCAACAACTATTTCACAAATGATGACAATCACAAGGGCACGAAAGAATATTTACTTGGTGTCTAAGGACTTGACATCTTTCATTGGGCATGTGATCATTTTCAGCACTACTCTTTAATGATGGCGCTGCTTTCCAATGTTTACAACCGATTGGTGTGCGATGAGGGGCAGTGATCTTCTCAGGTTCACGAAAAGGCTCCTTAGGTAAAGAGCTTTTTTCACATTTACCCGTGGAACTCCCTATAGAGTTAGCGTTATGGGGAGAATCTCTATTTGAGTTTAACTGGGAACAAGGTTTTTTCTTATCAGCAACACCAACAGGACTAAAATTCTGGCTTTCTTTATCCATATTTGAAACCCGCCGTGCAACATAACCAATTTTATCAGAGTTCATTGACCTAATAAAAATGCTCACTGTCAATTTTAAGCCCTAAAGAAAATGTTCGTGGAAATAATAAATCAATAAAACCACAAGAGAGCATCAAAAGGTATATAGAAAGTGAACAGACCAATATTTCTTCTGATACTCTATCAAACGAGCTTCAAGTCTTGAAAGCACAATAGTGCGCTCAAAGCCTTGTTTATCATGAGCAGGTTCAACAAAATTTGCTTCCAACACACCTGTTTCAAGACAGGACCAACAGAAACAGATTTAGCAAAAGTGGAACTACACAGGTTGGTGCATCAGAATACACGAAATAAAAATACCTATAACTCCACGACCACTACTTCCAGCAGAATTCCACACCCTCCAAAATGGCTAACATAACATAAGTACAGATAAATCAGCACTTAAACTTGACTCGGAAAGACTTAAGTTACTATACCCACTAAACCGACTAAACGATAAATGCAATTAGACAGAAGGATCCAAATATAGATGTCCTAACCTTAATGAGCCTGTTTTTATGATAAACATTAAAACCTTGAACATCAATATGGTCCACCGCATCCTTTACAAAACCAAGGGTTACAACAGCCGATACCTGCAAACACAACTTGGAAAGAGTTGAGTAACTACAAGTTTGGAAGGCACAAAAGCCTGCTTCATCAACAATTCATTTGTCTTACATTTGGATCTTTCGACTTATCAATAACAGATTGTGGTCTATAAGTATGCTCGACAGTATACATCATATCATTCACTATGCTATGATGATTGATGTTTTTCCCACGCAATATAATTTGGAAGTCCGCTGGAATTCTGAGATAGAGAATCGATGCATAACTCTGAAACATGATATCAGAATTAGATTACATGATGAAAATAACTAAAGTATCTATTTTTGCTCATTTAGTTTAACCAAAAATTTTCAAACAAACAATCAAGGTACATTCACATAAAAAAATTAACATTCCCTCAAAATTGAACCCATTAGGAATGAATTAAATGGCAAGTTAGGAATGCTTCTAAAATATATTCCTCTCTTTTAAATCAATTAATTGTGAATAATTTGAATTTAGTATAGTAGCTTGAAAACATTTTGGAAAGCATTTTGCATGAAGATCAAAGGAAAAATCCTATGGAAAATATTCAGGGATCAATGTTTTCTAGCATTATATAGCACACAAAATAATAGACATGTAAAAATTAATATACCCTTAATGAATGTTCATAAGTTAGAAAGTGTGTAGAGTTGGGATATTTTTTTGCCATATCTATTTTCTTCTCATTGCGGGATACTCCCCTCAGTTGGATATCCTGTCAAACGTCAAGGAGATCAGAATACAATCATTAATTCTAAGTGAAATGAAGCAAAAACTATATATATGTAATGATAGAGATTCAAGAGTTTACATGTGGATCTGACTCAAAATCAAGTTCCAGATTTCCTTGATCGTCTTCCCATAGATTGTATATTACAATACGTGTACCCTGATCTCCCATAGCAGAGAACTACAATGTAATTCAAAACAATTTTAACTTTAGAGAGCATTGTCCATAACAAAACTGCAGGCTTGTTATAGAAAGAGAGTTAAAGGAACTGAATGTTTGGTGTCAGCACAGACCAACTAAAATTGTGAAGTAACAAATAATTAAAACAATTAGAAAGTAGTTGGAAGCCAGTTTCCTTATCACCATTGTAATATCAAACTCAGAACAAATTTTCCGGAAGTAATATTTTGTTTTTGAGACATGTATCTCCCAGGTTTTTGCATGTAATAGTTTGACACTGCACGTATGGTAGTAAAATTCTCATGTCTTTATAGTCCACTCCAGAAGTGGAGTACAGATCTAAAATTCATAGAGCATGCAACTGTGACAATGACATCTAAATATTCCCAGAGCTTTAACACACATAACAGTGCCACCATAGTAGCTTTAAGCAATTTCAAAGCTTTCCAACCTCACTTGCTTAATTAGTAAAAGCGGAAAAGCCTATCATGTAAGAACCAAAAAAAAAATGTGCAAAAGACTACACGTTTTATATAACGAGCCCTGTCTAGATCTAAGAAGTTTGCAAATTTCTCAATAGCTGTTTTTCACATTCAACACATGAAAAACTTTACAATTACTAGCCTTTTATACATGCCCAGAGGAAGCCACGTAGCGCATGCTATGCATTCATGAAGACAAAGTAAGAGAGCTTTTTGCTGGTTACAGTGATCATTAGATCATGGAGAAAGAAAAAGGGACTACATAAGCTAGGGTTGTCCTAGTAGACTGGACATAGCCTTTTCTCGAAGCTGATGCAGGTTTAAGTCTCATTGCCACTAATCAATTTCAAAACAAAAGGAAAGAAAAAGGAATTGCCTGGTGGAGAAGATTTTCTTCACTTCCATATGGAGACCACTGCAGCATGGTGTCTAGATTCCTAGTCCAGACATCAGATGAAGACTTGATCAACATGTTCCATGATTGTCCTCGTTTCTCGTAATCAATCTGGTATAAAACATTAGAATCAAGTTTTAATTTAATTTAATTCTCAGATGTTATAAGTTAGATAGAATAATAAGTAGTTTAAGTGAAGCGGGATCATAGAAAACACAAAAGGGATCAGTTTGATCAAGATGAGAGAAGGAATACGAAAGTGAACTTCAATCCAACCAAAACATAAATTATAAAAATATAAAACGGCATGTGCATATTGAGGTATATACTCACTATGGGTACTACAATATCTTCCTTGCCAGTATTCCTCAAAAATGTATAAGAGAGCATTCCAATACTCTGCGTTGGGCTAGGGAAAGAAACAAAAAGGGCATATGATCCGATTAGTTTTGAACTGATAAAATAAATTTAAGGAAAACTTTTCCCACACAACTATCTAACATACCTCCATCCCTAGAAATTTGAAGTTGGGTATACTAGGGATAGTATACAGTATGAGGGGTCCATTCAAGAAGAACTTTTTAATACAGAACAAAAATTGGTTGAATACTTGAATCCAACAAAAAAAAAGTCATAAGGGTAAACCTATTCAAATGTGGTTTTCTAGTACCCAAAAAAGTGGCATGATAATAATTCTTTGAAAAAGATTAAAAAAAAAAACAAACAAACAAACAATGCTGAAGTCGGAAGAAAAGAAAATTGCATTTTTTTCTTGTTAACAACAAAATATTCAGCAATGAATCACAAGAATGTTCTTGGAACAGCAAACAAAGTTGCTAGAATAAAACTGGAATAATATAATTAAAAACGCATGAACCCAAATACACTAAAAAAGATGATGTACCAACCTTGAACCTTTCCTATTACAACGTGAAAAAACAATTACGTCTGCCCCGAGCCTCATCGTACTTGTCTTAAACCCATTTCCATCTTCAGGAGAAGAAAAAAAACGGGAAATAAGAAACTGTTTATGAATCGAGATAATTTGTGTGGGGGAAAAGTCAATCAGAAATTGCTCCAAAGAGGTGCATGTCATAAAGATAAAAAGGTAGCTCACATTGGCCAATAGTGTTAGTCAATTTCCTCTTTGCAGAGTAGCCAAGAGACATGCACTGCCGTAATATATCTGGATTCATTCCACCACCATTATCTGCACGCGGTAACGATGATATGAAGCCAGGAGACAACTTTTGAAAGTATATGAGGTATACAACTAGTAATGTGAAGCCAAAAATACCATAAAACATTATCAATAGCACCCTGACCAAGTGTTTACAAAATTGGATAGTAAATCTAATCTTATTGTAAAAAAAAAAACTATATGCAACATTCACGATGCTTTTCAATTATTAATTATATCGATCATACCGAAACACTAGAGATACATACCTTCGACAACCAACATTCTGCTACCGTCTTTGTTATTTGGAAGCACGTCAGCACTAACATATGTAGCTCCATTACAGATCTGATAAATAAAAATTAACAAAAGGGAAGCCATCAATCGAAAGAAAAGTAGGAACGTTGGAAAATTGTAGACATGAGTGGAAAGTGGAAAGCATAATAAAATACCTCATCTAAAGAATTGTCGAGAAGCTCCGCAAAGCCTGAAGAAGAAGAAAATTTTTGTGAGTAATTTGAGCGCGCATACACCCGCCTGTTCACCTCCTCTGATACATTAAGGTTTCTCACAAGACGCGCGCATAGAAGTGAAAGTTTAGTTTACCTCCAAAAGCCCATTTATGGCTGGTTGCATTAGAGTGCAGAAATTTAGGGTGGACTCTCAGATGATCCATACCAGCTGTGAGTTGGGAATAAATCAACAACAGGAACATAATTTTAATGATTGATCAGAATGGCTTAGATTATGCCTGAAATAATTGCGAAAATGTACACAAAAACAGTAATATAATACGAGGAGGAAACAATGAAGAGGAACGAATTGGTGGTACTTGACACGGAAGTAGAATTGTGGCTGCATTCGCCCTCGTAGTCTCCTGCTTTCCAGAATTGTTTGCAACTGTTGACGGCTGAAGGACGGTCGACATTCAAGTTTTGCTCCGGAGGAAGGGGATCGAGAAATCCGAAAGGCAACTCCACCCCATCAACTCCTGGTCCTTCCTCTTGTCTTTGTCCTTGAGATGACTCCAGTTTGGGGGTCTTGGCCATACCCCCTCTTCCTTGGTTGGCATTATCGTCGACGACAGCTCTCGGTCTTTTCTGGTTGATGTTTCCAGATGCCGAGCAAATTTCCACGGCAGATTCTGGTATTGTTGGATGATACTTCTTCACCAACTCATCGGAGTCTTCGATTTCAGGTTCAACAGGGCCGTGCATGGCTACACTCATAACAGAGTTTCAGTTTCTGAGTTTCCACGCAAGTGTCGCAAGACAGGCAGATATAGATAAGATAACCCACAAAGAAAGAAGAAGAAGAAGACGACGAAGAAATCAGAGTTGGCGCGGGCACTTCTCGGGGGAAGTGGCAGGAGTCCAAGGGTTTCTAATTCAGTTTGCGACGAATTAGCAACGCGCCCAGGTTTCCTCTTCTCTTCTCCTTTGTACGCGCCGAGGTTTCCTCTTCTCTTCTCCTTTATACGCGCCGAGGTTTCCTCTTCTGTCCTACCCTATACGCGCCAAGGTTTCCTCTTCTATTCTCTATAAAACCAACGGTCTTTTCTTTTTGCTTATGTTTTTTGTTTTTTGTTTTTTGTTTTTTTTTTGTTTTTGTAATATGGGTTTAATGAACATTTATCATATTATTAATATATTTACATAAAGAATATTAATAAAAAATCAAAATTTACTTACCACAAGTTCCAAGCTTGAATGATAGTTAACATGCATGGTTATATATAAAGTAAAATAGTTTTAGATAAATAATATAAAAGTGATAAAATCATAATAAAATTTTATTGTACATTTAGAATAAAACTTTAAATGGTAAGTAGATAAACATATTTTATCTTACTAAATAAAAAACACATGTTTACAAATTAATTATATTTTCAATAAATTTTCTTTTAAAAGCTTTTTTAAATATCATAATTACCATTTCAATCAAATTTTCATTAAGATTTATACTTCATTCTAATATATCTTTAAAGTGATATTTTAATATAGAGTTTCGATTTGGAGCCGAATGAGTTAACCGAATTGACAATCGGATGTTGACGTATTGGCATGTGAATCATATATTATATATTAACTTTTTTATATCAATCATTTATGGATGAAATTATAACATATCACATTCGACTGCTAATCCAATTAACTCATTCGATCAAAAATTATTTTTTTAATATATTATCAAATGTGCTCTTTGAAGTTACTTATTTTAGTATATTTATATAATTTTACATTAAACTAATAAATTAATAGAAAAATATTGATGATTCAAAATATAAAACAAATGTATCATACCAATAATTCAAATTGTAATATATATCACATAGTATTTTCTCATAATAGTTTATTCCACTCATCTCTCTCTCTCTCTCTATATATATATATATAATAAAAAATTATATTTATGTTATGAATGGGGGTAGAGAAAGAATATGTTTAGGGAAAACGATGTTAAACTCGATTCGAACTACCAACACTTTGGAAATTCGCTAGAAACATGAGTTTTGTTGAATAAGTTCTTTGACATAAAAGTTTTTACTTAATTTAATCAAATCCAAAAATCTAACAAATCCTACAAACGACATACATCTCCTCAGTTTTGAAAGTTACAGATTGTGTGTTTTTCGTATGCGTTAAAACCACCTTACTCGCCCAATCAATTGTCACAACGTCTCATATGTTGCACTCCGTATTTTACGATAATAAATTTGGGCGAAAAAACCTTATTCGAGCTAGAGTTGTGAATCTAAACTATAATAGCTCGTTTAGTACACAGAAAAGAAATTGGGAGGGAATGAAATCATTTAAGTAATAAAATTGACATGAAAAATGGAATGAATTTTGTTATTATCTTTCCCTGCGTTTGGTATACAAAAACAAGCAAAGTAATGTACTGATGCAATTACTGAAATATCCTCAATTAAAATTTATTAAATAAATTTTTTTATTAAACAAAAAACATCTCTCTCTCTTGTGATTTCCGATCGGGGGGTGGGGTGCAGGCAAGGAAGAGGCGCGCAGGGGGAAGGGCTTACGTTGGGGAGAGGGGGGTTGCAACGGTAGCGGGGGAGAGGCGCGTGGGGGATCTAAAGCTGCAACAGTGGCAGCGGGAGAAGGGGGAGAGGGTTGCATCGGGGAGGGTGGAGAGAGAGAGAGAGAAAAATGAATAAAAAAGAAGAGGAAAAAAGATTGTCACAGCAATTTTAATCTCTTCTCTATTTTTTGTACTAAACATGGGGAAATAATACAATTTGATTCATTTCCTTTTCTTTTCTGAGTACCAAACATTTCATAATTCTTTGCTTCAAGCTTGGATTAGATATCTCTAAGTTTCATTCCACGTTTGTTTTATTCTTTACTTTGATTCTTACTCAAATGAGTGTTCTAACTTCTAACTTGGATTCCAAGCTTGGATACATATCTTAACTCAAATTCATTTTTCGAACTTGTCTTTTGAAATTAGATTTTTGGGCTGATGTTCTTTAAGTTTCAATTAACAATCCAAACTTGGATTATATATCCAAGTTCCTACTATCAATTCCAACTTCTATATTCTGATATGATGTGTTTACACCTTTGATGGGTTGATCTAAGTTTAGATTCAACTAACACTAAAGGGTTTTTGCATTTCATCACAAAAATAACCAAAGGTGTAGAAACACCACCACCCACTACCACACCTGTATCAAGTCTATTATAATCTTTTATTGCACGTTTATTGAATTATTTTAAACATTTAAGAAGGTAAGTTTTATTGCTTTATTTAAATATTTTATTTGCATGGGTATACATTGTAACTACTTGTATATTTTCATAATTGCTTAGTTAAGAATTCGTGTCAATGCCTATGGGCTTAGATGAAAACGATTAATAACATATGTTATTCGACTCGAATATCAACATACTAAGATATAAGAATTCAAGGTTTGATGTCTTAAGTTTAATCGGTTGTAAGAGAGTATATCATTGGATTTATATTAGGATTTACTCAGTTCGTAACTTCTTTAGTATGAGACTTTAATATACTTCTCTCAATGTGGCAACATAGATATTACATACACCTAGAAATTGTGGATAAGGCAAAACATTAGGAATACACTCTTCATATTATGAACATTATGAGCGAAAAACACAACATGCTCTGATACAATACTAGAATATAATGGTCAATGTTTTAAAACCAATTAGTTGAATGAGAGGTTATACTTGGATTTATATTAGAATCTACTTGGTTAATAACTTTTTCGATGTGTGACTCTAACATAACAATGTCAAATAGTTTTTTTTAAAAAGACTTTTAATCATGAGAAGAATCATTGGTTACTGTGAAATAAACACTAAACTATATGTAAATAAAATTTTAGATGTGTCTAAATGAAATAAAAGATCATGTTAAAATCATCTTAACATAGTTAATGTATAATATTGCAGACCTTTTTTTATATGTAACAATTAAAATTATATGTGAAAATTAATAAGACAATTGTAAAAAGAAATAGTTTCATATTTCTTGGAAAATTAATTTATTTTTTAAAAGTCATATAATATTATAGACAAAAATATCATTATATTTACATTTGGTGATAAATATATAATATAAAGTACTCTAACAAAAAATACTATTGATACTTTACAATAATTTTTAAAAATCCTTTGGACGTTGGCTTATATCATCATGATCTGAAATTAGGGGTCAAGTTATATCTTGACGGTAGTGTTTCTTTTTATTATCTATAAATAATGAGTTAAATTTCAAATTCATACTTCAATAACTTTTCATAATGCAAAAATCAATATAAATAAAAGATTCACTATTTATTCATTTTCAAATAATTAATGCTTAGTTTTGATTCGTAAATCAAGAAATCCTAGCCTCAAGTGCTTATGAGTCATTTGATTATTTTAATTTTAAAAAAAATTAAGTCAACATAGAAAAATAATATTTCAATAAAAACGAAAGTAAATTGAAAAGTAATTTTGGAGTTGTATGTGTAAAATGACATTGAAAAAATGTTTAAATGTAAAGAAAATATATAGAGCATTATTGAGAATATTGTTAGATATTTTTATATTAAGAGTATTAATAGTAAACTAACTAAACGTTTTAGTAAATTTGTTTACATGAAACAATATTGACAATAAATTATACTTAAAACTTACTTCTTAAATATAACTTTATTAAAATTTAAAACTTCAAGATACCAGCTAGTCAAATTTGACGAGTTGGTGTCTCAAAGTTTAAATTTAATAAAATTTATAATCAAAATATAATTTTTGAGTATAATACATGATTATTATTACTTAATATAAATAAATTTGTTGAAACTTTTAACTAGCGAACTTCTGAATGCTCTGAAATTTAATTTAAATTAATTAACTTTATGACATCTATTTAAAGGTTGGGAATAGTTTTTCGTTAACCAAAGGTTAATTTTCGGTTTCCAATAATATCTATTTTTCTAATTCAAAACTAATATGATGATATGATCCTTGTTTATTGTTTATATATTTATTTGATTATTGTGACAATGAGGAATGAGGAAGGAGTTGAATTGATACCACTTTCGACATAATATTTGAGTGCATGTGTATTTGATCAATGTGGTATCCAACTCATTATATGGGATCCTCTGTCATAGTTTAATATAATTATAAGTTTTATAGATGAGTTTTCCTAGTTAATTAATTACTAAAACTTAATTTTCACACGTAGGAATGATGCCTAGGCCTCCCAATCAACTCCCTAAACTTGTTTCGTTGAAATAGACAACAATAAAGAAATAATTAAAAGCGTGTACCATATTTAATGCGGGCCCATCACACGTAGGAATTATGGCTCGGATCGGATGTCTACCAGGCTACTAGCCTACTTCCTCAGCCGTGGTCAAATACACAGAAGCTGGCCTCATAGGGATAACTGTTTAGAGTTGACAAATGGGTTAGGACTTCTCTTACGCATTTAAAATTTAATATTTTATTATATTTTTAAATATGAAAGAACAAATCACAATTAATTATGATCATCTGCTGGGCAATTTATAGCATTTTAAAATCATCTGCTGGGCAATTTATACCGCCAATAATAATCAAATGCATTTATGCAGGATTGCCTGTGCCTGCCTTGACCTGAGTTTAATATGAATTATGAGACAGATAGCGCCTCTCTCTCTCTCTCTCTCACACACACACAATATATATATATATATATATATATATATATATATATATATATATATATATATATATATATTTTTATATAAAAAAAATGAAAGAGGGAGGGAGACCTTCTGACCTGTTCGATCGATTCATTCTCCCTTCCATCTCTCTTGTTCTCGTCCATCAAATTCCGAGGCTACCACTTGTGCGCGCGCGCGCACACACACACTTATCTAGATCGTATAGATTTAATTTTCTTTAATTCTGGTTTCACTTTTTGGATCCTTATGATATTGCAAAGGGTCGTATATATTGGTGCATGCCTGTGATCTGCAGCTGACAGATTATAAGAAAGAAATGAGCAACACGATGAGGCCGAGGACCAAAGGCATGTTTCACTTGGTCTATGACAGGGGTTAGAAAAGATTGAGAAATATATATTTCAATTTCATTATTAATTCGGTAGCTCTTTTTTGTACGCGCGTGTATCCGATAATCAGTTACCCATCTCTCTCTCTCTCTCTCTCTCTCTCTCTCTCTCTATATATATATATATATATATATATCCATCTATATGATCAATCGAGTATTGTATCAATAATATACATATATAGTAACGAAAATGGATGGGAGTAGTGGGACGAACGAGAGAGGGAAAAAAAGAGGGCTGTTGAATAAGACATGGGAGCGATGCCGATCAATAAGAAGGACACGCGGAGGCGTCTGCGGCGGCCATAGAGGGCATTCGCCTCTAGACGATGATCAGCGAGAGGAGGTGGAGGCGATGCAAGGCCGCAGCAGATCATCATGGCCGGCGAAGGGTCGGCAAAGGGTGGCGCCGGAAGGGTGTTTTCCGGTGTACGTTGGGCCGGAGAAGCAAAGGTTTGTGGTGAAGACAGAGCACGCCAACCACCCGCTCTTCAAGATGTTGCTGGAAGAGGCCAAGATGGAGTACGGATACAGCACCCAGGGACCACTCCTGCTGCCCTGCGATGCCCGCTTTTTCTGCAAAGTGTTGATGGAAATGGACAGCGACGACGATGGCAACCACGAGATTGGCCTGCATGGATCGTGTGGCATGGGACACGCCTCCTATCGCCTGCTAAGCCCGTCCCCTGCAGTGCTCATGAATGATCCCTGCAAGTGGTGACAATATTCCGATGCTTAATTATTTGCCTCGACCGCAGTGAAAGCTGATCATTTTGATATCGCGGCTACTTCTGATATATATGAGTCAGTCATGCGCGAGTTAATTATCATTACGTTATTGCATGGGGTGACTCGTGATCTGAACTTAATTTGCACTTGTGTTTGTGCTCATAGTGTTCTTCAATTCACTATGTAAATGCATACTCAACTTGTAAGTTGTTACTGTGTATCTTTTGTTTTCTTCTCCCAAGTGATACGCATACATCGTTTTGATGTCAATCAACTTGGGTTCAGTACCCTTTCTGTACTAATTATAATGTCTTACGCCCATCACATATAATTATAATAAAGGGTAAAGGTGTTGCAAATTCTTCCGCGCAGTATCGTGCAATTTCTTCCATTTTCTGGGAACACATTGGGTGCTTCCAACACTATCTTCCAACACATTGAAGTCACTTCTAAGATTTCAACTCCGATATTACTTTTATTTTATTTTATTTTTTTAAAAATATTTCTATTAATTAAGAGTCATGCAACCCATGTAATAATTTAATATTATTTAAAAATTGAACATTTTACATACAATATTCTTTTATGCAGGCCTTCTGCGAGTATTGTGCGAGGCTTGCGCAAAAGATTCTTACAAATAATTTTTTTCTTAAAAATAAAAAGTATAGCTATTTTTTAAAGAATAACTTCAATAATACTCCTTGTTTTATTCTATATTATCAAATATATTTTTCGTATTATTTTTGAACATAAATAATCGATCAAAGTTTTTTTTTTGTTTGTTGATCAGGTTGACTTGGCAAAAAAAATACTCTTACTTTTAAAATTTTACGAAGTGTTCTTTATTTTTATTTTACTCTTCTTTTTTAGAGTAAAAAATTCACTTGTAACAATTTTAAAAATGAAAACCCATTTTGAAGAATTGTTAGGAGCCGAATTCTCTATTTTTTTCTCTACAAATTTAAATTATTAATGTGGCATATAACAAAATAAAATAAAATAATTTTTTTTATTTCCTTAGTTTTTTTTTATAATTTTCTTATTTGCCTATAAATAAGCACCGCAAGTTATTTATTTAGGAATATATCATTGTCTTCATTATTCGTTTTCATATTCATATCATAATCGTGTTCATAAAAAATTGTACAATTCCTGTTTGCAAGTAGTTTGCTAAGTATCATGCATACTCTCCTAGATCAAATACGTTAGGTTGAAGTGCGAATTATAGGTTGACCAACTCTTTTTGACTTTGTAAATAAGTAAGTTAGTTCTGTCAAATGGTTCATTTTCGGAAGTTTCATATTTTATTTTTAATAAAAAATAATCTTCAAAAGAAAGAAATCATAATTATTACTAATTAGAAGTGAGAAACGATAGCTTGTTCCCAATTTCTGTAGAGAGATGAAACTTTGTTCAATTCAGAATGTTATGTTCCAAAACTTTGTCTCACAAATGGGTTGCAAGACTTTGCTGCAAGTATTTTATATATATATATATATATATGACTAAATTATTTTAATTTTAAGTTTCAATGTTTTTTTTTCTTTGCTTGTTATATGGTATGTGAATTCCACACAAAAATGGATGGATTGGTGAAATAAAACTTTTATTCAGTTTACCCATAACCCATACTTTTCTTTAGTCTTGTTAGGTAGCATCAATATTTAAAATTTTATTTTTAATTCTCGTAGGAGTTTTTGATTTTCTGTTTTGGGTGAGAATTAGTTTGCTGGTCAATTTTTGTAAATTCCACTGTGGTTTCAATGACCGTAAAAATTACAATACACACTTAAATTAAAGAACAATGAGAATGGTGAAGACAAATATAATACTCTTAGAGCATCCACTCTAAATTTTATTTATATTTTTTTTAATTAGTTTGAATAACTAGTTTAACAAAAATATTTTAAAATTATACTTTTTAAACTCTCTATTATAACTAATTTTTTAACAAAATAAATAATAACTCTTTAAATTTAACCAAATACTATTTACTATCTATTTATTAAAATATTATATCTTTATTCACCGTATTTATTTTTTATTCTTTTTTCTGTTTTCACATTAATTTTATCATTTAAAAAGATGCTATAATGAATGTTATTACAAGTGAAACATTAATTGTATTTGTGCCGGTGATTGTTTGTGGTTCACATTTTATTTATTACTTGAAAAGAAAAAATAGGAAGACATTAAAGTTGAAAACGGAAAATAAAGGAAAAAATATGCCATTTTAAAAGTAAAAAAGAAATGATAAATATTAAATTTAAAATAATACCGTTTATAATATTATATTAAATTCACTCTCTAACTTTAAAAAAAAAAATCAAAAGAAGCCACCGGTGGTCTGGCGCAGATTAGCACATGCCTACAAGTAGACCGTGGCCAAATCCATGAAGGCATGTGTAAAATTGTTTAGTTTTAAATAAACAAATGATAAATATCCCATTTGTTTTATTTTTAATTTACTTTAAAATATATATTACAGTTAAAGTTTTATAAAATTAAAATTATAATATGATCTAAATTTACGAATAAACATTTTATATACACATAAATACATTTGATAAAATAAAATGAAATTATAGGCGGGTGAAAATTGACATTTTAATTTTTAATTTTATTTTGTCGCATCACGAGTAGTTCTCGTTTCCCAATTGTGAATGCCCATTGGCTTGAGCGCACCGCCCAATTCTTTTTGAAACATAAAACTTGCTTCCTAATTAACAATAAATTTCAAAAAATAAATAAATAATCAACAATAAATAAAACTCATAAATTAGAAAAAAAAATTAAAAAGCATACACGCGTAAAATCACATGATTTAAGAACAAACAAATAGAAAATTATGAAACCGATTTGGCTGCCTGAAGCATTAAGCCGCTAAACAATATGGGTGGCCACAGGGATAGGTCATATGTTTAAATGTTTTTTTTCTTTTTCTTTATGTTTATGAAACATAACATTTTTAATTAAATAACTCAAACTATTACGCCTAAAAGGTAGCTAGTTTTTATTTCATTATCATTTTGGGGGGTTCCATTCGGAGTGATGGGTTATTATTAATGTAGGGAGCTAATTTTTCAATGTTTATGATTCATCTAGGATGCTTAGGGCTTTGATAGGGTCTTAGTTACGTGTACCTCTGGTTTTATGACATTTCGGCTTTGTTGATTGTATGATTTCTTTCCTTTTATAACATTTCGGCTTTTAATGTGTTGGTTTATAACTTATACCACTTATTTTTAGCCAAAGTTCATGTATATTACAAATGACGAATAAAATATTTTATAAATTTAAGTTTCATAAGGTCACCCCAGGAAAGTCAAAGCAGGGGCGTAACTCAATATTGTTCCATAGGAGAGATTGAGAGATAAAAATTTTTGATGAAGGATAATTTTTTTTCGATATAGGATACAAATTTACTATAAAATTGCAACTATTGCCTTTTCTTCATTCTCTTTCTGGCAATACTGATTTTTTTTTTTTTTTTGCAGTATACAAGGATGGAAATCATGAGAAAACATGGAATATACAAAAGAAGTTTTCAGGATAAGCATTTTTATAATTCTTTGCTTAGCTTTTGTTCAGAGTACATATGTGGCATAGCCCACCCTAAAAGAGGCTGGTTCATATTTATATTGTATGTATCTAAAATTTAATTTAATTTAATTTTAATTTTTTTTAATTAAATTTACGTGAAAAATGATTAATTTTCAAATCAAATATCAATGAAATATCAAAAATAACATAAATCAACACAATGCTTATTTTTGTTACATTAGAAGCGAATTCAAACTATTCTAATATTTTTTTTTTCTACAAAGAGATAGCTGGGCATGTTTGTTTCACCTATTTTCTGTTTTCGTTTTTAAAATGTAATAGCTGTTTTCGAGTATAAAAAACATAAAACTGAAAATAATAAAATGTTGTTTTCATTCTTTAGGACATAAAAAATAAAAATAAGTTTTTGTTGTTTTTAATTTTTAATTTTTTGTACCCGAAAACAGCTATTATATTTTGAAAACGAAAACAAAAAATACTCCAACAAAACATGTCCTAAATTTCGCGTATTCCTATTATATTTCATGGTTTATAAATATTATTAAAATATAATATATTTATATAAATAATATTAACATATACATGTATTTTTCAATAATACCTATTGAGCTAATATAAATCGACAGACCGACAGGTGCAACTCCAACTACCAAATATGCCCTCCCGTTTGGTCAACTTGACAATTCTCATCAAGTCCAAGGTATAACTCCGTAACGGCTCTATCCCACTGTTGCGACACGTGTATTCACCTGCCCCCGTTGCCGATCCGTTAACCCTAATCTCATCTCATCTCATCTCATCACATCTCATCTCATCTCATCAATTGCCTCTCTCTCTCTGCAACTCCACCATTGAAGGAGAGGAGAGGAGAGATATCCAATAATAATATTTTATTTTCTTTTAAAAAAAATTAGGGAAAAAGAAAAAGGAAATGGGAAAGCTCCTGTGTGATTCGTCGACGGCTGTATCCGAAACATTGCAGAGCTCGTCGTCGATAATTCCATGGAGAGATCCAACAACCACCTCAGTTTCTGTTTCTCTGGACGCCATCGGAGGCGTCGACGAAAGCGGATGGGAAAACGTGGCCGGCTTGGAAGACCAACAAAAGCGGCACCTGCGGAGATTGCACGCCGAGGGGGTGCTGTGGAACCATCCCGCTAAGGATGACGTCAACAGCAGCGGCAACAAGGACAAGGTTGTTAGCAACGACGCCTCCAATTCGCCGCCCCCGAGATCCGTGGTGTTCCGGCTCTCTCACGGCGGGGACGTGGAGGCGGACGGGAACTGCCTCTTCACGGCGTCGCAGAAGGCCATGGGTTGCGCGTCGTCGATGGACGCGCGGGAGCTGAGGCGAAGGACGGTGAAGAGGTTCTGGGAGGATCTTGGTACGGCGACGGAGAGGGAATTGATGGATAGGGCCATTAAGCACATGTACTCGCCAGATCTGAAATCTGGTTGGGGAATACACGTGGTTCAGGAGGTCAAGTTGTTGGCCAGCAAGCTTCATCGCCAGTCCTTGGATTCAGACATTCTCCACCTTCTTCACCTTGGCATGCATAAGTATGTATCTCTCTCTCTCTCTCTCTCTCTCTCTCTCTCTTTATAATCTTTATTATTATTATTATTATTCATCACCTTGCTTCATCATTTCATTTTACAATTTAGAGAGAGAGAGAGAGAGAGAGAGAGAGAGAGTTTCAGATCCATCCACGAACACCCACATCATTGATTGTTAGTTATAAACTTACAATATAGTTTCTTTAAAACAAAAATCGTTTGCTTTATTTAACAATTATTATACTTTACTTGAATGAAGAGAAATGGCGGCAGAGTCTATCTACAAAGAGAGATGCATTGCAGTGGACGATGGCCCTAGTTGGGCAAAATACATGTCCATCTCTGGTTCCCCTGATGATGAATATGATATCATCACTTTGCAATATACTGAGGATGGTTTATTATCTGTAGATGAGAATAGAGAAGGTCATGCTGCTGCGTTCGGAGATGACATTGCAATACAATGTCTTGCCACCGAGTTCAATAGAGAGATTTATGTGGTAAGAAGAAGAAAGCCCATCTATGTTTGGAACATACATATGATCAACGTGTTAGAATACTGCTGAAAATCAAATATTTAACACTGTTTCTCAGACTTTGTTTATTTTTTTTAAAATCACCGAATCAATTAATGTATACTTTCTGTGTGTATTGAGTCTATGTTCTAGTTTATAATTTTGCTAACATTTTCCTTATTCTGTAATCTTATTGCTACTTCTAGTCTGTTTCCTTCAATTCTAGTAATGGATTTCCTTCATACAACCAAGGCCTCTGTAGTGACTGGTACAGGTTGCTGCATGTGTCTGGTCTGATATGCGCCTTCCAACATATAAATAGTTCTGGTGTTCAATGCATCTTTGTATTGTTATGTATCCTAGAGGATGTAACTAAAGAGTGTTATGTTATTGTTTCAACTATTTATTTGTATTACTTCTCTTATTGCTCATTTACAAGAGTACATTTCATTAACATTTTTCTTTAATTTTCTTGGCTAATCAAGTGAACAAAAAAAGGAAATGTTATTTGTTATTATGTTCTGTTGTTTATCATTTGCAGGTGCAGGCACATGGATCTGATGCAATGGTTGATGAAGAAAATTGTGTTTTCTTCCTCCCACATCGTCCAAGGGGTCAAATTTGTGATCTCCCTATTTTTCTTTTCATGAAAGGAACAGGTAATGGATAGATATTCTAGGGATATGTATTTTTTTAAATA
Organism: Taxillus chinensis; assembly: GCA_023512835.1. Lineage (NCBI taxonomy): Eukaryota > Viridiplantae > Streptophyta > Magnoliopsida > Santalales > Loranthaceae > Taxillus > Taxillus chinensis. The sequence continues at coordinate 16,870,760 of CM042090.1, forward strand.
AAGGCATAACATTATCTACTCGATTGTCCCCGGAAGACTGGAACATCAAAACATCTATTTTCTTTTAAAATTTCTGTATTATTTTTATTTAATTCTTATTTAAATACATTTATTGGCCCAGGTTGGTGTGGCGCCGGTGCTGATCACTATGAACCTCTTATTGCCCATCATTCGTCACTTGAGCCTCAGGAAAAAGTTGCTGTGGTTCTCTGATGTCATTAAGCCTGCAGTTTTGAGATTTAGTGGTCAGATAGGATTAGTTGTTGATGTTGTTGCTGTTCTTATTTTTCCCTTTTACCATGTTTGGCATGAATTTATCTCTCCCAACCCATGTTAGGAAAAGAGGAGAATATTTCTTGCGTGGCATCCAAATTTTTGTTCTACTTCCAGACTCATTGTCATTGACTCTGCAATTTTTCCACCTGCAGAGTAATGGATCTTTAGTTATTTTAGGTTCTTATGCTGTTGTAATTGAGGTTATTGAGAGTTATGTGCCAAGTTTGGTGTGGCATTGTTCTAGCTAGAACATCGTAACTTTGCTGTGTTTTGTTTATTTCGTATTTTTATTCAATGATACAAGTGACTTTTTTTTGCTTGGATATATTTATTCTGTTTGATCCATTGTAGTAATTAATTTCAATTGCAGAAGTTAGACATTGGGATAAAGTTGATGCTTTTTGGTACAGGGAAGTCCTGGCCATTTTAAAATGTTAAAAATTAAAGGACATTGGTTCGTGCCCAGCAGTTGATCTTCTATTTTTCAACTAGAATATGGTTTGTTCATTATATTCTCTATGGTAAAGCGGTTATTTTTCTTTCGAAACCATGAGTTTCCAACTCGATAGGTTTGATTAGTTCCACTCTTTTAGTGCATACATTATTATAGATAGCAAATTCTAACAACAAAAGTGAAGTGCTGATCAGTAAAGGTATGGAATGAATCTCTCTCTGGAATCTGTGTCGGTTAATAATTTTTATTTCGTTTGCTGTGAATGCAATGGATGTTCAAAGGCAAATAAAAGATTGCACCATGTTGCATGCAGCATGAATTTGATGTGATACAGTTGGGTTTCAACTTGAAACTTGGCTTTTGGGAGAGGATTCTAGCCAGCACCTCCAAGCCACATTTGGAATTTCTCTGTCATTTTGCTCAAATTGTTTGTGAAACACTTTTTGTTAGATTATATCCCTTCCTAAAACTCTGGAATTCCTGTGTCTGGAATTGTCTCTTCCCCCTCCCCCTTGTTTGTTAGATGCAATACCATCAGCTCACAGCAGGCGTATATGACGAGGTGAGAAAGTTAAATATTGAGGTTGACGGGTTTTCCTTCAACTTGCTGTGGGATTGACTAATGTGTATGTTATTCATGCGGACAGGAGGAAACAATATCTTATTGGATTGTGCACTACTACCTTACCTGTGTGGCTGAATATGCGGTTGGAAGAGACGTGCCAAACTGTTACTGATGCAGAGAGGAGCTTTGCCTACGTGCCCATCTGACGCCCAAAGCTCAATGCTCAAAGCACGCAGAGCAGTCGGAACCAACCAAAAATCCACCTACAGAAGCGAATTGGCTCTCTTGTGCTATGACTTTGAATTCATAATTTGCTTTGGTTTGCTCACTTGTGCTGTGGCTCGGTATATCAGCTGATTGATTTCCTTTACCAAATCATATATACCAAAAGCGAATTGGCAGCCAGAACCTATCAAGTTAGCTTAGAAAAAAGTAATCAAATTGGGCACGGATCAAAGCTGTCAACCTAGCTGACAAGTTACTGTGAAAGACGACGGAACTAACTTGAGAGAGTATTTATTCATTTGCTGTCACTGAAGGCTGAAGCAGATGTCCAGACTTCTGGGCTGAGCATAGGTAAATGTGATCTGGTGGCAATTGGTCGATGGTTGTTACTTGTTGGGGACTTGAGGTGTCATTGAGGGGTTGAGCCGTCCAGCATGCATGGTGCTCAACTTCATTTTAACCACGGGTAGGTTAAATGAGTTGAGTTTGGGTAAGCCTGGGCTCGAACCACATGCCACCAGATCTGCCACCAGATCTAGTCGTAGGCTCTCATTTGTGCTCAGACAAGGAATCGGACATCAACTTCAGGCAGCGACAACATGTGAATACTACTTAAATTCGTTCCGTTGTCTGTTAGAATGGCTTGACAGGCTGAGTTTTCATCAACTTCAGTATTATTTATTTATTTATTTTATTAAAATTTTCTAATTGAATTTGCTTAAAACTTTTAAAATTAGATTATCGTAAAACTTTTAACGTGAATATTTAATTTAATAATCAATTTTAAAAAATGATAAGATATTGGAATATTAAAGTTTTTAAGGTCCGGATCTTTTGCAGATCCGCAGACAACTCGTGCGCTTTCATCTGTGGGCTCTGTCGTTATGACATCATATTAATCATGTAATTAGTGGGTCCGCATCACCAGCTTGCGCATCACTTCGCTTTCCCGAATTATTATCATTATTATTTATTATCCATCTCCTTCCTATTTTAACTCTTCATCGATATATTATTTTTAAAATTTGATTATGCTTTAAACACCTTATATATTCTATTATCTATTTCCCATTTTAAATCATTTTTAATTTCTTTTTCATTATTTTTCTCTTTCACATGGTCAAGAATTGTTATAATTTGAAAAAAATCCGTACAAATCCTATTTCCGAATCAAAACTTAAACTACCAAGTTCATCCTATTTTGATTAATAATTTTATTTTTAAAAATTAAATTTACTGTTACATTTTTATTTGTGAAATGTATTAATAGCATTTTTGAGGACTACCCTGAAAAAGGAATATCCTTTTAAAAATGAGCATATGACATTAAACGCGGCACCGTATCCTTTCAATAATTCGCTTTTTACTTATCGCGGTTGCGTTGTATTAATAACATTTTATTAAGGATTATTAATATTAAATGGTGAATTTATTTAAATCCGAAATAATTCATAACATTTATTAATAATTAATGGTTTAATGGTTTAATATTAATTGATTTTATGCTCATTTTGATACCCACGCGTATAAACTAAAAATATTATTACATTAAATCTGTAACTATTAATATAACATTAAATAGTCCTTTAGTAATTTGCCTTTGACAACGGCATATTCCATTTGCGTGGAGGAAAGTGAAACTACGTTTAAATCAAAATTGATTCCAAATCATTGAATATTCGAATTAAAAGATGTCATTGGTCTCGTTTTGTTAGGAGTAGAAAGAATGCAAATTACAGCATTTATAATTAAATAAAACTGCAACTGAAACCATTTCATCAAATATATGTAATTATAGTTAGATTCATTCAACTATTTTTTCCCGTAATCTTTTCTTATAAATAAATAAATAATGTTATTGGATTAATATTAATTTTTTAAATATATTTTATACATACGTTGAGTATACTTTTTGTAAAATGATATTTACAATTCATATTGCGTCTCGAATGCGTCTTCAGTTGATCTTTCAATTGTCATGTTAATAAAATTACTTAAAATTTAATGTGTAGCGCTTCACATCTGAGATAGAGAGAAAGAGACCGAGAAAGGTAGGGAGGAGCCTCGAACGGTACATCTAAACAACAAGAAAAAATAGGAACATGACATAAAATTTAGATTTAAAAGCAAAAGAGTGTATTCTTTTAAAATCTAATAACGATAAACTCCCTATGAGAATTTGAGCGTTATATCTTTTATCGTACAGTTTTCATAAATCTAATAAAAAATGACAAACCCTGTGGCAGTTGGACCCTTAAATTAAAAAATATCGATGCTCGATGCTTAAAATCTGCTCAAGCCTCAAGCGTTAGCGCGCCTCGGGCTCGAGCGATGATTATAAAAGATCGATTGAAATTTTTTTTGCTGAACTCAGCCAGTGATAAAAAAAAAAACTACGGTAACACTACCTTATCACTGCATTTAAGCGGTCCGCCCCAAAATCAAATCTTGGGAAAGGGCGGCACGTCAGCAGGCTCAGAGCCCGCCGCCAGCCTCTCCCACACTCACAGCCGCCTCCACACCAAACAGCACGAGTCAGTTAAACGTCACAGACAAAACATCAAATAGACTCATGAGCTATATGTCTAATAATCTATCCCAATAATCGGTTATGGATTGTTGGTCGCCTTCCCTCCACCGGGACGAGGAATTCACTAAGCTTGTTACTCGAATGAACCCACCAAGGTTTGTTTGTTCCTTCCTTTGTTTCTAATTTTAATTTCTCTCTCCATATGAATATGAATATGATATCCTTCATTAATTTTATTTTACTTTTCCTCTTCTTCGATGTCCCAGGGTTATCGTGGACAATACATCTTCCAGGAGAGCCACTCTGATTCAGGTATCTTCATTTTTTATGTTACTGTCGTTTTTTTTTTGTAACCGAGGAAATGGGTGTGAAGTAAATAAATAAATGATGTTCGTTTGGTTGGTGGTGCATGGAGCATGGTAGGTTCTTAGTGCGAATAAGCGTGGGTGTTTGTTAGAGCTGGTTCAGGTTCTCACCGATTTAAAGCTCACTATTAGAAAGGCCTACATTTCCTCTGATGGGGAATGGTTCATGGATGGTGACCCTTTCTTTCTTTACACATTTCCCTTCATTCTTGTTGCTCTTTTTTATTTTTATATATACATACAATAAGAACAAAGCAAAAATCATTATAACTACTTCCCGTGTCCTGTTTTTTTTTTTTTTTTTTTTTCCGATTAATGGTTTCTTGCAGTTTTTCACGTGACGGATCAACATGGTAATAAACTGCCGGAAGAAGATGTTGTGGAACGCATCCAGCAGGTATGCTATTATTAGTATGTCCCCCTTTTACTGTTTTACATACTGCTCGTCTTCACAGTTCATTTGCCACTTCTTTTCTTTCTTTTTTTTTGATGGGGTGTGATTTTCAGATTTTTATATTTTCGTATCAACTAATTTGTGTTTTTGTTGCTTCATACAATCAATCTGGTTTTGGTTCAATAATTGTAGATGGTGGAAATTGGAATGAAATTGGCACTTGTTATAATAATTCTAGACCTTGTTCTGCTGTTGATCTGATGGTTGTGTTGCATGCATATCGGCATCCTATGATTAATATCAATGCACTAAGTACATGGTAGGGAACTCCTAGCGAAAAGTGCGGGTATTTCAAAACTAGTGGAGCTTTGATTTAAAAGTGGGGGAATTCTATGGGTTGTGTTTTTATTTTTCATTGTTATTATTATTATTTTTTAAAACTAGTGGAGCTTTGATTTCTTTCAGAGTAATTTTTGGTGTTTTTTTTAAATCTATTGCAGTCACTAGGGCCAAGAGGATGGAGTTTCAGGTCCTTACGGGATGTGGGTGTCCATGCCACTACTGAACATGCCACGATTGAGTTGACAGGAATTGATCGACCAGGTCTGCTTTCAGAGATTTTTGCTGTTCTTACTGACCTCAAATGCAATGTTGTAGCCGCAGAAGTTTGGACTCACAATTCGAGAATGGCATCAGTTGTATATATCACCGATGGTGATGAGGTCAAACAGAAGCCAATCAGCGATCCTGATCGTCTTGCTATGGTCAAAAAACTACTCCTCTATGTTCTTCAAGGGGACAAGGATAAACGGTGTGCCAATACTGCAGTCTCTGTGAGTTCGACGCACACAGAAAGGAGGCTGCATCAGATGATGTATGCAGATCGAGATTATGATGTGGATTCCTTGGGCTGTGTGTCCTCAACTGATAGGAGTAGGCCTCATGTAACCATAGAGGATTGTGCAGATAAAGGATACACGGTAGTGAGCTTGAGGTGCCCAGATCGGCCAAAGTTATTCTTTGATACAGTGTGCACATTGACTGATATGCAGTATGTTGTATTCCATGCAACAGTCATAGCTGAAGGACCCGAAGCTTGTCAGGTATGCAGATTCCCCCTAAATTCATTTATCATTTTTTAGCATGTAAACTGCCTGTACATTTTAAAGAAACATAAAATGTACACTGCTTGCTTGAAGCCAAATTACTTAATCTGGACTTCCTCACTGCCAGACTATTAGTTTTTCCTGGTTGGCCTCTTCCTGTCATTATCGTGTAATCACATTTGGTATTATTTTGGTATATAAACGTTTTTCATTGTTTGTATACTTTGCTTTGGTTTTTCATTTCGTAGGAATATTATATAAGACATATGGATGGATTGCCTGTAAATTCTGAAGCGGAGAGGCAAAGGCTAATTCATTGCTTGGAGGCTGCTATTAAGAGGCGAACTTCTGAGGTAAAAACTCAACAGAAAATGATTTATGACATAATCAAAAAAATTTCAATATTGATATTTCATCGGACGGGTATTGCTTCTTAATGAATTGTATAGGGGGTTCAGCTCAAACTTTGTTGTAAAGACAGGATTGGACTTCTGTCTGATGTCACTCGCATATTTAGAGAGAATGGTCTTTCTGTCACTCGAGCTGAGATCACAACCAGGGGCTCTCAAGCCCAAAACTCCTTCTACGTGACTGATTCTTCAGGTGATCCTGTAAACAGTGAAACAGTCAAGGCAGTACAAAAAGAGATTGGCCTAACGATACTGCGGGTGGAAGATGCTGCTTATTCAAACCCAAATACTCCACCTCGGGAAGTTGCCAAGTTCTCCCTGGGAAATCTGTTCCGATCAGGATCTGAGAAGTTCCTCTACAACCTGGGATTTCTAAAGTCATAATCACTTCATCCAGCTGGAAGCTGATAAAACAACATTGCAGGGTCAAAATCACATTGCAGTACTTCTGGTCAACAACCAGTTGATAGGTGTATCTCATTTCACCCTGTAAGAGTTTAAAAAGATACGTGATTTGCCTTGCTGCTGCCTATGCAATGTTTTTAGGGATACTGTAAATATGTACAATGCTGTTATGTTAAACTTCAAGCGCACTGCGCACCCATTTTTTTTCAATAGTTGGACTTAGATGCAGCTTTAAGATTTAAGAAACTAGGGAAAGCTAATACACTTCCAAGGCACGAGAATGCAATTCTAAAGTTACATAGTTGCCCTTACTAATGTAACTTCACGAAAAGGATAAGGAGTTACAAATCCAAAATTAATTGTTCTCGGAAGAGATGTTTCTTTTACGCTTAGCAATGTAATGTGTTCATTATACTAAATATGCGATTTTATAATTTTCGAAAATGACAAGGTGTTAGGCATGACAGTAATGGATCCTAATATTTATGATGCTCTCAATTGCATCACCGAGATAGTTTAGTAGGAAAGACAATATCAGTCATTGAGGTGTTGTGCTTGTTGGAAACAAATTAAGTCTAGATCTCCTTAATTTCAGCCCTCTAACACGTTGAAAAATCTGTATATAAATTAACCTCCCAATAATTTCACTGCCTCGCACTCACCAGGTACTAAATCTGGAGCTTGTAACTGCCTAATAATTCTACACCCCCCTCAAACTGGAAGGTAAATGTTAATGAATCCCAGCTTGGAACTTAAATCATCATGTCTTTTTTGGCAGAGCCTTAGAATGTTGGCTATTTGAAGACACGTGGGTACATATACCATTTTGATCATCCCTTCATCTATCTTCTCCCTTATGAAGTGCTGATCAATCCCCACATGCTTAGTTCTGTCATGATGGACTGAATTCTTCGCAATGCTGATTGTTGAATGGTTACAGGACATCTTCATAGGTGCTTCACCAGAAATTCTTAATTCCTATAGTACCCTTCTTTGCCATATTCCCTCACAAATACCATAGGCCATTGCCCAGAGTTCGGATTCCGCATTACTCCTTAACACCACTGATTGCTTCTTCTCCATGTGACCAGATTTCCCCACACTGCCACACATAAGTACAATACCCTGAAGTTGATCTTCAGTATTGTATTGATCCTGCCTGGTCTGCATCACTGAATACCTCTATGTCTCTTCTTTGATTCTTCTCAAAAAATAATCCTTTACCTGGTGTTAGCTTTAGATACCTTAGAATTCTATACACTGCCTCTATATGTTCTTCATTTGGATTGTTCATAAACTGACTTAGTATGCTGACAGAAAATACGTTGTCTGGTCGTTTGTGAGAAAGGTAGATGAGTTTACCTACTTGGTGAGGGGTGTTGACACATGAGCTTTGATGAATGATGCCATGACTGATGAGATAGTCATCGAGTTTGATATTGTCGGTTCTCAAAACTTGGATGCTGGCTTGGAATTGAGTTTCTATCATGTTGTTGAACTTTTTGAAAATCTGACCTACCTCTGATTTTTCTTTCATGAGAAAAACCCATGTAAGCTGAGTGTGATCATCAATAAGTGTAATGAACCAATGGGAACCAATCATCAATAGTTTAGATGGCCTCCAAATATCACCGTGGATCATTGAAAAAGGATGGAATGATTTGTAGAATTGGTTGGGATAAGAATGATGGACATGTTTAGAGAATTGACAAATTTCACACATGAACTCATTTTGGTTTTTATTAAGAAATAGAGAAGGAAACAGTTTCTCAAGATATAAGAAATTTGGATGGCCTAATCTATAGTGCTACAACATGATTGCACTATCATTATTAGAAGATAGATGGAAAAGGAAATAGGATTACTTGAGAGGAGGATTTGTAACCTCGAGAAGATAGTGTCCCAAGCGCATTTTAGCACTTCCAATTGTCTTCCCCGAGTCCAAGACCTAAAATTCACACACGTTTGTATCAAGTTTAGTCACACAATGCAATTCTTGAGTAAGTTTACTAATGGACAGTAAACTGCAATTCAAATTTGGCACAAAAAGGACTGATTCAAGTGTGATATTCTTTGATACTTTAACAGAACTGTACCAACCACTTTTGAGAGTGAACCATCGGCTGTTAAGTTTTTATCACATGGTCTGTAAATCGAAAATAGGTCCTCATTGCCAGTCATATGGTGTGAAGCTCCTTTTTAACATTGAGAGCACTGACAAAATTACCTTTTTAGGCTAAGGACCTGTAGAACCTCTAATTGTTCCTTGCTGAATGGAGTGGGTGAAGTTGAAGATTTGCCATCCATTGAGACAAAATTGCATCATCTCTCTCTGTCGTTAGCAGGCGGGGAGACTTCCAATCTGCTGGCTCCCAGATTTCTCCTGCTGTTCCGTAGAGTAGGAATTTCTCTCTGATTTCTTTAGTTATGGAATTGATGAGTCATGACATTGAGTCAGTTCTCCCGTATTTAGCCGAGTATGCTCTGATACCATGTTTAAAGTAGAGAAATTCTTCATTATTCTGATCCTTAAAAAATAGGTACAAGCTCCTTACAAATAGACGTTGATACAGCTTATTTCTATGGACATTTATAGCATACCATAATAGGATCAAATTTAACTAAAACATAAAACAATAAAATAGGAAATAAATATATATACAGATATGGTAGCAAGCTACCAATATCCCCTAGAACCAAATTAAGTCTAGATCTCGTCAATTGCAGCCCTCTAAAAGGCAGACAGCAGATGTGTATATAAATTAACCACCTAATATTTCCACAGCCTGATTCACTAGGTACTAAATCTGTAGCCTTTAACTGCCTAATAATTCGACAGTTATACATATGCTGCCATGAATCAGGTATGTAAAATTAATGCTTTCTATTTTGTACGTTATCAGCAATGGGGTAAAATTTATTGATCTGACTGTTGGTCCATTTTTTCCTCTAGTGGCTTCACTTGTCCCAAAATTTTGCGGCCATCTATCTACAAGGCACTTGCACTAACATACAGGTAAGACGTAACAGGTTACTATTATTTTTTCTTTGCGTAGATACATATGAATGAGAAAAAAAAAGCACTACCAGTGTAGCTAGAGTATGCAGCCAGATAAAATTAGCAACGACCCATGTATTTATGTGGTTTCGCCTGTGACATTTTAGAAGCTATCCATTGAAGGGACTCACGGTGACCAGCAGATTGTTTTTATATTTTAAAATGCAATCAGATGACAGTAATCTATAATGTGTCCCTTCATGGTCCACGGCCTTAAAATTAGATGTCTCTAGACAATCCATGCGCACATTCATGTACACAAACCTCTATAACTAGTAAAAGAAATGTACTGTATTGAAACGCTAAATAACGTCACCAGTTACCACTTGTCATTAGAAGATTTCTGCCTTAATTGTCACTTGTCAAATATGCTCTCTTTACTGCACACTTGAAATAATCTGGAGAACCATAGCTGTCACATGGATTTGGTATAGGAAAGTCTCTACAAGTTTCTTTGGCCACATTTCGCCTGTTTCCACTGTCATCTTTTTTTTTTTTCAAAATGAATATTATTGTTCCTGAAACTGAAACCTATGTGAAGTCTCCTTATTTCTAAGGCTTTAAAACTTCTTTTAAAAATACAACTAGACACCTTGGGTTTACAGTCAAAAGGCCATACACAAACTATGCGTTTGTAAGGTTCAGCTTATGAATTTAGCACATCTTTTTTATTGCAGGAAGGTTTTATACCAACATGCACATTTTGTCCTATGTTCTGCTTGTAAATCTCCCATTATCAGTGTCTTGTAAATCTCCGATTTTTGAAATTTTAGGTTTTCTCTTAATTTTCAGAAAATGGACATCTATCATCAATGAGCAAGAGAAAAATCGGTTTACTCCTATAAGCATTTTATTGTGGCCTTATAGATTGGAAAGTAAACACTTTTTGAAAGCATGGTGGTTGTTGTTATATTATTTTCCCCTTTTATTCTTATTTTACCCAGCTAAGAGAAGATCATCATTTAAAACATGGAGGAAGGATGCAATTAGACCTATTTCTCAAGGTTGCACTTCACTTTTATTTCAGAAGTTTGTGTGCATGTAACATTGCTATCTGTGTGTGCTTGGGTGCATTTAGGATGCAAGAAACAGGAGATAAATAAAATTTCATTGGCTGATGAATGTGGATGTTATTGAGTGGCTGCGGCTTATTAGCTATAGTTATTTAGTTATTGTCATATTGTTTAGTGGGCTTGATCCATTGTGGGGCTTGACTCATTGTTGGATAAGTAACGTCATTTTATTATTTTATTTTATACTATGTTTCTATAAGATGTAGGTTGTTGGATTAAAGTTGGATGATGCCCTTGCATTTTGGAAAGCTAAGTTCTCACAGAGGGTAATGATCCTATAAATATGTTTTATCTAGTGTTATAATTTACTTCTAATTAAAATTTTCCTCCCATTCTTCTCCCCTATGTGATAGGCTCAAACCAATCATAAGAGGGAATCTCAAATTTCACTTTTTCCTTCATTTGCTAGGGGTTTTATTGCATGTAATAGTTTCGTTACGTAGAGCATCGCTAATATTTTTAACTAAAGCAAAAATTAAAGTTAAATTTAGTTTAAACTTTATAAATTTTTTCTTCAATGGTACAACTATAATTTTAGCTTCAACAAAAAATTTAAGTTAAATTTAACTAAAATTATAATTTTAGCTAATGTTGCTACATCATTCTCTTATTTTAAAATCTTAATTTGTCCTTCACGTCAAACACAACATTAAAGGGGAGAGAGAGTTTTTTTAGGATAAATTAGAAAAAATTCATTTAAGCAATTAAAATTAGCTAAGACTATTGTAAATTAAAATTAATATTTTTAGGATAAATTAGAAAAAATTGATTTATAAAATTCATTGTTTTAAATACTTAAAAATAAATTGTTTTATTATGGTACTATAGAGAATTGAACCTTGTGTCCAAATTAAATTCCTAAAATACTATGGAGTTTGAGTAACCTGTGGCATGAATCTAAGCTTGCGTCAGGCCCCGGCCATTGGAAACCTAGTAGAATGCAATCCATGCAGATTAAAGTCTATTTGCACCTTGCCTATACAACTCCCCCCCTTTTATCCAGTGTGTAGCTCTTATATATTCTTGTGCATGTGTGATATGTTATTACTTACACCACACTGGTGCTACCAGATCGCATGCTATGTTGGTGTGGGGATGTCAGGAATGTCTCATTTTTCTATTCTTCTAATGCCTTTTTTGTATTAATAGATTGGAACAGAGAGGTTTGACAAAGAATATGCTTATAGCATAGATCATAATTATGGAAGAGAATTAGAGAAGGGAAGAGAACTGTAATACTTCATCTTATGCCACTTTATAGGTTGACGTATAAGTATGTGGTTACCTTATGGTATCAAAAAGTTAATTTGTAATTTTGAGGATTACACACCTTACTCTTGTCAAAAAGTTATCTCATCCACTCCTCTCCATGAAAGCCCATTTCAACATTTTGGATAAGTTACTTACCCTGGTAGTGGCAGCTTATATGACTAATTCATTATAATTCTTGTCCACATTAGAAAAGGCAAGTTTCGAATTCTTACTCTCATGCCATATGATCATATCTAGCTACTAGTTGTTTGCAAGATGCTATGTTAACATTAAAGTGGTTGTTTCTTATTCTATTTGACTGCCCTTTGGTTCAAAAAACTTAATCTTGGGAAGTCTTCTTTGGCTTTAAAATATTCCTATAATAAATTAGAAATACACCGAAGATAAATGAGTAATATAAAGAGTCTAGAGACAATATAAATCACGAGTTTTTTAAAATAAGATTTATAATCCATGTTTTTCATAAATTATTGAGACATGTTAATGAGATGTGGATTCTCAACAAGTTCAACTCCCAACTTTAATATCATAGTTTCAAGTGTAAATCCCCAAATTCTGACTTGTGACCTCTATTGTTTCCTTGGGGATTTTGTGTTGAAAATTGAGTATAGTTATTACAACTCTAAAAGTAAGATTGAAAATTAAAATAGAGTAAATTATATATCATATAAGCTTTGTAACCAAAAACAATAGATCATATCATATAGAAATTATAAACTCTGCATGTGTTTAGTTTTTTCTTGAACGAAGGCAATAACCGAGGAGTTCAGTTTGTATAGCCCTGGGAAGAACTTCTTGGCAATTTATATGGACCTATAAATCTTATGTAACAGTGAAGAGAATGTGAGAGCTGCCACCAGTAAAGTGGGAGTAAATGACCGAGCCATGGAGGATTGACGGCAAAAGTGCTAAATAAGCATACTAATATTGTTGCATTTGCATTGATGCAGTTTTGCTCATTTTCCCTTACTTCAAATTTTGTTTGCAGACGTGGTAACATACGCGCAATTGGCATGCACTTCAACATTTGAAGCCGCACATGGTACAGCTTGTGATGCTGGTATTAGTCATCCAATCAGTACTTTATTGACAGCCAGAAGTTTCTGCAGTCGAAGGTAACTCTCGTTTTGTAACAATAACATTTTAGTTAAATGTGTAGAAACTTATTAACCTATTATTTGTTGAATTGCAAGGACCACAACATTATTATATCACAACTGTCATACTCCAGTCTTCTTTAGAGGGCTGTTTCTGTTTGCGGACTTCATTTTTTTGTTATAAACAGAATTACAGAAACATGTGTTCATAAACAAATCGAACCATCCAAACACTTGAGATGTGCAAACGTGTTTATAAACAAATAAGCGCCGCTAAAACACCCTCATAATCCGCTCTGACCTGAAGCCAATTATATTGCCTTTTAATACCACTTAAACTGTACTGACAATAAATCTAAGTTGTCATTGTGGAGTGACTATTGAGAAGCCGATTAAATCTGGGTACCGCAAGAGCACATTAAGCTGATTATTCATTATTATATGAGCATTAAGCTGATTATTATATGCGCCTGCTACTTTATGGCCACCCCGTGGCTGCTGCTGCTTTATGGCTATGGCCACCCCGTGGCTGCTGCTTTTTTAAGTGCGTGTTTCCAACATCCCCCACCCCAAAACCAGCTGGAGAAGGGGTTGGTTTTATTCCAACCTTTTAAAAAAATTGACACATTTAATTTAATACAATTCTTTGGCGCTGAATGCTAATGCTGATCCTCCAATTTCTATTATTGTCTTAAACAATTGTGGCTCTCTGATTAATGCCAATTGACCCTATTGGCATTTTCTTGTTTAAATGTTATTTTGATTTTGATTAGAGGCAAAGATATTATTATTATTATTATTATTATTATTATATAGGAAGAAATGTACACACATGGATAGTGTGCCACCAAAATAAAGGAAATATCTCTTCCTTAACAGCCCAGATAGCCTCTTGTGTATTTTTTTATTTGACACGTGTAGGTGTGGGAGTGGGAGGTCATGTTTGACGTGGCGGGGGGTAGATTTTTGGGTCGGTGCATATTCTCGTGGAATGAAATTATAGGCGATTAACTTTATGTTATATATTAATCCCTTCTTCTTCTTCTTCTTCAGGAGGACATCACTCCACTAACGTGCTACCACCCATTCACGTGTGTGCTGGCGCTGGTTTTCCCATTATTTCAAAAATCGAAGCCGCTTTATATTTACTACTTTTTTTATAAAGTAACTTTGTATTTTAAATAAAAAGAATGCATCTTATCTTCAACCTTTATATTAATTTTTGTAATCAACTGAGTTATTGAAGTTTTCAGTAGGTGAATATATCCTTATTCTGGGGAGAAACTTGACTTTCGTATTTTATTGTTAGAGTATTAGTAATGGATACCTAAACCTTTGTTTGGTAAAGGGTTGAAAAGATTGGAAAGAATTTTAGGTTAAAGAAATGTTGTTGGTTGGAGTTTGAAAATGAAGTGAATTTTTGTTAATATAATTTAATTATAAATTTAAAAAATAAAAATATATATTATTTAAAATATTATTTTTAATCTTATATTTTTTAATTATGTACGTTTATATAATCTATTAATAGTGGTATAATTTTAATCATTTTTTTCATAGAAATTTTACATGGTTGTCATAAAATTAGTTTTTGTTTTTTATCGCTTTTTCGAGCATTTTATTTTCACCCCTCATTTTTTTACCTCTTGTCAAACAATATAAAATGAATTTTTCTTGTTTTTTCCACACACTATTTTTCATAGCATTTCCTCTCCTATCAAACAAGAAATGAAATATATTAATATATTTATTTACATAGAACAATAATGGTCATAAATTATCCTTAAATTTTGTATGTTGATTACAGATTTTGTTAAAATTTAAATTTCTTGGTGGAAACTAGATCACATGGAGGAGCAAAAAGCCAAATATGATTGCTAGGTCTAGTGCGGACGTAGAATTTTGGGCTATGACACTAGGAATATGTGAACTTGGGATTGCATAGGTTTTAGGATTTCTATACACAATGATAACGTAAAATTATTGCTATAAGTCATTGGCTAGTCAAATTTAGTTAGTATGTGAAAATTTATAGCTAAAACACAAATTTTAAAATTAATTAATGATTAATATGTTTTTATGTAGATAAATTTATTAAAACATTTGACTATTCTCTTAAATAATCTACATCAGTTTCATAATATCCATTTACATAATGAATAATATACTATTTGATACATTTTGCTTATCCATCCACATCTTATTATTTATTTCTATCTCTATTCTTTTAAATTATACTTTTTTATTTCATGTTTACTTTTTATCTATTTTACTTATTATAATTCATCATTAATCAAAAGCACACATATGACAAGAAATATATTTTAAAAATATGTGAAGGATGAATGATAATATGAAGATTATCTTTCTGATTTTTATTTTAAATTTTACAGTTTAAATAACCTAGAGTAATTTTTATTCAAAAGTTAAAAATTTTTATAAATAAACTCTACGTTTTTATGCAAGTGTATTTTTCTGATTTATTTATTTTATTTTTGTTAAGAACAAAGTATATTAATACATTCTTTTTCATTGCTGCTGCTTTTTTCCTTGCTGCGACTTTCATGTAGCTTATCATCCGATGCCATTAAATAATAGCCACACCGAATCAGATGGAAGTGGAAAGCTCAAATGTTACTTATATTGGCTCTAAATTATTTGATTGAGAATGTAGGAATGATTTATTTGTTCAAATTAATCCTTTTCGTATTGTTTTTTTTTTTTTTTGCTTTTTTGGTTTCATATTGGGAGAGACCAGTCTCTATTACTTCAAATATCTTGCAGTGGTATCATTATCCATTTATCATAACTCGACCAACGTTGGACAGGACAACTGATCGTGAGCCCTAGCAATTAGTTGTTAGCATTATTTATTTATTTATTTGTTTATTTATTTATTTATTTTTATTTTCAACCTCCCTTCAATTTCTGTGCAAGTCACTTTCTCAGTCAAAAGCTGCCATCCTAAGAGTCAAAAAGATCACCTAGAAAACCCGGAAGTTTACTTAGCCATACTGGTGCACCATTTTTAATGATTAGTTGATAATTAATTATTCGCCTTGGTTGGTATTTGCAAACTACTATCAAAGATATTCAAGAATTAAATCGAATTCATTAATATATATATATAATCATAAAGTATTCTTAAAATGCATATTTTAATTAAAAAAATTAATAAATTATAAATTTTACTCTGTTAATTATTTAAAAATTTTAAAGTAAACAAAATAAAAATTATAGTTTATTAAATTTTTTAATTAAAATATTTTAAAATATTTTATAATTATATATGATTAATATTTAATTCCATGTATATAATTTTAAAAAATATTTAATAAGAGCATACTTTAAATTAAATGTTATAACTCTTTCCGCTGTCGTGTAGGTTGAACTTTGAAGTTTGAAGTCATGAGTCCGTTTTGACTTATTTTGGTGAGATTTATTTTAAATTAATTAAATCTACGGCGAGCAAAAGTAGCTAGGCCAAGTTCGGCTAATAATGCCTTGTTGATTTGGTTTGTTAATGTTTGACGTGTTAAGATTATTTAAGTTAAGTAATAATGTATTTTTTAAAATTTATATTGACGAATAAATTAAATATATAATAAAAATTATTGGAAAATGATTTGTGTAAATATTTATTTTGTATTGTTTACTAGCTAGTGTGAGCACCGATTAGTTGTATGCTTGCAGTTTAAACAAATGCCAGATTTATTAGGGATCTGAAGGGTGATGAAAGCAATTAGCATCGTAGAAAGTTAATGAGACACCAAATAGGCATTATCTGTATTTTTAGTTATAGAACACTGCCAATTTAGTCCAGGAGACTGCTCTGTTGTGTGTGTGTATATAAATTATATAGTAAAGAAAAAGTAAAATTTATTAAATTGAAGAAAAATATATTTATTGCCAAAATAAATTGAATATCTCATTGAAAGGCTGATGGTTTATGTTGGATAATTTTTTGTTTATATTTAAGTTTGAATGTTTTATGATGTATGATGGTTTATGTATGAAATAAATATATTTGTATTATATGTCTTTTGTATTTTTATTAAAAAAATTAAATTAAAAATATATTAATCAAAATAATATTGTTTTAATAAAAATATAAAAGACTGTAATACAGGCCTGTTTTAGAAATTATAAATATATTTATTCATCATATATATAATTCCACATTTTTACATTTGTCTCGACAAATCATGTATTTTTTTTCAGTGTAGGGTGAAGGGTGGAACCACTCTTTATAGTACACATCATTACATACTAATTTTTTTTAATATAAGTTAAAAAGATATGGCTATAATAAAAATTTATGATATTGGACTGAAATGGTTAACCAGATTAGTGTGATAAATAATGCGTTTGGGGACATAAATACATCATTAATTTCTCTTTCTGTCGATCATTGCGTTCGTGGTAGATAACGTATATAATTTAGTTTGATGAAATTTGATTTCATAAAATTTTCTCTCTATCAATCATTGTATTCGTGGCAGATAACATGTTTAATTCGGTTAAAAAAATAAAACTTTAATTCAAGAAATAAAACTTGTAGGGATGATAATGTTGCCTCATTCCGCTCTGATCTGCCCTCCCAAATTCGATGTTTTTAAACAAAATTTTCATATTTTGCTCTTAAAAACACTAATCAGCCTCATTCCAATCTGTCGCATGGGGACGTCCTTGCAGTGGCCACGGGAGGGAGGTTGCAATATGGAGGGAGAGAACATGTAAAAACATGTCACTAAGATGTTCCTGATTTTCTTACTCGAATATAAATTATTTTCAAAAAATAAAAAACAAAACACCCGCTAAACAATAACAATAAGACTATTTAAATATAAAAGAAAACAGTTACCAACATACTCATAGCCTCTCAATTACTTCCCACACGACCTCTTAAGAACGGGTCATGACTTGCCTTTGTTTACAATATTGTTTGGTTTTGGTCGGTTGCATCGGTTCACATATAGCAGTTGGATTAATATTCCACCTTATACATCATCTGTGTTTTTCTCCTTTTTGTCGCGATGTTTGGATAAGCATAAGAAAAGGGGTATTTGATAAAGGTACAACTCAATTAATTGCAAATAATGAGCTATAGCTATAATGATTGAGCACACTTTTTTTTTTTTTTACCAATACATGGTATAATGCTATGAATATTGTTTATATAAACAAAGTCTTGTGCTTCCCGTGATTTTTGTTAATTGATATATATATAGGTGTGCAAATGATGAGTTGGGCTGCTTGGTGATCTGTCCCTCGAGAATCAGACTACTACTCCCTTTGTACCGCCTGTAGTTGCAAATTATGCTATGAACGGCACCAACACCACCTCTATGGCTACTGGTTATGTAAAAGAAGCGCAGGAATCTCTAATTAATCTCTGAAGGAGAGAAGCGGGGGCGAAGAATGGCTTCAATGTGACATGCTGATATCTAGGCTCTAGGCTCTGGCCCTGGAGGAGAACAGGGGCTCCCGACCCAGTCCAGTGGTTATGAGGGAGAAACAAAATGGTTGGGTTGACCTTTCTTTAATTTGTTGCCTTGACTCATGCAAAATTCGAAACCCACGAAAGAAGCGTGCCACTCATGTGCCTGCCTCCACCAACGGTTTTGTCGGCAAAGGGTCACAGGATTTCACAGCTCACAACTCAAGAAAATGGGCATAATTAATTAATTAATTAATATTGAAGGCCACAGCACGTGTTGACTTACTACCCCTGATTTCCCTTCATATATAAATTGAAAATTTGGAGATTCGGTGAGCTTTAAATCGTATAATTTTGAAGTTTACTCACAATTCATAGGTTAGGTCGTGTGACAGAGTAATGGAGTGGTTAAAAATTTTAATAAATTTATTTATTTAAAATAATATTGATCATAAATTAATTAAAATTTATAAATTAATTGATATCTATAAAATTAAAATTTTAATAAGTATAATTTATGATGAATTATAAATTTTATAAGTTTGTAATAATATTCGTTTTATGGTTAATAATTTTTTTAAAAGAAATATAAACATTTTTTTAAAAAATTAATCCCAAATATAAAAATTCACCTTACAAATTTTGTAAAAATTGAATCACATTGGAAAAGTGTGGATACGGATTGATTTGCTTTGGTTTTTACCGCAGCTATCTGTCGTCTGGTTGCTAGTTGATGATGGTAGATGGGAAAAATAGAAGTGGGAGCAGGAAGGAGGAGAAAAAAAAAAAATCAAAGTATGAAAGAATTGGGAACACACAAACTCTATGCGCTTGTTGTGTGGCCTTTTTTTCTCTCTCTTAAAAAGCTGAAAGCAACAACAACCCCCACTGTCCCTCTCTTTGCCACCCATTTCTTTGAGCCTGCTTCCTTCCTTTCTGTTCAGCTTCTTCATTTTTTCAAGTACTTCTTTTTCTCTACTTCTCGGGGCAGGACCACCAAAACCTAACGAGGGTGGGGGAGTGGGAGAGGCCAGCCTTACACATACTAAGCTCCCATGCTTCTCTCTCTCTCTCTCTCTCTCTCACACACCCACACACCCACCTGCATTTGATTCAAATAATTTTCCATTTCTTTTTATTTATTTCCTTGTCTTGCTTTGTTTGTTCCAATAATTGCCGCATCAACGCTACCCTGCCCTCTGACAAAGAAGAGACAAAAACTATTTAAGTCGCTCTCTCTTTCTCTCTCTCTGTATGATTAATATGGTTGAACCTTTATGGCTTATTGATAGAGTCGTTTTCAGAGAGTTTGTGGGTGGGATGCCTACATAAGTCTTCTTCTTCTGCTCTTCTGTAAGTACCCATACACCTCTCAACTTCCTGTTTCAGTCTCCCTACATCTTACTCTTATTAGAACAACAACAACAATAATAATCAGTGTGAGTTTAGCCCTGTGAGCTCCCTTGTGCTTTTATCTTCAGCTCCAACCTTTCTGGGTCTTGAAGCATCTCTCTCTCTCTCTCTCTCTCTCTCTCTCTTTTTTTTTTCTTTCAGGTAAATTGTATTTCACCACCAACTTGACTCGTTGAGGTGTCAGAATTCTGGTTTTGGCCAACTCATTGCATGATTGCTGGGATTTTCTCAGGTATACCTTCATATTTCTGGCTTGTGCACATTTCTTTGAACCAATTTGATGGCTATGTTTTAAAAGTCTTATATGCGATCTCAACTGCAAAATGGGATGGAAATTTATTAACATATTTGTGGGGAAGGACTTGTTTATACTAATAATAGACATGTCTTGTCTGAGTGCCAGTCATTTTATTGGAATTCTCAAGTAAACTGTCTGTAATCGGCAGTTGATTTAGAAGATAGTACTCCTATTGCCTTAATGTCTTTCCTCCCATGTTCACTGCGTATATGATACAAGTGGTGGTGGCAATGGCAGCCCGAACATTCCCCCTGAACGCAAACTGAAAGTTTTCACGCAGATTGGGTTCATTATGAAAGTGACTGCTTTATTGGCTCTGGCAACTCGATCATAATTTTTGTTGGGATTTTTTAAAAGAAAATTTCAGGGGACATTTCTAGTTGGAAATATAGATTTCTTAATTCCAGCTTGGATGAGAATGAGATGCATCCTCCCGATGCTGACGCTATTTTTGGCATTCCATGCCATAGTAGTTCTACCACAAAGTGTAACCTAGTTCCATTCAACAATTAATGAGCTTAATACTCTCCTTTTGAGCTCAATCAATTACTATAATTCTAAGCCCTGACGGAATGTGCAGAAGCCGTTGGTTGTGAAGCCCTTTTACATTAATTGCTTGATGGAGCATTCAACTATATATTTGTGAGATGAAGACTTGTCCCAATCGTTAGAGGCAAACCCCCAACTATTTGGATGCATGATCAAATCTCACTTGGTGTGTGTACACACACACACACACAGAGTTTTCTGGATGTTGAAAATTATAGTTCCTGTTGTTTATTCTGATTAGATGTGTTTTGAAAGGATCCTTTGATGGAGTATAAGTAATTTTTTGAGAAAAGAACTGAGAGGAGGGCAAGGAAAACTGGAAGTGGGAAGTTAGGAGGTTTT
Organism: Taxillus chinensis; assembly: GCA_023512835.1. Taxonomy (NCBI): domain Eukaryota; kingdom Viridiplantae; phylum Streptophyta; class Magnoliopsida; order Santalales; family Loranthaceae; genus Taxillus; species Taxillus chinensis. Next base: position 16,892,032 of record CM042090.1, read on the forward strand.
ACGGGTCTATGACACCACAATTTTTTTGGACTTCCCGAGATTAGAAAAATAATCCATGCTAAAATGGATTTTCTATCTGCAATTTTGAAGCTTGGCAACTTAGGTGATTCGAGAGACAAATTGGAGTACGGTTTAAAGTGCTGTGGATTCTGTGATGGACTCATTGTCATCTGGATCATCAAAGAGGACCCGGCCACCTGTTATGGGAAACCTGACTGTAGCATGCTCGGTTGATGGGTGCACGGCCGACCTTAGCAAGTGCAGAGATTACCATCGCCGCCACAGGGTCTGTGAGCAACATTCTAAGACCCCCAAGGTCACAATTGGTGGTCATGAACAAAGATTTTGCCAGCAATGTAGCAGGTATGATACTTTATGCCTATGGAGAGAGCAAAACTCCTCGTTATGTCTTTCCTTGTATTCTTAATTCTCAACTCTTTAAATTCTTGCACATGACATCTGGATTGCATCATTGACGTGGGCTTACATAGCCAGCTGATATGGTATTTCAATGAATTTGACGATTACTGACTGGTTCTCTCACAGTTTAAGTTCATTCTGTGCTTGCTTGATGTGGTGTTGTTTGTCTAGACCTTATCAATTCTTCATTATCAGATGAAGGTTGTTAATTATTTTCTGAGTCATACTATTGATCTCATAATTTGTAGGTTTCATTCGCTGGTGGAGTTTGATGAGGGAAAGCGAAGCTGCAGGAAACGCCTTGATGGACACAACCGACGCCGGAGAAAGCCTCAGCCTGAGTCCTTCTCCATAAACTCTGGGAGGTTTTTCACAACTCATCAAGGTTTAGCAACTAGACTATAGGATTTATTTGTACATTTAGAATTATTAGGCGTAACTTGTCACATTTTTATATGACTGAAACAACTCAACTAGTGCATGCAACTCACAGGCACGAGGTATTTGACTTTTGGCGGTTCTCAAATATTCCCGCCCTGCTCCAGCAGCGCCAGCACGATTACCAGCACAGGGAGAAGCATTGCTAGGAACAGTCCTGTGAATACTAGGAACCCGGTGCTGCTTGATTACAACAGCCAGTCGCGACAACTGAATTTCATGGATGATACACAAAACTCCTTCACCCACTCATTCACCTGTTCTACAGGAGCAAGTGGGCAGCAGCAGCAACATAGTTCCTTCTCACAGGGGCCGAGTCTGGGTTTCTCTGAAACAACAACATTAGGCCACCCACTTGTCGATCATCCCAAATGCACTTCGGCCAATGACCAGCGGAAGTTTTATGGAGGACTCCACCGACCAGGCGTGGGTGCTGGCTCTGGCTCTAGTTCCTGTTCCAATCACCGTGCTCTCTCTCTTCTGTCATCACCGTTACCCTCTGAGACTCCACAGACTGGTGTAGGATGGTGTGTTTCGCAGACTCAGCCCTTTCCTTCTTCGCCAGAGCTTCAATATCACCATGGTGCACAAGCTCAAGCACAACAAGGCCACCACTTCTCCTGCTCCCAACAGCGCTGTGTGTTGGACTCGGATGCCAACTTTAACTGCCAGGAAATGTTTCAGAATGGGCCGTCTTCTGGTGGTTCTCACAACATGCTTTCTTTCTCTTGGGACTAATTGGTTTGAGAAGTGGGAGAGGACCTTCCACAATGTTTGTTGTTGCGAATGCCAATGGTGGTATGGTGTGGTTGCCTATCATATCATCAGTCATCACTGTATTTGGAAAATGCAAATAATTTACCGCAAATTCTTTGTTTGTTTACATGTGTGCCGGCGCGCGGGGCGGGATGTTTATTTTTTTTGGGCCTTTTAATTAATAGGCTGCCAATGAGGCAGAAGGGCCCATGCGCATTTGTTTGCATCCAATTCCATTTAATTCGGGGTAATCTAAGCTTGTTCAAACTCTAGGTCATTCACATCCGTTTTTCATTTTTTTCGTTGGAATTTTCTTTGTGGGGACAAATTTTAGAGTTTGGATGAAAAATAGTTTGTACGGTGAATTCTCATATATGTGAATCAATTATTCATTCTGTATATTATATATATATATATATATATAATAATGTTCCTAATAATATTTTTGAATATTCTAGTTTAAGTTTTGTGTTTGATTCAATTCATCAATAAATATTTATGAACATATTTGAACATCTTAGTTTGATTTAATTATGGTCCTACTTAAAATGCTCTCTCATTTCCACTACAGTAATTTGTTCAGAGCATTAGTAGCATATTTTCTATAAAAGTTTATTTTTATTTATTTATATAAAAATAGTAAAAAGGTAATAAAATTATCCTCATAATAAAATTTTTATATTTAATTTGTTTATGGGATTATATATATTTTTTAATTTATTAAAAAGCATTCTTCACTCTTTATGATTTTAAAATTATAAATTTTTTAATTTTTTTATCTTTCTTTTTCATGTTTTCTCATAAATTTTACTTTTTCTCAATATTAAATTATAAAAAAATTATTATTGACAAAATATATGAGTATAAAATTTAATTTTAAAGATATGAAGAGTGATTTAAATAATCTATTATAATATATATTTGTATAGAAAAGCAAAAAAATAATTTAGATCTTTAAACTTAGAAAAAACAATTGAAAACCTTCTGTTAGTGTCGTAAGTCCTATGTAATCGTCTTTAAAAAAACTAATTAACACTTTTTTCCTTTCTTAAAAAGCACATTTACCAAGTAATTAATTAATGGCTAGCTTAACTTACCATGAACGTATTTTAACCATGAAGCTTAAAATCTTTTAAAATAAAAATCAAAAATCAATGTTACATATAAGCACATTATACATGTACACCATGAATAATATTTTTGTCATTAGATTGATAGTTTTTTTTTTAATTCAATCTAATGGTAGAAAAAAATATTCTTATCCATTTTACATGCACAATATACCTTCACATAAAATTTTTCATAAACAAACCATGATTTGAGTAAGTATTTTTTTATTGGGAAATGAAACTTTTTTTCTTAAGATTATGCATGATGTAATAATATACATTTGATAATAAAATTACTTACAAAAGTGATGTAAACTTTTAAATATATGATATAATAGAGCTCAAATATCATACAACGTATACACAATACAAATCTGAAATTATAATAAGGCATTCAAATGTGTGATATTTTATTTATCTTCTAATAATTCATATTAAAATTTATCCTGTAACCATATTATATATTTTAATTTATATAAATTATTTGCTCAAATACCACGCTCTCTTTGACAGGAAGTAGTGTGTATTAATGTTGTGCTTTTATTGTTCTGTGTGTAGATGGATTTTTTTTTTTTGAGGGGAGAGGGGTACTGGTTAAAAATGATTTTTTTTTGTTTTTGAAAACTAAGGAAACGTTTGTTTTATCTTTATGTTTTTGTTTTTAAAATATAATAATGATTTTTAATTACACAAACATAAAATTAAAAATTACTTTATTCTTTGAATCTTAAAAGTTAAAAATAATATTTTATTATTCTAATTACTCGAATATAATTATTATATTTAAAAAATAAAAATAAAAAATAATCAAAACAAACTTGTCGTAATAACTTAGTTTTTTATTTGATATTTTGATAAGATCAGAATTAGGCTTGGTTTAGGTTTCTTCTTTTAAAGTTGTAGACGCGTGAATAGAGTAGTAATCATTATTGTTGTCCGATGCGCATTTGGCGAGCCAAGAGGAGGCACACTAATTAAGCATTGCCCAGGGGCAACAGAGCACAAGCAATTTAATTATTTCAATTTATAGAAGCAACGGCCTATAATTCCTTTATTTTTTTTTTGCTATCTTGAGTTTGTACGTGGTGTGCTTAGAACAATTACTATGTTTGTAGGTGGAAAAGGGGTTCAAGGTACCCAAGTCTTGTGCTTAATTGGATGCAACCGGTGAGAATTGTTGCTGATGCTTCAAGGGGTTTAGAGTATCTGTGTTTCATTGAAACAAGTCTTACAAAATTATTAATTCCCATATACACTTTCCGTCGATACATTGTTTAGCTCTTCCAATCTTGTGAGTAGGATGGATTATTTAACTAGCTCTCGTTTTGGTTTCATATTATAAATGTATTGGACCATAAAGCCCATCAAAATTGGTCGTGGTTCAACAATTGGTGGATACATCTAACTATTCCATCTGTCCCTTCCCCAATTGAATCTATAATGTTAATGGAAAGTGTAGTAGTACTAAAGTGTAGCTCCAATCAATTTTATGTCGGTCTTGAACCAGTAAACTTTTGTTGCGCATTACCCAATCAAAAATTCAAAATGAAAATGGTTAAAAAAATTTAAAATTCATGATGGCCATGAGTATCAATACGAGGGAGGTATAAAACACAGTGTTTTATATTTAATTCATCTTACAAAATATTAACAATAGTGTATTTATCTTTAAAATATGTTTTAAATTCAATAATGATACATTATAATAATATATTTTTATCTAATTAATAATATGTGTTAATCATACATATTCTTAATTTAAAAAATAAATTATTATAAATATAAAAATAAGTAAAATAATTATACCCTATACACACGACCATTCTTTAACATTTTAAAGTCTACTATTATGTATGGTATATACTCTACTAAACATGACACGCAACAAAAATATAGAAAAATATAAAACAGGAATAGTAACTCGATTCATCGTGCGCTATAGACGTTCAAATGATTAATTGTGCGGAGCTCAATAATAAGAGCATTGAAAGTTAAATTAAATTTTGAGAAATTAGGGCTATGTTTGGCGTTGATTTTTACTTTTCGTTTTCAAAAGCTGTTTTAAAAAAAAAGTATTTAAAAATCATTTTCTGTCCATTTGAAAACTCTTTTTTTGTTTGGCGTGTGTTTTCGTTTTCTGTTGTAGCACCAGCGGGAGCGTCACGACGGCGGGGGAGAGATTAGCGCCCCCTCCCCCTCCCTCCCCCCTTTAATCACTCTTAGCTCTCTTCATGCAAAATTGATTCCAATTCAAAATCAAATTTTTCACTTACTTTAGGGATAAAAGACAGTAAATCGAAAGCCTTGGAGGCTCCTTTGATTGCAGTCACAATCCAAGAAATGGGAAAGTACCTGGTTGAAAGCATCTAGGTAGAAGGTCTCCTTCTCCATGTAGCCAGTCGGCAGTGAGGACGAGGCGCCTTTTCCGGCTGTTTGCAAGGCTCGATCTGGAAGAAGCGCCATCAAAGGTGTCGAAGGGGGGGAGGTCGTGTGAGGGAGGAGGGAGTCATCGCTGTCACTGGGGGTGGGGGAAGTCGTCACAGGAGGGCGTTGCAGGGAGGGGAGAGCCGTCGCCGGGGGGAAGGTCACGTGATGGGGGGAGTTCTCACTGTCACCGTTGCAGATTGGGGGTCGCGGAAGGAGAGAGAGGGCGCCGGAGCTCGTGATGGAAAACACGAGAAAACAAGCGAAAACACCTTATCGATGTTTTCTGTTTCGCGTATTCGAGTATCGTTTGTTCTCAAAAACCAAAAAAAAAAAATGGCTGCCAAACAATAAATGCTCAGCGTTTTCTGTACTTGAGTACATAAAACTCAAAAAAAATTACGGTACCAAACATCCTCTAGAGTACTCACTACATACGTATAATTTGTTACCAAAAATAAATTTTACTGTGGAAATTGAAAGACGTGATCGTATACTGAGTAAAGTATAATAAAACTTACATTTTCCACTAAAAAGCATTTCTAATAATAATATATATTTTATTTTTAGACGTAGAGAATTCTAGTAGGAACTAGGAAGAGTATTTTTTATTCTAACTCCAATAATACTTTTTATTTTAAATTTATTTTTATTAAAAATAATAATTTTTATTATATTTCTAATATAATAAATTTTTATTTATAGAGACAAAAGAAATGAGAAAAAATAATAAAATATTATGTAAAGAATAAATAATGACTCTTTAAAAATAAATAGTTACTATATCATTTTGTACATATAAATAGTGAAGTGAAAAATTTGTTTGAGCTTATTTTATCTTAGAGTCGCTCTAACATTTTTTTAAATTTTAATTTATCAAAAACTTATAAAAAATTCGAAAGTCACCCGAATTAGTTATTTGATAAAGCTTATTATACTACTATGCCCTGATATTAATAACTAAACGGCAAAATTTGGTATGATGAATTAATAGTTTTTATTCAATTTATTTATTTATGGAATTTAGTGGTTGGTTGTTTGGAATGTGAAATGGCTGGTGGAACTGGTCCCTCGTAATTATTCGGAGGCTATTGGCCGTCTGGCGAAAGAAAATGTGCACATATGCATTGATGGGAGTCACATCATTATTTACTTCCCCTCTTGTTTTCAAGAAAATGGCGTACGACTTTAGGTGAGAAAGTGAGGCAGCATGGAATTAAAGAATATGTAGGGTGAACAAAAGAATATGTATAATGTTTTAAATGTTTCCTTATTATTAATCGCAACTAACTAATTTTCTTCAGTGTCACTCTAACAAGTTTATTTTTATTTAATAAATACATAGATTTTAATAAATAAGTAAACTCAATATATATTTTTTATTCTAAAAAGTCAATACTTTAGTGTCATTGTAATAATATATTAACAAATAAACAATAAAAATTGAATAATAATATAGACATATAATGTTAAACTTAATTTGATATTCTCACCATATAAATTATTAACTTACAAGTCATAAACTATAAAATAAATATGATAAATAATTTAAATTTAAAATTTTATAAATACAATTATTAAAAATTATGATATTTCATTAGTAACAAAACCAGTAAAGTAATCATTAAAGATAATAAATTTCGAGTACCCCCATTATAATTAATAAGACATTGGCCTAAAATTGGTTTGATCAAAGTTAAATTGAGCGTAGCAACTTGATTTTTGTGTCGGTATCAGTTTGCTAGCGAGGATTTATACATCTATATTATCTAGATACGATTTAGTGTTTGCATGTCATTTATATGCATCAGTAGAGTTACAATATATATGAATCAAACTAGATATAACACCTAATTAATAGCTAATTAAATTAAAAAAATTAAAAAATTTTAAAATTAAATATTTGTGAATAAATTCACGTTTTGATTCAATAAAAGATCTCGTTCATTAAAGAATATTATCATTTAAGCATGTGTTATTATATTTTTATTAAATAAAAATAAATATATTATTTATTTATTATTACTGTTATTATAATATTTGTGTGAATTATATTTAATAATTATTTAAATATATTAAATAAAAATAATATAACTTAATAATTAATTAATTATACTTTTTGGATACGAATTTTTTTTTTTGTATATTTTTATGATTTTATAAATATATTCATAAATGTTCATAAATAAGATTATAAATATATATTCGTGAATTTTTGTGAGTAAGAGTAATATTAATGAATAATTCATGATATTATAATTTAATGTTCATGTTTAATTCAATTTATTAATAAATAATAACAAATAATTATATCCATGTTCGCAAGTAACCTCCTACTCGTAACTAGCAGCTATATTGTTCGTAATTGCATCTTCTAGTAACAAGTGCCCAATGCTCCAAATAAGCGGCAGTTGATTTATGATTTTTAAAAATTATTTTTCTTAAATATAAAGAAACGAATTTCTGAAATGGATAGTTGGGGCCGGGCCGGGAGATATCGGTTGGGAGAGGGAAGCGATAATGATAATGAAACATTCAAGGGAACTTCTCAGAGCATGCAGCTCACAATGATAATGAAACATTCAAGGGAAGCGATAGGGTGAGGCTGGGAGATATCCGTTGGCCTCTCCCTCCACCACGCATATATATATATATATATATATATATATATATATAATATATATGGATCCCATTCCCATCCGTCCATCATCCGGTGACGTCACCATAAGTACTGGTGACTGCTGGCCACTGAGCTAAGCCTTACCTGTTCAAGTTCGTGGCACGGGAAGAATCCCCCAGAATGCATACATTACACGTGCATTATTGCCGACGCGGACGTGGTCGCCTCAAAACACCAATGAATCTGGCGTTTGTATTGTATTAACTGGTTGGTTGGAGGGCTCCAGTGCTCCACTCCCCACAAAAAGATAAGCCTGCATTATTAAATCTAGCCAGCTTGCTACTGGCTGTTGAGCCCATTTTTTTTTCATTTTGAGATATTATTGGATTGGGTTAGAATTTTGTCTCATTCATTTCCGTCTATTATTTTTAAATAATATTAAATTAAAAAAATTCTGTTCCGACCTGTCTTGCCTTTATCTGGCTCAAAGTGTTCAAATTGATGGATTGAAATGAATTCGGACAGCCTATCGAATTTGAATCTCCCAATATTCAAAGCCGATCCAAGGCATCTCCAATAGCAAGAACTATAATTTAATAATTAAAATAATAAATAACTGAATAAAAATTACTTTAGCTAAGAGTATCTCTAATAAATTATTTTAAAATTTATTGCTGACTTATTTTTTATTTATTCCCCCTCCCCCCCCCCCCCCCCCCCCCCCCCCCCCCCCCCCCCCCCCCCCCCCCCCCCTCCCGACCTGCCTTGCCTTTACCTGAATCAAAGTGCCCCCCCCCTTCCCCCCCCCCCCCCCCCCCCCCCCCCCCCCCCCCCCCAAACCCCCCCCCCCAAATTGAAAACAAGGTTGATGAATTTGAAAATATTTTGAAAACATAACGTAGGGGGGAGGCATGGTATGAGTCAAATTCGGATTTCAGTAGCTTTCGAAGCTGATCCGATCTGTTTTCATGATTTGAAGCATGAGTTGTTTAAAAAATATTATTTTATTGCTCACAACAAACGTTTAGATATTTTTCCAAAATGTACTAAATTTAATACAACTTAAGCTAAACTATTTGAGTATATTTATTAGGTAAATATATCTTTACCTAAACATATAACTGCCAATTTAATTTCATTAAACTTTATTTTCTACTAATTAAGTTAGATTTTCAGCTGTCCATATTTTCCCACTCCAGTTCACGCATGCATATTTTATTTTATGTGTCGTTGGTTATTTACTTCAATGATATCTTTTTTTTCACTCTCACCCTAACTAATATACTTATATACACACACACACACGAGTAGGAATTGCAGTATTTTATTGGTTATGTAGCTGTCACGTATCCCCAACTCACTCTGCGTATCCCCGACTCAGTGCCCACTCTAGATTCCACCACGTACAGGAGGTATATATGAAATTATCAATACGAAGTGTAGCAGCATATGCGTCCCAGCGGTCCTTGTCTATCGAACAGTGCAACCCCCGGTCTGACCCCACTGCCCGTAGTGACAACCTAACGGTCTACGCGCTAATCTTGTGGTCGTCAGACTCTCATGCGGCTAATTTAAAATTTTTATTTTTTTAAAAATAATGTTTTAAAAAATAATATAAACTTGTTAACGTCACACACGGAACTAATAAAATTTAATCACATAAATATACACAAAAAGTATAAATAATAATAATAATAATGCTGGCACTGAAAAGGAATATATATAATCGATGCGATCAGCTTTCTGGAAATAATAATAATAATAATAATTATTATTATTATTAATAAGAGAAACCACTATTAAGTATTAACACTTAACAGGTTTTGTCAGGCCGGCCTAGGACATGCAACACGTACGTTTTTTTAATAGTTTTATAAAAATTTAAATATTATAAAAACTTTGTAAATATTTATGTTTAAATATATTTTTAGATAATATTTAATTATTTTACTGTTAAATATCTGAAACTTATTTTTTTTATAATATATTTAACAATTAAAATTAGGTCCACCGACTTGTAAATATCATATTTTTGACATAGGTTAGGTATATATTGTCTTATTTCTAACACTTATCATTGGACAGTATTTAAAAGGAAAAAAAAAAGGTTTCCATTCCAGGGACATTTTCTGGTCGTAACTCTGGCCCTAAGTACGTTTTCTTCTCTACTTGTGGTGGTCTTTTTTGGTTCCATCAAAACCTACTAATACTAAATTGTGGGAAATTTTAAAATTAGTATTCTATTTCAATTTGATTTTTATTATAAAGTTTTCAATTACATTATTAATTCTTTTTCATGATTAAATTTATAAAATCAAATAAATTTTTTTGCGGTTAAATTTTAAGTGTATAATAAAATTTAATTATGTAAATTAAATTCTGAAATTTAATTAATTTGATTGACCTTTTTGAGTAATTTTTTTTTCGTGATTAATCAATACATACGGGGTGCAAGATTTCAATATCTAAGTAGTCATAATCATAATATTTTTGAGGGTAAACCCAAAAAAATTCACCCCGAAGCTCCTTTTTATTTTTTATCATAATATTCTTCCCCCCCTTTTATAGATAACCTTAATCAGGGCACTGATTAAAGGAATTGGTTTTATCACCTTTCTCTGTTATGTCATTTTTTTGTTAGAAAAACCACCCCCCCCCCCCCCCCCCCCTCTTTTTAAAAAAAAAAAAAAAACCCAATACAAAAAAAACCCCCCTAAAAACACCCCCCCCCCCCCCCCCCCCCCCCCCCCCCCCCCCCTTATAAAGAGCTTTTTTAACCCCCCCCCCCCCCCACCCCCCCCCCCCCAAACCCCCCCCCCCCCCCCCCCCCCCCCCCCCCCCTTCCCCCCCCCCCCCCCCCCCCCCCCCCCCCCCCCCCCTATTACATACGGTCCATTAATAGCATGTAAGCTTTTAATTATCTACCTATATGTATTTTTTTGTTAGTTTAAAGAGCTAATTTAACAAAAATACCTTGAAACTACACTTTTCAAACTCTCTATTCTAACAAAAAATTTAACAAAATGAATAGTAACTCTTTAAATTTAACCAAATACTATTCACTCTCTATTTATTAAAATATTATATTTTCTCTCACCATATTTACTTTTCTATTTCTTTTTTCTCTTTCCACATTTACTTTTCCATTTAAAAGAATATATAAATATTTAAAAAGTAATATTTAAATTGATAAAATGGTTAAAATAGAGAGACTAAAAAGTGTGCTTGGGTTGTTAAAATAGAAAAGATATACTTTTGGTTATTTTGAAGAGTCAAATTTAAAGAGGCTATAGTGAATGCTCTAATGACATAGTTGACTAAATAGATAAGTGAAAATAATAATAAAAGGGTAACCAATAAGAGGAATGGAATGTCTATTCCTAAGAGAATAAATTTAAACGAAATAGCTAGAATAAATTTAAAGGTTAGAGCGTTTTTAATCCTACCAAGCTATAATGGGTAGTTTAAGCTAATTATAACTTGTTACAATACTACTATAGCTAATGATACTCTAATGATACATTAATTATATTTTTGTTTAACTTTCATTTTTTTCCAATTATCCTTATCCTCCCACAATCTCAAATTTCTAATCTAATCGTGCAATTTAGGCGATGCTGGGTTGAGGAGAGGGGAACCGCAGCGGGGAGGAGAGAGAGAGAGAGAGAGAGAGAGAGAGAGAGAGAGAGAGAGAGAGAGAGAGAGAGAGGGGGCATGCGACATTGGGTTGGAGGAGGAGGGAGCGGGATGAGGAGCGGAGAGGAGCGCGCACGACAGGGAAGAGAGGAGAGGAGGAGAACGCAAGACTGAATATGAAATTTTTCCTTATTTTCTGACATGGAAGGGTTAGCTAAAATAAAAGCAAAAATAATATTTAACTTTTGTTTTTGTTTTTTATAATGATTTACTTAAATCATTAGAGAACAAATTTAGTTACATTATTCTATAGTTTTTGCTATAACTGATGGGTTGGGGGTGTTCTTACAAGACCAATTTTGTGAAGAAATAAAAAGTATTAACCAAAACGGTACTAGTCCATGCAAAATCAAACATGATCAATGTCCCAAGTCAACACTTTGAGTATGCACCTATATGTGTTACTCTAAAACATTTTTGTATAAGAGTGCGAATCTTTCAAACTCATTCCCGTAGGGCACAACCACAACATGTTATTCTCAAACTAAGGAGAAAAGTATAATTAAAAGTTAAAAAAACTTAAAGGCTGTTGTTGTCGAACCCCAAAGGAAAGTTTTGCAGCAAATAGTGTTACACTATGACCGCAAGTAAATAGAAAGGGAGACCTATAGGAGTGTTAAACGGGCGAGTCGAGCCGGGCCATATACTCCTAGGCCCGAGTCCAATTGGGTTGAGCCTGTTTAGGCATAGTACGCTATTAGACAGGACTGAATTTTTTAGCCGGGTCCGATGTGCTGCGGGCTGCCTTTGGGGTCTAGGCTAGGTGGGCTCTGGGCTGGTGCTTGCTGGGTTGGGCCTAGGTAGGGCTGTAGCTCGTGAGCTAAGACAAGCCTGTTTAAACTGCCATCCATGTACTATAAACAGTTTAAGACCATTGCTAAACGGGCTCCAAATGATAAGCCCACCCTATTTATAATTGCGAGTCAGCCCCATGGCCCGTATGGTCGCACCCACACGGCCACACCTGATCTCCCTCTGCCTCTTTGCCTCAGTCAACACCAACTCAAACCTCCGGCCAAGTTTCCTCTACAATCATCAACAATCCCCTCAATCGATCAAATCTTTCTACCCAGTATTCTCCATTAAGAACCCTTAACCAACCTTCATCCACAAGCCTCAATCCATCACTGCTTCAACCAGCCGCCTCCTGCAATCCACTCCAGATCCAGCCTGCTCCAGCAGTCGGGACTCTCGCCAGAAATTATCCTTGTTGCCTACTCTTGCTAGACTGATCCCGCTGCCTCAGGGAGTCCTAAGCTACTGTCGATGTGCGGAAGCTGTCTTTTGCTCCCAGAACTGCGTGTGAAGCTTCTTGACTTCATTGACTCATCCAAGAAGCCTCAACTAGCTACCCCAAAAGCGTTCGCGTTCTAACTTTTGTTTTTTTAAAGCTTTGCAGTATTTGTTGATTGATTTTGTTTTAGTTGTTGTTTTGTTTGTAAGTGGTGTAATGTAATCACTCTGTGTATGATGTAGTAGTATGTAACAGTAAATGAAAGAAAAGGAGGAAGTGGGCACCAAGGCTGTGACCGCCACTTAAAAAAAAACTAACTAATTAAAGAAAGAGAAGAAATCCAAAATATGAAAAAAAACAAAACCATAAAATCTTTTTCTAAAGAATAATATCAGTCGAGGAGGCAACAGTAATTATTTACTATTTACACATGGAGCGCCCGTTGGGCAAAATCGGTACTTGTGAATTTATTAGTCATATATACCCGGGTCATGTTGAATTTCTACTTGACTTCACCCTTTCCCGACTCCCGTCTTTATTTATTTATTTATTTATTGCTAATACGGTTCTACATAACATAATCTTTCCTTATGCTAATAAAGTTCTAAATCGTCCTGTAGATCTGTGCACGCTACTTTTTAGGAAATTGACAACCGAAGAGATGTTAAAAGTAGGACCATCATCAGGCCACAAGCATCCAGCAAGCAAAAAGCATTGAGAACAAAATTCGAGCAAGGTTTTCACATTTCAAATGTTTGTGTGTACAATTATTACGACCAATCTCATCATATTTGTGAATTTGTCGCGTGGTCCATCTAATCAGATCTCTTTTGTAATATTTATAATTTAAATTTATTTTTAATATTTTATATTATATTTTTATTTAATTATAATTTTACTTAATTATTACTATAATGAAATTATTTACGTTTGAATATGATATTATTATTTTTAAAAATAATAATATTTTTAAAAAATTATTGGACTTAAATAATTTTAAATTATTTATAAGTAAGATAAATTCATCAGATTAATAATTTTATTTTAAAAATAAATCTAGCTCAACCTAAACAGAAGTATTGTACCATTCAATAGTTAAACAAATTCAATGGTTTAGATTAGAAGTGTTGTACCATTCAATAGTTTTTAGTATTGCGTGGAATACGAATTTTATCTAATTATATATTTAAAATCTAATAGTTGAAGAAAGGATGGGTATGTCAAAGTTGAGCTAAATTGTTTGTTACTCGTGATTTATTACATTTTGCACTACAACTATAAATATTTTTGTGTGTGTATATATTTTAAAGAGGAAAAATCTACAAAATTATAAAATCTTAAAAAAATTAAAAATATATAAGATTCTCAATTTGTAAGTCAAAGAACATAGAGATAAGGTGGCATACAATGTAACATAATCAAACCTTAAATATATATTAGAATGTGTTTTAAAATCATGCAAATGTGTTAGCCCAAAACATATAATATTTTAACATGTGGGATGATCTTACATTTTGTCTTAATCTTAAGAAGTGGTATACTAGTTGATGAATAATATTAATAGGTGGTAGCAAAACTTTTGCTTTATTTGAGTGAGTGCATGAATATTAGAATCCAAAAATGTTATTAAATAGTGTAATGAGATGGTTACAGTAGATGGGAGTGTGTTTCTATGAAAAAAAAGTAATCAAATAGTTATGAGAGGCGATTGAGTATAAACTTTTGCTTTGTGATGTTTGGTGGTGTTGAAAGTCGATCTTTGTAGTAAGTGTAGGCAAGCAATGTGTCCCATCTATAATAAAAGAAATGATAGCATTGAATAAAGAAACACGAATTGAATATTTGTATTGCGGCCAAAGCCCATTTAACGAATTCGGATGGTAATGGTGATGGTCATATGAGAAGGTTACAATGTAAATTTAGTTCATAATATGGTTTGATATATGTGACAAAATGAGATATTGTTGTCGATTTATTCCATATTGAGAAAAGTAGGGGGATAATATGACGTTTATGATAAAATTCAAACTTCAAATGTTAGGATATATTTTAAATTGTGTGAATTGATGTAGCAAACATACAATGTATAATATCATGACATGGAATCAACCAAAATCATGTTTTAAT